>CM036317.1:8928838-10312171 GCA_020567845.1 Rhododendron henanense subsp. lingbaoense | reverse complement strand
AAGGAACTTATCCAAAAAAAAGAACTTTTATTGAAGGAGCTTCTACTTGCCACGAGTAGTTGCCATTTTGACCATATGAAATGTTCAATACAGTAGATATATGCTCGTATATCTAATGGGACGTCCAAAGTTTTAAAGTGAAAATTACAAGTCAACCCTCAGCCGCTGGTATATGTTTACTTTCTATTTTTCGACAGCAAATGAAGACATTACTTTCTATTTTCGTAGGCTTTTACTTCTGCTTGAATATTAAGGCATGAACGGCACAAATGATCTTGATATGTATGGCACGATAATAGGTTAGTTAATTGTGCAACATAATTAATCTTCAAAGATTAATAAAACTTTCTTTTGCCATTCAAAAAAAAATTACTCTTACAAATCATCAATCTGTGTTCCGGGGGGACATGAGAGAACAGATAAGTTTTGAAATTCTAATTCTTCAAGGAAAACTGATAATACCGAATTATTTTTGTTAATGTCAAAATTTTAGTGCATAAGAGCCTTATACCCTGTCCATGGTATAAGTCTTTTAGGCACTAAAAAATCTGGCATTAATAAAAATAATTTTGGCGTTAATATTACCCTTATTCCCGTGCATGTATTTTGGTCAATAAGATGTCGTTTGAATAAATCCAGCAACTTTGCCATATTTTTAAAATGCATGCAACTTAGACCAATACTAGTTCCCAGTGGGCTTTTTTGTGGGTCTACTTCCCTTATTTCCATCACAAAATCTTGAACAGTTTTCTTCAAAGTTATTATTATATTATTCGAGACTCCATCACACTAATACATTAGATTAACAGAATTACTGGAAGGTTAAAGTCCAATCTATATATTGATTGTTTAAGACCTTTAATACAATTCATCCAAGCCCTAGCATGCAACTTCAGTATCTCCCTTGCTTTCTCTTTCGCCTTGCTTCCACTGTCCACTTGAAGCACCAAACACAGCTTCGACACCACACCCAGCTGCAGCATCTCCTGAACAACCGAAGGACTCGCCGAATACTTCGATATCGAAAGCAATATCCTCACCGCCCGTTCGCTCCCCACCTTCGAAACCCTGAGTATCTTTTTCGACACCACCGCCAACCCGGCCCCGTGCTTCAACAGCTCGGCCCTCCCATCCGCGCACTGGCACAGCTGGTCCAACGCCGTTAAGATCATCTCGCAAGCCCTCTTCTCGGAAGAATCAAGCAGAAGATCGACCAGTACTTTGACCGCGCCCGCTTCCGCTGCTTTCAGCTTGTTTCGCCCCCACGGCCCCACGTTGATTAGCAGCTGCAGTGCCGCTTTCGAGGCCTTGGGAGAGATTTGATCGTGCAATATTTGGACTAACTCGACGAAGAATTCGGGCTTCAAGGCTACGAGTTCCGCGGGTTCCTCCACTTCTAGAATCGAGTTCAGTAGTAACACGGCGTAAGCACGAGACTCGTAGCATCCGACTTGCAATATGTTGAGTAACGAATCGATGAATTCGCCGTTTTTCATGGTGAGGGATTTGAGGGCGGATTCGGATAGTTGGAGAGAGAAGAGTATGCTTAGGGCTTCATCACTAGGTTTTGTGAACTCAAACCCATCATGATCACATGCTTCTAGTGAAGTAGTACTAGTGTTGTTGTTCTTGACAAGGGAAGCTAAGAAGTCAACCCCACCGGAGGACTCTATGCACCGTTTGTTCGTTTCGCTGGTGGAAGCGATGGATCTGAGCCTCTTCAAGCATTTCATTTGCATTTGTGGCGATGATTTCGCGTTGCTGAGGAGCTTGGTGATTTGGGATATGTTGACCGGAGGCTTAGGAGTCGGGACGCGTTCGATGCCGTTGGATGCGTTGAGGGTGCACCAAGATTGGATCACACGGCGGAGAGTGTGGTTCGGGGTTAGATCTGGATTGGAGAGGACTTGTTTGGTTACGGGACAGTTCTTGTTCTTGTTGGTGAATAACCATTTCTCGATGCTTTCCCGGTCGTATGTGATTCCGGTGGGGATTGTCACTGGGTCTTTCATCATCTCTAGAGAGATGGGGCAGAGGAATAATGGAGGGACTTCAATTTCACCCATTGTCGGAAGACAAAGAAGACCAATTAAGATGAATTTGTTGATGAAAATGGGTATATAATCAGAGAAGAAGAGAACAGATAGAGAGTTGATCGGAGAAGAAGGTTGTTGGGGGAGTTATGAATTGGGTTGAAGATGGTTGGAGTAGAGAAATGTTGGCTTATTTATATGGAAAGATGGGAGAGAGAGGTTCAAAATGAGAAAGTCAAAACACGGGAATAATGTGTTGTTTTTGGAGAGGGAGAGAGAGAGAACACGTGAATAATGTGTTGTTTTTGGAGAGAGATAGAGACTTTCTCAAAGGACTGAAAGGCTCAACTCAATGGGGTCCCAACTCAAGGATGCCAACTTTACATTGTCAAGACATGAGTTGGTGTGCGCGTGGGCTAAGTGTAAGATGAAGGTGATAAGTTGCCTTCCGGGCCCAATGACTTTCTCTCTCCACACATCTGAAGACAACTAACTTAATGCGAGATGATGGGATGGATGAGGTAGGATTGATTATGTGTGGTGGCCGAAGTGACCGTGGCAACAATAGACACATGTTTTTATACTTTTTTTTTTTTAACTTAATATTATTTTGTTTTTGTCTGTATTAACCTACAAGCCGATTTGCTTTGGAATAGGATCAGGGGAAGTGGGATCATATGGTTATCTTGGAATTTTCAGGATGAGTGTGCTGGTTTGCTTCTTTGGGCCATTTTAACATTATGCTCATTCAATCTCTATTCTATCTGATCAGGGAGGCGTGTTGGAATAGAAGAATGCGTAACAAGGACAATCACGAATAAGTATGAACTAGAGGTACTCCCTCTATGAACACACAATAATGAGAAATAATCTCAATTTTTATTAATCAAATCATAAAACCACCCCTTAGCCCAAAGGCTTACAACTTATTATATAGGGCAGAGAACCCTAACCTTAATTGAACCATAATTCTTATAGAACAAGAAAACATAAAATAGGAAACTAAATAAACTATAATTGGAAAACTGAATACTCTGGAACACTTATTTCTAAAATTGAAATTCCCTAATAAAAATTCCTAAACCAAAATACGGAAAACTAAATAATGCTATTTGTTAAATTATTTTTAATTTCCATTCTGCATCATTCTCTCCGGCTTGAAGAAACTCGTCCTCGAGTTTATATAGTTGGATTCGTCGTAACTTATCCGCATCAAGCTTGTACTTCAAATTGATTTTTCCAAACCCAAACTCCAAAGAGGAATCTTCGAAATTTAAAGGATCAATTTTCAATATTAGGCTTGAAACCCATGATGTGTTGCTCCCGCAGTCTTCAACGATTTCCCAAAAAGGATCGACAAATTCGTTCCTCCAGTCAACAACTACTAAATTACACGCAAAATAATCTTCTGATAATTCGTTGCCCACAGTATATGACTTGGGCAATAAGTTTCCACCTTCACACAACACTGTCCCCACAACCTTACTAACCTTACCCTTCTCAGCAATACAATTTTTTTGTTGAAATATTTTTTTATTTTCTGCTTTTGTAATTTCTTCCACCGGTTCTTCATCAAAAACTGGTGGTTTATTCCAATCCACTACTGGATCTGAAATAATATTTGATGTGAATGGCCACTCGATGGTAGCTTCATCCACTTTTGTCCTCCCCCTCGACTTATGGTTACCAGCCAAAGGTTTGGTGATAGAAACGTGATTCGACACCTCCTCCTCTTTTGGAAACCGAGGTTGAACCGAACGACGGCGAGGTGGGTTCCCCCCAATAGCCATGGCAGCCACCTGATCGGTTAGGATGCCAATCGCATCCATCACACGCTGCTCAAGTTGTTGGAACCTCTCCTCCATTCGTGCTTCTTGTGCAGCTTTACTTCGATTATACACATCTTCGGCAACAGCATAACGACCATAACGAACTCCTTGTCGCGCCATGATCCGGAATTGAGTGCAGGCTCTGATACCAACTGATGCAGGGAGGCGTGTTGGAATAGAAGAATGTGCAACAAGGACAATCACGAATAAGTATGAACTAGAGGTACTCCCTCTATGAACACACAATAATGAGAAATAATCTCAATTTTCATTAATCAAATCATAAAACCACCCCTTAGCCCAAAGGCTTACAACTTATTATATAGGGCAGAGAATCCTAACCTTAATTGAACCCTAATTCTTGTAGAACAAGAAAACATAAAATAGGAAACTAAATAAACTATAATTGGAAAATTGAATACTCTGGAACACTTATTTCTAAAATTGAAACTCCCTAATAAAAATTACGAAAACCAAAATACGGAAAACTAAATAATGCTATTTGTTAAATTATTTTTAATTTCCATTCTGCATCACTATCAAATGTAATTTTTTCTTTTTCTTCTCTTTTCTTTTCTTGTATGCCTCTTATGGTTCCTCAATCTCTGGAGTCCATATTTGGTCTCTCATCGATGTATCATTTGTCGAGTTTTAATAAAATCTTGTTGCCTATAAAATAAAATAAAAACACACATGTTTTTTTATCTATGGCTAAGCATTATTCCACGATTTGTTTAAGTACAGTACTTAGGCTCCGTTTCTCTAAGAGAAATAAGTATTTATTGTTTGAATTAAAAGTGATGTATTATGAGAGAATGACATGTCTCGTAAAATGAAAAATAAATACTTAAAAATAAAAAAACTTTAGTGGAACGGGACCTTATTGCAATTCTTAGTTTAGATAGCTTTATAGCCAAACTATGTGAAATAAGATCAAAGTGGACTCTTTGATTCATAATGAATCCATAAGGTCATTTGGTGTTGGGGGTTCTGTTGTTGTGAGTAGTAGTGTGAAGATCATAAAGTCATCAATGTGCTCATGTTGATCATGCAACGTTTTCTTCCAGTTTTGTATTCCCCTGTGTGTTTTGGGGTTCTTGCTGCTGTGTTTGGTTTTTGTGGATCTTTGTATTTGGTTGGCCTCTCGTCAACTTCTTCTTCCTTTGGTGGCGGGTGGGCATATGATTGTCCTCGATTTAGGTGCCAACATAGTTGGGATGTAGAGCGTTGGTTGTGATGCTTTTTTTTCCGTTTCCTGTTAATCTTTGTAACTTCGGTTCGTTGATTAATAAATTTTCTTTGCTGATAAAAAAAAAACGACATATGAGTATTAAGTAAAGAGAAAAGTTGAATTTTTGAATTTATAAATTCCATATATTGATGAAAATTTTACCGATTGAAGGTGGATGATATTAATCAGTTTGTTATACAATTTATGAATACATTTAATACCTCTTTATTAAATTTTATTTCCAAATGTAATTAAAATTTTATATTTATTTTAAAAAGTGCATATCGTACATGCTACTATAAATATGAGAAGTGCATTTATTGTAGTATTACTCATTTGTATACTACACATGGTTACCGTCTCAAATGCATACACGGTACGTACGTACTAATCGCATATCTTGATTTCTCACACTTTTTTTCTTCTCGAGGGCAAAAGAAGATTTTATTAATCTTCAAAATGAGAATTATGAAGACTAAAGGGAACACATGGAAGACGGCATCACAACATGACAAATATTGAAGTATATTCAACAAATACATTGGTGACACATCACATAATACCCAAAACATAGTACTCAAAGATGGTCACCAAAGTGTTATTGTTCAAGAATTAACGTTGTGAACATATGTCCAAATATTATGAATTGTAACACAGAAGTTATCAATTCAAGACTCATTATGAATTTTCATGCAAAATGTTATGGACTTGATGAATGAATTAATACCATACACATCTGAACAGAGTGTCTTTTACATCGTTTGCTTTCATCTCTGTTGTCACTAATTTGCATTATTGCTTCATACATCTGAGTGTTTATCCCCAGTACAATTTAGGAAACTAGTGTGACTAGAATGCGAAAATGGTTTACAAATTAATTAGATGGTTGTAAAAATAGTTGAAGTGAATTAGTTGTAAATATGTCGACTAGACAATCTAAGAGCATTTCATGTAGTCTGAGCCTTTTTTTCAAGCCAAAACTATTTCATTGCCAAATTTTGCTTGATAAATGGCAAAGTCTGTTTTGGCTTGAGATATAGCTTATCATTGGAGCTCATGTTTTGGCTTGAGAAATAGCTTATCATTGGAGCTCATTTTCGAGACGTCATGCCAAATAATGCGATGGCTTTTGCTTGAGAAATGACTTGTCATTGGAATTGCTCTAACGAGGCATAGTGTTCATGTCCTTGAGGTCGAGACCACCACCATTTGTTCTCCTTTAGCTTCATCCTTCACAAAATTGAATTATTTCTATGCATTTCGAGTTTTTTTTTTTTGAAAAAACACACGTATACAATTTGTTTTCAGGAAATTAGAAAAATCTCTAGATCTATCTCAGGAGGACAAGTATGCACATCACATTCTGTTGACTGTTAGCCCCTTGAATTGGATCGAGGCTCAAAGTCTAAACAAAATCTTGTCAACTATTTACACCGTACTAATGCAACAGCTAGAGCACAGGCTAAGACCCGAAAGGCCATTTGAAGAGTTGACAAGAATAGACTCAATAGACTAAGCTTTAGGCCTAAATTCCGAAGTGATTTTGGGTGTTTTGTTAACGTCTCTTACGATATCGAACGAAACTCATTTTTTACAGAGACCTTAAACGACATATTTTGAACAAAATAAACGGCTCCGATCATCTTTGTGCGACCCGAGACGGGAGAAAAAAGGGTCTGTGCACAGCTGCTGTGCACAGCTTGCCGTGCACGTAGCACAGCTCATGTATTTGTAGGTCATTATCCTCCTTCTAGCAGCATCCTTCATCAGAGCGCTTAGAGAAAATAAGATGGGTATAATTAGAAATATATCACCTTCTTGTTCTATTTCTGCGTTGTTTTTTGTCAATCGATTGGAGAGATCATGACATCGTGTATGAAGTACACACTACGGGATACCGGACACTATATTAATTGTGTGAGAGTCAACAAGATACTAAGAGCATCTCCAATCCAATACTCCATTTGAGAGTATCAAAATAATATTTTTTACTTATAAAGTGATTATAGAGGAAATTACTATTCATGTTTACACCAACCACAAACCCTCTATTTTTTTTTCTCTAAAATCACTTTATGAAAAAAAAACCTTTTTTTATACTCTCATGAGGATAAAAATTAAGTAAAAAAAGCAAACAAGTACAAAAATATAGTTTAAAAAGGTGAATAGTGTTTTAGAGATGGTCTCTATATTTTCTCTCACCCTCTAAATATAGAGTATCAAAATTCAATACTCTCAAATGGAGGAGGGTTGAGAGGATGGGTTGGAGTGATTTGATACTCTCAAATAGAGATATAGAGTATGGATTGGAGATGCTCTAAGCCCAACAACTCAACCACTATGAACCCATCCCAACTAAGAGCCCCCATTAGGGAGGAAAATAATCCCAACGGCAGAACATCCACATACATGTGGGAAGACTCGAACTCCTAATATTCTACTACCTCCGTCCACCTTTGTTGGTCCATTACAGAAAATCGTGTCATTTTAAAATTATTTTATCTTCCAATTTATAATATTTTTTTTATAAATTTGAAAACATAGAATAATAAAACTAGTTACGATCTATCAAATAAGATTCATATTGCATATTTTTTGGAGTACAGATTGAAAGATATAAACAATTGAAAATGACACAGACTCCCAAAAGGGACTAACAAACATGGACGAAGTGAGTATAAAGATATAAGAGTCCTGACCAACTCAGCTAATCCCACTTGGTTTTATTTTTGCGTTTAATAACTTGAAATTTTAGGAGAGTTTTGCAACATACATATAGGAATTTTAATAATTTGATTCCACAGGAGATTTAGCGGGCTGGGCCAACCTCATAAAACTTGTCTAAATCAATCTTTAAAATAGTATGATTCGTGAGAATATTTAGAGTTGTGGAGGTGTCGGTACCCTCTTCTATCCGCCCCGATCTGGCACAAATAAAATGGACCAAGTTGTCCGCCCACCACCAAATGTCGGCCAATGACTTACGTAAGTGCTTATGCCAGGAGGCGGGAGAGGGAATGGTCGACAGGGGCCACCCACTTGATGCTGCTGGCTGTTTACTTTAAATTTTATGTACATATATACACCATATATGTACAAGATGAGAGAAGTTTTTCACAGAGAAGTCGTGGATAAGCAAATCACGGAGGCGCCAAATCACAATCATCCGTTTTCGGCGATCAACTGTCCGGATTTTAAACAAATTTTTTCGAAAAAGAGTTCACCAATAAATTTTAGAAGCGCTTGATGGTACTTCGTAAACATTTTTTCACAGAAAACTCTGTAAAAAAGATTTTCTCGTACAAGATAGATTGGTTAATACAGATATAAGGGTGAGCTAGCCGTGGCCCCCCTTGGGTCCATACACAGTTGCTTTCCCTTCATTCATTATTATGGATAAAGAATAGTAGTCGTACATGCATTTATGTACTCCCTGGAAGGTTGACGCCGCCACCACCAACAGCCACTGGAGTGACAGCTACTAGTATTTCAAGCAAAAACAGTCAGAGCAATCTGTTTGCCAATTTTGAACTTTCGTCCACATATGACAATTTATGAGTGTTCGCTGACGCTTGAGGGGCTTGGTGATCAAGTAGTCATGAGAAACTAATAAGTATTTGTTCTTCACGAGATTGTATGATTGGATCTCACGGAGGCTAAACACTCCAAATCTTAGAGACATTAGATACTTTGTCTGGCGGTTAACTTCGAAATCTCAAAATTAGTCGAATTGCGCACAAGTTAACAGAGAGAATGAAGGGCCTTGTCAAATATGAGTAGGGCCGTAGGGGTACTCTTCCTCATGTCAACTTTTATTAAAGGAACTTACCCAAAGAAAGAACTTTTATTGAAGGAGCTTCTACTTGCCACGAGTAGTTGCCATTTTGACCATATGAAAAGCTCAATACAGTAGATATATGCTTGTATATCGAATGTTATGGCCAATAAAAAAAAAAATAGTATGGGACGTCCAAAGTTTTAAAGTGAAAATTACAAGTCAACCCTCAGCCACTAGTACATGTTTACTTTCTATTTTTTGACAGTAGATGAAGACATTACTTTCTATTTTGTTAGGCTTTTACTTCTGCTTGAATATTAAGGCATGAACGGCACAAATGATCTTGATATGTATGGCTTGATGATAGGTTAGTTAATTGTGCAACATAATTAATCTTCAAAGATTAGTAAAACTTTCTTTTGCCGTTTTAAAAAAAAATTACTCTTACAAATCATCAATCGGTATCCCAAGGGCCTAAGGGGGTGGAGGGACATAAGAGAACAGATTAGTTTTGAAATTCTAATTCTTCAAGCTAGGAAAACTAATAATACCAAAATTATTTTTGTTAATGTTAAAATTTTAATGCATTAGAGCCTTATAAGTCTTTTAGGCATTAAAAAATATGACATTAATAAAAATAATTTTGGCATTAATATTACCCTTATTCCTGTGCATGTACTCCCCCGTCCCTATTTAATTGTCCACTACGGTTTTGCGTGCATTTTCAACGGCTTATATCTCTCAAAGTATATTACTAAAAATATGCAATATAGATCTTGTTTGATAGATCTCAATTTTTTTATAAGACAATGATTTTAAAAACATAAAACATAAAATATGTCGAGAGATATAAGCCATTAAAAATGTACGCAAAATTATAGTGGACAATTAAATAGGGACGGAGGGAGTATATTTTTTCTGAAACTTTATGTTTTCCGGTCAATAAGAGGTCGTTTGAATAAATCCAACAACTTTGCCATATTTTTAAAATGCATGCAACTTGGACCAATACTAGTTCCCAGTGGGCTTTTTTGTGGGTCTACTTCCCTTATTTCCATCACAAAATCTTGAACAGTTTTCTTCAAAGTTAGTATTATTATATTCGAGACACCATCGCACTAATATACTTTTAGATTAAATGAATTACTGGTGGGTTAAAGTCCAATCTATATATTGATTGTTTAAGACCTTTTATATAGGTGCTCGATCCGAGCACCTGGCCGGAGACGGCCCGGCGCGGCCGTCCCTACGATTTCGGTACCGATCCCGTCGGTACCAATTTCATTTTCGAAGACTCCATCACACTAATATATTAGATTAACAGAATTAGGTGGCATGGGTTAAAGTTTAATCTATATATTGATTGTTTAAGACCTTTAATAATATAAATAATACCAAGTGCTTTCCCCCCCCTCTGACACACCCACCCCCGACCCCACACCCGAATTTCCTCTATTACCCCCACACACCCCCTCCCTTCTTTCCTTCCCGGTTTGGTTTTTTTTTTTTTTTGCTCTTTATTTCCTTTTCTTTATTTTCAGTTTAATTTTTTTTCCTCTTTATTTCCTTTTCTTTCTCTCTCTTTATTTCCTTTTCTTTTTATCCAGTTTGATTTTTTTTTCTATTTTTTTCCTTTTCTTTCCAGTTAGAATCTTTTTTTTTTTCTTTTTTTAATTTTCAATTATTTTCTTTATTTGTTTCTTTTCCCATTTACCTCCTTTTTTTTTGGTTAACTCAAATTCTATTTTCAATTAAAATAGACTTTATACTTAATAAATTTATATTATTTTAATTAGTTAATTAATTTGTCTTAACAATGAAATGATAAAAACAACTTCTAATGAACAATAATAAATTTAAACAAAATTTCATTTTATTATAATTGAGTATATATTGTCAAAACAATACATAAAAACACAAATTCTAATTAATATTTCCTCCAAATGCTGCTCCCGGCGTGCTTATACCCATTATTTCATACAATAATAAAATATGTGTTCCATAACTAGCAGTCCATCCTTTAGCTTCGTCCAATGCATGGTCCTTCCACCATATTGGGATGGATGGTACAGGGTAATGTTGTAAGAAAACTTGCACAAAGTGATTGTCAACACGGGCAATAGCAATTAATAGGAAAGACTACTTGTAAGACAATTAATAGGTTCAAGTCTAATTCTAGGCTTTGTAAATTAATTGAGAGAAAAAAAAAGTGTTTCAATTGATCATGTTTATCCTGATTGTTTTTTTTCCCTTTTTTTTTCCTATATACATATTAAAAAATAGAGTTTAAAAAAATAAGTGTTTCAATTTTCAATCCGTTTGAATTAGTGCAAAGATGTTATTTTTCTGATCATTTCATCCTAAATGGTCATAATAAATTTTTTGCTCCAAGACCTTTCAATGGATACCCTAAGAGAGCCCTGAAATTAAATAATGAGCCTTAGGGTGTTCGTTGAAAGACCTAAGAGCAAAAAAATCATTATGACCATTTAGAATAAAATGATAAAAAAAAATACGATTTTCGCTCCGGTTCAACTGAATTGAAAATTGGCGCACTTAATTCTTGAATTATATTTTTTAATATAGAAAGGGTGTATTTATAGAAATTAAATAAATAAAATATAAGTAATTAAATAAAGAAAGAAATTAAAAGGTGGGTAGGGGGGAGCGGGCCCAGCCCCTAAAACGCCAAAGTTTGGTTTTAAAAAAAAAACCTTACCATCAATTTGCAATCCTATGGAACAGAAACGTGATTATGAGAGCCATAGAGACAAAATTTGATTATGTCTCTTTAGAATATTATGATCAGAATAATAAGATCTTCACATCCGTTCAAACGGATTAAAAATTGAAGCACTTAATTTTTTAACTATATTTTTTAATATATAAACGGTCAAAAAATTAAGTGCTCAAATTTTCAATCCTTTTGAATTGGTGCGAATATTTTATTAATATGATCAGAATAACAAGATCTTTGCACCAATTCAAACGGAGTGAAAATTTGAGCACTTAATTTTTTGAGACCGTTTATATATTAAAAAATATAGTTGAAAAATTAAGTGCTTCAATTTTTGATCCGTTTGAACGGGTGTGAAGATCATATTATTCTAAAGAGACATAATCAAATTTTGTCTCTAGAGCTCTCATAATCACATTTTTGCTCTATAAAATTGCAAATTGATGGTAAGAATTTTTTTTTAAATCAAACGTTGCCGTTTTAGGAAACTGTGCATCCGGGCAGGGGCAGGTACTTTAAGGAAGGAGAGAGAGAGAGATGGGGGGAGGGGGTAGTCCGGGAAAATGATTGTGGGGTCAGGGGTGGGGTGTCGGGGGTGGGAAAACCAATTTGCCAAATTATAGCATGAGATCCACATGGTACATTGACGAATGATGATTGACCAAGTACAACATGATTATGAGCAACTTTTTGTTGTTTTCTTCCCATTTGGGGGAGTAATCATGAGTTGAGCTTGTAGATTACTAGATTAGATCAAATTCCAACTAGTGCACAATCATCTCCTAATGCCTTCAAAACAGAACATAATCATTGAATTTGTTTTTGTGGTTATATAAGGTGTCATGGGCCAACTTGCACGAATTTCGAACTAATCTCTATGACTCATCCCACAGTATTTTCACACGCTTACCCATGCGCATGGAATTGTGGTGGCCATAAGCGTTGCTGGTTAGAGGAATTGAACCTAATTTTAGGTGGAAGCAAACCTCTGAGTTCCAGACCAAGATAACAAGGCTAACCCCTTGTGCTTATATTTGAAAATTTTTGACCGCTCGTTTTAAGACTTAGGGGTAGTTTTTCGAAAGTGTTATCAGTTATGCTTTGTTTACTTCACAATTCTACTCAAAAAATATTTTTCTCAACTCATTACTCTCATTTCTCACTCTATCTCGCTCTACTTTTTACCTTCTCCAATCATTACTCTCATTTCTCTCTCCACTTATTATCATAAACACTACTCAAATCACAAACAAAACAAACCATTAAAAATGCTAAAAACAAAAGTGCTAAAAATACTATGATATTAAAGGTATTAAAAGGATTACGAGTAAAATACTCTTTTAGATAAACATAGTGGGTTTTTTTGCCCTAAAAAGTAGCCTTGAGCTATTCTGGGCCATTTCTGCTACAATATCGAAAAGCAACCTACAATCATTCCCTCCCATTTTTGCTCAAGCACATACTTGTTGCCGGAACTGGAGTAGATATGGAAAATTTGTGCGGACGTACTGTTTGTTTGTGTGTGTGCATGTCTGTCAGAGAGAGAGAGAGAGAAATCAGAGATAGAATCTAATCTTTGTCCATATATCATTAATCACTCCTTCTTTCTAATTATGGGTAGGAAATTAATTTTGGCACTTCAGTTTTTACCACTGGCACTCCACTTTGTGTGTAATCATGTGAGAAAATAAAACTAAAAATGGAGTGCCATTGGCTAAATTTGGAGTGCCAAAATCACCTCCCTTATGGGTATTGCTCAAACAATTTATATATACAAATATCTGTCTGTCTACTTACCCAACAAAAAAAAAAAAAGAGAGAAAATCTTTGTCTATCTCAATATCATGATGGATAGGAAGAAAGCAGACCCATTGGAATACAAGAACAATTCTTCCAAGCCCTAGCATGCAACTTCAGTATCTCCCTTGCTTTCTCTTTGGCCTTGCTTCCACTGTCCACTTGAAGCACCAAACACAGCTTCGACACCACACCCAGCTGCAGCATCTCCTGAACAACCGAAGGACTCGCCGAATACTTCGATATCGAAAGCAATATCCTCACGGCCCGTTCGCTCCCCACCTTCGAAACCCTGAGTATCTTTTTCGACACCACCGCCAACCCGGCCCCGTGCTTCAAGAGCTCGGCCCTCCCATCCGCGCACTGGCACAGCTGGTCCAACGCCGTTAAGATCATCTCGCAAGCCCTCTTCTCGGAAGAATCAAGCAGAAGATCGACCAGTACTTTGACCGCGCCCGCTTCCGCTGCTTTCAGCTTGTTTCGCCCCCACCGCCCCACGTTGATTAGCAGCTGCAGTGCCGCTTTGGAGGCCTTGGGAGAGATTTGATCGTGCAAGATGTGGACTAACTCGACGAAGAATTCGGGCTTCAAGGCTACGAGTTGCGCGGGTTCCTCCACTTCTAGAATCGAGTTCAATAGTAACACGGCGTAAGCACGAGACTCGTAGCATCCGACTTGCAATATGTTAAGTAACGAATCGATGAATTCGCCGTTTTTCATGGTGAGGGATTTGAGGGCGGATTCGGATAGTTGGAGAGAGAAGAGTATGCTTAGGGCTTCATCACTAGGTTTTCTGAACTCGAACCCATCATGATCACATGCTTCTAGTGAAGTACTAGTGGTGTTGTTGTTCTTGACAAGGGAAGCTAAGAAGTCAACCCCACCGGAGGATTCTATGCACCGTTTGTTCGTTTCGCTGGTGGAAGCGATGGATCTGAGCCTCTTCAAGCATTTCATTTGCATTTGTGGCGACTTCGCGTCCTTGAGAAGCTTGATAATTTGGGATTTGTTGACCGCAGGCTTCGGAGTTGGGACGCGTTCGATGCCGTTGGATGCGTTGAGGGTGCACCAAGATTGGATCACACGGCGGAGAGTGTGGTTCGGGGTTAGATCTGGATTGGAGAGGACTTGTTTGGTTACGGGACAATTCTTGTTCTTGTTGGTGAATAACCATTTCTCGATGCTTTCCCGGTCGTATGTGATTCCGGTGGGGATTGTCACGGGGTCTTTCATCATCTCTAGAGAGATGGGGCAGAGGAAAAGTGGTGGGACTTCGATTTCACCCATTCGAAACAATCAAGAAGATCAAGTTCCGAAAACCAAAGTAGGATTCAAGAAAGGGAAAAATACCCAAGTGAGAGATTGCTCAAATAGGCCAAAAACGCTGGAGGATTCTATCTTTGATGTAAATGAATCTCTAAACGGAGAAGAAGAGAATAGAGAGAGTGTTGAATATTGGAGTAGAAGGTTGTTGGGGGAGTTGTGAATTGGTTTGAAGATGTAAGGATTAGGGAGATGTTGGCATATTTATATGGAAGATGGGAGAGAGATTCAAATTGGGAAAGTCAAAACACGGAAATATATATATTTTATGAGAGAGAGAGAGAGAGAGGGGGGGGACTTTCTCAAAGATGCCAACTCTACATTAGTACATTGTGATGATGCATGAGTTGGTGTGCGCGTGGGCAAAGTGTAAGATGAAGGTGACAAGTTGCCTCACCCCCTTTGACTTTCTCTCTCTACAATTATTTAAAGAACATCGAGGTTTTCTCTCTCTAACTCGTGCTTTTTTAATGCGACGAGATAGGATTGAATGAATTGATCGTATGTGTAGACCGTGTGGCGGCCGACGACGTTGATGGATACGGTGCATGTACGTTATTCACTCATTCCCTTGTGGTGTTCCACCTCCTTTGACCAAAAATATTCTGTATAGAGATTCATATCATTTTATTTTTATAAACATTCATAACTAATGACATAAACATATCTACGGGAGAACAGTTTTTGAATCTTATGTCCTACATAGATTCTAACCATTAATTTGTCCCATAAAGTCCACGACTCTGACTCTCCCTCTCTCTCTCTCTCTCTCTCTCTTCTACAATCCTTTTCTGGCTCTCCACTCCCAAAACTGACACCCCTCCTCAGCCTCGTGATTTTCTTCGAGAATAAATACTCTCTCTAGATCAGTTTTGGTCACAAATCAAAGGGTAGATTATTAGATTAATGACTCCTCCTTCTCCTCTCACTCTCTACACACACTCCCAATCGCAGCCGATTTGAAACCAGGTTGACTCCATTTTTTTTCTTGAATTTAAATGGCTATTTCGATGGCAAAACTCCTACCATTGTCCAATCTATCACGGAATTGTTTAACTTTGAGTCAAGGTTTAATTTTGCAATTTTTTTAATTTCAGATTTATTTACATTGTACTCCTTTGTGATTTCCTCCTCTCTCTCTCCCCCCCCAAAAAAAGAAAAGAAAAGAAAAAGACCAACCTTCCATATTCTCTATTCTATTTTTAAATTTTGAACGTTACAAAGAAAGAAACCAGATCAAAGATTTTCATTTAACGGTTATTTGTAACGTAACAAAGAGAGAAACCAGATTAAAGGTTTTCATTTAACGATTATTTGTAACGTAACAAAGAGAGAAACCATATCAAAATTTGAAAAAAATGGTTTTTTTATCCAAAAATAACTAGTGTTTGATACTTCATTTAGATTGTGTTTAGAAAGCGTTGCGCTGTGCCTTCAGGTACATGCATGCACTAGTAGATTGATAATATACAAATGGTGTGAATTTAAAAATAACAAATGAACTTATATGTCAAAATGTTTTACATTGTCAAAAAAAAGTTATTAATTCAAGATTGATGTTATAAATTACTCCCTCCATCCCAATTTAAATGCTCCCTATAGGAGACCGTGTAACTTTGACCTCAAAAAATAAAGTGCTTTCAGAATTAATTTTTAACTTTGTTTTGCACCGTTCAAAAGATCTCAGTGAGTACTTTCAAACGGTGCGAAAATGTTTCAAAAAAGATTATGAAAAATATGATTTTTAAAAAAAGTCAAAATGACACAACTTTACGTAGAGCTAGAGCATTTAAACGGGACAGGGGAAGTAAGTTTTATGCTAACTGTTATGAATTCAAAGAACGAATTAATATCGTACACATCTGAATAAAAGCGTGTCTTGTAGCAGTGCCTTATCGATCTGTATTGTCACAATGTCACTATAGCATTATTGCTTCATATAGCGGAGCGTTTGATCCCCACTGCAATTTAGAAGATCAGTGTGACTAACTACAACAGGGAAATGGTTCTCAAGTTAGATGGTTGCATGTAAAAATGGTTGAAGTGAATCAGTTTTAAAAATGTCTTTTATATATAACAATCTAACGAGGCATAGCGTTTTCATTGGCATGGAGGCCGCCGCCACTATTTGTTGTCGTTTAGCTCCATCCTTTATAAATCGCCTAATTATTTCCAGGAACTTAGCACACACATACACAATTGGTTTTCAGGAACTTAGAAAAAACTCTTGATCTAGCCCAGCTGACAAGTATGCACATGGAAGATTTTGAATTCTGTTGACCTTTAACTCTTTTAATTAAGGCTCTCAAAGTCGTAAATAAAAAAAGAATTCAACGATGTACAACGTGCTAATGCACCAGCTAGGAATCCAAGACCCAAAACCAAATGCCGGTTTCGAATTGACATGAATTGACCAAGCTTGTGGCGACAAGTATAAGCAAACTTTTTCTTGCACTTTTTGTGGGCACAATTGGTTTTAGAAGAGATGGAAAAGTAGTTTGACAAGTAGTATCAGAACCAGAAAGTCATGAGTTCGAGACGCGAGAGCGTTATCGTGAGGGAGGGATTGTTGGGTCCAGAGTGACCCCATGGATTTGATTACACAATGTTATTCCTTACAACCGCTCTATAAATAGACTTGCAGGTGCGGTGTCGAATGCCATAAAAGACTTAATTGACATCATCCCTAACACCAATTGATTTTTGGAGAGATGGTGAGAAACCGGTCCGACAGCTTTTGTGGCTCATTATCCTCTCCTACTGGTACTGGCTAGTATTCTTCATGAGTGCGTTTAGAGAAAATAAGTTTGGTATAATTAGAATATTGTGACCGTCTCTTGTTCTATTTCTGTGTTTAATAACTCGAAATTTTCTTGTTGAGTTTTGCAAGATACATGTGGGAGCTTCAAGAGTTTGTTTCCATCGGAAAAATTTTCGGCCGGGCAAACCCCGTAAAACTATTCGAAAATAATCTTGAAAAATAGTACTCTCTTCGTCCCTAAATAAGTGTCCGACGCGCAAACCTAGGCCTTATAAAAGAAGCATTTTTTTCATTAAAAAAATTAATTTTTTTCACAAATTAATGAATAGATAGCAATGAGTCATATTAGATTGTGAAAAAAAATTAAATTTTTTAACGAAAAACATTCATTTTTCGTAAGACCTAAATTTGCGCGCCGAACACTTATTTAGGAACGGATGGTATATAATTCATGAGAATATTAAGAGTCGTGAAGAGGCACTAGCTGGCACCCTCTTGTGTCTGCCCCAAACACAAATTAAATGGATCAAGTTGTCCACCACCAATTGTCGGTCAATGAGTTACGTAAGTGATTAGGCCAGGAGGCTTGAGGGAATGGTCTTCGAAAATTTATTTGCTCGACAGGGGCCGGCCACTTGATGCTGCTGGCTATATATTTACAGGGCCGGCCCCGGGGTAAGCCCCGCAAGCCCTCGGTCTTGGGCAACCCCCGGGTGGGGCAACCCCAAAAAAAAAAAAAAATTTAAGTTACATACAAATATAAAAAAGTTTCGTATGCATGAACAAATCATTGCCTTGGTGATGCGGTAGAGCAAGCTGTTCAAGTCCTCTTAGAGCTGAGTTCGATTCCCGAACTCGCCCTGCGTCCCTCCATTTTTCATTCTCGCCGGCCCTTTTGTTTTCTGAAAATTTTCAAAAAAGCTCTTGAACTTGTCATGAATTTTCAGAAAAACACATAAATTTTAATTAATAATAAAAAGACACCTGAACTTATTATTCCATCAACAATTAGGCCCTTATAACAGTAAGTCAGTAACTAACGGAAAACGGAAAGCGTTAACCTTCCCTCTTTTTTTTTTTTACTTTTACTTCAAAAAATTACTTTTAATTATTTCTTTCTTTTAGTAGTTAATAAATATGCAATAATTTTTTTTTAAATTTTTCCTTTTTGTTTTCCTCCTAATGCACAATATTACGAAAATCAAATTATTTTATTGAAATTTTTTGATTAAACAAATACAACAGTAATGTATAAATGATATGTTCTTCCATTTGATTTTAAAAAAATCATAACTAAAATAAATCGAGCAAGCTAGTATAGTTTTTATTTTTATATTCGAACTATCATTTCACAAGAGAGATTAAAGAGATGAGCTATGATCTTAATTGAAAATGTGGCGCCATTCCACTAAGAGTATTTTTGGACATTTGAGGCTTTTTTAATTTTTCATGCTTTTCGAGACAGATCATTCTCCTCACATATATCAACAAAAAAGTCAAAAGTTAGTGGAACGACCCCGAGTTCTTGGATAAGTAAAGTATGATGACTTAATTGAAAATTTTTCTTCATAAAATGTGAGGAGAATTTATTTTCTTTGAAACCAGGTTTTATATTTTGATGTTGATTTTTTTGATGTTATTCAAGCTAAAATAACAATGTAATTTTGATTTTTTTTACTTGTATATATATTTTATTTTGTATGACTTAATTGTAAGTAGGCAACAAAATATGACGTTGGGCTTGGGCAACCCAAATGTCGGGGCCGGCACTGTATATTTATATATATGGGGCCGGTTTTCCGAGACGGATCTATTGTTCGGCTATGGAGGATTAAGGCCCCCGCGTAGTTTTGGATTTTTTTACAATTTTTTTAAAATATGAATACTTCAGGTTTGTATGACCGATTGGAAAGATTTTTTAGGAATTGAGTGTTAGGAATCGAACTACTTCTTCAACTCACAACGCCCCTACGGATCTTGGAAATTAGGATCACAGAAATCGCAAGCAAATCGAAAAATAATGCGTAATAAGAAGAGAAAGAACACAAGATATACGTGGAAAACCTCAGCGCGAGGAAAAACCACGGGAGTCACACCAGTCCACTATGAAATCGAATCTGAATCTTGCGTTTTCTCTCGCCTCTCTCTATTTTTCTCTAAAAACCGATTACCCTAATTACATACAGACTGCAATATAATTAGGTCGGATCCTATTGCCGAAATTACACCTCAAGTCCTTGAAAATATCATTTTCGCTGCAGTTCGGCTCTGTCCCCACACCCCCGGGTTAAACCATTGCTGAAGGTTGTCTGCACCCCTAACATTGAGAAGTTTGAACAACATTTTCAAGAATAGAGCTTAATCATTTTTGAGTATAATATCGTTCGGTATTCGGAATCCAAATAATTGAGAAGTACTCTTTCCGGGATATGTCAATGGTTGATTGAGATTAGAAGATTAACAACCTACTTAACTTGTCTACATAGTGATAGTACTTGTGCTTACTTTTTATAATTCGGCCCATCCGTTCACAAAATCTTGATTCCGTCCTTACTAATTCTCCTCATACAAAAGTTAACACAAAATTTGAGGGCGAGCTAGCCGTGGCCTCCTTTGGTCCATACACAGTTGCTTCCCTTCAGTCTTCATTCATTATGCATAAAGAATAGTAGTAATAGTAGTAGTACATGGAGTATTTCCTGGAAGGTTGGCGCCGCCACGACCAACAGCCACTAGAGTGACAACTAGTACTAAGCAAAAACAGTCTGATAATTTTGAACTTTCATAACCTACATGTAACAATTAATGGGTGTTCGTTGACCAAATATTCCATTAGGATTTGTACTTCACGAGATCGTATGTTTGAATCTTATAGATGCCGAATATTACAAACTTTGTACTACTGGAGACTTTGTCCGGTCATTGACTTTAGAATCCTGGAATTTTTTCGAGTTACACACAAACTGGCCGGTCCGGATATTCGCTTACCAAAAAAAGACAACGAGTGCTTGATACAATACTTATAGGCTGTTAGGATCGTCACACACATACACACGATTTACGAGTATGAAACAGTAAAGAATTAACACAGAGATATACGTGGTTTCCCAAAATCGGGTACATCCACGGGAGCGAGAGCGGCTGTTCTTTTATTATCACAGTTATCAACTAGGGTTTACAACATAGAGTATTTATAGCGATTCTATTCTAACCCTAACCTGGTATTTGGTCTTATCCCAAAAATACCTTTGTACGACCGTACCACAGCCCCCCGCACCCCCCAACTTACGGAACTCCTGGGCATTCGGCCCAATCTACTTTTACTGGATTATCGGCGATGAGCCAGATGCCGTCGTTCCGCTCCGCTCCACTCGTTGCACTTTGCTCCACTCGTTCCGCTCCGCTCCGGCATCTAGCCTTCTTTCTAGAACCCTTTGGTATCTCTTCATACTTACATATGAGCCATAGTTCTAACAATCTCCACCTTGGCGAATATACTCTCACCCCTTCAGAAGATAACTATCACCATCCAGTGGGTTGGGGGGATACCTCCTTTTTCCTAGCACCCGGAGACATTAACCAAGTCCAAGCAATGCTCGAACTTGTCAGCAGTAACCGTCTTTGTCAACATATCAGCTGCATTCTCAGAAGTGTGCACCTTTTCCAGTATCAAATCACCTGCATCAATCAACCCTCTCACCTTGTGAAACCTCACGTCGATATGCTTGGTTCAAGCATGATACACTTGATGCTTTGCCAAATAAATGGCACTCTGACTATCACAATGCAACTGAACTCCACCTTGATCTATGCCAAGCTCCTTCACAAACCCTTTCAACCACAATGCTTCCTTAGCTGCCTCAGTCACCGCCATATACTCAGACTCAGGAGTTGATAAAGCCACCATATGTTGTACCATGGATCTCCAACAAATAGGCCCACCCACAAGTGTAAACACATAACCAGTTGTAGACCTTATGTCATCCAAACCCCCAGCATAATCCACATCCACATACCCAACAACTGAAATCTGATCTCGTTGCCTACCAAACATAATCCCACGATCCGAAGTACCTCTCAAGTATCTGAACATCCACTTGATTGCCTTCAATGCTCTCTGCCTGGTTTGGCCATGTACTTACTAACTGTGCTAACTGCATGTGCCAAATTAGGCCTCGTACAAACCATTGCATACATTAAGCAACCCACTGCACTCGCATAAGGAACCCTTGACATATCCTCAATTTCTTCATCTGACACTGGACACTGAGCTGAAGATAATCTGAAATGACTTGCCAATGGAGTGCTGACCGGTTTGGCATTATCCATACTAAACCTCTCCAACACTTTCACCACATAATTCTTTTGAGATAACCACAACTTACCAGCTGACCTATCTCTGCGAATCTCCATTCCAAGTATCTTCCTAGCTGCTCCCAAATCCTTCATGTCAAACTCTTTACCCAACAAAGACTTCAACCTGTTAACCTCAACCATACTCCTTGCAGCAATCAGCATATCATCCATATAAAGAAGCAATAAAATATAGGAACCATCATCAAGACTCTTAACATAAACGCAACAATCATACTCACAGCGTGTGTACCCAATCCGTATCATGAATGAGTCAAACCTCTTGTACCATTGTCTTGGAGACTGTTTCAGCCCATAAAGTGACTTCTTCAACTTACAAACAATATGCTCAGTCTCTGGCTGCTCCATGTATATGACTTCCTCCAAATCACCATGGAGGAATGCCGTTTTCACATCCATCTGCTCTAACTCAAGATCATAGCTAGCCACCAATGCCAAGATAATCCTGATTGACGTATGCCTCACCACTAGAGAAAAGACCTCATCAAAATCAATCCCCTTCCTCTGTGAATACCCCTTTGCCACTAACCGAGCCTTGAACTTTTCCCTCTCCTTTTCTGTTGCTGCCTCTTTCCGCTTGTATACCCACTTACAACCCACTGGCTTCTTTCCCCTGGGCAGTTCTTTCAACTCCCAAGTCTTATTCTTATGAAAAGACTCCATTTCCTCCACCATGGCTTCCATCCATCTGTCCCTTTCAGAACTCGTGATAGCATCCTGAAAAGTAGATGGATCCCCACTAGTTGTAGTCAATGCATAAGAAACCAAGTCTTCAAACCCATACCTCATTGGTGGCTTGATAGTGCGCTTGGTTCTCCCAGCGGCCAAGCTTTGCTGCTGCTGCTGATCAAGCTGTTCATCTGGTTGAGTATCACCCTTATCAATACTTTCCAGTTCAATCTCTACACCCTGCTGTCTGCTGCTCACTTCCTCTGACTCAGAATTTTGAACCTTCTGATGTGCCTTGATCATAGAGTCCTCATCAAATACCACATCCTTATTGATCACCACCTTCTTTGTCTCTGGATCCCAAAGCTTGTACCCTTTGACCCCTTTCTCATAACCAAGAAAGATACACTGTCTAGACTTCGCATCAAGCTTTGACCTCTCATCACTGGGAACATGAACATAGGCCGGACACCCAAAATTTTTCAACCCTGAGTAGTCAACCTCTTTCTCTGTCCATATCTCCTCAGCTACCTTCCCTTCCAAAGCAGCACTCAGTGACCTGTTTATAACAAAGCATGCCATACTCACTGCTTCTGCCCAAAAAAACCTTCGGAAGTCCCGCATTCAATCTCAAACACGGTGCCCTTTCTGCTATAATTCTGTTCATCCTTTCTGCCACCCCATTCTGCTGTGGTGTCTTCCGAACAGTAAAGTGCTGCTGAATCCCATGTTCCTCACAAAACTTCAGAAAAGGCCCATTCTTGAATTCCTTCCCATTATCTGTCCTGAGGCACTTAATCTTTTTTCCTGTCTGGTTTTCCACTTCAGCTTTCCACACTCTGAACTTAGCAAATACTTCAGACTTGTGCTTCATGAAGTACACCCAAACTTTCCTCGAAAAATCATCGATAAAGGTCAAGAAATACAGAGATCCTCCTTTCGAAGCTACCCTTACTGGCCCCCAAACATCTGACTGAACGTAGTCAAGAATTCCCTTTGTTCTGTGAGTTGCATTCCTAAACTGCACCTTACACTGTTTCCCCAGAACACAAAACTTGCAGAAATCCAGTTTACATGATTTAACCCCTTTCAGCAGATTTCTCTTATGCAGCTCTAACATCCCACACTTTCCCATATGTCTTAACCGCATATGCCAAAGCATGGTATCATCAGTATCCTCAGTTGTGGTAGCAGCAGCAACTCCACCTACAACTGTAGTTCCTATCAAACGATAGATATTACTTGCAATCTTAATACCCTTCATAATCACCAAAGCACCATTCGTTACCTTCATGACTCCACCTCCTGTTTTATACCCACAGCCATTAGAGTCTAAGGTTCCCAACGAAATCAGATTTTTCCTCAAATCTGGAACATGCCTAACATCACTTAAGGTTCTTACAACACCATCAAACATCCTGATCTTAATTGTGCCTATTCCAATGACTTGACATAATGCATCATTACCCATTCGAACATTACCACAATTCACTGACCTGTAGGTGTCAAACCATTCTCTGTTAGGCGTCACATGAAACGAGCATGCAGAATCCAGAATCCATGAGTCTGCCAGGTGATCCGAAGTTGCTAAAACTGAAAGCATGTCTCCATCATCAGATTCCTGCTCTACAACATTCGCAGAATTTGATGACCCATCTTTCCTCTCTCTTGCCTTTCCCTTCTTCTTCCAGTCAGTTCCCTTTCCCTTTTGCGGACAGTCTTTCTTCATGTGCCTCGGTTCATGACACTTGTAACACTTGAACTCAAACGTGCCCTCCGACCTGTTCTTGGACTGAGACCTCCCACGCCCCGAAACTGATTTACCCATTTCCTTCTTCCTGCCACGATCCTCGTACCCCTTAACCACCAGACCTTCACCCTGCAGCGATTCTGTTTGTTGCTTGCGTTGATTATACGCCAGAAGGGCTGCAGTGACTTCCTCCAGTTTTAGAGTTTCTTTCCCCCAGAGTAAGGTTGTAACGAGAGTTTCGAGAGAAATCGGTAGTGAACACAGTAACATCAGCGCTTGATCTTCCTCCTCAAACTTTACGTCGATCCGTTGCAAGTCGCTCACAATCTGATTAAACATATTGATATGTTGAACCAGATCAGTACCCTCGGCCATCTTTAACCCAAACAGTTTCTACTTCAGAAACAGTTTGTTCGTCAACGACTTTGACATATACCTGCTCTCCAGTTTAGTCCAGACCCCAGCCGGCGATTCATCACCCAACACGTGATACATGACTTCGTCTGTAAGACACAAACGAATCGTACTCACCGCCTTCATCTGGAGTTCTTCCCAATCATCGTTTGACATGGCCTCTGGTTTCACCTTCAACCCCTTGTATAAACCCTGCTGCACCAACAGATCCTTTACCCGCTGTTGCCACAATCCGAAATTCGAAGTTCCATCGAACTTCATAACGTCGAACTTCGTAACAGACAAACTCGATGACATCGTTCTTCGCGTGATCAAAAAACAGCCTGAAGCTCTGATACCACTTGTTAGGATCGTCACACACACACACACACACGATTTACGAGTATGAAACAGTAAAGAATTAACACAGAGATATACGTGGTTCCCCAAAACTGGGTACGTCCACGGGAGCGAGAGCGGCTGTTCTTTTATTATTACGGTTATCAACTAGGGTTTACAACATAGAGTATTTATAGCGACTCTATTCTAACCCTAACCTGGTATTTGGTCTTATCCCAAAAATACCCCCACTCGTTCCGCTCCGGCATCTGGCCTTCTTTCTAGAACCCTTTAGTATCTCTTTATACTTACATATGAGCCATTGTTCTAACATAGGCGTTGCCTGTGGAGCGCGAACGTGAATCCAATCGCATATGCAATTATGTATTGTCAAAATTAACATGAGTAATTGCAGTATTTTTTTTTCAATTTTATGTGATTCTCAAGATAAAAATACGGCTTTCAAACTAAAAGTTTTCAAAAACTTAAAAACTTTTTAAAAAAGTAGGGAAATGATGTCGGCTAAACATCTTTTTTTAACATCGTCAGCTACAAGAAGAATATGGTACAGAAATTTATTTCCAAAATTGTTTCAATGGAGAACAAATGGTATCTCAAGTGGTAAGGTGCTCCATTTACCAAGATGAGATCTTACGTTGATTCTCACTGTGAGGATTCCATTCCTATCCCATTAAGTTTGTCAGTGTAGGTTAATTTCTTGTATGTACTAAAAATAACAATGCTACGTACACTTCTATTGACCACTCATTTCTTTCATCTGTGTTGGTTCCACACATTTAATTGTAAGAAGGGCCCCATACATATGTAAGAGATGAAGGGTCGGTTGGGCGTGTCCGTAGCATTATTGCACTAAAAACAACAATGCTACGTACACTCTTACCGACCACTTCTCTCTCACATCTATATCGACCCCACAAATAGTATGTTTCAATTGAACCGTTTGTGTAAGAAGGTGGGTAAATGTCAGTGTTACTATCTATATCTTCATGTGATTTTTTATGATAATTAAAAATGGAACTTTGATCTTGATCAACCTTTTCAAATATGAGTAGCTAGGGGTGCTCTTCCTCAAGTCAACTTTTATTCAAGGAGCTTCTACTTGCTGCTAGTATTTTCTATTTTGACCATATGAAATGTTCAATACAGTAGATATATGTATGTATGTCTACTGTTATGGGTCAATAAAAAAAAATAGTATGGGACTTCCAAAGTTTTAAAGTGAAAATTACAAGTCAAACATCAGCTGCTGGTATATTTTTAGTTTATATTTTTTGACAGCAGATGAAGACATTACTTTCTATTTTCGTAGGCTTTTACTTTTGCAGCAAAACAATAATACTACGGACACAACACATAATTTGGAAATCCTACGGTGCAGCACGAACTGCATGGGCCGTAGGGCAGCCGATCCGGAAGTCCATTTCGACGCGAACAACTCCTATTGATTTGGGTCGTCCATTGTTTGGATTAAAATCCGAGCCGTCCATTAATGCTGAAATGGACGGCCTGATCGGCCGCCCTATAGCCCTACAGTGCGCACCGTAATGCCTATGTGACACCGCATGATTGGTGATTACAGTAGTTGTTTTCTCATTACCAATCATTCTGGGAACAGATAGTTGTGATTGGTATTATGGTTGTGTGTTATGTCTCTAGCACTATTAGCTTGAATGTTAAAGTATTATCCGCACAAATGATCTTGATTTCTATGGAATGATAGGTTAGCTAGTTGTGCAACATAATTACTCTACAAATCATCAATCTGTATCCAAAGGGCCTAAAGGGGGTGGAGGGACATGAGAGAACAAATAACTTTTGAAATTCTAATTCTTCAAGGGAAAATGATAATATCAAAATTTTAGTGCATAAAAATCATGTACCTTGCACATAGTATAAGTCTTTTAAGCTCTAAAAAATAGGATCCAGCTTTTCTGTAGTTGATTGCAAAGAAGCGTGTGCAGTTCAATTTGAACCGTTCATATTGATAATCAATTGTTTAGATTTGCTGAAATTTTTACCGGTAAAAGTGTATAATTCTTATCGGTACGTAAGAATATGAAAACAAATCTGGACCATTAAAAATACCATCTGACGGTTGCGATCACTTGGACCGCACCTCTGCAATCCAAAACTGGACTACAGTCAAGGCAGATTAAAAAAATATGACATTAACAAAAACAATTTTGGCATTAGTATAACACTTCTTGCTGTGCATGTATTTGGGTTTTTAATAAGTCATCTGACTAAATCCAACAACTTTGCCATATTATGCAACGTAGACCGATACTAGTTACCAGTAGGAGAAATTTTTCCAGACTCCATCATACTAATATATTAATTAATTAACAGAATTAGTGGTGGGTTTAACTGTTTAAAGTCTAATCAATTGACTGTTTAAATCCTTAAATAGCATGAGATCCACATGGTACATTGACGAATGATGATTGACCGATTACAACGTGACTATGAGCAACTTTTTGTTGTTTCCTTTCCATTTTGGTGAGTAATCACTAATAACTAATCAGTGGTGGGGGCCTATCAAAAAAAAACTAATCAGTGGTGGGGTTGTAGATTTCAAATTCCAACTAGTGCACAATCATCTCCTTAATGCCTTCAAAAAAAATATATATATATCATTTGAATTTTTTTTGGTGATGCAAAGTGTCCTATGTTAACTTGCGCATACCTCGAACTAATCCATATAGCCACTCCCACAGCCTTTTCACACGCTTACTCGTGAGGGTGAGATGGCCACAAGAGTTATACTGATTAGGGGAATTGAACTTGAGACCTTAATTAGGTGCGAACAAACTCCTAAATCCGGGACAAACCAACTCCTTGGGCCGGTTATATTTGAATTTTTTTTTACCGCTCCTTTCAAGACTTCTTTATGTGCGGATCCTTCCCTAATAAGTGTTGGGAAAATCTCGGCATATACTCGCGAAATCCAGAGAACAATTTCCATTGATAATGAACAATTACATAATCGAAATATAAGAACAAAACAGATTGAAACAATTGAGATACAAAATGAATTTTCTGAATCAAAACCGAGTCCTGTGTGATACCACAGTCTCCTTAAGAAAGATTCACCGCCTACCATCGGTGTTGTAGGATCTTGTTCAGTGTCTTCCTCCCAGGGTTGGCTCGGCTAAACCGCAAGCCGTCGGAATACCACCGTCGGCTGCCTTAGCGAACTGACTACCGCCTGCCTCTCTCTCTCAAGAACGAATATCAGAGTATTTTAGAAAGTTGTGAATTTGCTTGTGTTCCTCCAAAACGTGATGCACCAATTTATAGAGTGAAGGAGGCTGAAGAGGAGTAATGCTGCCTTCAATTTCTGATTTGAATTCAACCAATGAATTCTGCCAATGAATGAGGGAGGTTACAAGAATCAATACGTCTATTGATTGTGGTGCGTCCAGATTCGACTAACCCAGAACGAGCTCGGTTGCCTCGAGAGACCCTCCGGTAGCCCCGATTTCATTCATCTAAAATTCCATAAATTTCCAACGATAAGTATGTTAACGCATCCAACTCCAAACCAATTGGCAAAGAGTGGAGAGGCCGCCCAGGCTAATATACTAGTTTTGGAGGAGATAATTAACCGATGGGGGACAAACTCCAACAAAGTATGACCTTGTGTAGGTTATTTTTGTCATTTTTGTCATTTTGGTACAACTTGTTTTGCCTTTTAGTGGTTTTGTTATACCTAAATTGATAACCGATTGGGATGACCAGTTTTACCAGTCATTTTGGTCAAACTTAGTGATATGGCACGTTTTCGAACCATTGGATCGTAGTTACGGTGTCTCCTTTTGGTTGGTAGACACCATAGTTTTTGCCTTGAGTTTAAACTCTTACCTCCTAATTAGGTGGAAATCATGAGGTTTCCACCACCATTCCAGGCCCCACGTACTGTACGTTTTTTTTTTTTTTTGCAGTAATTTGAATCATTCATCTTGTAAAGTCTGCAAAATAGTACATCTACCCAAAAAAATTAGGTTATCGGACATCAATAGGTACATCAAAAATTGAATTTGGTTTATAAAATAGACGGTTATAGCTAGTTTAACTTTAAACTTATCTACTGTCGATTTCATAAACCAAAATTCATTTTTTATATACCTAGTCGGATAAAGCTATTTTTTGGTGGGTATATATTACTCTGTGCGCCCTACAAGATAAACGGTTTAGATTTCTACAATATACGCACGCTAGAGCTCACAAATGGTGGTGGAACCCCAAGGTTTCCACCTAAGGTAGATAGAATTTGAACTCTTTACTATTTTATCTCTAGATAGAAACACATGTTTGGTTGAGCTTTACTGTATTATTCCACGTTTGTTACAAGACTTATCCCACGTGTCTTAAACTAATTTTTTTGGTTTCATGTTTTCCGTGTGAATCTCAGATAATCACAGTATGTATTGTTTTGGTTTTGTATTACAACTTTAAAAAGCTATAATTTTAATTGTTTATGTTCTCTTTTTATAAAATTTAATTTACATTTTGAAAATATGTTCATCGAAATATATCAAATTAGATATACTCCGTATTACACTGCAGTGTGTGTTGGACCATTGGGCTTTGTGAGAGTATGTCATTGGGTTTATGTGTTGGCTGTGGTTTAAGAACCGAATATTCAGTTCCACATAACCCTTTTTTTGGATGAACACAAAAGACTAAAAAATCAATTACTTCTTCGGTAATTCGGGAGCACTGCCTTGTGATGATTCAAACCACTCAAGAACACACACTTATGTAGGGTCAATACACTTAATCGTGAATTCTATGAGAATGTGCATGTGTTTGTGGAGTGAATGGGAGCACCACGTGGCGGTGCTCCTGACTACCAAATAATTTCACAAAAGAATGAGCTCAATTAAGTAATTGTAGACACATGATATTTTTAAACTCGTTTTCAAAGAAGTACGAGTTTTTTTTTTTTTGATCAGAAAGAAGTACGAGTTTGGGATGCAAGTTTCACGGGATTTATTGAAAGAAAAACAAGTATTGGAATTGTTATTTGAAAATTTTCATTAATTGATGGTCTAGACTTTAGACCCAAAGGGTTTTTTTTTTTTTTTTAACGGCAAAGAATATCATTAATTTTTGAAATTATTACAAAAACTAATAAGACAAGAAGAACGACATCAAATTTTTAACAAAGCTAATAACAATTCTGTGCCCAGTCTGAGACCTAAACCCTCGATTGGCAAGGATCCAACCAAAGACACCAATTAAGACAAAGCCCACACCTAAAAGGCCGAAGCCCAATCACCTAATGGGTCAGCCCAAAAAAAAAAAAATCCTAAATCCATCCGACAGTAGCAATCGCCGCCCCCAAAACAGCAACCACCACAACGCCTTCCGAACCCAGGGATCCGGATCCTCTGTAAGGATGGATTCCTCTATGAGGATCGTTTGAGGTTTTTAACGTGGATCTGCCAACACATCATCCAACGGTCTATTACAACACTTGCTTTTTTCTTTAACCAAACGGCACCGTATAGGGAAGACTTCTAAATAACGGAGAGGAAACGGGAGAAAACACCATGGGCCATCGGTCATCTTCTTCTGTGAGTTTGGACCATTATGTGAGTACATTGGGCCCATAATCTAAATAGATGGGCCGGGTTGATTGTTGCGCTCTTGTACTCAAATGCTCTTACGACACGACGTTTAAAATCAGCCAACTCTCATCTAATGGCCTGGTTCCGCTAAAAAATAATACTCCAAGGACGCGTTTTGATAATTAATACCCGCCAATGATATTTTCAGCTTTAACAAATATTTTTAGCTTGTCCTTGTCGGGTATTAATTATCTAAACACGTCCTGGGCCATCATTTTCCCAAATAGTAAGTCAGAATTATTTACTTATTGTATTTACTTATTGAGGCTGCATGTTCCTAAATTTTTTTGCCTAAAACTTTTCCTGTGTTTTTTTTATTTCCCAATTTTTGTTGAGCTTTTCGCCGTAATTTTTTGGATAAATCATTCGTCTCGACAAAAGGAATCAGAAAAGTATTAAAACGTGAACCGATGTTGAAAAAAAGTTACTCCCTCCGTCCCAATTTGTTGTGCCTATTTTGACTTTCACGTAATTTAAGGAAAGATTATAATTACATTGACTTTGTGTCAACCATTTTACCCCTTCGTAACTAATAACTTTTTGTCAACTTTCTTGTCATATATTAATTTGCTCCACTTTCCGTTCAAATCAAGTTCAAAATTTGAATTTGAGAGGGAGAAATGAGGGATAATATGGGAATATGGACATCCAAAATTGAAAAGTTTAGAAACAAGCACATCATTTTGGGACATTCCAAAACAGAATAAGAGCACAACAAAGTGAAACGGATGGAGTAATATAAGACGACACTTTAGACAAAAATAAAAAGCTGTATGGTATTTTTTCTGTCATTAGTGATTTTTTTTTTTGTTTTTGTCATATTTTTTACTTTTTGATTTCTCTCGTCGGAATAGATAATTAATCCAGAAAACATGACGCGAATTTTGAAAAAAATCAGAAAAGACAAACAAACGAAAAAATAAATAAATAAAAGAATGCAACTTGAGAAGCAAAAAGTCTACAAGTTTTATTGGCTGAATAAGTATGGCAAATAGTATACCGAATCCTTGGCCTATTGGCTGAATTAAGTCAGTAAACCAATTGGCTTGAGTCTGGAAAATCTACCGGTAGATCTCCGCCGTTATTGGAGGAGAATCAGGAGATCGACCCTAATGATCATCTAGATCTCTGGGGTTTGAAGGATTGAATTTGAATGCGGATTTTTCTGGATTTCCGGGTGTTGTGTCATGTCGTGTCGTCGTACACTATTGCACTTCAGCAATTTAATTTTAAAACGACTTTAGCAGTGTCGTCGTGCACTATTTTCATCAGCTCCTTTACATTAAAACGACTGGTAAATTTCTCTATGGAGGAACTAATTAATTGGGACGGTGTCCAATATTAACAATAGTCCCAGCACAATTGTTGTGCACAATAAATAGTAGATTCCTACACAAAAATAAATGCATCTATTTTGTGGACCAATAAATTACACAAAAAGAACACTTAGAGCCCTTTCAGGGTATATGATATGGACCTGTAAAATTTACTAAAGGGAGGTGAGATATATTTCACCATAAACAGGCATGCTATTTCACCATAAACAGGCGTAACAATTCAACAACAAAGAGGCGTAACATTTTACTTCAATAGATGTTAACACTTGTAAAAGTTCATACTATATGCAACCCAGCTATAAAAAGGCATAACATTCACCGAAACATATGCATAACGTTTCTCAAAAGTAGAAGGCGTGTATTGAAATATTTTATTGAAAAGTATGGCCCAGATTCAAATATGATGCACCAAGAATATGAATCTAGTCCATACCCATCGTCTTCGAGCATACATCATCTTCTAGCTATGCTCTTTATGAAATATACTTTTTCTAGGTGTATTTAGTTTCTAAAAATCAAATTATCTATAATACCTTCTTATAGAGTTTTTTTTTTTTTAGTAACGCAGAGTGTCCCCGGTCTAGCTTGCGCACAATACAGGACGACTAAATCTCTATGGCCCCCACCAGCCTTTGCTAACACCAAAGAGTTTTTACGCATGGGTGGCCCCAAAGTTTTTTTGTAGTGCAAGGGAGTCGAATCTGATATTTTGGGATGATAAGCCCCTCCGTCCTGGCGGATGACCAATTGCACTACCCCTCGGGGTTATAGAGCTGTAACGTCAATGCATGGAGAATCCTTCCACACATCATAGTGTGCCCTAAGGATTTCCTTGGCCTTGTTTTTCAGGTAACAGGCACAATCACCTTGAAGAACCAAACACAACTTCGAAAAAGTCCCAACCTTCAACATCTCCTGAAAAACTGAATGCGACCCGGAAAATCTACATATCAGTGAGAGAATCAACATGGCTCTGTCGTCGGCCGCCGGAGAAACCTTCAGAAGCCGCTTCGTGACCACTGCGATTCCGGCCGCGTGGCTCATGAGTTTCTCCCTCCCGTCAGCACAAGAACACAAGTGGAATAGAATTCCAAGAACTAATTCAGATGTTCTCTTCTCTGGAAAACTTAACTCCAGCTCAATGAGCTCGAAAACTGCCCCTGATTCGACCAGCATTATCTTGTTTCTTCCCCATGGAGAAGTGTCTAGCATGATTTGCAAGGCTGCATTTTTCCCTTGTTGAGTGATACCTGATTATAATTACGTAACTTTTTAGATGTACGTGTGGAGTATACTTTTTTTTTTTTATCGGCAACAAATTTATTAATTAAAACAAACATATATATTAACAATTAAATTCATTGAATGAATGAACATAAACTAATAATGCATGTAACTAGATAAAAGTATGAGAGAAATTAAATACTCTCGATCCCTATGTCACGTAAAAGTATAGTCTACAACAAAAGACATGCAATTTTTCGATCATAATTTTCGTTTTTTTTTCACACCGAGTTAGAAAATTAAATGGGATCTTTAATTTGGTAAAAAACTTATGGACATAAGTAGTTTATTTGGGAACCCTAAACCTAACTCATAACCCTAAATCCTTAAACTTGAGCACAAGTGACTTTTCCCGGTAGACTAGCTTTTTGGGACGGAGAAAGTATTTGAAATTGAATATAAGATGCATGAGAAGAAGATAGTGTTCGAAGGCGTTTTTACCTCATTTGTTGCATAATCCCACATCGGGAGGAAAATTATGTTGTATATAAGGAAAGGCCCTCCAGCTACTATTAACTCGAGGTAAATGTTTTAAGCCACGTGGCTAGGCTAGGGGTTAGCAGGTAAGTTAATTGGCGCGGGTCGTTACAGTTGGTATCAGAGCATAACCCCAATTTACATAGTGGGGGCCATCTCTATACGAGCGATGCCAATGCAATGAGGATGTTGCATCTTAAGGTGTGGAGTTTGTGATCTAAGAAGTAAGACCCACATCGAAGAAATGTGGGCAACAAATGTGATACATAATGGTTCGGACCGGATGAGCTACTGTATAGCATGAGATTAATATTTTGAATCATGTAATTAAAAGAAAACCATGGGCTGGCTATATGTATCATATTTTAACAAATATTTAAGTTTTCACTATTGTCATGTTTCTTTCTCTTTATCATAGAACCCACAACACTATTTGTCTGCGTGTATTCAATTGCTTTTAGAATTGATAATTTGTGCAAGGCTCGTTCTTAAAAAATATTTTAGCTTTAATTTCTTATCATGTGTAGCACAAAAATCGAGATGTGTTTAAAAGGTGCGCCCACTGAGACTGAATCCTAACACTGCCACCGTGCCACAGGTGTTGTGTTCATTGTGTTAGAATTCTCTATACCCCTAACCCTCGTATGTTGCATTGAATTGGTTTCAAGTCAAATCGTGGTGTAATCAAAAAGTTCCATTCAAACATTTAAGTTTAAATTTTTCACCAGTAAAATTTTCGAGGATCGGATTCGGGGTTGAATTAAAAACAAAATCCCGAAGGGTTTGGAGGCAGTTTTACATATCCTTGCCCCAATCTCCGCCTCATGTCTGCCCTAATTTACATCAATGTCTCTCTCTCTCCCATTCTGTGTACAACTCCATGAGTTCATGCTACAGCAGGGAAGCTTCTTTCCGTTCTCTCTCTCTCCCATTGAAGCTTCTTTCCGTTCTTTCCATCAATTTCTGGGTTCCGAATTTTTCATGGGTTTGGATCCCCGTTCCCCATCTGGGACGGCAATGGCGGGTACGTACCCTCAGAGATCAGGACGGGAACGGGAATGGAAGAGATAGGTTTCGAAATAGGGAATAGGGGATGACTTTAGAAACAGGGAACGGGGATATATTAGTAATATCCACCCCCATCCCGATCCCTTTGTCATCCCTAGTGTTAACATAATATTGAGAAATATTATGTTACCATGTTTTGTAGGTTTTATTATTCATGTTTCCAAGTTAGGCTAATTTCTTTATAATGCATGTTTCCTATTTGATAGAGTTATGTTTCATACACAATCAATAATACATTATTTCTCTTTTCTTCGCACCTAGTTTACTCCTAAATTAAATACTGATGCCCATGGACAATATGGAGAATTACAAGTTGAATTCAAGTAGTATTTATAGCCCTAATTCTGGGATTCAAACATCGGAAGAATTCTAAGAAACATTTTTCATATGGTAACGCTCAATGCAACCGTTGCAACCTAAGGGCCATTTGGCCTAACTTTACTATTCCATTTGATTAAGTTTTGAAAAAAAATTCTATCTTTTTTGCGCGTTCTTTAGTACTCGAGTCAACTTCTTTAGAACCATTCATTAATCGATCTCAACAAGAAACCAAAAAGTAAAAAATTATACTGGAACACTTTAAAAGTTCACGGGAAGACAAAAATTATCCATAACAGATATAGATTATTTTAGCCTTATCGAGTAAATTTTATTTTAGCCTTATCGAGTACCAAAAGTTCCGAAAAGAGGAAAATCTTGTGATGAAAAATATATCCTGATATCAAAATCTTCTTTCAATCAGATAAGAAAATGAAAAAGTTAGAATCATAAATTTCCAACATGTCGATTAGGGCGTTTGGTGGTTGTTTTGTTTAGGGTGTTTGGCCTTTTTGTTGTGGAGTTTTTCGGTTGGCATCTTGTCTTCTTTGGGTTTTAGTTCTCGGGTGACATTTTTCGCCGGTGTGCCTATGATCCGTTTAATCTTTGTAATCATTTTCAAAAAAAAAAACATGTACATACCTTGTTTTAAAACACCAACAATCCTATCGAAGAACCCGGGCTTGAGCCTCTCAAAAACACTTGAACTCGCCTTTCCAATTATGGTTTTCAGCACCATAACCGCATGGCTTTTGAAGGTTACGCAATTATCAACATCCAACCCTAAAACCCACACCAACGCCTCGATAATCCGATCATCGTTCGCACTAACCAGCAGCCTCACTTCCGACGACGTGCTCCGAACCATATTGAAAACGCTCAGCGCTTCTTCGATCCCCGCCGTCTCTTTCCTCTCGTAGCAGCTCACGATATGCGACGCCATGGCCCTGCCAACGCCCGCCTCGACCATACATTTCCGGTTCCTCTCGTGCTCCACCGCGAAAAACTCCAGCTTTCTCAGCGTCTTTATCTGCAGCTTCGGACACCGGAGGTCGTTAAGGAGACCGGCGACGCGGGGCTTGTCGAGAGGCGGCTTCGGGGTGGGGATGCGGTCGACGGCGTTTTGGGTGCACCATGATTGGATCAGCCGGCGGAGGGTGTGGTTCGGGGTGAGGTCGGAGTACGTCTGGGTCAGGGGCTGTTTGGTGACCGGACAAGTGGTGTTCTTGGCTTGGAATATCCAGTGCTCGATGCTCTCCCGGTCGTAGGTTATGCCGGTCATCGCGGTCACCGGATCTTTCATGATCTGGAGAGAAATGGGACAGATGAAGTACTGAGGAATTTCAATATCTTCCATTGACATGAATGTTTTTTCACTCCAAATGGGGAAGTAATTAAGAAGTGAATATCGAGTTTTAGATTATAATATATTTCATGTCTTTGTGGGTACTAATGAAGCGTAGTAGTAGCTAGATCAGTACTGGGTGTGAGGAAAAAAAGATGGATAAAAATGGAAGTTAATGATTCGGTGCGGAAGGAGGAGCAGCTGTTGGTTGGCACTGGTAAGAGAATGCGGCTTTTATTTATTAATAACATACTCCACTAGTCAGGAGAGAGAGAAAGAGAGAGAGAGAGAGAGAGAGAATGTGTGGAAAATTCGTGGTGAGAGAATGGGATTGGTCTTCGATGTCTTACCAGTCACCAATTCTGACGGGGAATTCGGTGGTCAAAAGCAAGAAAAAACCAACTCAACCCTGCACAGGGAGGTTGATTCTATGTTATATTAATATAATAGTGCTAGTCCGTGTCTATGACATTATGCATTACGGTTGAAAGGGGTTGGCAGTTGTGTGATTTAGGTGAAAACCATGAACACTTAATCGGGAAGTGGGAGGATGCACTACAGCCTTTGGATCAAATGAATCTAAGCCGTTCCAACAATTTATCTCCATACCCTTCTATTTTATAATAGAGATTACTATTATTATTGGCATTAGTTGTTATCATTATTGCTATTATTAGTTACTTGTATATGTTTTAGAGAGGTGCTAGTGGTACAGATTTTATATTTGTACCAGTATGTACAAACTCCTTTTTGGTCCCGTTTTGATTCTCAAAAAAATAATTAGAACCGCTAATTTTGTTTAAAATAAATTGTTTACGGCTCCTTCAAAAAATAAGCTCAATGCGGTATCGGTTAAGGCGTCAACAAAACATTCAACTTTGTCCCCGAATTCAAGTCTGAATTCTAAAGTAAAGTTTGGATGTTTTGTAAATGCTATTACCGATACTGGATTGAGCTTATTTTTTGCAAGGACCATAAGCAAAGTATTTTAAACAAAATAAGGGGATCCGATCATCTTTTTGAAAATTCAAAATGGGCCGAAAAAGAGATTTGTACACACTAGTACAGATATAAAATCTGTACCTTTTAGACTTTCTATATGTTTTAATGTATACCACTTTTCTTAATTTTTAAATTTTTGTATAATAAAATCAATTGAGATCTATCAAATAAGATTCATATTGCATATAAAAAATAATATACTTTGGAAGATATAAATGATTTTTTAAAATGTTCGGAATAATAACAAGGACATTTATTTAGGGACGGAGAGAGTATTAGTGATATGACGTAAATCATGCTATGAGCTTATATATCCAACCCTGCAAAGGGAGGTTGATTCTATGCGGCTATATTAATATATTACTATTATTATTGGCATTAGTTGTTATCATTATTGCTATTTACTTTTTTTGAACGGCAACTATTGTGGTTATTATACAGTATATGATTATAATTACCTATTTCGGTGTACGATGGCGATGGTCCAAGCTAACATATATACTCCAATATTAGTATTATTTTTGAACGGCAAAGATTATTTTCATAATTACTATTATGGTTATTATATATGGTTATAATTACCTATTTTGGTGTACTTGGCAATGGTCCAAGCTAACATAGTAATTTTTTTTTTTTTTGAAAACCAAAGATTGTTTCCATGATTACTATTGTGATTATTATATATGGTTATAATTACCTATTTTGGTATACAATGGCGATGGTCCAAGCTACCATGTAATCTTCGTCAAAGGAAATTGATTCTGAAAACAAGTTTTTTTAAGTCTCAAAATCAATAATTGGCTCGCGTCAGCTGCTGCAATTTATTTTAATTGGTGGGTCATTGCGCGATAGCTTGCATTGTTATCATAAGCTATATACTATATATCTTGTGTTCGTAGAAAACATTTTTTATCAATTTAGTAAAGGGGCTTTTAAGATGTCCAAAATGAAGGTCTTTATCATTTACATAAAAAAATAATAATAATTCAGGCAGCGATTTATTTTAATGCACTTCCATCGCACTCCAGAGTCAAGAGCTAGGGTTGGGCTAAACGTGGAACACATTCAACCTGACTTTTTCAAGGGAGTAATTGTACTTGACAATGCACTATCTATTAATAACCCAGAAGAAAGAAAAAAACCATAGTAGAATATTCATGTGAATCGCTATATACAATATTACGCGTTCCTTTTTCGATAAATACGATATACACCTCTTGAATTGCATAAAAATTTATTTTAAAAAAATGTTTAAAATTCTTAACATTTGCATGTAATTAAATTGGGAATATAAATTTGAATTTTTTCAACAGCGCTATGTTGTGAGTTTTATGCAATTATACAAATTTTAAAAATTAAAGTGGATTGATGCATATAGTATACGCTAGTCATGTAAAGGAGTATTTATGCACAATTCTCTAGGGCTCCGTTCAGTTGCCAGGAATGTTGTACCGGAAAGTTATTCTCAGGAAAAGTTAAGTAAAGTGAAGTAAAGGAAAAAGAAATATATTTTCTTGTGAGTGTTCATTTGACAATTTTTTTTTGGCAGGAAAACTAAAGTTTAGTGGTTCATTTGCCGGGAAAAGACACTTATGAGAAACTTCTTTATTTTTATTCCCATGACTAATTTTAAATAAAAGTAACTTTGAGAGCTAAATAATAGGCTATCATATTTCAAAAATTAACACATACGGAAAATGTATTTTATCTAATGCAAAGCCTTAACAAGAAATGAAAAAATCGACTTGCAATTCCCTATTCAATTTGCTATATTTTGAATGGTCATGCAAATTCTCCATTTAAATTGACATTCTCTGATAATCAACCGTACAAATAAAGTTTAAAAAATAAGTAGATGATAACAAAATAAATAAATATTAAACAACCGTGCTTGATTAGTTGCCGATACAATTACTCACTGAAAATTAGTTAGTACAAAATAAAATTGAAGACTAATGACAAGATAAATAAATACTTGTAAAAAAAATAAACTACCAATCTTTTTCCAAAACAATTATCTCAAAAAGCACCATAGTAGTCAAAATTATTATTGCTACGTAAATCTCAAAGTGTCTTTCTAAGAACCTAATTTGTATTTTTTTGGTATTGGCGTCATTCACTTTTTTTTACCCGCCAATTATTTTGGCCCCACAATGGATAAAACTTTTCCCGTGATGCAAAATCCTATGCTTTTGGCAGGATCACTTTTGCAAGAAAGTAAATCTTGCAGGAAAACTTAAAAACATGTTTCCCACTACTTTCCTGCCAACTGAACACTACAAAAGTTATGGGAAAGTTGATTTTCCCATCATTTCCTGTACTTTCCTGGCAACTGAACGGAGCCTAAGAGAATAATAATGAGGCGGAAGCAGATTCTCCTCAGTCTCATGTCTTAGATTGCAAGAGACAGTCACAATCCAAACCGTTCAATACTATGATCAATGGTTTGAACCTGTTCAAAAACTCTTCGCTCGAAGAATTGAATTCTTCACGCGAAGAGTCTCTGAGCATATCCGAGATATTGACTTTCCCAACTTACAGTCTAGATTTGGAGTGTTTCCTCTAGTCCGAAACTGGGACTGGAGAGGATCCGATGGTGTTCAATGTTTTGAAATAGGAACATATGATTGATTCTCTTTATCGTAAAGTAATGAATAAAAACGTTCACCACAACATTGTGCTTTTTTGCTGCTATTGGTACATATAAAATGTACATATAGATTTTGTGGGGCTCAAATCGTGTCCCACAAAGATGATCCGAACCGTCCATTATTTTTAAAATATATTTTTATGGAGCTCTGTAAAAAATTAGTTCAACCCGATATCAGTAAGGATTTTTTCTGAATTTGTGATGGCGAAACTAAGCATTCCGATTACGGTGCCGACTCCCCGTGCTTTGCCCCGCAGGATATGAGCAGAGCTTTCTGAGCCGAGTAGGATTCTGCTCAGTTTATACCTAGCTATCCACATAGAAATGGAAGAACAAGTTCGTTCTCTCCACATTCGATGGGGATAAGAGCACATTTGGTTCTTGATTCAAGATTTTTTATATAGACCAACAAAAACTTCTTTTTTGTGCTTTGCTTCTGATTTTTAATTTCAAACAAACTTGAATCATCAAAATGCACCTTAATTGACAGTGTCTCTGACTCACATGATATATCATACAGTATACGTTTTGCTAACTCTTTTTTTTTTTCCACGGAAAGAGTTGAGGAGTTTAGCAAGGGCAAGGTTAGCTAAATGCACCTTAATTGAATCATCAAAATGCACCTTAATTGACAGTGTCTCTGACTCACATGATATATCATACAGTATAAGTTTTGCTAACTCTTTTTTTTTTTCCACGGAAAGAGTTGAGGAGTTTAGCAAGGGCAAGGTTAGCTAAATTTTGAGGGACATGAAACCACTAACCACCCCCCCCCCCCCCCCCCCCCCCCCAATCCCAACCCAATTCTCTAACCTAACACCTAATAGGGATTGCTTAGCCAACGAATGAGCCATCCTATTGAAAGAACGCTTAACGATATTTTTTTTCATGCAAATAGGATATTGTACACGTGATACCCGGCAACGCATATAAGCCATCCAAACGTGTTTTGGATGGCCCAGATCTAAGCAGAGGAAAAGAGGAAAGAGAGTGGTCAGCTGAGTAAGAGAAGGGTGTTCTGATCTCGGCAGTCCAAAACACGTTTCGACGGCTCGGATGGGTGCTGGGTACCGCCACGTGGTACCCAATTTGCACCAAAAAAATTCTCCATAGAAGCAATTAATATGACGTGATGCTTGAACGCGTTCCAAGAGATGAAAAATATAGAACACATTAAAGAGGGAGTTGAACAAAAGGGACGACCCCTTGAGGATTATTCAGCAGTCAAACAAAGATGTGCGGGTTTGGATTTTGTATAGAAGGGAAAATCTTTTCAACGGATGTTTTCGTGAAAAAGAATTTTGCGGAGCATCATCACACGCGTCTAAAGTGCATTGGACGGTCCGAATTTAAATTATGCAAACAATTTTCATTTAAATTCAGACTGTCCAAAACTGAAACTGACAATTAACGGTCACTCACCTCCGTGATTGTCTTATTCACGGCTCCTCCGTAAATAAGACAATATCTGTTTAGAAACGAACAAGGGTATGGACAGATCAAGGCTTAGGGAATGGCGTAACCAATGCTCCAATGAAGAATTGGTGGAAAATTACAAAGTTCTCCACTGTATTCCAGAGCAGCCATAAAAAATTACTACTCCGAGTCAAAAAGCCGAGTCAACGGTCCACTTGACTCAAGCCCACCACTGACTGAGTCACGGACCCAGATTGTGAGTTGCATCTAGAAGAAACAGACAAAACTGGGTGCGCTCTTTTCTCTCTCTAACCCCCACCACTCACCAATGAAATTTGCCTTAATTGGAATTTATTTATTTATTTTGTCAAGCGGAAAATGCCTTAATTGGATTTCAGATCATGGACTGAGAGTGTGAAATAGACGAGAAGGAAAAATTGTAGAAATTTTATATCAATCTCAAAGTCAATTGGCAATGAGTGGAGAGATCTCAGATGTTATTAAGTGATCACTCATTTCACTCTCAAGCAATATGAGATTTATTTCCTTAACATCCCCCTCACGTGTAGCCGCGTTTGAGGTCTTTCACGTATGGCCATTTTTTGGGTTATATCATGCTTCACAATTTCCTAGACCTAAATTAACGGGTTGCCCCAAGCATAGGGTGGAGACCGACGCAGCATAATATCTGGTAAGACCGGAGTCAAATCCACAAAGACAATGATGTGTGCTGACTAAAAACTCGGGTTGTTACTAATTAAAATGGGGTCTTAGGTTACCTCTTGTCGATTGATTGAGATTAACTAAAACTTAGAAATTGATTGTACTTTTCAGAAAATTAAAAAGAGGTACGATCGTAGGGTTCATAGCACTCGTAACCAGTTCGGATTAACCTGCTCTATTTGGAGTTCTTAAAAACGTTTAATTTTAGATTGAAAAAGATACCCTGCAAGATGCGAGATTGAAAAAGATACTCCGCAAGATGCGAGACCCTATGGTTGCTGTATACCCATGCGCAACGGAGAATGAGTTTTGGACCCCCATTCCCCCGTTCAAATGGGCTCCGATAATGCCCAGGTTCGTCCACGGGAAGTATTTTAATTTTCAATCTAAAATCATTTTTCATTGTTTGAAAATAGAAGCAGTGCCCGAACTGGCCACGGTGTGCTAATCACCCTACAACCCTACCTATACGACTACTCACTAATCATTGCGCATAAAGTAGAAGAAACCCTAATTTGAAACATGCTTCTATCACTCGATACGGAAAATAAACAATAGATAACAACTAATTAAATATCAACAAATAACTTTTATAAACAACTAAAATTAAAATAAGTTACTGGAGTGCAAGTAATTGAACAAAGCTTAAAAACTTAAAAGGAGAAACAACTCTGAATGAAAGAACGTAAGTCTCAAGCTGCCAAGTAATTATTTTCGGAACTTCTGTCCTCGTTCTGCCCACTGTTCTCGTCCTTTTTGGCAGCCCCGTTCTTTCTTTTTCAGAAAGTCTACTGGTACAGATTTTTCATCTATACCAGTGGGTACAAACCCCTTTTTCGGCCTATTTTGGATCTCAAAAAAATAATCGGAGTCGCTCATTTTGTTTGAAATACTTTGCTTATGGTCCCTGTAAAAAATAAGCAATCCGGTATCGGTAAGAACATTTACGAAACATCCAAACTTTGCTCTAGAATTTAGGCTTGAATTCTGGGACAAAGTTGGATGTTTTGTAGTTGTCTTAATTGATAACGGATTGAGCTTATTTTTTGCAGGGACCATAAGCAAAATATTTTAAACAAAATGAGCAACTCCGATCATTTTTTTGAGAGGCCGAGAAAGGGATTTGTACCCACTGGTACAGATTTTTCAAATGAAAACATATGGGGAGGATGTTACTACTCAAAAAATTGTTGAGAAAATCTTTATTAATTTGCCGACGAAGTATGATCCTATTCTTGCCATTATTGAAAATACTCAAAATCTAGCCACTTTGAGTGTCAAAGAATTGATGGGTTCCCTTAAGACATTTAAGCAAAAATTGAATAGATAATCCGAAAAGTCAATTGAAAGTGCCTTTCAATCTAAGCTTAATGTTAGTACCCCAAAGCCCCATGGAAAATGATCTTCTTCGAGTCATAATCAATCTAGAGGACAATTTTCAAGTGGTGGAAATTTTGAACAAGGAAGAGGTGGAAATGATAGAGGAAGAGGAATAAACAATTTTCAAAGTGGAAATAATTTTCAAAGGGGAAACAATTTTCAAGTAAGAGGGAATGATGAGCCCACTCAACCAAGGTGTGGAATTTGTAAAAGGGATAGTCATATTAATAAAGATTGTTGGTTTCGAGGGAAGCCACAATGTTTCAATTGCAACAAATTTGGGCATGTCAAAAAAGATTACCGAGTCACAAACAATCAACAAGCTAATTACTACGAAGAGCAAGAAGGTGGAGGGTGCATGTTTTATGCTTGTCAAGCAGCTTTCGAGCAAAAGAATGATGTGTGATTCTTTGATAGTGGTTGTAGTAATCACATGACCGGAAATGAGAGTATCTCTGTGAAGATCGATACTTCCTCCAATTCTCAAGTAAAAATGGGAAATGGTGCCTTAGTCCAAGTAAAGGGAAAGGGTACTGTGGGCTCCCGCGCGCCCGCCGCGTTCGAAGAGTCGCCACCCGAATTTTTGAGATGGATGATCCGAGAAACCGAGATGTTTGTTTGGAAGAAAAAGGTTTTTGGTCTAGTGAAAACGTTGAGATTTTGGATCCGGGAGCCATGTTACGATTGGGGAAGGTTTTGTTGAAAAAGCACCCCGCTCACCCGGCGAAAACCGGTCTCTACTAAGCATTTTAAATGGGGGATTTAATACCGTTTGGAAAATCTCAAAAACATATACGGGAAAGGGGAACAAGAGAAAATGTATCACGTTGTCGTGCGCGTGGTGCTTACTGTACAGAAATGACGAAAGATGATGAGACGAAGATATAAATAAAGAAAACTCTTAAACATGCTGTCTGGATCACCATCTTCTGCTTCACGACATACCTATATATGGCGCACGGCTTTATGATATGCCGTGCGTGGTTCTAATCCTATCATCAGGTTTTCGTTGTTTTTCAAAGCCTCGTACGGCATACTCAGTACGACGCACGGTGTTTCTTCAAAACACCAGAAAACTCACAGCCGTCAGATCATCTCAGAACTGTACCATTCCTCCAAGCCACAAGTAAAAAACCACTTTTGATACATTTGTTCATTCGAAAAGATTGATAGAGTTTACTCATGGTAATAAAACATGGCTTGTAGATATGGTCTCATTCCGAGACTGCTATTGGTGTACGAAAACAGATCCAGCAACAGACGATCATGATCCAGACATTTTGAACAAGAAAACAACAGTTAACTGAAATGTCGTGCGTGTGAGTCTACTATGTTGTACGACGCTTCAAAACGCCGCACGGCGTAGCTTACCCAGCACAGAGGACTTGTTTTGCTTTGTAAAAATGGTTTTAGATCAGATCTTAACCAAAAGGGGTTAAGCCTGTCAACGGGAGAGTCCCCTCAGGGCCAGGACAGAGCCTAGCCCAAGAAAACTTAGTTTTTTTTACCTTTGATCTCGAGCTTGAACGAGGATGGTGATGGATGGGTGTGTTGGGTGATGATGAATGAGCGTCGATGAGGTTGATAAAGAAAAGAGGATGATGGATATGTATAATAGATGGGTATGTTGGGTAGTTGGGGTCTCAAAGTTAGTGAGAGACTAACTTTGTTGGTGAAGAAAAATGGAGTAAGAGGCCTAGAGAATGTCTTTTGAAGGCAACATTCTCAAGACTTGGAAATGAGAAATAGATGTGAAAGCAAGAAGAGAGAGAAAGGTTAGAATAATGATCAAGGGCCCTTTTCTCTTGAGTGGAGGGGTGTATTTATAGGCAAGAGCCATAGATTTTGAATTTCAAATGTTGGAGGTATTTTCTGGGCGGGCCAGAAGTGTGTTTTCGGCTGGGCCATTTTGCAGCTGTGGCCAACAGCTTTCTGAGCCAGTCAGTACTTTTCATGAAATGTCGTGCGGCTAATCCCATGATCGCGTGCGGCGTTGTAGCTTTGGATATGCCGTGCGATGTAGGAGTGTCCCGTGCGGCATTCCAGGTTCAGTTCAGGGCTTTTGGACTTTCTCTGGACTTTTGGTTTATTTGGGCTGAGGATTTGTTTGGGGCTGAGGGAATCCTTTATTCAAGCTCGCAAAGGCTCTGTTTCCTTTATTTCATCATCGGGGTGGACAAAGACCCTTCGAGGTTCGGATTGGGGTATCTACAAGTACTATTGCCGTGGAGACAAAGAAGGGTACAAGAATTATCTCGGATGTGCTACTTGTTCTGGACTTAGAGCAAAACTTGTTGAGTGTTGGGCAACTTATAGAGCATGGATACACCGTCCAATTTGAAGGAGACTCTTGTAAGATTTATGACAAATGGGGGAGAAACCAAGTTGTAGCAAAAGTCAAGATGGAGAAAAATAGAAGCTTCCCTCTCACTTTTCGCTATTCCAAAAATGTGGCATTGAAGGTGGATGTGCTAGATGACTCATGGCTTTGGCATAGAAGATTTGGGCACTTAAATTTCCAAAGGTTGAGGAACTTATAATAAAGAAAAATGGTGCATGGCTTGCCAACTATTCATGAAGTCAAGCAAGTTTGTGAAAGTTGTGCACTTACTTAAAAAGCATCACCGTGAGCCATTTCCCAAAGACAAGGCATGGAGGGCTAAAGCACCATTGGAACTTGTTCATACTAATGTGTGCGGGCCTATAGATACACCAAGTCATGAAGAGGGCTTTTGCATTCATCCTATTATCCACCTTCAATTGTTTCTTTTGCTCATTTGTCAAAATCTCCACACCTTCATGATCTTCAAACCCATCTTGAACATATTCCCAAACATCATTTGACATGAGTTGGGTCTTCATCTTTGCACACCAAAAATCATAGTTTTCTTGTAATAACCCGTAATTTCGGTAATTATTAATAGCATTAAAAAGAATTATTTTAAAATATGTTATTAGTTCTAATATTATTTATTTCCTTAGTAGATAAATACTAGATAATTATAATTATCCTATTTATTTCTTTATTAGATAATTACTTGATAATTACAAAGAATAATTATCCTATTCTTAATTATCCCTTTTAATTTTTTTCTTAGTTGCATGCATGCATGCAAACTCTTCCACCTCCCCATCTCCTACTCCTACTCAATCTCTACCACTCTCCTAGCCATAATTTCGTCCATAATTCCCGTCCATATTAAGCCAATAATTAGAATCCCATTCCAATACGATTTCATCATCCTTATCATCGAAATCCTCCTATATATACCTCATAGCCCCGACCCTAGAACTCACCACAAAATTATTCACACCTCACCAGTCCAGAAAAGAGAGAGAATTCAATAGAAGTCGGACTCCAATCCATGGAGTTCTAGAGAGAGAAAAGTGAGAGAGAGAAAAGTGGGTTTACGTTCTAGAAACCCCCGAGATCCGAATTACCCGTTCCAGCCTCCTTCTACAATCCCAAGCATCCACAAGCATCGTCAAATTCGAGCCCAAGGTCCCCCGTTCGCTCCAACCGAAGTAATCTTCTTCAAAAAGTTCAAGATCCGTTTTTTTTCAATTCAATCCGATTCGAGGTATTTTAATCCATCCCAAACATCCCTCTAAGTATAATTATCGTTGTTAGGCCTAACCCATAGTCCCCCATGGTCCCATGCATCGAAAACAGTGAAGGAAACCAAAAAAATCGAAACTGCTTTCAACCTTGCGGCCGCAACCTGCGGGCCGCAAGAACCAGGCCTCTGACCTCGCGGCCGCAAGGTCAACCCGGTCAGACCTTGCGGCAGGTTCTGCTTTGTTCCGAATCAACTTTTCGACATCCCGAACACCGTTTTCGACGCCCGATCTATTTTTCCTAGACTTCTAACACCTCAAGGATCATAACTTGCTAATATCACATTTTTATTTATTTATTATCTATTTAATTAATTTTTTGTTTATTTTTCAATCAAAAGTTTCAAACGAAAAATCCTTGCGACCTTTTAAACCATTTTATAAATTTCCGAAATATTTTTTTTAGACTCTCTACATCTTAAAGATGATATGTTGTTAATCTCAACTTATTTTATTTATTAAATAATTTATTATCTATTTATATTACTTTGGTAACTTTAAAAATCAATTTTGTTTTAAAAATAATTCCGTAACCCTCCGGACCCACTTTTTGATTCTCGAACATGTTACGTAGGACCGTAGGACTCCTTTTAGATCCATGCTACCTATTCTAGTGCTATTAATTACTTATTGAATTTATTATGGTCATTAATCAATCTATTTTCTTAAATAAAATTTATACAAGCCTAGACTTATTTTTTTTTATTTATTTATCATAAAACTTTTAATTGATAAAAGTTTCTTATTTGTTTAATCATATCTTGGCCATACAGAACTAAGGGCAACGGCCCATTCATAAAAGGTTATGTGATTCAATGCATATTGTTTATTTCAATTATTATTCTCTTTGCTTAATTATTATTTCCAACTGCTGATTGATATGTTAGATTGGATCCTAGAGACATGGGGTGGTATGCGAAATAGAAATCACCTAGACGATGATAAGTAATGGATGAATTGGAAAAGTTTTTGTTTTAGATTGCCTGCAGGCGTGATTTTGAGTTGTGATGAGATTGTGATGAGATTGAAACTGGCGGGTGTCCAGTGATGAATTGATATACTGGCGGGTGTCCAGTGATGATTGTGGAATGGTTGCGATGTGGTTTATAAGATAGGCGAACCCTAGTTGTGATTCAAGCATGGTAAGCTTTCTTTTGTTGTATTGAGAGGGATACACACTGGGTACATAACTTAGGTGCAATCCGCGACAGCAAAATAAAGTGATCCCATGGGACCGAGCATGGCTAGAGGTTGAGGGAGGAAAGATCTCGCGGTGAGATCTTAGATCACACGTCAGGTTAATGAATAGTAATAAACTGATTGATATGAAATATTTCTGTTATATTCCTCGTACCATGTTTATCTTGCTTGATTGCTAACTGTAAAGTAAGAGGGGTGGTTGGGTTAGATTATTTTACTGGGTGATTTATCACTCACGGATACGTCTGTATCCTGGTAAATCGATTGCTTCGGCGATCAATTTACCAGAGGACACAGGATTCAATGGAGAGGATCTCGCAATAGCACAGTACCAAGAAGAGACACAGAACCCCTTGGGCGAGCAATTTTATGCGGAGGAAAATCCGGAAGTAGGAGCTGAAACCGAGTACGCTTGGAATCCCTACCAAACCTAGAAGATGGTTCTGTTGATTGTCCCTTTTTAATATTTCAAAGACTATTTTAGTATTTCCCCAGTGGATTGTAATAAGTGAATCTCGATGTTGAGAATTCTGTTTTAAATTGTTTTTCAAACTTCAAATTTAGGAAATGTTTTCTTTAATTAAATACTTAAATGTCTTCGATTTTATTTCCAAAAATCGGGGCGTTACATTTCTCCATTGAGAAGTGGAAAATAAAGTGGTAGAGCTCCCATGTTTTGATTGCTTGAACTTGCCATTGTTGTAGACTTACTATGTCTGATTGTTAGTTCTTCTTAGATGTCATGCACCTAAAGCAGCCAGGTGTATTAATTTATCTTCCCTTTATCTTGATTATTTTTGCCATTTTGTTGGATACCAATCTAGTAATAGACTAGGAATTGTAGGTACCTCAATCTCATATACACAGCATCGCATAGTACTGATAATGTTCACGTTAATTTTTTCAGCATCACAACATGCACCTTTATTGTCCGACAGCTATTCCATCTCTCATCTCAAGATTCGGTTTATCTTATTCACTTAAAAAGCAGCAACAGTGTAGAGACCCGTAATTTCTGAAAAAATATTTAAGGGTTTATATGACATTGGAAATTGAGGAAAATATGATTTTTGTTAAGTTTATGTGAAATTGGGGTTAATGTGAAATTTGTGGAGTTGATTTGATTTGGAATTTGTATGATGAAATTGAAATTGGAAGGAGTGCTAGTGTAATTTGGTGAGTATGTGAGTATATATATATATATATATATATATATAGGGGTATGTGTGTAGGGGATTAAAAACCTCATATATATATATATATCTCCTCTCGTCTCCCTCTCTCCTTCGGCCTCTCTCTCTCACTCTCCCACCAAAACTCACCTTTTAAGCTCAAAACTCTTGTCAATCAACCTTCATTCCACTCTCTAGACGTGATTTCAAGCTCGTGGTTCGTTGGATAGAGCTCGGAGAGGAGTATTTTGGGCGTATTTCAAAGTTCGAATTCAAGGGTTCGCGTGGCCCGATCTCCTTGCGTGTTTGCTCTCCAACTTTGAGGTAGGGATTCTTGCTCTTATTATGCTTTTATGAGTTGCTTTCATGTAGAAATCGTGCCTGGAATCGTTGGTTGTTATGTCGTGTTTGTCCTTTGAATTTCTGCACAAAATCGCTGCTCGTATTATCCATGTATCGATACAAGTGTTTGTGTATCGATACGCTGAAGGAATCTGCATTCCAGTAGCTTCAAAATCTGTCGTAGTGTTCCCGTCGATACAATTATTTTCGTATCGATACTCCAAACGTTCCCGTATCGATACAATTATTTTTGTATCGATACTCCTTGGCTTTCTGGGCAGTTTTGCCTATGTTGCTTACGATTCGACCATGTTGATTTCTGATCACTTCTAACACTCTTTGTACACCTCCAAACCACTTCTAAACTTAATTGTTCGTACCTTAAGTGATTCATTGATCGATCTATCTCCTTGACTCTCATTGTGCAAGAGGAACATGTCAAATCCTATGAGTACGGTACCTATCCATCGTCTATGTCTTAGAATGAGTACGTGAATATTGTGGAATAATATGATGAACGATGTAGACATGTTAGGTGCTATGACTGGACGGGGTGAATGATGGGATGGAAAAACGTATCGTAAAGAGGTTATCGAACATCGCAGGTTATAAGGTATATATCGTGGGATGCATAGTTGGTTGATGGGGGTTTGCCTAGCAGTCCGAATGAGAATAGGGTAACTCGTATCCTCGTGCTTCGTCTTGTTGATCTTCCTAGGTTACTTTGGTACTCGTTCTATAAGATTCTCGTCTAGAACCTAGTGGGTGGTGTGTCGTGGAGTTATTGTGGATTCGATACGTGACGTAAGGCATCGTGATAGACTTAGAGGAATATCGTGGACTTAAAGTATTTATCAATGTACAATGGGGCAAGCTTATGAGTTTGCAATACATTGTTGATGATGTATGAATGAATGTGAACTTAGAAAATGATGTCTGCTTATATACGGATTGATAATGCATGTGTGTTTACGTGAGTTGTGAATTTTGAATTGAGGGTCCTGCAACGCAAAATGTGGTAATGCGGAGACTCTAGAGGGCCCGCAACGCAAGGTGTGGTAATGCGGAAACCCAGGTGGAAAGAATTCTCTGTAACGCAAGGTGTGGTAATTAATACAGTTGAATGTCCCTCCTAATGAAGGAAGTTATGATTGATTATGGAAATTTATGTTGTTGTTTGGGCTGTGTAATGCCTGAGATCGTAACGGTTGAAAAAGGAAAATAAACGATTGACCCTATCAAAGTTTTTGAAAAGAAAGGAACTTGGTTTTGGAAAAAGGATTTTTATGAAAATCCTCCGGCTATTCTTGAGCGAATCAACGGTTCCGGTATTTGGGCACAAATCAACGGATTCCGGTATTCAAACTCGAATCAACGGAGCTTGACCATAAAGGTCGAGAGTTTTTCTCAAAATTATTTTTGGCAATAAAAAAGGAATGTTCTTTTTATGAAAAGGGGACTAATAACAAATGGTAAGAAATGAAAAAACTAATTGTGGTGTTCATTGAAGGTCTTAAAATAGTTTGAGAAATTGACGTAGGTTATCTAGCTTGATGTATGAAGGGTTAGAGATATCTTTAAGATGTATAGAATCGTGTGTTCGTAGTTCGTCGGTTCTTTGTGGTGCCTTTTGTATCACCTGTCCGCTTGTTGGAACTCTTTACTCTTATTGCATGTTTCATCGCATTTACATATAGCTTGAGTATAGAATTTTCTACTGAGCTAGTGTAGCTCAAACTATCATCAATTTCAGGTACATCTTAAGGATCTTGACATGGAGTACATGGTGTGCATACTTGACCTCATATCTTTTGAAAGTCATCATTGGGAAGCGGTTCAATCAATCTTTTGTTTGATTTTTTTGTAAAGATGAAAAATGTAAATTCATCTGAACTCTTTAACTTTAGATATCATGTAAATCTCAAAATTCTACTGTCTTTGACTAACTATGGAATTTGAGTCATTGTGCCAATATTGTAAATCTTAAAACTTGGGGACTTGTTTTTTTATAAGTGATCATTTGGGACTCTCTTTGGGTAATATCTATATTATGCAAAGATTGTTTATTGAAATGAATTATTATTTATGTTGAAAATCGAGAGCGTGACAAACAGGCAAGTCTAAAACAGTTGGAAGTTTTTCAAATTCATATAGCATCCATAAGTGAAATGGTCAACCGGTTGTCTATAGCTTTCATTTCAACTTTCAGTACTCAAGTACATTAACACGTCAAAAAATTCACCGATGGATATTCGCGTGCAGTGTTACTTATTTTCTTTTTATAAATCCCAGTAGCGGTTTTTAGATATGTTGAATTTTCAATTTCAGCTTTGAATAGGCGTCCTTCAATTTCCTTTGCTTTTGTCAATCACATATATGGGATTTATGCGGCATCTGGAGCTGCTATTTCAGCTTTGAATATCTTCTCGGGAGATCACGTCCTTGATCTCTGTGCCCTGATAAGTCTACTTTATAATTAGCTTGATGGCCAATTCATTTACTGTTTCAAACATGTACTTTGTTGATAGAGTCAATTTAGATTGATACCAACTTGGGGTTCACCTTCTAGAAATGAATTTGTGAAAGGCAAGAAAGAGAAGTTCTTAATGTGGCTCTTTTGGTTTGGTCACTCAGTTGCACACTCCTTCAATCATATTGTTGCTTATATAGGATCTCTATTGGTTTTGTTGAGTTCATCTGCTGTGGTTTTTTTGGTGTGTCCCTACTGCTGCTAATCCTATTGGTCAAGGTGCCCCTACCCTTTGTTTCTTGCTGGTCTTGCCTCAGCTTCTACACATCTGTTGGTACTTGGGAGATTGTTCTTGGTCCTGCTCATATGTACTTGGGAAAAAACAAACCAAAACACTCTTAGTCTATTAGTCTTATCTTCTTCTTCTTTTTTAAATGTAGCCTTATCTCATTGATGTCTGTCTTTTTGAGTTGTATTGATTAAGACTCTTGTTTTTGCAGTGTACAAAACAAATAAGAGAAGCAATATATTGCAGAAGACAAATTTTGATTGGGTTGTATAGGGTTTTTTTAACTAGCATATGTAGTGAATTATGTTTGGGATACCTGATTTTTTAAGATATTCTTTTCTTTCTTTGGATAGCTTTTTTTCGGATATCGACATTTGTATCTTGACTTTGTTACGTCAAGTTTTCACTTTATCTTTTGATGCAATTTATGTTGGACAAATTGTTGATTTCTCGGTTTTATGATATTGGCTTAAAAGTTCAATGATACATGGATAGCTTTTAGGTATTAAAAGTTAGTTTTGATTTAAATTAATCAATAACACATAATGCAACAGTGTAATGTAACAAAAGAGTGCATTGTAGCATTCAGGAAATGCGCTTTTTTATAAAAAATTTGTCGGCAATTGTAGCAGGCATCCAACGCTATGGTAGGATTCCCATATTATAGCATGCAAAGAATGCTATAGAAGAACACTCCATTGTAACAGACAAAAAATGCTATAATAGCTCCCAAAATTAACAGTGTTCTATAAACGCTATTTATGGAATGTCTAGTTTTGACAGCGTTCTATGAACGCTATAGTATGTGTAGTTTTGACAGCGTTCCATGAATGCTATAAAATGTCCGGACTTTTTAATACCATGGGCTAATACAGCGGTTGTCGGAACGCTATCTATTACTTTCTATAGCGTTTTTTGAACGCTATAAAAACTGATTTTTGTTATAGTGTAAGAAAGTAATGAGTGTTTTCTTCACGAGATCATATGATTGAATCTCACGGAGAGCAAACACTTCAAATCTTGAGGCCACTGGAGGTTTTGTTAATTGGTTAACTTCAGAATCTGGAAATTTTGTCGAGTTGTGCACAAACTAACAGATAATGAAGGCCTTTGTCAAATATGAGTAGCTAGGGGTGCTCTTCCTCAAGTCAACTTTTATTGAAGGAACTTATATACCCAAAAAAAAAAAAAAAAGAAGATCTTTTATTGAAGGAGCTTCTACTTGCCACGAGTAGTTGCCATATTGACCATATGAAATGTTCAATACAGTAGAGATATGCTTGTATATCTAATGTTTTGTCCAATAAAAAAAATTAGTATGGGATGTCCAAAGTATTAAAGTGAAAATTACAAGTGAACCCCTTAGCCGCTGGTATATGTTTACTTTCTATTTTTCGACAGCAGATGAAGACATTACTTTCTATTTTGGTGGGCTTTTACTTTTGCTTGAATATTAAAGCATGAACCACACAAATGATCTTGATTTGTATGGCATGATACGTTAGTTAATTGTAAATTATTTTTGTTAATGTTAAAATTTTAGTGCAGAAGAGCCTTATACCCTATTCATGGTATAAGTCTTTTAGACACTAAAAAATCTGACATTAATAAAAATAATTTTGGCATTAATATTACCCTTATTCCCGTGCACGTATATTTTTTATGAAACTTTATGTATTCGGGTCAATAAGATGTCATTTGAATAAATCCAACAACTTTGCCATATTTTTAAAATGCATGCAACTTAGACCAATACTAGTTCCCAGTGGGCTTTTTTGTGGGTCTACTTCCCTTATTTCCATCACAAAATCTTGAACATCTTTCTTCAATGTTAGTATTATAATATTCGAAGACTCCATCACACTAATACATTAGATTAACAGAATTACTGGTGGCATGGGTTAAAGTTTAATCTATATATTGATTGTTTAAGACCTTTAATATAAATAATACCAAATTATAGCATGAGATCCACATGGAAAACCTAGATTGGTATTACCCGGACTCAAGCCGGTAAAAAAAACAAAAAAAACAGAAATACCAGCTAAAGGAAAGCCCAGAAAATACTGAGTTACCACACTGATTCGACTCGCTGAGTCGCCCAGTTGAGTTGAAGCCAGGGGTCACCAAGCAGATCTGGAAGCTGTCCGGCTGCTTTCCCGTAATAAAACCAAGCTCCATCGTCGGCCGCCTGCGAAATCCTGAGCCTTATTGCGTCGGGGGGACCCAAACCACCCAACGACATCTCCTCGTCAGCCCAAACAAAAACCCTAACCAGAAGAAGGAGGCGGATGAAGGAGGCTGGAGGAAGAGGTGGCGGAGGAGGAGGTAGCGGGGTAAGAGGCGTCGAAGGCAAGGGCGAGATCTGGAAGGGCCATGGAAACGCCGGCGGTGGAGATGACGGACAGTGGTGGGCACGGAGGGGGACGGGCGAGGGTGGGGCACAGGGGCGACAGCCCCACCCTCAAAACACAAAACCAGAGGCCGGGGACTGAGAACAGACGAGGGAGGTGGATGAGGGGGAAAAGAGGAGGTGCGGAGTTGTGGTGCGGTGAAAAAGGAGGCGGAAAAACCCTAACCCTAGGATAGGGTAGAAGAGGAGACCAGGCTCCTACGGAGGCGGAAGAGCCAAGTTACTAGTTGTAATTCAGAAAAGCCTGGAAAGTGTTTTTGATGGTTGACCGATTACAACATGATTATGAGCAACTTTTTGTTGTTTTCTTCCCATTTGGGGGAGTAATCAGCGGTGGTGAGGTGAGCTTCCAACTAGTGCACAATCAACTCCTAATGCCTTCAAAACAAAACAAATCATTGAATTTTTTGTTGTTGTAATATATTGGATGTACCGGGCCAGCTTACGCGAATTTCGAATTAAGATCTCTATGACCCCTCCCACAGCATTTTCATACGCTTACGCCTGAGATTGCAGTGGCCACAAGAATTGCTAGTTAGAGGAATTGAACCTAATTTTTGGGGTAGTTTTTCAATAGTAGTGCTAAAAATGTTAAAAGTAAAAATGCTAAAAATACTATGACATTAAAGGTATTAAAAGTGTTATAAAGACTAAAAATACTTTTTTTTTAGATGAAAGAGTGGGCTTTTTGCCGGAACTGGAGCAGATCTGGGAAATTTGTGCGTACATACTGTTTGTTTGTGTGTGTATGTGTGTGTGTGTGAGAGAGAGAGAGAGAGAGAGAGATCAGAGATAGAATCTAATCTTTGTACATATATCATTAATCACTCCTACTTTCTGTCAGTCTACTTACCCAACAAAACAAAAAAAAGAGAGAAAATCTTTGTCTATCTCAATATCATGATGGATAGGAAGAAAGCAGACTCATTGGAATACAAGAACAATTCCTCCAATCCCTAGCATGCAACTTCAGTATCTCCCTTGCTTTCTCTTTGGCCTTGCTTCCACTGTCCACTTGAAGCACCAAACACAGCTTCGTCACCACACCCAGCTGCAGCATTTCCTGAACAACCATAGAACTCGCAGAATACTTCGCAATCGATAGCAAAATCCTCACGGCCCGTTCGCTCCCCACCTTCGAAACCCTGAGTATCTTCTTCGAAACGATCGCCAACCCGGCCCCGTGCTTCAACAGCTCGGCCCTCCCCTCCGCGCACTGGCACAGCTGGTCCAGCGCCGTTAGTATCATCTCGCAAGCCCTCTTCTCGGAAGAATCAAGCAGAAGATCGACCAGTACGCTCACCGCGCCCGCTTCCGCTGCTTTCAGCTTGTTTCGCCCCCACGGCCCCACGTTGATTAGCAGCTGCAGTGCCGCTTTGGAGGCCTTGGGAGAGATTTGATCGTGCAAGATTTGGACTAGCTCGACGAAGAATTTGGGCTTCAACTTCAAGGCTACGAGTTGCGTGGGTTCCTCCACTTCTAGAATCGAGTTCAATAGTAACACGGCATAAGCACGAGACTCGTAGCATCCGACTTGCAATATGTTGAGTAACGAATCGATGAATTCGCCGTTTTTCATGGTGAGGGATTTGAGGGCGGATTCGGATAGTTGGAGAGAGAAGAGTATGCTTAGGGCTTCATCACTAGGTTTTGTGAACTCAAACCCATCATGATCACATGCTTCTAGTGAAGTAGTACTAGTGTTGCTGTTCTTGACAAGGGAAGCTAAGAAGTCAACCCCACCGGAGGATTCTATGCACCGTTTGTTCGTTTCGCTGGTGGAAGCGATGGATCTTAGCCTCTTCAAGCATTTCATTTGCATTTGTGGCGATGATTTGGCGTTGCTGAGGAGCTTGGTGATTTGGGATTTGTTGACCGCAGGCTTAGGAGTCGAGACGCGTTCGATGCCGTTGGATGCGTTGAGGGTGCACCAAGATTGGATCACACGGCGGAGAGTGTGGTTCGGGGTTAGATCTGGATTGGAGAGGACTTGTTTGGTTACGGGACAATTCTTGTTCTTGTTGGTGAATAACCATTTCTCGATGCTTTCTCGGTCGTATGTGATACCGGTGGGGACTGTGACGGGGTCTTTCATCATCTCTAGGGAGATGGGGCAGAGGAAAAATGGTGGGACTTCGATTTCACCCATTCAAAACAATCAAGAAGATCAAGTTCCAAAAACCAAAGTAGGATTCAAGAAAGAGAAAAATACCCAAGTGAGAGATTTCTCAAAATAGGCCAAAAACGCAGAAGGACTTTCTCTTTGATGTAAATGAATCTGTAAACGGAGAAGAAGAGAACAGATAGAGTGTTGAATATTGGAGTAGAATGGGGGAGTTGGGAATTGGTTTGAAGATGTTAGGATTAGGGAAATGTTGGCATATTTATATGGAAGAGGGGAGAGAGATTGAAAATGGGAAAGTCAAAACACGGAAATACTTATTATGCTGCTTTGAGAGAGAGAGAGAGAGAGAGAGAGAGAGAGGACTTTCTCAAAGGGCAATGCCAACTCTACTACATTGTGATGATGCATGAGTTGGCGTGCGCGTGGGCAAAGTGTAAGATGAAGGTGATAAAGTTGCCTCACCCCTTTTGACTTTCTCTCTCTACAATTATTTTTTAAAAGAACATCGAGGTTTTCTCTCTCTAACTCGTGCTTTTTTAATGCGAGACACGATGAGGAGATGGATAAGATAGAATTGATGGAGATACGGTGCATGTTTGGTGGCCGACGACCGTTGATGGAGATACGGTGCATGTACGTTATTTACTCATTCCCTTTTTTTGTTTTTTTGCTTGGCCTTGTGTTGCTCCACCTCCTTTGACCAATAATATTTTGTATAGAGATTCATATCATCTTTAAAAACATTCATAACGTTTGTTTAAAAACTAATAACATCAACATATCTACATAATAAGGGAGAAAAGATTTTGAATCTTATATCCTACATAAATCCTAATCCTACATATATCCTACGGCTCTCTCTCTCCCTCTCTCAAACAGTGATAATTGCAAATTGCCACTAATCATATCTTACATTCAAAGCCGACACCCCTCCTCAGCCCTGTGATTTTCTTCGAGAATGAATACCATCTCTAGATCAGTTTTGGTCACAAATCCAAGGGTATATTATTAAATTAATGACTCATCCTCCTCTCTCTCTCTACACACTCCCAATCGCAGTCGATTTGAAACCAGGTTGCCTCAATTTTTTTTTTCTCAATTTAAATGGCTATTTCGATTGCAAAGCTCCCACCATTATCCAATCTATCACGGAATTGTTTAACTTTGGGTAAAGGTTTGCTTGACGATTTCCTAGTCCTAAATTAATGGGTTGCCCCAAGCGTAGGGCAGAGACCGACGTAGCATAATATCCGGTAAGACCGGAGTCGAATCCACAAAGACGGTGATGTGTGCTGACTAAAAACTCGGGCTGTTATAATTTAAATGGGCTCTTAGGTAGCCACCCCTTGTCGATTTGATTGAGATTAACTAAAACCTAAGAAATTGATTGTCCTTTTCAAAAAATTAAAAGGAGGTACGGTCGTAGGGTTCATAGCACTCATAACCAGTCCGGATTAACCTGCTTCATTCAGTGTTCTTAAAAACGTTTGATTTTAGTTCGAAAAAGATACCCCGCAAGATGCGAACCTTTATGGTTTCCGTTTACCCATGCGCAGCGGAGAATGAGTTTTGGTCCCCTATTCCCCGTTCACATGGGCTCCGACAATGCCCGGGTTCGTCTAACTAATGTTCTTTATTAACCTAAAATTGCTTTTTTCTTTATTGTTTGAAAAACTGGAGCAGAACGTGTCCGACCTGGCCACGATGTGCTAATCACCCCGCGACCCTACCTATACGACTACTCACTATGCATTGAACAAGAAACGCGAGAAACCCTAATTTGAAACATACTTCTGAATACGAAATAAACAAAAGATACGAATTAAACAAATACAAAATAATAACTTTATTTAAGAACGAAAATTAATACGAGTACCGGAGTGCAGAAATCTGAACAAAACTTCGAAAACTTGAAGGAAAAAACTTGAAAGAAAAGTAAATAATATTCGGAACCAAAAAGCTACGTTCACTGTTTTGCGTCGTCCCTTTTATAAGTGCCGACCTAAAAACCCAACCCATACTTCTCTTTTTCTTTTATTCCAAACCGACTTCCATTTTTCCATTCTTGGCCCAACATTAAGTCAAACCAATTGCTAACTATTGGGCCCACCAAAGTCCAAGGGCAATTGTTATTTATTTGGTTTCAGTGAACATCATCAATTCCCTGGCCAATTGAGTCGTGAATCGTTACTCTAATTGCAGTCCAGACCTTCCACTTGATTGAATTCCAACGGCCCAATGTTGAACACCGTTTAATATTTCAATTTTGCATATTCTTTTAGCAAATTCTCCAAATACCTACAATACACAAATTAAGCATTAAGTTCCGAATAATAATATAAATGGAACTTAACAAAGACAAATTAAGGGGCGCTAATGTGAACATTTACGCGCCTATCAAGGTTTAATTTTGTAATATTTTTTTTGATTTCAGATTTATTTACATTGTAATCCTCTGTGATTCCCCCCCCCCCCCCCCCCCCCTCCCAAAAAAAAATAAAAAATAAAAGACCAACCTTCCACATTCTCTGTGCTATTTTTAAATTTTGAAGGTTACGAAGAGAGAAACCAGATCAAAGGTTTTCATTTAACGGTTATTTGTAACATCCTCTCATATGGGGTGAAACATCTATATAATATGACAGGGAAGTGTTTGAATCCAAAAGACAACCAACGCTCCAGATTTATACCCTGCATAAATCTAGACCGTTGGTTGTTCAAAATGGCAGCTTGGTAAATACCAAAACCATCCAAGGGTTATCATCATCGCATTTTGGTAACCGGCTAATCAAAAAAAAAATCCTGATTTGTTGTGAGGGTAAAAAAAAAAAAAACTTAATTTTCGATCCGATTGCCATTGATTGATCGACTTAAAGATCCGATTGCCGTTGATTGACTTAGAGAACCGATTTTCTCGGTTAAATTAAGAAAGTTGATTGACTTAATTTATCCCTCGGTTAAATTAAGACTTGCCGTTGATTGATTTTCGATTGTAATGACTTACTTTTTTTCTATCCAATTTACCTACTGCCGATGGTAATGATTTCCGAAATTACCGATTGTAGTTGATTGTAATGATTTCCCAAATTGCCGAAATTGCCAATTGTATTTGACTTGGGTGGAATTGCCAAAAACTAAAACTATTGGAGATGTGGATCTCCCAATGTTGCAAACACCACTCCATTTTTTGAGGCAAAGAAAGAGTGCAAAACTAATTAACACCCTATTCTTTTTTTTTTGAACGGCAACACCCCATTCTTTTTTTCCTTGATAGTTGTTGAAACAACATTTTTTTGCATAATTAACGCATAGAGTAATTGTAAACCCTTTTTTTATATTTTTTAAAACTTCGTTTCATTAGAACATGTGTAGTTATTGACACTCTTTTAAACGTTACCATATATGCATCGATGAAAATATTATGATGTTAACCAAACACACCGCAAACTGGAGTTTTGTGTTCTTTTCTTTTCTTTTTGTTGTCACTCATTTAATATTATGGGTTTCTATATATATTTGTAAAATGTTTTCTGTTGTTATTCTCATGATAACTTTTGACTATTACTCTCTTTCAAATTGATAGGCACGCAATATCATAGATATAAGCGCCTAAGTAGGGCGTTTTAGCGCGTTAGAGGCGCGGTTTATTCCACTTTCCGCTTGATGTCGTGCTTTGTCTTGTTTTTGTATTTTTGTTAATTTCGCAGGAAATAAGGTGGTTTTTGCGCCAAGTTTGGATTGAGAGTATCCGGAAAGGCCGTGATGGAGCTTGAGAGCGAGAAGGGCTGTGGAGACTAAGAGTTGAAGTGGAATTGACGAGGAAGTCATCGTAGTCATTCGTGAGCGCTACAGAAAAGTGGTATAGCGCTCAGAAGTGGCATAGCAAGGCCCCCCGAAGTGATCAGAGGATTGGCGAGCGCTACACCAAAAAGGGTGTAGCGCTACCTAAAGATTAAGGAAGTCAACGGTCAACGTCAGCGGTCAACGGAAGTCAACACGCCCTTAAGGGGTTAGGTAGCGCTACACCCTTTTTGGTGTAGCGCTACCGAGGGCTTATCAGGCCCATCGAACGATGTCGTTTTGGTCGTTCGGGGTTCCGATTCCGATTTGTTTTAGGTTTTTAATTGTTTGTTAAATGGGGAAAATATATAAACCCCGTTTTAGCTCAGAATTAGGGTAGCTTTTTCATAACACGTTATAGTTTTTACGTTTCGTTTAACTTTTGGCTGCTGTTCTTCTAAGTTCTTATTTTGCAGATTCAAGTTTTAATTGAAGTTCTTTCAAGTTTTCCAGCTTTAATTCCTGTTCTTCTTCGGTAATCGAATCCGTTCCCCTTCCGTAAGTTTGTGGAATCGTGTTTTTATTTCTATTTCGATCATTCGAAGCATGTTTAGATCTAGGGTTTTAATTATGTCTGCGTTTAATAAAATTATGAGTGAGTAGTTCTATAAAGTGCGGCCATGGAGCAAAGGCGTCCCGTAGCTAGTTTAATTGATGTTTTTACCTCGGGATCGAATTAATTTAATTTTAAGCAGTTTTGGGATACGAAAACTCTTCTAACAAACAAACCCAGGCATCGCCGGAATTCGAATGCGCACGGGGTCTGGTGACAGGTGGTGTGCATTTGTTAGGGATACCTTTTCCTTATTCTAAAATCAACGAAGAGATTAATTGTGACCCGAGTAAACATTGGTTAAGCTAGTTGCGGACGCTGAGTTCCCACGGCTGTACTCTCCTTTTTAAATTCTTATTTCATTAATTCAGTTGGGTAATTTAGTTAGTTAATCAACCTCTTGAACAAAGGGTGGCTACCTAAGAGCCAGATTAAACTAGAATTCATCACATTTAAGTTAAGCACCGTCCGTCCGTCTCTGTGGTTCGACTCCGGTACTTCCGGATTTATTGTGCTACACTGGTCGAGAGTCCTATGCTTGGGACGCATTTTTAGTCTAAATTTATTAACACCCGACAGGTCAAGCATTTTTGGCGCCGTTGCCGGGGACGGCGACGTGTGTTCTAGAGTGTGAGTTTTCATTTTTTTTGTCTTTTAGTTGAGTCACCATAGGTAGAGAGAAGAAGGTGTCCTTTAAACAGGACCCTCTTTATTATCGTGATCCGACACATCGTTTAGTTCGAAAAGAACTGGAGTCGAGTCAGCCTGTGTTGTCTAGTTCTTCATCTTCTAGTTTAGAGTCAGACTCAGCTGAGCACCAGTCAGAGTCGATTTCCGTTAGTGATTTTTATATAGATTTACCTTTTAAGTCAGTTAGTGTCAGTAATCCACTTTTCCAGTCGGTCTTAGAATCAGAGTCAGAATCCGTTGAGATGGGAGATAGGCAAGTAGCTATTCAGCCGTCCTTGAGACAGCACATGCATCCTGAGAGGACCACTCCTCTCGGACCCATTGTGTTCCCTCAGGAGACACAAGAGGCACGTAATGCCTTTACAGTCAAACCTGGTGTCCTTAATAGTCTCCCTAGTTTCCACGGGAGGGAGTGCGATGATCCGTACGAGCATGTGCGGACATTCGAGGGATTGGTGCGCAACTTTGCGTCTAATACCCAATATGAGAATGCGTGCCTCAAGCTGTTTGAGGCGACGTTGAAAGATGGCGCGCTTCTGTGGTTCCGAATGCAAAAGTCTCAATCCTTCACCACTTGGGCACAAGTGCGCGACGCCTTTTATAGGAAGTATTTTTCTGAGGCTAAGACTAAGAGTTTCAGGCGTCAAATTCAAGGCTTTAGACAGGAGAGGGATGAGTCATTTCTTAAGGCATGGGAGCGTTTCAAGGAATTGCTCCTAAGGCTGCCACACCATGGCTTTGAGAGAATCCAGTTAATCGGTTTCTTTCATCTGGGTCTCAACGCTGAGTCAGTCCAGCATATAGAATATTCTTGCAAAGGGGACGATTTCTTGTCCAAAACGGCGGACCAGGCTTGGGATTTCTTAGATGACCTAGCTGATAGGCAGAGGGCTTTAGAACCATCCGATTTTGAGCGATCCGGACCTTCTGGGTCCAGCGTTGTCCCGGTTACCATTCGTGACCAGCGACTCCAGGCTCAGGTTGAGAAAATGGCTCAGAGATTAGAGGAGCTAGAGGTGAGGCAGGTTCGTCCAGTTAATGAGGTATCAACTGAGGAAGTATGCGTGTGGTGTGAATGTAAAGGGCACACTGCGACCGTTTGCCCTGGGTTTATTGCCGCCAAGGGGGCGAGTCAGTTCAATCAAGAAGAGGTTAATGCAGTTAGGACTTGGGATCCTTATTCTAGCACGTATAATTCGGGATGGAGGGATCACCCCAATTTTGGGTGGTCGGACTCCAGACCCGTAGGTGGAGGCCAAGCTCAATCCTTTGCGCTACCTCCGCCGCAGCAGTTTCGGCCTCCTCAAGGCCAAATGACTCAGTTCCATTACCAACCTCAACAGCAGCAGGGCTTTGGTCCTTCATCTTTTGGACCACCCCCTGGCATTAATCATCCCCCGCGGGATAAGCAGACTGATGAGATGATGAAGGCTCTCATGCAGTCTCAGATTAGCTTTACTGAGCACACTAAGCAGGCCATTGGTGACATTAGGACCCAATTGACCCAGTTGACGGCGGTAGTTGGGCAAATACAGCAGGAGAAGGGAAGGTTCCCTTCTCAACCACAAATCAATGCCGCCGGTACTCATTATGTGGGCGATTTTTCTGGCCCAAGTAATTCGAATCTCAGTCTGGAAGAGGCTAAGGCGATCACCACTCTCAGAAGTGGGAAGGTGATCAACAAGGACTTACCTCCCAAGCAAAAATCGGTGCCACACCTGGTGCCGGTAGCTGCACCAGTAGTTATTCCAGATTTGGGAAGTGTCCCTGAGGAGGAGAAAGAGGCGGAGTCTCCTGAAGTGGTGGTGCCTGCAGCTGCAGCCCCCACGACTCCAACGCCGCCAGCTGTGCCAGTAGCTCCATTTCCCCAAAGACTGGCGGTGAAACCGAAGCAGAATATGAACCTTAAGATGTTCGAACTTTTCAAGAAAGTTCAGTTCCCTATCTCTTTGATAGAAGCCATTGATGCAATCCCTCAGTTTGCAAAGGTTTTGAAGGATCTATGCATGTCAAAGCGGAGAACTAAGAGTCAGGACAAAGTGTTTCTGACGGAGCAAGTGAGCTCCATTCTCCAGGCTGAGATCCCCACCAAGTGCAAGGACCCTGGTTGTCCCACCATCTCTATAGCTATCGCGGGCCAACAATTTGATAAGGCTTTACTAGATTTAGGAGCGAGTGTCAATTTGCTCCCTTATTCGGTATATTTGAAGTTAGGCTTAGGCGATTTGAGAGCCACACCGGTCAAGCTACAGTTGGCTGACCGGAGTGTGAGAGTTCCAAAGGGGGTAGTGGAAGATGTTTTAGTTCAGGTAGGCGAGTTTCTTTTTCCAGTCGACTTCATTGTCCTGGATACCTGCCCAATACCGGAGGTCTTTGAGAAGACTCCTATCATCCTTGGTCGTCCATTTTTAGCCACCTCCAGTGCTGTCATGAATTGCAAAACTGGACAAGTCCAACTGTCGTTTGGGGACTTGAAAATGGAGGTGAAAGTGTTTAATGCGGATAACCGAGTCAAGGATGATGAGAAAGTGTATGCGGTGAGTTTGATCGACACGCTGGTGCAAGAGCATGTCGATAATATTTTGTATAAGGATCTTCTGGAGATCGCCAAGGAGGCATCATTCTTAAATTCTCCAGAATTAGGGAGTTTGATGGAGGTGTTTGCAATTGAGGATATGTGTGGCGCCGCTTGGGACCCAGTTCTTGAGCCGCTGGGCGCCCCATTGTCTAAACCTCTCCCATCATCGGTCCAGCCGGATGACCCTGTTGAGGTGTTGGTCGACCCTGGATGAAGTAGGTGAACCGGGAGAGGTGTTGGTCGATCCTGTTTATTCGGATGACCCTGTTGAGTAGCCATTGTGGCCATGTTTTGTCATTCATATATTTAAAATCCAAAAAGATTTTCTATTCCGTTTGGGATTTTGCTTTTTGGTCTTGTAGAGCCACCCGTGTCTTACTCATTCGCTTGACACGGGGAGAAAAGTATGACACGTGCGACTGCGTGAATGTCTGGTGGTGTTCTTTTATTTTGTTTCAATTGTTTGTAGCCCGGATACCACGACCGGGCATTACTAATGTCTTTTGCAGAATTTGGTGGCTTGCGTGGAGGCCGAAAACGGCAAATTCCTCGAACATCGGCCGAGGTCATGGTGGTTGGCTGCCACCCGTAGGTCCATCTCTTCTCCCTTGTTCTTTATTTTCTTATTGTCTTCATGCTTTGAGGACATAGCATGTTCTAAGTTGGGGGGAGGGTGTTCGTACTTGTTTTTATTCATTTTGCATAGTTAAAAAAAAATTGAATTAAGGATTTTGGATACTTGGATGTAGCTGTTCTTGGTTGATGGCTTTTAATTAGCACTATAGTGGTTGTTGTGCGAGTCGGAGTCTCGATACAATTTTATGGATAGACTTAAGCTCGTGAACATGATGTTGAAAAAGCACTTGGTTAGCCGGTATCATCTATAGTTGGATAGCGTTTGGTCACTTGAAAACATGCTCTCACACTCACACTGCCCCACATGAGTATTTACCGGTTGAGAGTTTGGTTCACATTTTTTTGGTATTTCGGTATAAGCTTGTTTGATGGAATTTTTGGAACTCCTTTCCCAATATAAAAAAAAAGAGTAAGAGAATAAGTTGTGTGTGCTTTGTTGTTGATGCTTATCCGGGCGTCCATTGAGTAGTAACCGGGCAATCGGGGTATGCTCCCACCGTGTTGTTCGCGTCAAAAGATGGATAGACTTTGTGAAAGTATCATTAAATGTGGTTAGCTTGGATCTCAACCAAAAGCCTTTTTGACTTGAGCAATTAAGTCCGTAGGGGTCTCTTAAAACCTGGTGCTCTAAAGCCGTTTGGCTTGGGGATAACCGACCCAAAGCTTGCTAAAGAGTCAACTAGAAAGCCCGAGAGATCCGGGCATTGCACGACCATGAGAAAAACACAAAAGAAAAAAATAGAAAGAGGAAAAATACAAAAAGGGAAGGAGTACGCTTAAGAAATATTGGGCTATCAACGGTGTGTGAACTGTTCTCGAGGTTGGTAAATTTCTTTATGTGGCTTTTCATTCACGCATGCCATTTGAAAATTCTCTATCCGATCGTAGGTGAGAGGATTAATTTTTGTGCTAAGTTTGGTACGAAGTTCATTTGTTTAGTTCTATCCATGGATGAAATATCTTGCCTTTGACTTGTCTGATAGTCATTGTAGTGCTTTTAAAGGTTATTGATTGGGTTGAGTTGCATTCGAAGTGTCCAAGTCCTTTGTGTTTTGTGGGTGATCACTGCTGAAAACCCTCACGAGACTTCACTCGTCCTACCGGGGCCGCCCGGGGGTTTAAAAGATCTATCCTTTTATTTATTTGTTTTATTCTTCTTGTCGCTAGGGACTAGCAACCTTCAAGTTGGGGGGTGTGATAGGCGCGCAATATCATAGATATAAGCGCCTAAGTAGGGCGTTTTAGCGCGTTAGAGGCGCGGTTTATTCCACTTTCCGCTTGATGTCGTGCTTTGTCTTGTTTTTGTATTTTTGTTAATTTCGCAGGAAATAAGGTGGTTTTTGCGCCAAGTTTGGATTGAGAGTATCCGGAAAGGCCGTGATGGAGCTTGAGAGCGAGAAGGGCTGTGGAGACTAAGAGTTGAAGTGGAATTGACGAGGAAGTCATCGTAGTCATTCGTGAGCGCTACAGAAAAGTGGTATAGCGCTCAGAAGTGGCATAGCAAGGCCCCCCGAAGTGATCAGAGGATTGGCGAGCGCTACACCAAAAAGGGTGTAGCGCTACCTAAAGATTAAGGAAGTCAACGGTCAACGTCAGCGGTCAACGGAAGTCAACACGCCCTTAAGGGGTTAGGTAGCGCTACACCCTTTTTGGTGTAGCGCTACCGAGGGCTTATCAGGCCCATCGAACGATGTCGTTTTGGTCGTTCGGGGTTCCGATTCCGATTTGTTTTAGGTTTTTAATTGTTTGTTAAATGGGGAAAATATATAAACCCCGTTTTAGCTCAGAATTAGGGTAGCTTTTTCATAACACGTTATAGTTTTTACGTTTCGTTTAACTTTTGGCTGCTGTTCTTCTAAGTTCTTATTTTGCAGATTCAAGTTTTAATTGAAGTTCTTTCAAGTTTTCCAGCTTTAATTCCTGTTCTTCTTCGGTAATCGAATCCGTTCCCCTTCCGTAAGTTTGTGGAATCGTGTTTTTATTTCTATTTCGATCATTCGAAGCATGTTTAGATCTAGGGTTTTAATTATGTCTGCGTTTAATAAAATTATGAGTGAGTAGTTCTGTAGAGTGCGGCCACGGGGCAAAGGCGTCCCGTAGCTAGTTTAATTGATGTTTTTACCTCGGGATCGAATTAATTTAATTTTAAGCAGTTTTGGGATACGAAAACTCTTCTAACAAACAAACCCAGGCATCGCCGGAATTCGAATGCGCACGGGGTCTGGTGACAGGTGGTGTGCATTTGTTAGGGATACCTTTTCCTTATTCTAAAATCAACGAAGTGATTAATTGTGACCCGAGTAAACATTGGTTAAGCTAGTTGCGGACGCTGAGTTCCCACGGCTGTACTCTCCTTTTTAAATTCTTATTTCATTAATTCAGTTGGGTAATTTAGTTAGTTAATCAACCTCTTGAACAAAGGGTGGCTACCTAAGAGCCAGATTAAACTAGAATTCATCACATTTAAGTTAAGCACCGTCCGTCCGTCTCTGTGGTTCGACTCCGGTACTTCCGGATTTATTGTGCTACACTGGTCGAGAGTCCTATGCTTGGGACGCATTTTTAGTCTAAATTTATTAACACCCGACAGGTCAAGCACAAATTTCAGATAACTTCTTGGGACTTTAACTAATCATGGACAATCTAAGCGTCTATGGCCATGTGAGTTGAACCGTTTCATTTTATACCTTGGTCGTAATAATCAAATTAATTGTTTCCTATGCATTCGATGAATTCTTCATTTTCTTATGCAGCTCGACGGTGACTTGAAAAAAATGTAAGAACTGTTTACTCAATTGCATTGCTTAATCTGAATTTATGTATTTGATTCATATTTGCTTTGTTTTATTTTTTCAATACAAAGGTTATGTGTCTTCGAGAAAATAATGTATTTGTGGTGATTCATGATGAGCAAGAAGTTAATCGTATTTTTATACATGGGGTATGTCTACCAATGCCATTATTACTTTACTCCCTTTGTACTGTAAGGGGTCAACGAATTGATAAAAGGGATGTGGTGCCATACAATACATACCTTTCGAGAAAATATAATTCTCATATCAATGTGGAAGTTTGTGCTGGAATAAGATCTGTTAAGTATATTCACAAGTACATCTACAAAGGTCATGATCGCACCATGATGGTGTTGAAAGACGAATAAACGGGATCTAGAATTAAGGTAACTATTATTAGTCACCATTTTACTTTTAAAAGAAGGAATTCTTGCTCATTAATTATTTTCTTAGGCTGTTATTCATGTTCTTAATTGTGCTTTTTGGATGAAGTAGATATGCTTTGGTAAAAACTCTTGGGAGGCAGATGGAGAGACAAATTTCAAGACAATAAGACCTATGTTGAACACATTTTTTTCCCCCTACATTTGTGTATCAGATTTGACTCTATATAGATTTTTAGATTTTTTATGCATGTTAAAATTGGATTCTATGAATGCAAAATGGTATTGGTTTTGAGTTTTATGGTTTGGATTAATATAGTCCAGTGTGTATCCTATCAATGCAATTAACTTGGTATATGTGATTGAGATTATCATTGGTAGTAATGTACACACAGGTAGGAGCTTAACAAATAAAACTTTTTGTTGTGGAGTGCTGCAGGCATAGGAAATTAGCATATCAAAGTTTTGCAACAACAAAAATATATTGCATCGAGACTAACATTTTACCTATAGTGTAGCATGTGGTTTGATGAGTTGTACTTGGGTTTTGACTCAGTGTTCAATTGGTTTTAGGCTGAGTATTCATTTCATTTTTGGGCACCAAACTATTAGAATTGGGTGTTCATATATATTTTGGTTGGGTATTCAAAGAAAGGCTAATCAAAAAACATTTAAGCAAAAACATTTTTTTTTGGGTGTTTATGTGACCATTTTTCTTAAGCTATACAACTGTCTCTATCAATGGATATGTTACGTTATTGTTTGTTGCATAGTTGAATTTGTTGGACATGGGTTGGTATATTGCACGCAAGTTTAGTATTAATTTGCGTGTGTTGATTGTTTGAGCCGTATATTGCACGTGAGTTTAGTACTATTTGTTTTCGTGTGCTGATTGTTCAAACCGTGCCTTCAGGCACAACTCCGAATCGATGCCCATGCCTGAACTATGGTACACTTAAATTTTTGACGTGCTTGAATATTTTTTGCACCGCGATTTGACTTGCGCATATACCATATTTTACTTTGTTCCTACCCATTTTTTTCAACATGTCCTCCCTTTGCTCATTGTTTGACCCGTAGCTTTAGTTGTCTTCAAAATGTGTTGCGCCGTGCCTTCAGGCACGGGCATTCGCTAGTACATATATATATATGGAATTCACCCCATATGAGATGGAGTTAAAACCAACTGTTGTATACAAAAAAAATTTGAAAAAAATGTTTTTTTTATCCAAAAATAACCGGTGTTTGATACTTCATTTAGATTGTGTTTAGAAAACGTTGCGTCGTACCTTCAGACGCAGGCATGCACTAGTAGATTGATAATATACAAATGGTATGAATTTAAAAATAACAAATGAACTTATATGTCAAAATGTTTTACATTGTCAAAAAAAAGTTATTAATTCAAGATTGATGTTATAAATTACTCCCTCCATCCCAATTAAATGCTCCCTACAGGAGACCGTGTAACTTTGACCTCAAAAAATAAGGTGCTTTCGGAATTAATTTTTAACTTTGTTTTGCACCATTCAAAAGATCTCAGTGAGTACTTTCAAACGGTGCGAAAATGTTTCAAAAAAGATTATGAAAAATATGATTTTTTTGAAAGTCAAAATGACAACTTTACGTAGAGAGCATTTAAACGGGACAAGGGAAGTAAGTTTTATGCTAACTGTTAAGAATTCAAAGAACGAATTAATATCGTACACATCTGAATAAAAGCGTGTCTTGTATGTAGCAGTGCCTTATCGATCTGTATTGTCACAATGTCACTATAGCATTATTGCTTCATATAGCGGAGCGTTTGATCCCCACTGCAATTTAGAAGATCAGTGTGACTACAACAGGGAAATGGTTCTCAAGTTAGATGGTTGCATGTAAAAATGGTTGAAGTGAATCAGTTGTAAAAATGCCTTTTCTTTTATATATAACAATCTAACGAGGCATAACGTTTTTATTGGCATGGAGGCCACCGCCACTACTTGTTGTCGTTTAGCTCCATCCTGTATAAATCGCCTAATTATTTCCCCGCACTTCGAATTTTATAACACATGCACATACGTACACAATTGGTTTTCAGGAACTTAGAAAAAAACTCTTAGATCTAGCCCAGCTGACAAGTATGCACATGGAAGATTTTGAATTCTGTTAACCTTGAACTCTTATGAGGCTCTCAAAGTCGTAAATAATAAAAAAATTCAACGATGTACAACGTGCTAATGCAACAGCTAGGAATCCAAGACCCAAAACCAAATGCCGGTTTCGAATTGACATGAATTGACCAAGCTTGTGGCGACAAGTATAAGCAAACTTTTTCTTGCACTTTTTGTGGGCACAATTGGTTTTAGAAGAGATGAAAAAGCAGTTTGACAAGTAGTATTAGAACCAGAAAGTTATGAGTTAGAGTAGCAGGAGCGTTATCGTGAGGAAGGAATTGTTGGATTAAAATTTGGAACACTTAATTTTTTAACCATATTTTTTAATATATAAACTGTCTAAAGAGATTGAAAATTAAGTGTTCCAAATTTCAATCCGTTTGAACCGGTGGAAAGATTTTAGTTTTCTGATCATTTTATCCTAGATTGTCATAATTAAATTTTGACTCTATGGCTCTGGTTGATTAGCCTTAAGAGTTATTTGACGGAAGATTAGGCCGAAATGTCTTATTTGCCCATAACATTTTTTACAAACAAAGACCAAATCCCAATTTCCGTTAGTTTCATTCACACCGTGAATGATTTTACCATTTTGAGACGAAAAACAAACTACAGGGTTTATTTGGTTACAATTGAAATTAGAAGGACGAAATCGAGACAAACGTAAAACTAGAAGGATGGCTACGAAAATTTACCCTAAAGAATAGTAGTAGTAAGTAGTAGTAGTAGTCGTACATGGAGTATTTCCTGGAAGGTTGGCGCCGCCACGACCAACAGCCACTAGAGTGACAACTAGTACTAAGCAAAAACAGTCAGAGCAATCTGTTTGGTAATTTTGAACTTTCATAACCTACATGTAACAATTAATGTGTGTTCGTTGACCAAATATTCCTTTAGGATTTGTCCTTTTTTTTTTTATTATAGGCAACAAAATTTTATTAGAAACTCGACAAATGGTACATCGAGAGGAGACCAATTACGGACCACAGAGAATTAGGTACCATAAAAGGCCTACAAAAGAAAGAAAAAATACATTCAATGGATATTGAATGATCCCTGAGATAAAATGACCCAAATAACACCACTTTCAATCCATTTGAAAAGGCAATGTCAGCATCAAGTCTCTAACCCGGAGGTGACTTCAAGCATTTAAACAGACCATTTGGAATCAGCATAACCTCCAAATCAGAGAAAGGCCTCCAAAACAGCAAAATTTCAGCAATAGTGTAGCGGAAACATTGGCAGCCAACGCTTCTCCGTTGAAAAGATATCCAACACAGCAAGAGCATAACAAACATATCCATCACAGCAGAATGCAGTTCATCCCTCGGCTTAGGATCAAAACAAACAAATGCAACAACATTATCCCTTTGTTAGATCAGTAGAAACCCATCAAACAGATTTTCAGTAAGAAACCGAGAACAGGCAGCTCATCATTCAGCTTCTCCAGAGACTTTAAGATTTGTCCTTCACGAGATCGTATGTTCGAATCTTATGGAGGCCGAATATTACAAACCTTGCACTACTGGAGATTTTGTTTGGTCATTAACTTTAGAATTCTAGAATTTTGTCGAGTTACACACAAACTGGCCTGGATATTCGCTTACCAAAAAAAGATAACGAGTGCTTGATACAATACTTATAGGTGTTGTCTGTGGAGCGCGAACGTGAATCCAATCGCATATGCAATTATGCACTGTCAAAATTAACAAGAGTAATTGCAGGATTATTTTTTTCAATTTTATGTGATTCTCAAGCTATTCTTATGCTCCAGGTTAATTTCTTGTATGTACTAAAAATAACAATGCTACGTACACTCCTATCGACCACTCATTTCTTTCATCTGTGTTGGTTCCACACATTTAATTTTAAGAAAGGCCCCATACATTTGTAAGAGAGGATTGGTCGGTAGGGCGTGTCCGTAGCATTATTGCACTAAAAATAACAATGCTATGTACACTCTTACCGATCACTTCTCTATCATATCTATATCGACCCCACAAATAGGAGTATGTTTCAATTGAACCGTTTGTGTAAGAAGGTTGGTAAATGTCATGAGTGTTACTATCTATATTTTCATGTGATTTTTTATGATAATTAAAAATGGAACTTTGATCTTGATCGACCTTTTCAAATATGAGTAGCTAGTTTAACTTTAAACTTATCTTTCGTCGATTTCATAAACCAAAATTCATTTTTTATATACCTAGTCGGATAAAGCTATTTTAGGTTATTTGAGAACATTCGTGAGACGAACCCGGGCATCGATGGAGCCCATGTGAACGGGGGAATGGGGGATCAAAACTTGTTCTCCGCTGCGCATGGTTATACGGCGACCATAGGGTCTCGCATCTTGCGGGGTATCTTTTGCAATCTTAAAATTAACGTTTTTAAGAACTCTAACAGAGCAGGTTACTCCGGACTGGTTACGAGTGTTATGAACCCTACGACCGTACCTCCTTTTAATTATTTAAAAAGTCAAATAATTTCGTAAGTTTAGTTAATCTCAATCAAATCGACAAGGGATGGCTACCTAATAGCCATTTTAAATTCTACAACCCGAAGTTCCACAGCACACACTTCACCGTCCTGAGTGGATTCGACTCCGGTCTTATCGGATATTGTGCTATATCGGTCTCCGCCCTACGCTTGGGGCAACCCATAATTTTAGGACTAGGAAATCGTCAAGCAATAGCAAAGAAACATGCTTCCCAGATATATTTCTCCAAGTTTCGAAACCTGTTCCCAAACCACCATAGAGCTAACTCTGCTATAGAAGACGGGCATACCCACTGAATGTTCCACCAAGCCAGAATTTCAGACCACACCACCCACGAAAATCGACAGTGTAAGAGCAAATGTTGAGGTGTTTCCACATGCAAATCACACAGAGGGCACTTTGCCAAATGAAGTTCAGAAATTAAATTCCTTTCGAAAAGTACCGACCTTGTTTTGGTTTTGTATTACAACTTTAAAAAGCTATAATTTTCATTGTTTATGTTCTCTTTTTATAAAATTTAATTTATATTTTGAAAATATGTTCATCGAAATATATCAAATAAGATATACTCCGTATTACACTGTAGTGTGTGTTGGACCGTTGGGCTTTGTGAGAGTCTGTCATTGGGTTTATGTGTTGGCTGTGGTTTAAGAACCGAATATTCAGTTCCACATAACCCTTTTTTTGGATGAACCCAAAAGACTAAAAAATTAATCACTTCTTCGGTAATTCGGGAGCACGACCTTGTGATGATTCAGACCACTCAAGAACCACACACTTACGTAGGGTCAATACACTTAATCGTGAATCCTATGAGAATGTGTGTTTGTGGAGTGAATGGAAGCACCACGTGGCGGTGCTCCTGACTACCAAATAATTTCACAAAAGAATGAGCTCAATTAAGTAATTGTAGACACATGATTTTTTTAAACTCGTTTTCAAAGAAGTACGAGTTTGGGATGCAAGTTTCACGGGATTTATTGAAAGAAAAACAAGTATTGGAAATGTTATTTGAAAATTTTCATTTTTCGAGATCTCTGGGGTTTAATTACGAGTGGTCGAATTAATAAATGATCATCGCGCACAGTATTGCTCAGATCGAGATTTGTCTCAACGTACCTAGCTATTTAACCCTTTAATTAGGGAGAAAAGTGATACTTTGATCTCATGGTCATATCTCCAACTCTGAAAATGCAAGCTAAAATCCCTTCTGTGGGTGTTTTGTTGATTTCTTTAGTCACTTATCTGATGTTGCGCTGATTGTAGATATGCTTCATCTGTTTTATGCATTTGGTTGTGTGAGGTCTTGGATGTTCTGCGTGGTGTTTAGGTCTTCTTTGGGGTTTGAAGGATTGAATTTGAATGCGGATTTTTCTGGATTTTCGGGTGTTGTGTCATGTCGTGTCGTCGTACACTATTGCACTTCAGCAGTTTAGTTTTAAAACGATTTTAGCAGTGTCGTCGTGCACTATTTTCATCAACTCCTTTACATTAAAACGACTTGTAAATTTCTCTATGGAGGAACTATTTAATTGGGACGATGTCCAATATTAACAGACTCGTCCCAGCACAATTGTTGTCCACAATAAATAGTAGATGATCCTACACAAAAATACATGCATCTATTTTGTGGACCAATAAAGTACACACAAAAAAACACTTAGAGCCCTTTCAGGGTATATGATATGGACCTATAAAATTTACTAAAGGGAGGCGTGATATATTTCACCATAAATAGGCGTAACAATTCAACGAGGATAAAGACTCGATGTGGGTCAAGGTTATCAGAGCTAAATACAGGCTAGAACGGGCAGCATGGTTACCTTATATGCCTTTGTCAGGACGGGTTTCCAGATTATGGAGGGATATTTGCTCTGTAGGGACTCTTCCTCATGTATGAGCCCAATAATTTTGGAAGGCTTTCGAATTCAAGTCAACTCTAGGCAGGAAACTTCTTTTTGGAACCATTTGTGGCTTGGAAACAATATTCTCAAAGAGTCTTTCCCTGGACTATATTTACTCTCTATGCAAAAAGAGGAGGTGATTAGCTCAGTTAAAAATGGTATTGGGAGTGAAAGGTGGAATCTGCAATTTAGAAGGGTGTTACGTGACTGGGAGAAACCAATGGAGGAGGAACTAAAGCAACGACTACAATCTATAATTCTGGATGAAGTATAGGGCCTCGGACAAACGTTTCACAGTTAAATCACTTTACTACCAATGGGAGCAGCAAAGTACGTTATGCTAGGAATCTGGTTCTGGGATCAATCTGGAGGAATCTAGCTCAGCCCCCAAAGGTGGAGGTCTTTGTATGGATGGCAATCCAAAGCAGAGTAGCTACTAGATCAGAGCTCTACAATAGGAATTTGATTCAAGAGGATCATCAGCAGCTTTGTCCGTTGGGTCGGTTCACATGGAAACTCCCCAACACCTATTTCTACACTGTAAGTTCTCGTGGGACTTGTGGTCTCTCCTTTTGGATTGGTGGCATGTTAGGTGGGTATGCCCTCCCTCTTTGGAAGACTTGGCACTATGGTGGTTTGATAGCAGGCTTAAAAATTTGGAGAAACACTTATGGGAAGCTACCTTCTATGCAACTCTTTGGTCCTTGTGGTTGGTAAGAAACGACTATGTTTTTAACAATGCTACAACAAGTATCCGGGAGGTGGGTGAACTTGTGAAGACTAGAGTGGCTATGTGGATGAAGTCCAAGTTTGAGATTAAATTATATACGATGGAGGAGTTCAAAGGTTTTTTGGATGGTATTCGGAAGCAAAGGATTTAGCAGTATCTTGGGTGTTGTATTGTCCAACTATCTGTTGGACCGTGTTGTCTTTCTTTTTGTATTTTTTTTTTCTCAATGTACCCTCTTCGAGTGAATAAAAAGTTTCGTTTGCCGAGCAAAAAAAAAAAAAACAATTCAACAACAAAGAGGCGTAACATTTTACTTCAATAGATGTAACACTTGTAAAAGTTCATACTATATGCAACCCAGCTATAAAAAGGCATAACATTCACCGAAACATATGCATAACATTTCTCAAAAGTAGAAGGCGTGCATTGAAATATTTTCCTGAAAAGTATAGCCCAAATTCAAATATGATGCACCAAGAATATGAATCTAGTCCATACCCATCATCTTTGAGCATACATCATCTTCTAGCTATGCTCTTTATGAAATATACTTTTTCTAGGTGTATTTAGTTTCTAAAAATCAAATTATCTATAATACCTTCTTGTAGAGTTTTTTTTTTTTTTAGTAACGCAGAGTGTCCCCGGTCTAGCTTGCGCGCAATACGGGACGACTAAATCTCTATGACCCCCACCAGCCTTTGCTAACACCAAAAAGTTTTTACGCATGGGTGGCCCCAAAGTTTATTTGCAGTGCAGGGGAGTCGAACCTGAGATTTTGGGATGATAAGCCCCTCCGTCCTGGCGGATGACCAATTGCACTATCCCTCGAAGTTATAGAATTGTAACGTCAATGCATGGAGAATCCTTCCATACATCATAGTGTGCCCTAAGGATTTCCTTGGCCTTGTCTTTCAGGTAACAGGCACAATCACCTTGAAGAACCAAACACAACTTTGAAAAAGTCCCAACCTTCAACATCTCCTGAAAAACTGAATACGACCCGGAAAACCTACATATCAGTGAGAGAATCAACATGGCTCTGTCGTCGGCCGCCGGAGAAACCTTCAGAAGCCGCTTCGTGACCACTGCGATTCCGGCCGCGTGGCTCATGAGTTTCTCCCTCCCGTCAGCACAAGAACACAAGTGGAATAGAATTCCAAGAACTAATTCAGATGTTCTCTTCTCTGGAAAACTTAACTCCAGCTCAATGAGCTCGAAAACTGCCCCTGATTCGACCAGCATTATCTTGTTTCTTCCCCATGGAGAAGTGTCTAGCATGATTTGCAAGGCTGCATTTTTCCCTTGTTGAGTGATACCTGATTATAATTACGTAACTTTTTAGATGTACGTGTGGAGTATACTTTTTTTTTTTAGATCGAAAACAAATTTATTGATAGGCGCGTGAAATGCATAGGATTTTAGCGCCTAAGTAGGGGAAATTAGCGCGTTAGACGAGCAATTAATTCTCATTTTCCGTTTAATGCGTGCACGTGGGTGGTTTTTGTGTTTGTGCTTAAATTGCAGGAAATTGGGATGTTTTGGCGCTAATGAGAAGTATCCGGAAGGCCGTGATGGGGCTCGAGAGCGAGAAGGGCCGTGGAGACTAAGTATTAGAGTGAAATTGACTTTGAAAGACCCGTAGTCAATCGTGAGCGCTACAAGAAATTGGTATAGCGCTCAGAATTGGATAGCAAAGTCCTCAAACAGATCAGAAGGTTCGCGAGCGCTATACCCTTTTGGGTATAGCGCTACCCAAATGCTAAAGAGGTCAACGGGTTTGCACCAGTCAACGGCCAAGGCGTCAGCCGAAGGGGCTCGCGAGCGCTACACCACTTTTGGTGTAGCGCTACCGAGGGGTTTAGGGGCTTTTTAAACGCCGTCGTTTTGGGTCGTCTCGGTTCGAATTCCGATTATAATTAGGATTTTAATTGTTTTTAAGGGGATTAATATAAATACCCCGTTTTAACTTAGTTTTAGGGTAGATTTTTCATTCCAGACTTTACGGAGCAGCTTTTTCACTAACGTTGTTTTGTTTTCTCTCAGTTCTTGAGTTTTCGGCACTATTTCCTTCAATTGCTTGGATTCTGGTAACGTTTGAGTATTTTCTTCATTAATTAAAGTTGTTCGTTATTAATTATTATACGTGGATCTGTTCTTTTATTTTCCATTTCTTTTAAAATAGATGATCATGTTTCGATCTAGGTTTTTATTTCCTGTTACTTCAAGCATGTGTGAGTAGTTCCTTAGGGTGCAGCCACGGGACGAAGGCATCCTGTGACTAATTTAATCAATATTTCACCTCGGGTACGAATTAATTTATTTTTCCAACAATTTTGGGATACGAAAGAGAATCCTTTTCTAATAAACAAAACCCAGGCATCATCAGATTTCAAATGCGCATGAGGGCTGGTCACAGGTGGTAGGCATTTATTGGGAACCCCCTCTTCCCTTATTCTGAAATCAGTGAATTGAATAATTGTGTCCCGAGTAAATATATTGGTTAGGCTAGTTGCAGACGCTGGGTTCCCACGGCTGTACTCTCCTTTAAATTCATAGTTTATTAATTCAATTTAGTAATTTAGTCAATTAATCAATCAATCGAACAAGGGGTGGCTACCTAAGAGCCGGATTAAACTAGAATTAAACACTTTTGAGTCAGCACCGTCCGTCCGTTTCTGTGGTTCGACTCCGGTACTTCCGGATTTATTGTGCTACACTGGTCGAGAGTCCTACGCTTGGGACGCGTTTTTAGTCTAAATTTATTAACACCCGACAGGTCAAGCATTTATTAATTAAACAAACATATATATAAACAATTAAACTCATTGAATGAGTGAATGAATGAACATAAACTAATAATGCATGTAACTAGATAAAAGTATGAGAGAAATTAAATACTCCCGATACCCATGTCACGCAAAAGTAGTCTACAACAAAAAGACATGCAATTTTTCAATCATAATTTTTGTATTTTTTCACACCGAGTTAGAAAATTAAATGGGATCTTTAATTTGGTAAAAAACTTATGCACATAAGTAGTTTATTTGGGAACCCTTAACCTAAACCCATAACCCTAAATCCTTAAACCTGAGCACAAGTCTCTTTTCCTGGTAGACTAGCTTTTTGGGACGAAGAAAGTATTTGAAATTGATTATAAGATGCATGAGAAGAAGATGGTGTTCGAAGGCGTTTTTACCTCATTTGTTGCATAATCCCACATCGGGAGCAAAATTATGTTGTATATAAGGAAAGGCCCTCCAGCTACTATTAACTCGAGGTAAATGTTTTAAGCCAAGTGGCAAGGCTAGGGGTTAGCAGGTAAGCTGGCGCGGTTCGTTATAGTTGGAATCAGAGCACAACCCCAATTTACATAGTGGGGGCCATCTCTATACGAGCGATGCCAATGCAATGAGGACGTTGCATCTTAAGGTGTGGAGTTTGTGATCTAAGAAGTAAGACCCACATCGAAGAAATGTGGGCAACAAATGTGATACATAATGGTTCGGACCGGATGAGCTATTGTATAACATGAGATTAATCTTTTGAATCACGTGATTATGAAAAAACCATGGGCTAGCTATATGTATCATATTTTAACAAATATTTAAGTTTTTACTATTGTCATGTTTCTTTCTCTTTATCATAGAACCCACAACACTATTTGATTTGGAGTTTTAGTCAGCGTGTATTCAATTGCTTTTAGAATTGATAATTTGTGCAAGGCTCGTTCTTAAAAAATATTTTAGCTTTAATTTCTTATCATGTGTAGCACAAAAATCGAGATGTGTTTAAAAGGTGCGCCCACTGTGATTGATTCCTAACACTGCCACGGGTGTTGTGTTCAATGTGTTAGAATTCTCTATACCCCTAACCCTCGTATGTTGCATTGAATTGGTTTCTAGTCAAATCGTGATGTGTTATTGTGTTATCAAAAAGTTCCATCCATACATTTAAGTTTAAACTTTTCACCAATAAAAATTTTCGAGGATCACGTAACCTATATGAAGGGAGTTTGAGCTTAAGCGATAATGAGTATTATGAGGAATATGTTTCAGACTCTGACTTAGAGGGGCAGGAACAGGACATGACTTCAGATGAATTGCGAACCACCATTGCATTAGGTAACACTTTGGAGATCGATTTTGCTAAGTCTGATATTTTGAAAATGAAGAACATGATTGAAATGGAAGCTAAGGAATATTTCTTAATTCAGAGGAACAACAACCCCTATAGTAATCTATTCCGTTGATACTTTAAAAATAACATTGCAGTTGTTCATAGATTGTAGGGGAACTCCAATGTGGAGTATGCTGGCTGACAAGCTTTTATGCAGTGCTTTGATCGATCTAGACATGTAGATTGAGGCAGTCTTTAACAAGGTGTGGTAATGTGAGGAGATATCTGACTTGGCAAAATCTAGGATGGCAATTTCGGTTAGGGGTTTGGTCTTGGATGGTTTGGTTGGGTGTCTAGGTCTATCTCAAATTATTATTCTATATGGGTGTTGCTAGTTCTCTTGCCAATAATCTCGCCTGTTAAGGTTTGGAGGGCTAAGAGGTTCCAAAATCAGCTTGTTATTGGTTGGGGCAGATTCTTCCTATTACTTCCTACCTCGAATGGTGCTAGTGCTGCTGATGCCAAGTGGATTTTGCTGCTGTATTCCTTTCGGATATGATCCCATTTGTGCTCTTTGAAGACTTTTGCTGCTGTATTTGGATATGGTTTGACTTTGAGTATGGCTTTCGGATGCATCCACTGATTATTCTAATGGTTTCTTTCAATCTATCGTTGGATGTATTTTTCTTTTCTTATGGCCCTCTCTATGATTCAAGTTTTTCTTGTATCTAGAGCTTGGTCTTCTCGATGTACCCTTTGTCGAGTTAATAAAATTCTTTTGCCGATCAAAATAATAATAATTTCGAGGATCGTTTGGAGGCAGTTTTACATATCCTTGCCCCGATCTCCGCCTCATATCTGCCCTAATTTACATCAATGTCTCTCTCTCTCTCTCTCTCTCTCTCTCTCTCTCTCTCTCTCTCTCTCTCTCTCTCTCTCTCCCATTCTGTGTACAACTCCATGAGTTCATGCTGCACCAGGGAAGCTTCTTTCCGTTCTTTCTGATGGGTTAATTAGCTGAGAAATCAAGGCATTGAGGCATGTCCCTTGAACACTAAAATTCCATCCATTTATCTAGGCTTCCGCCGCTGTAAATTCCGGTTCACTTTTTCGGATAGTTTAGTAAAATGAACCAAGTTTCAGGTAAAAAGTCACAAAAGATCGATTTTTGGGTTCCGAATTTTTCATGGGTTTGGATCCCCGTTCCCCATCTAGGACGGCAATGGCAGGTACGTACCCTCAGAGATCAGGACGGGAACGGGAACGGGAGAGATAGGTTCCGGAGACTTTAGAAACAGGGAACGGAGATATATTAGTAATATCCACCCCCACCCCGATCCCTTTGTCATCCCTAGTGTTACCATGTTTTGTTGGTTTTATTTTTTTTTTTTGATAGGCAATAAATTTTATTAAAACTCGACAAAGGGTACATCGAGGGTTTTAAAAAGTCATATCCATGCCTCATTAGGAAGATGAGGACAAGGTAAATGACAAAAGGAAAATAACAAAAAAAGGAACTTACATCCAACATAAAATTGAAACTAGTTCTCTCAACAGAGAATACATCTTCATATCCATCCCTTTGTTTTGTTGGTTTTATTATTCATGTTTTCAAGTTAGACTGATTTCTTTATAATGTATGTTTCCGATTTGGTTTATATTTATTAGTGACCAAGAATATTGTAGCCTATATAAAGGCATGCTAGGGTTCTGTTTCATACACAATCAATAATACATCATTTTTCTTTTCTTCGCACCTAGTTTACTCCTAAATTAAATTGCCCATGGACAATATGGAGAATTACAAGTTGAATTCAAGTAGTATTTATAGCCCTAATTCTGGGATTCAGACATCGGAAGAATTATATTCTAAGAAACATTGTTCATCTTTTTAATCTCAATATTGGAAAACATGTCGATCTACTGATTAATCTCAATGCAACAGTTGCAACCTAAGGGCCATTTGGCCTAACTTTACTATTCCATTTGATTAAGTTTTGATAAAATTTTCATCTTTTTTGCGCTTTCGTTAGTACTCGTGTCAACTTCTTTAGAACCATTCATTAATCGATCTCAACAAGAAACCGAAAAGTAAAAAATTATACTAGAACACTTTAAAAGTTCACGGAAAGACAAAAATTATCCATAACAGATATAGATTATCTTAGCCTTCTCTGAAGTTCTGAACTCTGCTTCCAAGTTTGATTCCTGTTTTTCATCTTCCCAACTCCACTTATCGGGTAAAAAAATTTTTAAAAAAGTTTAATACACATTACCAAAAGTTCCGAAAAGAGGAAAATCTTGTGATGGAAAATCATTCAACAATAAAAGGTAGGCCAAACCCCGTTTAGACATATAAATATATCCTGATATCAAAATCTTCCTTCAATCAGATAAGAAAATGAAATAAAATGAAAAAGTTAGAATCATAAATTTCCAACATGTCGATTAGGGCGTTTGGTGGTTGTTTTGTTTAGGGTGTTTGGCCTTTTTGTTGTGGAGTTTTTCGGTTGGCATCTTGTCTTCTTTGGGTTTTAGTTCTCGGGTGACATTTTTCGCCGGTGTGCCTATGATCCGTTTAATCTTTGTAATCATTTTCAAAAAAAAAAAACATGTACATACCTTGTTTTAAAACACCAACAATCCTATCGAAGAACCCGGGCTTGAGCCTCTCAAAAACACTTGAACTCGCCTTTCCAATTATGGTTTTCAGCACCATAACCGCATGGCTTTTGAAGGTTACGCAATTATCAACATCCAACCCTAAAACCCACACCAACGCCTCGATAATCCGATCATCGTTCGCACTAACCAGCAGCCTCACTTCCGACGACGTGCTCCGAACCATATTGAAAACGCTCAGCGCTTCTTCGATCCCCGCCGTCTCTTTCCTCTCGTAGCAGCTCACGATATGCGACGCCATGGCCCTGCCAATGCCCGCCTCGACCATACATTTCCGGTTCCTCTCGTGCTCCACCGCGAAAAACTCCAGCTTTCTCAGCGTCTTCATCTGCAGCTTCGGACACCGGAGGTCGTTAAGGAGGCCGGCGACGCGGGGCTTGTCGAGAGGCGGCTTCGGGGTGGGGATGCGGTCGACGGCGTTTTGGGTGCACCATGATTGGATCAGCCGGCGGAGGGTGTGGTTCGGGGTGAGGTCGGAGTACGTCTGGGTCAGGGGCTGTTTGGTGACCGGACAAGTGGTGTTCTTGGCTTGGAATATCCAGTGCTCGATGCTCTCCCGGTCGTAGGTTATGCCGGTCATCGCGGTCACCGGATCTTTCATGATCTGGAGAGAAATGGGACAGATGAAGTACTGAGGAATTTCAATATCTTCCATTTTTTTTTTTTTTTGTTCGGCAAACGAAACATTTTATATAAACTCGAAAGGGTACATCGAGAGGAGAACAAAACATACAAGAACAGTGACTAGCCCATCCAACAAAAAGTTGGACAGCCACTACACCTCAACAAAAACTACAATTTGAGCTTACGAATACCGTCAAGAAACACCTTAAACTCCTCCACCGAATAAATCTTGATTCCGAACTTTGTCTTCATCCACAATGCGACTCTAGTTTTCACCAATTCTCTCACAACCTCAACACTCAAATTTACATTGTTGAAGACGAGGTCATTCCGGGCTAGCCACAAGGACCACAGAGTGGCATAGAAGGAAACTTCCCATATATTTCTCTCCAAATTCCTAAACTCGCTGTCAAACCACCAAATAACTAAATCTGCCAACGAATTAGGACAAACCCACGGAACATGCCACCAATCTAGAATTAGAGACCAAATATTCCAAGAGACTATACAGTGCAAGAAAAGATGATCCGGAGTTTCGAGATGCAAGGAACACAAAGGGCAGGAAGCTAAGTGGCCCTCTTGAATGATATTCCTGCTGAAAAGCACTGATCTTGTTGGGGCCCTATCCTGAATCGCCAACCACGAAAATATTTCCACCTTAGGAGGGCAAAGATTTTTCCACAGTGATCCCAAGAGTTGGTTCCGAGAATGACCAATCAATTCCCATTGGTGGTATACTGACTTGGAAGAGAAGCGTTTATCGGTCGTCCATTTCCATTGAAGCACATCCCTCTTGGTCTGATCAAGTGTTACCAAAGCCAGTCTTTGATGTAATTCCTCAGATAGGTTAGTCTCCCACACATTCAACCGCCTCTTTCTAAATTGTAGCTTCCATTGCACATTCCCTGACCTTTCCTTCACTGAGCTCACCGTGTCCTCTCTTTGGTTAGAGATTAGGAATAGTCTAGGGAAAGCTTCTTTGAGTGTCCTGTCCCCTAGCCAAATGTGGTTCCAAAAGGAAGTGTCTTGCCCGGAATGGACATGAATCTGAAATCCCTCAGTGAGGACCGAACCAATACTAGAAGATGGATCTGACAAAGAACAAATATCTCTCCAAATGTTGGAGATACGGCCTGATCTCGATATAGAAGGTAGCCAGGCTCCATCGTCCAGATTATACTTCCCCCTAATAACTTTGACCCAAAGAGAGTCTCTGTCCTCGTTAAATCGCCACCACCATCTAGACAGCAAAGCAAGGTTTTGTTGAATCACCCTCTTAACTCCCAAGCCACCAAATTCCTTTTTCTGTGCTACCGTTTCCCATTTCAGCAAATGAACCTTCCTCTTCTCCAGTGTGTCCCCCCAAAAAAATTGTTTTTGGAGCTTCTCCATAGCCTTTGCCACAGCCACGGGTATCTTGAACATTGACATGAAATAGGTTGGTAGGTTGGTGAAGGAAGAGTTAAGAAGAGTGAGTCTGCCACCCGTAGAATTGGTTTTCCTTCTCCATATAGTTAACCTCTACTCCATTTTATCTAAAATTGGTTTCCAAGTTTTAATCCTTCTCGGATTGGCGCCCAGGGGAAGACCAAGATACTTAATTGGCAACGCTTCAACCTTACACCCCATAACATGAGCAAGGGCTAACACATCCATCTGTGGAATATTAACTCCACACAACGAACTCTTGGAATAATTGATTTTCAGTCCCGACATGAGCTGAAAGCATCTAAGGATCCTTTTAATATTGGCCATTTCCTCTCTATCATTGTTGCAAAAAAGGATAGTATCGTCAGCAAATTGGAGGTGGGATACTAATACCCCATTTGACCCAATCCTAACTCCTTTAATTATATTCAGCTCCCTAGCTCTAACCAACATAATATTGAGAGCTTCCACCACAATGTTGAAAAGAAAAGGGGACAATGGATCTCCTTGCCTAAGACCTTTTTGAGTTTTGAATTCTTTAGATGCAGACCCATTGATCAACACAGACATAGACACCGAGGAGCAACACTCCTTGATCCATCTACACCACTTCTCCCCGAACCCCAATTTTGAGAGCAAATCAAGCAAAAATTCCCAATTAACACAATCATATGCTCTTTCAAAATCGATTTTCAAAAGTAGACCACCGTGGCTTCCATTTTTCCAACTATGGATAGCCTCATTCGCTATCAAAACCCCATCCAAAATTTGTTTCCCTCCAATAAAAGCAGCCTGAGACTCACCAATAATTGAAGGTAAATGGGATTTGATTCTTTTCGCCAGAACTTTAGAAAGTAATTTGTAAACCCAGCCCACCATACTAATGGGTCTGAATTCTTTGAAAAACATAGGGCTGACTACCTTAGGAATTAAAGACACAAAGGTAGAGTTAATACCTTTAGTCAGCTTTCCATTGGAATGAAACTCACTAAAGAAAAGCAGAACCAGATTCTTCATGAAATCCCAGCCCCTCTTTACAAAGGAGAAATTGAAACCATCTGGACCCGGCGCCTTTAAATTGCTGCACTCCTTCAATGCTCCAACAATTTCCTCCTCGTCAAACTATTTTTCCAACAGCAGAGAAATAGCCGGCTGCAATTGCCTTGGGAACAAACCCCCCAAGGTAGGTCTCGACCTTCTCTCTTCCAAAAAATTAGCACTAAAATGTTCAACAGCAGCTGCCTTTATTTCTATAGGATCTTCCACAATTCGGCCAGCCACATTGATTAAACCCACCAAATTCCTTCTGAACCTACTATTAGCCACGGCCTGGAAAAATCTAGTATTTTTATCGCCCTCCTTAAACCACCTTACTCTGGATTTCTGTCTCCACATCGATTCAGTTAAGCGAGATAGCCTCCAAAACTCAGTTTTGGATTTGCATCTAGCTGCTTTCTCTTCCGGCGTGAGTTGCCTATCCTCAGCAAGTAAATCGAGATGGTGTAGTTCCGCTTCTACTACTTGTAACGCTGAATTTACATCCCCAAAATCTTCCTTATTCCACAACTTTAGCCTCTCTTTTACTGCCCTTAATTTCTGAAGTAGCTTGAAACCCGCCCACCCCGTCACTTGTGTAGATTCCCATGTTTCTTTAGCAATCTTCAAGCAATTCGGGTGCGATAACCAGATATCCATAAACTTGAACGGCCTCGGACCCCAGTCCCTACTATCATCCATAATAGCAACCGGACAATGATCAGATATAAGTTTCTCTAATCCCCACTGTAACACTTTGAATTCTTGAAGCCACTGTTGAGAAAGCAAAAATCTATCCAAGCGACTAAGGATAGCTTGGTCTTGATAATTTGTCCATGTATATTTTCTTCCAATCATTGGAAGATCCTCTAGTTCCATATGGTTACAAAATTCAACGAAGTCCCTCATCCCCCTTTCAATCGAAAGACAGCCTACTCTTTCCCCAGGCACTTTGATTTCATTAAAATCTCCCCCTAAACACCAAGGAACTTGAGAATTCCTTTTTAGGACTAATAGTTCGTCCCATAATCCTCTTCTATCCACCACATCATTAGGGGCGTAAACATTAACGAAAACGCATGGGAAAACACCATTAATCACACCTTGCAGTAGAATAAAAGACCTATGAGAGACGATAGACTCCGCTCGAAAAAAATCTTTATTCCAAATCGTAAATAGACCCCCAGATGCTCCCACAGCGTTTGAGCAAACGAAGTCAAAATCAGTATTGCCCCAAATTCGCTAGACCACAATTCTATCCAATTGCTCCATTTTTGTCTCCTGAACAAACACCATACTAGGTTTCCTCTTTTTGATTAACTTAAATAGAAATCTCTTTTTTACCAAGCTCCCCAAACCTCTTATATTCCAAGTGAGAATTTGCATTAAAAATGACCTACCCAGCAAAGACTCCACAAAGAGGATAGCAGGGCTAACCCTCGGCTTCTCTCTCTAGATCGAGAGAGTATTCCCGTGCTTCAATCTCTATCATTGTGTTTAGTATCACATCATCCTTAGGTAAAAAATTAACACCTAACTCACCTCCAATCGCCATCGTTGCTCTGACCTCTCTGTAGACAGCAGAATCACTCTGGATTGAGTCATCTGTCGAGGAAGAAACATTCTCCACAGGCCCAGGTTCTCGATCGGCAGCTTCTCGGAGGCTCAGCAGGTTGGATAACTGTCTTCTTCGCCTTCTCCGATACTCAGCGTTATTAAGATCAATCATCAAGTTAATACCAGGGATCTGGGAGGCTCTTACCATCTGGGTATCGTCCCCACTATGAGGATTCTCAATATCATCATTTTGGCCAAGCTCAGGGGAATTAAGGGAGTCAGATACGTGTGACACTTGGGCTTCAGCCACATCCTTGCTGGGCTTAATAGATAGCCCAACCTGTCCATCTTAGCCAGGTAAAACCAAAGTTCCTTTTTGGGCTACTGGTTGGACTAGTGGGCCCAACTCCTCAATCCCGTTCAAAATATCCACTGAGTCATCCACTTGAGATTCAAAATCCCCAAGCAGAGCTGACGAGCCAGTCCTCTCCAGCATTAATTGTTTGTCTGCACTTACATACTTATAATCCCTGCAAACCGCCCCTACTTTAACCTTCCCATGCACAGTCGGTCCACCAACTAGGTTGTCCCATATTGCACCAACCCCCCCATTTCTATTGGTTGCTACACCTATGTGCCTTTCCACGTCATCTTCATCTCCCTGCTCTGCATTTGAACCAGACTCCATGGACGAAGCCCTCCTCTGTTTCTCCTGACAGCAAACTACCGAAGGATCAAAGTCTACCACTCCATCAGGGGTATGGAAGGATGACTCCTCTGTCACATGAACTTCATAGACCGCCCCTTCAATCTGGAGTTGAATCCATTTATCAATAGTTTGAGTTTCTTTGGAAGCAATCAGGACTCTACCCTTTGCAAAAGATTCATCTCTTAAGGTGGCCTTATCCATCTTAATAAAATATCCCCAAAGTTCCCCTATCTGTTTAAAAGTCTTGGCATTCCACCCATTCAATGGAACTCCACGACAGCTCAACCAAATGAATCGTTCAAAGCTCGCTGCTTCCCCTCTCCATGGTTTAACTGATTCAAACCAAAGCTTCATCCAGGGATGACGAATGAATCTATCTCTATTTTCTTGGCTTTGAAAAGTAACCAACACTCCCCTACCACCCAACGGCCTAAACTGAGCCACTGTATCAGTTTCCATGCTGAAGCTTTCTTTTAGAATCGACATGGAGACCACTCTGTTCATGACTGCAACCACACTTCTAAACAGCCACCCATTGCCACATGAATCAATATGGAGTTTGATTCTTTGATCCGTATTCCTTTTCGAAGATTCACCTTTCAAAGCTTGAACAAAGGTACAGTCATGGCTACGGAGAGCTCCAACCTGTTGTACACTACCTTTCCCCCTGAAATCTCCCGTTGCCGGTATGTGGCTGGCCATCCCCTTATCTTTAACCCTCCTCTCCTGCCCAATCTGGAATCTGGGTTCTTTCAGTTTTGGTCTGTTCTCAAAGTACCCAAAAGAGGCCTCTTTGACGAATAGCCTCTCATTGTCCACCCACACACCATTCATCCTCGAGACAGCCACCCCTGCTGATATAGGACAATCGTACCTAACAAATCCGAATTTATGGCCAGTCCGTTTGCTCCTTTTCTTTGGAATAAATACATCCTTAACCACACCAAACTTGTTGAAAGTTCGTTGTAGCCAAATGTGGTCTTTGTGATCTGGAATGTTATCCACGAACAGAGATACCATACCGCTGGTTCCTGCATTTATTGTAGAGGAATTCCTATGTTTCCTGAGCACCGGAATCCATCCACCATCGTTACCTACAGCAGCTGCTTCTCTACCTCTCTCACTCTCTCTTTTTCTCTCTCTAGTTCTCTCCATCTCTCCTCCACAAACACACATTCTCATAGGATTCACGATTAAGTGTATTGACCCTACGTAAGTGTGTGGTTCTTGAGTGGTCTGAATCATCACAAGGTCGTGCTCCCGAATTACCGAAGAAGTGATTAATTTTTTAGTCTTTTGGGTTCATCCAAAAAAAGGGTTATGTGGAACTGAATATTCGGTTCTTAAACCACAGCCAACACATAAACCCAATGACAGACTCTCACAAAGCCCAACAGTCCAACACACACTACAGTGTAATACGGAGTATATCTTATTTTGATGATCCAAGGTGAAAAGAAGAAAAAATGGCCCATTTTGCAAGGTGGTATGGAGGTTATGCAGAACAATCTGATTGTTCAGTGTCACTTCCTATATTTTATGGTTTGGCCTCAGAAAATCATTTTTCGCATATTCATGACCTTGAGAAAGCTTTTGCTAGCGATGAAGTGGCTCTTTTACATGTATTCCCAGCATCTTTGCGTGGTAGTACTCAAGATTGGTTTACTTTTTTGAGTCCAAAATTGACATGGCATGAGATTGTGATACAGTTTTTCAAAACTTTTAATCCCTCATATGAGACTCATATGCTTTTGCAAGAACTATCACATTTTTCTCAACAAGATGATGAGTCTTTGTCACAGTGTTGGGAGCAATTTAAAAATTCCGTATTCTCTTGGTCGAGTTTTAATTGTGAGCTTGGCAGTCTTCTGGTTATCTTTTGTCGTAGTTTAAATTTTAAGCCATGCCAAGTGGATTTTAGGTCCACTGACGAATTCCTAGATAAAAACGCTGAAGAGGCTTGGGATTACCTAGATGACTTAACCCAAAAGCTCCAATTTTGTGAGTTGACTGAAAGTTCTGAGGATACCAATTCTGATGGGAGGGGAAAAGAGGAAATAGAGCCGCCTTATTTTGATCAATTAGCTGATTCTCTTTCTTGCAATCAAGTTGAAAATTTTCAAGTAATTAATTCTTGTGTATTGGAAGATGAAACAACAGAGCCACTTGTAACTAACGAAATAGTTGGTTCACCTGAAGTGCAACAGTCTTCTCGAGAGCATTCTAGTACACTTGAGATGGATTTTCATGACGCGACTCCTAAGGAGTCGTTGCCAATAATTCTGCAAAAAATTATTTTTTGTGATGTTATTTAAGACATGAGATTTGTATTTGTATTGCCAATAATTCCGTATTGAGCTTATTTTTTGCAAGGACCATAAGCAAAGTATTTTAAACAAAATAAGGGGATCCGATTATCTTTTTGAAATTCAAAATGGGCCGAAAAAGAGATTTGTACACACTAGTATAGATATAAAATCTGTACCTTTTAGACTTTCTATATGTTTTAATGTATACCACTTTTCTTAATTTTTGTATAATAAAATCAATTGAGATCTATCAAATAAGATTCATATTGCATATAAAAAATAATATACTTTGGAAGATATAAATGATTTTTTAAAATGTTCGGAATAATAACAAGGACATTTATTTAGGGACGGAGAGAGTATTAGTGATATGACGTAAATCATGCTATGAGCTTATATATCCAACCCTGCAAAGGGAGGTTGATTCTATGCGGCTATATTAATATATTACTATTATTATTGGCATTAGTTGTTATCATTATTGCTATGTTTTTTTTTTTTGAACGGCAACTATTGTGGTTATTATACAGTATATGATTATAATTACCTATTTTGGTGTACGATGGCGATGGTCCAAGCTAACATATATACTCCAATATTAGTATTATTTTTGAATGGCAAAGATTATTTTCATAATTACTATTATGGTTATTATATATGGTTATAATTACCTATTTTGGTGTACTTGGCAATGGTCCAAGCTAACATAGTAATTTTTTTTTTTTTGAAAACCAAAGATTGTTTCCATGATTACTATTGTGATTATTATATATGGTTATAATTACCTATTTTGGTATACAATGGCGATGGTCCAAGCTACCATGTAATCTTCGTCAAAGGAAATTGATTCTGAAAACAAGTTTTTCTAAGGCTCCGTTTGTTTGGACGTAAAATGTTTTCCGGTAAAATGTTTTACCTATTTTCAGGTGTTTGGTTGTTTAAAAAATGAGGAAAACATTTTACATGTAAAACATTTTCCATCAATTGGATGAAAATGACTTACCCTTAAATCTTCCGTAAGTTATTTTCCGAAATGAACCCGCTACCTTCTACTGCAATTTTCACTGCTCAGTTTCCTCGATCGTCAGTCCTGACCCACGTTCAATTCCAATAATCTCATATCTCTCCACCGTTTAAGCTCTCCATCTCTCTCTCTACACTATTTTGTTGATTTCTGAAAATATTTTCAAGTACCAACCAAACACCGGAAAATAAAAGTTTGAAGTTTGTTTTCTGAAAAAACATTTTACATGGAAAATATTTTACATTGTAAAACATTTTACATCGAAACAAATGGAGCCTAAGTCTCAAAATCAATATTTGGCCCGCGTCAGCTGCTGCAATTTATTTTAATTGGTGGGTCGCTGCGCGATAGCTTGCATTGTTATCATAAGCTATATACTATATATCTTGTGTTCGTAGAAAACAATTTAGCAAAGGGGCTTTTAAGATGTCCAAAATGGAGGTCTTTATCATTTACATAAATAAAAAATAAAAAATTCAGGCAGCGATATTCAAACTACAGCTATTTTTAATGCACTTCCATCGCACTCCAGAGTCAAGATCTAGGGTTGGGCTAAACGTGGAACACATTCAACCTGACTTTTTCAAGGGAGTAATTGTATTTGACAATGCACTATCTATTAATAACCCAGAGGAAAGAAAAAAACCATAGTAGAATATTCATGTGAATCTCTATATACAATATTGCGCGTTCCTTTTTCGATAAATACGATATACACCTCTTGAATTTCATAAAAATTTATTTTAAAAAAATGTTTAAAATTCTTAACATTTGCATGTAATTAAATTGGGAATATGAATTTGAATTTTTTTCAACAGCGCTATGTTGTGACTTTTATGCAATTATACAAATTTTAAAAATTAAAGTGGATTGATGCATATAGCATACGCTAGTCATGTAAAGGAGTATTTATGCACAATTCTCTAGGAGAATAATAATGAGGCGGAAGCGGATTCTCCTCAGTCTCATGTCTTAGATTGCAAGAGACAGTCACAATCCAAACCGTTCAATACTATGATCAATGGTTTGAACCTGTTTAAAAACTCTTCGCCCGAAGAATTGAATTCTTCACGCGAAGAGTCTCTGAGCATATCCGAGATATTGACTTTCCCAACTTACAGTCTAGATTTGGAGTGTTTCCTCTAGTCCGAAACTGAGACTGGTGAGGATCCGATGGTGTTCAATGTTTTGAAATAGAAACATATGATTGATTGTCTCTTTATCGTAAAGTAATGAATAAAAACGTTCACCACAACATTGTGCTTTTTTGTTGCTATTGGTACATATAAAATGTACATACAATGTACATATAGATTTTGTGGGGCTCAAATCGGGTCCCACAAAGTTGATCCGAACCACCCATTATTTTTAAAACATATTTTTATGGAGTCCTGTAAAAAATCAGCTCAACCCGATATCGGTATGGATTTTTTCTATATTTGTGGGGGCGAATGCTTAGTTTCGCCCCCACAAATTCAGAAAAAAACCTTACCAATATCAGGTTGTACTGATTTTTTACAGGGCTCCATAAAAAAATGTTTGAAAAATAATGGGCGGTTCGAATAATTGGGACCCGAGGTGGGCCCCACAAAACTCATTTGTACATGATATGTACAATTCATATGTACCCATAGCATTTTTTTTTTTTTTTTCAGTTCGCGTAACATTACCATCAAGATTTATATTTTCGAATCATTGCATTGAATTGGTACTGTTTTAAGGTCATTCACCTCTCATATTTTGCAATACGACTAATTCTTATAGAAACTAGTACTAATTCAACTTTCAGTACCATTGATTTTGTCCCAAAGAACTTCCGAAGGTTCTTTCTCGAGCAACCCCCGAGAGGTTGCCGTAGTAATTAATCAATTTGTCTCGACGGAACTTACCATCCCACGGTTGCAGGGTCCATTCTTCTCTCTCACCGTTGTATGGAGGGTGTTTTTATAAGCGTATTGGTACTATTAGGATTGGATCCTTGGACCTAAGAATGTCGATAAGTGTGGCATCGATCGGGTCCAATGGCCTAAGTTTAATTTCCTAATCCGGTAGGACGTGGACTCTCTGTTATTCCGATTACGGTGCCGACACCCCGTGCTTTGCCCCGCAGGATATGAGCAGAGCTTTCTGAGCCGAGTAGGATTCTGCTCAGTTTACATAGAAATGGAAGAACAAGTTCGTTCTCTCCACATTTGATGGGGATAAGAGCACATTTGGTTCTTGATTCAAGATTTTTTATATAGACCAACAAAAACTTCTTTTTTGTGCTTTGCTTCTGATTTTTAATTTCAAACAAACTTGAATCATCAAAATGCACCTTAATTGACAGTGTCTCTGACTCACATGATATATCATATACGTTTTGCTAACTTTTTTTTTTTCCACGGAAAGAGTTGAGGAGTTTAGCAAGGGCAAGGTTAGCTAAATTTTGAGGGACATGAAACCACTAACCACCCCGCCCCCCCCCCCCCCGCCCCCCAACCCCAACCCAATTCTCTAACCTAACACCTAATAGGGATTGCTTAGCCAACGAATGAGCCATCCTATTGAAAGAACGCTTAACGATATTTTTTTTTAATGCAAATAGGATATTGTACACGTGATACCCGGCAACGCATATAAGCCATCCAAACGTGTTTTGGATGGCCCAGATCTAAGCAGAGGAAAAGAGGAAAGAGAGTGGTCAGCTGAGTAAGAGAAGGGTGTTCTGATCTCGGCCGTCCAAAACACGTTTCGACGGCTCGAATGGGTGCTGGGTACCGCCACGTGGTACCCAATTTGCACCAAAAAAATTCTCCATATAAGCAATTAATATGACGTGATACTTGAACGCGTTCCAAGAGATGAAAAATATAGAACACATTAAAGAGGGAGTTGAACTAAAGGGACGACCCCTTGAGGATTATTCAGCAGTCAAACAAAGATGTGCGAGTTTGGATTTTGTATAGAAGGGAAAATCTTTTCAACGGATGTTTTCGTGAAAAAGACTTTTGCGGAGCATCATCACACGCGTCTAAAGTGCATTGGACTGTCCGAATTTAAATTATGCAAACAATTTTCATTTAAATTCGGATTGTCCAAAACTGAAACTGACAATTAGCGGTCACTCACCTCCGTGATTGTCTTATTCACGGCTCCTCCGTAAATAAGACAATATCTGTTTAGAAACGAACAAGGGTAGGGACAGATCAAGGCTTAGGGAATGGCGTAACCAATGCTCCAATGAAGAATTGGTGGAAAATTACAAAGTTCTCCACTGTATTCCAGAGCAGCCATCAAAAATTACTACTCCGAGTCAAAAAGCCGAGTCAACGGTCCACTTGACTCAAGCCCACCACTGAGTCACGGACCCAGATTGTGAGTTGCATCTAGAAGAAACAGACAAAATTGGGTGCGCTTCTTTTCTCTCTCTAACCCCCACCACTCACCAATGAAATTTGCCTTAATTGGATTTTTTTTTTTTTTTGTCAAGCGGAAAATGCCTTAATTGGATTTCAGATCATGGACTGAGAGTGAGAGTGTGAAATTCACAAGAAGGAAAAATTGTAGAAATTTTATATCCATCTCAAAGTCAATTGGAAATGAGTGGAGAGATCTCAGATGTTATTAAGTGATCACTCATTTCACTCTCAAGCAATATGAGATTTATTTCCTTAACATCCCCCTCACGTGTAGCCGCGTGTGAGGTCTTTCACGTGTGGCCACTTTTTGGGTCATATCATGCTTGATGATTTCCTAGACCTAAATTAACGGGTTGCCCCAAGCATAGGGTGGAGACCGACGCAGCATAATATCTGGTAAGACCGGAGTCAAATCCACAAAGACAGTGATGTGTGCTGACTAAAAACTCGGGTTGTTACTAATTAAAATGGGGTCTTAGGTAGCCGGCTACCTCTTGTCGATTGATTGAGATTGACTAAAACTTAGAAATTGATTGTACTTTTCAGAAAATTAAAAAGAGGTACGATCGTAGGATTCATAGCACTCGTAACCAGTTCGGATTAACCTGCTCTATTTGGAGTTCTTAAAAACGTTTAATTTTAGATTGAAAAAGATACCCCGCAAGATGCGAGATTTAAAAAGATACTCCGCAAGATGCGAGACCCTATGGTCGCCGTATACCCATGCGCAGCGGAGAATGAGTTTTGGACCCACATTCCCCCGTTCAAATGGGCTCCGACAATGCCCCAGGTTCGTCCACGGGAAGTATTTTAATTTTCAATCTAAAATCATTTTTCATTGTTTGAAAATAGAAGCAGTGCCCGAACTGGCCACGGTGTGCTAATCACCCTGCAACCCTACCTATACGACTACTCACTAATCATTGCGCATAAAGTAGAAGAAACCCTAATTTGAAACATACTTCTATTACTCGATACGGAAAATAAACAATAGATAACAACTAATTTTTTTTTTTGATAAGCAACAAAATTTTATTAGAACTCGACAAAGGGTACATCGAGGAGACCGAAACTGAAGCTACAAGAAGACCCTTGAAGCAAAAGAGAGGCCAAGGGGAAAGAAAAAAGAAAAAAAAAAAATCCAATGGAAATTGGATGATGCCACAAACAGAGGAGTGGCATCCACCTAACATCAAAACCACATAATCACGTCCTCACTGGATACCAACAGTCATCTGATTCTTTAATCCATGACAAGCAATGTCCATGGCCCAACGCCCCAACAATAGAACCGGAGACATGATAACAACTAATTAAATAGGGGAATTTAGAGGCCGGCCTTTTTTTCTTGGTTCGGACTTCAAATAGTCCTGACCAAAATATTTTTTCTTTTTTTCAGTCCTTTTTCTTTACTTTTCATGCAATTTTACTATTTTACCCATTCTTCTTAACTTTTTGTGTACATGTCTATTTTTAATAAAATTTATATTTTTAGAATTAATTTCTGACCCATATTATATAGGACAAAAATACCCTTGGCTATGTGGGCTATGAGAACTGCCAATTCTCATTGTCAGTTCTATGAGAACTGCTCAGTTCTCATAGAAAACTGGCTATGTGATCCATATTATTTAGGACAAAAATACCCTTGGCTATGTGGGCTATGAGAACTGTCAATTCTCATAGTCAGTTCTATGAGCAGTTCTCATAGAAAACTGGCTATGTGACCCATATTATTTCGGACAAAAATACCCTTGGCTATGTAGGCTATGAGAACTGCCAATTCTCATAGTCAGATCTATGAGAACTGCTCAGTTCTCATAGAAAACTAGCTATGTGACCCATATTATTTTGGACAAAAATACCCTTGGCTATGTGGGCTATGAGAACCGTTCAACTCTCATAGAAAACTGGCTATGTGAACTGAATTATGAGAGCTTGCTATGTGAACTGCCAATTCTCATATTCAATTCTAATGGTAAGTTTTATGAGAATTGACTATTCTCATAGAGAACTGGCTATGAGAAGGGGCTATGTGAACTAAAAAATAAACAGTTTACATAGCCTCACTACACACTAAAATACACAATTCTCATAGAAAATAAACAGTCCAATAGATAGTCCTCATGAACCATACAAAGTTCTCATTGAAAAATATACAGTTCTCATAGAAAAAAATACAGTTTTCATAGAAAAACACAGTTCTTATAGACCGTTCTCATGTAAAATGGCTATGTGAACTGAAAAATACATCGTTCAAATAGTCCCACCACACACTAAAATACACAGTTCTCATAGAAAATACATAGTTCTCAAGAAAAATATACAGTTCTCATAGATAATCATCATGGACAATAACAGTTCTAATAGAAAAAAATACATTTTTCATAGAAAAAACACAGTTCTCATAGACCGTTCTCATGTGAAATGGCTACGTGAACTAAAAAATACACTGTTCAAATAGTCTTACCACACTAAAATACAAAGTTCTCATAGAAAATACATAATTCGCATAAAAAATACACAGTTCTCATAGACAATCATCATGGACAAAAACACAGTTCTCATAGAAAAAACACAATTCTCATAGAAAATATAGTCAATTGGCTATGAGAACTGATTGTTCTCATAGAGAACTAGCTTTGTGAACTGGCTATGTGAACTAGTTCTCATAGAAAATACACCGTTCTCATAGAAAAATACACAGTTCTGGTAGAAAATACATAGTTCTAGTAAAAAAAATAAAAAATACACAGTTCTCATAGAAAAAACACACAAAAATATAATCAGTTCCCATAACTCCAACACACACCGTTCACATAGGCCACCACATAATTCACATGGCCCAACACAGACTAATACGGAGTAATGCATAGTTCACCTAAATTCTCTGACAAAATCCACTACTTTTATATCATCATCCACGTGATTCTTCAGAGCTTGAATGGATAGATTCAACTACTGGTCTCCAAACTTTCTCGGTTTGCAGCATCGGAGGTACGATCTATTAGGCAGGTTCCTCCTTGCCCGCATCGACGGCGCCACTGCATCCGACTGCCAGAAGGCAGGTTCCTCCTTGCTCGCATCGACGGCGCCACTGCATCCGACTGCCAGAATATCTCCTCGTAGAACAAATCCGACGGAGACCGGGTGAAATAGAAATAGAAATAGTCGACAGAGAATTGGCACGAGGTCATGGTTCGCGACAGCCCGCCAAAGACATCGCTGAAGTGCTCAACAGCTAGAGTCTAGGGCTCACCGCCATACACGTCGGAGAAAGGCAGTCTCGACCTCCTTCGCAGCTTTGGCGACGTCGAGTGCCTCTACGGCATGTCTCCGGAGCAGCTGTGCAAGGAAATCTCCTAGTTCAATGCCCTCATCGTCAGGAGCAGTACCAAGGTCTCGCGAGAGGTGTTCCTGGCCGCAACGGCCGCTTGAAGATACGAGATCAACGGGGGCTTTGATGTAGGTGCTGGAAGCTGTGGACGATGGCACGGTGGTCGGTGGCCCAGTGGAAGGGGGGAGGGACGGGGGAGGCGGGGATTGGATAGGGTTGCGACGGTGGCGATGGGCTGAGGGCGCTGATGGAGGAGGAGATGGGGTGCGCGGTGTGGATAGAGAGAGAGGGGAGCGAGATCCATTGTAGAGAGAGAGAGAGCAGTCGATTTGTAGGGTTTGGGGTATAAAAGTCAGTACGCAATGTACCCGAGCCATCCAGGTTCGGTAAAAATATTTTAGGGTTGGTTTCAAACCGAGGCTAAAAAACAGGACCGGCCTCTAATTATCTAAGTTAAATATCAACAAATAACTTTATAAACAACTAAAATTAAAATAAGTTACTGGAGTGCAAGTAATTGAACAAAGCTTAAAAACTTGAAAGGTGAAACAACTCTGAATGAAAGAATGTAAGTCTCAAGCTGCCAAGTAATTATTTTCGGAACTTCTGTCCTCGTTCTGCCCACTGTTCTCGTCCTTTTTGGCAGCTCCGTTCTTTCTTTTTCAGAAAGTCTACTGGTACAGATTTTTCATCTGTACCAGTGGGTACAAACCCCTTTTTCGGCCTATTTTGGATCTCAAAAAAATAATCGGAGTCGCTCATTTTGTTTGAAATACTTTGCTTATGGTCCCTGCAAAAAATAAGCAATCCGGTATCGGTAAGAGCATTTACGAAACATCCAAACTTTGCTCTAGAATTTAGGCTTGAATTCTGGGACAAAGTTGGACGTTTTGTAGTTGTCTTAATCGATATCGGATTGAGCTTATTTTTTGCAGGGACCATAAGCAAAGTATTTTAAACAAAATTAGCAACTCCGATCATTTTTTTGAGAGGCCGAGAAATGAATTTGTACCCACTGGTACAGATTTTTCAAAAACATATGGGGAGGATGTTACTACTCAAAAAATTGTTGAGAAAATCTTTATTAATTTGCCGATGAAGTATGATCCTATTGTTGCCATTATTGAAAATACTCAAAATCTAGCCACTTTGAGTGTCAAAGAATTGATGGGTTCCCTTAAGACATTTAAGCAAAAATTGAATAGATAATCCGAAAAGTCAATTGAAAGTGCCTTTCAATCTAAGCTTAATGTTAGTACCCCAAAGCCCCATGGGAAAGGATCTTCTTCGAGTCATAATCAATCTAGAGGTTAATTTTCAAGTGGTGGAAATTTTGAACAATGAAGAGGTGGAAATGATAGAGGAAGATGAATAAACAATTTTCAAAGTGGAAACAATTTTCAAAGGGAAAACAATTTTCAAGCAAGAGGGAATGATGAGCCCACTCAACCAAGGTGTGAAATTTGTAAAAGGGATAGTCATATTAATAAAGATTGTTGGTTTCTAGGGAAGCCACAATGTTTCAATTGCAACAAATTTGGGCATGTCAAAAAGGATTACCGAGTCACAAACAATCAACAAGCTAATTACTCCGAAGAGCAAGAAGGTGGAGGGTGCATGTTTTATGCTTGTCAAACAGCTTTCGAGCAAAAGAATGATGTGTGGTTCTTTGATAGTGGTTGTAGTAACCACATGACCAGAGATGAGAGTATCTCTGTGAAGATCGATACTTCCTCCAATTCTCAAGTAAAAATGGGAAATGGTGCTTTAGTCCAAGTAAAGGGAAAGGGTACTGTGGGCTCCCGCGCGCCCGGTGCGTTTGAAGAGTCGCCACCCGGATTTTTAAGATGGATGATCCGAGGAACCGAGATGTTGTTTGGAAGAAAAAGGCTTTTGGTTTAGTGAAAACGTTGAGATTTTGGATCCGGGAGCCATGTTACGAACGGGGAAGGTTTTGTTGAAAAAGCACCCCGCTCGCCCGGCGAAAACTGGTCTCTACTAAGCATTTTAAATGGGGGATTTAATACCGTTTGGAAAACCTCAAAAACATATACGGGAAAGGAGAACAAGAGAAAATGTATCACGTTGTCGTGCGCGTGGTGCTTACTATACAGAAATGACGAAAGATGATGAGACGAAGATATAAATAAGGAAAACTCTTAAACATGCTGTTTGGATCACCATCTTCTGCTTCACGGCATACCTATATATGGCGCACGGCTTTATGATATGCCGTGCGTGGTTCTAATCCTGTCATCAGGTTTTCGTTGTTTTTCAAAGCCTCGTACGGTGTACTCAGTACGACGCACGGTGTTTCTTCAAAACACCAGAAAACTCACAGCCGTCAGATCATCTCGAAACTGTACCATTCCTCCAAGCTACAAGTAGAAAACCACTTTTGATACATTTATTCATTCGAAAAGATTGACAGAGTTTACTCATGGTAATAAAACATGGCTTGTAGATATGGTCTCATTCCGAGACTGCTATTGGTGTACAAAAATAGATCCAGCAACAGACGATCATGATCCAGACAGTTTGAACAAGAAAACAACAGTTAACTGAAATGTCGTGCGTGTGAGTCTACTATGCCGTGCGACGCTTCAAAGCGCCGCACGGCGTAGCTTACCCAGCACAGAGGACTTGTTTTGCTTTATAAAAATGGTTTTAGATCAGATTTTAACCAAAAGGGGTTAAGCCTGTCAACGACAGAGTCCCCTCATGGCCAGGACAGAGCCTAGTCCAAGGAAACTTAGTTTTTTTTACCTTTGATCTCGAGTTTGAACGAGGATGGTGATGGATGAGTGTGTTGGATGATGATGAATGAGCGTCGGTGAGGTTGATAAAGAAAAGAGGAGGATGGATATGTATAATAGATGGGTATGTTGGGTAGTTGGGGTCTCAAAGTTAGTGAGAGACTAACTTTGATGGTGAAGAAAAATGGAGCAAGAGGCCTAGAGAATGTCTTTTGAAGGCAACATTCTCAAGACTTGGAAATGGAAAATAGATGTGAAAGCAAGAAGAGAGAGAAATGTTAAAATAATGATCAAGTGCCCTTTTCTCTTGAGTGGAGGGGTGTATTTATAGGCAAGAGCCATGGATTTTGAATTTCAAATGTTGGAGGTATTTTCTGGGCGGGCCAGAAGTGTGTTTTCGGCTGAGCCATTTTGTAGCTGTGGTTCAAATAGACGTGGCCAACAGCTTTCTGAGCCAGTCAGTACTTTTCATGAAATGCCGTGCGGCTAACCCCATGATCGCGTGCGGCGTTGTAGCTTTGGATATGCCGTGTGATGTAGGAGTGTCCCGTGCGGCATTCCAGGTCCAGTCCAGGGCTTTTGGACTTTCTCTGGGCTTTTGGGCTTTTGGTTTATTTGGGCTGAGGATTTGTTTGGGGCTGAGGGAATCCTTTATTCAAGCTCGCAAAGGCTCTGTTTCCTTTATTTCATCATCGGGGTGGACAAAGACCCTTCGAAGTTCAGATTGGGGTGTCTACAGGTACTATTGCCGTGGAGACAAAGAAGGGTACAAGAAATATCTTGGATGTGCTACTTGTCCTGGACTTAGAGCAAAATTTGTTGAGTGTTGGGCAACTTATAGAGCATGGATACACCGTCCAATTTGAAGGAGACTCTTGTAAGATTTATGACAAAGGGAGGAGAAACCAAGTTGTAGCAAAAGTCAAGATGGAGAAAAATAGAAGCTTCCCTCTCACTTTTCGCTATTCCAAAAATGTGGCATTGAAGGTGGATGTACTAGATGACTCATGGCTTTGGCATAAAAGATTTGGGCACTTGAATTTCCAAAGGTTGAGGAACTTATAATAAAGAAAAATGGTGTATAGCTTGCCAACTATTCATGAAGTCAAGTAAGTTTGTGAAAGTTCTGCACTTACTTAGAAAGCATCACCGTGAGTCATTTCCCAAAGACAAGGCATGGAGGGCTAAAGCACCATTGGAACTTGTTCATACTAATGTGTGCGGGCCTATAGATACACTAAGTCATGAAGAGGGCTTTTGCATTCATCCTATTATCCACCTTCAATTGTTTCTTTTGCTCATTTGTCAAAATCTCCACACCTTCATGATCTTCAAACCCATCTTGAACATATTTCCAAACATCATTTGACATGAGTTGGGTCTTCATCTTTGCACACCAAAAATCATAGTTTTCTCCATTGAGAAGTGGAAAATAAAGTGGTAGAGCTCCCCTGTTTTGATTGCTTGAACTTGCCATTGTTGTAGACTTACTATGTCTGATTGTTAGTTCTTCTTAGATGTCATGCACCTAAAGCAGCCAGGTGTATTAATTTATCATCCCTTTATCTTGATTATTTTTGCCATTTTGTTGGATACCAATCTAGTAATAAACTAGGAATTGTAGGTACCTCAGTCTCATATACACAACATCGCATAGTACTGATAATGTTCACGTTAATTTTTTTAGCATCACAACATGCACCTATATTGTCCGACAGCTATTCCATCTCTCATCTCAAGATCCGGTTTATCTTATTCACTTAAAAAGCAGCAAAAGTGTAGAGACCCGTAATTTTTGATAAAATATTTAAGGGTTTATATGACATTGGAAATTGAGGAAAATATGATTTTTGTTAAGTTTATGTGAAATTGGGGTTAATGTGAAATTTGTGGAGTTGATTTGATTTGGGATTTGTATGATAGAATTGAAATTGGAGGGAGTGCTAGTGTAATTTGGTGAGTATGTGAGTATATATATATATATATATATATATATATATATATCTCCTCTCGTCTCCCTCTCTCCTTCGGCCTCTCTCTCTCACTCTCCCACCAAAACTCACCCTTTAAGCTCAAAACTCTTGTCAATCAACCTTCATTCCACTCTCTAGACGTGATTTCAAGCTCGTGGTTCGTTGGATAGAGCTCGGAGAGGAGTATTTTGGGCGTATTTCAAAGTTCGAATTCAAGGGTTCGCGTGGCCCAATCTCCTTGCGTGTTTGCTCTCCAACTTCGAGGTATGGATTCTTGCTCTTGTTATGCTTTTATGAGTTGATTTCATGTAGAAATCGTGCCTGCAATCGTTGGTTGTTATGTCGTGTTTGTCCTTTGAATTTCTGCACAAAATCGCTGCTCGTATTGTCCCTGTATCGATACAAGTGTTTGTGTATCGATACGCTGAAGGAATCTGCATTCCAGTAGCTTCAAAATCTGTCGTAGTGTTCCCGTCGATACAATTATTTTCGTATCGATACTCCAAACGTTCCCGTATCGATACAATTATTTTTGTATCAATACTCCTTGGCTTTCTGGGCAGTTTTGCCTATGTTGCTTACGATTCGACCGTGTTGATTTCTGATCACTTCTAACACTCTTTGTACACCTCCAAACCACTTCTAAACTTAATTGTTTGTACCTTAAGTGATTCATTGATCGATCTATCTCCTTGACTCTCGTTGTGCAAGAGGAACGTGTCAAATCCTATGAGTACGGTACCTATCCATCGTCTATGTCTTAGAATGAGTACGTGAATATTGTGGAATAATATGATGAACGATGTAGACATGTTAGGTGCTATGACTGGACGGGGTGAATGATGGGATGAAAAAACGTATCGTAAAGAGGTTATCGAACATCGCAGGCTATAAGGTATATATCGTGGGATGCATAGTTGGTTGATGGGGGTTTGCCTAGCGGTCCGGATGAGAATAGGGTAACTCGTATCCTCGTGCTTCGTCTTGTTGATCTTCCTAGGTTACTTTGGTACTCGTTCTATAAGATTCTCGTCTAGAACCTAGTGGGTGGTGTGTCGTGGAGTTATTGTGGATTCGGTACGTAATGTAAGGCATCGTGATAGACTTAGAGGAATATCGTGAACTTAAAGTATTTATCAATGTACAATGGGGCAAGCTTATGAGTTTGCAATACATTGTTGATGATGTATGAATGAATGTGAACTTAGAAAATGATGTCGATCTGCTTATATACGGATTGATAATGCATGTGTGTTTACGTGAGTTGTGAATTTTGAATTGAGGGTCCTGCAACGCAAAATGTGGTAATGCAGAGACTCTAGAGGGCCCGCAACGCAAGGTGTGGTAATGCGGAAATCCAGGTGGAAAGAATTCTCTGTAACGCAAGGTGTGGTAATTAATACAATTGAATGTCCCTCCTAATGAAGGAAGTTATGATTGATTATGGAAATTTATGTTGTTGTTTGGGCTGTGTAATGCCTGAGATCGTAATGGTTGAAAAAGGAAAATAAACGATTGACCCTATCAAAGTTTTTGAAAAGAAAGGAACTTGGTTTTTGGAAAAATGATTTTTATGAAAATCCTCTGGCTATTCTTGAGCGAATCAACGGTTCCGGTATTTGGGCACAAATCAACGAATTCCGGTATTCAAGCTCGAATCAACGGAGCTTGACCGTAAAGGTCGAGAGTTTTTCTCAAAATTATTTTTGGCAATCAAAAAGGAATGTTCTTTTTATGAAAAGGGGACTAATAACAAATGGTAAGAAATGAAAAAACTAATTGTGGTGTTCATTGAAGGTCTTAAAATAGTTTGAGAAATTGACGTAGGTTATCTAGCTTGATGTATGAAGGGTTAGAGATATCTTTAAGATGTATAGAATCGTGTGTTCGTAGTTCGTCGGTTCTTTGTGGTGCCTTTTGTATCACTTGTCCGCTTGTTGAAACTCTTTACTCTTATTGCATGTTTCATCGCATTTACATATAGCTTGAGTATAGAATTTTCTACTGAGCTAGTGTAGCTCAAACTATCATCAATTTCAAGTACATCTCAAGGATCTTGACGTGGAGTACATGGTGTGCATACTTGACCTCATATCTTTTGAAAGTCATCATTGGGAAGCGGTTCAATCAATCTTTTGTTTGATTTTTTGTAAAGATGAAAAATGTAAATTCATCTGAACTCTTTAACTTTAGATATCATGTAAATCTCAAAATTCTACTGTCTTTGACTAACTATGGAATTTGAGTCATTGTGCCAATATTGTAAATCTTAAAACTTGGGGACTTGTTTTTTTATAAGTGATCATTTGGGAACTCTCTTTGGGTAATATATATATTATGCAAAGATTGTTTATTGAAATGAATTATTATTTATGTTGAAAATCGAGAGCGTGACAAACAGGCAAGTTTAAAACAGTTGGAAGTTTTTCAAATTCATATAGCATCCATAAGTGAAATGGTCAACCGGTTGTCTATAGCTTTCATTTCAACTTTCAGTACTCAAGTACATTAACACGTCAAAAAAATTCACCGATGGATATTCGCGTGCAGTGTTACTTATTTTCTTCTTATAAATCCCAGTAGCGGTTTTTAGATATGTTGAATTTTCAATTTCAGCTTTGAATAGGCGTCCTTCAATTTCCTTTGCTTTTGTCAATCACATATATGGGATTGATGCGGCATCTGGAGCTGCTGTTTCAGCTTTGAATATCTTCTCGGGAGATCACGTCCTTGATCTCTGTGCCCTGATAAGTCTACTTTATAATTAGCTTGATGGCCAATTCATTTACTGTTTCAAACATGTACTTTGTTGATAGAGTCAATTTAGATTGATACCAACTTGGGGTTCACCTTCTAGAAATAAATTTGTGAAAGGCAAGAAAGAGAAGTTCTTAATGTGGCTCTTTTGGTTTGGTCACTCAGTTGCACACTCCTTCAATCATAGTGTTGCTTATCTAGGATCTCTATTGGTTCTGTTGAGTTCATCTGCTGTGGTTTTTTTGGTGTGTCCCTACTGCTGCTAATCCTATTGGTCAAGGTGCCCCTACCCTTTGTTTCTTGCTGGTCTTGCCTGAGCTTCTACACATCTGTTGGTACTTGGGAGATTGTTCTTGGTCCTGCTCATATGTACTTGGGAAAAAACAAACCAAAACACTCTTAGTCTATTAGTCTTATCTTCTTCTTTTTTTTTAAATGTAGCCTTATCTTATTGATGTCTGTCTTTTTGAGTTGTATTGATTAAGACTCTTGTTTTTGCAGTGTACAAAACAAATAAGAGAAGCAATATATTGCAGAAGACAAATTTTGATTGGGTTGTATAGGGTTTTTTTTACTAGCATATGTAGTGAATTATGTTTGGGATACCTGATTTTTTAAGATATTCTTTTCTTTCTTTGGATATCTTGTTTTCGGATATCGACATTTGTATCTTGACTTTGTTACGTCAAGTTTTCACTTTATCTTTTGATGCAATTTATGTTGGACAAATTGTTGATTTCTCGGTTTTATGATATTGGCTTAAAAGTTCAATGATACATGGATAGCTTTTAGGTATTAAAAGTTAGTTTTGATTTAAATTAATCAATAACACATAATGCAACAGTGTAATGTAACAAAAGAGTTCATTGTAGCATTCAGGAAATGCTACAAAATGCTTTTTTATAAAAATTTTGCCGGTAATTGTAGCAGGCATCCAACGCTATGGTAGGATTCCCATATTATAGCATGCAAAGAATGCTATAGAAGAACACTCCATTGTAACAGACAAAAAACGCTATAATAGCTCCCAAAATTAACAGTGTTCTATAAACACTATGGAATGTCTAGTTTTGACAGCGTTCTATGAACGCTATAGTATGTATAGTTTTGACTATGTATAGTTTTGACAGCGTTCCATGAACGCTATAAAATGTCCGGACTTTTTAATACCATGGGCTAATACAGCGGTTGTCGGAACGCTATCTATTACTTTCTATAGCGTTTTTTGAACGCTATAAAAACTGATTTTTGTCATAGTGTAAGAAAGTAATGAGTGTTTGTTCTTCACGAGATCATATGATTGAATCTCACGGAGAGCAAACACTTCAAATCTTGAGGCCACTGGAGGTTTTGTTTATTGGTTAACTTCAGAATCTGGAAATTTGTCGAGTTGTGCACAAACTAACAGATAATGAAGGCCTTTGTCAAATATGAGTAGCTAGGGGTGCTCTTCCTCAAGTCAACTTTTATTGAAGGAACTTATATACCAAAAAAAAAAGAAAAAAGATCTTTTATTGAAGGAGCTTCTACTTGCCACGAGTAGTTGCCATATTGACCATATGAAATGTTCAATACAGTAGAGATATGCTTGTATATCTAATGTTTTGTCCAATAAAAAAAATTAGTATGGGATGTCCGAAGTTTTAAAGTGAAAATTACAAGTGAACCCCTTAGCCGCTGGTATATGTTTACTTTCTATTTTTCGACAGCAGATGAAGACATTACTTTCTATTTTGGTAGGCTTTTACTTTTGCTTGAATATTAAAGCATGAACCGCACAAATGATCTTGATTTGTATGGCATGATACGTTAGTTAATTGTAAATTATTTTTGTTAATGTTAAAATTTTAGTGCAGAAGAGCCTTATACCCTGTTCATGGTATAAGTCTTTTAGACACTAAAAAATCTGACATTAATAAAAATAATTTTGGCATTAATATTACCCTTATTCCCGTGCACGTATATTTTTTATGAAACTTTATGTATTCGGGTCAATAAGATGTCATTTGAATAAATCCAACAACTTTGCCATATTTTTAAAATGCATGCAACTTAGACCTATACTAGTTCCCAGTGGGCTTTTTTGTGGGTCTACTTCCCTTATTTCCATCACAAAATCTTGAACATCTTTCTTCAATGTTAGTATTATAATATTCGAAGACTCCATCACACTAATATATTAGATTAACAGAATTACTGGTGGCATGGGTTAAAGTTTAATCTATATATTGATTGTTTAAAACCTTTAATATAAATAATACCAAATTATAGCATGAGATCCACATGGAAAACCTAGATTGGTATTACCCGGACTCCAGCCGGTAAAAAAAAACAAAAAAAAAAACAGAAATACCAGCTAAAGGAAAGCCCAGAAAATACTGAGTTACCACACTGATTCGACTCGCTGAGTCGCCCAGTTGAGTTGAAGCCAGGGGTCACCAAGCAGATCTGGAAGCTGTCCGGCTGCTTCCCCGTAATAAACCAAGCTCCATCGCCGGCCGCCTGCGAAATCCTGAGCCTTATTGCGTCGAGGGGACCCAAACCACCCAACAACATCTCCTCGTCAGCCCAAACAAAAACCCTAACCAGAAGAAGGAGGCGGATGAAGGAGGCTGGAGGAAGAGGTGGCGGAGGAGGAGGTAGCGGGGTAAGAGGCGTCGAAGGCAAGGGCGAGATCTGGCAGGGCCATGGAAACGCCGGCGGTAGAGATGACGGACGGTGGTGGGCACGGAGGGGGACGGGCGAGGGTGGGGCACAGGGGCAACAGCCCCACCCTCAAAACACAAAACCAGAGGCCGGGGACTGAGAACAGACGAGAGAGGTGGATGAGGGGGAAAAGAGGAGGCACGGAGTGGTGGTGCGGTGGAAAAGGAGGCGGAAAAACCCTAACCCAAGGGTAAGGTAGAAGAGGAGACCAGGCTCCTAGGGAGGCGGAAGAGCCAAGTTACTAGTTGTAATTCAGAAAAGCCTGGAAAGTGTTTTTGATGGTTGACCGATTACAACATGATTATGAGCAACTTTTTGTTGTTTTCTTCCCATTTGGGGGAGTAATCAGCGGTGGTGAGGTGAGCTTCCAACTAGTGCACAATCAACTCCTAATGCCTTCAAAACAAAACATAATCATTGAATTTTTTTTTGTTGTAATATATTGGATGTGTCGGGCCAGCTTACGCGAATTTCGAATTAAGATCTCTATGACCCATCCCACAGCATTTTCATACGCTTACGCCTGAGATTGCAGTGGCCACAAGAATTACTAGTTAGAGGAATTGAACCTAATTTTTGGGGTAGTTTTTCAAAAGTAGTGCTAAAAATGTTAAAAGTAAAAATGCTAAAAATACTATGACATTAAAGGTATTAAAAGTGTTAAAAAGACTAAAAATACTTTTTTTTTAGATAAAAGAGTGGGCTTTTTGCCGGAACTGGAGCAGATCTGGGAAATTTGTGCGTACATACTGTTTGTTTGTGTGTGTATGTGTGTGTGTGTGAGAGAGAGAGAGAGAGAAATCAGAGATAGAATCTAATCTTTGTACATATATCATTAATCACTCCTACTTTCTGTCAGTCTACTTACCCAACAAAACAAAAAAAAGAGAGAAAATCTTTGTCTATCTCAATATCATGATGGATAAGAAAGCAGACTCATTGGAATACAAGAACAATTCCTCCAATCCCTAGCATGCAACTTCAGTATCTCCCTTGCTTTCTCTTTGGCCTTGCTTCCACTGTCCACTTGAAGCACCAAACACAGCTTCGACACCACACCCAGCTGCAGCATCTCCTGAACAACCGAAGGACTCGCCGAATACTTCGATATCGAAAGCAATATCCTCACGGCCCGTTCGCTCCCCACCTTCGAAACCCTGAGTATCTTTTTCGACACCACCGCCAACCCGGCACCGTGCTTCAACAGCTCGGCTCTCCCATCCGCGCACTGGCACAGCTGGTCCAACGCCGTTAAGATCATCTCGCAAGCCCTCTTCTCGGAAGAATCAAGCAGAAGATCGACCAGTACGCTCACCGCGCCCGCTTCCGCTGCTTTCAGCTTGTTTCGCCCCCACGGCCCCACGTTGATTAGCAGCTGCAGTGCCGCTTTGGAGGCCTTGGGAGAGATTTGATCGTGCAAGATTTGGACTAGCTCGACGAAGAATTTGGGCTTCAAGGCTACGAGTTGCGTGGGTTCCTCCACTTCTAGAATCGAGTTCAATAGTAACACGGCATAAACACGAGACTCGTAGCATCGGACTTGCAATATGTTGAGTAACGACTCGACAAATTCGCTGTTTTTCGCGTTGAGGGTTTTGAGGGCGGATTCGGTTAGTTGGAGAGAGAAGAGTATGCTTAGGGCTTCATCACTAGGTTTTGTGAACTCAAAGCCATCATGATCACATGCTTCTAGTGAAGTAGTACTAGTGTTGCTGTTCAAGCATTTCATTTGCATTTGTGGCGATGATTTCGCGTTGCTGAGGAGCTTGGTGATTTGGGATTTGTTGACCGCAGGCTTAGGAGTCGGGACGCGTTCGATGCCGTTGGATGCGTTGAGGGTGCACCAAGATTGGATCACACGGCGGAGAGTGTGGTTCGGGGTTAGATCTGGATTGGAGAGGACTTGTTTGGTTACGGGACAATTCTTGTTCTTGTTGGTGAATAACCATTTCTCGATGCTTTCTCGGTCGTATGTGATACCGGTGGGGACTGTGACGGGGTCTTTCATCATCTCTAGGGAGATGGGGCAGAGGAAAAATGGTGGGACTTCGATTTCACCCATTCAAAACAATCAAGAAGATCAAGTTCCAAAAACCAAAGTAGGATTCAAAAAAGAGAAAAATACCAAAGTGAGAGATTTCTCAAAATAGGCCAAAAACGCAGAAGGACTTTCTCTTTGATGTAAATGAATCTGTAAACGGAGAAGAAGAGAACAGATAGAGTGTTGAATATTGGAGTAGAATGGGGGAGTTGGGAATTGGTTTGAAGATGTTAGGATTAGGGAAATGTTGGCATATTTATATGGAAGAGGGGAGAGAGATTGAAAATGGGAAAGTCAAAACACGGAAATACTACATTGTGATGATGCATGAGTTGGCGTGCGCGTGGGGAAAGTGTAAGATGAAGGTGATAAAGTTGCCTCACCCCTTTTGACTTTCTCTCTCTACAATTATTTTTTAAAAGAACATCGAGGTTTTCTCTCTCTAACTCGTGCTTTTTTAATGCGAGACACGATGAGGAGATGGATAAGATAGAATTGATGGAGATACGGTGCATGTTTGGTGGCCGACGACCGTTGATGGAGATACGGTGCATGTACGTTATTTACTCATTCCCTTTTTTTGTTTTTTTGCTTGGCCTTGTGTTGCTCCACCTCCTTTGACCAATAATATTTTGTATAGAGATTCATATCATCCTTAAAAACATTCATAACGTTTGTTTAAAAACTAATAACATCAACATATCTACATAATAAGGGAGAAAAGATTTTAAATCTTATATCCTACATAAATCCTAATCATTAATTTGTCCTATAAATCCTACGGCTCTCTCTCTCCCTCTCTCAAACAGTGATAATTGCAAATTGCCACTAATCATATCTTACATTCAAAGCCGACACCCCTCCTCAGCCCCGTGATTTTCTTCGAGAATGAATACCATCTCTAGATCAGTTTTGGTCACAAATCCAAGGGTAGATTATTAAATTAATGACTCCTCCTCCTCCTCCTCCTCTCTCTCTCTCTACACACTCCCAATTGCAGTCGATTTGAAACCAGGTTGCCTCAATTTTTTTTTTCTCAATTTAAATGGCTATTTCGATTGCAAAGCTCCCACCATTATCCAATCTATCACGGAATTGTTTAACTTTGGGTAAAGGTTTGCTTGACGATTTCCTAGTCCTAAATTAATGGGTTGCCCCAAGCGTAGGGCAGAGAGCGACGTAGCATAATATCCGGTAAGACCGGAGTCGAATCCACAAAAACGGTGATGTGTGCTGACTAAAAACTCGGGCTGTTATAATTTAAATGGGCTCTTAGGTAGCCACCCCTTGTCGATTTGATTGAGATTAACTAAAACCTAAGAAATTGATTGTTCTTTTCAAAAAATTAAAAGGAGGTACGGTCGTAGGGTTCATAGCACTCATAACCAGTCCGGATTAACCTGCTTCATTCAGTGTTCTTAAAAACGTTTGATTTTAGTTCGAAAAAGATACCCCGCAAGATGCGAACCTTTATGGTTTCCGTTTACCCATGCGCAGCGGAGAATGAGTTTTGGTCCCCCATTCCCCGTTCACATGGGCTCCGACAATGCCCGGGTTCGTCTAACTAATGTTCTTTATTAACCTAAAATTGCTTTTTTCTTTATTGTTTGAAAAACTGGAGCAGAACGTGTCCGACCTGGCCACGATGTGCTAATCACCCCGCGACCCTACCTATACAACTACTCACTATGCATTGAACAAGAAACGCGAGAAACCCTAATTTGAAACATACTTCTGAATACGAAATAAACAAAAGATACGAATTAAACAAATACAAAATAATAACTTTATTTAAGAACGAAAATTAATACGAGTACCGGAGTGCGAAAATCTGAACAAAACTTCGAAAACTTGAAGGAAAAAACTTGAAAGAAAAGTAAATAATATTCGGAACCAAAAAGCTACGTTCACTGTTTTGCGTCGTCCCTTTATAAGAGAAGTGCCGACCTAAATACCCAACCCATACTTCTCTTTTTCTTTTATTCCAAACCGACTTCCATTTTTCCATTCTTGGCCCAACATTAAGTCAAACCAATTGCTAACTATTGGGCCCACCAAAGTCCAAGGGCAATTGTTATTTATTTGGTTTCAGTGAACATCATCAATTCCCTGGCCAATTGAGTCGTGAATCGTTACGGGCTCCTTCTTGGCCGGTCCTTCTGGACTTTACAATGGCCCACTGGGTCCTGCCCAAAATTGAGCCCGTAGATCATAGCCCAGTAGGTCCTGCTCTGTATTTTCTTGACAAAATTACCCCTCGAATGAAAAAACAAAAGAAGGCGATACAGTAGTCGATGGCGATACAGAAGACGATACAGGGCTAGGCGATACAAAAGAGGGAGAGATACGAAAGACGATCGAGAAGACGATCAAGGGAGGCGATCAAGAGAAGACGATCAAGGGAAGCTTGCTGGTGGATTGCAAGCACAATGACCCGGTTTAAAAGTACGTATTTCAAAACCTAATCGTCAGATGTAGATTTTGAACAATCCATTAATGTTGCTTACATATTATCTGTAATTTTACCAAGTTGCATAGTTCTTTGAGTGAGTGGTTGTCATTCCCCAAAAGACTTGTGCAATGTCGTCATTTTTTTGGCGGTCTGCATAAGACATGGCGAGAATCATAGGCTTGCGAGGGTTTGTAACAGTGTTAATTAAGTTTCATTTATAACTGAGTTATATTCTGTGGATCAAGAGCACCATTTTTTGATTACAACTAGTTGTCGGGATTAGTGCCGATATTCTTTTATGGATTTTGTAGAATTGCTTTGCTTGTAGTATTGAGGGTTTTTGTGTAGTCGTGGCAGTTTTTTTTACATAAATTCAGTTAATGGTTGTGTGCTCTGTCACTTAAGTAGATTATAATGTGGTTATGTGAGAATGATTTGTGGATCATTGGGACAATGTAGCCTCAATCTTGACTCAAAGTGAGAGATTTATCCAACGTAACGACCTTCTTATTCTTAGGAACTAGTCTTGTCTTGTGTTGAACTGCTAAAGGATTATTTCAAGAACAGTTTTTGCTTGATGATGGAACGTATACATAGCCTTGTTGAAGCTGTTTTCGAAACTTTTTCCTCTATGGGTTGTGTTTACAAATTGCTTTTCTATTAATGTAATAATTAAATTACCCATCCTGGATGTCTCATTCTTTGCCCTTGTTATAATCCACCTAAGCTTTTCCTCTGTTAACCCCCAGTAAACTGGCACAAAAGCCAAGCTCTGACACGGCAATCAAGAATTTGATAACTACCAAGCTGAGTGAACAGTGTGGATTTTTTTTCATTTTGTTTCTTCCTAGTGAATCCCTGTAACAAAAATCTGCACTTTCTTTGAAATCTCACTGTATATCTTTAAGTTTGGACTATTAGACGCTTAAATGACAGCGTAAAAGGGAATGACAGCGTAAAAAGATAAGCTAATTATATTAGTCGGGATTGGTGCCGATATTCTTTTATGGATTTTGTAGAATTGCTTTGCTTGTAGTATTGAGGGTTTTTGTGTAGTCGTGGCAGTTTTTTTTTACATACTATCGTTCATCGCATGGATCCCATTGATGGGCTTTTTAAAAATGGAGGGAGATACAGAACGCTCACAATATTTGAAGTGAAGAAAAAACAGAATGGCGGAAAAGAAGTTTTAGTTTGGAATCCGTCTTATTAGTATCTCGCACTTGAATTTGATGTTTTAGTTTGGAATCCGTCTCATATGTTGAGCTATCAATTTCCACCTTGTTTTATTTTGTAACAATGTCATGTGCCATTACCTGAAATTCGACAGGGCATGGGATCAATTCATGGATTTTTTTAACTAAGTTATGTTATGTTTCAGCACTGATTTTATTTCTGCATGTAGACTTTTTATTATGCTCTCACAAGATCTCCTTTAGTATGCTGAAATTTTTTGGAAGTCATAGAAATGGCTGTGAAATGGTTATCAGTATCACAGACTTGAATTTGATGTTTTAGTTTGGAATCCGTCTCATATGTTGAGCTTTTAATTTGCACCTTGTGTTATTTGTAGCACTGTCATGCGCCCTTACCTGAAATTCGACAGGGCATGGGATCAATTCATGTATTTTTTTAACTGAGTTATGTTATGTTTCACCACTGATTTTATTTGTGTGTGTAGACTTTTTATTATGCTCTCACAATATCTTCTTTAAAACTATGTAGAGCGGGCAAGGAAAGATCAACATTCAAACAGTAAAAAACCAGCAGAAGCATCAGATACACAAGAATATGACTCGAACTCAGATACACCAGGTGAGATCAAAACCCCAATAGCACAAGCACATGTGCACGAGTTGAGGCAAAGAAGGGGTACGCAGCAAGGCACAGTAGCTGAAATAAGTCGTTCTCAAGCAAACCAGCCCAAATTAGTTCCATCCATTACCATCAAAATCCCAGAAAAGTCTAGAACAAGAGGAGCGACACAAAGTCAATATGAACTTAGAGCAAGATCAGAAAAACAATTAGCAGCCAATATCGAAGAAGAAGAATTGATAACCCGATCACAACCATTGAAAAAAAGGTCAAGAAAAGTGGCTGAAAAAGAGAGCACACAACAACGAGTAAGCTTGAATAGGTCCAACCTGCAGGGTATGATTAGGTTGATCAAAGATACCGAACTCAGTGCCAAACACATAGCTTGCCTCAAAAAAACACCATTTTGGTTATTGATTGAAGCAATTGTGAGCAAGAAGTTGATAAGTGACCATTGCAGAAAATTTGATGAAGTTGTTGTGAAAGTTATAAAGTCCTATGATGAACGTACTCAAAGTTTTAGATTGGGTGACAAGAAAGTGAAGCTCAAGGATAATCATGTGAAGTTAATTTTTGGAATTTCCTGTGGAAAAGAAGAGATGACAGAAACAAGTATCAGCAAAGAAGATACTGCATTAGCTAAGAGGTTGGGCATTAAAGAGGCAAGGTTAACAACTACAACAATGAAGGAAAAGATCAAAGAGCTGAAAAGTAGCAACAAGCCAGAAGATATTGATGACGTTGTCAGATTGCTTTGTCTTTTCCTTTGTGTCACATTGCTCTTCTCGACAAGTGGAACAACGGTGAATTGGTCATTTGTTTACTACATGGAAGACCTAGCAAAGGTAAAACAGTACAACTGGGCGGGAGCTGTTACAGATTATTTGATGAAGTCCATTCACAAAAATCATAAGGAGCTCAATGAATTGCATGGCTGTTCTTTGCTTTTAATGGTAAGTAAAACATTGCTCAACACATTTCTTTCGAGTAAATAACATGGGTTTGCTATCGATTTATTGCCTAATTCACATTCTCACACAATATCACATGAATTTGCTGATCTTTTAAGATTTCATTATTATTATGGATGGTGCTATGTGATATCTGATCATGAATTACTAAATAATTTTCATTTAGCTCTTAGTACTAGACTGCAGTTTTATTCAGATTAGAAAAGTATTAGACTGTAGTTTTATTCAGACTAGAAAAGTTGGCAAACATGATTTATTCTTCCTTGCCTAATGTACCTCGATTATCGAAGCCTCTCCATTTGTAAAGTGTATTAGAATATTTTTTTTTAACGTCCTTTCTGTGATTCTGAATGCAGTTTTAAGATTTAGAACTTTCAGCTATTATGGATTTCTCAGTGCTGAACTATGAAATTTCTTTTGGCAGTTTTGGCTTTGTGAGAACACTAAACTCCTACAACAAAAGAATGCAGATGCAGTTCCAAGATTACTAAAATGGAACATATCAGAGCTTCGGGAAATACTTAGGGATTTCGATCAATTGAACCAACTTCCGGCTGATCAAGTAATATAGTCAAACCGACTACAAAAGTTTTTAATCATTATGTTAAGCACCATTAATTGTTCATTGTCAGTATTAACACCTTTTCTCTCGCAAAACACTCCAAATTGTGTTTCACAGATAAGTCATACCAAGCTGCGAGAAACAGATAAAGAACGAAAGATCTACAGCAATCTTGGAAGTGAACAAGAAGGTGGAGAAGTAAAAGCTCTTGAACAGGAGGTTGAAAAAGTAAGAATGAGTGCTGATGGTGAATCTCCTCAACAGGCTGAAGTTTCTAGAGACGAAAGGGTCGAAAAAGGGGCAACACAAGTCAATGAAGATGTCACATCAGAAATTGAAAAAGAACAAAGGACTGGAGTACTCCTCTGTGGGGAACAAGATGAAGTTTATGGAACTCAAAGAGGAGAAAGCGCTAGAGGAGAAAGCGCTAGAGTGGCGTTCATGGCTGAACAAGAAAGTGAAGAGGGAGAAAAGGATAATGCAGAAAAAGGACAGGGGCTTGATGATTTTAACACTCCCTCCAACCCGTCATTTGAAGTTGATTCGCCAAGGAACAAGTCCACTATGGTGCGTGACAGCATTCACCTTGAATCACGAGAAGATCATTTGTCACAAACAGATTCTGGTTCAACATTAGTTCCGAATACCTATAATGCAATGTCGTTGGATAATATTTGTGGAACAATATTGCACCAATCAAAAAAGGATGCAATTGCAGTTATTGATGAACTAAACAAAAGGATTGAGCTCTTGGAGAAGGAAAAGAAGAGCATGGAGAATGAAATCTTGAAAGTTCAGGAAGAAAAGCAAAAATCTATTCAACATCAAAAGGAGGAAATTGAAATTCTGAAGCGGGAACTTGAAGAGAAGGATTTGTACATCTTCAAATTGTGCAAGAAAAATGAAGTCCTTGAAAAACTCTACAAGCAGTATGAGGAACAAGTTCAACATTATGAAACACATGAGTTAACACAAGGATATAATGTTGAAACGGAAAGACAAGTGCATCAAGTGACACAGAAGGCCACATTTGACACGATAAAAGAACTGCGGGAAGAGAGAGATCAGTTGGAGGGGGAACTGATAAACATTAAAGTTCATGAAGTGACACAAAAAGTAAGGGCTGAAAAAGATCTTCAAAGATTAAGTAGGAAAAGTCCACCATCAAAGTTTAAGAGAGTGAAAGAAAGAGATGATAGAAAGATGAATTTCTGCAAGGACTATGTGTATGGAAGATTAAAGAGGAAAAGTCCACAACTAGAGGTTGTTGATGTAGACGACTTCCAAGAAACTTCTTTGGCAGTTCAAGTGCAAAAGCCAAAAAAGAAACTGAAGGACTTGGAGAAGTGCAATACTGAGATGAAAAAACTCATTCGTACAGAAACTTGGTTGGCAATTGAACAACTTTGGAAGACAGGAAATCTTAGGTAAGTTTATCTTTAAAACTGTTGCATGTTTTTAATTTGAAATGTTTATACCATGCTAATTGACAAAATGACTAAGGCAAAGCTAAGTTGGTACCTTCTGTGTTCTATGTCTGTTGCTTGTGTCTTGTGTGTCTTGTGTGTCGTGTGTGTCCTATGTCATATGCAAGTAATATTCTTATTTCCCCACCCAAAACCACCACGATTCCTATTGTCGGCGGCAATACTCTAAGTGTCCTAAGACCGTCCTACATCATGGCCATTACTAGACTAAACAAAATCAGCACATGGCAGCTTAGCCTAGGTGGTTATCACATTCTTACGATAGTCAAAAGAAAAAGAATGTTTGGTATTGTCATCTCCCCCTTTTCTGCATTCTGTAAGCAACTGGAGGTTGTATTTCATCATAAATATGTGTCCTTGAAGTTAACAAAGTGAGGGTGAGAATTAGAAAATCTTGTTGTTTAAACAGCAGTTTGTGTCTCAACCTATTACCAGATTCCATGTCGTCTTTTGTTATGAAAAAGCAGCACATCAGTCTTCACCCACTGTCATTGACGGAAAACAAGAAACCTTAGTTTCTGAAGCAAGTGCACTAAATTTTCGTGCATTAAATAGTGCATTGCCTGCTTTTGGTATGTAGTGAATGTTTTAGTTTGCTCTTTGCGGTTAACTTTGTTCGCATAGTCTGATCCGGAGAGCATGAGTTACCTATCTCTCTGTGAGCAGCTAGCTTGTCTATCAGTAACAATCAAAGTTTGTGTGTCTTGTGTGTGTCCTGTTTCTTGTCCTATTATTAACAGTGTTAATAATTGAACAAAATTGTAGAACCTCATTTCAATCCTCCTTCTCCTCTGTTGGTTAACAGTGTTAAATGAACAAAATCGTAGAACCGTAGAGAAAGTAATATTCAAAATTTCATCTGTTAATGACTTTTCGAAACAGTTTTCCATTTGGCAGTCCTATAATATGGAGTTTCAAACCTGACATGGAGTCAAGCTTGAATTGATAGCCCTTTTTTGAGATGATGTGATCTTCTCATTTGTAACCATTGGGATTGTATTGCTTGCAGTTTCTGTTTAATCTTCAACATTTTTTCTTTCAAAACTCTTGATTGACTTTTGAAAACACTTTGTGATATGCAGTGCTGTAATATGGAGTTCCGAAGCCGACATGCTACACATTGAAGTTGAAGACATACAAAACCTGTTGTTTCAAAGTGCAATATCTAACCGGGTAAAAATGTTAAGATGCTCTTCGTTTTGTGTGTAGACTGTTTGCCTGAACTTGCCCTCCTATACAATGCTAGATGTAAAAATCTTGACACGCTGTTCTTTTTGTGTAGATGTAAACTATTTTAATCGTGTTTCACTGATAAAAAATTAAAAACAGTGTGTAGATGCATATGCAAATGTGCTCATGAAACACCATTCTGATGTTGTGCCGAAGTTTGACTTGAATACTCCAGTACCGAAATCATTCATCTTCAACAGCTTCTTCCTGGTAACAAACTAAAAGTTGCACACACAAAATTATATTTTTCACGTACACATTGAATACTCCAGTACCAAAATAATTTGTTTATGTTTTTGTGTGCAAATAGGACACAATCCAAAACAAAGGCCAAAGAGAAGTGAAGAAGATGCTTGGAAACTTAATGACAAAATCTTTAAGGGCAAGATTTCTTCTTTTTCCAATACTCAAACGATTCCATTGGACATTGCTTGTTCTTGATAAAGACGAAGAATGTTGGAAGTTCTACAACTCTCTTAAACCTAGAAGTGGAAAAGATGAACATTGTATTTCAACAACACTCTTGGTAAGCAAAACCTGTTAATGAAATATCCTACTCTTAAATCTAAAAGCACTTTTTAAGAGCTGCACATTGTTTGTTTCCTTCTAAAATAGAGGCAAGTTGTTGCGGCATATATCAACATTGACCAAAGAGAACCCTGCAAAAGAAATATTCCTGACGTAGTGGAGATTCAGCAAAACTCCCCCCAACAACCGATCGGAAGGAAAGTATTGTTTATAACTTTTTATCCAGAAAAACTCCAACTACTATTAATTCGCAATGTTAGTTCCCAATCTTAATTGACTGAATTCTAAATTCTTGCAGTGTTGATTGTGCAATTGTCGTCTTTTCGATAATCAAGAAGTATCTGTCAAATGAAGAGCAAACAAGTGTAATAACGATTGAAGAATGCAGGAAAATCAGAGCAGACTTGATACATTTATTCATGCACTGTTGATACTATTGTGTATTCTACTGATGTATTAAGTCTCAATTGCCCATTCCTCTTGACTTTTAATTTTTGGAACTTGCAACTGTTAGCAAGGTTTAATTTCTGGAACTTTCAACTATTAGCATGTGCACTTCTGTTTCAGTGCAACCTTACCAAGGTTTAGTAAGGTTTCAAGTTCTGCATATACCTTTTTGTTACAAGTATAAAATGTATTGTACTATGTTTATGTCTGCTCTTTCCAATGTATGGCAAAGCTAAGTTGGTACCTGTTGTGTCCTCGTGTGTCATGTGTCTTGTGTCTTACTATTGGTGTCCTCGTGTGTCCTGTGTCTTACTATTGGTGTCCTGTGTCCTCGTGTGTCCTGTGTCCTGTGTCTTGTGTCTTGTGTCTTACTATTGGTGTCTTGTGTCCTCGTGTGTTCTCGTGTGTCCTGTGACTAATGCACAATTGATGTGTAAGCTTGAAGGTGTAAGCTTGAAGTTGCTGTAAGTTTTATTTGATTGTAGAAAATACAAGTGTTTTATATACCAAATTCAGATGGGCCAAAATCTTTGAATAGTACCAAGCCTTAGGGTTGGTGGGTTGGTTCTGGTCAAGGTTCGTAAGAGGTGGAAAAGAAGAAATTCTTCCTGTTCAAGAGTGAGTAGCATATGGCATAGCTCTAGATTTGGAACCATTATGAGGACTTCAGAAGAAATTCTTCCTGTTGAAGTTTTTCATGTGTTTTTCTAATCTGCATTGTTTTTTCAGTCTTGGTGTTATCTATGCAGGGATGTTGATTATCTCTTCTTCTATTTCTTTTTGGGACTGTTGTTCATCATCTGATGCGTATAGTCTTTTTTTTCTTTCTTTTCAGTTATGCATTGGTACAATAAAGGACGACTTCTTATGTGTTCTGGGGGTGATCAGTGATCTGAGCGCTGATGCTTAATAATAGCTCAATTTACTTTCGACGTTTCTCTTCCTTCTGCATATTGATGCGAGAAAGACTAATCCCATTGTCTGTTCAAATTATCGTTTTGTTTTTGGAGGCTTTTCGTTTGCATCTGCAGCAGCCAGCAAGCCAGCCGGGTCACATAAATTAATTGGGAATTGATTTTGACGCTTTCTTCTCTATTGTTCGCATTCTTTTCCTCTTTGATTAACAGTGTTAAATGACCATCTTTCTTTCCAAAAAAAGGGTTAAAAGTGTGCAGTGTTCGACCGAGGTTTCAATCGTTATCCTCTACGCTTTGCGAGCAACAATCAAGTGCTAGGGAAAAATAATAACTAGTAGAAAACCTTAACGAATAAAAGGGACATGATCGGTGTGTAAGGAAGAATAACTGAAGAGTGCAATGCAATTAACACTGTTAATTAAAAGAGAAAGGTATATTGCCATATTGATTAGCAGTGTTAAATGACCTGGTTTCCTCTCGAAAGAAAAGATTAAACGCGCGTGGTGTTCGACCAGGGTTCCAATCGTCGTCATCTGCGCAATGCGAGCAACAATCAAGTGCTAGGAAATATAATAGCTATAGTAAAACTTAATGAAGAAAAGGGGCATGACTAGTGTGTAGGGAAAAATAACTGAAAAACATAATGCAATTAACACTGTTAATTAAAGGAGAAAGTTATATCATAATATTGATTAACAGTGTTAAATGACCAGCTTTCCTTTCAAAAGAAAAGGTTAAAAGCGTGCGGTGTTCGACCGGGGTTCCAATTGTTGTCCTTTGTGCTTTGCAAGCAACAATCAAGTGCTAGGGAAAAATAATAGCTATAGAAAACCTTAACGAAGAAAAGGGACATGACTTGTGTGCAAAGAAGAATAACTGAAGAGTGCAATGCAATTAACACTATTAATTAAAAGAGAAAGGTATATTGCCATATTGATTAACATTGTTAAATGACCCGCTTTCCTTTTGAAAGAAAGGGTTAAAAGCGAGTGGTGTTCGACCAGGGTTCCAATCGTCGTCCTCTGCGCTTTGCGAGCAATAATCAAGTGCTAGGGAAAAATAATGCTCATAACTAATAGAAACCTTAACAAAGAAAAGGGCCATGACTTATGCGTAAGGAAGAATAACTGAATAGCGCAATGCAATTAACACTGTTAATTAAAGGATAAATATATATCACAATATTGATTAAAAGCGTGTGGTGTTCGACCGGGGTTCCAATCCTCATTCTCTACGCTTTGTGAGCAACAATCAAGTGATAGGAGATAAAATAGCTATAGAAAACCTTAACGAAGAAAAGGGACATGATTGGTGTGTAAGGAAGAATAACTGAATAGTGCAATGCAATTAACACTGTTAATTAAAGGAGAAAGTTATATCATAATATTTATTAACAGTGTTAAATGACCAGCTTTCGTTTCGAAAGAAAGGGTTAAAAAGCGTGCGGTGTTCGACTGGGTTCCAATCTTCATCCTCTGCGCTTTGCAAGTTACAATCAATTGCTAGGGAAAAATAATAGTTATAAAAAACCTTAACGAAGAAAAGGAGCATGACTTGTGCGCAAGGAGGAATAACTGAAGAGCGCAATGCAATTAACACTGTTAATCAAAGTAGAAATGTATATCACAATATTGATTAACAGTGTTAAATGACCAGCTTTCTTTTCGAAAGAAAGGGTTAAAAGCGTGCGGTGTTCGACTGGGTTCCAATCGTCATCCTTTGCGCTTTGCAAGTAACAATCAATTGCTAGGGAAAAATAATAGTTATAGAAAACCTTAACGAAGAAAAGGGGCATGACTTGTGCGCAAGGAAGAATAACTGAAGAGCGTAATGAAATTAACACTGTTAATCAAAGGAGAATGTATATCACAATATTGATTAACAGTGTTAAATGACCGGCTTTCTTTTCTTTTTTAAAGAAAGGGTTAAAAGCATGCGGTGTTCGACCAGGGTTCCAATCCTCATCCTCTACGCTTTGTAAGCAACAATCAAATGCTATGAAATAAAATAGTTACAGAAAACCTTAACGAAGAAAAGGGGCATGACTGGTGTGTAAGGAAGAATAACTGAAGAGTTCAATGCAATTAACACTACTAGTTCAAGCCCGTGCCTGAAGGCATGACACCGAATCGTTGGTCAAAAAATTATTCTTGAATATCCCCTTAACCTCTTAACTCAAAGGCAAAAAAAAATTCAACATAGCATCCTCATTTACTGATTAGTAATATTGATTAACAGTGTTAAATGACTAGCTTTCTTTTCGAAAGAAAGGGTTAAAAGCGTGCGGTGTTCGACTGGGTTCCAATCGTCATCCTTTGCGCTTTGCAAGTAACAATCAATTGCTAAGGAAAAATAATAGCTATAGAAAACCTTAACGAAGAAAAGGGGCATGACTTGTGTGCAAGGAAGAATAACTAAATAGCGTAATGCAATTAACACTGTTAATCAAAGGAGAAATGTATATCACAATATCGATTAACAGTGTTAAATGACGACTTTCTTTTCTTTTTTAAAGAAAAGGTTAAAAGCATGCGGTGTTCGACCGGGGTTCCAATCCTCATCCTCTACGCTTTGTAAGCAACAATCAAATACTGGGAAATAAAATAGCTACAGAAAACCTTAATGAAGAAAAGGGGCATGACTAGTGTGTAAGGAAGAATAACTGAAGAGTGCAATGCAATTAACACTACTAGTGCAAGCCCGTGCCTGAAGGCACGACACCGAATCGTTGGTCAAAAACTTATTCTTGAATATCCCCTTTAACCTCTTAACTCAAAGGCAAAAAAAAATTCAACATAGCATCCTCATTTACTGATTAGTAATATTGATTAACAGTGTTAAATGACCAGCTTTGATTTTGAAAGAAAGGGTTAAAAGCGTGCGGTGTTCGACCGGGGTTCAATCCTCATCCTCTACGCTTTGCGAGCAACAATCAAGTGCTAGGAAATATAATAGCTACAGTAAACCTTTATGAAGAAAAGGGGCATGATTGGTGTGTAAGGAAGAATAACTGAAAAACGCAATGCAATTAACACTGTTAATCAAAGGAGAAAGTTGTATCATAATATTGATTAACAGTGTTAAATGACCAGCTTTTTTAAGAAAGAAAGGGTTAATCAGAAACTCATCTTTCTTGTATAGTTTGAAGAACCAAGCCAGAAATATATCAAACATAATAGCATATAGTAGTATACTCTTCATCCATAATTTCTAACATGAAAAGTAACACCAGGAGGATATGCACAGAATCCGCAATTAAAACACTAGCAAAATTGCAAAAATGAAACACCATATCCAAAGCGTTGAAACAGGACAGCATCACAAAAGTATTACCATCAGCAATTTCAATATAATACCATAGAACCAATTTCGGAGAGGGTTTTATTTTTCTACCGCCACCACCAGATGCTAAAGTTTCAGACAAAGACTCAACAGGACTAAAGACACTAAAGTTTCGGACAAAGACTCAATAGGACTCACTAAAGACACTCAGACTAGACACAAAAAGACAATAAAGTTTCTGACAAAGACTCAACAGAACTATATAACTTGTATAACTCGTATCCACTTTGCATATCTTCAATCAACAGCACTCTTCCAGACTCATATCCACTTTGCATATCTTCAATCAGCAGCCCTTAAGTCTTCTTTGCAGGTCTTTCGATTATGTCTTCCAACCTTTCCGCACCTTCCGCACTGTATTGGTCTGATCTTCTCGCCATTTGACCTCAGCCTTTTCTTTCGAGGTCTTCCAGATGGCTTCCTTGACAGCGGTGGAAGAATGGTATCCTCATTGCCACCTGGTGCAGGCTTCCCCAAGGTAGGTATCGGATATATTGGCAGCAAGTACACCTCACGGTATGTCTCAACCATGTAATAAGGATCGACATAGTTTTGCAAGTCCTTTCCACTATTGTAAATGGCACAAACTGCATGGCAACACGGGAAACATCTAAACTGCCACTCAAAGCACGAGCATGTCTGATTGGAGAGATTTACCATTACCGAAGGATCTGAAAGGACTTCAAAGACATCAGTAGTTGAGCGCTTTACATTCCATGACTTTGAAACATGAAATGAGTTCTCCAGCTCTTTGTTCATGTTCGGGCAGATAAAAAAGTTCCATTTCGCAGCAACTTGACTTCTTTTAGCAATATTCTCCATCATTTTCACACGGATTCGGTCAACGAGCTGTGTCACTGGAAGATGACGCTCCTCCTGGATCCAATTGTTGAAGCACTCCGCCAAGTTTGAGCACATCTCTCCGTACCGTTTACTGGGGAAAAATGCACATGCCCAGTGTTCTTTTGGCAGCCTCGACAAGAACGTTATAACCCTACCCTTGCCCTGGCTCTTCAAATCAGCAATGAGATCATCGAACATCTTCTCATTCGGCGCATGAGCGCACATACTAAATAGGCTAACTAAGTGTTCCTTAAAACCACCTTTCAGACCACTCAAAGCATGTCTCAAATTCATTTTTAGGTGATACAAGCAATATGAATGGGGACTCCGAGGGAATATGTTAGCAATTCCGCTACATATTCCATCATTTCTATCAGAAAAAAAAACAATGTCCCTCTCATTACTCAAAATATCACGCAGCTTACCTAAAAACCAACTCCAACTAACATTTGTTTCGGCGTCAACAATAGCAAAGCAAATGGGAAACAAACCTGCAAAAAAAACAAAAGAAAGAAACTTAATAGAGTAGACAACGCACAGTTTAATCACTCTTTGAAAGGATCAGGCCAAACCTTTGAACACACGATCTAGAATGAATTATGCCAAACCTTTGTTAAACAATATTCATATTAACAACCCCAAGAGGATACTGCACTTGCAATGACACATAAACAAAATGTTTACTGAACCATGATTTAAGACTATGCTAAAATACTACGAAAAAGTAAAGAAAAACTAAATTTACATGGGCAAAGCATACAAAGGATGGGAAAGACTCGACTCTGAAAACACAGTCATTGCAGCTTTCAGTTGTTTTAGCAGGTTTACATGGTTTCAGTCGTGGCCTATTTTCGAAGGTTTAACAGATTTAGCAGGCCTAGCAAGGCATATGCACTTCTGTTTCAGTACAGGTTACCAAAATTTAGCAAGGTTTAGCATGTTTCAATTGATGCATACACATTTCTATTTCAGTGCATATTTAGCAGGTTTATTTCACTCTTTCATTTGATGCATATGCATTTCAGTTTCATAAATTAACTTACCTTTGTTACCATCTTTTGCTGATGCAGCCAACAAGCAACCCTTATGCCTCGCCTTCAAGAACGTCCCGTCAAGAAATAACATAGGTCTACAATGATTGAAACCGTAGATACTAGCTCGAAATGCAACAAACATCCTCACAAAACGCTTGGTTTGGGGATCAAATTCGATATCGAATACACTATCAGGATTGGAACGCCTAGCTGCTTCAACCCACCAACGCAATTCATCAAATGACGTCGAATAATCTCCAAACACATCAGCCTTAGACTTCTCAACACCAGTCCAAGCTCTCTTGTAACTGATTGACAGCCCATAAAGTCTCTTCATGTCATCAAGAACATCAACTGGACGCTTTTGTGGCCGTGAACGAACCTCCTCAAGAATAAGATTCCCAATGAAAGAAGAACTAGCACGCGAGTGTTTCACATTCAAAGTAGAAGCATCACAATTATGGACATTGTTCAGCTCCCTAATGTAGAAAAAACGGCTAAGTTTATCCACCCTACCGTGCACGATCCATGGGCAGCCTGATTTTTTTTCCCTACAAACAGCTGTGACCCTTTCTTTGTCATTCTTGACAAAGTCATACTCAAAGCCACAGTGCATCGCATATTTTGCCAACGCTTCCCGAAATTCCACAACCCCACCAGCAAATTTCTGCATCACTTCCCTAATGAGCGCACTCCATCCAGCAGATAACAAAACCGTCTCTTTATGCATACAAAAACTTGGCACCCACTCAAGCTCTTGTTTATCTACATCCATCTTCCAATCCCTACGTAAAATAGCCAACTGTTGATCACCACCAGCGCCACCACAACCACTATTAGAACCACCACCACCACCACTTGTACTACCAGCATCAAAGACCGATACCTTAACACGATTCAACCCACTACTGGACACCAACTCAAACATCACATCTAAATCATCATCATTCCGCAACATGCAGAAACGATCAGTTTCCAAACTATATGAAAGTCCTACTTCACCAGCCTTCAAAACACTCCACCTAACAATGAGTTTATTCACCAATTGTGCGTAGCTATTGTTATGAAAAATCCTAATTCCACAACTCTCTCCACGGTAGTTACACAACAAAATCAATGAATCCATCTGCAAAATCATTTAACTTAGTCAAGAACGAAAAGTATATCATGTAACCATGACCACGTACAATTCTTTGCATACATAATCAGACAATTAACGCAATTAACAAATGCTAATTGATCACGAATACTATATATCACATAACCACATGCAACTCTTTATAAAACGTAATCAACTATTAATGCTGTTAATTACGCACTACAGATTGATAGTGTTAATTGACCTCATATGGATTACGTTTTGTAAATAACGATGTAGTAATTCTTTGCATACATAATTAGACTATTAATGCAATTCTTTGCATACATAATCAGATTACTAACGCATGCAATCAATCAACAAAAAACACTGATTCAAAGGCAAAATCGAAGACTGTTCAAAAAAAAAAAAGAGGCAAAATCGAAGAACATTATTATCGAAGAAATCTCTGGCAATCCGGAAATCTCTCGCAAATCTCGTTTTCATCAAAAAACACGGATTCGAAGGCAAAATCGAAGCACATTATTATCGAAGAAATCTCTGGCAATCCAGAAATCTCTCGCAAATCTCGTTTTCATTAAAAAACACTGATTCAAAGGCAAAATCAAAGCACATTATTATTGAAGAAATCTCTGGCAATCCGGAAATCTCTCGCAAATCTCGATTATGAAAACGAGAGAAGAACAAGAGCAAATTAAACACGTGAAAACAACAGAAGAAGCAGAGCAAATCAATACCTAAAGAATCGCCGAAGAATCTCACACAATCTCGAGTTGATCGGAACAAATCTCTGGCAATCTCGAGTCGATCGGAACAAATCGCTCGAGAATCACTGAAGAATCGCTCGAGAATCACTGAAGAATCGCTCGAGAATTCTCTCTCGCTAATCTCTCGCTAATCTCTGACTGTGATACTAAATGAGCCCAGCAACAGTACAAAAGCTATTTAAGTGAGGGTACTAAAGTAAAATCACAGACTGGGGACTTGGTGGGAATTGCACTTGTGGGCCGAAGGACCTGGTGGGCTAAGGATTAGAAAAATAGGAGCGGCCAGGTATTTTCACAATCGTTACTCCAATTGCAGTCCAGACCTTCCACTTGATTGAATTCCAACGGCCCAATGTCGAACACCGTTTAATATTTCAATTTTGCATATTCTTTTAGCAAATTCTCCAAATACCTACAATACACAAATTAAGCATTAAGTTCCGAATAATAATATAAATGGAACTTAACAAAGACAAATTAAGGGGCGCTAATGTGAACATTTACGCGTCTATCAAGGTTTAATTTTGTAATATTTTTTTTGATTTCAGATTTATTTACATTGTAATCCTCTGTGATTCCCCCCTCCCAAAAAAAAATAAAAAATAAAAGACCAACCTTCCACATTCTCTGTGCTATTTTTAAATTTTGAAGGTTACGAAGAGAGAAACCAGATCAAAGGTTTTCATTTAACGGTTATTTGTAACATCCTCTCATATGGGGTGAAACATACATATATATATATGGAATTCACCCCATATGAGATGGAGTTAAAACCAACTGTTGTATACAAAAAAAATTTGAAAAAAATGTTTTTTTTATCCAAAAATAACCGGTGTTTGATACTTCATTTAGATTGTGTTTAGAAAACGTTGCGTCGTACCTTCAGACGCAGGCATGCACTAGTAGATTGATAATATACAAATGGTATGAATTTAAAAATAACAAATGAACTTATATGTCAAAATGTTTTACATTGTCAAAAAAAAGTTATTAATTCAAGATTAATGTTATAAATTACTCCCTCCATCCCAATTAAATGCTCCCTACAGGAGACCGTGTAACTTTGACCTCAAAAAATAAGGTGCTTTCGGAATTAATTTTTAACTTTGTTTTGCACCATTCAAAAGATCTCAGTGAGTACTTTCAAACGGTGCGAAAATGTTTCAAAAAAGATTATGAAAAATATGATTTTTTTGAAAGTCAAAATGACAACTTTACGTAGAGAGCATTTAAACGGGACAAGGGAAGTAAGTTTTATGCTAACTGTTAAGAATTCAAAGAACGAATTAATATCGTGCACATCTGAATAAAAGCGTGTCTTGTATGTAGCAGTGCCTTATCGATCTGTATTGTCACAATGTCACTATAGCATTATTGCTTCATATAGCGGAGCGTTTGATCCCCACTGCAATTTAGAAGATCAGTGTGACTACAACAGGGAAATGGTTCTCAAGTTAGATGGTTGCATGTAAAAATGGTTGAAGTGAATCAGTTGTAAAAATGCCTTTTCTTTTATATATAACAATCTAACGAGGCATAACGTTTTTATTGGCATGGAGGCCACCGCCACTACTTGTTGTCGTTTAGCTCCATCCTGTATAAATCGCCTAATTATTTCCCCGCACTTCGAATTTTATAACACATGCACATACGTACACAATTGGTTTTCAGGAACTTAGAAAAAAACTCTTAGATCTAGCCCAGCTGACAAGTATGCACATGGAAGATTTTGAATTCTGTTAACCTTGAACTCTTATGAGGCTCTCAAAGTCCTAAATAATAAAAAAATTCAACGATGTACAACGTGCTAATGCAACAGCTAGGAATCCAAGACCCAAAACCAAATGCCGGTTTCGAATTGACATGAATTGACCAAGCTTGTGGCGACAAGTATAAGCAAACTTTTTCTTGCACTTTTTGTGGGCACAATTGGTTTTAGAAGAGATGAAAAAGCAGTTTGACAAGTAGTATTAGAACCAGAAAGTTATGAGTTAGAGTAGCGGGAGCGTTATCGTGCGGAAGGAATTGTTGGATTAAAATTTGGAATACTTAATTTTTTAACCATATTTTTTAATATATAAACTGTCTAAAGAGATTGAAAATTAAGTGTTCCAAATTTCAATCCGTTTGAACCGGTGGAAAGATTTTAGTTTTCTGATCATTTTATCCTAGATTGTCATAATTAAATTTTGACTCTATGGCTCTGGTTGATTAGCCTTAAGAGTTATTTGACGGAAGATTAGGCCGAAATGTCTTATTTGCCCATAACATTTTTTACAAACAAAGACCAAATCCCAATTTCCGTTAGTTTCATTCACACCGTGAATGATTTTACCATTTTGAGACGAAAAACAAACTACAGGGTTTATTTGGTTACAATTGAAATTAGAGGGACGAAATCGAGACAAACGTAAAACTAGAAGGATGGCTACGAAAATTTACCCTAAAGAATAGTAGTAGTAAGTAGTAGTAGTAGTCGTACATGGAGTATTTCCTGGAAGGTTGGCGCCGCCACGACCAACAGCCACTAGTGACAACTAGTACTAAGCAAAAACAGTCAGAGCAATCTGTTTGGTAATTTTGAACTTTCATAACCTACATGTAACAATTAATGTGTGTTCGTTGACCAAATATTCCTTTAGGATTTGTCCTTTTTTTATTATTATTATAGGCAACAAAATTTTATTAGAAACTCGACAAATGGTACATCGAGAGGAGACCAATTACGGACCACAGAGAATTAGGTACCATAAAAGGCCTACAAAAGAAAGAAAAAATACATTCAATGGATATTGAATGATCCCTGAGATAAAATGACCCAAATAACACCACTTTCAATCCATTTGAAAAGGCAATGTCAGCATCAAGTCTCTAACCCAGAGGTGACTTCAAGCATTTAAACAGACCATTTGGAATCAGCATAACCTCCAAATCAGAGAAAGGCCTCCAAAACAGCAAAATTTCAGCCAACGCTTCTCCGTTGAAAAGATATCCAACACAGCAAGAGCATAACAAACATATCCATCACAGCAGAATGCAGTTCATCCCTCGGCTTAGGATCAAAACAAACAAATGCAACAACATATATTATCCCTTTGTTAGATCAGTAGAAACCCATCAAACAGATTTTCAGTAAGAAACCGAGAACAGGCAGCTCATCATTCAGCTTCTCCAGAGACTTTAGGATTTGTCCTTCACGAGATCGTATGTTCGAATCTTATGGAGGCCGAATATTACAAACCTTGCACTACTGGAGATTTTGTTTGGTCATTAACTTTAGAATTCTAGAATTTTGTCGAGTTACACACAAACTGGCCTGGATATTCGCTTACCAAAAAAAGATAACGAGTGCTTGATACAATACTTATAGGTGTTGTCTGTGGAGCGCGAACGTGAATCCAATCGCATATGCAATTATGCACTGTCAAAATTAACAAGAGTAATTGCAGGATTATTTTTTTCAATTTTATGTGATTCTCAAGCTATTCTTATGCTCCAGGTTAATTTCTTGTATGTACTAAAAATAACAATGCTACGTACACTCCTATCGACCACTCATTTCTTTCATCTGTGTTGGTTCCACACATTTAATTGTAAGAAAGGCCCCATACATATGTAAGAGAGGATTGGTCGGTAGGGCGTGTCCGTAGCATTATTGCACTAAAAATAACAATGCTATGTACACTCTTACCGATCACTTCTCTATCATATCTATATCGACCCCACAAATAGGAGTATGTTTCAATTGAACCGTTTGTGTAAGAAGGTGGGTAAATGTCATGAGTGTTACTATCTATATTTTCATGTGATTTTTTATGATAATTAAAAATGGAACTTTGATCTTGATCGACCTTTTCAAATATGAGTAGCTAGTTTAACTTTAAACTTATCTTTCGTCGATTTCATAAACCAAAATTCATTTTTTATATACCTAGTCGGATAAAGCTATTTTAGGTTATTTGAGAACATTCGTGAGACGAACCCGGGCATCGATGGAGCCCATGTGAACGGGGGAATGGGGGATCAAATCTCGTTCTCCGCTGCGCATGGGTATACGGCGACCATAGGGTCTCGCATCTTGCGGGGTATCTTTTGCAATCTTAAAATTAATGTTTTTAAGAACTCTAACAGAGCAGGTTACTCCGGACTGGTTACGAGTGTTTATGAACCCTACGACCGTACCTCCTTTTAATTATTTAAAAAGTCAAATAATTTCGTAAGTTTAGTTCATCTCAATCAAATCGACAAGGGATGGCTACCTAAGAGCCGTTTTAAATTCTACAACCCGAAGTTCCACAGCACACACTTCACTGTCCTTAGTGGATTCGACTCCGGTCTTATCGGATATTGTGCTATATCGGTCTCCGCCCTACGCTTGGGGCAACCCATAATTTTAGGACTAGGAAATCGTCAAGCAGTAGCAAAGAAACATGCTTCCCAGATATATTTCTCCAAGTTTCGAAACCTGTTCCCAAACCACCATAGAGCTAACTCTGCTATAGAAGACGGGCATACCCACTGAATGTTCCACCAAGCCAGAATTTCAGACCACACCACCCACGAAAATCGACAATGTAAGAGCAAATGTTGAGGTGTTTCCACATGCAAATCACACAGAGAGCACTTTGCCAAATGAAGTTCAGAAATTAAATTCCTTTCGAAAAGTACCGACCTTGTTTTGGTTTTGTATTACAACTTTAAAAAGCTATAATTTTCATTGTTTATGTTCTCTTTTTATAAAATTTAATTTATATTTTGAAAATATGTTCATCGAAATATATCAAATAAGATATACTCCGTATTACACTGTAGTGTGTGTTGGACCGTTGGGCTTTGTGAGAGTCTGTCATTGGGTTTATGTGTTGGCTGTGGTTTAAGAACCGAATATTCAGTTCCACATAACCCTTTTTTTGGATGAACCCAAAAGACTAAAAAATTAATCACTTCTTTGGTAATTCGGGAGCACGACCTTGTGATGATTCAGACCACTCAAGAACCACACACTTACGTAGGGTCAATACACTTAATCGTGAATCCTATGAGAATGTGTGTTTGTGGAGTGAATGGGAGCACCACGTGGCGGTGCTCCTGACTACCAAATAATTTCACAAAAGAATGAGCTCAATTAAGTAATTGTAGACACATGATTTTTTTAAACTCGTTTTCAAAGAAGTACGAGTTTGGGATGCAAGTTTCACGGGATTTATTGAAAGAAAAACAAGAATTGGAAATGTTATTTGAAAATTTTCATTTTTCTAGATCTCTGGGGTTTAATTACGAGTGGTCGAATTAATAAATGATCATCGCGCACAGTATTGCTCAGATCGAGATTTGTCTCAACGTACCTAGCTATTTAACCCTTTAATTAGGGAGAAAAGTGATACTTTGATCTCATGGTCATATCTCCAACTCTGAAAATGCAAGCTAAAATCCCTTCTGTGGGTGTTTTGTTGATTTCTTTTGTCACTTATCTGATGTTGCGCTGATTGTAGATATGCTTCATCTGTTTCATGCATTTGGTTGTGTGAGGTCCTGGATGTTCTGCGTGGTGTTTAGGTCTTCTTTGGGGTTTGAAGGATTGAATTTGAATGCGGATTTTTCTGGATTTTCGGGTGTTGTGTCATGTCGTGTCGTCGTACACTATTGCACTTCAGCAGTTTAGTTTTAAAACGATTTTAGCAGTGTCGTCGTGCACTATTTTCATCAACTCCTTTACATTAAAACGACTTGTAAATTTCTCTATGGAGGAACTATTTAATTGGGACGATGTCCAATATTAACAGACTCGTCCCAGCACAATTGTTGTCCACAATAAATAGAAGATGATCCTACACAAAAATAAATGCATCTATTTTGTGGACCAATAAAGTACACACAAAAAAACACTTAGAGCCCTTTCAGGGTATATGATATGGACCTGTAAAATTTACTAAAGGGAGGCGTGATATATTTCACCATAAACAGGCGTAACAATTCAACGAGGATAAAGACTCGCTGTGGGTCAAGGTTATCAGAGCTAAATATAGGCTAGAACGGGCAGCATGGTTACCTTATATGCCTTTGTCAGGACGGGTTTCCAGATTATGGAGGGATATTTGCTCTGTAGGGACTCTTCCTCATGTATGAGCTCAATAATTTTGGAAGGCTTTCGAATTCAGGTCAACTCTAGGCAGGAAACTTCTTTTTGGAACCATTTGTGGCTTGGAGACAATACTCTCAAAGAGTCTTTCCCTGGACTATATTTACTCTCTATGCAAAAAGAGGAGGTGATTAGCTCAGTTAAAAATGGTATTGGGAGTGAAAGGTGGAATCTGCAATTTAGAAGGGTGTTACGTGACTGGGAGAAACCAATGGAGGAGGAACTAAAGCAACGACTACAATCTATAATTCTGGATGAAGTATAGGGCCTCGGACAAACGTTTCACAGTTAAATCACTTTACTACCAATGGGAGCAGCAAAGTACGTTATGCTAGGAATCTGGTTCTGGGATCAATCTGGAGGAATCTAGCTCAGCCCCCAAAGGTGGAGGTCTTTGTATGGATGGCAATCCAAAGCAGAGTAGCTACTAGATCGGAGCTCTACAATAGGAATTTGATTCAAGAGGATCATCAGTAGCTTTGTCCGTTGTGTTCGGTTCACATGGAAACTCTCCAACACCTATTTCTACACTGTAAGTTCTCGTGGGACTTGTGGTCTCTCCTTTTGGATTGGTGGCATGTTAGGTGGGTATGCCCTCCCTCTTTGGAAGACTTGGCACTATGGTGGTTTGATAGCAGGCTTAAAAATTTGGAGAAACACTTATGGGAAGCTACCTTCTATGCAACTCTTTGGTCCTTGTGGGTGGTAAGAAACGACTATGTTTTTAACAATGCTACAACAAGTATCCGGGAGGTGGGTGAACTTGTGAAGACTAGAGTGGCTATGTGGATGAAGTCCAAGTTTGAGATTAAATTATATACGATGGAGGAGTTCAAAGGTTTTTTGGATGGTATTCGGAAGCAAAGGATTTAGCAGTATCTTGGGTGTTGTATTGTCCAACTATCTGTTGGACCATGTTGTCTTTCTTTTTGTATTTTTGTTTTCTCAATGTACCCTCTTCGAGTGAATAAAAAGTTTCGTTTGCCGAGCAAAAAAAAAAAAACAATTCAACAACAAAGAGGCGTAACATTTTACTTCAATAGATGTAACACTTGTAAAAGTTCATACTATATGCAACCCAGCTATAAAAAGGCATAACATTCACCGAAACATATGCATAACGTTTCTCAAAAGTAGAAGGCGTGCATTGAAATATTGAAATATTTTCCTGAAAAGTATAGCACAAATTCAAATATGATGCACCAAGAATATGAATCTAGTCCATACCCATCATCTTTGAGCATACATCATCTTCTAGCTATGCTCTTTATGAAATATACTTTTTCTAGGTGTATTTAGTTTCTAAAAATCAAATTATCTATAATACCTTCTTGTAGAGTTTTTTTTTTTTTAGTAACGCAGAGTGTCCCCAGTCTAGCTTGCGCGCAATACGGGACGACTAAATCTCTATGACCCCACCAGCCTTTGCTAACACCAAAAAGTTTTTACGCATGGATGGCCCCAAAGTTTATTTGCAGTGCAGGGGAGTCGAACCTGAGATTTCGGGATGATAAGCCCCTCCGTCCTGGCGGATGACCAATTGCACTATCCCTCGAAGTTATAGAATTGTAACGTCAATGCATGGAGAATCCTTCCACACATCATAGTGTGCCCTAAGGATTTCCTTGGCCTTGTCTTTCAGGTAACAGGCACAATCACCTTGAAGAACCAAACACAACTTTGAAAAAGTCCCAACCTTCAACATCTCCTGAAAAACTGAATACGACCCGGAAAACCTACATATCAGTGAGAGAATCAACATGGCTCTGTCGTCGGCCGCCGGAGAAACCTTCAGAAGCCGCTTCGTGACCACTGCGATTCCGGCCGCGTGGCTCATGAGTTTCTCCCTCCCGTCAGCACAAGAACACAAGTGGAATAGAATTCCAAGAACTAATTCAGATGTTCTCTTCTCTGGAAAACTTAACTCCAGCTCAATGAGCTCGAAAACTGCCCCTGATTCGACCAGCATTATCTTGTTTCTTCCCCATGGAGAAGTGTCTAGCATGATTTGCAAGGCTGCATTTTTCCCTTGTTGAGTGATACCTGATTATAATTACGTAACTTTTTAGATGTACGTGTGGAGTATACTTTTTTTTTTAGATCGAAAACAAATTTATTAATTAAACAAACATATATATAAACAATTAAACTCATTGAATGAGTGAATGAGTGAACATAAACTAATAATGCATGTAACTAGATAAAAGTATGAGAGAAATTAAATACTCCCGATACCTATGTCGCGCAAAAGTATAGTCTACAACAAAAAGACATGCAATTTTTCGATCATAATTTTTGTATTTTTTCACACCGAGTTAGAAAATTAAATGGGATCTTTAATTTGGTAAAAAACTTATGCACATAAGTAGTTTATTTGGGAACCCTAAACCTAAACCCATAACCCTAAATCCTTAAACCTGAGCACAAGTCTCTTTTCCTGGTAGACTAGCTTTTTGGGACGGAGAAAGTATTTGAAATTGATTATAAGATGCATGAGAAGAAGATGGTGTTCGAAGGCGTTTTTACCTCATTTGTTGCATAATCCCACATCGGGAGCAAAATTATGTTGTATATAAGGAAAGGTCCTCCAGCTACTATTAACTCGAGGTAAATGTTTTAAGCCAAGTGGCAAGGCTAGGGGTTAGCAGGTAAGCTGGCGCGGTTCGTTATAGTTGGAATCAGAGCACAACCCCAATTTACATAGTGGGGGCCATCTCTATACGAGCGATGCCAATGCAATGAGGACATTGCATCTTAAGGTGTGGAGTTTGTGATCTAAGAAGTAAGACCCACATCGAAGAAATGTGGGCAACAAATGTGATACATAATGGTTCGGACCGGATGAGCTATTGTATAACATGAGATTAATCTTTTGAATCACATGATTATGAGAAAACCATGGGCTAGCTATATGTATCATATTTTAACAAATATTTAAGTTTTTACTATTGTCATGTTTCTTTCTCTTTATCATAGAACCCACAACACTATTTGATTTGGAGTTTTAGTCAGCGTGTATTCAATTGCTTTTAGAATTGATAATTTGTGCAAGGCTCGTTCTTAAAAAATATTTTAGCTTTAATTTCTTATCATGTGTAGCACAAAAATCGAGATGTGTTTAAAAGGTGCGCCCACTGTGATTGATTCCTAACACTGCCACGGGTGTTGTGTTCAATGTGTTAGAATTCTCTATACCCCTAACCCTCGTATGTTGCATTGAATTGGTTTCTAGTCAAATCGTGATGTGTTATTGTGTTATCAAAAAGTTCCATCCATACATTTAAGTTTAAATTTTTCACCAATAAAAATTTTCGAGGATCACGTAACCTATATGAAGGGAGTTTGAGCTTAAGCGATAATGAGTATTATGAGGAATATGTTTCAGACTCTGACTTAGAGAGGCAGGAACAGGACATGACTTCAGATGAATTGCGAACCACCATTGCATTAGGTAACACTTTGGAGATAGATTTTGCTAAGTCTGATATTTTGAAAATGAAGAACATGATTGAAATGGAAGCTAAGGAATATTTCTTAATTCAGAGGAACAACAACCCCTATAGTAATCTATTCCGTTGATACTTTAAAAATAACATTGCAGTTGTTCATAGATTGTAGGGGAACTCCAATGTGGAGTATATATGCTGGCTGACAAGCTTTTATGCAGTGCTTTGATCGATCTAGACATGTAGATTGAGGCAGTCTTTAACAAGGTGTGGTAATGTGAGGAGATATCTGACTTGGCAAAATCTAGGATGGCAATTGCGGTTAGGGGTTTGGTCTTGGATGGTTTGGTTGGGTGTCTAGGTCTATCTCAAATTATTATTCTATATGGGTGTTGCTAGTTCTCTTGCCAATAATCTCGCCTGTTAAGGTTTGGAGGGCTAAGAGGCGTTTTAGGAGGGCTAAGAGGTTCCAAAATCAGCTTGTTATTGGTTGGGGCAGATTCTTCCTATTTCTTCCTACCTCGAATGGTGCTAGTGCTGCTGATGCCAAGTGGATTTTGCTGCTGTATTCCTTTCGGATATGATCCCATTTGTGCTCTTTGAAGACTTTTGCTGCTGTATTTGGATATGGTTTGACTTTGAGTATGGCTTTCGGATGCATCCACTGATTATCCTAATGGTTTCTTTCAATCTATCGTTGGATGTATTTTTCTTTTCTTATGGCCCTCTCTATGATTCAAGTTTTTCTTGTATCTAGAGCTTGGTCTTCTCGATGTACCCTTTGTCGAGTTAATAAAATTCTTTTGCCGATCAAAATAATAATAATTTCGAGGATCGTTTGGAGGCAGTTTTACATATCCTTGCCCCGATCTCCGCCTCATATCTGCCCTAATTTACATCAATGTCTCTCTCTCTCTCTCTCTCTCTCCCATTCTGTGTACAACTCCATGAGTTCATGCTGCACCAGGGAAGCTTCTTTCCGTTCTTTCTGATGGGTTAATTAGCTGAGAAATCAAGGCATTGAGGCATGTCCCTTGAACACTAAAATTCCATCCATTTATCTAGGCTTCCGCCGCTGTAAATTCCGGTTCACTTTTTCGGATAGTTTAGTAAAATGAACCAAGTTTCAGGTAAAAAGTCACAAAAGATCGATTTTTGGGTTCCGAATTTTTCATGGGTTTGGATCCCCGTTCCCCATCTAGGACGGCAATGGCGGGTACGTACCCTCGGAGATCAGGACGGGAACGGGAATGGGAGAGATAGGTTCCGGAGACTTTAGAAACAGGGAACGGAGATATATTAGTAATATCCACCCCCACCCCGATCCCTTTGTCATCCCTAGTGTTACCATGTTTTGTTGGTTTTATTATTCATGTTTTCAAGTTAGACTGATTTCTTTATAATGTATGTTTCCGATTTGGTTTATATTTATTAGTGACCAAGAACATTGTAGCCTATATAAAGGCATGCTAGGGTTCTGTTTCATACACAATCAATAATACATCATTTTTCTTTTCTTCGCACCTAGTTTACTCCTAAATTAAATACTGATGCCCATGGACAATATGGAGAATTACAAGTTGAATTCAAGTAGTATTTATAGCCCTAATTCTGGGATTCAGACATCGGAAGAATTATATTCTAAGAAACATTGTTCATCTTTTTAATCTCAATATTGGAAAACATGTCGATCTACTGATTAATCTCAATGCAACAGTTGCAACCTAAGGGCCATTTGGCCTAACTTTACTATTCCATTTGATTAAGTTTTGATAAAATTTTCATCTTTTTTGCGCTTTCGTTAGTACTCGTGTCAACTTCTTTAGAACCATTCATTAATCGATCTCAACAAGAAACCAAAAAGTAAAAAATTATACTGAAACACTTTAAAAGTTCACGGAAAGACAAAAATTATCCATAACAGATATAGATTATTTTAGCCATCTCTAAAGTTCTGAACTCTGCTTCCAAGTTTGATTCCTGTTTTTCATCTTCCCAACTCCACTTATCGGGTAAAATTTTAAAAAAAAAAGTTTAATACAAATTACCAAAAGTTCCGAAAAGAGGAAAATCTTGTGATGGAAAATCATTCAACAATAAAAGGTAGGCCAAACTCCGTTTAGACATATAAATATATCCTGATATCAAAATCTTCCTTCAATCAGATAAGAAAATGAAATAAAATGAAAAAGTTAGAATCATAAATTCCCAACATGTCGATTAGGGCGTTTGGTGGTTGTTTTGTTTAGGGTGTTTGGCCTTTTGTTGTGGAGTTTTTCGGTTGGCATCTTGCCTTCTTTGGGTTTTGGTTTCCGGGTGGCATTTTTTTGCCGGTGTGCCTATGATCCGTTTAATATTTGTAATCTTTTTTTTAAAAAAAAACATGTACATACCTTGTTTTAAAACACCAACAATCCTATCGAAGAACCCGGGCTTGAGCCTCTCAAAAACACTTGAACTCGCCTTTCCAATTATGGTTTTCAGCACCATAACCGCATGGCTTTTGAAGGTTACGCAATTATCAACATCCAACCCTAAAACCCACACCAACGCCTCGATAATCCGATCATCGTTCGCACTAACCAGCAGCCTCACTTCCGACGATGTGCTCCGAACCATATTGAAAACGCTCAGCGCTTCTTCGATCCCCGCCGTCTCTTTCCTCTCGTAGCAGCTCACGATATGCGACGCCATGGCCCTGCCAACGCCCGCCTCGACCATACATTTCCGGTTCCTCTCGTGCTCCACCGCGAGAAACTCCAGCTTTCTCAGAGTCTTCATCTGAAGCTTCGGACACCGGAGGTCGTTAAGGAGGCCGACGACGCGGGGCTTGTCGAGAGGCGGCTTCGGGGTGGGGATGCGGTCGACGGCGTTTTGGGTGCACCATGATTGGATCAGCCGGCGGAGGGTGTGGTTCGGGGTGAGGTCGGAGTACGTCGGGGTCAGGGGCTGTTTGGTGACGGGACAAGTGGTGTTCTTGGCTTGGAATATCCAGTGCTCGATGCTCTCCCGGTCGTAGGTTATGCCGGTTATCGCGGTCACCGGATCTTTCATGATCTGGAGAGAAATGGGACAGATGAAGTACTGAGGGATTTCAATATCTTCCATTGACATGAATGTTTTATCACTCCAAATGGGGAAGTAATTAAGAAGTGAATAAAAGTGGAATATCGAGTTTTAGATTATAATATATTTCATCTCTTTGTGGGTAAGAATGAAGCGTAGTAGTAGCTAGATCAGTACTGGGTGTGAGGAAAAAAGATGGATAAAAATGGAAGTTAATGATTCGGTGGGGAAGGAGGAGCAGCTGTTGGTTGGCACTGGTAAGAGAATGCGGCTTTTATTTATTAATAACATACTCCACTAGTCAGGAGAGAGAAAGAGAGAGAGAGAGAGAGAGAGAGAGAGAGAGAGAGAGAGAGAGAGAGAGAGAGAGAGAGAGAGAGAGAGAGAGAGAGAGAGAGAGAGGATGTGTGGAAAATTCGTGGTGAGAGAATGGGATTGGTCTTCGATGTCTTACCAGTCAGCAATTCTGACGGGTAACACGGTGGTCAAAAGCAAGAAAAAACTTTAATGTGGCCGACTCAACTCAAGTACTGTTACCCTCTATATCCACTTGATTAATTGATTGGATTATACATTGAAATAGATCACACATTGGACCAACAATGCTGTGGAGTGTGGGGTGAGTTTTAAAATGTTCGAAATAATAATATGGACATTTATTTAGGGATGGAGAGAGTATTAATGATCTGATATAAATCATGCTATGAGCTTATATATCCAACCCTGCAAAGGGAGGTTGATTCTATGCAGCTATATTAATATATTATTATTATTATTGGCATTAGTTGTTATCATTATTGCTATTATTTTGGTATACAATGGCGATGGTCCAAGCTACCATGTAATCTTCGTCAAAGTAAATTGATTCTGAAAACAAGTTTTTCTAAGTCTCAAAATTAATATTTGGCCCGCGTCAGCTGCTGCGATTTATTTTAATTGGTGGGTCGTTGCGCGATAACTTGCATTGTTATCATAAGCTATATATATATACTATATATCTTGTGTTCGTAGAAAACAATTTTTATCAATTTAGTAAAGGGGCTTTTAAGATGTCCAAAATGAAGGTCTTTATCATTTACATATAAAATAAAATAAAAAATTCAGACAGAGATATTCAAACTACAGCTATTTTTAATGCACTTCCATCGCACTCCAGAGTCAAGAGCTAGGGTTGGGCTAAATGTGTAACACATTCAACCTGACTTTTTCCAATGCTTATAATAATTCAAGGGAGTAATTGTATTTGACAATGCACTATCTATTAATAACCCAGAGGAAAGAAAAAAACCATAGTAGAATATTCATGTGAATCTCGATCTATATACAATATTACGCGTTCCTTTTTCGATAAATACGATATACACCTCTTGAATTGCATAAAAATTTATATAAAAAAAAAGTTTAAAATTCTTAACATTTGCATGTAATTAAATTGGGAATATAAATTTGAATTTTTTCAACAGCGCTATGTTGTGACTTTTATGCAATTATACAAATTTTAAAAATTAAAGTGGATTGATGCATATAGTATACGCTAGTCATGTAAAGCAGTATTTATGCACAGTTTTCTAGGAGAATAATAAGTGGATCCTCCTCAGTCTCATGTCTTGAATTGCAATAGACAGTTACAATTTAGTTCAATACTATAATCAATGGTTCAAATCTGTTCAGAAACTCTTTGCTGGAAGAATTGAATTCTGAGCATATTCAAAATATTGACTTTTCCAACTTACGGTTCAGATTTGGATTGTTTCCTCTAGTCCAAAACTCGGACTGGAGAGGATCCGATGGTGTTCAATGTTTTGAAATAGAAACATATGATTGATTGTCTCTTTATTGTAAAGTAATGAAATAAAACGTTCACCACAACATTGTGTTTTTTTTTTTTTATGTTTTTTTTTTCAGTTCGCGTAACATTACCATCAAGATTTATATATTCGAATCATTGCATTGAATTGGTACTGTTTTAAGGTCATTCACCTCTCATATTTTGCAATACGACTAATTCTTATAGAAACTAGTACTAATTAATTCAACTTTCATTACCATTGATTTCGTCCCAAAGAACTTCCGAAGGTTCTTTCTCGAGCAACCACCGAGAGGTTGCCATAGTGATTAATTAACTTGCCTCGACGGAACTTGCCGTCCCACGGTCGTAGGGGTCCATTCTCCTCGCCAGCAATTTGTTCTTGAGGCCACCTCATCTCACCTCAAGCAAACGCATTGCCTTGTAGGAGGGGCTGGAGAGATTAGTCCGGTTCATCGGGGACATTCTTCATTACCAAATAAAAGAAGGTTCTTTCTCGAGTTTTGTAAAAGTTGAAGCGAAATAAGATCACAATATTAATCATTCGTTCTGTTAAACTTGAAACTACAAATTTACGTTTTTCTCAGATATCCATCCATGTCTCTAGCTTCTGTATTCCTGACTGAATCCAATCCACCTTAACTACACACTTTTTATGTTTGGGTGAGCACATATGCCCCCTGGAATCCACCTTAAATTTATACATGTCTCCCTCCGGCTAATAATTAAGAACGGAGGGAGTAATATTTTCATAGAATTCTCCATATTTGTACAGAAATTCATAACATTTACTACAACAACAAAAAATGCAATATATATATATATATATATATATATATATATATATATGTGTGTGTGTGTGTGTGTGTGATGCCTAACTCAGATTTGCAGGAGAGGCAAAGTCAAACTCAAGCAGTTAGGGTGCAAGAGTCATAAGTGCATGCATGTGGAGGGTGTCTTTAATTGTAAGCGTACCGGTACTATTAGGATTGGATCCTTGGACCTAAGAATGTCGATAAGTGCATGCATGTGGCATCGATCGGGTCCAATAGCCTTAGTTTAATTTCCTAATCCCGTAGGACGTGGACTCTGTGTTGTTCCGATTACGGTGCCGACTCCCCGTGCTTTGCCCCGCGGGATATGAGCAGAGCTTTCTGAGTCGAGTAGGATTCTGCTCAGTTTATACCTAGCTATCCACACCCATAGAAATGGAAGAACAAGTTCGTTCTCTCCACATTCGATGGGGATAAGAGCACATTTGGTTCTTGATTCAAGATTTTTTATATAGACCAACAAAAACTTCTTTTTTGTGCTTTGCTTCTGATTTTTAATTTCAAACAAACTTGAATCATCAAAATGCACCTTAATTGACAGTGTCTCTGACTCACATGATATATCATATACGTTGTGCTACTTTTTTTTTATTTTCACGGAAAGAGTTGAGGATTTTATTGAGAAGAAAACATGTCCGAAGACCGTACATCAGCAAGGGCAAGCTTAGCTAAATTTTGAGGGACAAGACCCCCCAATTCTCTAACCTAACACCTAATAGGGATTTCTTAGCCAACGATTGAGCTACCCTATTGAAAGAACGCTTAACAAGAAATTTCTCGATGCAAATAGGATATTGTACACGTGGTACCCAGCAATGCATCTGAGCCGTCCAAACGTGTTTTGGATGGCCCAGATCTAAGCAAAGGAAAAGAGGAGAGAGAGTGGTCGGCTGAGTAGGAGAGAGGGTGCTCGGATCTTGGCCATTCAAAACACGTTTCGACAGCTCGGATGGGCGCTAGGGTATTGCCACGTAGTACCCAATTTGCACCCAAAAATTTCTCCGAATAAATAAGCCAAGTGGCTTATTTGTTTGTCCTTATTTAATTTATTTTTTTTGCATTTGTTAGTTTTTCGTCAATTTTTTAGGGATTATTGCTTCGTCATGACGAGAGAAATCTAAAAAGTAAAAAATTACGATCGAAACTTAATTTTTTTGAATAAAGACAAAAATAAGCCAATTTTTCGTCTTTATTTTTAAAAAATGGATTTCGATCATAATTTTTTACTTTTTAAATTTCTCTTGTCATGAAGAAGCAATAATCCCCAAAAACAATTAACAAAAAACTAACAAATGCGGAAAAAAATTCGAATAAAAACAAAAAAATAAACTAAATAACTTATTTAGCCGAACAACTGACGTGATACTTGAACGCGTTTCAAAAGATGAAAAATATAGTACACATTTAAGAGGGAGTTGAACTAAAGGGACCACTGGAGGACTATTCATCGAATCATCGGTCAAGCTTAGACGTGCGGGTTTGGATTTGTATAGAAGAGAAAATCTTTTCTACATATATTTATATATATTTTATCCGAATCTTTTCTACATATGTTTCCGGGAAAAAGAGTTTTGCGGCGCACGTTTAAAGTGTATTTAACAGTTCAAATTTAAATGAAACTTTTTATAAAAAAAAATTCATTTAAATCTGGACTGTCCAAAACTAAAATTGACAGCCGTGATTGTCTTATTTACGGCTCCTCCGTAAATAAGACAATCTCTTTATAGAAACGAACAAGAGTAGGGAGGGACAGATCAAGGCTTAGGGAATGGCGTAACCAATGCTCCAATGAAGAATTGGTGGAAAATTACTCCGTACTATATTCCAGAGCAGCCATAAAAAATTACTAAATATTTATTTCGAGTCAAAAAGCCGAGTCAACGGTCCACTTGACTCAAGCCCACCACTGAGTCACGGAACCCAGATTGTGAGTTGCATCTAGAAGAAACAGACAAAACTGGGTGCGCTCCTTTTCTCTCTCTAACCCCACCACTCACCAATGAAATTTGCCTTGATTGGATTTTTTTTTTTTTTTTTGTCAAGCGGAAAATGCCTTATGCTGTGTTTGGATTGCTTTTTGAAATTTTTTTTGAAAAATAGTAGGGATTATAAATGGAGAGAGATAAAGAGAGAAATGTTGAAAGTAGGAGAATCTAGGGAGAATTTTTTGAAAAATTCTTTTTTGAGAAGTAAAGAGAACACAGCATTAATTGGATTTCATATCATGGACTGAGAGTCTGAAATTGACAAGAAGGAAAAGTATGTTGAGGTTGGATATATCGATGAGGGTTGGCGGGAAAGTTAGTAAGTTAGTGCACAGTGCGTCTAGAAAATGTTCATAGCCCTGAATCCCAAACACCTCTACCAAGGCCTGAACCCTGGTTTCCCTTGTGCAGTGTATTCTTACACTACAAAGTTCCCGAGTTTGTTCATTGAATTAAAGGGATAGAGTTCTATTAATTTGAATGGAAATCATAAAAGCTAATTTTTGGGGAAAAAAAAAGTGTATCTAACTAGAGCCCCGTTTCCACTAAAAATTTTGCACTACAATTTACCAATTTACTGGCTGTTGTGAAGTTGTTCATACTATCCTAAAACTTTTTGTTAATTTAGTTATGTTTGGATGAGTTTTTGAAAAAAATTTGAGAAATTTTGTAGGGTTGTGAGGGGAGAAAAAATGAGAGTAATGATTGGAAGTAGAGGTAATGATTGGAGAGAGATAGAAAGAGAAATGAGAATAATGATTAAAGATAATGGTGAGTAATGATTAAAAGTAGGGGTAATGAGTATTTTTTGAGTTGAGAATTTTTTTTCAAAAAGCAATAAGTTGTTTCCGCAAAAATAAAAGTTGTAGAAAATGTGTTGGGTTAGTGGCAGAAAATGTGTTGAATGTTTTAGTTTAGTGAGAACAACTTAACTACAAACTGCTACGAAAAACTAGTTCAGAACTTTTAGCTTAGAGATTTATGCACCTGCGGGGATCAGCAAGTGAATTAAGTAAAACATAAAAACCAATTTCAATGAAAAACAGAAAAGGTTACGAAACCAAATTCCTTAAAAGAAGAGACAAAATCCAAGAACGGGAAGCCTACGCCCTACGCTATTTCGAAAAGAAGAAAAAAAAAGATGAAATCCAAGAAAATCTGAGATTCCTGAATTTAAAACATCATTAGGAAAATAAGCAAGGACAGATCAGATGGTTTAAAAGAAAAAAATAAAACAGTTCAAACCCGGCCACTAACAGTCATCTGGTTAGAGCTACAACACTCACCCCTCCCAGAACGACTAGTCTGAAATCCATACACATTTACCATCAGACCAGTGCCAGTAGCATATAATTTAGGGGGGAAACGGGAGGGTTATATTGGAATACTATAATGGGCTATTAAACTGTATTTGTACAGGTTACTAAAATACGACTTTGTTCCGTCATTGAGGTCCGTCTCGGGTTTGTGGATTAACTTACGGATGTGGTTTGCTGGAGTCTGTTCTTGTGCGCGCTTGGTTCGCCGGAGTAGGAGTGTTTGATTGGTTGGGTGTTGTTTGTGAGGTTTTATTTCTGTTGCTTTTCGATTTGTTTTTCTGTTTTTCTCTCCGGCTGGGTTTCTCCCAATTCGGTGGTTTTGTTGGGATTTCATTCGTTGGTTTTGGGATCCAGTTGTCAGAAGCTGGCTGATGAGCAAGGGATCACCGTGTTGGTTTGTGAGGTTCTGGAGTTACAAGCTTGCGAATTTAGACCTCATGGTTATTGTCTCTATTTGGAATAGTCAACCCCTCTTTGGTTGTATGTTTATCTCATATCAATGGAATCTCCCACCATTTTGAAAAAAAAAAAAAAAAAAAGGACTTTGTTCACTAATTTGAGATTTGATAGGAAATTAAGAGAAGTAGTACGTAGTTATTTGTACTTGTTGGATTTCCTTAGATAGTTTTTCTTGATAATGTTACTCTTCTCTTTCCAAGCATCATTATTTTGCTGGACTACACCTGCAATCATCTATTTATATCTGTTCAACAATGAGAAATCGAAGCGGATCACAAAAAAAAACAAACAATGAGAAACCAAACTAGAAACTTAAATTGAAACAGATTGTCAGTGAAACATGACACGAGGGTGTCAAAATATGTACTGATAACGGGACACAACGGGAACACAACTGAAACATCCAGAGACGGGGAGGGGGACATAGCAGGGTTCCACATGTAATTTTTTCGATTTGCCAAGGTTAAATATGTAGGACATAGCAGGGTTCCACATGTAATTATTTCGATTTACCAAGGTTAAATATGTAGGACTATGTCGTAATTTGTAGTTTTGTTGGTCTTGTATTACTTAACTAGGTGAGCGGCACGTGCCAGCACAAGAAGTCTCATGCCTGTTATTGGGAGGAAGTGTTGTATGCATTTTGGAGTAGCGGAATTGTTGGTAGAGTTTTAAGGCAAACGACATGAACCAAAAGATTGCCGTGTAGCTTTAGGGAAGTCTAAGAGGTAGAATAATAGAGATAGCTGCAAATCATGCACACCAACTCTGGTCCATGTGCAACATCATTCTTAAAAATCTTCTACATCCCAAAAATCTAATGAACCAATTGATATGCCATCCTCGTCTTTCTCAAAATCCTAGCCTGACTATTAATTTCTATTTACTGTACAACAATTTTCAGCTCATACAATTACAGTATGAATCCCTTGAACCAATTGTTATGCATTACCATTCTTCTACATAAGTTATCGATCTTCCCCGGCCTCAAGAGCTTGATATCTCCTTGTTTGCTTCCGCATCTTTCGATACCTTGGATAGATCACTTTTCCCAATTCTTTCCAAATTCAGCAGTTCCTGCTCAAGTAACTTCAGTTTAGAGGATACACCTGAGGCTTCACCTTCCAACTTCCAAGGGGGGACTCCTTTCTGAGAATAAACATTTGATGCACTTCTATTAGTTGCATTATGCTACATTGCTACAACTGACACTGTGATCGACACAATATTTTAATGCAGACTGTTCAAATTTACCTCGAAGCAAAATGCTTCAGATATTGTGGAACGGAAAGTCTGTCCACACAGACATTATATGCACAGATTGTGCACATATTTTTTTGTGGGGCCCACCACGGGTCCCACACAAAAGATCCAAGCCGTTCATTGAATGTAAAACACTTTTTCAAGGGTCCCCGTGAAAAATCATCTTAATACGATACTTATAGGTGTTCGATCCGATTATTTAACTTTTCATTTTCTTGAAATCTCAATGAAACGTTAGATGATTGGGTCTAGAACTTACAGGTATCGGATTGAGCTGATTTTTTATAAGAACCCTTGAAAAAGTGTTTTACATTTAATGAACGGCTCGGATCATTTGTGTGGGACCCGTGGTGGGCCCCACAAAAAAAACTGTGCACAATCTGTACACTTTCGTCTGTGTGGGTAGACTGGTTTTCATTGTGGAAATAGCATAATCCCAAGTCTTAAGTTCTCCTTAGCAATCTGATAAGTCCCTACGAAATTACCAAAGTTAAACACTCACCAAGTTGGCAGCTAAAGCAACAATAAGAGTTGGGAAAATGTATAATGTTGCCCAAGAAGGTGATTTTGCGAGTTAATTATCAGTCCAATTCATGATGAAAGGGAAACTTCATCTTTTTGTGAACCAATTCTATCACAGTACCACATGAACTGATGATTTTTAATTGGACCACAATTTCCGAAGGGATTATAGCAAGAGAAGCAATTCCTACATCTCAAATACGAAAATCTAAATCACCTTCAGTTCGTGCAAAAATTTGTTGTGTTTGAAATTCAGAAAAGGTAAATTCTGTAAAAAGAAATTAACAGTCAGAATCTAAAAGAAAAAACAGGAAAGCAAGAACAAAAGGGAATATCCACAACAAACTTAGATGAGTCCATGAAAGAGAGATATCACAAAATTAACTCCTTTTTTATTGGTGACATTACGAAATTGACTCCAATTATGCGACGGCTCCTTAGTGCAATCCAGATAATAAAAATAAAAAAAAGGAAAATCCAACAGAAGTGCCCTCATATTGATCGGTATCTTTCAACTTTCCAACGCAATTTGTCTTTACCAGGACTTATTTAATTGGAAATACCAAGTCGGGTCCAATAATAGCAATTACAGTTGGATAACAGAGACGTAGGAAGAAGATACCCCAACGGTGATAAGAAGACTAATGAGCAGTGGTCCAGTCAAATGTGGAAGTACAATGGTAAACAACAAGAAATACTGAAATCAATCGTGATCCGGGGGTTCGTGGAGAGGAATTGTTAGGCGGCAGGTCTTGCTCTGTTCGCATTACCTTGGTGGGTTTGTTGGTTTCCTCCCTGTCGCCGATCATCTACATCTGGGAGTGATCGGATCTGCTTAACGGCGAGGCGGTTGGGTGGTGGTGCTAATATGGGCGGTGCTGCTTACAGTGCTTTGTGCGATGGCGGTTAGAATGCGGGTTAGGGTTTTGTGGCTTTGAGTCTGTCGGGCGGGTCCGTTTGGCCCGTTTGTTCTTTTTGGGCTTTATTGTTTATCTGGGTATCGGGTGTGCTTGATTGCTGTATTTTTAGGCTCCCGGTTTAGACCTTAGGGGCTGGGCTTCGGCCCATGTGGTGTTCTGTCTAACTTTTTGTTGGATTTCTCTTTTCCCTCTCTCCATTTTTAATAAAAATTTTGCCTATCAAAAAAAATACTGAAATCAAGAGTTGTTTGTGATTCAAAAAAAAGCCAAATCAAGTGGGTACCAACGAAGATCAAAATATCACCAAGTCATGATGGATAAGGGGATGAGGGCAAAATCCCAACAAAAGAAATACAAATGATTAGACAAATTGCAAGTTAATTATATCAGCACTCCACGAGGAAGAGTGTTGATGGGACTTGGTTAATTATGAGCTAAACACACAATTAAATTTGAACTTTTGGTGCCAATTAACGCTCGATCGGTGATCAACTTCAGAAGATATGGTCCTAAACAATAGCAATTACACATGAAGCAACAATCTTTAATTCCAACGTCAATGGCATCAAAACAACAAACCAATCTACGTACGAAAACGAAACTTCCAAAATATCAGAGATGCACTTATATCAAGAGACTTGGACTTTTAAGAGTTATGATAATTATTTTTCCCTTTCTACCAGTAACAGAGAGGAGTCAAAATCAAATTCATTCAAAAATCCCATGTGATCAGTGATGCACTTATATTATCCATTTCTTGAATATACTCCAAAATATCAGTATTCCACTTCCATAGAAAGTTCATATTTGTTATTCATCCCACTATTTCTAAATGCGAAGTAAAAACAGTCCCTCTATTTTTGTACAAATTCCAGAGCCCACACATAAGAACAAAAACAGGAAATTAAGACATTGGAAAAGATGATGTTAGGTTTTGTTTTTGGATGAATGCAGGGCAGCTATAGTTTATAAGTAAGTTACATAAATTTATAAATGTCTATAATTTACGTTGATTAGAAGGCTGAAATTCAGACAGTCATGAGTTTTTGGAAGTGAGTGATGCAAATTGAAAGATTTGCTTTGAAATTCAAAGGGCAGCAGCGCAAGGGAAATAAACAAATTTGCATTTTTTGCAGAACAAGCTTTAAGAAGAATGCATATTAATCAGTTATAGACAGAGCATTCTTTTCATTAAAAGTGATATATGCTAACAGGAATGGAGGCTAAGTCATAGAATTGTTTACACCCATTTTTGGCCAAATTCTAAAAAAGAATTTGTTAATAGATTAATGGCCCAAAATGTTATTTTGGGGCTTGGTAGAATTAGGCCTTGATTGAATTGGGCCTTTGGTAGAATTTAAAGTGGTTATAATTAGGCCGAATTGAGTTTGGAAAGGCTGGAGAGAGTTTGAAGATTGATTAGGCCGCATTAATATTTAGAGCATGGCCTAATTAATTAGTCAAGGCCAAGATTGATTTTCAGATCTGGACCCATTTTCAGGCCTATTTAGCCCAATAAGGCCAAGATTCGTTTTTCAGGTCTGGACCCAGTTTTTCGGATTTATTCAGGCCTAAAACTGACCAAGTCAAGGAGGCCATAAGCTGCTTAGTTATGCTTGGAAAGCAAACTGCTCACAATCAGCTCAAAGGCCTAGAATGTTCTTGATTGACAGATCTGGGTAAACTGCTCACAAGCAGCTCAATGCCTGAATTGATACCATCCTTTAGCATGAAAAAAGGCTTGGGACACATGGCAGTCATGCATGGAGACAGCACAAGCAGCTCAAAGGCCTAGAAGGTTCTCTTTAAAGCGGCTTACAAGCTGGTCAACCAAGCTTGGTGACTGAAGTTGAAGCAAGTGGGCCCTCAAAAGAGACTCAAGAGCCAATGAAATGGATGAAAGGCCTAGAAAAATTTTGACCTTTAACCTTGGTGGGTCCAAGAGCTTCTCTCCAGGCATTCAAGCAGCTTAGAAGCAGCTCAAAAGGCCTGGAGATTCTGCACAGCCAAAATTCCTTTTGCCCTTTTACAAATTTTTATGCAGAAAATGAGAGTTTTTTCAGACCTTTCAGGCCTCAGCTGAATTCTTGGAGTGAGGAGTAAGGCTTGGACAGGTGGCAATCACTCATTGAAGGAAGTAGAAGCAGCTCAAGCCTAAGCCTTTACCAGGAGGACACTTGGCAGCCATGCATGAAGGCCTGTGGAAGCAGCTCGAGCAGCTCAAGGCCTGGAACTTCTGCCTATAAATACCAGAGTTGAAGGCCTTGGCAAAGATTCACGACCATCAAGCCCACGGCTTATCTTTCAATTACATTTACTTTCTAGCATAGTTTGTACTCAATCTAGCCAAGCCTAGATTTTATTTCATTTCCTTATAGCTTTCAATTATCTTTACTTTCCCGTTCAATCTAGCCAAGCCTAGATTTTATTTCATTTCCTTGTAACCAGACTTTGTTAAACCGTTAATAAAGTCCTTTTAATTCTGTTTTAGGTCTTGTTCTACTTTTCTTTCCATTTTCTAACAACGGTTAGGAAATTTTAAGTCCTTTTCATTAAGGCAAACCACGAACCACATACGACCTCACCCCTTAGGTCGCACGCAATCGTCTTACAAAAGTCAGATTGAGGCATCCAGGCCTTGATACAAATTTGGACTGCAATCCAATCCTGGCACGCTTGCGATTCCAAGCCGATTTGGTTTTTGCACTTTTTGTGGAGAAACAAGAATGTATTTTAAAGCATTGGGTTTTTTAGGTAATGTATATCTATGAAAAGCTTGGAACGTGCCCTTTTTTTGTTTGCAATCAGAATACATCTAAATACAAGACTTGCAGGTATGAACACCTCAGAATTTGGCAATTCAAAACATACACAAGAGGACTTCACTTTCTAATCAAAGGGCATGAACAAAATATTGAGGAAACATAACAAAAAAAAAATATAACCATAAACCTTCTGAAAAACCAAAAAAAAAAAATTAGAGAAGCTAATATCTTAGGCCAAAAAAATTTGACGAGCGCACATAAGGCACCTTCCTAAGAGAAGATTTATTCTTCTATAAATGTGAAACAAAATAATTAAGAGAAATAGTGGAGGACTTACGTAAGGTACATAAGTGGATGATCTGCTTGGGTTTAAAATTTCAATTCGCCTTTTTAACTCCTCCAGTCTAGCAAACTCAGTGTTGCTACTTTCTTGAACCTGAAAAGTTCATTACATCACAAAAAAATTCAAAGAACGTGACTTCAGCTTCCACATTTCCTAATTGCATACCAGATTGTTCAAATCTTCGCACAGCTTCTGCTTAAACACTTCCTCATCCTTTACAGCTTGCAAGGCTGCCTCCCACACCTGAGACAAAAACCAACCATCAACAGCATAAAAGGATGAAAATATTGGCCAAGAAGTACATAGGAACTTCCATTGCCTCTTTATGCATTATGATTTACTATGATACTTATGACTAGAAAAATTGATTAACGGTACTCTATCACGCAGCCACTACTCATCTGATAGCAAGTCATTTCACATCCTAATAGTTTTTTTTTTTTTGCTCGGCAAAGGAAATTTTATTAGAACTCGAAAGGGTACATCGAGAGAAAAAGTTGGGGACCAAATAGCTCAACCCAACACAAAGAAAACAAAAGCGAATCCCATCCAGCAGGAGTTTGGATGAGAACACCTCACAGTTTTAACAATCGAATACCGTCTAAATACACTTTGAACTCCTCAATCGAATACACCTTGATATCAAATTTAACTTTCATCCACATGGCCACCCTGTACTTGATTAAATCCACTACCTCCTCTACGCCAATCATCACATTCTGAAAAATAAGCCTATTCCGCATTATCCAAATTGACCAGAGTGTGGCAAAGAAACAAGCTTCCCAAATATGTTTTTCCAGGTTACGAAAGCTGGTATCGAACCACCAACTCGCCATACCAGCTACCGAGGGAGGGCAAACCCAGAAAATATGCCACCAGTCCAAAATTTGGGACCAAACGGACCAAGAAAACTTACAGTGAAGGAATAAATGGTTAGGCGTTTCCTGGAGCATCGAACAGAGCGGACATGATTGATCATTCAGCACAATGTTTTTACTAATTAAAACCGACTTTGTGGCCACCCTTTCCTGAATAACCATCCACGCCAATATTTCCACCTTTGGAGGGCATAAATTTTTCCAAATCGAACCCAAAAACAAATTACGATCTAGATTTAGTAACTCCCATTGTTCGTACACTGATCTTACCGTAAACCTCTTGTCCTCCGACCACCTCCATGTTAAGGAGTCAGGATTAGACGCATCCATGGCATAAGACTGCAATCGTTGTAACAAAGCCCTTAGCTGCCGATCCTAATAGTTGATCACTTGACCATGTTGTTTAGAAGGATTCTATGGGGCCAAGAACATTCCTTGTATTGTAATCTTGCTAATACTAAAGGCGTACGCAGTGTCAGTAGATGTAATGTAACGACCCGAATTTTCACGTCAAATTTTTTTTAATAAAATTTAACATTTCATTATAATTCTTTTACTAAAAATCAATTTTATCATTTATTAAAGTGATTGTATTATTATTTAACTCTAGGAGCTAGTCATTAAAAACCCTTTGATATAAGATCTTTTTTCCCATATCTTGAACCTTATCCTTGTACCCAACTATTATAGAACCCTAGCCTTAGATTCATGATCCTAAAAATCTAGGAAAGATATGGGTGAATCTAGGAGAGATCTTGAGAGATATAGAGAGAGAGATATCTAGGAGAGATTTGGGAGAGACATGTCAAGTATGTAGATATAGATAAGGAGAGAATCATAATTTTTATCCTAGGGAATCCTAGAAAATCTAGCTAGGATATGCAAAATCTAGTTAGGATCCTAATCTAGATATGATATACAATTTAAGATTTGTTATTCCCTCAAATCTAAGGAGTTTATTGTAGGAGATTGAGAGAGAGATTTGATATAGATTTTTCATAGATATCCCTAGATTTTATAAGATATATTAAGATTGGATTGGATTTTATTAGATTTTATAAAGATTTTTCTAGATATTGTTAGGATTATATAGGATATGATTAGGATTTCATAGGATCATATAGGATAAGATTATATTGGATTTTATTAGATATGATTGGATTTTATTAAGATTTTGCTATATGATCTAGAATCTTCCTTCACTAGTATAAATAGGCATGCCTTTCACATTCTTTCCACATTCACAAGCACACACACACCACCAATCATCCACTTCTCTCATGCTTCATTAGTATGAGTTTGGAGAGCAAAAGAGAGAGAGGTTTCGGCTAGAAAAAGAAAAAGAGGAGGAAATTAGTTCAATTCCACCATCACTCAAAACCACTAGTTGATCTTTAAAATTCCAAATTCGTAGTTACGAGAAAAATATTTTTCTTTTCATCAAATTCCAACCGAGGCGACGTCACTCCATTTCGACCCGACGAATCCGTAGCCGCTCTACTGCCAAGAATAACGGTAGAAACCTCCTATCTGCTCACCTAAGTATAATGTCGATGTGCTATATGTTTAGCTATTTATTTACTATTTTTATGATATCACATGATTAAATTGTTTAAGTTGACACTACTAGAATAATAGATAAAGACCACGCTCAAAAGTTAATTTGAAACAATCACAGTTTTAATGAAAGTGTGATAAAGAAATATACAATGAAATTTTCATATCACTTTACTAATGAAACCGTGATAAATAATAGTTTTTATCACAGTTTTGATAGAACTGTAATTGTAATTGCTTGTTTTAATCACATTTTATTTTGAAGCGTGATAAAATATACTCATTTATTTAACTACGTTTCAGTAAAAGCGAGATAGAATAAGTTTGTTGTTCGTTTCAATCACATTTTGTTTTGAAGCGTGATAAAATATACTCACTTATTTAACTACGTTTTGGTAAAAGTGTGATGTATTAGTTTGTTGTTCGTTTCAATCACATTTTGTTTTGAAGCGTGATAAAATATACTCACTTATTTAACTACGTTTTGATAAAAGCGTGATAGAATAATTTTGTTGTTCATTTCAATAACATTTTGTTGCAAGTGTGGTAATATACTTTTTGAAAGCGTGATAGAATTGTTTTTCTATAAAATCATGACTACAAAAATTAGGGTCCCGATGTCCATATGATATAGTTTCCGTTTTACTAAAAAAAGATGAGTTTAGTCAAGTGGTAAAGGTCACCCATTGAAGACAAGGAGTCCCCTGGTTCAAAACTTGGGAGCTCCTCTCCTTTGGCATTATTTCTTTCCTTCTTCACTTGTATGTAATCACGGTTTTTGTGCAAGCTGTAATCTTATATAGTTATTTACCATGGTTTTAAGTCCAAACCGTGATCATATACAATAATTAACCACGCTTTTGTGTCCAAATCGTGATCTTATATAATAAGTAACCACAGTTTTACATCCAAACCGTAATCTTACAATACTTTTTATAACGCTTTTTTTTTTCTAAACCGTGATGTTATCTTGCCTTTAATCACATGCAAAAACTGTGATCGAATCATCATGACTTTTAATAACGGCCCGATCAACCACGGTTTTAAAACCGTGATTAAACTATAACAACCACGGGTAAAGCCCATGATCTTTAACGTTTATTGTAGTAGTGTGAAAAGTTGATTTTATCGTTGTGATGCTTAATTAATTGCATGTTTGTGGATAAGTTGTGATAATTTTCAATATTGTCGAAAATAGAATTGCATGAAATTAGTGATTTATTATTATCGCATGATTGTAGCAAGCTTTGAAAGAATAATGTGAACGCGAGAAAATGATGCATGATTACGAGACACGAGAAATGAGAAGTGGAACAAAAAGTAAAAAGAAAATGAAACGTGAAAGATTAATAATTGTGTGAGCATGAGAACCCGATGGAATCTGAAAGAATGGTTAGCGGAATCATGGCTCGGGTGTGCGTGTGTGTGAGCATGAGAACCCGATGGAATCTGAAAGATGGTTAGCGGAATCATGGCTCGAGTGTGCGTGTGTGAGCATGAGAACCCGATGGAATCTGAAAGATGGTTAGCAGAATCATGGCTCAAGTGTGCGTGTGTGAGCTTGAGAGCCCGATGGAATCTGAAAGATGGTTAGCGGAATCAGTGCTCTTGGGTGGCAAAATCTGAACTTAGCCTGGGAGCCCGATAGGTCCTGAAAGATGGTCAGCGGAACCAGTGCTCGGAAAAATAAAATGGAAAGTGGAATCGATACTTGAAAAATGATGACACGGTTTACGATACGCTACGATAACTCTGAAAGGACACCGACACCTCTGTTTACCTTTGTGATGTGAAATTTTTGCGAAATGATAAATTGTTATATGCTATTTTTGTTAGTGTATGGGACATAGGGGTAGGAGTTAGCTATTGGGCTTAATTGCTCACGGTGTTACTTTTGTGACCCTGGCATCTTATGCCAGAATTTAGAGATGAATAGGGGGAATTTTATGATATGGAAGAGCTCGGTGCTGTGCAGAATAATGCAGAAGAAGACGGACGTCAAGAGGAGTAGAATTTACCCTAGTGCCCTTCCTATCATATTTGTTAAATGTACTTTGATTAAGGAGAATTTAGCTTGTAATGAATTTATATTTAATGAATGTTGAAAGTTTATTAAATTAACGTTCCCAAAAATCGGGGCGTTACATGTAACCTCAGAAATAAAACCATTTATAGTTACTATGATACTATAAAAGCAGCAAAAGTTGTTTCTCCTGTACTCTGATTTGCATGGCATTGCTGTAAAAGGGCTCTGGATTTCCCCTGCTGCTGATCCATCACTTTGCTCCTTCATTTGCTCTTTACTGGTTCTCGCAGTCTTAGCAGCCTTGACTATCTGGTATAATCTATGCTTTTCCCATTTTTTTTTAATAGCATTAGTGGTATGAGTTCTTCATAACCTCCTCTTTTGTTACTGCTTTGTTTTTAATGCTAATCTTATTCTTTACTTTTTTCCAACACAACTGAATAAAATCTCCCTAATTTGCAGGATCAAATTCAACATCCAGATCACAGATCTAACTGTAAGCATTGAAGCTATAGTCTTCTCAGAAGTTGCATTAGAAGTTTACAGCATTACACCAGCTGATGCAATGAATGTAAGGAAAACATACTTACTTCATATAAAACGAACTCAGACAGTTTACATTTAAAAAAAAAAAACCCTACCTACCTACCCAATGCAGGGACAACTTGCCCTCCCAATGCTTCACAAACTAGGCGAACCAAAGAAATGCATCATCACATTGAAGGCCTACATATACAACTATACATGGCTCAGCCAAATAAAGTTCAACTTGCACTCCATGTCTGCCGAAAACCTCTCAGAAGCAACAAACCATTCAGAAGAACTTCTCGCTCTACCTCCAAATAAGAAGAGCAAAAAGGGAGAGCACAAACCAAGCAGCTCAACCTCCACCCCAGCAATCAACACCCCAGCAAACAGCAGCCCAACAAAACACATTCCAGCAACTAAAGAAACTTCCAACAGCCCCAACAAGAACAAATAGTCAGCTTCCATAATCTCCAGAACTTTACAAGCTTTTGGCACGAAGAATTCTCAATCAAAAGACTTTTGCTTTGTCTAATTTGCACGAACTCTACTTTGATGCTACGCCTTTTGAAGTTGTATAAAAATAAAAATAAAAAACCTGTAGCCAAAGTCATGCAATTAGCCACCAAAGACAGGAACATATCTAAACCATGACTTCTACATGTAACTTTTCTATGATAAAACACTTGGTCAAACTAATGCATGTAACTTCTGCTATGATCAAGTACATGCATAATATTAGGAAGAATCAGAAAACGATCCCCACAACGGACATGGCAGACGTGCTTTGCACATCGCCATGCATCTAGTCTTTTATATGCAAAGGAAGTCTCACTCTCAGACTTATTAGTTATAGCATGGCAATTTGGAAGGCTGAACCAAGCAACTATACAGTTGATAGCAATACCTTCAACTCAAGTTGTTTTGTGAAAAAAACTAGGGGCCCTACTTAGACATTTTTCTTTACATGCAGCCCAAAAAATAGAATCTATTTCATTATGCTTCAACTACATTGAATTTAACTTCACCTATTGTATCTGCCGAATATGATATATATGGTAAATCAACTTGATTATATCTTGTTGTAAATTTTTAGGTAAAACGCAACACAGGTAATGTATGAGGTGATATGTTGTTGCAATTGATTAACTATTCAATATTTCTTTCTTTTTTTTTGATAAACACTATTCAATATTTCTTGTTACTCCTATATGCCTTTTTAACTCTGTATGTATAGTTAGACCCCAACTTGATCAATTCCAGTTTCTTCTTTTTTTTTTGTGTAAGATTATTCTGTTATAAAAGAACCACACCCAAAATACAATGCCAAGTTACACTCAAGACACAACAATCTATTCACATCATTCACAGGTGCTTGCGACCTTAGTGTGTGTTGCAATAAGAAAACCCCAAGCGTAGGGCTAGGTCGGTTGCAGCATAATAAACTCGGAAGTCCGAGGTCGAATCCACAGGGAGCCAATGGAGCTAGGCCGGAGGTTTGATTTACGAAGGGTTTTTAGCGTTAGGACCGCTAACCTTTAGTTCGGCTTTGAGACGGCCAACTTCTGAGTGATGGAAATTCTCTCTACCTCCTAACTTTAATTGAAAACAAAGATTGACTAGAAATTAAAAGCGGCAAGGTCTAGGGGTTCATTCCGCCCATAACTTAGGCCGTTCAATGCTTCTCTTTGATAACTCAAGTGAGAGTCATTATCATTTGATCTCACTCGGAAAATTTAACCATAAAAATCAAGTTTAACTCATACAACGGGGTTTGGAAATGGAAAGGAACTCATTTAGGCATTTTATCAAACACATAGAGTGCCATGGTTCTAAGCATTGGGTGTGCCAAGGAGACTTGTCTACACCCAATCAAAGAAGTTAACAACCCTAAGTTTAGACCAAAGATTAGAGTTCAACAAGTTCTTTGAGGCATTTTGGCAAACACCTAGAGTGACATAGCTCCAAGCATTAAATGTGGCAAGAGATCGAGTCCTTGCCTACACATAATCAAAGAGGTTAACAACCCTAGGTTTTGGTACATAAAAATGAACTTAGTCCATTCACAAACCACATTAAGCACAAGAAATGAGAGAAGCCATTAAACTACCCAAGTCACGGGATAGAAATCACCCCATGACCAAGCCTTTATCACTACTCAACCATAGAACAAGAACGAAGAACAAGCATAAAAAGATAAATACGATTCATGGATGAAAACGAAAATAAACTTAAGATTACGAAAGATCTCAAACGTACCTACAACATTAATGAAGACGAAATACCTCAAAACCCAACTCTTCAATCTCCTTTGAAGAGAGATGAAGAGTTTGAGAGGAGAGGGAGGTAGAGAGAGAAAGCTCTAGGTCTAAAAAATGAAAGATATCACTGAAAATGAGGTTAAAAACTATTTATAGTCCCAAACATTCGGGATACAAAAGTCTAAACTACCCCTGAAATGTCCAACAGTCGGGCAAAAAAATGCAGAAATTTGGGAATGTCTACCGGTAGACATTGAATGTCTACCGGTAGACATTGGTCGTTTCAGAATGATGCCAAAATGGTGTCCTCACTGATCTGGAATTGAACCGGTAGACATTGAATGTCTACCGGTAGACATTGTGTCTGCCAGCCTTCCACAGCAGCTCATGTCAGCTTTTGTCAGGCTTTGTTCCGGGGCTTCCACGACAATCCCCAAGCTCCGGAATCGCTCCGATTGGAGCCCTCGGATCACCGAACGTTGTTGGAGCGAAACTTGGCTTTATTCAAGCCTTATTCACACGGAAAACCTGAAATCACCAAAAACGCACCTTTCGCGCAATATCAAACAAAAACAAAGAGTTATGCGCGTGAGCATGGCAAAAATGAGCGAGATAAGCCCGGTTATTTACACTATTGAGGGCTTATCACACCCCCCAACTTGGACTTTGCTAGTCCCTAGCAAATTTAAACAAAAAGTATATAACTAATTCTATGCAATCTTCCCCCAAAACAAGAAATGAAACTATGCTCAACTTAGGATACGGCAAGAGTCCACAATCAACACCCCTTCGGACTCAATCACATGTAACCCACGCACATGCATACAATGAACTAAGGTGAACAAATTATGCCAACGGCCAAGCAACACACATCCACCTTGAATTTCAATTCCAGGACTCAAAAGAGCGTGCTCTGATATGAACTTGCACAAAGTAATAAACTAGAACAACATCCCATGATAAGCGCTAGCAAGAATTGCAATAGCAAGAGACAAAAAAGCTATGCATGCTAATCAAAAGAGCGCCGACAAAGAGAGCTAAGAATTATTCACAAACAAACTAAGGTAACGGACATTCCATACTAAATTAGCATTAAATATCGATCATGCATCAAAAGGAGTTAGATGAGCGTACATTAGGATCAACGGAGGACTTTAGTAGCTTATAATGACCTCGATGCCAAGAAAAGGGAAACAAAAGGGGTAGCGGCCATAACTTTGCTTGGTTTCAACTACCCTTGGCCACTACCATCCCCTAGACTACCCAACCACGGCCACATGCCGGCCAATCACCAAACAAAGCTACGAAGAAGAAATAAAGAAAATCTACTAGATTAATCCTACTAAAACTACTACCACCGACTCCTCCACACCTAGTCATAATTCTCATCCGGCTCCTCACGTTATTTAGCCTTGTGCTCTCCCTTCTCATTGGACTCCTTCTCATCGGGAATGTCTGTTAGCTCGGATATCTAACCAATCCTCTCATCATAGTATTTAACCCTCTTTCGAATTCGGTTTTGCTCTTTCATAGCATTTCTTTGAGAAATAGGGTCCTTTGAGGTGAGATTTGTAGTAAGAGAGATTGAGGGTCCAATTTTGAGAGCTTTGGAGAGGGAGATGAAAATTTGGGGCTTTAGCTTTTGAAGTGGGAGAGGAGAGATATGGAATCATGCATCAATTCTTCGCCCTTTTCCATCCCAACCACTTCTATCACATTCACACCACCCTCAAACCTCCTTGAATCATTGAAAATCAATTTCACACAACCCTCCAAACATCCGGCTTCCTAAGCTTGAGCAAGAATGGAGACTCGGACTACGGTTCAACAAATTGGAACGAGGGGACACATTTGTGATTTTATCACGCAAAAATTGCCTTGTATCATTTCCTACGTACGCCAATCAACTCCAATATGATGCATAAAAGATATCTAAACTACTCACGTATGAACAAACGGATATTATTTACGCAAGTGCGGAAAAAGAGACAAACAAGCATGGGATGCTTCAAAACGAACTTCAACTCTAAGCGATGCATACTACTTGACACACCTTGGAGCTCAATTTGTTCAACAAAGTTCACGTATATGCATGCAACATGGATTCAACACATAATCAAATTCGACGGGGTGCATGACTCTTGCCATTATTAGGGAAAATTGAGCATAATCTAAGTATCTAGCACTTGAAATCACTAATTACAAGGGAAAACTGCACAAAAAAAAAAAAATTTAAAATTTCTATGCAATACCGAGAACGAAATAAACTTAAAGCATAAACCATCCCCCCCAACTTGAAATATGCAGTGTCCTCAATGCAAAAAGACAAAAAAGTAAGGAGATGGATAGAACAAAAGTACCAACGGGGTGGAATGTCAACCACCCGATACCTCGACCAAGTTGGAGGATTTTGCGTCATTGCCTCCGTTCGTCCTTAGCAAAGCTTCCAAAGTTCATTCCTGCAAAAGGTTTAAGAACAAACCTCCTACTTGGAGACAAAAGACATTAGTACCGCCGGCTCGTGGTAGCCCGGCAACAAAAATTATTATTAATAAGTATTGAAACCACCGAATCGTCACGTGATTAGACGGGTACTACTTTTCTCCCCGTGTCTCGCTTAAGGCGCCACAGAGCAAGTCATACGACATCTTAGGCACGACACAGGTGGCTATACCGGACCACAAAAGTAAAATGGAAAAGGAGAGATTATGTGTGTTCAACCAAACGTGGATTTCGAACATTGATTGTGCCATTAAGAGCTATTACCATGAGCATCACACTCCACTCCAAAATCTTGGTCAAAAATTGGACTTGGCCATGCCACAAAAAGAGATACTTGGAGTAAAGTAATTGCCGAATTTGTTTCAAAAACATAAGTTCCACCAAGTGCGTAGTCCAGACTAGATTGATTTTCAGACTGTTGACAAAATCTACAATGTAAGGATGGTAAACTAAATTAAAATCATCAACACCAAGAAAATCAACTAGTTCAACTTCAACAAAATCGTGCCATGGTGGAGACTTAATAGGAGTTCGGGCAACATCTACAAGATTCTCCAGAGTAGGAGACCGACTCTTGGTCTCATATGCATCCTCTGGCTCCTCTAACAAAGAGTACAAGTAATTCACCTCCAGTGAGTTAAGAAAATTTGCCTCTTCGGCGGTAAGGCATTCTTCCAATGGGTCGTCACACAGAGGGAAAAATACTTGGTCTATCATGCTCATCACAATATATAATAACAAAAATTAGGAAGGAGAAAAGAAAAAAAAAAAAAAATGGATACTTACAGTGGGCGTAAAACGATACCTCCAAGTTAGCTACCAATTGATTCCCCGGCAACGGCGCCAAAAATGCTTGCGACCTTAGTGTGTGTTGCAATAAGAAAACCCCAAGCGTAGGGCTAGGTCGGTTGCAGCATAATAAACTCGGAAGTCCGAGGTCGAATCCACAGGGAGCCAATGGAGCTAGGCCGGAGGTTTGATTTACGAAGGGTTTTTAGCGTTAGGACCGCTAACCTTTAGTTCGGCTTTGAGACGGCCAACTTCTGAGTGATGGAAATTCTCTCTACCTCCTAACTTTAATTGAAAACAAAGATTGACTAGAAATTAAAAGCGGCAAGGTCTAGGGGTTCATTCCGCCCATAACTTAGGCCGTTCAATGCTTCTCTTTGATAACTCAAGTGAGAGTCATTATCATTTGATCTCACTCGGAAAATTTAACCATAAAAATCAAGTTTAACTCATACAACGGGGTTTGGAAATGGAAAGGAACTCATTTAGGCATTTTATCAAACACATAGAGTGCCATGGTTCTAAGCATTGGGTGTGCCAAGGAGACTTGTCTACACCCAATCAAAGAAGTTAACAACCCTAAGTTTAGACCAAAGATTAGAGTTCAACAAGTTCTTTGAGGCATTTTGGCAAACACCTAGAGTGACATAGCTCCAAGCATTAAATGTGGCAAGAGATCGAGTCCTTGCCTACACATAATCAAAGAGGTTAACAACCCTAGGTTTTGGTACATAAAAATGAACTTAGTCCATTCACAAACCACATTAAGCACAAGAAATGAGAGAAGCCATTAAACTACCCAAGTCACGGGATAGAAATCACCCCATGACCAAGCCTTTATCACTACTCAACCATAGAACAAGAACGAAGAACAAGCATAAAAAGATAAATACGATTCATGGATGAAAACGAAAATAAACTTAAGATTACGAAAGATCTCAAACGTACCTACAACATTAATGAAGACGAAATACCTCAAAACCCAACTCTTCAATCTCCTTTGAAGAGAGATGAAGAGTTTGAGAGGAGAGGGAGGTAGAGAGAGAAAGCTCTAGGTCTAAAAAATGAAAGATATCACTGAAAATGAGGTTAAAAACTATTTATAGTCCCAAACATTCGGGATACAAAAGTCTAAACTACCCCTGAAATGTCCAACAGTCGGGCAAAAAAATGCAGAAATTTGGGAATGTCTACCGGTAGACATTGAATGTCTACCGGTAGACATTGGTCGTTTCAGAATGATGCCAAAATGGTGTCCTCACTGATCTGGAATTGAACCGGTAGACATTGAATGTCTACCGGTAGACATTGTGTCTGCCAGCCTTCCACAGCAGCTCATGTCAGCTTTTGTCAGGCTTTGTTCCGGGGCTTCCACGACAATCCCCAAGCTCCGGAATCGCTCCGATTGGAGCCCTCGGATCACCGAACGTTGTTGGAGCGAAACTTGGCTTTATTCAAGCCTTATTCACACGGAAAACCTGAAATCACCAAAAACGCACCTTTCGCGCAATATCAAACAAAAACAAAGAGTTATGCGCGTGAGCATGGCAAAAATGAGCGAGATAAGCCCGGTTATTTACACTATTGAGGGCTTATCAACAGGGATTCTAGCCCAAGAAAGCTAGCATGCTCTAACATCACTAACAATATTGCTTTTAATTCACAGTTTCTACCAACAAGTACATCGTGTTGAAGACAAAAATCACACAACCATACACTTTTCTCCCAAACTGAACAAAAACTTTCCAAACCCATACCTATTTTCAAAGCTGGAAACAGAAAAAACCCGAGATAATCAAAGGAGAATCGAACAAGAGCACTTTCAGATGACACCAAAACCAATAAACACCCAAACAAAGCAAAACAAGTATTTTTAAAATCATACCTTATCCACACCGTCCAACTGTCGCTGTTTCACCTCCATGTCTTTGCTTTTGGACCTCTCTCTTTGATAATTAACGTTCATCCTCTTCTGCCTTGTATAATAACATTTCAGCTTTTTTTGGAAAGAGGAAAATATAACTCTTACACAGATGCTACCTATTGGAAAAGAATAGAAAAGAAAATTGGTTCTATTGGACTTTCATTTCAATGATACATCTTTCTAATTGGACAAAATTGGGTGCTTTAGTACTGTTGGATTTGAAAATCCATATATGGAGTTCATTTTCTCATGGGACGTATGGTCTTCCATATGCAGCCTCCTATGTGCACTTAATGTAAGCTTTCTCCAAATGATCTTATCCTTCCTTTATATAGCCATCCACCCTTTCAATAGAAGGCTAGGATCATTTTCTTGAACATTTTTTAGATTATTCTCCAACCTTCTAAAGAGTTCACCCTTCTAGATCACTACCGAACCTTCTTTTCTAAACTTCTCTAGTCTACCCTCAACACTTGCTCTAGTCCTTACTTTCCTTAGGAATGTAGTGTTGTTTATTTTGCCCATATTAGAAAGAAATAAAAACATTGGCTTGAAGAAGGCCTGACTTTCATCTTTTCGCCTTAGCCTAAGATGGCAAGATTCAATCCCAGGTCTTAGGTGTGATAACCGAAAGTTGCATATCCCTTTTTGGGCTTTCAGTAGTTCAGTCTGTTTGGGCTACAAAATATCTACTAAAACTAAAAGTGAAGTTTCCATTAATTATGAGATATCTCTTACTGATTTGTGGATAATGCTTTTGCAATATTTTGATTGCAGAGACAGTTTGCGCCAAACTCAAGGCGGCAACAAGATTGTTGATGAATTTCCTTTGCCGAGCCAAAAGAAAAAGAAAAAAGAAACAAGATTGTTTTGGGGGAATTAATTCAGAAACTGAGGGAGGTTCGCTTGAGTCTGGAAAATCTATCGGTAGATCTCCTACGCTTATTGAAGGAGATCGACCCCAATGACCCCCTTAGGCTTTGGAGGATTGAAGTCGTCATATGTGCAATTTTCTGGATTTTGGGGTGCCATGTCGTTGTGCACTATTGCACTTTAGCAGTATAATACAGCAAAACAAAGTAGTTTTAGACGGTTAGACCCTACTTACATCAGCTCCTTTACATTAAAACGACTTGTAAATTTCTCTTTGGAGGAACTATATAATTGGGATGGTATCCAAAAACAAACTCGGCCCGGCTCAATTGTTGTCCACAATATAGTAGACGGAGGCAGGGGCTCTGCTGCCTGGTAGAGGCAACAAGCACTACCCACACCTCAAAACTACTGGTCCAGTGGTCCTCTTTAAATTTTTTTTGAATCTGGTAAGGGGCCCGTTTTTCCCTTTTCCAAAAGCCCTAACACGTTTCCCCTAAGAGCATCAAAATATCAGGCTCAACAAAATTTAGGTTAAATTAACCTCAAAAGTCAATTTTTCTACTTTAGCTACTCATTTTTTTCACAATTACACTCCTTATGCGTTGTTATGCAAGATTTCATTTCAAGTGGATCCCTTTCTCATCAGGACAAAATGTCGAGTCCACATAGTAAATGAGAGATCAGCCTATTCATGGTTGGAACTCGGCCAAAATTCGCGTAGGCTTTGTTATAAACTAGCAGTCGGAATCACTGGCTTTGTACACCAAGAAAGAGGGAGTTCCTGTATAAGTAGAAGCCAGTGCCTTTCCAGCTGAAGTTGGCTGGGAGAATGCCAGCTGAGAGTGTCCTAGGACTACTTCCATGCAGAAACTTCTCCTGCATTGAAGAAAAATATCAGATCAGATAAACATTAAACATAAAACTGTTACAAGTGGCCAAATTCGAGTAACCAAAAAAAAAAAAAAAAACACGCAATTTAGCTACCATGCGCACACAAAACAAACGCCCAAAAAAATAAACCCACTATTGGAGGAAGAGTGGACATGGAACTTTTGTTCCATGCAACATGATTAGGGAAGCAAATAGTTTTTTGAAATTTGAACTAAGATTGGAAAAGCTATGAAGCACGGATACTCCAAGCTACTCGCATATAGGTATCGGATACGGCAAATAATTATTGAAAATTTAATTTGATGCTATTAATTTCGGATACTTGGGATACTTCCAGGATACAGCATAGCGAAAATGAAATTTGGTAAAGGACTATGTGACTTAGTAAGGGGCAAAATATAAATGTGCATATAGGACCAGCTGATACTCAATGCTAGAAAAAGGTCATAAACAATTTCTGGTACCAGTCGATCAATGCGTCATCCATCGTCCGTCCGTCAGTCTCTCTCTCTCTCTCTCTCTCTCTCTCACACACACACACACACAGGCTTCAAAAACAGTTAGCAAGAACATCTTTTACCCCTTTCTTTAAGCAGCCCCAGTTAGAACCTGTACTAGGGCCATTCGTTACTTAACTGCTAAATCTTTGGGGGCTCTAAGGATACCTAGCATGATATCAGGGCTTAATCTTTTAACACAAATTTCAATAAGCTATCGTATGAAGTTCTTCTGTCTAGTTCAGAATCTCTTTTGGTTAGGACAATTTGTTTACCCAACAGGAGCTACCATTAAAAGGAAGAAAGTAGAGATCAAACATAGTACGTTTATGATATATTACCGTGCAGCATCAAGTAAATAGCTTGCAATGTGTTTTCTTCTGTTGCAGGGACTGACCCAAATGGCTCTGATGCCACATCGAGCTGGAACAGTTTCCTCTTCACAGAATATGGCTCCACTGCAGTTGCCTTCCAACACCTCATAACTGGTATGTGATGTGGCTTTTCTTGTTACTTCCCTCTGAAAAATCACTTCACCAAATTGGAGAGTAGTTGAATCTGGTCTTGCATCCTTTGCTCCAGTACCTTTGTGTCCTCCTCCACCCTTTGAGCTTGAGAGGATCTTGTATGCCTTCTTTATCTGTTCTGCAACTAGACAGCCAGCAATTCTTTGGGATTCAACAAATAGGTACACCTGCAAACAAGTGCAAAATCAGATTAAGAACAAGTAATAACACCAAGGTTCAAGAACCAACTTAATGCATAACCTTATGTACCGGTTCTACAAAGAACCGTGTTTTCAAACAACAGAAGCAATCACATAATTCAGGAGTAAATGAAATACAGTGTGCTTGTGAAAGGTTTTTTTAATGCTGATTTTAACGTTGTTTTGAAGTGTGTCATTTCCAAGTTCATTCCGGAGAAAGGCAAAAAGTGCATGTATTCTTTGATTTGGTTCCACGTGTTTTTGCAATGTTTAGATAAACTTATATAGTGCACATCTGTTCTTCTTCAAATCTGAACATCCATTTTGTATTAGTGCAAGCAAAGAGTGCTCAAGCCAATTACCTTACAGTGCTTATGAAATATCCATTCCTCACCAAGCTCCATCTCCATCATCTTTACAACCTCCTGGACCTGACAATACAACAATACCATAATTGAACCTCCACATATCATAAATGCAGTACAAATTTACATACTTATCTATAACCCAGAAGCGAATTTGCACACCTTATTCCTTTGATGAGCAGGGTCATCCTCCAACACCAAAATTATACGACTCCCTTTAAGCGCAGGCATTTGAATCTCTCTCTCATTTCGCCAACCCTGTTCCATAAGCTAGTTTCTTTGATCGAATATAACACTACATAAGTAATATGAGCACATTTTAATACAAGTTTCCTCCTCCTTTTATCAATACCTTGAATTGAATACCATGAGTGTAATCCTTGTGGAATGTCTTGTGGACCTTCTCATCCCCTTCTTCCCCAGCAGCATATTTGAATCCACATGTGGTACACGTGCGTAGTAGAAAGTCAGACTGACCCAACTCTAAATGGAATTGAGCATAGCTCCTTTTCTTGTTCAATACTTTCCTAGATAAAGATGGTACTGGTTTTGATGACAGGTCCCCCAAATCAGCTCTCTTTGGCATATCCCCCACTGATCCACCATCACTACCACTTTTTCCACCAAAAGGGAAAAGAAAAGAAAAACCCACCAAGTAAATGACTCCATGAATAATCAAAACTAAGTTGGCTCTGCTAGGATAGATGCAGATTTCAAACGAAAGGATTTTACGTAGAATTTCAACAACAAAAAAAAACATAGTAAGAATTTTAGTTATAGGTGTTCTATGAAACTCAAGTGGTGATGGATTCAAGGTCGAACACATGTATTTCATTAGGTTCTTTGTATAACCACGTTAAGGATTTCAATTCATGTTCAAAAGTTCATTTAAATTCATCACAATAAAGCTACCGAACTCGATTTCAAAATCCGTAAATATCTATTGGCCCAAAGAGGTCGCAAGGCACGAAGACCAAAAATTTCAAACCTTGCTTTTGCTAACTCCAAGGCCCCAGGATCAGTCGAGATGAGCGCAAGTGGGCCCGAACACCTGATTATGAGGGGAAAAAAAGAAGATACATATCTACCAAAACTAAGGTTTAGTATTACCGAAGAGTAGTGTTGACTCCTGTCAGTAAAAATCGAAAATTATCCAAACGGAGCCCTAATAATTCGGTAATTTCAACTTTCAAAAAAATATGAGCGTATTGTAAAATTCATTCAAGAACACTATTTCTTTTTCCTTTTTTTTTTTTTGGGTAATGCAGGGTGTCCGGGTCAGCTTGCGCGCACCTCGGATTAATTCCTACAGCCCCTCCCGCAGCCATTTCACACGCATGCGAGTGGGGTGAGGTGGTCTCAAGAGTTGTTGACAAGGCGAATCGAACGTAAGACCCTAAGACCACTATTTCTTACTAACTCCAAATACGGTTACTGGGTTGAAAGGGAAGGTAATTTGGACAGGAAAAAAAAATAGGAAGAGAAAACCATACCTATTTGGTGGGCTTGGAGGTCGTCTACGTTGGTATGTGATTCGAATTTCTGGTTCTTTTCTGTTGGTGACTTCACCGCCGAACAAATCGTCGTAGACGGGAGGTGGTTCATCGGATTTCGGTGCAGAAGAGGAAGAACCTGAGGGGTTTTTGAAGAACGAACTGATTTTGGGCTGCATTTTTCTGTTTTTGTTTTGTTTCGTTTGATGGGGATTTTGAAGGAAATGGATTCTCTTCAAACCCTCGAAGACTTGGAGGGTTCTGTAGTCTGTGAATAGTATAATGGCGCAGAGAACCAATCCCGATATAGAACGGTTTGTATTATGGCGCCAAAATAATTTTGTAATTGAAAATTTTCGCGCCAACGGTTCGTATTGTGGCGCCAGCTCTCTTTTAGATTCACATATTTCACGGAAGAGGCGGCGATCTACACCCCACCTCCACGAACGCCGCCGCCCACTCTCCTCTCTCTGGTACGTAAGTAATCAAACCCACTAGAATGAGCATCTAAATAACTCCTTTAAATAAGATGCATATTTAATTTCTTATCGAGATTTTCAAAACATCTTTGTGGCAATTTTACAGAAAAAGAGTTTATTTTCCCAAAGGGAATACTAAAAATAGATTTCAGCATATTTTTCTCAAATTATACTTTTTGAACTTCCCGAAATTGACAATAAAAATTAAAAAATAATAAGCGGCCATGCAGCACCATCCGGGCTCACAAGTCACCATCCGGAACGCGAAATAAATACTTATTTTTTAAGAAGGCAATTTCAAGCTCAAAAACGATGAGCTTATTAAAATTAAAAAATATGCAATATAGATCTTGTTTGAAAGATCTCAATTGAGATCTTTAATACGGTGCAAAAAAAATTGAAAAGTTATTTTTCATTTACATTATTTTTGAGTTTGAAAATGTGAAATAAGTACTTACGGAGTATTTTTTAAGAAGGTGTTCTGGAACGGGCTCTAAGAAATCCCAGTCTGCAAGGAAAGCTCTCAACAAACCTTCAATATCTTTCAAAATTTTCTGGGATAAAAGGCATAATGAAAGCAATAAACCTGCATGCTCCAAACAGTAGATTGGATTAATTCAGCGGCCAGCATGGATCGGATTGGTTCAGTTTTATAGTAAACCAAGAACCAAATCACTACATACGGATTATGAATTTGGGGAACCAAACCAACCCATAAAAAGCATAGAACCAAAACCATTAGACTACGGTTCGATTTCGATTTCGAATCACGGTTTACTTGAAACTGAGATATCATCTTCGTAAATTTTTTAAAATATTCAAAATTGCAGAGATAAACTGAGAATTGGTTTTCATTTATAGAAATATAGGAAAATTTAGGAATTAATTGAGCCATGAAATCAATATTCACTGAATGGAGCATTATATATCCATATAGCATACCATGTGCTTTTTTGTACCAAGATTATAGGAATGGGTAGTAGCATATAGAAGTTTATGCTAAATAATTTGGGAAATGATTTTGTCACTCCCTTTTTTGTTAATGTCACTCCCTTACAAGTGTATTTTTGGTACACTTGCAGGGAGTGGCGTTAACAAAAAAGGGGAGTGGCAAAATCAGCAGCCAATAATTTTGGTGGTAAATGAATACTAAATAGGACGGTGAATTGAATAGATTATTAATTTAGAAAATTAGTTGACTATGACTCCCATGTATACTTGGTGCATTAATTGGAATACCACGTGACGGTACTCCAAAAACATATAATGATTTTTTCTCCATATTCAACCCTCTCTCTCTCCTTCTGTCACGTTCCCCTCACTCTCTGTCTCCCTCTCTTTCTTCAAAAATCTAGAAAATTAAGGATGAGAGTTTGGACTTTGGAGTCTTGAGAGGCGCAAATACATTTGCATAAAGTATGCATTGATTGATTGGGTGGGTGGAGTGAAATGGGCCATAGCATGCTTGGCCCAGCCCGTTTAGTTCCGTACTAAGACTGTGTTCTTGACATCTTCATAAACTTATAAATCTAAAACTTATTCCGATATTTTTTATTTTTTGCAACTTTTTGTTTAACTTTTCATCGTAATTTTTGGAATTAATCGTTCATTTGGACAAGACAAATCAGAAAAGCATAAAAATACGTACCAATGTTAAAAAAATTGAAATAAGACGACACTTTAAACAAATAAAATAGTTTGATACTTTTTTCATTTTTAGTGAGCTTTTTTTTTTGCTTTCCATCATAACTTTGTACTTTTTAGACTCCTCTCATCAAGATGGATGATTAATCCAAAAAATATAACCCAAATCTAACAAAAAATCTGAAAAGACAAATAAAACACACAAAACAAAGGGAAAAAAAAGTTTACAAGAAGGGAGCCTGCTTCGTGCCGCGCTTAGCCCAACCCATGCATTAGTCGTGCTATGCTGTGCAGGTCCATTTTAAAATATACTCACCTCTATCCTGGCCCACGAGCACATCTACCTCCGTATCGTGTCGGGCATGTGCTCCTAATTAGACTTTTCTTTCCGAGCATTGCAAAGAAGAAAAATATATTTTAAAAAATTGATCTTACTTAACTATCAAACATTTGCAATTCTTAAACCATATGCTGTCGATTATGTTGATGAGCACATTCTCCATGCAAAGGTCTACTTGTGTGTGCGCACATTGTGACCAGTCAACGATAACAACACCAATCTCCAACCCATCGGGGAATAAGCAAAGGCACTATACAAGGTTTACATGTAAGACACGCAAACTAGTATGCTTATGCTATTTGTATGGAGAGAGAGAGAGAGAGAGAGAGAATTTTTAAAAGATTCATTCTCTCATTTTTTCCACCATCAGTTCTCGTATTACAGTACTTCACATCCAAAAATGATCTTGTCTGCCACTAAAAATAGATAGTTATCTTAGTACTATGTTCCAAAATTGCGCATATGGCGTAACATGCTATCAGACTCACACTTGTGCCCAAAATTGACCAACTAAATATGGCCTCCTCTATGTCTAAGCTTCTGCAGCTAAATAGGTCCCTAAAACTATCCTAAAATTCCTAGCACTTTTGGATAACAGGCAGACTACAAATGTTACAAGTACTGTGTTATAATTTACCCTGATGAGCTGAACTCACCTAGGATCACCTCAAATAAGCTTTAATTTGAAGTGCTCATACCAACATCATCTGAGAACTTGGGTCAATAATTTTGCAGATATACCAATGCCGAATCCAATCCCAAGTGATCAGTACTTCTCCTGAACTTGTTCCCTAGGTCCCCTCATACCATTCCTCATTTGCTCTATTCTCACCACACAGCACAAATGGCTGAAATGGAAACATGGAAACAAAACAGAGAGAACCATGAGATAGTTGTTATCAGTGCATTTACCTAAACAAGAAAATTATGGTTAGATAGGGAGAAATATCAGCGTATCTATCCATGGTTGAGGTGAGTTCGATAATGAGGGGTACTTGAATTCCATGCTAAAACCCTCCACATTCATCAACGAAGATAGTGCTTCCAACTTTCCAGAGGAAAAAAACACTGTTTCCCGAATACGAAGTTGAATTTAAGATTGTAGGGTTCAAACCCTCAATCTGATTCCGGGGTAGTTGCTAGTTCCAGTTGGGCTCTAGTTGAGCCCTTGCACATACTAACGGTACCAAAAGAATTAATGATTTATCTCTACGACAACTTTGCAAACATAAATGTCCATGTAAAATGTTAAAACATAAATGTTCATATTATAAGATATCTATCGTTACTAGCAAATAAGAAAAGGCAAGTAAGATTCTTCAACGTTGTATATTGCCTGATTTTAACATTCTTGAGGTAAGAATCTTCCATTCTTGTACTAATAAGTAATACCTAGTTAATTTGACTTATTTCAACCATAAATATAAATAATAATAGAAACATTAAGTAGTGTAAAAAATAGAACCAGGCTACAGGTACAGCAAAAGTAGTACAGCAGCCGGGTACAGATCTCGTTTGCGCCCGTCTCGGGTCCCGCAAAGATGATCTGAGCCGCTCATTTTGTTCAAAATATTTCGATTAGGGTCCCTGTAAAAAATCATCTCAATCCGATATCAGAAATGGTGTTTATGAATCATCCAACTTTGCTTCAAAATTTAGTCTTTGCGGGACCCGAGACGGGCGCAAACGAGATCTGTACCCGGCTGCTGTACTACTTTTGCTGTACCTGTAGACTTTTTGTAAAAAATATATATATAATTCACTTCCTCACTGTCTACAACCCAGCTATCCCGACTTGCGTTCTACAAGATTTATCGTCAGGGTATGTCATAAAGGCAACTTTGCCTCCTAGTTAATTCAAGAAAATAGGCAAAAGGAGGCTGGCTTAGCAAATATTCCCTATCCCACGTCAGTGCAATGGTTGAAGACTGATGAGTGGAGAGGCCACCCAGACTCATACACTAGACTAGATTTGGAGGTTATAATCAATCAATGTGGGACAAGCTCTAACATAAATATTACGCAGAGCAGAAATATGCACATGCAGGTCGCAGCATAATAAGAAACTGATTAGCCACAACCAAATGATAAGAAGGTAAAAGACTTACTGGGCAGGTTTCTTAGGACAAGCATAGTGGTAAATTATCCTCTTCCACTGAATGTACCCACTAGGGCCTTTAGTCGATCAACTGCAGAATGTATGTTGTGCCTTTCTGCAATGGCCATGTTGATTTCCTCTGATGACTGCATTGACCATGTGGAGGAGAATTAACAAACATTTCAAATCATCTGATGGCTAGTTGCTAATAGCATAACAATTGTGCAATGCTATGAATTAGTCACAAGCTGTTCAAATCGAAATATAAGTGCTGCGATAAAACAAAAATCCAATTTTAACAGTTTGCTAAGACAAGAAAACAGCCACAACTAAAGACGGCATAGCAGCATATAAAACGTTAATTAACCATAATGGAGCTGCTCCTTCATGGGAAAATATACGATTTGGATGTGCTGCAGGGTTTTTGCTAGTGAAAGAAATTTAAGAAACAGACAAACCCTCGTTCCTGATTTCCTTGGTAAGCTTTTCTTCACTCAAAGGTTTATGTACGAAACAACAGTCCGATACATCTTTTGCTAAATAATCCATTAACCAGCATCTACTTGGGACAAAATCCAGGCACCACCTTCGCACACATTCTGGCTACCATGTTCCACCAAAGCTCTCACTAATGAATAGACTCTATTTCCTGGTTGCATGGCGAAGAATGAAAACCTCTATTTTTTTTATTCTTTAAAAGGTAAACTCAACTCAGCAAACTTTGATGCCTAAAAATTGTGTCCCGTCTAACTGGCTCCATACAAAGCTAAAATCTCAAGCAATAGCAAACTTGTCCCTTCCTCTTCTCCTCAAGCTATGTCATATTTGTCCTATTTCCTCATCAACTGTCAACTCAGATCAAATTATTCTTTCGCGTCGTTGCATAAGTTGGATACTTGCACAAAATAATAATACCACGTAGATCGGCTTTAGTACTTTTACCTCATTTCATCTTCCACAGGTAACAGTTCTAACATCCTACGATCGACACTTCTTATTACGTTTCTTGCAATGCCGTTACGGTTTCAACATCTGCGTTTTATATGATATCCATTACTTTCAAACGTGTTTCTCTACAACTAAAGTCAGACTCAAATATGTAAATCAACTTAGCAAGAATTTACCATCCACTTTAACTTCAAAATCAATTTTCCATAGGCAATACTCTCCTCATTCCCAATCAATATAAGATGTTTAAAATAATCACTTTTAGATATACCATAGCTATCAAGTTACACTAAATCTAAATTCCAATCTGCAGTCCCAAAAATTACACCAATGCATTCAGAGTTATTAACATAATTTACAACTTTAAATGCTACAGCATCTGTCAAAAGTTCGAACATAAAATAGACGACGACTCTGCTTACGTAAATCATTAGCAATCACAAACGACAGGACATCTATCAGAATGGATCTACATAGTCCAGCATTTAATTGAGCAAAACATTAAGGCCTGTGTACTGGTTTTGATACAAGCCTGCGGCCCTTGACAATTTATTTCTCTGCCCGTTGAACTCTCACACTAATCACCATCCTCCTTTTATGAATCTTTTATTTATATTTTTCTAAGAACATATAGCAACATGAAGAGAACAAGTCGTTATGAAAGCTTTCAAATACTATGCTTCGCTTGACAAAATCAAAGTAATCGCAGGGCCACATTGCAATCTGTACTTTGGCTATCATATCATAGTAAATCATGTCCAAAAGAATCGCCCTTATTTTGTGCTACATTAAGTAGAACTACATGATCCCACAGGATGTGTTTGGTGAACCATAAAATCAATAAGGATGGTGAACTTTAAAGGTTGGAAGGAATATAATCTCCTAAGTTCCAAGGGAATAAAGGTACCTGTACTACAAGTATGTTGTCCAAAATTAACTGTATCTCTGCCTTGCATGATGAAAGAACTCTCCGGATTTTAACATCCTTATGCATTAGTAGGACGACAGAGACAATTGGATTTATCCAACTAGAATGGTCGTGCACACAAGAAGAGAGCAATGACTTCTTTTCAGTAACCAATGATCCCATTCTGTTTAAAACAAGATTCAGAAATTTGTCGCTCCGATAAAACAAGAAATAGCAAGGCAGGAGATAATAATGGCTTGTGCTTCTAGGGACCGGGGCGGGGGCTTGATCATCAGATTCTGGAAAGCACTGCATCAGGAGAAGAAAGATACAATAGTAAGTGGACGTTGGAACAGAAAGAAGATTTGACGCAAGAAGCAACATGATACCAAAAGAAAACAGAAAGAAGATTTAACGTAAGAAGCAACATGATCATAAAAGAAACCATCTCAATATACACACCAAAACCTAAATGAAAATTTGGAAGATTCCTAGCCAACTGTAAAAGATGTAGTATGCTACTTGTGAAAGCCTAAACTTAATAATAGGAAGTGTATGAAAACACCAAACATCCGATTAATCAAGCCATTTTTGTATTTTAAAAAAAACCTAAATTTCAAGGATGATAGACATATGGGATGACAAGTGGAAACATTTATCACTAATTAAAACAATGAGGGAATCATGTCACCTGCTTAGACAAGAACATATTCAGTTGATTCATGGAGACAACACCCGAATGACATTCATGATCTTATACATGGAAAAGAATCACTTACCGTCACAACATCAATCAAGTATCCTGGAAGAAAATTGCTTAGAGTGAGAATACTCTGTTGAGAAAGTCTTGTGGGTCTACAGTCAAGTGCAACAAGCACCCTGAACAGGGCACATATATTGTCTAAACCTGGTCTCTGCAGCTGAACCTTCAAAAAATAAAAACAAAAAGATGGGTCTATATAAGAAGTTCTTTTTGCAGGGAACCCTTTGAAGACTGATCATGTGTAAGAGTAAAATATACAGAATAACAGAAATAAAGAAACAATAAAACCAGTGAACTATGGACGAAATTATCCAGCACAAAGTGGTCAAGTATGTGAACATCACTAAACATTCATTGAACAATCTAAAATGAGGGAAACTAGGTAAACTCACAATCTGATCAACAACTACAGTCTCTAGCATCTGGAAAACAAGAAAATCATCTCCCATCTGCAACAGGCAAGAGCAGACAACAGTAGTGACTGACCTAAAACTTCCACGATTAGAGATCTCGTCACTCTCCAAGATAGGACAACCCTTATCTGCATGCCAAAACCACATGGTCATACAAAATATAACCCAGTCAATAACCATAGATCTGTGCAGTAGCAAAATGAACTGTCTCTAGAAATATATGCCTGTTAATAATGGTAGACGACGGAGAAAGTGGAAAAAATCATTTTCCCTTAAGAACCCTGGTTAAACCTGAAATCTTATCAATAGAAGGTCGCATTAGATAACATGCTCGGCACCTGAAATCTTATCAATAGAACAGAGTTAGAATGGACAAGGATGCTACAAATTAAGTGTCCTTTCTCATTACACTCTAATGTTGTTCCCTTAAGAACCCTGGTTAAACCAATAATTTCCATGACTGGTTATGCAATTGGATACAATGAGTTTCTAACAATGTTGAAATAGGTATTATCGCTTGTTTACCTTATTGTTTGATGTTCCAAGATATAACTCTTGAAACTTGAAAGCATTTCACTTAATGGAGAAGGTAAAAATTAGTTTTTTGATTCTTAAAGTAACCAACAAGATCTTGAACGTGTTCTCTAGACAGTAATGTAGGATGACTGCAAAGAAAACAACTCTTCAAGTGGTGCTACTGGAACCAAAATGGAGAAGCACTAAAATATGAGACTTTGGGGCTTACATCAATAAAACTTCTGTAGGCATGCCCAATGAAGGGATAGGCCCAATAGGGCCATGATACAAGAACTTAAATGTTTGTTAGGGATGGAATGAGTAACTTTCAGTGGTTTTGGCTTCTTTGGTGAGTAACGATCAGGGGCAGCTCTAGTTGTATACGAGGGGGTTCAAGCGAACCCTCTAGGTTCAAAAAATACACTTAAAATTTTATTTTTATACATATTATTTAGTTTTTCTTCAACATTGTTAGTACTGGGCCACTCGTACGGACCTAATGCAAATGAAAGTCCAATTAAATTTGGGAGTCTATATCATGTAGTTAAGAAAAATCAAAATAAATCCAACCCAATAAGTTTACAACCAAATGTATATCACCAAGTTAGAGTATATTAGAAATACATAGCGTACATCACCAATGTTAAAGTACTTTTTTTTTTTTTAACAGAGTTTTGTGTTAGTACAACTCTACATATGTTTGTGACCGCTGAACCAAAATCCTAGAGAGAGCCCCTTGTTAGGATTGGCCAAATTATAAAGAAACAATTAGGGCTTCTTATTTATGAATTTTGAAGCTCCAATGGTTTTTTTCCAGGATTTTCCTTCCTTGAACAAAGGCGCTCTGATAGGTTGATATTATCAAAGTCGTCGTCTCCTTCTCTTCTTTGGCTGATACTCTCAGAGCTATTTTTGCTGATGATAGAGGTCTTGATTCTACTATGCAGTTTGGGTGCGCATTTCATTGAAGATCATAAGCGCAGAAAACTGAGAGAAATGAGGCAGGGGTGAAAAGGGAAAAGGTGGATAGAAAAGGATCTTAAAAATCGGAACAATTTCTTGTCTTAAGGCTTGACCCTCACCAATCAACATTGTCAAAAAAATAATCACATATTCTCCAAGTTGTATTAATTTTAAATAAGTACAATGGTACAAGGTCCATGTCAAATCCAAAAAATATAAGATGTATAATATAGCCAGGGATACTGTGAAGACTTTGCAGGATCATATAATTAAAATTTTAACCAGAGATGTAATTCTGCTAGGACGCAAAATTAGCACCGAATGGAGATTACTGATAACCCCCCTTCACCACACCCTCAAGACCACAGGTGGGGCCCGTGGGTTGTCTGGTGGAGATTTCTTATATGGCACCATCCAAATAGAGGTTGAAACCCTTTATGAACTTGAGACAATACGGACTCTCGCCAGAAAAACAAGAAACCAAAAAAATCAAGCATTTTTCAAGAGATTACCCACACTAATAAAACTTCTGCTCCCGTCAGAGAAATCAGCAAACTACCCTTTACTTCTTTAGTAGCAGAACAAAACTGATATGAGAGTAATGCCTTCTACGTACACAAAATTTCGTATGTCCAAATGCAAGCATACATATTTCCACAACATAATATGGTGAAAAGAAAATGCACACAACATACCAGTAACTTTGAAGCATGAGAGTAAGGTGATGAAGAAACTAATCAGGTCGGCAATCTGGATGTGTCCAACTTTATAGGCTGAATGGAGAACCTCTATGATTCTAAATATTACAGATGGTTCCAAATCATCATCTGCAATAATTTGGTACCACAGTCAGACAGTAATTCTGATCTCCAGATAACACTAACATAGTTTACGGCACATTAACTTCACAATATTGAAGATGCATTTGTGCCACTGAAGACAAATCTTTCCTAACTTTCATGATTTTACATACTTAGCAGTACATATAGTTAAGGGAAAAGGATAACCCCACTAGTACAGCCTAGAACATTTAGTATCAGCTTACTGCAACACCAATATATTTACAACTGGGACAGTTGACCCAGTGGTTGTATAGTGAAGTTGTGGATTCAACTCCTATTGTTATAGATATCTTTGCATATAAAGGATCTTTCTTTGGTGTGTTTTGAGCATTTACGTGCAGCCAGTTCTTTTTCTAAATTGGGGGCCTTCGTGAGCGCTGAACTTGCCTACAGCATAGGCCGCCCATGCTTGACGTTAAATTTATGCAAATAAAAACATATACAGCATACAAAATGTGATGAATCTAAGCCATTATTTGTTGTCAGTACTGAAATCACATATAAAAAGATGGAAATGCAACAACATAAATTTAAATTTCTTGATGAAACTCCTCAACGGATGTACTTACATAAGCAAGACCAAGCAAGTGACTTGAGTAGAAGGGAATCCACAACAGAGAAATAATAAAGGCAACAGATAGAAAGCTCCTGAGAACCTCTATCAAGACTAACAAAAGGACCATAAGATACATTTCCTGCAACATACAAACAGGGTGAATAAGCACATTGACAGTGCTCAGATCCGCATAAATAAGCACCTTTGAATTACACTTAAAATTCTTACTCTCATCCATGCATGTGCAGTAAAATTCTGCCAACGAGTACTGCATGTTATCATACTCTTGAGCAAATAAAGTGTTTGATACAGCACATTGGCCTAACCGAAGTAGAAGGCTCAAAACACTCTGCAAGAAGAATTGCAACCACTCAGGAAAATAAGCGAGAACATTACAATCTGAATGTATGAGAAGCAAAGATTCGAACACCCTCATGGCCTCATCCCCCATTTTTGGAGAATAGGTGTAGACGAACACTTTTTGGATAGTAAATGCTTACCCTGGAACGCAATGGATTTTTATTGCCTAACATGATTAGCAACAATGGAAGCTCTCTTATCCAAGCAATCTGATAGTCTAACACTTCTTGATCCCTTGCATCTAGGTATTTCAAGCCTTGCCTCTGTAATTTGCATTGGGAAAAAAAGGAATTACATTTGGAAAGTAGGCAACAAAGGAGAGAAAATCCACTACTGTTTGCTTGAGAACAGTCAAATGAGTTTCTCTCGCCCACACAGGAATTTCAAAAAAGGTTAAAATAGATAGAGACAGATTTGTGCTGCTTTTAGGAACAGCTAAATGATAAGAGATAATAAAAAGAAAAAAAAGACCCACCCAAGTAATGAACAGTCAAATGAGTTAACCTCACCCACCAAACCCACATATACACAACAAAAAAAGACCCAAAAATGGCTAAAAGAATGCAAAGCAAGAGCTTACAGGAAATAGCATTTCTTCTATAGCAGAAAGGCAAGCCCATTTCACTGAAGACTCTAGATTACAACTTCTGAAAATCTTTGTAAAAGCCTGCAATGGAAGTCCCAGTAATTGGAGGTTATACTTCTCACATCAATAGTTTTCATGGATCTCCAAAACCTTGGAAACAAAAGACATAAAACAAAGTGTTACACGGTCTTGGGGAGAACTCAAACACAAAAGTTAGCTACTGAAGTGAGTAAGCGTGAGGGCACCCTCACGTCAACAACTAGCTTTTCAGGTTGAGTTATACTCAAGACCGTGTAACACAAAGGACCACCCAAGCCCTCAGATGGCCTTGTCAAAAAAAAAACGAGACGAGAAAAATGGCTAAAGCATAGTACCCAACTAATTTCTGACAAGGATGAGCCAAACCTGTAAAGTGCGAGACTTCCAATAGCCAGGTACTTGCAATACGAGTTTTGGAATAAAAGGAATCAGGGATAGAATGTGCTTTTCGTGTAACACTTTGCCAATTTGTGTGCCACTGCATACCTGCATGTTAACAAAGACCATGGTAACTCTAATAGGATATGCACCACGTGATCTTTCACATTCTTTTTGTTTCTGTTTATCTACATCTTCTAGAGTCAGTGGATTGGGAATGCTGCTATCTGTTTTACAAAGCAAATCAGCTATATGGAAAGAACATTTGACAAGAAAATCATCAAAATAGTCCCACCAAGTGCAAAATGCACCGAACCCCAAACATTCATTAAATAATAAGGAAAAAAGCGAGAAGAAAATCATCGTAAACACCCTCTAAACTACAGAACATTAGCACCCACTTTGCTATACCGCCGAAACAGGTATCGTAGATTAACAAATCCCGTTAAAGTTAGGCTGGGTTGAAGCTCTTTACTGATCATTCAACAAGCTGCCGTCTTTATTGAGACTACCTTCCATTAGGATGGTGAAGTAGCTGATAATATTTTGATTTTATCCTACCCACATGGATGTTATGAAATCAGACTAAGGGTCTCTCGCCATGGACTATGTTAACAGGACGAGACACGTTTGTGACATTGTGGCAGTAAATTTTGGTTACATTCTCGCTGTTGTATCGATCAAAACACATAACACATACATATTGCAATAAATCCGTTTGCATGCTTTTGCTACTACTTAGTATCTGTGTTACAGAGACCCAAATCATGTACTTTGGTGATTGGGGTGACCAGTCTTTCTTTTATTATATCCTCCCAAAATGGATATTATGAAATCAGTCGAAGGGTCTCTGGTCATGAGATTGCATAAGCAAGGACATGAAGAAAATAATGAGACGGCGACATAGCGATAGCAAATTTGGATAAATTGTCCCTTTTACATCTATACAACAATAAAAAAAATTGGAAATTAGCCTCTCTACTATAAGTTTGTTTGCATGCTTCTGTTACTCCATATTTTTCATATGGGATTCAAAAACATGTGATTAGGTGGTTGGAGAGACCAGTCTTTGTTTTGCTAGTAACTGAGGCCTCTGGGTGAGACATCAAGCAAAGATATATTAGCCTTACAAGGTGTCAAATCTCTAAATTGGAGAGACAACTTGAGCCTATGTAGATATATTATCTACAGAGTTTGGGGTGCAAAGTTTCAGACAAAGTGTGTGATCCAGGCCAATACATCGAGAAACTAAGAGATGATAATGAGACCAATATAACGTTCTCCTATTTAATTTGCCCAGGCATAATAATTTGTCACATTCATAAGCAGTGTTTTTTCCTCACAAAATCAAACTTTATTACCCTCACTTTCTATCCCATCAGCTTTTATCCTAAAACAAATTCGATATTAACAACCACGTCACCCAATCTATTTCGAAAAGTCTAGGCTTCTAACAGCCTCTTAACTGAAATTGCAGCAAATTAATAGTCCCTTTCAGCTCTTCTTCTGTGGAGTTCGCTATCTTTATTCCAGCTCGATAAACTTTCAAAACTTTTAGCCAGGACCCCCAAACTTAGAAAATTAGTATCTATAGGCAAAGCCCAAACGGCTTTTAAACAGTGTTCTAAAAGGCAGCCGCCTAGGCCAATTAGTCCCCGCCTAGGCGCTAGGCGGTGGTCCCACGCCTAGATTAGATAGCCGACTAGTCGGGCGCCTAGTCCCCGCCTAGGCGCTAGGCGCCCCTTTTCCGCCCGACTAGCGCCTAGCGATTTTTAGAACATTGCTTTTAAAGGCTGTAAATTTGTATCTTCGACCATGTTGGTCTACGAAACCGTCTAAGTTGAATCAAGCACAATGCAGATTGGTTTTCCAGTCAAACATTTTGTCCAGGGGATTAAGGTTGGCTGACCAACATTGTGGTTTCCAAAGATACTTTCCGTAATTTTGTCCACAATCAATACGTTGATTAACCAATTCCTCTCCTCTGAGGTCACTCTGGTTCAAGGTCTCCAATGACAAGCCAAAGTGAACAATTGTCTTCTTCCTCAAGAAATTGTCCAATTACCGAGATCATTTAAGTTCCACTGAGCACAAACAATGTAGACAAAGTACCTCCAAGTGTCCCCGGAGGTGACTGTCTTTAAACTATACACATGAACTCCTCCCACTAGCATCTGCCTTCAAAGAATCCAGACTTAAATCTAACTCAATAAATTGCCAACTTATGCCGGTCCTAGCCAAGAAATGCTTTCAAGGTTCTACACAGAAAAGTACAAGTAATATGCAATATGAAAGTTTGAGTATCATACCTCTTCTGAGAGAGCAGTTGTGAAGAATTCAAGAAATTTCTCCAACAAAGCGACAGGAGTACATTTCCAGTCAATTGAGCGCAAAAAGATTTCCGTTATCAAGATATTCAAAATAAAATATTTGTCATCATCCTGCAATGGACAAATAAAAGAAATTAGAAGGATAAGCCACCATGACAGTTTGTGCAAATAGAAAAGTCAAGTATGTATCATAGAAAATTCGAATCCCTCAAGAGCAGAAATCTGCATTCAGACGAGATCTGCCTTATGTTGAATAACATGAAACGGATTTCAAGGGAGTTGCAGCACTTTCAGAAGCCAATTAGTTGCAAACTTGCAATAACCTATTTCATTTCCCAGATTTAATAAGAGCCTTACACTAGATTCTAACAGAGGGATAAGATTTGATTTTATTAGGGGCAACCCTAGAATCTTCTAAAAGTTTGTTCCAGCTTGTAGTCAGCTGCAATTAGATGATTGCGCATGACTTTCCAAGACTGCTACGGCAACTTTCTGCTTCTCCCATCTGCTTGAGATTTACATTTGTGTACTAATGCAGAGTTTTAGCTGATCTTGTTCATAACTTCTTGTTTGCATAATAAGTATACCAAGCTCAAAACCAGGCGTGAGTCATGTCATGACCTGCATGTCCTTTGAAATCAGTGTGTCATCGAGTCTGTGTCGTATGTCTGTCCATGCTACTTAGTACCAAGTACACTATGAAAGCATAACCTGATCAAAACGCTCTCCAATTTTAGAGAGTTTTTACCTTTCTATAACAATACTTATATGTAAAAGATGCAATGAAGTTAATCTTGAGAACAATTGGAATATTGTTTTACAGAATATGGATCAAAACAGAATGTATTATGAGTTGCCCCATCTGAAAACATATGTCTAAGCACTTAAAAAATAATTCCAAAGATAATTACAGTGGTTGTTCTATAAATCTTAGTAATCCATGCTTTACACGTAAAACAATGGAATCTTAGCAATCCATGCTTTACTCGTAAAACAATGAGCAAGAGTCTCAAAGGCATCAATCATAGCCACCATCACCATAGATCCGGACGAGTAGTAAAAGTCATTTAACTTACACAAAAGAAAAGAATGACTTATAGGAGTAAAATACATGATTCAATTCCACACATATGTCCTACGCAAATACCTTTCCTGAAAGGTGATACGTTAGGTTGAGCGGAAACAAATCAAATAACTTCTTCAAAAACGACGGCATGATGGTTTGACCTTGTATGGTTGCAGCCAGTCCTTCACAAGAAGGCATGGACACTTGTAGCTCTTGCTGACAGTCGCTAATTCCATCAGCAAAGAACTTGACTACAAGGTCTATGCACTTAAGTATAGATAGCATACAATCAAAAGATTGAGGATCAAGTTGAGTCATGGTATGAGCCAACCGAATAAAATCTTCGAAACAACTGACTAAAACAGGCATAAGGTCCTTTAGTTTCTTGTGGATGACAGAAAATCCTGCAAAAATCAATGATACTGCCGTTTAAAACGATAAACATCAATATTATCCTATTCCAAGGAAAGATTTAAGCAAAAAGAAAAGTTAAGCTCAATGACACTCATGAGTTACTGAATATCATAGAATAAGCTGCTGTATGATTAGAGAAAACTTCTTATTGCGGACCTAAGTACTACAAAAATGTTACAGGCTACAGTACCGTCAAGAGTGTGGTTAAGAATATGTATGGAACGGAAACAGGAACCTCAACATTCAGAGATTACAAGACGTGAGAAATCTGATGTACACATCAGCGGAAGATGAAAGAGGAAAACATGTGTGGATTGCAACGTTCTTTCACTTACCAGCAGGATCTTTAGGAGCCTCTGGCTCAAAAGCATGTAAAATTCCTTGAGCGGCAACAACCTAATACAGAAAACACCAATTTAGGCGAAGTAGCTGAAATGCCTAACACGGGCGAAGTAGCTGAAATGTCAACTTCTTATAACTGATAAATATCAATAGTAGGCAAAATTATGGAGAAAATAAAAATAGGACAATGAAAGCATCTAACAACACCAAAACCACATTGCGGTACAGGCACTGAGACAAATAAAATTGTAAAAACTAGATGCTCCTCTCTCTAGATGGTACCGTTTCACGAGATGAGCCATGATCCCCCTTAATGCTCGGCAACAATAACAAGCAGTGGACTAAACCAGCAAGAGCAGTCTTAAGCTTGCCCTTGTCCTGTAAATAGAACTGGTTCTTTTGCAGTATATCTTCGTAGTTCTTGAAAATCTGTTGAAAACATTAACAAATAAAGAAAACTATGTTAAGTGCACTCTTCAAATAGAGATCATAATGATAGCAGCGGTAATAACCAAACCAAACCAAACCAAACCGAGCCTTAAGTCCCAATCAATTGGCGTCAGCTACATGAATCCGTGTTTTCCGTTGAGCTCTCTCGAGGGCATCGTATTCCGTAATATCCAGTAATGCTAAATCCTTGCGCACTACCACTTCAAAGGTCAATTTCGGTCTACCTCTCCCCTTAGTGCTATCATCTACCGTAACCATACCACTCCTCCTAACTACTGTGTCGACGGGTCTACAGTAGACATGACCAAACCACCTTAGTCTATGTTCTCTCATCTTAGCTTCTAATGGTGCTACCCCTACCATTCCACGAATTTTTTCATTTCTAATTCTATCTTGCAAAGTCTTACCACACATCCATCTCAGCATTCTCATTTCGGCTACACATGTTACTCACATGTTGTTTCTTAGCAGCCCAACACTCTATGCCGTATAACATTGCTGCCCTTATAGCAGTACGGTAGAATTTCTCCTTCAAGTTTGCGGGAATCCTGCGGTTGCACAACACACCCGAAGCACTCTTCCACTTCATCCATCCAACTTGTACAACAATTGAGCCAAGACATTTAAAACGTTCACTTCTTGGTAGTTCCTTATTTTGGAGGGCCATTGTGTCTAACACTAGCACTTTGATGACCACTAAACTTAAACTTCATGTACTCTGTTTTACTCCTACGGATCCTAAAGCCATTTGACCCCAATGCGGTAATAAACTGAAAAATAAAAACACCGAACAAAAAACATTGGAGTAAAAGGAAATATACTAGACAAACTCAAAGAAAAATGAAAATGTCCCCACCAACAGCAGTTGTATCTATTGTATAGCTCGATATGCATTGTTGGGCCCATTTCCCAACAGCTTAAGCTTTTGGACTACTGGAAACTTAGCACGGTATGAGAGCTCAGGTTAGGAGAGGTCTTGGGTTCAAGTCTCTCCGTTCGCATTTATTCCTAGTTTGCATTATATTTCTCCCCTTCGCATTTGGTTTCACTTTATCTATGAAAATTTGCATCTCCACGTGCAAGAGGGGGCTGCACGTGAGGGAGGATGTTGAAAAGCTTGATGTACATTGTTGGGCTCATTTCCTAACAGGTTAAGCTTTTGGGACTACTAGTAACTCAACAGTATCACAGCAAGATTGTACTTACAAATTAAGAAAAGGAAAACCATCGTATACTTCACCAGATCCACCAATCAAGAAACATACATAGCAATCTTTGGGGCAAGGAACTTGATTAAGAATATAATAAAGAGTAGGACATCACAAAAAATCCGGTGAACCGTGAAACCGAAACCGAACTGTACCTTTTGGATTTTGTTCATGAATTAATGGTCTGGATACAGATTCAAAAATTAGAAAACCATGAAATACGGATTGGTCCACGGATTTTCATTTTGATAACGTAGATTAACCGAACCGGACCGGACCGTGAAATATTTATAGATAATTACAAATATATATGTAATGCTACATACACACCTACCAACCACTCCCCAACCACACCTCTCTCACATGTGTGGACCCCACACACTTAATTGTGGGATAGGCCCCACACATATGGTTTGGGAGTGGTTGGTAGGAGTGTTCCTTTTTTTAGTGTTCCTAGACTAATTGCTTTTTATAAATTATAATATCTCTGTTGTTTGTTTGGTTTGGTACAGAGAATCGGTGTTGATTGCTGAGATTTTCCCCCTTTATTTCTTCCCAGTCTCTCTCTATATGTCTCCTCGTCGTATACTATCTCTTTAATGTGTATTTGGAATGTAAGAAGTTTAGAACCTGGAATGTGGAATGAAATATTGGATGTAATGCAATTGTTAGAACCTGGAACTAATTTAGATAAACCTAGGTAGTTAGGTTCTGACTTGTTGCTATTTTTTCTTTTTAGTTGTTGTCATGTTCAAGGTTGTCAAATCGTGACTCGAATCGAGAATTGGATTGACCATTTTCCAAATCATGAATCCAATCGTGAATCGTAACAATTCGGTCCAAATTTTGAAAATACATTGAAAAATATATCTACGCACCTACATAATAAAGATACATTGTAACATCAAAAAATTTAAGCTTAAATCTATATTAAAGTTTGTTTTCTATTATTAATTGATAATCACATGGTCTAATAGGAAAGACACTCTTACATAATTTGAAAATAAAAACTATAGTAAAATGGATATGTGCATATAGGTGTTAACGATTCATTACAAAAATGAAAGTTTAGCACAAAGAAAAGTTTGTAGCCTGATTGGTACGAATCTAAACTAGCTTGTATGGCAACATATGTGGGTTGGTTCGAGACTCTGAGCCCTTTCCCGGTCTATGATTTAAAGGATACACGAATTGAAAAGATCGATTTGTGAGACAACACATCCATATAGATATTATCCTCAATAGTATTCACAGTTACTTGTATAATTACCATCTATAGATTCGTATTGTTTTTACGTGAATCGTACGATTGACCACCGATTCTATATAAACCTTGATTCACCTATAGATTCGTATCGTTTTTGCGTGAATCGTGAATCGAATCGCAAATCGTATCGTGAATCGTACGATTTTGATAACCATGGTCATGTTACAAATGTATGCAGATTTGATTTTATTGGAATTCAGAAAATCAAGAAGTAAAGTTTCGTTGATGTAATCTGTCGATGAAACCGAAACCAATCCGTGACACGCGGATTGGATTGGAACCTGTGGGACTTTTGGTCCAGACATGGATTGTATTTTCTAAAAACCGTGACTCGCAGATTAGGATTGGATTCATAGGAATCCGATCCGGACTGTGTACAACCTTAATAAACAGCATAAGTAGAATTAGACTTTAAGACATGCGTTAAAAATCATTCGTTTAACATAGGAAATAGCATTGCATGGGGAATCTCAAGCAATTACTATAAAAAATTGACAGAGGTACAACTTACATGCTCAGCATCGCAATTAATACACACCAATAATGTGTAAACAAGACAAATATATAACTACCTTCTCAGCATGCGTGGAGAAGGACGATGGGTAGTGCTGGACAACAAGATCAAAAAATTTGAAAGCCATCAATCGAACATCAATTGCCAAATGTGTCATTGCATTGAAAATATATGCCATCATCAATGACACAAAAGGTCCTTGACTATCCTGCAAAAGAAGGCAAAGGATCAGCTACTATTGATCATGATCAAGAGGAATGCGTATGCCAAATCTACTACACTGGAGTAAGAAAAACACATGAGATGACAGAACACACAATATAAGGGTTCCAAACCTTAGCAGAGGAGTTCAAATGTTGTCTCTACATGAACATTAGATGGGGGACACGCGTTTCCAAGTTTTCTCTTTGCTAATTCACTTCATTCTCTCACGAAAAGTTCAAGCATCAGCCAAGCTAATGATATTTGAACCTAGACAAAATTCTCTGTTACCGTGTGCGAGGACAATGGTTGTGGCACTATGTGTGGGAAGGTTGTCGAGGACCTAGGGGATTTACACACACCAAACTACCATAAGGAAACCTCACATGTTAGCATAAAAGTATCCTCAACTAGAAGAATGGATGGATAGGACACGATGTCTTTGAAACCATACGAGAAGGCATTGTGAGCAATTATTTTGGAGTCCTCCCAGTTTGTTTATTACTCAAACATGTTACACTGCCTGTTTGTCTTCTTTCGTCTTTATTTCCCTTATGCCTCATAAGGTCGAGTAGATCTTTTCTCCTTCCCTCAAGTATAATGCCTGCCTTAAATAAAATGCTTTATGGCCTCACTACCCTCCAGTCACTCGACATAAGCTTTTAGATTCCAAATTTCCACAGTGCTCATCCCCTGCCTCTTGTGTTAACATGATATCTATTCCATGCACACCAATTGTCTACCCCATAGATGCACTGTTTGTGTGGATGTAGGCCAAATGTGCCAAACCACCTTAACTTGTGTTCTTCCCTTTCCTATTTCAATTTATGAGTTCTTACAAGATTTATCAGAAAAAACCTTAGAAACAAAAAATAGCTTAATATTAGGGCATTGTTGATTATGCCACTCGCCTAATGGGTAATCAAGAAGTACCTCTTGGTTACTTCTCTATTATGGCCCTTTCTCTAGAAAAATTTGACTTACTCTTATCCAGCTTTGTTCCTTTTGCAAAAGCACCTCACCGATATCAGGTAATTTCATGGATTACTTGTGAATTTTGTGGCGAATCATTTCTTAATGTGGCCAGAAAGTTTGTTTGGGCTGCTAGTGTTTATTTCATCGGCAAGAAAAAATTCCAAATTTTCAAAGGGATCCAATAGTCTGGTGGATCAGATGAGTTTGAACTTTGAACTTTGCAGTCAGAATCAAGGCTTCATAATTTTAAGCTGTAAATGCCTCACCTCTTAATTCGTTATTGAGTAACAATTAGCTAATTCCCCCCATACGTAGCCCAGTTTTCTTCTTTATTGCTCCTTGTAATTGGAAGGGAACGCCCTCCTGACATATGTACTGCTTATTTGATCTTAACGAATTCTCAGTTCCTCCAAGCTACCAAAACTATTCAACAAACTTTTGTTTTCAAATAAGATAAATTGTCTCGTCAATAATTTCTTGGAGAACAACAAGGGCCAGCCAGCTACTGACCTAGCCCGATATTTGAATCTAACAGAAAAAGTCCCTTTCAATTATTTTAGCGGCAGAATCATTACGCAATAAGCTCGGCCCATCAGCCATTAAAAGGCATGACAACAATTGCAAGCAGAAGTTAGTGACAACATTCAATATGTAAGTGCCAGCAATATGAGAAGATTTACAGTAAAGGACACGAATTACCTCTCTACAGCTAGGGAAAATCACGGCCTTAAGAAGTTGATAGAGTGTTTCCCGAACCAGTTTATCATCATCACTGATGCGTTCACGCAATTTCTCTATAACAGCAAGTTTATGCAACCTCAACTCTGCTGGGTGTTTAAGGAAGATATCCCTAATGCCAGTTAAAGCATCTTGGAAACAGAACAGGAAGAGATGGCAAATAATTATTGCCAGTCAGTAGAAAGAATAACCTCAAGTTGGAAGCAAGTCTAGACAACAAGATGCTCCCCTTCACATTTAACTGACTTGCTCAAAATATAACCATATAGAGTTCCCGTATATCATGAAACAAGATGGTGGATAATGCATTCAAATATCAAAATGGTGGCGTACAAAAAAAATTTGTTAGCCACTGAACAACTTGGTTATGTGATGCCATTAACAAGTGCTGATGTGATAATTTCCATCTAACACACACGGCACAACTGTCTCATTAGTGATCAATTACAAGTCAGTTTCATTAAAATCAAGTAAAAAAAATCTATTATCTCAACAAAATGTCTGGTAGGTGCTGTAGGCCTGTAGCATGTAGAGGCTTTGAAGTTTTGATACAATATCTAAAGGATGTAATCTTTCTTGAGAATAAACAAAGAAAGAAAATATTTCATGCCAGAGAAAAGAATTCTTCTTCATATACTTTGGGCAAAATATACTACCCAATGAATAGGGCCAATAGGCTATCAAGGAAATATTTTCCCAAGAGAATTCCGTTTGCGTATTCATACAAAATTAGTTTGTATGCTAAAAGCAGGAGGCAAGAATGACTTCCCAAAACAAGGGGAAAATTATCAAATATTCAATGAAGGTAACACTGCGCATTCCCATTCATTGAAATAACATCTGAAGGTCCACAGAAACATCCAACTACTATAGCACCAATTCTTACCCTAGTATTAAGTTCTAGGTTAACATAGTACGTACCTTTTCGGACTTTGGAATTGTGATGAGATGTTTGTTGAAGAAGCTCTTTCAAAGTCAAACCCTTTCTGCTCACTGCTAAACCAGCCTTTTCTGATGCTACACTCTGCTCCGGAAGAATGATCGCTGCTCGTAATTCATGCAGTAACACTTTCATAAGGAACTATAACTCTCTCTCTTTTTCATACCATTAACTGCCGAAATTGCTTAATTATCACTATTCAGCACTGCTTGTTTCATTTGTCCTTTCAACTATTTAAAACAGAGAATTGTATTCCGTTGACAGAGAATCTATAATGTCACCGAACATGCCATGCCGCTTCAACTACATTTAAGAAAGTTCCCACTGGAATTATCACATATCACTAAAACCCAGCCTACACAAACATTTGGCACTACCAACTTATATGCCACTCCGTTTGTTTCTGACAAAAAACAAGTTTTCAGGGAAACATATTCTTTGTTTCTTAATTCTTGGTACAGCGGCAAACGATGGTTTACTAAACACATTTTTTTGCAGTCAAAGGAATATTGGTTGAATTTCGCAGAATACATGTTCCACTCCTTAAAGGCGGCAACTTATTTCGGATCAACACTATTGGCACACCACCACCACTAGTAAACCACAAGTACCAGCCTGCCACCACCAGCCACCATCGCTACCATAGCCGCTAGGACCATCATTTATTTTTAGGGTTGCAAGCAAACTCTACAAACAATACTTTCCCAGAACATTAATGCCGAAACGAACGGCATGCTAAACAACTTAAGGAAAAAATAGAAAGCAGAGGAAGTAGAAAGACTAGACAGGTTATACCTTTGGACTTGATTTCGGTATTTGTAGCATTCTTGGGGGGCGGCAACTTCCGCCCAATTTTACGTTTTATTTTCTACAGAAATTAAATATACAAGAGTAAGAACACTAGAGGTAGATAATGAGAAAAGTTCCAACATATTCATAGACTAATAGTATGAGTTTACTTTGAAGTCTACGCCGCGCTGCTGCTTCTTCCTCGGCGGACCTTTAGTCTTCACCATTATGCGCTGAATACAAAACGAAGAGAAACCGTGGTAATCAAGGTTACGCTGTGTTTAAAAAACTGCCAAGAAGAAGGTCCCCTAAACAAAAATTATGTTTACGCATCTAAAATCACCTACCCACCCACAGACACACACAAACAGAGAGAGACAGAGACAGAAGGACGGACGGACGGCGAACAGAGAGACAGAGAGAGAGAGAGAGAGAGAACCTGCTCTGGACGTCGCCGGAGCTAGCTTCGATTTTGGGGCGGTTCTCAGTAGGATCGGTTATACTTTAGGGCTGGCACTGGCAGCCAGTCAGTGTTTAATTGAGCCTCTCTTTTTTTTTCGAATTTAGAAATATTAATTTTGCGACAATTTTTTTTAAAAATTACTGTATTGATTTGTATTAGCGAGAAAAACTTACAAAAATTAAAAATTGTAAACCAAACCTAAACTTTTTTGAATAAAAAAAATTTATATATTATAAAATAGAGCGGTTTTTATCTACACACAATGTTGCCTTTTTAGGGACAGACATATTATTTTTTCATTTAACAACATGCCTTTTATTATCAAAACATTTTCTTCTCTCTATCATCCATCTTAAACTCTATCATTGTGGTGTTGTGCATTATATATATCCACTCATCTATCAGAAAACTCTATTCAATTCCTTTCTTCCATCAACTGAGGTAATAATGGAAAAACATTATAGAAACTTTAGTCACAAAAGAATAAATTTAGTTTTTTTCAATAACAAGTTGTTTCACCTGTTTATTGGATGGGTGATTTGAAGTAGTAGTGCTTGATAATTTATCTCAATTATAGACTTGTAGCATTTCTTTGATTTAAAAATGGGAAAAATAACTCAAGTTGTAGCATTTAGTTGCAAGAATCACTTTCAATCTTAAAGAAAAAATAACATTCGTTAACTTATGGGAAGTGAAGTTTTAAAACGATTCATTTGTTTTTTTAGATTAGTTGTTGGTTGAACTATATTGTATACAGATGTGATATAGTATTGGTTGATCGTGATAGCTATTAACAAATGGTTGTGCACAAGTTAATTAGAAATATCATATGAGTATATGCTCCTACTTTTTCAATGAGCGAGGTATTATTTGTTGTGAAACTATTCTTAGAAGAAATTAGTTCAATTTATCCTATTTGAAGAGAATTTTTAAAAATATATTATAAAATTTTCTATTTGAGTTTGCTAAGTTGTGATTACTAGAAGGGAAGGATAACTTTTTTTGTTTAACAAATCTGCTTATTTTATTTTTCTCTTCATTGAATTTTCTAAAAAATTAATCAAAATTTTAATTTTTAATATTTTTCTGGTCGAAAGGAACTAATAATTCACGCAGAATCAATGCAAGATTAACAAATACAAAAAATTGAATAAAGATAAAAATAAAAAAATAATCTGCTCAATTATTTAGCCTAATCATCGCTTACATAAGAATAGAAAATAAAAATACGTTAAGAGAAAAAATAGAAATCAAATGAAAACAAGCAAATTGCGATAAAAAAAAATATAGAAAAATTAGCAATTTGATCAGTTTAAACCCTATTTCAATTTGAAAAAAAAAAAAAAAACTGCTTAGGCTCGTAGAAATTCAATCTTTTTTGTTATTAAAATTAATTGTTCTTCTCGTTAGGGAAGTGTTAACTTTACACACTCTCCCTCCACCCCCCCCCCCCCCCCCCCCCCCCCCTCTCTCTCTCTCTCTCTCTCTCTCTCTCTCTCGAGCAGGGGAACCCATCTCAGTGCTTGAACCAAAATCCCATTACCAAATCCCCTCTCTCCAACAGCAAAAATAAAAATAAAAATCCCCTCTCTCCAGTCTCTCTCTTCCTTTTCATCCACACCGATCTCACTCCAGTCTCGATCTCCTTCCGACCCCAATACCGATCTCACTCACAGATTCCAATCCCCATTGGAGCTCCTAGTTGTATATTTGGTGCCATAATATGGGTATAGAACCAATTATACAACCCCATTGGAGTTGCTGTTTTACACTGTAAAGCAATTGTCATTACTAGTTGTTGGTAAGTTTCTCGAAGCTCAATAGTTTTATGCTGCGCTTTAATGTTTGTTTAATGGCTTGCGATGTACGTGGGTTTATTTTCAACACGCTCCTCTAATCTTATGCCAAAGTGTAGGAATATATGTGCATATCTAAGAGTTGAACTGTTGTCGATTAAGCAACAGTGAATCTTATCTCATTGCTACAAGCCTCTCATGTAGGGTTGCAATGACCCGACCCGAGCTTTGACATGTCTGAGCGCGACTCGTTCAAAACTAGCTTAGCTCGAGCTCGGAGTTGAGCCGAAATAATCGAGCTCGTGCTCCGCTCATTTACTGCAGGAGCCTTTATAAACGTGCTGAGTTTATAATCAAGCCGAGGTACAACTAACCCGAGCTCCAGTCGATAACTAAATGAGCTTAACACTGGAGCTCAAGCTCGACTCATTTACTACCGAGCCAAGCAGAGCCCATAATGAGCCGAGCCTCAAGGTGCTTGTGAACGGCTCAGTTCGTTTGCAGCCCTATTTTCAAGCCCTTGGCTCTCTACATCCATAATAGGGCACTGATTTGTCATTCCAGTCCATGCATAATATGAAAGCATTCTTCATTTCTAGGCATGTGGACAGATATATCATATATGGTCTATTTTTTGGATGCTCTTATATGACTTTGGTAGAGGGGGTGTTCGATGATGCCTCAAAGAAACATTGTTCCTTGAATTATTCTATTGTGTGTTTCCTGCAAAGAAGTTGAATGATCGTGTGTTCAGGATTTTAAGGAAATTGTGTGAGTTATTTTCCCCATTGCATAGGGTCCATCCTTGTTAGATATCGGTTGACTGATGACTAGTGTAAAGATAGAAACTGATTTACAAGAGGCAGTTTGGAAGATGGATTAAGTTTGAGTGGTGCTTTAGTTTTGTACTTTTGTTATGTGAGATGGTACTCAAATAGATTATATGCCTTCAAACTCAGTCATTTGTTTTGAATAATTCTTTTGGAGTCTGCTTTTCGATTTCTACGCATGCTCATTTTACACAGTAATTGGTTTTCATTATGTTGTTATGTGCCTTCATGGTGATTTGCACTAATGTTGTGTTTTTCCTTGACTAATTGTTATGCCCACTTGTGTTAGTGGTTATATTGAATTGTATACTTCAAGCAACGCGCCTAGTCTACCAAACCAATAGCGTAAGTCCCAATCAATTGGGGTTGGTTACATGAATCGTTTTTCCATTTCACTGTATTCAATACCGGGTTCATGTCATAAGGATCTAACGGGGTCTTTTATGTGCTTGTTGTCAGCTGCCTAATGGACAACCCTTCTCCTTTATCCGGGCTTGAACTGGCTGTATAGAAGATAAGACTATAAGCATGAAACAGGCAGAGTTAAGCAACGTGCATAGTCGATTTCTAGTTATTTGATATCATCCTAGCTGCTACCTCCTGTGGCTATTCTTGAAGTGAGTAGCTTCTCGAGTTGCCAGTACATGTCCCTTCTTCTTTCCAGTTTTATTGTCGAATGATTCTGGGACTCACAAATTTCAGTACCAAAATATGGTTTAAACTAAGAGTTACCCAGAAAAGTTGGTTAAGATGGTTTGAACAGGTTAGTCAAGGGTTTTGACCTTTCAATTCAAGGTTTATCAAGGCTAGGTTGGATAATTGGTTGAAGGGAACCAAAAGCATTGTAGATGAGGGAACTTCTCTATCTCCTTTCCCTAAGTTTCTTTTTCTTTCTCATTGTTGTGAAAAGAGGCATCATACATCCACAAATAATAGGCAGCAAAAATTTCTTCATTAATTGATCAAAACCTAATAAGCACAACCACTAATACAATACTAAAAAGATGGGGAAACTGACACGACAGGGGACAGACCAAAAAATTATAATCTAAGTCATTGTAATTTGCTTAGTTAATTTTTATATCAATGTTATATCGATACACAACATAACCTATTGTTATAATTTGCAATTCTTATCTTTTGCCTTCAAGATATTATAATTTAAATGAGGGTTTTATTAGGTTATTTTCTTATTCGCAATTTTTGCCTTTTTACTTTTTAACTCCCTACCTTGTCCCCACCCGTGTCTAACTTACGTCATGTGTCTCGAAGCATGTCCCTTGTGTGGCCTATTAGATTGTTAGCCACCAACTCATCTAAAAACTTAAGCTGTTAGAAAGAGGGGCAACTTTATTACCTATACCTTCAACATGCCCCCTCACGTGTAGCCAGGCTCTCCTCTATAAGCGGGCTAAACACGTGTAAATATTTTAACATTAGGTAGGCAGTGAGGTTCGAACACAGGATCTATTGCTTGCCCTATTACCATATTAGATTGTTAGCCACCAACTCATCTAAAAGCTTAAGGCCAACTTTATTACTTATACCTTCAACATGGCCCAACTTAAAAATGGAAAGAATTAATTGGACACCCATCGTGGCGTGTCCAAGTCGTGGACTCAGTGGGGACAAGTGTTTCCCGGGCTTGTCAGACATGGAAAAAGCTAATAGTCAGGCACGTCAGTGCTTCATTGAGAAACTTAATTAAAGCAAAATGAAAAGAAAACTGAAGTACTTAGCTTTTCATGGTAAGATTGTAGATGGTGTCTATACAAGTAACTTTGTTTGCTAATGACTCAAGTTTTACCTAGCTTTTATAACGATTCCTGTACATTCCTTGCTAGCTGATGACTAGTTTGTTAGCCGCACTTAACATCTTCAATTCGCCTCCAAGAAGTTTCTTTTAAGATGTAAGGCTAGTGACACAATTACCACATTTGGGTAAGACACTTGGATTCTTTACCATCGGGTACGCACATATACTCACCATATAATTAGTGCTCTTTTGGTTCTAAATGTTATTAGTATTCTATTTTCTTAGCTGGTCATTCCTTCTGTGATATTTGCATTACTTGATTGTAGCTGGTATTTTCTATGTTTGCATCAGTTCACATGGTTCTTAGTTTACATGCAGCAGTTAACTGTAGTTTGTTTAATTTGTTACAGTACTAATCTGTTGTTTTCTTAGTTTATCCTATTTTTTCACTTGCATCGAAACAAAAACTATATGTTATGCTTACTTTTTCCTGTATTGCAGGTCTTCAGATATCAGAAATGGTTGATCAATCGAAACACAGAATCTTGATGGTCTCTGATTTTTTCTTTCCCAATTTCGGCGGTGTGGAGAATCACATTTATTATTTGGCACAGTGCTTGCTTAAGCTTGGCCATAAGGTCAGATAATGCATCAGTTGATGGTTTAGATGTACCTTGCTAGTTGTTTAACTCATTAGCAATTAGTAACCCTCATATTAGTTAGAGCGGAATGCGCGAAAATGAGCAGACAACTACCTGGTTTTCAATGTAGTTGGGGGAAGTTCGTATAAAGTTTGGCAAATAGTCATAATCTGTACACATAAGCTACATTTCCGTGAATGTCCTTTATCAGTAAGGTACTGAATCTGGATTATATTAGAAATTTGAAGTAGTTCTCTTAATTTCATTATAAATGTAAGGTCTAGAAACGTAAGTGTACTTTTAACTTCTGTATTGATTCAAAGTTAGCCAACTTTCATCTTGTGCAAGGATAACTGTGGGATGCAGCTGAAACATTCTCCTCCACTTATAAAAGCAATGTTCTTGCTGTGCCCTCGACCCAAGTGGCCCAAGAAATTCTCTTGGCTGGTCTATGTGGGATAACATGTCACTTCCAACTGCAGAATATCCCATTAGTGGGGACATGATGGATTACACTGAATTCTCTGCCCGTATAGCCTTACTCTTCTACCCTTTGTAACGATCCACCACTTGGTGGCCTAGTATCCTAAGCAAGCCTACCAATGTGGATCAAAAACTGAAAATCCAAGTTACTTGGTCATCAAGAATTTGTCTTATATACCATTTGCACTTAATGGTTCCCGCGGATGTGCAATGTTGATGTCACAACATTACATGCTAGTAAGGCACGTTAACTCCAACGGTTGGTTTGACAAAGATGTGTGCTAGGAAAAGCTAGCAAAGGCTGTTAGAATCGAGTAACCAAGGTGTGATATACTACAACCTTTGTTTCTCTGTTCTTTTTTCTCATTGAGACACTGCACACAAAGTAATGAACGGGGAGAGTGTGCAGTTTTCCAGGTTGAGGCATCATATACATGTCTACTGTCTAGTAGTGTGCTGTTGTGATTCTGGTTGAGCAAACTTGATTGTAACTTTGTGCAGGTTGTCGTGATGACTCATGCTTATGAAAAACGCTCTGGGGTGAGGTATATGACTGGTGGCCTGAAGGTCTACTACATACCATGGAAACCATTCCTTATGCAGAACACATTGCCCACATTTTATGGAACTCTTCCAATAATAAGGACAATCCTCATTCGGGAAAAGATATCGCTGGTGCATGGGCATCAAGCTTTCTCAACTCTTTGTCATGAAGCTTTGATGCACTCACGCACTATGGGTTACAAAGTTGTGTTTACCGATCATTCACTCTATGGTTTTGCCGATGCGGGTAGCATTCACATGAACAAAGTGCTGCAATTTACTCTAGCAGATGTGAGTCAGGCCATCTGTGTTTCTCATACAAGCAAGGAAAACACAGTTCTAAGGTCAGGGCTACCGCCAGAGAAGGTCTTCGTAATACCAAATGCAGTGGACACAGCTATGTTCAAGCCTGCTCCAAAACGACTCAGCAGTGATGAGATCGTTATTGTTGTGATAAGCAGATTGGTTTATCGGAAGGGCGCAGATCTTCTCGTTGAAGTTATCCCTGAAGTGTGCCGTTTACATCCCAATGTGAGTTATTTAGCGCATTAGATTGAGTAGTTATAAGAAATGTTTTCTATGTTTGAGCTGTTGGTGGTTTCTTTTTCTTCCTAAGAAGGGGTTAGCTATGATGAAGTTTTTAAGTCCGTTTGCAACATGGATCTTGTTTTTTGCTAATCTATTAAGAGGAAAGTTACAAATCTCAAATGAACAGATCAAGGATTTCTAGTACTCATGCGTCACTACATTTGTATGTCAGCTACCACCTGCCACCACTACTTTGAGAAAACAAACCAAACCCATTATTTTCACCAGTTTTTTACAGTTGGTTCAGTTTAACTGGTTTTTATTTCACACCTAAGGCTAAGAATGACACAAAGTTTGTCAAATAATATGGATTCAAGACTTAGCAAATAAAAATTAAGGGGTTGTGTATGCATTGTGTTGCTTATCTATGCCTGAAAATACGACTTTTGGCTCGTGGAACGACCTTTCCATAATCCTTGGGTTTCTAATTGATTTTATGTTTCTTGAACTGTATCGCTTGATTTGCATAGATTTTGCCGAGATATGACAATTGCTGAGCATTTTGCTGCGTACAGAATCTATATATGTGATCTCAACCTTTTCCACAACATTAAATAATGATACCGGTGGGGCCCGCAACTCTTTTTGGTATTGGGTTACCCTTGAACTAAAGATTTAAGGATGTCAATTCCAGTGCAATATTACTTTTTCTGTATTCTTTTATTTGTTCCTTTTTCTTCTTTTTCGTTCTTATATTCTATTCACCAACTTGTAATTTATTCTACATGTGATCCTGTGTCTCCATTTCTTTTCAATTCAAATAGCTCATCTAGAAGCACATTTTAAGGTTCGTTTCATTGTTGGTGGAGATGGGCCTAAAAGGGTGAGGCTAGAAGAGATGAGAGAAAAGAATTCTCTTCAAGATCGAGTGGAGATGTTAGGTGCTGTTCCACATGCTAAAGTAAGGTCTGTCCTGATTTCGGGCCATATATTCTTAAACAGGTACATTGGTTTTTCGACCTTTCAGCTGAGATTCATGTCCATTTTTCTTTTTCTTTCAAAAACATTTCTGTGGTGTCCATACAAGTTCCGTTTATTGTGAATTGGGTTTCAGATTTGGAGCCATCTCCAAGACCTCACGTATGTTAGTTTGCCTCCTGGAAATTGACGAACATTTAACAATTTAACTTGTCTGATTATTGAAGTAGCGTACAGCTATGTTCAACCTTCCATTTCTATTATCAAGCTGTTGAAGAATCACCAATCACTTGAACCTTAAATACCTTTAACAGTTTACGTTGTTTGATTGTTTGATATTGTGTACAACTAAGTTGAACCTTCTAATATGTATGATCATGGTGTCGTAACTGTCGTTGCAATGATTTGAAAAAATTTGAATGTGGTGTTTGCAAAGAATGAGCAAGGTTGGTTGAATGAACACAATTTGTTGGCATCATGAAGCCCTGGGCAATTTATAAGTGATATTTCACCTAAATTTTCAACTATTCATGCCAAAGTAAGGTCTATCCCGATTATATGCCTTATATTTTTTAATAGGTACAAGTCTTTTATAGTCTTTTCATCTCGGTTTTCGGTTCTGTTTTTTCTGTGGGGAAATGTTCATACAGCTTTACCAATCATTTGATATTTACAAAACCTTTTTAAGCTTTGCTTATTGATCAATAAAATAGCGAACAAGATAAGTTCAACCTTTTATTTATGTTTCTAGATAGAATATATACATTTGCAAAAGCTTGATGTGATCTTGCATTTCTTGCCTTGAGTTGGGCCTTGAAATTCATTTGTCAAACTCAAGTGCTCCTGACATTTCCTCGTGTTACGACTTTTCATACATAAGTAAAATAATAGAAGGGAGTAGTTACACTAATTATGCAAGCTAAAGTGCATATTGCAGATATGCATCTTTATATCGTACATGCACACCAATTGTTTTCAGTCACAAGTCTTGATAAAGTATTTTTGTTGGTTTTCATGGGGTGTTTCTCTGAATGACTTTCAGCTAATTTGTATGTCTATTTTGGCAGTTCTTTAACAGAAGCATTTTGCATAGCAATACTGGAGGCTGCAAGTTGTGGACTCTTAACAGTCAGTACACGCGTGGGAGGTGTACCAGAGGCATGGATCATAAGATCTTTTTGCTACATCTAGTTAATTGGATTCTTAACTGTTTGCTGATTAGTTTGCTGTCATGACGCATTTACGGGATTGGATAATAGTCTCACTTCCTATTTTCTGATCTGCATTATTAGGTTCTACCAGAGGACATGATTGTACTAGCTAAACCTGATCCAGTTGATATGGTACAAGCAATCCAGAAGGCAATATGCATCCTTCCCAGCATTGATCCGCATGCTATGCATCTTCGCGTGAGTGAACTTATGTGTATATGTGGCTGGTTGTAACTTGTAAGATGTGCTCGTCAATCATTTTCATGTTTGGATCTTATCTTTACTGCCAGATGAAAAAATTATACAGTTGGCATGATGTTGCTAAAAGGACAGAGATTGTCTATGACCGTGCTTTGAGATGCTCGAATCAAAACCTTTTGGAACGACTTTCACGGTATGGGTCATAATATCTCATATTTGGATTACCTGTCTTGCCAAACTGTGCCCATGCTTAAGGAGTCTGAAGTCCTTTACCATGGACACATATGGCGATGTATGAACCATTTCTCATTCTTGACATGTTACTCTAAACCAAAACTTTGCTGATATCCAATCCTCTGAAATATGCTCGTTAATGCTGTCAGGAACTTGACATGGTCCGTGAAAGTTTTCTGTGAAGTGACACAATTAGATGTTGAACTCTATTTGTGTAACAACTGATAGTATTTGCTCATCACTTCCAATGGTTGTAATAGTACTCTTATGAAAGCAACGTAGTGTTGGCTAACAAGGGTGGTCAGTCAAGGGAGATTTCGCTATATGTTATGGGTACATGGTACAAACTACAAAGTACTAAGATTCCGAAGGAAATAAGGTGACTTTCAGTAGCAAAGGCTATCCCAACTGAAGGACACCCTGAGGCATGGTGGAAGGATAACCCACCCCTGAAGCCAGAGGTTCACACTCAAGCTAGAGGCAGGCCTGAGTCGCTCGGGACCGAAGGAGGATTGTGGAATGGAAGCTTGAGTTCAGGGGATCGTCTGAAGGATCGAACTCCTCTCAGGAGTTTGGACTTCAGACCAGTCTTAGGGAGAGGCAGATTTGCTTACCAAAGGTCAAGCTTCATTGAGATCCGTATCATACCTACCCACCGAAACCTGAGACTTCTTCACCTACCACTTGACACTCATGCGACCCCTGAGGTCACATGATACGAAACCCCATATCACTGACTTTCGGATGGTAAACCCTCAGGCCTAGGGCCTAGACCCCATATGTCTGTACCAACTTCTTGTCTAGCCTCTAAATGCCTTCACGTGGCATCTCACTCGCTAGCTTCAACAAAGACAACCTTTAACCTATTACCTGTGACTGTCATAGGTCTGGTCCCCTAAGCTGTAGAGGTTGACCCTTGGCCAAACAGCCATCAGGAGGCCGGGCATGTGTCTCTCTCTCTCTCGGATCTGCCTTGGGCTCTCTCTCCTCCACCTGAGGCAACCCTGAGCCTTCAGCATCTCATTGGTTACCTCGGATTGCCTTCAAGGCTTTGATAGCCCATCAATGTATCACACATATATCTACCAATCTTCTTTCTGATAGAAGTCTTAATTCGACAATAGTGGTCTTCAACATTTCTGTTAGTGCAAAAGTCAATTTGAAGATCTGTTAACGATGTGATCTGTGATTAGGTACCTCACATGCGGCGCCTGGGCCGGCAAGCTTTTTTGCTTGGTCATGGTCATCGATTTTTTGTTATGGCATCTACTGAAAGTATTTCAGGTATGCCTATCTTGTATCGCTTCATCTGTAACACATTTGCTGCTATACTGCACATCCTTACTTATTTGGTAATTACGTGTTTCCAATTTTCATTAGCCTGCTGCGGATATCGAGGTGGTACCTGATATCATTACACCACCTTATCAACATGGAGAGAAGTCGGGGGATTCCAATGGCAATTGAAGAGTAAAGCTTGACATCATGTACAGGGTCAACACTTAGATTGCTTGGCCTACTCACCGTTTAACTGGGAGCTAATATATAACAGAATGCTGGAATGGTAATTTGACTTTGTCTTGAGATTCTGCTAATTCTTGCCTTTTTTTGGCTCATATGTTCTTAGATTTAGGTGGTAAAGGGCCACAGTGGGCTGTGCTTAGGTCATAGGTAGGGCTGTAAGTGAGCTGAGCTATTCGCGAGCTCGGCTCGTTTAGTAAACGCGAGCCGAGCTCGAGCTCGAGTATTCGGCTCGTTTACTAAACGAGCCAAGTGGAGCTCGGCTCGTTCGACAAAAGCTCGGCTCGTTAAGGGAGGCTCGACTCGATTAAAGAGGCTCATTTAGTAAATGACTAAGCTCGGCTCGTTAAGGCTCGAGCCGAGCTCGAGCTCGAGTTTTTGGCTCGTTAAGTAAACGAGCCGAGCTCAAGCTCGCCGAAGCTCGGCTCGGCTCGGCTCGGCTCGTTTACACCCCTAGTCATAGGTGCAAAAAATTGGCTAGCCATAACCAGAAACAAAAAGAACTATGACCTACTGTTACATGATTTTGCTATCAGGATTTTGACGCCTCATCTTTTTCTTGTTCCCCCAATTGTAATTTTCTTTTCTGCTGCACATTTTTCTTGTCAGTAATCTGAAAATGAATGTATAATAGCATAAATGGTCCTGGGTAGCTGAGAACTGGGAGAATTTAGAAACTGCCAAGCACTGGACAATTTGATAGAATACTCCTACAAATCATATGGTGATGGAGCCAGCGAGGGGCCAGTAAGGACGATCGCCCCTGCAAAGAAAAAAAACTCTACTATTATATTCAAAAAACAATAATTTCCTATGAAAGTATATAGGCTTGCCCCCCTCAATTATTTTGAAAAAAAAAATTCAAATAGTACGTACCTTTGAAATGCTAGGATACCAACATTAAAATCTAAAGTAACAACATCAATGAACTCCCCTTTTTTCTCACACAAAAATTCCCAATCGTTAAGAAGGTTTCACATGTTTTCTTCTCTCTGACCTAAAATCTCCATGGCACACTAGCCACCCCCCTCCCCCTTCTCTCTCAGCACAAAAATCCCACATTGTCAAGACTTAAAAGGCAGTTTCGAGAAAATAGGACAGATGAGAAGAGATTTTGGAAACCATAAATAATCTTTGGTGAAATCTAAGTTGTAGTTATGAAATGTGTGAAGACTCCGCAATGAACTTTTAGCAAGTTTCTAGATCATTTTCATAGAGAAGGATATCGCGTAGGGGTTTGATGTCGGTTCTATTATCGATGCTTTTAATAACATGAAAGAGCGTCGAGTGCAATAAAGATTACTTATTTTTCTAAATACGATCAGATAAGTCGTTACTTTTGCAATCTGTTAATTTATAAAAAAACATAATTAACTATGGAGTGTTGCTATTTTATACTACTTTTTTGAGTTCTAATGTATTTACATTGTTATGCATGTTTATTTTTATTGTTTGTCTCGCATACATGGTCGCCCTCGTGTCGTGAAATTCCTGGCTCCGTCCCCATAATGGTGCTTTTCTTAATCATGATTATCAGTTTTTCAAACAATCATTCGGTTGTGGTTTGTTGTCATAAAACGAAGTTACTTATTCTCGATGTTTTAGCTTAAAGCAATTCAATGCTTAATATGTGGTGGAAAATATTGGATTATACAGGAGGGGTAGAAAAGTTTAGTTACCAAATCGGGACATCGTACTCGTACAAAAATTGAAGGTTGAAATCGTCCCCTCCCCAAATCCCCTAGGATAGAGTAGATTAGATTTAACGAGGGGCAAAAAAAAAAAAATCATGGCTTACTGGACGGGGTGAATTATAACCCTAACCCTTTCTGTTACCATACCTATATGGTAATATATGACAATTATGCTTTCATTCGGGTAATTTATGACCTGGAGTTGGATGGATCGAAATTGGATACTAAAAGAAAGACAATAGATGACTACACTTGATTGTGGATCTTCTCATGTGATCCTTATCTGATTCAAAATGAAATCCACTAGAGTTGTTTGTCTTCTAGGCCTTAACATGTTCATCATCTATGTATAGAAAAAAATCAAATTCATTGGATATTTACCCGAATGAAAGCATAATTATCACAAGAGAAATGGCGGTTAGCGTCATACAGTTCATTTCTTACCGTCAATGCGATTTGATAAAGCTCTTACCTATTTCTAATTAACCTGATTTTTCGTATGAATTGTATGCACGTGTTTGGTTTGTGTTTTGAATTTTTTTTTGGAAAATAGTAGGGGTAATAAGTGGAGAGAGATAGAGAGAGAAATATTGGAAGTATGGGGAATCTATGTGGAATTTTTTGAAAAATGCTTTTTGAAAAGCAAAGAGAGATAGACTTGCAAAATGAACGCTTTCGCTCATCCAATGAGATCATGGTAGGTCTCAAGATGTTTCCACTGATAGAACAGTTGGAAAACTCAAGAGGACTTTGAGGGTGAAATACACGGTGAAGCCAGCAAAGGGACAAACAGTGGTGGGTTCGAACTCTCGGCAGCCCACACAGAGGCCATTGAGAAACAGCTAGCACCCAGCCAGCATTCTCGTTCACTCATTCGGACTTCTTATTCATGCATGCTCATTGGTTGGCCAAGATTACACGCTACAGCTTTCAAAGAGTTCATCATGAAGTGAAACACACGGTTTGGTCAAGAGAATTCATTTCTTGAACTAACATCGATCATGATCATCCGCATGTATTTCCCTCCGTTCCAATTTGCTCGACTAGTTTAAAAATCTAACATCCGGACAAGCTCTCAAAAATCGGGACGATCGAAACCCCACCCCACGTGATTCCACTTCTCCACGTCACCGCCCATGAATCTCATTTGTCCATGTGTCTCCCTCCTTCCCGGGTTTAGCTGCCAATGTTTTGGACTACCGGATGTCTAAAATAAAAGAACCTTGCTACTGACACAACAAATCTGTGCACAGATTTTTATGTGGGGCCTACTACGGGTCCCACACAAGTGATCCGAGCCGTTCATTATGTTTAAAACATTTTTTCAAGGGCCTCCGCAAAAAAAATAGCTCAATCCGATACCTATAAGTGTTTGATCTAATCATCTAACTTTTCATTCAGGTTTTTAGAGAATGAAAAGTTAGACGATTAGATCAAGTACTTATAGGTATCGAATTGAGCTGATTTTTCGCGGGGACCCTTGAAAATTTGTTTTAAACATAATGAACGGCTCAGATCACTTGTGTGGGATCCGTAATAGGCCCCACATAAAAATTTGTGCACAGATTTGCTGTGTCCACAGACTTTCTGAAAATAAAATTCCCAAACTATTGATCCAAAAGCAAGACTATCCAAAACCCTTTCCTCCTCCATTTCTCCTTTCCTTTTTTTTTTTTTTTTGGCCCTTTTCTCCGGCAAACCGCTTCTCTCTCCGCCCTTCACTCGTATCCGAAACTCTCCCCCTCTCCCCTCGAATTCATGTACATAACCTGTTGGAGAAGCCATTGCTAAAACCTAATTTTTTTTAATACTCCCTTTAGAAGGTACACAAATGTCTTAAAATGCAAGAAATTAGACTTGTCACTCAATTCCCCTACACCTGAGTATAGTTGGTGAACAGTTTGTTGATGTGTTATGTGGGCAAGGTGATCAATTTTTTACAATATGGACCCTTGCAAAATATAGTGATTCAATTGGATAACACAAAATACTGATTTCTCACCTAAACTGTAAAAAGTACCGTAGATGGTATCATGGTAGACAAAATCACAATACATCGTATCGTAAATATATATAATCGCATTGGCTGTAAGTAAGGTCACCTTGAAAGGGATGTATATTTTTAATTTAAATAAATGATTTAATCGATCGGTTAAACATTTAAGTAAATCATTTGGTCTACTTTACTCATGACTCAATTGTACCGATCTTCATTAATCACGGTCGATCACCATCACTGTTAACTATCGCATCTGTTAAATATTAATCAAATCAATCGGTCTCAATTGTATCAAATCATCACTGATAAATATCAAGCACCATCGCATTTTTATTATCCATCTGCAAACAAACGTCATATTAATCTATTGAAACGATGTGATTGACTAATTGAACTCATACTGTATTAGTTATTCAGTCACCATAGCATGTTTATCAAATCAATTCCTTCATTTACTTGTTACATATCTTAATCAAATTGAATATTACTAATCTTTAGATATTCCCAAAAAAAAAAATTGAATAAAAGTCACAAGGTAAAAGTCATAATTTTTTGATTCCTTTTGTTGAGCACAAAAATTTGGCACAAAACTTTTTGTGAAGAAATGCAAAATAATGTATTATTGATTGTGTTCAAACTATAACCTAGTACGCCTTTATATAGGCTACATGACGCATAACAAGAAAATACGCATAATAAGAAAACCTAGACTAACTAGGAAATATAAATAATAATCTGCCTAAACTGAAAACATAATAATAAAGCTTAGAAAATATGGCAACATAATATTTCTTAATATTATGTTAACATCTCCCCTCAAACTCAAGTAGGTCTACCAACTTGAGTTTGAAAAACCCAATAGAAACGGCCATAAGAGCCAAAAACAGTCATGAGCGAGAGAAGTCATGACAGTAGAGATTTGGGGTGAAATCCAAGTGTACGAGCTGATTACATATTACTATGAGTGCCCGGCGGACGACGACGAAGTTTAGGCCGTCCGTCGAGAGCAAAAATTTCACAAGGCCTAGATGTTATAACTCTGATACCATGTGAAGAAATACAAAATAATATATTATTGATTGTGTTCGAACCATAATCTAGCACGCCTTTATATAGGCTACAAAACACATAATAAGAAAATACGCAAAATAAGAAAACCTAGACTAACTAAAAAACATAAATAATAATCTGTCTAAACTGAAAACATAATAATAAAGCTTAGAAAATATGACAACATAATATTTCATAATATTATGTTAACACTTTTAAACGCAAAAAAAAATTGAATAAAAAAAAAAAAAACCCATAATGCTAAGAAGAACGAGATCTTAGTCCCCTCCCAGACCCACATCGGATTTGGAATAATTACGATCACATCCATGAGAGGGGTGTTATGTCCGGTCGCTTCCGCCCTTTCGCTAGGAGAAAGGGTGGCCTACAGAAAGTCGCACTATAGAATTTCATAATCTGTTACGATCACGACTAGGGAAAAATTGTTACGCTGGTCGCACTCGCAAATTTGCAAGGGGAGAACGACTCCTACCGGACAGTGTACGTTGACACGTAAAACAAAATATCTTAGCCGTTAAATCTCAACTCCCTTCAGCCCTCATATTCTCTCCCTCTCTTACATCATCTCCTCTTCACAGAAAAAACAGAGAGTCCAGAGGTTTCCGAAACCTTACAAACCCTACCCCGACGAATTCGATACCGTCGATGATAAACCTGAAGCCATCGGAGGCCCGCGCGTCCACCTCGGCGCCGGTGACGGCGGATAAGGCGCTGTCGTCGATCATCTCGCGAGGATGGAAGGAGGTGAGGGACTCGGCCGACGCCGATCTCCGGTTGATGAAGAACCGGGCCAACTCGTTCAAGGACCTGGCGTCGTCGTTCGACCGGGAGCTCGAGAACTTCCTCCACTCCGCCTCCAAATCCACGTTCGCCGTCCCGGCCATCGGGTCGTCCCCGTCGGAGAGCGATTTCGTCAAGCGGTTGAGGCCCAAATTGTCCGAGTTTCGACGGACGTACTCGTCGCCCGACTTTAGCCGCAAGGTACTATTAAATTGTTAACCACTTACTAGCCTTTTGCTCCGGGTTTAATTGGGTGTCCCGCAAGTGGGCGGTGGGATTGTGCCCCAGGATTAGTCGAGGTGGGCGGTGGGATTGGGCCCCAGGGATTAGTCGAGGTGCGCATAAGTTGGCCCTAAGTCGAGGTGCGCATAAGTTGGCCCTAAGTTATAAAACAAAGAAGAAGGTGAAGGTGTAAGTTATAAAACAAAGAAGAAGGTGAAGGTGTTAGAGAGAGGGTGACGTGTAGCCAGACTCTCCTCTAAGTGCATCTCCAGCCCTTACTCAGCTTTTTATAATTTGAGTAAAAGCTTCATTTGGTATTAGAATTCCAGTGGGCGAATCTAAATCTAAGCGCAAATTTGAGTAAAAGTTTCATTAATGGTATAATTGTAAAATTGAGAAGGAGAAAATACCTAAATATGAGCACAAATTTGGGTAAAAGCTTCATCAATGGCGTGATTGTAAATTTGAGAGGGAGAGAATAGCCTTGCAAAATTTGAGTAAATATTGCAGTCCCCATGATTTGATTCGAGTAAAACTCAATTTGGTATAGGTTTTGAGTTAAGGAGTTGGGTGGGTTCCAAGTAGGTTTGAGTTAAGGAGCGGAGTGGGTTCCAAATAGGTTTAAGGAGTGGAGCGGGTTTAGAGGACCTTTTACTCGAATTTTGAGTTTGAGTTAAAAAAGAGGTAACAACGGGAGATGCTCTAAGCAGGTTAAATCTGTGCAAGTATTTAAATATGAGGTAGGCGTAGAGGTTTAAACACATGATCTATTGTCTCTATTTCTTGCTTCGATACCATGTTAGATTTTATTTATTTATTTTTATCATGATACCAGACTAGATTGTTAACCATCAACTCATCTAAAAGAAGGTTAAGCTGTTAGAGAGGGGTAATGTATTATTTATTTTCTTAACAGGTACTGGAGAAATTGAGCCCAAGGGCAAGTATTCGCATCGACTTGTCGGCAATTAGGAATGCGATTGTGTCAGAGGTGGACAGTGAGGGTGCTGTTGATTTTGATGAGAAGGGGAGGTTACGGAGGGGAAGGAGGGTGGGGTTTACGGACTTCAGGTGGGAGGAAAGTCATTTAAAGGATTGGGAGCCTGTTCGGGCGCTGAAGACGCGATTGCGTGAGTTGGAACGGAAGAGTTCATCTTCTGAGATTCTCGAGAGTCTCAAAAACAGTGAGTTTGTGGAGAAAGTCAAGTCAAGCTTGGTATGTTATATCTTTGCTGTATAGGTTTATCATTCTGGATGCCCTGATTGTTTTGCGGTGGTTGTTTTCTGAATTCTGATTGGACGAATAAATCCTTTTTTAAGAATCAATCTTTCACTTGTTTATAGAATGAATTGATGTTTTGTGTCATTTGGTTTCAGTTGTATTGCATGATGGTTTCAAAGTAGTTATAGAATGAATTGATGTTTTGTGTCATTTGGTTTCAGTTGTATTGCATGATGGTTTCGAAGTAGGATAAATTGTTTGCTGTTATGTTGGTTCAGGCCCCTTCTATGCTTTGATTTCCTTCATTGATGTAATTGTCTCGGATAACATGGATTTTTTCCCCATTCGTTTACGTACTTTTGTTTTCACTTTTGTAACTCTATGAGATTATATGACTCAAGAATGAAATAAGTTCAAATAGGAGTAGTACCAATTGCAATAGGATTAGAGACTTCAATCTCAGTATCATGTACTATGGGGACTGTTGGGTGCAGTGGTGAGAGAGCGTGATAGTGGACTATGGTGCGGTTTGTTTTCCTAATGCCATAGCATGCTTTACTTCATGGTTTGTGTTAGAATTGTTCAACTTGTGGATGGTATAGCGGGAGTAAGCGGGCATGAATATAAAATAAGGTTGAGTTGTGGGATTCCTCTTTTGATGTCTCTTGAAGGAGAAGTACAAGACATCATTTGGAGGGTTGAGGTGCCACCATGCCAGTGAACTAGTCAAGCAAATGTTGTTCACTTTTGTACTTGTTTTGTTTTTTGCATTTTATTGAACTCCTTTGTTGATTTGAAGGAGATTTTTCGGTCCTTTTTTAGTTTATTTGATCTCCTTCTGTCCTTAGAGTAAGTTGCCTGCACTCGGGTTAAAACACTGTTGCAGCTCTTTCAAGATTCTCTCATCCTTGATATTAGGAATTTGTTCGATAGCTCTTAAGTTGTTGGTACTCTGTACTGTTTTTTCTTTCGTCCTTGGTTCAACAAAGTCAATGTAAGACTTCCGTATCTATATAGAAATGCATCTCTGACATGGTTGGTTCAACAGGGAGATGTCCTATGCTTGGATATCCCAGTTCGAACCACGTATAAGTTATTCGCGGCTAGTCAACCGCTAGAGCCGTGTAGAGAGACAGTGCACTAGTTGTTTTCTGAAGGCCAGCGTTACAGCTCTCTTTTCATTTGAATTCGGAATTTTGGAAGGATAATAAAAAGGAAATGCTTTAATTGTTAAGTACATCACTCTTACACATAACGCCATAACTGTTAAAAATTGACATACGAACCTTGAGGTTGTGCATTCGGAACTTTGTGCGAAGAATGCCTAGATTAGGTCTGGACCCAATCTTCTGTCTCCAAACCCCCATATTAACAGGGACTAATCTGGGTTTCTTTTTCATACATAGTCTCATTATATTGTTTCGAGGCTGGCTACTATGAGTGGGGCATGTTAATCTTTGAAGGCTAGCAAGGAACTACTTATGTCACGATGATTTAGCATTTCCTGTTGGATGGACTGTCCTAAACACGATATTAGCATGATTTTTTTGTGATGTGCGACAAGTTTTTCCATTCGTTACTGATATAAAGCAAATGCTTTGCAATAATCTTATGGAATTTCATCTATATGTAGTTGTCTGCTTATTATCTTTGTTAGCAGCCATCACTTTCAGTTTCATTTAAAGTTTGAAGACGAGCTAGATTCCTATATGTATTACCCCCCCTTATTTACTTTTGCAGAAAGCAATCTGCAAGGAGCCTACGGAGTCAAAGGTTTGTGTTGAACCCTATAAGCTTTGCCTGCGTTGTGAGTTTTTCAACCATGTCATGATGGTTGTATAAGCACTGTTGGCAGAAGTTGTTTTCCCAACCATTGTTCATGGCTATGATTTGGAGAAAATTGCAATTGTTTATCAAAGTATCCGTGGCATATTAGTTTTTGTTGTTTTAATGGGCTTAATCAAGTACTTTTCTTTCTTCCCGTCTTTCTTCTTCTTGTCTTCTCTGTCAATAGACTCAATACTCTGTTTCATTGTATCCAGTTAATGTGAGTCAACCTTCCCCAAGGCACGCGTCTTTTAAAACACTGGAGTAGAGCCGTACCGACAATGTCACAAACTGGTCTCCTTGAGATGCCTGGTGGATGCAGTGCGACCAGACTAGTGTAGCACAAATGAATCTGATTTTAGTAATTTCAACGATCGTGAAACAAATGATCTTAAAAATGGGTAGTGCTGATGATATTAATGTAAATAGCAAAGTGGTTTATTCATTTTCTAGCAGTACTTTTTGTCAATCAGTTCTTTGGTGGAATCATTGATCTGAAGACACCATTTTTTGGTTCTTTTTGAGTGAAAAATGTGCCACGTGATGATTAAGTTTTTGCTTTATTAATGGCTCATAAGAAACAAAATTCTAGTAGATGATTCATAGGACGCCTACTTGCGCAGGAGCCAGTAGGGAATAGGAAAGAAAACCCTCTATTTGTATGTTATTCCTAATTTCTATGGCCAGGGCTGTATGGTGGAGATTATTTTAGTTAGCAAAGATACTAAGTGGTTCCATCTTCTTATGTTTTGCATCTTCTTATGTTTGATATTGGACTTTAGGACCTTTTGGGATGAATTAGAAGGCCCGAACACTTTGGAGATGTGTAGTTTTTGGAAGGGCTGTAGGGTATATGGTTAGGGAGAATGCAAGAATCTTTTGAGGATAAATTATAAGACATAGGGGCTTGTGGGACTATATGCGTTTTTAGCTTCATCTTGGGAATGAGAATACTTTCCCTTTAAGGAGCTTCCTTTGTAAATTGTTTCTAGAGCGGAGAATGGTGAGATATTAGTTCATGTGGAGAATGGCGAAATAGTAGTTCGTCCTTCTTTAGTTTTTCGTATTTTCTGCTTTCATCCTTCTTTGGTGGGCTTTGTGTTGTCCAATGAACTCTTTGTTTGGTTTTATTTTATTCTAGCAAAAATTCTTGTCGTAGATCAAGAGAATGAAAGATGGAATCTGATATGTGAGGGTGTGATATGCATTCATTACGATTGATTTGACAGTTGTCTTGGATTGGATAGATTGGTGACTTGTAGATTCAAACAGTACAAATATTTTATTTTGTTGCTTTACCTTGCATATATCTGATGCAGGGAGTCCCACCACTAGATGTACCAGAACTTTTTGCATATTTAGTCAGGCAATCTGGGCCATTCTTGGATCAACTTGGCATTAGAAGAGGTGATTAACTCTTCTCGTGTATCTCTTTGTGTGTACGTCATGAATATTTCTGTTGATGATGACTCACTCAATTTTCCTATCTGTCACTGTCACATGATCCATCTTTAAGTCGGCCTTTACTACACCAATTGTACTAGTTTGAGATTCTTGGGGAACTGCAAAAACTTACACTGTGTTCTTAGGAATAAAGACTGGTTACTGTTGAAGTTTTCGGTAATTTGCGACAAAATTTCTACAAACCTGACATTACCAAATCGATGTTTCCTTATCCTTATCCTTTCTAAATATTAAACCAGGAAGCAAGGCCAAAGTTTTGGTTGCCTCTCACCTATCTGCTGGCTATAAACTTCTCAAAAAGTTGAACAACCATTATGTCACCAAACAATGGCAATTCCAGAAAGGAAGCAAAAATATGCAAGTGCTTTTGAAATCATCTGCTGTAACCTTGCTTCCATCAAGGTGAACTACCATGATGCCAGCTTCCTGTTGTCTCCAACTAACAACCCTTGACACTAACTGTTTAAGATAATCAATGATAGGTCAGGTTTACTCACATTTGCGTCTGTATTATTTTGTTTTGCTCCCCCATCTTTCTATCTACATTCATATTTTGATTAGAGGGTTGTGCTTTCGTTATGCATAAAATAATTTGTTTCATAGGACTAGTGCTGAAATAAATTTTAGGGCTTCTGTTTCCATTTTCTTTTTACCATGTCTGCTTCTTTTGGTGGTAATTATCTTTTTGTAAATTCTTTGGTATCTGGGTTCACTTTTGATTTCTTGTACTTCCAAGTTCCAACATACATGGATTGAATATTATCGATTTGACTTACTTTTTTATGGCATTTTTCGTTGATGAACTTAAAAATAATTGAGTGAACTGTAAATTTTGCTGGGAGAAATAGCGGAGCAAGTTTGGGATAGAATTTCGCTTTTACAACTGGCTTTTAGTCAAAATTTGTGGAGAGGTACCGTTTGTTTGGGTTGGTATAGAAAGACTCCGGCCCGGACTGAATGACAAGCCTATCTAGCTTGCTTGGCAAAATCCTCAACCTCCCACTCATCATCAATAAGTGATCCAAGATACTGGAAGTGCTTTCTTTAGTTTTCCCTAGTTGTTGTGTGGCACATTTTTTTCCCTCACATCCAAGGCTTCATGTATAACTCATGTTCTGGTGTTCAAACTGTATTTGCAGATATATCGGACAAGATCGTGGAAAGCTTATGCAGCAAACGCAAGAATCAACTTCTATTGCGTTCCACACCTGCAGGAGAATCCTCCATTCTTGAAAGTGATAACGTTGGTGATGAACTGGATGTAAGAATTGCCAGTGTCCTCCAAAGTACGGGGCATTGTTATGAGGGGGGCTTTTGGACTGACTCCTCAAAGCATGACACGACAAATGGGAAAAGGCATGTTGCTATTGTCACAACTGCTAGTCTTCCATGGATGACAGGAACAGCTGTAAATCCACTATTTCGAGCTGCTTATTTGTCTGAGTCTGCAAAACAAGATGTCACACTTCTGGTTCCATGGCTTTGCCGATCAGACCAAGAACTAGTTTATCCGAACAATCTCACTTTCAGTTCACCAGAAGAACAGGAGGCTTATATACGTAACTGGCTTGAGGAAAGGGTGGGTTTCAAGACTGATTTCAAAATCTCATTCTATCCAGGAAAGGTAAGTTCAACTACATCTCTTTTACTGGATAATTTTCTTCACTATGCCTAATTTGTTGTATCTTTTTGTTTTTAGTTTCAAAAAGAAAGGCGGAGTATAATGCCTGCCGGAGATACTTCTCAGTTCATTCCATCGAAGGATGCTGACATTGCTATCCTGGAAGAACCAGAACACCTGAATTGGTACCATCATGGTAAACGTTGGACTGATAAGTTTAACCATGTTGTGGGTATTGTTCATACAAATTACTTAGAATACATCAAGAGGGAGAAGAATGGCGCTATTCAAGCTTTCTTTGTGAAGCACATTAACAATTGGGTCATGAGAGCATACTGCCACAAGGTATAAGCCTAACAAACCTCTTGGTATTCTTATTACTTATATGTTGTGCCTCCATTTTCCACTATGGCAAACTAAATGTTGGTTATGTCTTGAATTTGTATCGAAGGGTTTACATTTTATTCATAATCTGTTTTGGGAATGTTATCTGTTGTAGGTTCTTCGCCTTTCCGCTGCCACCCAGGATTTACCCAAGTCTGTAGTATGCAATGTTCATGGTGTGAACCCCAAGTTTCTGAAAATTGGTGAAAAAGTTGATGCAGAAAGGGAGCGTGGAGAGCAAGCCTTCACAAAAGGAGCATATTTCTTGGGGAAGATGGTTTGGGCGAAAGGATATCGGGAGCTGATTGATTTGTTAGCAAAGCACAAAAAAGACCTCGATGGCTTCGATTTGGATGTATTTGGAAATGGAGAGGATGCTCATGAAGTTCAGAGCACGGCTAGAAAGTTAGATCTGAATCTCAACTTCATGAAAGGCAGAGACCACGCTGATGATTCTCTTCATGGGTAAAGTACCTTTGAACTAGTCATGCTAAATTGAATGACTTGTTTTATGAAATGTTATCAATGTATATGGTGAGGGGGCTGTGCTTGAATTTCGGATTTTTGGAGGGATTTACCGAGGAAAAGGAAAATGCTGAAGAAACCAAAGAAACAGGTTTAGTTTCTTCACAGCGTTATCTTCTTATCGGTCTTTTACTGGCCCTCCATCGATGTCTCCAGAAATCCATGATCCAAAGACACACAAAGTTCAAATTCCAGTCGACTTATTTGTTGGTGCATTAACTATGTTTCATAGGGCCTTATACAGGAAGTAGGAACCAATAAGCTTGGGTGATTAGAAAGTTTCCCATCTAATATTCTTGTTATTTATGCTTGCTTTTGCAGATACAAGGTCTTCATAAATCCAAGTGTTAGTGATGTGCTATGCACTGCCACCGCCGAGGCCCTTGCAATGGGAAAATTTGTTGTTTGTGCAGATCACCCGTCAAACGAGTTCTTCAGGTCTTTCCCCAACTGTATGACTTACAGTACTCCTGAAGATTTTGTTGCGAAGGTGAGAGAAGCAATGGCTAATGAGCCTCAGCCGCTCACTTCCGAACAACGATACAACCTATCTTGGGAAGCTGCCACCCAGAGATTCATGCAGTATTCCGAGCTTGACAGGGTCTTGAATATTAATGATAAAGAAGTCGATTCACAGTCAAGTCAAAATAACCACCAAATCATGAAAAAATCGGTGTCGATGCCTAACTTGATGGGAGTGGTTGATGGAGGGTTGGCATTTGCCCACTACTGTTTCACAGGGAACGAGTTCCTTAGGAGGTGTACAGGGGCGATGCCAGGGACACGGGAATATGACATGAAGCATAGTGAAGACTTGCATCTCTTGCCTCCGCAGGTAGAAAATCCTATATATGGCTGGTAGATAGGCTTCTTGTTTAGGGGTATATGCGTGAATCCTTTTGACTGTATAACCACAGTTAGATCCTCTACATAGGAGCATGTGGGTGTTTGTAAAAAAAAAGAATTATGGAAAAAGCAGATTCTGTATAGCGGATTTAAAAGCATCAAAATGGCCGGTTCTCAAAACAATTTCCTAAGCAGTTCTGTTAGTTGTTTTTGGTCCAAAAGCATAAGCAGGAGTTGTGTCAAACAAGTTGGGAAGGAACAAGTGGGTGCAATTTCTGAGGCTCCAGAATTCAAAAGCACTTGTGACATGGAAGCCGGCAGCCAACAAGCTCAAGTAATGCTTGACTGTATATAGTTTTTTTTGACTGAGGTGTGCTTTTCTATTTCTAGCAAACTCGGTATCTCAATGTCTAGCTGGTATCAGACCATGCTATTCTTTAGGTATATACATGCAGAATCTTGGATGTCAATGTTCCATGTTATCTGTGTGTGTGTGTGTGTGTGTGTATTCAGGAAGTATCTTGTATTATATTTATACAGTAAAGATACAAGTACAGCAAAGGCTGTACAGCAGCCGTGCACAAACCACTTTTGCACCCGTCTCGGGTCCCGCAAAGATGATCGGAGCCGCTCATTTTGTTCAAAATACTTCGTTTATGATCCCTGTAAAAATCACCTCAATCCAATATGAGGAAGGGTGCTTACGAATCATCCAACTTTGCGGCTCCGATCATCTTTGCGGGACCCGAGACGGGCGCAAAAGTGGTCTGTGCACGGCTGCTGTACAGCCTTTGCTGTACTTGTAGCAGCATTCACTTGCAAAAGATTACTAGTGCCACATCTTGCATATAAAAGTTTAAAGTCTCTGGCTTTGTTCGTTTTCCATTTTAACTTTGTTTTGTTTTTAATTTTTAATCATTTTCTTATTTTTCTTTTCAATCATTACCCTATTTTTTCAATTATTACTTTCATTTCTCTATCTCTCTCTACTCATTACCCCTTTGTGCAATCATTATCCCCTCTCTCTCTCTCCTTCCTTTGGGAATGGGTGCTTGCGGGAGCGGACGGAGGAGAGGGTGGGTGAATTTGAGAAAAAGCCCTTTGGCCGCCCCTGCGACATCCCTGCTAGATTTGAAAATGCATGGGATTTCAAGCTTATTGAAGAAGAATGTACACCACTAAGGGGAGAGAGTAGGCGACCCACAGGCCAGAGTGTGTAGTAAAAAGAGAAGGAGAGTGTATGCGAGGATGGGTGAGGGAGAGGAGGAGGAGGAGTAGTAGCCCAACCCCCATTGTGAACCCTAGACTTGGATAAGTTGAGAGAGAGAGAGAGAGAGAGAGAGAGAGAGTTACACTTGATCCATAATGCTTTATTATTCTTATTTATATATATATTACTGAATTGCACTCACTGAGTTTGTCGTTAACTCATGTATTAAGCAAAATTATATAGCTGTTGTTGGTGTGTCTTATTATCGTCGTTTATGAGCGAGGCTCATTGTATATACCGTAGTGCATAATATTTTTCATTGGTATTTGAGTGGGTTTTTGTACGTTGTTGCGTATGTGTGTTGGTTAGAAGCCCAATCGACTTGTGGACTTGTAAAATACTATTGTAGATTTCGGTTTTATATGGAGTATATACTATTAAAAATTAAGAGGTTTGGTTTGAACTTGTTGCAGTTTTTACATAGGGAATTGTCATCAGATCTCGACAATAGTTACAAATTAAACAAGCTTGGAAAGATATATATACTCCTATTACTCTGTTGCATGCACTGATAGGATTTTGTGGACCTTTGATCCCACCCTAATCGATCCACACCCAGAAAGGGGATCAACAGAAATACTCCCCAAAGGGGGTGTGGAGTGGATATAGAGAGATCGAACATTGCACAAGTTTATAAGCACAAAATTCGTAACGAGTCTGAAATATCCGTTGATTCGAAATGAATATCCGGAAATCAAAATCCTTCTCTAATGAGCAACACACTGCAGTGTAACATCTCAAATGAATAATCATGAAGTTCGAGGTGCGTGCACAGAGGTTCATAAAACATCATAATAGAGCACAATTCGAAACCCTGAGCCCTACATTCATCACACTGATCCACATTACATAACATAGTTCGGATAAGGAACAGTTTGGGTTAGCATCTCCGGCCCTTACTCAATTTTAGTGAAAGCTTCAACGCAAAGTTCAAGTCTAAGCATAGATTTGAGCAAAAGTTTCATTAACAACATAATCGTAAATTTAAGAGGGATAAAAAAAACCTTCAAAAATTTGAGTAAGGATTAAGTCTCTCGTGATGGTTAAAAATTTGAGAAAAACTCAATTCGATATGGATTTGAGTTGGGGGCTGGAGTGAAACAGAAAGTCTACGGAACATAACTTCAAAACACAACTCTATTTTGAATTAATTTTTCCTTACACCTGAACCCATGTGCATATATATATCTATAGTTATGTATTAATTCATGCTCGGGTGTGTGAGTGACAGCTGAAATATCAATGTTGGGAAGTCTTCCTATGATCAGAAGGCTTTTATTTAATATCCATACCTGGCAATATCAACTGGTAGTGAACAATACTAGCTAGTAGTACTACACTAGGTTAGGCTTAAGGCACCCTTAAAAACGTCATGCCCTGAGAGTGCCCTCCTACCATCCCATATCCTAGGCACCTTAATTTTCTCACTCTTGTTTACTTGATAGGCACACAGAAGAGAATATTCATCAATGACATCTCATTGCCGCCTCATGTTGTAATAATTAATATGGGACAATATAGTTTTATCATCTATATATGTTTCTAAAAGCTCCAACTATTTATTTGGTTACAACAATTTTTTTTTTGGTAATGCATGGTGTCGCGGACCAGCTTGCGTACCTTGGACTAATCCCTACAGTCCCTTCACAGCCGTTTCACACGCTTACACGTGGATGTGAGGTGGCCTCAAGAGGGTTGTTGAGAAGGAGAATCGAATCCGAAACCTTATGATGCAGCAAATACCTAAATTCCAGGCCAAGACCGCTCGACCAACATGCATTAGTACAAAAATTAAGAGGGTGGACCGGATAACCTGTTACTACTATTATTTCGTGATCAAGTAAGGTTATTGGGCTTGGTGCAACTTGCTAATTATTCTTTACACATAGAATTCGCGAGTGGGATTTTTTTTTTATTTTAAATTTTATGTGTGGACCTATTTAAGTGATATCCTTACTACATAGGAATTATCATTCTTTACGAGGTTAGAACCTAAGTCACATAACTTGTGTGTAAGTGGACCGCGAGTGTGAAATTTGAAAGAGCGATGATTGAGAGCGCGAACGCAAAATGAGTATTGAGAGAGTACGTAGTAGTGGAGGACCTTGTCGGAGGATTATGCGACCAAGGTTAGGACTCTTGTACGATGTTATATATGGTTGATCCCCTTTCGTTTTCTCAACATATCGAAGGGAATCTGGTTGGTTTTCTTTGTTTTTTCTTGAAAAGAGAGAGTCTATACGAACGATAAGGGAATCTTTATCAATAACTTAAACTAACAGAAAACAGAGTCTAAACGAACGATAACGGAATCTTTATCAATAACTTAATTAAACTAATAAAAAAGAGATTCTATACGAATGATCTGAAAAGTTGGGTTTAATTATGTACTTTCCCGTCCCAAAATATTTGTCCTGTCTGCAAAACGAAGACTAAAAAATAATGCATTTCTTTTCAAGAAAAAATTCAATTTTTTTGGGGTAAATTACAGTTAACCCCCTCTAACTATGCCTCGGTGACACTTAACCCTCTCTAACTATTATTTTTGGCACTTAACCCCCTCTAACTAACTGAAATTCAAACGGTCATAACTTCAAACGGTCATAACTTCTTCGTCCGAAATCGAAAACATGCAAATTATATATCGATTTCGAGATCTTGAAGTCAGCTTTCTAATGACACCAAAATCACATCACGATTCAAAGCACACAGAAAGTTATGATCAAAACGGTCTTTCTGTCTACCAGCCCTTACTCTTTTGATCATAACTTTCTGTGTGCTTTGAATCGTGATGTGATTTTGGTGTCATTAGAAAGCTGACTTCAAGATCTCGAAATCGATATATAATTTGCATGTTTTCGATTTCGGACGAAGAAGTTATGACTGTTTGAAGTTATGACCGTTTGAATTTCAGTTAGTTAGAGGGGGTTAAGTGCCAAAAATAATAGTTAGAGAGGGTTAAGTGTCACCGAGGCATAGTTAGAGGGGGTTAACTGTAATTTACCCTAAAAAAATACACTTTCTAATCTTTGTTTGTTTGCTTTGGTTATATTTGTTTTGAATCTTAAAATATTTGAGTTACTTTTACTCGCAGTAGAGACCAGCTTTAGACAATTTATGTGCTCTGTTCTGGGTGCCTGCCTGTTGCACTTGACTGTAGACCCACAAGACTATCTCAACAGATTATTCTCACTCTAAAAATTTCCTTCCAGGATACTTGGGGTGACGGCTGTAAGCTTTAGTGATTCTTCTCCAAGATTCAATTCTGAACATCAATTGAATATGTGTCCTTTTTTCTAAGCAGCTGGTGACATGTTAATTCCCTCATTGTTTTTCGGAGGAAGAGTTCCCTCATTGTTTTTGATTAGTGATAAATGTTCCCACTTGACATCATTTGCATGTCAAGAAATTAACATTTTTACATGAATTGAAAGAACTCTCTCTCTCTCTCTCTCTCTCTCTCTCTCTCTTAATTGAAACTAGTTGAAATTATGGCAGGCAAACTTTGCATGGTGGGAACCTGGCCGTGGGAGTTTTCTTTTTTGTCATCCATGGAAACAGTACTTGGAGATTGGAGTCCTCACTCGCCAGTGTGCTTACCATATTGAGGCTCTCAGCGCCTACTTGAATTCTGAGATTCAAGTATATATAGCCGTGTTTACGATAGTTGTAAATACGGATTTTAGATTCTATCTGAAAATTCTATAGCAGATTCTAGATTTTAACTGATGTTGTTTAAAAATAGATTATTCTTTTCCACATCCAAGATTTCCAAGACAGAAAAAAGAGAAGCAAAAGAGCAAATTTTTTTTATTTTTAAAAAAAATCTAGTTGAGGTTTATTAAATCAAATAACACGAAGTACAACGAGATAAACTGAAGAACAATTCGTTTCACTTTCTATAACGTATGTTATGCAAACAGTTTGGGGGGCCATATTCACCTTTCTTTACTCCGCTAGCAAACCCATTTACGTGTTTTATCTTGCAGCTAGGCACCACCAGAGTTTCAAAGAAAAATTCAAGATCGAACCTTGCATGAAAATGAGTTTGGACTCTGGAAAGGCTTTGAAAGAACTAGCCTTGGCAATCAAAACTTTTGCACAACCATCTTCTGTTGATGTACGTATAGAGAGTTCCAAAAGAGCCGTAGGTGAACTCAAAACAGTCCTGAAAGCAGCAGTCTCAAGAAAGGAAGATGACCTTCTCAAAATGATACCATCCCTTAATTACCGTTTCATCGATACTGACCGATATTGTCAAATGTGTCGAAAAAATTGATGAGTCCATCCATGAGCTTTCCCGACAAGCACAATTCATGATCAAGAATGCTGTCGTGGGAACCTTTTATTTTTGGGCAAAGTACGGATTACCTCCCTATGGTTTAAGTGTTTTGCACATCACCTCCCTGACATTTACAAATGACCAATTCACCTCCTTGTGGTTTCGGACTAAAGTGCCATGCTAACACCGTTAACGGCAGATGTCAAAATGACTGTATTACCCTTTGTCCTTTACATTTCTAATTTGACAATGATTGATTTGTGCTCTCTTTCTTTTTTGTTCTTATGCTATATAAAATTTTTAGTAACAAATTATTTGTTTTATTCTTTTGGATTTAATTAGTTAGACAATTATTCATAAAATTATAAAACAAACATTGCTAATTTTTTGCTAGAAAGAAGGAAGAAATCTAAGAGAATAAATTTCCACCAACAGTTGATAGTTTTCAACTCCCTAAAAAAATTTCATTCACAGTCATCCTTTAATAACCATCAATTATCTCGATAATGTCATTACCCAAAAAAAATTCTTGAATTTCAATTTACAAAACCAAAAATCACAATTGATGAATCTAAAGTAAAAAAAAAAAAAAAACAGCTAAACAGGAAGAATCAATCTCCAATTTTCACTATTCCTAAAAAACACCCAAGGTCGGAGAGAGATTTCCACCGTTCCTAAAAAACACCCAAGGTCGGAGAGAGAGACGAAATGTGGAGACGATCGGGATTTGGGGAAGACGATTTGGGATGTGTAAAGCTCTAAGATGCAATCAGGGGCGGACCCACGTTGGGGCACGTGGGGTCACGTGCCCCCACCCCTTTTTTTGAAAAAAAGTAAAAAAAAATTATTTTGATATAAATAAATAAAAGTTTCCCATACTTACACAAAATATTACCATGGTGGCATGGCTCTAGTCGCTGAGATAAGTTCCAGACGCCTGGGTTCGAATCCCAGGGACCCCATTCCCCTGCTTTATTTGTTTTATTTTTTCCATTTTTTTCTACCTCTTTCATTTATTTCTCCATTTTTGTTCTACCTCATTTATTTCTCCATTTTTGTCCTATCTCTTTGTGTTTTACTCCCAATCCAAAATATTATGAAAATCAAATTTACTAAATTACTATATTCTTTAGTTTACTTTCTCTTGACTAATTGATAATCTTACGGTTACCACCGCGACAGTTGAAAAAGTATTTTCAGCCATAAAGATTGTCAAAAATCGGTTACGGAATAGAATGAGTGATCAATATTCAATGGTTGAGTGATAATTTAGTGGTATACATCCATTCCTTGCTTTTTTTGTTTTTTTTTTTCCATTTTTTTCTACTTCTTTCCTTTATTTCTCCATTTTTGTCCTATCTCTTTGTGTTTTCCTCCCAATCCAAAATATTATGAAAATCAAATTTACTAAATTACTATATTCTTTAGTTTACTTTCTCTTGACTAAACGGTTGCCACCGCGACAGTTGAAAAAGTATTTTCAGCCATGAAAATTGTCAAAAATCGGTTGCGGAATAGAATGAGTGATCAATATTCAATGGTTGAGCGATAATTTAATGGTATACATACAGAGAAATATTTTTTAAAATTGTGAATAATAGGTGTCCCTATGATATGGAATTCCTGGGTCCGCCACTGGATGCAATGTAACCTTTACTGAAGTGGTGGGTTTGATTTTGAAGCAGAGGTTATGTACTTCCTTATCCAGTCGCCGCCTTCATTCTCGGCGTGACTGTGAGGCCGCCGGACTGGCGTTGAGAGCAGCAACAGTGATGAGAGAGAGAGAGAGGGAGAGAGATGTCATGGCTTTGTGGGTGGTATTCTTCGCCGGAAATGGTAATCGTTGTCGGAGTACGAGATGTCGTGGAACAAAGTCTAGAGGTGCTGAACTAGGAGGGGTGATGAAGAGACGCTCAACCTTTATGAATTTGTTTGCCTGGTTCTATATACAGTACTAGTAGTATTTTGGAGGAGATGAAGAAGGGTGACAATGTCTTCTTACATGAAACTTCATGTTTCTTTAATTATGTTTTCCATTCCTACTCTCGAAACAGGCATGTGCACTACACCTTCCGTCAATTTGGAAGGAAAAACTAACGGTAGCACTTTAGTCCGAAACCACAAGGAGGTGAATTGGTCATTTGTAAATGTCAGGGAGGTAATGTGCCAAACGCTTAAACCACAGGGAGGTAATCCGTATTTTGCCCTTTATTTTTTGGTGGTAAAATATAATATAGAAATAAGAGTAGAAAAGAGAAACTTTTCTTTTGCCATATGGTAAGCACCTAATTTATTTGCTTGTTCTTTCTTATGTAACTTTCTTAATAAAGTACTACTTGACTCTATTGCAAAATAAATTACTTGCATCTTGGTATTTATATAGTAGGGGAGTAAATCCATTGAAAACCAATTTGAAGTACACTAAATGCCTCGGCAACTTACAAAATTTGACCCTGATGGCGTGTCTGCATGCATCTTGGATTCGCCAACAAAGTTAGGTAAAAATATGAAATAGAAAAGACTAATTGTTTTTGGTAATTCTACTCACACACCTCTCGAATAAATAAATTTATCCAGGATTATCATGATAAATTTAAAATCTGAATCAAGTCAGCGAAAACTTCATGATAAATTTACCAAAAGATCATACAAATTTACCACTGAATCAAACAAGCTTTCATTAATTGACCCATAACTAAAAATAAATTTAAAACGGAACAATATTTTCACGATAGCTAGGTACACACCTCCAACCACAACCGATGATGTGGTGGGCCAACTCGGCCCAGCATCTTAGTTTTTTTTTATATTCAAGCATCTTAGTTATTAGAGCTAAAAAAAAATACAATACTCAAAATCAAAGCATTCACTCTGCATTTGAGAGAGAGAGAGAGGGGAATGAACCACGACGACAATGACCACCACTATAAGCACCTCCCCTCCACCTCTAGTGATCACCACCAGAAGTGATTTTTGCCTCCGCAACCACCGACGCAATCACCCACCACCAAGCACTCTCACTCTCTCAATTTGCGATTCAAAAAATTAGCACCGTTTACACTCAAATCGAATCTGTTTCTTGAAGAAACATGATGTTTTGCATGGTTGAAGTATTGTTTGAGGTCTACAAAAGTAACAGTTCCGATAATCGAAATGGCCCCGCAAAACAATGTCTTATTGGGGTTGGAGTAGGGTTGAGCTAGCATGGCCCTGGATGGACAGACCTGGGGCAGCCATGAAAGAATTCAAGAGAAAGCTCTCTTTCGTGGAATTTTTTTCTCAGGTATCATCTTTTTCTTCCAATCGATAATGGTATTATTAATGCATAACAGAAACATCAAAGGAAGCTTCCCCCTGAACCCAGCTCGGAAAGCTCAGGTATCATCTGGAATACCCGTAAATGTTGTACTCCAAAATCGAAACCGCATGCAGGAAAGAAAATTAAAACAAGAAGGCAACTATGCCAAAATATATTTGAATAAAGAAAAAAAAGGGCAAATTTTCGTAGTCGTCCCTCTAATTTTACAGTTGTCTCAATTTCGTCCCTCTAGTTTCAATTGTCTCAATTTTGTCCCTCTAGTTTGTTTTACGTTCTAAATTGGTAAAATCGTTAACACCGTTAATGAAACTAACGGAAAAATATGATTAAAAAATTTTGCTCCAATTTTCAATCCGGTTGAACCGGTGCGAAAATCTTATTTTTTTGATCATTTTATCCTAGATGGTCGTAATGAATTTTTGGCTCTAAGGCCTTTTAACGAGCACCCGAAGACTCCTTATTTAGTTTCAGGGCTCTCTTAGGATGCTCATTGAAAGGCTTTAGAGCCAAAAATCCATTATGACCATTTAAGATAAAATGATCCAAAAATCCATTAGTGGGTCCTCCGCTCTCCCTGCCATGGCTGCTCTGTTTCCTTCTCCAAGTGCATCTCCGGCTGGTTTTCTGATGGGATCTCCAGCTTCGGCTTAACGGCTAGGTGTTGTGTCGGTGGTGGAGGTTACCGCCGTGGTCTCCCGCTACGGTTGCTGTTGGGTGCCGTGGATTTGCCTAACGGCTCAGGGTGCTTCCGGGGCAGTCTGGTTTTGTGTTCGTCGACTCCGCTTCCACTTGGGTTTGCCTTCGGTGGTGTGGTGGTCTTGTGGTGGTGGCGGCGAACGGTGGTGGTGGCTGCCAGGAGCTTTTGGTGGGGGCGGTGGTGGATTTTTTGCACTTTGGGCTAGGGTTAGGTTTTGGGTTTTTTGGGTTGATTTGTATATCTGGGCTTTAGGCCTTTGGGTGTTTGATCTTTATTGTTTATCTGGGCATATTAAGGCCCATTGGGTGTTTTGGGCTTCCCCTTCCCCTCTCCCCCAACTTGATGTACCCTGTGTCAAGTTCTTAAAAAAATCTTGTTGCCTTTTCGAAAAAAAAGATAAAATGATCAGAAAAATAAGATATTCGTACCAGTTTAAACGGATTGAAAATTGGAACACTTATTTTTTTACACCATTTATATATTAAAAAATATAGTTACAAAATTAAGTGTTCCAATTTTTAATCTATTTGAACCGGGGCGAAGATCTTATTTTTCTGATCATTTTATCTTAAATGGTCATAATGGATTTTTGGCTCTAAGGCTTTTAAATGAGCACCCTAAGAGAGCCCTGAAACTAAATAAGGAGTCTTCAGGTGTTCGTTGAAAGGCCTTAGAGCCAAAAATTCAGTACGACCATCTAGGATAAAATGTTCAAAAAAATAAGATCTTCGCACTGGTTCAACCGGATTGAAAATTGGAGTACTTAATTTTTTAATCATATTTTTCCGTTAGTTTCATTAACGGTGTTAATGATTTTATCAATTTGGAACGTAAAACAAACTACAGGGACGAAATCAAGACAATTGAAACTAGAGGAACGAAATTGAGACAACCGTAAAACTAGAGGGATGACTACGAAAATTTGCCCCAAAAAAAAGAAGCCATTTGCCTTATTTAACCGAACAACCCCTTAATTCCAATCCATAAGACAGAGATTTCTTAGGAAGCTGGAAATCCCGCCAAAAGTTCGCAACGGGATCAACACAAAGTAGCTTTGCCTGCGCGGGATTGATATATAGATTAATAGATGCCTACAAACAAGAAATCTTTAAGTTTTCAAAACAGGTTTTCAGCTTTGGTGATGCAGTAGACATTTCCTTCCCACTCTTCCCTGCTCCGGCTTCCTGCATTTCATCCAAATTTGCTAATCAAGAAACAAACTAATGTTAAGAACTTGTAGAAAGAAATCAAGCGATTAATTTGCTGAATGCAGTTGAAATTGTTTAGAGCCTCCACACCATCCCTTTCATTTGTGGCTACGCGTACATGTAGACAGACAGTGACAGATCCAGAAATTTCAGACAGAGATTACCTTTCGAGCATAAACTTAGTAAAAAATACGTACTAACAATCCAACATAAAGAGAACATGCGTTCAAAATAAACAACGAGAATAAAAAATGGATGTACTACTCCTTCCGTCCCAATTTGTTTGTTCACTAGAAATTGCCCGTGCCTGAAGGCACGGCTCGAAATTGGTATTCAATTCACATCCAATTTTGAAGGCCATGGCCCCATTCGCAAAATTCTAACTACACAAAAAACAAAAAACAATAGCTCAGGTTTATCCATCGGTTAACTTGAATCAGCACATAAACAAACTAACAAACTAATAGTTGTAACGCGCATACCTTAAGGCACTTATCGCCAGCCATTTAAATTTACAGCCAGTTCGATCACACTACAAACTATGGATCACAATTGGCAAAACCCAACTGTAATCACAAAATTCACTTTATGTGCTTAAAAAAAATCAAGCTTCAGAATGTAAGAATACAAAACCAGTAATTAAACTTAATGATAATATAGCAACATCTAGCTTTTATTCATCAAGTTTTCTAAAATCAATAAGAAAAGACAAAACATAATCAGTCCTTCAATTGAATATAAAAATATAATTTCACTTCTACTGAATCATTGATAATAAAGTTACAGGTTTTCTAAGCTTCAAGCTCCAACCAACTCGATATCTGTTACTGGTTAGCCAATGCAACATGTTAAAAAAAACAGATGGCGTTACAATTCATATACCATTTCAATCATCTTGCAAGAAAATTTAATGTCATACGACTTGTAAAAAAAAGAAGTAAACAACGGCAAACCATGACATACTGATTTTTACATGGTTCTCCCTAAATAGAGACCGTAGTTCGATTCAAAAGCATCCACTATAAAAATATAATTCCCCTTCTACTGAATTATTGCCTTTGTACAAAAAATTGAAAAAAAAGAATTCAAAGAAGAATCGATATAGATGATCATACAATTTTCTTTAAGTCAGGATTGAGCTGCATAAGAAAATGAAGAATTGAATGAATTACTTTTGAAACAAATACTTCGATAGCCTATGACCATGGTATAAAATGAAATGGATTGACTCACATACCCATAGATGATCAGTTTTTCCATGTCTAAAAGTCTTAAGAAGTTATCTAAAACGGATCAACATCAAAATATATTACATCCATCAAGATTTAAATAAAATCCAACATCATCTCAATTTCAATTTATTTAACCACTAATCAACCATTTAAAAGCCTAATAACATGAATTTAAAAAAAAAAACCCGTGCTTTGAAAGTCCAATATTCCAATCTTTTTCTGGTAAAAAGATTTGATTCACGTTTGGTTTCCAAAAACATACAGTACTTAAAGAAAATTCTTATGCATTCTCAAAATTTTAATTACACTTACCATGTACTCACTGAATTTAAATTATTTGACATAGTTTGGAGTGCCGTAGGCACGGATAATTTGCTAATAGAAAAGAGCAAAACCCAATATAAGGGGTGAGGTAGACAAAGTTTATAAAAATATAGTTACGAAATAAGTGACTTAGAAAAGACGGAGTTTTTTTTTTTGGAAGAGAGAAAAGATGAAATGAGTCTAAGAAGGCCCGAACCCAAAATTAGGTGATGACTTTTCAAATTATTTATGTTGTAAATCCTTTTTGATTATTGCAGAACATTTCCTCGACATTGAAATTTGTGAATAATATGCATAATTAGGAAAGAGTATCATTCTATGTTTTAAACTCATGTTACTGAGAAGAACGAAGGTTTCTCTACTTGGTTTGTCACATGTACCGTTAGAAAGCTCAAAACTTGATAGGGAATCAACACAATATATCTTGCTTTCCACGGCAATTTCAGAAATCAATCAATGTATTTTCCATTATAGCATGTCATTGTTCACCCAATCAAGTCTTTTTATTTAATGTCCAACCCTCTCTTTTTATTTATAGAAAATATTACCTCCCATGCAGTATACACCAACACATACGATAGAAGGAAAAAAAAAAAAAAAAACGAATCAGTTTCCTTCGTCAAAAAAAAAATTCAGTTTCCTCAATTTATTAATTGTGCATGGTTGAGTGAACATTGAAATAGAAAATGAAGTGGAAAAAAAACGTAACAAAAACGAAAATGTGTTAAGATCATCAAAATAGAAAATGCAAATCAAACTAACGGCCAATTTTATTAGATTCGATGTACCCTCTTCGAGTCTAATAAAATTTTTCCTTCGCCGAGCAAAAAAAACTAACGGCAAACTTTACAACGAACTGAAAAAAAAGTCAGTTAACTCTTTAACGTAGAAGACGGAAGTAAACGATTAAATCTATGCATGTGAATAATTCTATTCGCAAAAAAGCCGATAAAAAAAAAAAGAACTGAAAAAAGGGAAGCAAGATATACCGTGCGATGGGAGAGATGGAGAGAGAACCGTGCGTTGGGGGTAAATCGAAAGAAAACAATGGAATATACTCACCTCAATTATAGTTTTTTGTTTTGGAAGCAGAGGGGGGATGGGGGAGGAGAGTGGAAGAAAGTAAAGAAGAATAGTAGTATTCATTTCTCAAATGATATAATTATGTGTAAGTTTACCCATAATTGCTTTACCGTTTCAGTAGGGAGAAGAATACCCATAACCATAAAAGGAAGTTTCAGTACCCATATATCTTGCTTTCCAAAATAGGGAGAAAAATACTCATAATTGCTTTGCCGTTTGAATACCCAGAATGAAGTTTCAATACCCACATATCTTGCTTTCCAAAATCCAAAATAGGGAGAGAATAATTGCTTTGCCGATAAATTTGTTCATTACCAAAAAACAACTCAATGGTTAGGATTTATGCAGAAAAATGTGTACTAAATCAAACGGCCAAGATTTATGCAGAGAAAATATGTGGGCCACCACACCGTCGCAGGTTCATTTCCAAGCTCACAACTACTTGCGAACCCCTTTTTAAGCTACTAAAGAAAGGTACTGATTTTGAATGGAGCCAAGACTGTCAGCAGGCGTTTGAGGCAATCAAAAAATATCTTCAGAATCCACCTGTGCTGTCACCACCCATCCCTGGGAAGCCATTGATTCTAGGGCTGCTCAAAAAATCCGGTGAACCGTGAAATCGGTCCGGACCGAACCGATCCGTACCTTTTGGATTTTGTCCGTGGATTAATGGTCCGGACACGGATTGAAAAATTAGAAAACCGTGACTCGCGGTTCGGTCTACGGATTTTCATTACAAAACCGTGGATTAACCGAACCGAACCGTGAGATATTTATTTTATATAAATAATATATATAAATATATATTTGTATTTATATAATAAATTGTTAGTAATTTTAACACTTTTTTCTACCAATTTTAGTATTTTATCTTAATAATGGGATATAATGTAGATGTACATAAAATATAAGAAGTAAATTATAGTGTTTTCATATAAATAACGGGTAACCCTAGTTGAGTTTCACTAGTTCGTTTCTTTTTTATTTTTTTAATATTATGTACTATAATGATACAATTCTACTAGTGTTTAGATTCTTTTGAATTTGATTTTTAAAATAGGTTTTTGGTAGTTTATGTAACAAGTATTTTCTGGTGGTGTTAAACTTAATTTTGAATGTTTGTTTGGTTACCCGTTTAGTTTTAGTTTTAGTTTTTGTTTTGTTTTCAATCATTACCCTATTTCTTTTTTCAATCATTACCCTATTTTTCCAATTATTACTTTCTCATCTCTCTCTATCTCTCTCCAATCATTACCCCTATTTTCAATCATTACTCTATTCTCTCTCCACCCACTACCAAAACTAAACTAAACTAAACTCTCAACCAAACACAACGAACATTCTTTCCTTTTAGTGTGGGATATATGCTTAAGCTTTATTTTTGTTAAAATCCGTGGACAAAACCGTAACCGATCCGCGAGTCAAGGATCGGATTTTATTTTGTAAAAACCGAACCGTAGGACTTTTGGTCCGGACACGGATTTCATTTTATAAAAACCGTGACTAGCGGTTCGGTCCTCGGATTCCTAGAAATCCGAACCGAACCGGACCGCGAGCAGCCCTAATTGATTCTGTATCTCTCAGTAACAGACACATCCATGGGATGCATGCTAGCGCAGGAGAACGACGCCAAAGTAGAGTGCGCCATATACTACCTCAGCAAAATGAAGTTTCAATACCCATATATCTTGCTTTCCAAAATCCAAAATAGGGAGAGAATAATTGCTTTGCCGATAAATTCGTTCATTACCAAAAAACAACTCAATGGCTAGGATTTATGCAGAAAAATGTGTACTAAATCAAACGGCCAAGATTTATGCAGAGAAAATGTGTGGGCCACCACACCGTCGCGATTTGTAATATAGATTTTTTGACTTTTTAATGTCCCAAAATGTTTGTCAATTTGACTTTTTAATGAACTAAATGTCCTTTTTGCCCTTGTTTTTTTTTTCATATAAAGTAACTTTTTAAAAAAAGTTAAAAGGGTAAATGTTGGAAAGTTAAATGTTTGTAGGTGTAATCATTACGTTCCCTAAAAAAGTTGAGTTCCCAAAAATAGACAAACAAATTGGAACGGAGGGAGTAGTGTTTTTACATTTTTTTTGTTGTATATAATTGTATGGGTTGGCTTTGTGGTACTACCAACGACCTAAGTCTAGAATGAACATGGTTCGACTCTTACTAACTGCAAGTTTCGAAGAGTTTTTTAGTCGAAGGCTGGTCTTTCAAACTGCACGTTAATCTTACCCTATTTCAGGTAGTTTCATATATATTACTTCCTGTTCAAACAAAAAAAAATCCAATAATTTCAGGAGGGTGCTTTAGCTGAATCCGCACCTGCAGACAAAGTAAACAAGATAAAAATTTCGTCGTCGAAGGCTTAGTTTTTGGCGACGAAATTATGCAAATTTTTGGCGAGAAAATCCCAAATTCGTCGTCATAGGGCAGCTTTTTAGCGAGGAATTCAAAATTCGTCATCATAGGGAGCTATTTAGCAAGGAAAAAAAATTCGTCGACAAAGGTTGGCTTTTAGCGACAAAATTTTAGAATTCGTCGGCATTGACGGAATTTTTTGGCTGATTATTTTTTAATTTTTAATATTATTTAGCATAAAATATAAATAGAAATATACATATTAAATAAAATATACATAGTTTAGTTTAAAATTTAATCATAAAAAGGTAATATATATTATACATAGTTTAGTTTAAAAAATTTCGATAATTATCCATTGGCGGTGGCGTGGTGGGGTGGCCTGGGTGAATTTGTAGGAATGGTGGTGGTGGTGTAGTGGTGGTGGTAGTCGCGGTGATTGTTGCTGTGGTAGTGGAGTGGTGATTGTGGTGGTGGCGGAGTGGTGATTGTGGCGGTGGTGGTAGTGGTATAGTGGTGGTGGTGGTGACGTGGTGGTTGTTTCGGGAAAAAAAAAAACGAATTAGAATAATATATATAATAAATATTAGTCTTCTAGTAATAGATGGTGTGTTGGTGTAGTGGTAAGGGCTTGGGTATTGTAGGCGCGAGGTCATGGGTTCGAAACCCACTGGGAGCAAAAAAAGCGAGCATAAGGGTGGAAAAAAAAATTCGCTGCAAACACAATCGACGACGAAAAATTTTGTCGCCAAAGAAAACCAACGCCGACGAAACTTTTTCGTCGCCCAAAACTGAAATAGACAACAACAAAATTCGTCGCCAAAACCAAAAAAGGCCGACGAAAAAAAAAATTCGTCGTCAGGGGTCTTTCTCGTCCAACAAAAAACGACGAACGGGGACGACGAAATTTTTCGTCAACAATCAGTTTGGCGACGAAAATCATGTAATTGCCGACAAAATTTTTTCCTCGTCTTTGACCTATTTTGTCGTAGTGCATAATAGACATTTGCATTTTTAACTCGTCCCTGAGCCTCGATTTCTCATCCTTAGGCCTATCACACACCCTTCTTTCTCAGCCAGAAGAATATCCGTAAAGTCAAAATTTTCTTTTATTTTAACATTTTACATTTTAGATTCATGAAAATACAACCACCATATTTTCATGAAACATAATAACAAAGCATCTTGTAGAACAAATTCCAACACTTTTATAGAAATCATTAATTCAAAAACAAATTCCAACACTTTAACAAATCTGCTTATATAGGGAGGAAAAAAAGAAAAAAAAAAAGACTTCCATATATATGCTCAAAGGGGAATCTAGCCATAAGCCATAAAACATACAAAATCCTTAAAAAGCAGTCAAGCGAAAGGAATTTGGTTAAAAATCTGAAATTGCAAGAATCATGAAACCTGCCTTTCAAAAAGAATCATGAAACCTGCGGCTTCTATCTCCCGGATCCCTGATAAAGTCGAGTTATGTTTTGTCACGCTAGACTTAGCTTGCCTCTGTGGTCGTCCTCTCAAAAGCTTTTCACAAAAGCCTAGCTTGTTTATTTTGGACTTCAAAATTTTTGCGCACAATTTCTTACAAATTTTCTCTATATTTATCTTTATTAACTCATTACTCCCAAAATTCTCTCTCAAAATCCAAACCGAAGTCAAAATCTCTCCAAAGGTGAGGGTTACGAGCCCTACAATGAGCCCGGGCCGCCATAGATTTTGTTCTGCGGCGCGATCCGCATCAATGGTGGTACCGACTATAGAATCTTTTCAGCTTTAGTTCTTGATTTCAAGTCAGTAATAAACAATTGGATTTTTTTTTTTCCCTACTTGTTTTCAGCTTTTCCTCCTTCAATGGTTGAACTTAAAAGTGAAAGGAAGGAAGGGGATGTTTGAATACCAAAATCCGTCCTTAATTCCTTTTCATTTCATTGTCATTACTTTAACCATGGATGGCTAGGGTCTCAAATCTTTTAACAAAAGTTTGATTTCGTGAATTAATGAAATGAAAAAGAATTCAGGATTAATCAATCCGCGTCTACTTTTGTTCAAGGTTTTAAGTGGGTTTTCTATATATTTAGAATTTAGATTCTGCATTCTGAATGAAAATTTGAAAATTTTGATCAACCACTTACAGTTATCCTGATTGTTTTTCAAGATCATTCGAGAACATATTTTATGTTTAATAAACGGTTCGAATCATTTATACAGAAGTCGGAAGTGGGCCTCACAATGCATCTGTGTACTCCTACTCCTCGGGCCTCTTGCCTGGCTCCAAAAGGTAAAGAGTAAACACTAGGTTTAGGCACCCTTAAAAACGTCATGCCCTTTTCTCTTCATTACTTTTTCTTTTTTTTTGAACGGCTTTTCTCTTCTTTACTTGATAGGCACACGAAGAGAATAATCAATGACATAGCATTGCCTCATGTTGCAATATGGACAATATAGTATATGTTTCTAAAAGCTCCATTTATTTATTTATTTGGTTACAACATTAGTACAAAAGTTAAGGGGGTGTGGACCGGATAATTAACCTGTTATTATTTCGTGATCAAGTACTGGTTGTTGGGCCGGGTGTACGTGCGAGCGTGAAAAAGCGTCTTTTAAAAATATCCCAGAGTACGTAGCAGTACTGGAGGACCTTCTCGGAGAATCATGTGACTAAGGTTATGACTACTCTTGTACAAGGTTATATATGGTTGATCCCCTACATCTATCTAATTTTGTTTTCTCAACATAATTCTTTTCTTAAAAAAAGAAAAGAAAGTCTATACGAACGATAAGGGAATCTTTAACTTCATCTCCTAGTCTAGAGTAGGTCTCACCCACGTCCAAAAATCTTCGAAATCACATGCTACGTTACGTACGTAAAAGTTAATGGGCATATTTTATTTTATTTTATTGTATTGTACGGTCACTTTTTAATTTTTATACTATTTCGTGTGGAGGAGATATATTAATTATGATTAATGCCCACGATATATAATATTTAAATGTAGGCAGCAAAAGCTTAATTTGCTTTTGGTTAATGGAAAAGCAGAGAAGATGAGAGGGTGTTAATGATGATGACGATGCAAATATTCTGTTTGTTTGTTTCTCAAATTAAAATATACAAAATCAAAGAAGATACTCAAATATAAGACCATATCAACTTTTTCAATAGGATAAAAGGCAACAATTCTTTACATTATTTCCTACATAATTATATCATGAACCGTTAAAAATTTCTTTTATCATACGAACACATACAGTACTTTTTCGTTGGCTCTTTCAATTTATTTCGCTCGCCAAGAGGTCTTTGGCTCAACGGTATCATGAGGTGCACTTAAGTGCTAGGAGAATAGAGGTTGGGAGTTCCACTCCTCCTCTATTTTTTTTTTATAGGCAAAAAAGTTTTATTAAGAAAAAACTTGACAAATGGTACATCAAGTTGGAGGAGAGGAGAGGGGAATCCAACCAAGGTTGGAAAACAGTGAACCGAGGTCCAAACACCTTAGGGGCAAAAGCTCGAACACCTAAAGGCCTCAAAACGCCCACAATTGAAATAATAAGCCCAGCCCAAGAATCAAAACCAAATCTCAATCCAAGCAACTCTATTCACCATCGCCACAAAAACAGAGTAGTCGCCATCACACCACTACCGACAGCAACACACGAGCACACATACACAACTGGCTCACCGAAATATCATAACACCCACAATATTGATTTCTGTTATCTGACTATTCTAACAATATTGATTTCTGTTATCTGACTATTCTAACAATATTGATTTCTGTTATCTGACTATTCTAACAATATTGATTTCTGCCGATAAATAAAAAAGGGTAAATTACAGTTAACTCCCTCTAACTATGCCTCGGTGACACTTAACCCCCTCTAACTATTATTTTTGGCACTTAACCCCCTCTAACTAACTGAAATTCAAACGGTCATAACTTCAAACGGTCATTACTTCTTCGTCCGAAATCGAAAACATACAAATTATATATTGATTTCGAGGTCTTGAAGTCAGTTTTTTAATGACACCAAAATCACATCACGATTCAAAGCACACAGAAAGTTATGATCAAAACGGTCTTTCTGTCTACCAGCCCTTACTCTTTTGATCATAACTTTCTGTGTGCTTTGAATCGTGATGTGATTTTGGTGTCATTAGAAAGCTGACTTCAAGACCTCGAAATCAATATATAATTTGCATGTTTTCGATTTCGGACGAAGAAGTTATGACCGTTTGAATTTCAGTTAATTAGAGGGGGTTAAGTGCCAAAAATAATAGTTAGAGGGGGTTAAGTGTCACCGAGGCATAGTTAGAGGGGGTTAACTGTAATTTACCCATTAAAAAAGTTCACCTCGCTCTACTTTTGCAAGAGAATAATTTTTCTGCACCTAATTCTTAGCAACTTCAAGGAAAATCCAAGTGGGAAACAACTCAGAACCTCAGTTCCAGAACTTCCCCCTTTTCCTCTCTTTTGGATGGTCATCGATCCTCTTAGGAAATGGAACAATATATTGATTGTTTAAGTAAAAAAAAAGGGGTTCAAGTACATGGCTACTTGCCTGTGGGCCTTGTTAAATGATAAAATAAAATAAAAAAAAGTACATGGCTACTTGATCGAGCATGAGAATATGATCTGCACTACCGCATATATTTTGAACCAAAGTACTGTTAAGAGGTACAGTCTTACTCAATTTTAGCCAGGACCATCCAAACCAAATTAAAAGTGGAAATTGGGTGCCATATGGTCACGCTAGCTAGATCAACGTATCAATGAATACTCTATGGCCCCGTTTGATAACAGTGATAGATTGATGAAATTCGTAAGAAGATGAGATTAGGATTGAGATTGTTAATGAGAAGGAATTGATAATGAGTATATATGTTTGTTTGTGATGAGATTAGATTATGGGATTATTAATATCATGTTTGTTTGAGATGAGATTGGATTATAGAAGAAATTGATAATGAAAAATGGTTGGGATTGGACTCTGAGAATACCAAGTCCCAAGGGGTATTGCTAATATCCCCTATAGGCCGGCTTGTTCATCCCATGGGAGTAATAGTCCGGCCGAGCAAAAAAAATAGTCCGGACGTTTTTTGGTTACCAAACAAGGGCTTGATAGCTCCTTAGGATTGGTAATCCAATCCCAAGAGCTAAGAATTCTATCAAACGGGGCCATAAACGCGTTGTGCCTAGCTCCAAAAGCTTTCAGTTCCTCGATACCAAATTTCTAAAACTTTTGGATATATATATATTTTTTCTATCTATTGAAATTAAAATTCAGAGAAACGTGGGGGGAGGGGGTGCGAATAGAGAGAGAACGTGGGAAGTAGAGAGGGGATGAGAAACTTTTGGTTATATTTTTTTGAATCTTTAATATTTTGAGACACTACTTGTTACTCGCGCATCAAAATCTGTATTCGTATATATATTGTCACATAGCGTGACCGATTAATAGGAAGCAACCGATGAGGCTTTTGGCCAGGTTGAATAACGTACTCCTATTTACTCCCTCCATCTAGATTTAATTGTACTTAGTTATATTCTAACCGGCTAAAAAACGAGTTATATCTTTTAATCCGTAATGAATTTCATATCGAATATAGATCTTGTTTGATAGATCTCGATTAATTCTATAATACAATATTTTCGAAATCACGTAAAACATTATAAGTTGGAAATATTCGATTGAAAAATAGTATGAACTCCAAAAAAAGACTATTAAATCCGGACGAAGGGAGTATTAGTTGGTGACAACTTTTTAAATGCTCTTTTTTCGGTCGGCAAATCCAAGATGTATCTCACTCGGAGGTCAAGAGTTCGAGTCGCCCCACCTGCGTGTAAGTGTTTCTTTCTTTGTTTCTTTACCCTATAATGAGCTTATTTCTTGTATTATTTGAGTTGTTGGGCTTGGTTGTCTCTTAGAGTATCTCCAGTCTTGACCCATTTTAAGACCCAAATTTAAAATTTGGGCAAAAACCACAAAAATCCCTCTCCAATCCTTAACTCAAACCCTTCCCCATTTTGGATTTTACCCATTTCTTTCCCCAAATCTGGGACAACTTTTGCCTTGACCCATTTCTTCAACGGCTAGTTAGAGAGAGAGAGAACCTTGTCGACAGTGGCGACAGGCTAAGGCGGTCATCGGTTGATGCAGAAAGTGGCGGTGGCGTTGTGACCTCTAAACCATCTTGGGTCCCCCAGAGTTGTCAGTCTTCTCTTCTAGCCTCCTTCTCCAATGATGAATGAGTTTCAGAGTTGCCTTTCATGATCATGTCTGGTTCTGTGTTTTGTGTGCAATTTTTTGTGTGTTTGATTCTGGGAGAGAGACGGAGATGGAGAGAAAAGAATACCAGTTCTCCTCATTTTAGGTTTGATTGCTCTACCTTATTTAATTACCATTATGCCATTAAGAATAAAACATATATACTTTTGGGTAAAATTTGGATTTTATGGTTGGAGATGTGCCTACCCGGCCAAAATGGGTTTTTACCCTAAATTTAACTCAAAATTGAGAAAAAAAATGGGTGAAGACTGGAGATGCTCTTAAACTCTCATAATTGATGCAAGTGATTTATTTTGTGATCGAGTCAATAGTACTTTATTAAGAAAGTTACATAAGAAAGAACAAGCAAATTAATTAGGTGCTTGCCATATGGCAAAATAAAAGGTTCTCTTTTCTACTTTTATTTCTATATCATATTTTACCATTAAAAAATGAATACTCTCTCCGTCCCAAAATGCTTGTCCGGTCCGCAAAACGGAGTGTTAAAAATAATGCAATTTTTTCAAGAAAAAATTCAAACTTTTTTCACAAATTAAAAATACTCATTGATATCTAGTAAGTTGTTAAAAAACTTTTGATTTTTTGTTGCAAAAAAATTGTATTATTTTTAACACTCCGTTTTGCGGACCGGACAAGCATTTTGGGACGGAGGGAGTAGTATTTACACTACGGTTATTTGGTTTGTCTTTGATGATGTTCCATGTACCATAACAATAACATGCTCCCCATCACCATCACCCTCGTTAAGCGGTTTTATGATTCCTCGGCGAAGCAACTGAGGCTTATCCGGTGATACGGTTCCTACGACAGCATTCTTGAATTGTGCTTGTCGGGAAAGCTCGTGGACGGACTCATCAATTTTTTCGACGCATTTTACAATATCGGTCAGTATCGATGAAACAGTAAGGGATGGTATCATTTTGAGGAGGTCATCATCCTTTCTTGAGACTGCTTCCAGGACTGTTTTGAGTTCATCTACGGCTCTTTTGGAACTCTCTATATGTACATCAACAGAAGATGGTTGTGCAAAAGTTTTGATTGCCAAGGCTAGTTCTTTCAAAGCCTTTCCGGATTCCAAGCTCATTTTCATGCAAGGTTCTTGAATTTTTCTTTGGAACTCTAGTGGTGCCTGCAAGATATATAAAACACGTAAATAGGTTTGCGAGCGGAGTAAAGAAAGGTGGCGGCCAAACTGATTGTACTTTGTGTTATTTGATTTAATAATCCTCAACTAGATTAAAAAAAAAAAAAAAACTTTTTGCTCTTTTGCTTCTCTATTTTCTGTCTTGGAAATCTTGGATGTGGAAAAGAATAATCTATTTTTTGCCAACTTTTTATTCTTCGGTAGCGGGTGGCATATGATTGTCCTTGGCTTGGGTGCCAACTTAGTTGGGATATAGGTCTTCGTTGTGATGTCATTTTTTTTTCGTTTCCTTTTAATCTTTGTAACCTTGATTCTTAGATTAATAAAAAAAAATTTGCAGATAAAAAAAAGAATAATCTATTTTTAAACTAGTACTCCATATATATTAGTAGCGCGCTTTTTCGTGATGGGTGCTGAATGATACCAATTTAAACAACATTAATTAGTTAATGGCCGCTTGCCATTAATTAGTCATGGCAATCCAAGGCAAATTTCTTTACCGACATTTTTCTTTTACAGAAGGGGTGTATTGGTGTAAGGAAAACTGCACGGGTTAAAAGCAACTAATACCTATATAATCTAAAATCTAGAATCTGCTGCAGAATTTTCGGAAAGAATCTAAAATTCGTATTTATAGCGATCGTAAACACGACTATACCTGAATCTCAGAATTCAAGTAGGTGCTGAGAGCCTCAATATGGTAAGCACACTGGCGAGTAAGGACTCCAATCTCCAAGTACTGTTTCCATGGATGACGAAAAAGAAAACTCCCATGGCCAGGTTCCCACCATGCAAAGTTTGCCTTGCCATAATTTCAATTAAAAGATGAGAGAGGAGAGAGAGAGAGAGAGAGAGAGAGAGAGAGAGAGAGAGAGAGGAGAGAGAGAATTTACTGCGTACTATACTCACCAAGGATTCTTCAGTGGATCTTGCGTTGAGGACACCTTTGTAGCCGTTAATGAATGACTTAACTTCCTTGGGCCCCATCGTACTATTTCCATCTCTAGAAACTCCGAAATATTCACTTCCAAAACCTGCATGGTTTTTAGTCAAGTTTGGACTAGCTTGATACTAGTTCTTAAAGTTAAAGACAGTTAGCGTTATTGATGTTTAGAGAATTTTATTTTTTAATTTTTCTTCAATGTTTTTTTGCGATTAATCATTACTCTCGACGAAGAAATAAAAAAATATGAAATTTTCCACAAAAAAAAAAACTATTGAGTAAAGATTATGGTTAACTAGTTAGATTGATGCATGCATTAGGGGTTAGATATAAGTACCTTCAAGGAAGTTCGAAAGCAAGTCCAGGTTGGTTGCAACGAGATTGTGAAGATCTTGACCAGCCCAAACAGGGCAAACAAATATGGAGATGATTATACAAATCGCACCCCCGAGCAAAATGGTGGATAGTCTTTGCTGGGCAAGCTCTACGATTTGCTCAACTCTGTAACCGGAGATTGATACTAAACTGAATGTCAGTATGAATATCAACACCCCGTAGTCGTATCTCGCCTTGACGTGAGGAAAGAACCTCATATATGTAGATGCTGCAGCTGCAATATATACATACGCTCGCCGAGCAAAAAAAAATATATACATACGCTCGATGATCAATTTATAAAAAAAAAAAAAAACAGAAGCAAGAATTGCGAACCTCTTCCAGTGTTTGGAAGAGGTTCGCAATTTACTATAGTGTGTATACATATATATCATGAGGTTATATATACACGTACCTAATACGAAGACGAATAAGCCAAGAATAATGGGTTCTCCTTTGTCTCCAACGAGGCCTCCTAAATGGTTTACTCCGATGCCTAGAGCACCAGCTAGTAGTGTGGCGAAACCTCTGTTCATGCTTTTGGATAATGTTGCACCTACAAAAGGAAAAAACCAATGATTCAAATCAAATACGATTTTCGGGCGGACAACAAAAATAGCAAAAATTCCAATAGGTCGCATGTTTGAATTCCACCGTGGTCATTAACTCAGGGCCCCGGAATTAGTCGAGGTATGTCCAAAGTATTCTAGACATCCAATTATAAAAAATAATTCATTAATTACAATGCATGGTTTTCATTAACGTACCGAAAGATCTGCTCGGTACATTATTTCGGTACTCGTAACGATTTTCATTTCTAACAAGAGAAAAATGGGGAGACATACGTACCAACTGTGAATTCAAAAACAACCACAACAGTCATGACAGCCCACATGCCCGAGGACCCGAAGCCGTTGTACAAAGGCCTAACGTAGTAGAAGAATGACACCAATGTGAGAGCCAACCCCACTTTAAGGGAATGGATGATTCTTCTTGGGTCATCTTGCCCTACCTTTTTTGTTTTCTTGGCTAAGTCTAATGCCGTGGCCTTAATCTTGCCAAACACGGCCTTAATACAACCACTCCCATCAATGGTGAACCCGGTTTTCTCCTGTCCTTGTAATTCTGTTTCCATGGAGAGAGAGAGAGAGAGAGAGAGAGAGAGAGAGAGATGGGACAATGCTTGTGTGGAGGGCTATCAACAGCTCCTATATTTATAAGAGTGATCAAGGCAGTGGCACACTACTACCTCCGTTTCAAAATAGCTAGTAAGCTAGTTTCCGAATCGAGAACTTAAAGAGTACTACGTAATACATTGTTGCTAAAAAAGTTCATTTCTTACCAGTTATTGAATATCAATGAGTTCTTTAAGTTCACGTAAAAATGTTAAGTACATATGTTCCTTGAGTTCTTATTTTGCGGATCGAATAATTTTTTTTGAGAGTAGATATTTTATTTCTAACTAGTGTTTGTTTGTGCCTACGGCACTACGCACCCCTTGTCGTAGGCATGGGCATTTTTGTAATATATTTTTGTTTTTTTATGTCAATGCCAAAAGCCGAGCAGTGGGTAAAAAGAACCGATGGTATTTTTGTAATATATTTGTAAGAGTGTGGGTGTTTTCTTAAGAGAGTTGGAGAGCACACCTCATCCATTGGATCAAATGAATCTCAGCCCTTGGATCAACTTGTGTTTGTGTGGAGGCCCACACCCTTGTGTTTTATTAGGTAGACTAGTGTTAACCCGTGCCTACGACACTACGCATCCCGGTTGGAAGATGATGGCAGTTGTGTGATTTAGGTGAAAACCATGGGCACTTAACCGGAAAATGGAAGGATGCATTACAGCCTTTAGATCAAATGAATCTAAGCCGTTCCAACAACTTGTCCCCACACCCTTCTGTTTTATAATAGAGACAGTAAAAGTGAATGCATGAGTTGGGTGTCTTTTTGCATTAAAGTGAGGACAAAGATTTTCTTTGATAGTCAAAAGGGAATTTGCAAGCTGGCTTGGGGTTTGATCTGGGCCGCATTTAATATAAGCCACTAAAAAACCTAGGGTGTACAATTTCTATTACTCCGTATTCTGTAGGTGGGATCCACTAAATGCGGTGTACCTAATTAAAAGTAAATTCAAAATCTAATATGCAGGAAATAGTGTAGCACGAGCTGAATGGGTGGTGTGCTCTTTTAGCTTTTTTAGTTTATTGGACACTCACTAATGACTCATGGTCCTCTCTCTCTCTCTCCACCACTATATGGATATCGATCAACAGGACGCATTGTGTAGTCTCTCTCTCTCTCTCTCTCCACCACTGTATGGATATCGATCAACAGGACGCATTGTGTGGTTGATACCTTGGCAAGTTGGTACCGTAAAGTTTGTTTTGAGACATTTACTGTATTCCACTGTCGAAGGGCCTCGTTAATGGTCCCTAGAGAAGGTTTTTTTTTTTTTATCACTCATGTGTCCGGATCAACTTACCTGTATCTCGACAATTTTGAGGGCTCAATTCCACCACTTACTTGCGGGAGCCCAATAAAAGTAGAAGGAAAGCTCTGTATAAACTAGTCCTAAAAGAATTGGTACGTAGCACTTGAATTGAGACTTTATGACGGAGCAAACCCTTAGGGCCCGATTGGATGCCGTATGTGTTTTGGGTGTATTATTTATGAAGGGGATAAGATAGTAAGGGGTATTAGTTAAAAAGGGAGAGCCCACATTGATGTGATATTTATAGAGGGTGTATTAAAAAGTAGATAGTTTGGATGATGTATTAGAGAAGAGGGATAAAATAATACTTGGTTTGGATGGAGGATAAATTGGGTGTATAAGGGAGGGTGTATGATGTAAAAAGCTAATAAATGACTCTTTTGCCCTTGCGCATTATTAACATGGATAATTCATTAGATTAAATATATTATTACAAAATCCAATAAAATTAATTACTTTATCACAATTAATCAATAATAATTTATTTTACTAATAATTTAAAAAACCCACCCACGGTTTTCAATCTCTAACAGTCACACGGTTTTAAAAAACCCACCTGGCATGATCAAAAAAAAAACCCACCTGGCCTCCCACCTCTCTCTCTCTCCCTACCCACCCACCTCTGTTCCAGACACGCCCCCCCCCTCTCTCTCTCTATACAACCCATTTCTGTTTCAATCGACCATGGTTTTACAAAATCCGGCCATAACTTTTCCACCTCTGTTTTCTCTCTCTCTCTCTCTCTCTCTCTCTCACGGTTTTACAAAACCCACCGGCAACAGCGACGTTGGGTACTACTTCTCTCTCTCTCTCTACTGTAAAAGACTTTTTTTTTTTTTTGATCCGCTGTAAACGACTACTCCGGTCATAATTTTTCCTCTCTCTATTTTCCATTTTTTCCATTCTCTATGCATGTGTGAAGAGGTGATGAAGAGGGGGGATTAGAGAGGGCAGAAATGGCAAGATTTCACCTGTATTGCCTCGGATTAGTTATGGCTACCTCCTGAGGTAGCCATAAATTAGTACCATGAGGGCTGTGTTAACGAATACAGGAGGAAAAAATGATACCAAACCGTGCAGAAACTGTCCAATCAAGAACCAATACACCTGGATTGCGCAATACACCCGATGGATACGGCATCCAATCGGGCCCTTAAGTCCTAGGTTCTCTTTTAACAAGCATGGTGAGATCTAGCGTAACGGTGTTTTGCATCTCCAATCCATCCGTTTATTCCTCTATATCTCCATATTTTACTATTCCAAAATACTTTTTTGCCATGCAAAAAGGTGTTTTAGATGATGTATTTGCTTCAATCCGGCCATCCTTCAAATATAGAGGATTTTGGAGATTTGGAGGACCAAAATATGAAGATACGAAGGAATGGAGGGTTTTAGAGATTTGGAGGACCAAAATATGAAGACACAGAGGAATGAAGGATCGATGGATTGGAGCAAATACATCATCCAAAACACCTTTTTGCACCTTTTTGGAAGAGTAAAATTATAATAGATGGTGCATTAATTGGAGACAGTGCCGGTCCCGATGTTTGGGTTGCCTAAACTCGACCCCAAGCTTGATTGCCCACTTACAATTAAGTCATAGAAAATAAAAGGGCATACAAGTATAAATAAATGAAGATGAAGGTTACATTGGGTTTATATTTTATTTTGGTTGTCCCATGGTTGGAGTTGCTCAAACCCGAGGTTTTGTTGAGCTTACCCCAGAGCCGGCTCTGATTGGAGATGCTCTCATTAGAGCAACGAACACCCTCTATTTCTTCATTTTGAGGGAAGAAAATTAACAGTCATTTATCATGAAGTTAAGGCAGAGGATTTTACTATTCATACAAACTCTAGCTATACGGATGATATGAGCCGTTTAATATATATTTTTTTAAAATCGAGTGGGCCCTATGAAATATCGATTCAACTCGACATGTGCAGGTGCCCAATCCAATCTTCCATTTTTCATTCAAATTCCGGATCAAATTAGCCGGCAAAATGCGAGACACCTCATTGTCGACATCTATCCTAAACATGCACCGTACGTTGTATTTGTACGGAACTTTGTGGCTAACGATAAAAATACTGTAGTTTGATACGGGCCACGGTACTAATACGGAACGTTACAAAATCCAACCGCTTAAGCTGCAAACAAAAAAGTGTGTCTTGCATAGGCCCACGTTACAACCTAGTTGTAGTAAATTCAGTAGTGGGTGGCAGACAGAGAACAACAGGGGTACATCGAGAGAAAAGGAGAACGTGAACATGCGACTAGAAATCTGCTCCGGAAGGCAGAGCAAAATTCTGAGCGACTATAAGATCGGAGAACCGACGATATTAGCAGGTTCAAAATATAAATTACCATATTAATTGGACAACATATTTGCATTTTTTTTATCGGCAAAAGTAACATTTTATTAAAGAGAATGGAGAAAGGGAATGGGAATTTCAACCAAGCGTTGAAAAATACATTCAAATGATACAAAGCCTATTACACCTGAAGGCTTAAAAGCCCAGATATTACAAATAAAGCCCAGATGGCCAAAAGCCCAAATCTTACAATTATATATATAAGCACAAAAAAGAAAACCTACCCCACCAAAGTGGACTACGTCCAGCCCAAGAAAATCCAAAACAAACGTCCCTAAACATTTGTTACAAACTTCTAACCCTGCCTCCACCGGTCTGCCACCACCGTCAAACCACCTTTGCATTTTCAGACCATGTATATTGATGGTTCAGACGAGATTTGATGAGACATTGCCGATATTTTGGCTGCACTTCGACGTTTTTCCATTCATTATTTTTAGCATATTATGCATTTGTATACGTTGCTTTCGATAGATTCGACTTGCACACACATCGCGTATGCCCAGCCTCTGTGAAATAGAGAAAGAGGGATGCTATATGAGTGGCCTGGAGGTAGGTTCTATATTTGCAAGTAGCAGTAATAGGAGAGCCTTTGCTCTCTTCGAACCTCTCTCAATACATTTTTTTTTTTATTGTATTGTCTCCATCTGAAAAATCAGGGTTCCTTAATAATCCTTTAAAAACCCTAGCAGTATGAGTGCGAATCACAAAATAAAACTACCGACAGAAACTATGCCAAACAATCAATCGCACAACGCAGAGATATACGTGGAAAACTCCTGAATGGGTAAAAACCACGGGAAGGAATCAAATCACTATAATTATTGTGCAGTTACAGATATACCTATCCAAACGATGTAAACCCTCACAACATTCTAAGTACTACCTGCCGAGTCACACGTACACCGCACCCAGCCGCTTATTTCGGCGATTGACGGCTCGAATCTTAACTGAGTAGTGGATTATTCAGATTTGTATGCGCTCAGATTCGATCCGAGATGTTCGTACAGAGATGAACTGCCCGATTGGCCGCTCTGCACCCACTCGGCAGCATCCAAAAATGACTAGGAAATCGTTGAACTATTTTGGGGAAAAGAAAAGAAAAAAAGAGTAGCTTTTGGTGTCAAGTGAAGTTAGGCAATTGACTAGCTTTCAAGAGTAGGATTGGCATCATATATATATAGCATCATAGTGACAAAGAAATGACCACAAAAAGAGCAAAATTGTTTAGAAAGAAAAACAACAAAGAGAAGAGAGAAGATAACAGCATCCAGCTTTCACTTCTGTATGTACAGTACTGAACGTATTAAACTAATTAATGCAATAAAAATTAACAAATACGTTCATAATATATGCCATATTTTCGGGGCCGGCCTTTGGATAGAAAAAATTATTTTATACTTATATAATTGGGTCTGTTCGTTAAAAAATTCTACGACATTATGCATTTTCTAAACTGTATAAAAGTCATGGCATTTGGATATAGTATCATAACATCGCGACCCTGAATTCATAATTTTTGTATAAAAAATTGAAGACATTTTCGCATGAATTCATAACATCAGCTTGATTTGATAGCATTTATGGATTATGAGTATTTGTGTTGATGTTACGAGTTTTATATAAATGTTACAAATTCCTTATAAAGGTTATGAAATTTTTGTTCAAAAGTACTTATAAATTTAAATCAATTCAAGGGTGTATATTATATATTCCCAAATAGAGGTGCGTAACCACCCATATGGGTTGTCCCAGTGGTAAGGGCGAACCTACACCTGCCTGCAACACGGCAGGGTTCAATCCCCCCTGGAAGCAAACCATGATTTAAGTGGGGGGCCATGGCGGTGGGTTGCTGTGGTAGTCTCTCCTGAAGATTTAGTCAAGGTGCGCGTAAACTGACCGGACACCTCGGTTTTCAAAAAAAAAGAAAGAGGTGTGTGTGTATTGACATATTGTAGCATGTTCCCTATAGGCAAGTTGATATATACTTTTTTCCTCTGGCTTTCCACATAAGTAAGTCCTGGCCACGCCCATTATTCTTGTGGTGGTTATACTTTTTCATAGCGTGAAGACCTTTTCTAGGTTACATTGTACCAAATTGCTTTTCACAAAGTTAAATTTTTTTTTTTGATCGGCAAAATAAATTTTATTAAGGGGAGAGGGAAGGAGGGATCCAACCAAAAGTTGGAAATACACCTAAAAGACAAAACCCAAAACACCTAAGGCTTAAAAGCCCAAATACAACAGTAAAGATCACACCCAAAGGTCTACACATCCAAAATATTACAAGTAAAGCACAAAAAAGGCCCAACAACTGGCCCACCACCAAGAAGCCCAAAACCAAAAACCTAATGAGTGAAACATCTTCCACCCACAGCCACCCAATCTGTCGCCGCAGCCATCAACAATCAGATTACCACCACCACCACACCAGACAAAAAACATATGCATGCAGCTATCGCAACTTGGAAAAACATATGTGGGAAGTGTGTTTTTATGCAACAATCTGGTCCATTTGGGTGATGCGGAATGGGTGTATCTTTAAGAATGCGGCTGTAAACACAGAGGAGGTGGTGGATAAAATTAAATTCAGAGTGGCTATGTGGATCAAAGTTAAATTCAATATTAGGTTGTACTCCGTGGAGGATTTTAAAATGTTTCTGGATGGTATCCGTTTGCTAAAATTGTAATTTGTTTTGGCGTTTATCATTCAACTTCGTGCTGGATGATTTACATTTCCCCCTCCCCCGGTTGAGTAGAGCAACTGTGCTCCTCGGCCTCCCCTCTCGATGTATCCTTTCGAGCTTTATAAAATTTCCTTTTACTGAGAAAAAAAAAACATATAGTCATCAAATTTCTGACTATTATCCCACTTGATCGAACAATGTTGTAGTGAACCCCTTTTTGGTCTGGCCTAACAAAGATTGGTGTTCTTTTGGGTTGTTCTATATATTCCTCTTGTAGTGAGTGGCGGAGACAGGATTTTCGATAAATAGGGTCGGAAATTTGAACTATTTGTAATTCACAAATGAAACCCTTGATTTGTTTTGAGGAACCAACAAACTAGCGCCACATTTGGAAATTTTGTGAGTGGAGATTCTATTTTGACTCATTTTTTTTTCTAAGTACAAAACCCTTATATGGGCTGGGGCAAAAATGAATTTTAAAGTAGGGTCAAATTAGTAAAAATTGAGTAAATTATACCTATCTCTATGAAAATTTGGCTGCCAGCTGTGGGGTCGGCTGCCCACCTTTGTCTCTATGTCCCTCCGCCACTGCTTGTAGTAATACTAGAAATTGCCCGTGCCTGAAGGCACGGCTCGAAATTGGTATTCAATTCACATCCAATTTTGAAGGCCATGGCCCCATTCGCAAAATTTTAACTACACAAAAAACAAAAAACAATAGCTCAGGTTTATCCATCGGTTAACTTGAATCAGCACATAAACAAACTAACAAACTAATAGTTGTAACGCCCATACCTTAAGGCACTTATCGCCAGCCATTTAAATTTACAGCCAGTTCGACCACACTACAAACTATGGATCACAATTGGCAAAACCCAACTGTAATCACAAAATTCACTTTATGTGCTTAAAAAAAATCAAGCTTCAGAATGTAAGAATACAAAACCAGTAATTAAACTTAATGATAATATAGCAACATCTAGCTTTTATTCATCAAGTTTTCTAAAATCAATAAGAAAAGACAAAACATAATCAGTCCTTCAATTGAATATAAAAATATAATTTCACTTCTACTGAATCATTGATAATAAAGTTACAGGTTTTCTAATCTTCAAGCTCCAACCAACTCGATATCTGTTACTGGTTAGCCAATGCAACATGTTAAAAAAAACAGATGGCGTTACAATTCATATACCATTTCAATCATCTTGCAAGAAAATTTAATGTCATACGACTTGTAAAAAAAAGAAGTAAACAACGGCAAACCATGACATACTGATTTTTACATGGTTCTCCCTAAATAGAGACCGTAGTTCGATTCAAAAGCATCCACTATAAAAATATAATTCCCCTTCTACTGAATTATTGCCTTTGTACAAAAAATTGAAAAAAAAGAATTCAAAGAAGAATCGATATAGATGATCATACAATTTTCTTTAAGTCAGGATTGAGCTGCATAAGAAAATGAAGAATTGAATGAATTACTTTTGAAACAAATACTTCGATAGCCTATGACCATGGTATAAAATGAAATGGATTGACTCACATACCCATAGATGATCAGTTTTTCCATGTCTAAAAGTCTTAAGAAGTTATCTAAAACGGATCAACATCAAAATATATTACATCCATCAAGATTTAAATAAAATCCAACATCAAAATTTATTTAACCACTAATCAACCATTTAAAAGCCTAATAACATGAATTTAAAAAAAAAAACCCGTGCTTTGAAAGTCCAATATTCCAATCTTTTTCTGGTAAAAAGATTTGATTCACGTTTGGTTTCCAAAAACATACAGTACTTAAAGAAAATTCTTATGCATTCTCAAAATTTTAATTACACTTACCATGTACTCACTGAATTTAAATTATTTGACATAGTTTGGAGTGCCATAGGCACGGATAATTTGCTAATAGAAAAGAGCAAAACCCAATATAAGGGGTGAGGTAGACAAAGTTTATAAAAATATAGTTACGAAATAAGTGACTTAGAAAAGACGGAGTTTTTTTTTTTGGAAGAGAGAAAAGATGAAATGAGTCTAAGAAGGCCCGAACCCAAAATTAGGTGATGACTTTTCAAATTATTTATGTTGTAAATCCTTTTTGATTATTGCAGAACATTTCCTCGACATTGAAATTTGTGAATAATATGCATAATTAGGAAAGAGTATCATTCTATGTTTTAAACTCATGTTACTGAGAAGAACGAAGGTTTCTCTACTTGGTTTGTCACATGTACCGTTAGAAAGCTCAAAACTTGATAGGGAATCAACACAATATATCTTGCTTTCCACGGCAATTTCAGAAATCAATCAATGTATTTTCCATTATAGCATGTCATTGTTCACCCAATCAAGTCTTTTTATTTAATGTCCAACCCTCTCTTTTTATTTATAGAAAATATTACCTCCCATGCAGTATACACCAACACATACGATAGAAGGAAAAAAAAAAAAAAAACGAATCAGTTTCCTTCGTCAAAAAAAAAATTCAGTTTCCTCAATTTATTAATTGTGCATGGTTGAGTGAACATTGAAATAGAAAATAAAGTGGAAAAAAAACGTAACAAAAACGAAAATGTGTTAAGATCATCAAAATAGAAAATGCAAATCAAACTAACGGCCAATTTTATTAGATTCGATGTACCCTCTTCGAGTCTAATAAAATTTTTCCTTCGCCGAGCAAAAAAAACTAATGGCCAACTTTACAACGAACTGAAAAAAAAGTCAGTTAACTCTTTAACGTAGAAGACGGAAGTAAACGATTAAATCTATGCATGTGAATAATTCTATTCGCAAAAAAGCCGATAAAAAAAAAAAGAACTGAAAAAAGGGAAGCAAGATATACCGTGCGATGGGAGAGATGGAGAGAGAACCGTGCGTTGGGGGTAAATCGAAAGAAAACAATGGAATATACTCACCTTAATTATAGTTTTTTGTTTCGGAAGCAGAGGGGGGATGGGGGAGGAGAGTGGAAGAAAGTAAAGAAGAATAGTAGTATTCATTTCTCAAATGATATAATTATGTGTAAGTTTACCCATAATTGCTTTACCGTTTCAGTAGGGAGAAGAATACCCATAACCATAAAAGGAAGTTTCAGTACCCATATATCTTGCTTTCCAAAATAGGGAGAAAAATACTCATAATTGCTTTGCCGTTTGAATACCCAGAATGAAGTTTCAATACCCACATATCTTGCTTTCCAAAATCCAAAATAGGGAGAGAATAATTGCTTTGCCGATAAATTTGTTCATTACCAAAAAATAACTCAATGGTTAGGATTTATGCAGAAAAATGTGTACTAAATCAAACGGCCAAGATTTATGCAGAGAAAATATGTGGGCCACCACACCGTCGCAGGTTCATTTCCAAGCTCACAACTACTTGCGAACCCCTTTTTAAGCTACTAAAGAAAGGTACTGATTTTGAATGGAGCCAAGACTGTCAGCAGGCGTTTGAGGCAATCAAAGAATATCTTCAGAATCCACCTGTGCTGTCACCACCCATCCCTGGGAAGCCATTGATTCTGTATCTCTCAGTAACAGACACATCCATGGGATGCATGCTAGCGCAGGAGAACGACGCCAAAGTAGAGTGCGCCATATACTACCTCAGCAAAATGAAGTTTCAATACCCATATATCTTGCTTTCCAAAATCCAAAATAGGGAGAGAATAATTGCTTTGCCGATAAATTCGTTCATTACCAAAAAACAACTCAATGGCTAGGATTTATGCAGAAAAATGTATACTAAATCAAACGGCCAAGATTTATGCAGAGAAAATGTGTGGGCCACCACACCGTCGCGATTTGTAATATAGATATTGTTATTATTAATAAAATATTAGTTTCTTTGTTGTTTAAGAGAGAGAGAGAGATCTGGAATATTTGTTGTACATGTAGTTAAGTTATGAAAAGTCTATGACAATATATATATCTCAAACAAATGGAAAAAAACGAAGAGAAAATCTTAACCATTTATCAGAGTTGGCTCAACGCCACTTATCAGAGGTCGCGGTGTTTAGGGGCTGGGCCTGGTGGCCCTACCGCTCCCAACTTTTTTCTTAAGGAAAAATGACTTACAGATCGCAAATTGGTTTTTTTTTTTTTTTTTTTAGTCTGTAATGTGGGCTAGTTCAGATTCTAAATGACTTTTGATGAACTGTGAAAAAACGTTGGGTTCCACTTTGGTAGATAATTTAATCAATTTTTTTCTGCTTCGAAGCATGATCAATCTAAAAAAAAAAATTGTGTACATGCTTTTTTCAACAGTAAGTCTAAGAGTACAGCAGTTAGGTACAGATTTTGGGTACAGATTTTTTGTGGGGCCCACTATGGGTCCCACACAAATGATCCGAGTCGTTCATTAAATGTAAAACAGTTTTTCAAGGGCCCCCGCGAAAAATTAGTTCAATCTGATACTTATAAATGTTCAATCCAATTATATAACGTTTCATTATCCGGGAATCTAAATCAAAAGTTAGATGATTGAATTGAGCATCTATAAGTATCGGATTGAACTGATTTTTTGCAGGGGCCCTTGAAAAGCTGTTTTACATTTAATGAACGGCTCGGATCATTTGTGTGGGACCCATAGTGGGCCCCACAAAAAATCTGTACCCAAAATCTGTACCCAAAATCTGTACCTAACTGCTGTACCCTTAGACTTACTGTTTTTTCAATAAGTTAAAAAAAAAATATTGGTGATTGAATTAATTTTAGTAGGATCAGGGTAAAAAAGGAACGCAAATGAGTTTTGTTCTTTTGGGTATTCTCTTGATTGTGATTGAGGGTGATTTGGGAGCTAGAAAGGAACTTTATAGTTATACTAAAAATATGCTTTTCTCTTGGAATTATTCTCACATACCAATTAAGTGCCTTTTATCTTTTCTTTTCTTTTTGTTTTTTTTGTCATTCATTACCTTAAGTCATTTTCCACCAAAAAGCATCGACTTTATCGTTTCTATATACTAGTGTTAGTCCGTGCCTACGGCACTACGCATCCCGATTGGAAGGGGATGACAGTTGTGTGATTTAGGTAAAAACTATGGGCACTTAACCGGGAAGTGGGAGGATGCACTACAGCCTTTGGATCAAATAAATCTAAGCCGTTCCAACAACTTGTCCCCACACCCTTCTGTTTTATAATAGAGATAACTAATGATATTATTGATAATGGGACACTGATATATATATATATATATAAATATAGATGTTCTGAACATATTGAGCGGCTCGGATAATCGAAATTCGATCGGAAAAAGGGGTGCGGACGGGAAGGGTGTGGATGGTGAGATCATCAACCAAAATTACTGTCCAGATTTTGCTTACTCAAGCACAAGTCCAATGGTGATAAAAAAAGACTTCGATAATTCCCAAAGAATGGCCAAATTTGCCCCCAAAAAAATCCAACCCCATGTGGGCTACACTATTTCTTTGGCCATAAATATATGGCTCCACCCATTTCCACCCAAAAATGGCACGGCCATTTCTGCCACGTCACCAAATTCAACCAATAAATCTATCACTCCCTTTTGTACAAGTTGAAAATGGGATGAAAAAAGAATTATTGAGAAAAAAATGGCTTTGCATCATTATACCAACGTATATTTTGCCATTTTTTGGAAATGGCTCAAACCATTTTGGCAAAATCACTGGACTTGCTCTAACTAAACACAATAAGAGTCTCTCTTCTCTATACTCTAGAAGTGATGATCCTAGAATTTATCCGTTGTAATTAGCGAATTAATTTCTAGTTAATTAAGATCAATTGCAAGGCCATTTCCTAATGTGGAAAATGTAAATAATAAAGTTGATACTCTCTAATACAATTTAAGCTATCGGATAATGAGTATGTAGTTAAAAATCTAATATAGATTAGAGCCAGAAATAGATCATGTGTTCGAATCTTACCGTTAACTTGGTCATTGAATTTTTTCATGTATTTTTTTTTTTGATAGGCAACAAAATTTTATTTTCATGTCTTTAGCCCGTTTATGAGGCAGAGTCTGATTACACGTGACGGAGCTTGTTGGAATAGAGGTAAAAAATGTGTACTTTCTCTGACAGCATATCTTGTTAGATGAGTTACTGCTTAAGAATCTTATATCGTCCTCACTTTTTTTACCATAAGAGCATCCACAATGGTAATAATCAAAACCAATAACCAAAATGTGCCACGTCAGCATTTGATTATCCATTTAGTCCATAATCAAACTTAACAACCTCTACCTCCACATTGGTTCTTGTTACATCCCTAACCAAAAAAACCCCCACAATACACAATACACATCTATTTAATCGCAAACGAGTTCCAATCACGCACCCGACCACACCAAATTATTCGTCTCGATGAGACGATTCTAATGTGGGGTGGTTTTGAGTTTGGTTATTGCTAAAAGTTGTTAGATTTGGTTGTGAAATGAGTGAAATTTGATTATTTGCTAAAAGGCTTATAACTTTGCTTATTACAATGTGAGGTATTTTTTGAGCATTGTTGTTAAATTTGTTTATCCACACCCATTTGTTTATTACAATCGGGATGCTCTAAGATTTGAGTAAATTTTGGTTTGAAGTTTGAGTAAATTGTTCTTCCCTAGATTTTTTTTTTAGAAATATGCAACTTCCTTACTCTTTGGAACAAATATTCAAATCTTATTGGGGAACTTTCAAACCTTATCCGCAAAAGCTACTTTCACTAAATTTGGTGAATGATTGTTTTTTTCCCCTTATCTGATGAGAACTTAATTAAGGTTGTCCCTTGATTTGATAGGTTTGGAGCCCATTTTTGGTGCTTTTCCTTCAAATTTAAAATTTGATTCAAAGATTTGGTGAAGGATTGGAGATGTGCATCTAGTGCATCTCTCCATAAACAATGGTAGTGGAAAACCCATGTAATGTAATCCTAATTAGTACTAGATTTATCCACTGATCAAATCGCCCATTTTGTCTTAGCTATCATTACTCATTCTTTAATCACAAATCTACATTACTCAGAGCCCCGTTCCGGAACGCGAAATAAGTACTTATTTTTTAAGAAGACAATTTTAAGCTCAAAAATGATGGGCTTATTGAAATCTAAAAATATGCAATATGGATCTGGTTTGAAAGATCTCATTGAGATCTTTAATATGGTGCAAAAAAAATTGAAAATTTATTTTTCATTTACATTATTTTTGAGTTTGAAAATGTGAAATAAGTACTTATTTTTTAAGAAGGTGTTCTGGAATGGGCTCAACCATTATACCTGAAAATTAGTTCTTTAATTCTGTTTAAGTTTTGCTTACAAGAACATGTTTTGTACTTTGGTAAAGAAAAGGTACTTGAAGCACCACTATTGCTAGCTAGCTTTTCCTTTTCCTTTTTTTTTTTTGGTCAAACGGAATTTCATGCATTAAATAAAGACGAACATAAACGTCATCAGCCGGAAATTCGGCATACAAAGATCATAAGACGACAAAAAGGCCACAAAGCCGTAGACCTAAGTTCGGAGATGGCCAGGGCGAATTCCCTAGCTGCAAAAAGAATGGAGCTAGTTACAATCAAATCATCTTCTTGTTGCGAACCAAGTCTTGCAAGACACTTCAAATATCAGTATTTGGGTAGTAACTTTATTTGGGCTGCTAAATAAATGAAACGTGTGTGTCGGAGGGCTTATTATATTTTGATCGATTTTGGGTTATGAAAGTGATAGCCAACATTTGGATTGGTTGGTCAAGCTGATGATGTCTCAAATCCAGATCACTTTAATCTTTGTAATTTGTTTTCAAAGGTTAATAAATTTCTTTTTTGCTATTAAAAAAAACAATTAAAAGATCATAAAATACAGAACCTGGTGTAAGATTTCTTATATGCTTACAATCTTAGGGGATGGATTATTCAATTTTTCATTAAAAGTCTGATGGGCGGGTGTTTCACACACGACGTGTGGGCGAACTTGCATAATTTGAAGTTTTTTGGAAGAAAAATATTGCAATTCTAAAGAAACTTTAAAACTTTGATAGGGTGGTCGCTAAGATTCTTCCTTCCCTAGGGTCAACCATACCCCAGCTTTAAGCAGAACCCGATCAAGTGGACGGTGAGATCATCTCCACCATCATAACATTCTCAATTTCGGATTAAAATCTGCATCAACAAAAAAACAAAAAAAGAGGCTCTAGGAAGCACTTTTTGGTCCTTAATCGGAAGAAAAAGGTAAGAAAAAAGCATAAGTGTCAAATAAGAATCAAGTGCCTAATAGCATGATCATCTAAAAGTGCCCAAACAATATTTTTGAGAATTTTTTTTTAAAGGAACATGTTAATAACAACCCAATGTGATCGAGGCTGTCAATAAGGCCGAAAGAGGAGGGAAAAAAACTAGCACACACGTTTCTATGTGTTTAAGTGCTTTGAAAAGTGTTAAAAGCACATCGAAATTAAAACCTTATTTTTTGTATTCTTCTCGTCTTAATGGCAATCCAGTAGTCTATCGATAGCATAGCCGTTTTTTTCGAAAAGTACGAGAGTAGCTTCCGAGAGTGTTTCCAATAGGGTGGGTTTGTAGTTGAGAACAAAGCCAAAGCATTTGGAACTCCATTACAAACCAAAGGAGAACAACTGGCATCCAAAGGCAATTTGTATTGGTGTTTGGAATTGGAAAGGATTTGTTATATTTAGGTAAGGTGAGAGAGGATAAAATTGGTCATATTTAGAAAGGCAGCGGTGAAGTCCAGGAGGGCTTCAACTATGCCAAAGTGTGATGTGGTTGATCGATCTTAGCCACAAGGATGAGGTGATATCATGAAGTGGATATACATATATAGGTGCCAATTGTACTTGTTATTTGTTTTTCTAGTTAGTCCGATTATATGCATGTGAGGGTTTTAAATAATGGTATCGGGACATGTAATGGTATGTAACAGTGATTAGGAGTATCTAATGATCGATAAGTATCAGGAATCAGTTGTCGCGGTCATGAATTTTTAAAAATAATTTTTGGGAAAAAAAAGTTGAAGTGCCAAAATCATCTATAACGGTCGAGTATTGATTGTAAAAGTAATGAATCGGTTTGTGACCCGGTAACGAACTGATATGTAACGGGAACCGGCCTGTATACATGCACAGGGCCGGCTCTGAGATTTTGGAGGCCTAAGACAATCTTCGAAAATGAGGCCCTTAATAATTGTAAACGGAAATCAAATAAAAAGTCGATCACACTGAGTAATTTTGATTCGGATATAGTATTTGTTTGTAACGGAAAGTACTAGAGTAGTAGCATTTAAGGGGAAAAAAGAATGCATCCATGCACCCACTACACTGAATAATTTTGAAGGGCCCGGAGAGTTTTTGGCGATCCCGCGACCTTTTTTTTCCTCCTTTTTGTTTTTTTTTCTTTTGCTTTTTCCTGCGTTGCGTGTTCTATTTTTCTGGGCCATTGGGTCTTAAGTGTAAAATGTCTTCTTGGGTTTAAAATTGGGCTCTAAAACAACACATAAATGCTAGGTCCTAAAAATAAACGAGGCCCTATTTTTTGAGATTTCTTGGGGGCTTAAGGCCCCCGCCTCTTGGGCCTTAGCCCAGAGCCGGCACTGTACATGCATGTGATGTTGGCTCTCACCGGTATATCGGGGTGTAACGATATCGAAGGCCGAAAAACTGTTACGTAACGCTGCCAATATTTTGTAAAGCTCCATATATATATCACATGTGTTTATTAATTTAGGGACAAAACTATGCAGTTCCTTTGTTTGGAGGCACAACATCTCTAACAGGAGATGTCAAATTGGTGATGTCAAATTTTTTTTGAAAGCTTATGTGGCATTTTGACATTTTCAATTTGACATCAAGTTCTCCCTCTTCAACCCTCTTATGTCAAAAAAACAGAGCTCAAACTTAAAAGGGAAAAAAAGAAGAAGAAAAAAAAAATCTTCAAACGGGAGAATTTTTTTTGAACTTCCAAAGGTAGTTTTCGAAATTTGGCATGTGAAGAGGTAGATGTCAAAATTGGCATGAGAGTGAGAGATGTCAAAACCACGTCAGCTTTGGCATGGGTAAAGGCAGATGGATTGGATTGAAAGTTGATGCCAAAAATGACCGTTAACTTGTCCACTTCCACTTTGACATCTACCATTGGAGATGCTCTTAGGAGGCCAGGCCACATTCTCTTAATATGCCACATCTATAAGCAAGTTTTTTCATTTGGTGTCCAGTCCTGGGACTGTGGTTAGAGCTAATCTAGCCACCCAAGAGTATGTACTACAATGATAGGTCAAAAGCAATTTATAATATAGCTTTTGTTAATTCTTATTCCAAGTGAATCTTTAAAAATTGAAACTATTTGAGAAAAAAAAGTGGGTTAATGGTTTAAGAAAAAGCATATGGGGTATTTTTTTTTGGGGTTCGATCAACCCACTAGTGGGAGTATGGAGAGGCACAGAGAGGACTGAGGAGCTCATCCCCGTAATGGTTGTCAAACTCCCCCTTAAACACTTTAGACTGAATAACATTTCTGGAGAAATTTTTTGGGTGCAAATAGGGTACGGTTAACGTGGTATCCGTACAGCACATCCAAGTCATCCAAACATACAACCGACGGCTCGGATTGAAAGGTACCGAACGGATTTTTTTTTAAAAAAGAAAAAGAAAAAAGGAAAGGAAATAGTGTTTCAATCCGAGCCGTCGGTTGCATTGTTTGGATGGTTCGGATGTGCTGCACGTGTACCATCGGTACCACTAGGTACCCGATTTGCAACCAAAAATTTCTCAACATTTCTATATACTAGAAGCACCTTCGTGCAAGGCACGAATGTATGCCCGTCGAAGGGAGCAAGTTAGTATTTGGGGTAGTATATTGTTGGTTTTAATTGCACAGTTTGTATGGGAAGAAGAACATGGAAACAGTTATGAAAGCAAACTACGTGGATCGCTTTAAAGTAGGAAGGCATCAGTTTTTTTAATGTACAGATTATATGCTGCGTAATCTATTGACAGATATTGCAGTGGCATCAAACCAACAACACCTAATTCCTCAGATGGGTAATTAGCATGAATAGGATACTTGTTCTGGAAGAGAGAAGCCATGTCCTCAACTAAGCCCGTGGTGTAAAATTTCCCCCTACTCGAAACTTGAAGCCTTGGAAACCAAATTTACTGAACAATTTTTGTAATATGGGAGTCACTCTTGTAGTCAATAATATATACCCTATTGCTAATGACGTCAGAATGAAATTTAAAACAGGTAATTTCACAAGCCGTAGCTGCTACTCTACTTGCAGCTCAATCCTACATGAGCATTATTGATCAAAACAGCATAAGATACTCCATCACGTAAGACAAATCAGACGTTAACATTATTGATCAAATAGAAACCAATTTCCAGGACATAAATACAATAATGGGTGAAGGTGCAATGGACTGAAAATAAAATAGCAGGAAAATCCAATGGTTGAAACTGAATAAAACCTCATATATTACAGATTTCCCTGGTTTATTCTTTGCATACACAAGATCAAACCTAAACCCAAAATTGCATTTTGAGAACCACGAGCCCACATATCAGACTACTACAAAAATTGCGCCCCTGTCTTAGCTCATACGTGGTGCTACAGAAACAACAAATCCCACTACTCATCTGGGTGCCATAACCAACGTGACAGTGCAAGGAAATGGGAAAAACCGTTCCACCTTCTGGAATTTCAGTCATACTATTTTAAGGATCACTTATGCATTATCAGAAAAGGATCTCTTTACGCTGCTGTCTACCCTGCCCAACGGAATGAGAATTTCACAGTTCATATTAAATTCAGCAGTACAACAGTAACTTCAAACCTTACTATTTAAGGTGGGGATGATCATAATTCTAAACAAGAGCTTAAAATGGCAAAAACTTAAGGTGGCCATTAACAGCGCATCGGACGAAGGGTCATGACTCATGTTTATGTGCATAAAATAAAGAGAGTAAAAAATTAGACCAATATACTATATGCTTGCTCCATCAGAAGGCACACATTTTGTTAGTGTTCTTAATTTTCAGCTTCATAGTCATGTATTATTGTATGTGCCACCTGGTGAAAAATAAAATATACTGGTGTGACAAAGAAACATGACGAAGATAAAGTCACAGACTCACAACAGTATATGAATGTGTAAAGTAAATATTTATTTTTATTTTTCATTCACTTTAACCACATAAGAAAGCTGATTTAGGTTATCAAGTCCTTTGAATGAATAAGGTTTAAGGCACAACATAACAGAAAAGGAATGATAGAAGGGCACTAACCAAGGTATTGGGATCAAAGGCTTTCTATGGTTGGTTTGATTAATTGACTTAAGATTTGACTTTGTTATTAGTGTTTTCTAACAAGCCAATGTTGCAACAGGAAACACAGAAAATCCACTTATGCTGGCATGCTAAGATAATTTTAAATTCAGCGTTCAACCCATGTACCATACGGAAATCATCCCAGCCTTCACCAAACTCACGATTAACTATCTCAACTGGCCAGCCTTAAATCCGTGCCTCAGCACAATCCACATACTCGAACCATTGGCAGGAAAATATTGCCGAACGCCTCATAGCTATCTCCGGAAACAATAGGAAACTGTAATTTTGCACCCCACAGTACAGCATAAATTAAAATGGAGCACAAGTAACAGGATTAACAAAGAATATACCTTAGCATGATTAGCAGGAGAAACATACTTTAAGTACCAGCAATGACCCACACCTATATGCAAATGTTACATAAACAACAATCAGGAAAACATAAAAGCAACTTTGCTAGTAATTATGCATTAATTGGAATCATTAAACATTAAACAAATAAGAACAAACATAACGGACATATGTGGTAACTAAATCTAAGGAATTATAATCCAGCTTTACGTTCTTTGCTATACCCTACAAATGAATGGTACACAATGCCATCTAACCACACACCCAGTTGGCAGCTAAAATTCCATTCAACCACAGTAGTCAAAGGTAAAATCTCACGGTAATCTGCTAGGAAACAGTCAAAAGGTTTATAGGTCATGTGGTTTCTTCTCACCTCCGGCAGTTTCCAGATAAAAAAGGGTTGCCCTTGAAGACAAGCGAGAGGCATTGTCAACATGAACCCAACAGACAAATGGAACATGCACCACCATTTTACAACAGACGAATGCAACTTAAAATCACGCAGAACACATGCAGACAATATCAACATTATATATGACGTACATACATTTCCCAGCATTTTGTCCCAATTCAGAGCAAACCAGATGAAATATAATTAAAATCTCAACCCATAGAAAATGCAATTTCCATGTGAGCAGCTAAGTCATAACAAAGAGGAAACCAAAACACACCTTGTCATAAAAATAAAAATAAAAAGTAATCAGCAAGCACCACATGGAGACCCAAAATATTCTCAAACACAAACGGTAAACGCGATCCACCAAAAGGTACACATTTTCCACAGTCAAAATCGAGGAAGGGGGAAAAAAATTGGGAATGGGAAGGGGGGTTGTGCAGTTGAAAAAATCGAGCCAAAATCGGTATCCCATGAACCCATCCTTTTATTATAAGGGGAGGAAAAAAATCCAAACTAAAACTGACACTGGTAATAGCCTAGTTAGTACAAACCATGACCGATGCTTGATGCCTCAACGAAACTAATTACATCAATTACATGAATTGATGCATCTATTTAAAGTCTGATGGTTGCCAAAAAAAACAACAGCAGCATATGGATGACTGCTACAAATTCTGCACTGACAACACGACTGATGTATCCTAGTAAAAAAAAAAAATTCTGTAAAACTAAAACCCACAGATGAAGGATTGTTATCAGTAACAATGATCATCTGGATTTATCATAGTGCCGTAAGAACACTCTAAAGTGCTTTGTGTTGCACACTTTAAACAGACCTTATGCGGTAGAAACTTGATAGATACATGAACGAATCTTTATAGGTGGAATCAAATAAACACGATGCATACTTCGGAGAGAAACTTGGTTTTATATGCATACTAATAAATTATCTGAACGACAGGGTTCCAGAAATCCTAAATAGTAGGAGTGCCATGTATGTAGCCCACAAGTGAATTAGATATATGAGAACTCTAGAATTCAAGAAGCTGAATAAAAATGAAAAATTAGAGATCTTACTTCTACGAAACTTCACCGTGGAGTAGAATTCCTATATCTGAGATAGAAAGAGGTAGAGATATAGTTAGAGAAAGAGGTTAAGGGAAAAAAATTGATAACCAAGAAGTTTCAGTAGACCCAGGTTTCAAGGGCTCTCACAGTGACGTCTTCCTACAGTCCAACTTCTCGTCTCTAACTCTCTCAACTGGTGCGGCGATTACAAACCACCGGACCACCATCAAGCCTCTTGGCTGAGTTGGCTCTCGCAACCGATTCCGTCTGACCCCCCGCCGGTACAGGTCTGAGTTCTCTTGTTCATATCAATCGGTATCAAATCAACAAACGAAATAGAAAATCAAACAAAGCATATAAAACCCATCATCGAGAGGTCGAGAGAGATACCAGTTAATCGGCGATCAAGGCTTTGATGATCTTCGTTCTTCAAAGTAAAAGGAGAGGATGAGAGAGAGAGGTGGGGGATGACAGAGAGGGGGTATTGCTCGCAGTGCTGTGTATTACGGCGAGGTAGGGAGAGTAAAGTGGAGAAAATACTTGGACGGGAGAAGACCACGTCCACTCCCACAGGAACGAACGGCCCAGATGCAACGCGCATCCCGCGGAGCCCCCAGACCACGCCACCTAGCACACCAGCGGAAAAGACCGAACTGCCCAAGTACCCAAGCTTTCACTATTTGCAATCAAGGGGCAAATTCGTCCCAAATTGAAATTTGTCCAAAATTGAAATCCCGAAAACTCCTTTATATTAAGGAGAGAGATTTGCAATCAAGGGGCAAATTCGTCCCAAATTGAAATTTGTCCAAAATTGAAATCCCGAAAACTCCTCCTTTATATTAAGGAGTAGGATAGGATAGGATAGGATAGGAGATAGGAGATAGGATAGGATATGGATTGCCACTTTGGGCGAGGGTATGCTGGGTGTGGACCCAGCCCTTAACTAGAGAGAACAATCCGAACTCTATGGGCCAAAGTTGGACCTGGGCTTTTACCAATCACCTCGGCCCAATGATGCCTTGCTCGAGCCTCTCCAGAAACGTTCTGTCAAATGCAATAGGAAAGATTGGGCTCAAAAGATAGTCAAGACATTAATTTGTCACTGGTTATTCAATCCAAGAGTGGTTTTTTTTTTTCTTCTTCTTCTTAGGTAGCATTAGTGGTTAGTAATTAGATTATAACCCGGGCCGACTGTAACTCCATTTATTCGAACCTAAGACCTCTCAACTGGACACTAAGGCCCCCCTCCCATGCCGCTGGGACAAAGCCCCGCGCATCAATCGGTTTTGTCTAGTGTGTGTTAGCTAGGAAGTCAGTTTGTGGGTGTTCCAAGCTTGATCTGTACTTTTTGTGTACCTATTTCTGGTTTCAATTTTGGTTGGCCTCTTGCCAACTTTGTTCCTCTTTAAGGGTGTCAACTTTATTGGAATGTTCGGTGATGCCGCCGTACATATAGTCCTTTTGATCTTTGTGTATATATATTACTGTTGAAAAGTTAATAAATTTTCTTTCTTTTACAGATCAAAATATCATGTATATATTCAAGACAAGAGTTTTGGGTTTATTGAAGAAGGAGTTTCAAGACTAAAACCAAGTTTTGGAAAATGTAATCGATGTCAAAGTTGATTAAAGAAAAACAAGTGAAAGAAAGAACGAAAGAAAAGAAAAGAGATGAGATTTTTATTTATTTATTTTGACACATGTGAAAAATAAGTTTAGATATTTATAGGCAAGTTGTGTAAAATTTCAAAGGGTGACAAGTGAAATAGAACCAAAACTTTGATTTATTTTTTTCATTGATGAACAAAAATATATGTTACTAATTACATCGGGGGCTTAATATAAGGCATGTCAAATTTCAGTAGCTAGGAATTGCTAGCGCCTAGCTGTAGAACGTTCCATTTAAGCATGCATAAGAAAGTAATTTCTTGCGAATTCTCTAGTCTCGGCGTGGATGGTCTACCTTTGACTGTATCGAAAAATATATTATTAAGATGCACGTAAACGAACCCAGGCGCTCCTAACAATTGGGTAAAAAAAAAAAAGAGTTGACATGCTTATGGTTGACCTATAATACTAGTCTTGTAGGATATTCTCATCTGATTCTCATGTGGTCATAACGGCAAAAAATAGAAAAGTCGAAACTCATTTAATAGCAGTTGACAAATATAAAAGTCAAATATCGAGTTTGAACAAGTATTAAAGGCCGTTTATGACAAACAGTTTGATCCCCTGCTCGGGGCAATTTATGTTATAACTTGTTTGGTTGTCAGTTTTGAGATAAAAAATTCGATAAGTTTGCATAATTTTTCGTCTTAAGTCGAATTTTTTAACATTTTAGCAAATTTTTTTGCTTTTTGAATAGAAGTATGCTATATACATTCAAAGAGTAAAAAATAAGTAAGAAAATTTATTAAACTAAAATCACTAAAGACGAAAAAAACATGGATAACGAAACAGTCAAAGTTAAAAGTTTAAGAACAAAAAAATTCTGAGAAAAACCAAACTAATCCCCTCTTGAACTAATCCGCCTTATAATATATGCACGTGTTTCTTATTCACCACGGCAAACGAGCCGTAAGTGATAAAAAAAAAATTTTAAAAGGACTTTGACCTACTCTCTCCGTCCCGATTTGTTTGTCCACTTTTTGATTTTTAAGTGTCCCAAAATATTTGTCCATTTGACTTTTAAGTGAACAATTTTCCCTTTTTGCCCTTTCTTTAGTGGAAAAGAGTAACTTTTTAAAAAAAGTTGAGGATAAATATGGAAAGTTGTATCTTTTTAGGTGTAATCATTGTGTTCCCTAAAAAAGTTGAATTTTCGAGGTTGGACAAACAAATTGGGACGGAGGGAGTATCTATTAACACGTGTCAGTGTCGGTGTCACATATATATACATAGATTGATAATTTGAAATATACGTGTATAGGGTATATGGCTAGCCGGCCAGCAGCACCAAGTGGCCCCTGTCTGACCTTTCCTCCTTGGCTAAGCACTTACGTACTCATTTAGCCGACGTTTGATAGACAACCAAACTCCAATTAATTAAGTTCATAATCTCATTTATTGAAATTGAGATTATTATGGAACATGGACACCTGAGTGGAACCCACCCCATGTACATCAATACACGTTTCAATTAGTCTTAAGTAAATATAACTCACCCCATTTTTTTTATAACTCTCGCGTCTGGGTCAATTTGGCTTTTAGCGCATCTCGACTAATTCTAGAGGTCCAATTACATCGTCCACTTGCATTCCCAATTAAAGTTAGAGCAAAACTTTGTACGGACTAGCCCGAAAGAATTGATAGCACTTGAGAAATTTTGAACCTATGACATTTTTTTAAGAATGAGGGGTTCATGATATTGGTTAGGGTCCGGCTCCTCTCCAATCCAATAGTTTTGACTGGACTAGACAGTCCAGATCGGCACCGTTCATTAGTAGATTCAATAGTTTGGATTTTCTCATACACTTTTACCCGGTAGGAGAGTATAATATGTTCACACCGTTGATTGCAGTGAATGAACAGTCTCAATCAGGATTGTCTCCTCCCGTCCAAAACATGGACCGGAGAGGATCCATTTCCTTTTGGTTAAGTACAAAATGAGTTTTTTTTTGTCAATATTATATACATCAGCGTGGGTTAGTGGGGGAAGTTAGTTAGTTAGTCAGTCCACGTTGGGTTCAGAGGCTATCCATAGCCCTGAACCCACAAACCGTCCACAGCGGGGCTCAAACCCTGATCTCCCACAAAGGAGAGCCAAGAGTTACCAACTGGGCTACAAAATGAGTTGGTGGGGATAAAATCTCGGACCAGAAATTTCAAATTAAACACAGAATTTAAGAAGGTGACAATCAAAATATTACTCTCCGTCCCATTTTCATTGTCCATTATTCCTTTTGTCATTTTTGTGTCTATTGCATATATCTTTCAATCTATAATATTTTTCATGATTTTGACATCTTTGTATTATAAAACTAATTGAAATCTATCAAATAAGATTCATATTGCATATTTTTGGAGATTCACATTGGAAGATATAAGTAATTGAAAACTGATACGAACATCAAAAAGGACAATAAAAATAGGACGGAGGGAGTAACACACATGGAAATGAAGCAGGAAACCCTAAACCTAGAAAGAGGATAATGAAGTAGTGAAAATATATGTGGCCACAAAAGCTTGCCCTCGTGTGCTTACTAGTAGCCACAGTTGCTCAGTCTACTAATTGGCTGTCCATTCATGTCAAGAAAAGGCCAATGGCATTTGGTTTCGAGTCTTTGAACCCTAGCTGGTGGTTTCACTAGTACGTTGTCAATTTTTGACAATGGTTTGTTAGACTTTGGGCCTTATAAAAGTAAGGGTCAACAAAACTCTTACGGAGTATTTTCCATGCACAATACTTAGGGAGAATGACGGCCAAAGATATGTTTTGATAATTAATATCCGTCAAGAATATTTTCAGCATTAACAAATATTCTTAGCTTGTCCTTGGCTGGTATTAATTATCAAAACACGTCCTGGGCCGTTATATCCCAATACTTATCCTTTGGGAGAGATTGAGAGACACTGATCGTGAGCTGGGCCGGCCTGCTGTGCCCCGAGTAATAACTTCTTGATAACCATTAACCAGTGATGAGCTGGCCGGGGCTGCTGTGCCCGAGTAATAGTCCCATAGTCTTCTGTAAAGATTCCTCGTATGATAAAAAGTGAGACTCGTCCAAATTTTATTTAACAATTTGAGCCGCTCATTTTGCAAGTCTTAATATGCTTATCTGCTATGTTAAAATGGGCATATTGGTAAAAGCTTAATCAACTTGTATTGTCTGAAGAAGGGGAAATAAATGGTTAGAGTTTGCACATTAAATAAATGCTGCTTTTCAATCAACTTGAATTACTTGAATTTTTGAATGGACGTTAGATCGACAAAACATACTACAAGATTTACGAAAATAAATGGCTCGGGCCGTCAAATTAAACAAGTCCTTGATAGGTCTCATTCTGCATCACATAAGAATTTATCACGTGAGAGGATTTGATGTTGCCCAAGAGACAGCAGGGCCTTGTGCCCTCCGAGTGAAAAACAGAATAAGTAAAATTCTCTTACGGAAATTTTTTGAAGGATATGCAACTCTAAGAAAGACAAGGGGTACAATTCATTTTGTATACCATACTGATTTGATTTTCTTAGACGAGGGTACAATTTGTAAATCCCAAAACCGAAATTAAAGAAAGCTTTATACCGTACTAATTTCATTTTGTATAATTGTGATTAATGAAATTATTTTTGCAGATCCAAAAAAAAAAATACTTATACACTCTAAGGCAAGGGTAATATTGTCAAAATACAAACCAAAATCTATTCTCTATAGATTGTACTCCAAAACAGTACTCTGCTGTGAAATCTATTCAGTGCATAACATCCAAAACACCTTAACCAAAATCTATTCTCTATAGATTGTACTCCAAAACAGTACTCTGCTGTTAAGGGTTTCAAGAGGTGATATGGCCTTGAGCAAAAACAAACTTACGTGAATTTTTATTTAATCAAAATTTACATAATTAAAATCTGTGTTTGGATCAGGTAATTGTAAAGGCATCTATGAAAAGAACTAAGGTAATCAGAAAAGAATAGAACACGTTTTTCTTAATAAAAAGAGTTTATTGCAAGAATAAACCTCAAGAAATATATATCATTTTTTTATCGGCAAAAAAGAATTTTATTAATCATTGAAACGAATTACAATGATTAAAAGGGACTCGAGCTTGAAAAGGCATCACAACGGAAAAAACCCGACATCCCAACGAGGTTGGCATCTTGGGTCTTGACATTCACGCACCTCTCGAGCCATCAAGAAAGTGTTGGCACGAGACCAACGGAAGTAACCGATCTTTGTTTTGGCATGAATGACATACTCGAGTAACTCGATCAAACAAACCAAATGCACGCTTTTTCATCATTTTGAAATGCAATCAATTTATTTAATAAATCAAAAAATATTTGTGCACAGTTTAATTTAAAGAAAAGGGAAAAAAATTTGCCTCACCAACCAAAAAAATCTTGTAAACGGCTGAACCCTAGCCCAAAATAATGCTATGTATCGTACTATCGTAGTACAGTACTAATCAAGGATGGAACCAATGGGGGTTTAGTGGCGATGATCGCCACGACAAGAATTTTAGAAAATGAAATTATTATATGTAAAAAAAAAATTATGACGCACTTATATAGTCTTTCCACTACTAAATTCTTTTAGTATATATTTCGCCATTGCTAGAGTAAAAAATCATGATTCTGTCCTTCGTAGTAATGTACGGGTCAAAGGAGGTGGAACGAACACAAGGGCCAAGAGAGAGATTTAAGTGAACAACATGCATGAACGAGTTAGAGAGAGAGAGAGAGAGAGAGAGAGAGAGAGTCAAAGGCAGAGCCAACTTGCCACCTTCTTCTACACTTTTAATTTGCCCACGCGACGCGCCCACCATTTCATTTTTCCATGTTATACTAGGCCCCCCCGCCCTTGAGCTTTTCAATCTACTGTTTGAGAAAGTCCTCTCTCTCTCTCTCTCTCTCCAAAACACCACCATTTCCGAGTTTTGACTTTCCTATTTTGAATCTCTCTCTTCCATATAAATATGCCAACGTTTCTCAACTCCCATCATCTTCAAACCAATTCACAACTCCCCCAACAACCTTCTACTCCAATCAACACTCTAAAATCCATTCTCTTGTTCTCCTTTTCTTGATTCATTTCCATCGCCCAAAAAAATCCTTCTGCTTTTTTTCCCCTATTTTGAGCAATCTCTCGCTTGGGTATTTTTCCCAATGACTGAAATCGAAGTCCCTCCGTTTTTCCTCTGCCCCATCTCTCTGGAGATGATGAAAGACCCCGTGACGATCCCCACCGGGATCACGTACGACCGAGAAAGCATCGAAAAATGGCTATTCACCGAGAAGAACAAGAATTGTCCAGTAACCAAACAGGTCCTCTCCAATCCAGACCTAACCCCGAACCACACCCTCCGCCGCTTGATCCAGTCTTGGTGCACCCTCAACGCATCCAACGGCATCGAACGCATCCCGACTCCGAAGCCACCCGTCAACAAGTCCCAAATCACCAAGCTTCTCAACAACGCTGCGAAATCGCCACAAATGGAGATGAATTGCTTGAAGAGTCTCAGGTCCATCTCTTCCGCTAGCGAAACCAACAAACGGTGCATAGAGTCCTCCGGTGGGGTTGACTTCTTAGCTTCCCTTGTCAAGAACAACAACACCAGTACTACTTCATTGGAAGCATGTGATCATGATGGGTTTGAGTTCACAAAACTTAGTGATGAAGCCCTAAGCATACTCTTCTCTCTCCAACTATCCGAATCCACCCTCAAGTCCCTCGCCGTGAAAAACAGCGAATTCATCGAGTCGTTGCTCAATGTATTGCGAGTCGGATGCGACGAGTCCCGTGCTTATGCCGTGTTACTATTGAACTCGATTCTAGAAGTGGAGGAACCCACGCAACTCGTAGCCTTGAAACTCGAGTTCTTTGTCGAGTTAGTACAAATCTTGCACGATCAAATCTCTCCCAAAGCCTCCAAAGCGGCACTGCAGCTGCTAATCAACGTTGGGCCGTGGGGGCGGAACAGGGTGGAAGCAGCGGAAGCGGGCGCGGTGAAAGTGCTGGTCGATCTTCTTCTTGATTCTTCTGAGAAGAGGGCTTGCGAGATGATCTTAGCGGCGTTGGATCAGCTGTGCCAGTGCGCGGAGGGGAGGGCCGAGCTGTTGAGGCACGGGGCCGGGTTGGCGGTGGTGTCGAAAAAAATACTTAGGGTTTCCAAGGCCGGGAGCGAAAGGGCCGTGAGGATTTTGCTATCGATTGCGAAGTATTCTGGGAGTTCTAAGGTTCTTCAGGAAATGCTGCAGCTTGGGGTGGTGTCGAAGCTGTGTTTGGTGCTTCAAGTGGACAGTGGGAGTAAGGCCAAAAAGAAAGCTATGGAGATACTGAAGTTGCATGCTAGGGTTTGGAAGAACTCTTCTTGTGTACCAATCAGTCTGCTTTCTTCCTATCCATCTTGAGAGAGAGAGAGAGAGAGAGAGAGAGAGAGATCTACTTTTGAGAGAACATGTAAATTTGTTGAGCAAAACTAATTAGTAGAAAGTAGAAGTTGGAAAAGTTATTGATGAATTGCTATTCGGATGAGTTTTCATATGTCTTCAGTTTCCAGTGACTTGATTGCCTTTTTCTGTGTGGTACTTTGTATTCCCTGAAAGGTTTTTTCGCTTTCGAAATTAAAACTACAGTGGGAAAAAACCATAGTAGAAAACATAGAGATAGAAAAATCCTCAATAGTGAATTGCAAAGTGGTGTCGAGACATGTAACGGTATTGATTGGGACTATCGAACGGTACGTAGTAGTCGGTTAATGTAGCGGTCATGAATTTTTAAAATTCACTTTCAACAAAAGATAATTTAGAGTGCCAAAAATCATTTAACCGTAATGATCAAGTATCAACTGTGAAACAACCCATAAATCCAAAACGAACTGATACGTAATGGGAACCTACCGTATCATATGAGATTTTTCATCTCACCGGTATAATAAAAACGAATACACAAAATCGATACTTAACAACCGATACTTCACGTAACAATCGATATTTGGAACTTTGGACTCCATCCTTCATCTAGCATGTTCTTGATATAATAATAGTTTTTAAATGAGTTGATGGTCACCAATCTATGTTATCTGATATTATATATTAGAACGGATTATAGATTATGTGTTCGAACTTCATCGTCAACCTAGTAATCAAAGTATTTGAATTGTGTTTAAACCACTTACAAAAGAGAGTCTGACCACACATGGAAGGACACGTGCGTTAAGAATACAAATAACAAAGTTTACGGCTCTCTCTAATGGCGCTTAATTAGTCTTTAAATAAGTTGGTGGTTAACCATCTTATATAAAAGAGAAAACTTATATTTAAAGTGCAGTCCTCGTGATCATTTTGATGGGTTGTTTTCACTAAACTAAATGAAGCGGATAAGTTGTTGTAGATAAGAAAATGGAGGGAAGCAAAAATCCTTTGGGTTAAAAAATTTAGTGGAAACAATTTTGTTAAATGCAAGAAGTTGTAGGGCGAAAATATACTCCAACAAGGCTTCATTAGTTAGGCATTCTGTTTTCTATTAAAGTCTTACCTTTTTGATTAGTTGGACGGTCATCTTTGAATATTGCATTGCACAATCGGATGAATAAAAATGTCCAGAACAGAATTAAGGGACATTGAAACTTTCAAATGTAAAAAATAAAAAAAAACACAGTTTTTACTTTTAATAGCATAGAATAAGCAGGTTTGGTGGGTTCCATCAGCCACCCATATTGGCTATTTCAATGTATGCATGGGAATCTGTACCAAATACTCCTACCTACCAGATAAAAATATAGTAAAAGAATCAGTACTTAACTCCCTCTGCGAATCGCTATGGCCTTGTTTTTGGTAATGGAAAATTTGTAAATTTTTATTTATGGATGAAAAGTTGTTAGGTGTTTTTTATTGTGAATAAATTGTTGAGAAATATCAAGTTATTTCTCGTAGTGAATAAGTTTGATAGGTTTGTAAGTAGAGTTACTATAGAAAATATAGTTTTTGTTGACAACTTTTTTGTTAGTGGAAATAAGATAGTAAAATGCTGAAACTTTTTTATTAGTGAAAACGAAATGATAAAGGGAAATGATTTTGTCACTCCTTTTTTTGTTAACGCCACTCTCCTGCAAGTGCATTTTTACATTAAAAATACACTTGCAGGGAAGTGACGTTAACAAAAAAAGAGTGACAAAATTAGCAGCCGTAATAAAATGCGTTAAGTTTTTACTATTTTTTATTAGTGAAAACACCCCGTAGTGTGCTAGTGCGCAGTGCGCACCTTTGGATTTCAATTCCCTCCTTGACTTCAGGTTTGGAGAGGGGCAGATCGTCACGCTTTTGTCGCCTCCTTCATCCCCTTTTTCCTTGAAAAAACAGCTGTGAAGTTAATTGATTGGACCTGCCACCTAAATGAATCAAGAAAGGGGCTATAAGTATTAAGTAGAGACAAAATTGTCAACAATTTCTGCCCAAATTGTTGGAATTCGTACTAATAAGGTCCCGTTTCAGAACACCTCTTAAAAAATAAGTACTTATTTCATATTTTCAATCTCAAAAATAATGTAAATGAAAAATAATTTTTTAATTTTTTTTGCACCGTATAAAAGATTTCAATGAGATCTATCAAACAAGATTCATATTTGTAGAAAAATTATTTGCATAATCACATAGGCTATGTTCGTTTAGATACTTTGAAAATTTTTGATTTGGTAGTGGGTGGAGAGAGAAATAGGGTAATGATTGGAGAGAGGGGTAATGAGTGAAGAGAGATAGAGAGAGAAATGAAATTAATGATTGAAAAAATAGGGTAATGATTGGAGAAAGATGTAGGGTAATGATTGGAAAACAAAGTTAAAAATTTCCAAATACACTAAACGAACATAGCCATAATTTTTGAGCTTGAAATTGCATTATTAAAAAATGAATACTTATTTCTCTATCAGGAATGGGGCCTAAAACATATACTAATAGTAGAATTTTTTTTTAAGAAAAGCAAGAAATGCATATAATACAATATATGAAAACATAGTACAAACAGTTCACAACAGAAATACAACTATATACACAAAAAAAGGAGCTGTAAATAAAGCGTGAAGATCCGAAGTAGCTCTTGTCCAAAACGGAGTCATCTCACAGTGGCACAAGTGTAGGGAGACAACATTGCCTGCCTGGCGAGACAATGGACAGGATGGACATCTTTTCGATCAACCTTGATAATCCTGCAAAAAACTAACTTGCATATTTCTTCACAAAGGTTACGCAACAAAAAATTGTCTGCATGGTCATGAGGCTTAGATTGCCCTGCTAGCTACATCACAGCAATTAAACAATCAGTATCAATAAACGATAGAATTGAATTATAGAAAGAAACATACCTAATGCTTATTTGTTCATACTACCTTCGTCCCTAGTTATTGTGTATGTTTCCTTTTTGAAACTTCACAAAAAATGGTTTATATTTCACAATTTATAATATTTTTTATGATTCGAAATCTTTGAATATGTAAAATACTATAAATTAAGATATAGACAATTTTTCTGAGACATTCCAAAAAGAAAACAGACGACATTTTGGGACAGAGGGAGTAAATTTCAACCCAAGATTCCTTAAGCTCAATGTGAATTTACTATAATCAGGACTATTATGTCCCTATTATGTCCGCTAATTACGTGGGGACAAGTGATGATATCGGTTGTGGAGTTCTTCTCTGTTGTATAGGCTTTCGCCTTACAGTTGAATACAACTTTTCACGTTTGCCAAAACAAAAGTTAACGAAACCCCGAGACGCTCTTGTTGCACAACAAAATAACTGAACTAATAATTGAATTCTAATCTCAATTTCCTTAATTACTTCTTGTTTGCTGCTGAAATTTTCAAGCTTCTTCTAGCTAGCTATTGCTTGTCTTTAGGTGTCGTGTTATTTGGTGCACAAACTATCATCAAACACTCTTGAATTATGGGTGTTTAGTTGTTATTCCTTGCCACTCCCAGTTTAAGAAATCATGTACTCCCTCCGTCCCTATTTAATTGTCTACTACGGTTTTGCGTGTATTTTCAATGGCTTATATCTCTCGACGTATATTGCTAAAAATATGCAATATGGATCTTGTTTGATAGATCTCAATTTTTTTTTTATAAACCAATGATTTTAAAAACAGCAAAGAATTGCACTTGACCGCAAAGAATTACTCTTGGCCCCGCATAATTGCACTTGGCCGCGCATAATTGCTCGTGGCCGCGAAGAATTGCTCTTGGCCGCGAAGAATTGCTCATGGCCACAAGGAATTGCACTTGGCCGTGCAGAATAACACCTGGCTGTGAAGAACTGCTCTTGGCCGTGAAGAATTGTACTCGGCCACACATAATTGCACTTGGTCGCAAATAATTGGTCCTGGCCGCAAATAATTGCTCATGACCGAAAAGAATTATTCTTGGCCGCAAAGTTTTGAAAGTATGATTAATTTAGTTTTTTTACAAGAATCCATAAAAAATATTTTAAGAATAACTTGCAATTTGAATTATTTTTGTGGTATCTAATATGGACCCCGCGAAAATCATGTCTATGTTGAATATTCATCCTTGATATTATTATTATTTTTTTGGTAGCAAATATTGGCATTATTATTTATAGTTAGTGAGGTTTGAATCTCTGTCAAATACATGTGAGCATATTATGTCTACCACTCCACTTGCAATACTCTCTGTATTCATTCTTAATTGTTTGAGTGTTTTCTCTAAAGTCTTTATTGACATGCTGTAATCTTTACTCAAGTTAGTACTTCCTCCGTCACTTTTTAAGTGTCAGTAACTCCAACTTATTAAGAAGAGACATCATCATTATACATTCACATCAACTTTTATCTATATTTTTCATAATTACCCTCTATGGCGACATCATTATTACATTTTTACCCACTAACTTTTTCAAAATGAATATACTTTTATGGACAAAATGAAAAAAGTACATACTTTTTTTCACTAACTTTACAAAATGGACACTTGTTAAAGGACAATCCAAAATAGAATACTGGACTCTAATAAAGGGACGGAAAGAGTAACATCTTTTCTCTTATTGGAAAATTTAGCTCGAATGCCGTTGCATTGGCTGCGTCGAGAACTCTGGTACTGGTGATTCCACTTTGTATGCAAAAACTGTTATGCACAAGATCAACAAACCAAACACACACAAACACAATGAATTAAAGCAATCACACAGAAAACGCAAGAAATTTTACGTTATTTCCTAAAATCGGGTACATCAACAGGGGACAACGAATTCACGATACATGGGGAAGGATTACAATCGCACTCAACCTCACATACACTCTGTATTCCCTCACACTCTCTGATTTGCCACCACACTAGATCTATAAAGGAGTCAAGAGCATTACAACAGATTGTATAACTGGGACAGTTGGTCCAACGGTTGTGTAGTTGTACTTAGGACCGGACAGTTGCCTCAGGTGGCTCAACGGTTATGAGTTCAACTTCAATACAGAGGATATGTTATACTTTTTTTGATGAGTTGGGTGGGATTAGGACAGATGCAATTTCTTCTAAAGTATGGGGAAGAAGAAGAAGAAGAAGAAAAAAAAAGATTATATGGGCAGTAGAAATGAAGGAGCTTATGGAATGGTGATAAGGTCCTCGTCTCAAGGCCCCTCATCTTCTATGCTCTGCGCTGGTCTCTGATTTCTGCTGCTTGCAGCTGAAACACTCTCAGCTTCCAGAAGAGATGAATTTAGACCAGTATTCCATAAGCCAACTTTCACAGAAACATTCATTTGTGGCATTAATTAATTCATACTACCTAATTAATAATTATTAGATAGTATCTTTTTTGATAACTGAATGTCCAGACGAAGTTGCGCGAAACTCGACTAATTCTGGGGCCCAAGTTAACGACCAGACAAGCCCTTCAGTAACCCTAAGGTTTGGAATATTTGACCTTCGTGAAATTCGAACACTCGACCTTAATGACAAAGGACAATCGCTTGTTTATAATCTTGCGTTCTCTAAGAGCATTAACTTTAAAAAGTTGGGATGATTTGAGGTAGAACAAGATATGTTAACTTATAATTAAATTGAGCTGGGATTTGGACAAATTTCAGTGGCATCAATCCAGTTTACCAAACTCATTAATATAATTAATCTTGAATCAGAACTAGCCTAGCCTTGGGCAATTAATGAAATCGTCCATTAAATTAAGACTGCTGATTTTGCCACTCCCTTTTTTGTTAACGCCACTCCCTTGCAAGTATATTTTTGATACAAAAATACACTTATAGAGAAATGACGTTAACAAAAAAAGGAGTAACAAAATCATTTTCCTAAATTAATTAACAGCAGAACTTTTGACGGTCTATTTTGAACATCATTGACGGTTTATTTGATTGCTTATTTTTTATTCTAGATTTAAACGTTGCTAACCGGTCATGTAAGTCGATAATATAATATATTATATTGAGGTCTTAATTTCTTGGTCTTTGGACCAGAGACAACTCGCTGGAAGATTCCTATTCATAGTAAACTCTTTCCGGATTCAGTCAGATTCGTATGTAAACCCATTGTGGTTCCTACCGAGCTTTCACCGTAATAATTTGAACTTTTTATCTTACAGAATCTGCAAAATTATACGTCTCTATGAAAAATTAGATTGATCGGACATCAATAGTTATATCAAAAATTAAAATTTTGAATTATAAAATAGACTATCATTGACAGTTTAACTTACAGAAACTATATAGTTATTGATGCTCGATAGAGCTGATTTTTGTGGACATATTAGTTTGCGAGTCTACAAGATGAACGGTTCAGATTACTGTAATGAACGCTCGGCAGAGCCCACAATGGACGGTGGCGAAAACCCCATGGTTTCCCCCTCATCCAGACAGAACACATTCTCTTCATATATTATTACCCATGAAAAAATATAGATGTTGACATTCTCAGCATTTAAGAAATTATACTCATATGATCCCAAAAAAAAAACTGAAAAGAAATTATACCCATGAAAAATATGAAAGCTTAGGGTGGGGTTCGAATGAATTAGTTTTAAAAGACAAGTTGTTTTATTCGTGTTCAAATGATGCATAACGGGTTGCGTCAATATTTCTTGAGCGTTTGGCCCGTTTTTCACGACGCAAATGGCACCAGCACAGATCCATGCTCGTCACTTTGCCACGGCCGAAGACTTTTTCTGGCCATTCGACTTCGGCTTGCCTTCCAAAGGGAAATTTGCCGTTTTATAAAGTATGTCGTGTGCTTATATCTTTGTGTAGGAAACTCCGTTTTTATTACTGTTTGTTTGGGCAACCTTCCTTTAGTCTATAGAGTTTAGATTTTTGTGGCAATGTCTGTTTCCCTTTTTTTAAATTGTAATTTTCGGACGTCCATCTTTCTTTTCATACGCTTTTCTCAAAATTTTGGGACTAACCATTGAGAGATATTGAAAAAGTATCAGCATAATTTGAAGTTGAAAATTAAAAAAAAGAAAGGGCAATCGTGTTGTGCCAATAATCCTACTCCTAAATAATAAGAACCAGGTTGAGGGATGCCATTTTTCAATTGGGACAATTTTGCCCTTAAATTTCATTCATTTTACCAATTGCCCAGGGCATGCCTACATTTGCCTCGATTTTTCAATAATGCCCCTCCCTGCCTCCACCATCACCTCTGGCCCAAGACCACCCAAAACACCCACCTCTCCTCTCCTCCTCCACAGCACTACCACCTTCCTCTTCCCACACCACCGAACTCCACCACCCGTCACCTCCTCCTCTTGGCCTCACCACCATCTCCTCCGTCCTTCGGCTCTCCACCGAACCGCCACCAACAGTGGGTTTCACGCCCACGCCGTCGCCGCAGGCCCCGCCGGAGTGCCGCTGGACTCCACCTTGAGATTTCGGAACCTCCACGGCGATCTACGGACACCGTGCAACACTTACCCGAGCTTAGAATCGCGTTTGAGGTCGTTTTCCGGAAACCTGAAACCTCCTCCTCTCGGCCTCACCATCATCTCCTCCGTCCTTCGGCTCTCCACCGAACCGCCACCACCCCTTTCGGCCACCACCCCACCCGATGCCACCACTACCGCACCCACCGCGAAACCCCACCACCGCAACTCCCTCATTCCATCAGCTTTTTAAACAAAAAAAAAAACAGCCGCGTACAGTGGGTTTCACGCCCATGCCGCTACCGTGGGCCCAGCCGAACGCCGCCTCGAGATTTCGGAACCACCACAGCGATCTACGAACACCGTGCAACACTTAGCCGAGCTTAGAATCGCGTTTGAGGTAGTTTTCCGAAAACCCGAAACCTTAATCTGCATTTTAATGGAAATAGTACCGAAACTTAATTTTTGATGTAGATGGTGACCTGAATTGAATTTATTAATTAATGTTTAGTCCTATTTTCATTAACTTTTAGTCCTATATTTGTATTGGAAAGTTTTTGGCAGGCCCTGCATTAAATTGGATGGTTTAATTATTGCATAGATGAGAAGTTATGGTGGATTGTGGTATTGAAATTCATGTGTAGGTGAAAAATTGTGCGATTAATAAATTTATCGGAATAATCATAGTTTATGTAGTAATTATTTAATAATTAAATACGTAAGGATGTAGATTTAAAATGTAAATGAGGAGACATTTATCGGAATAATCGTAGTTTTTGTTCATCCATTTTATGAAAACGTTTAACCCAAAACTAATTGTCAATGTAGTTAAGAGACGAAAGCGTATCAAATTCTTACCCCAAGTGTAACGAAAATTAACCCAAAGCAATAAAATTTGTTGTCAAGTTCTCTTTCCTTTAATCAAATAGGAATAAAACCAAATTCTAAGAAAAGATTTCACCATACAACTGTTAGAATTGGTGAAATAAGTTCAAAGACTTACACTCTATGACTACGCTCTATGTGGTCTGTGTGTAAATCATCTAATGCTTTTGCTACTTTGATCAATCTATGTAATATATATTCCTAGCTATTTTCATATTCTTCTATTGCTTCCGACTCTAAAATTATAAACAAGACATATCTAGCCTATATCAAAACTTGCTCCCTTCGACGGGCATGCATTCGTGTTGTGCACGAAGGTGAATCTAGTAAGTTAAAAAAGACCAGCAACAGAACATGATAAGAGGAGGCCTAAAGTACTACTACTTCTCCAAATCCAATCCCACAGCCCAAACATCTATCATTTTTGTGACGGAGGGAGCAACATAAATTCGTAAGACAAAAAAAGTACTACAGGAATTTACCAAGAGAGATACTTATTCACGGTGGGGCCGTGAATAAATTCTTTACAGAGAAAATGAATCGCAACCGTCCAAAAACGTTTTGGACGGTCGTGATTTGCTCTGTAAAACCTTATTCACAGAACCCTCCGTGAATAAAGATTTTCTCATTTATAAATACCACTCTCTGGTCAAAAATTACTTTTCAAACTCCATGCCATCCATCTAGCCCGTGTTCTAACTACCTTTTCCTATTGTTCCGATTTCATATTCGATCTTTATGATGATTATATCAAAAAAGTAACCTATATTAAAGCGAAATGTATTAAATAATACTCTTTCCGTCTCATTTACATAGTTTCATTTGGGAATTTCAACTTTATAAGATTACATCAAAAAGTATTTATCTTTCCAATTATGCCCATGATTTAGTTGATGTAGACTCATGCAGATAGTGTAGAAATTCAATTTTTGTATGTCATTGAAACTCATTTTATCAAACACTTAGCCTTGTTCGGTTAGAGACCCAAACCTTCTCTCTACACACGGTCCCAAAAAAACTTTTCTCCCTAATTATTACTCTCATTTCTTTTTCTATCTCCCTCCTCCCAAATCCAAAATCCAAAATCTCCAACCGAACAAGGCCATATAGTGCCATTATTTTCTTTTTTTTCCCATTTCGGTCCGTCATTATTTGCTTTGCATCTGTGGAACTGGTTTGCATATTGGTGAATAAATTTGACGTTATATTTTTTAGGCTTCCAAAGCCCAATGGCCGACAAAATAAGCCTAGTAACAACACAATGGTTCGGACGGATGCTCAAGCTTTGAGAGTACTCCTCAAGGTTTGAGATTTGATTACCCACCAAGTGAGTACCCTGAAGTAAGTGGAGTGCCGTGACTGGTGTAGCTGCGCTAGCTCCCCTGAAAGTTTGGATTGCGCAATCGGGTCCATTTATTGACCTGGCTGTAAAGTTGCTCCTCCGTTCCAAAAAAAAAAAAAGGGTAGATGAAGATGACCAAAAGTCCAAAAACTAACACTTAGGTATATAGTTTAAATGCAGTGCACACCACGAGTTTTAAAAGCAAGTTCTAATACAGGGCAACCGAAATATGAAAGCAATCTTACAAATAATAGAAAATTTTGTTCGTTATCAACTCAAAGGAAACATCGTAATCACTCTAAAAATCTTTATAATCCATTTTATTTGCTTGTCTTTAGGTGTCGTGTTATTTGGTGCACAAATTATCATCAAACACTCTTGAATTATGGGATTTTAGTAGTTGATTCCTTGCCACTCCCAGTTTAAGAAATCATATACTCTCTCCGTCCCTATTTAATTGTCCACTACGGTTTTGCATGCATTTTGAATGTCTTATATCTCTCGATGTATATTACTAAAAATATGCAATATGGATCTTATTTGATAGATCTCAATTTTTTCTATAAAATAATGATTTTAAAAACAGCAAAGAATTGCACTTGGCCGCAAAGAATTACTCTTGGCCGCACATAATTGCACTTGGCCGCGCATAATTGCTCGTGGCCGCGAAGAATTGCTCTTGACCGCGAAGAATTGCTCATGGCCGCATATAATTACACTTGGCCGCGCAGAATTGCACTTGGCTGTGAAGAACTGCTCCTGGCCGCGCGCAAAGAATTGCACTTGGCCGCGAATAATTGCTCCTGGCCGCAAAGAATTGCACTTGGCCGCACAGAATTGCACTTGGCCACAAAGAATTATTCTTGCCCTTGGCATTATTATTTATAGTTAGTGAGGTTTGAATCTCTGTCAAATACATGGAAGTATATTGTGTCTACCACTCCACTTGCAATACTCTCCGTATTCATCCTTGATTGTTGAGTGTTTTCTCTAAAGTCTTTATTGACATGTTGTAATCTTTACTTGAGTTAGTACTTCTTCCGTTACTTTTTAAGTGTCAGTAACTCCAACTTATTAAAGAGAGACATCATCATTATACATTCACATCAACTTTTACCTCTATTTTTCATAACTATCCTCTATAGCGACATCATTATTACATTTGTACCCACTAACTTTTTCAAGATATAGACAAAATGAAAAAAATACATACTTTTTTTCACTAACTTTACAAAATGGTCACTTGTTAAGGGACAGTCCAAATTAGAATCCTGGACTCTAATAAAGGGACGGAAAATAGTAACATCTTTTCTCTTATTGGAAAATTTAGCTCAAATACCATTGAATTGGCTGCGTCGAGAACTCTAGTACTGGTGATTCCACTTTGTATGCAAAAACTGTTATGCACAAGATCAACAAACCAAACACACACAAACACAATGAATTAAAGCAATCACAGAGAAAACGCAAGAAATTTTACGTTGTTTCCTAAAATCGGGCACATCAACGGGGGACAGCGAATTCACGATACGTGGGGAAGGATTACAATCGCACTCAACCTCACATACACTCTGTATTCCCTCAAACTCTCTGATTTGCAACCACGCTAGATCTATGAAGGAGTCAAGAGCATTACAACAAACTGGGACAGTTGGTCCAACGGTTGTGTAGTTGTGCTTAGGGCCGGGCAGTTGCCTCAGGTGGCTCAACGGTTACGAGTTCAACTTCCATAGAGAGGATATGTTAGTACTTTTTTTGATGAGTTGGGTGGGGTTAGGATAGATGCAATTTCTTCTAAGTATGGGGAAGAAGGAAAAAAGAAGAAGATTATATGGGCAGTAGAAATGAAGGAGCTTGTCTCAACCCTCATCTTCAATGCTCTGCGCTGGTCTCTGATTTCTGCTGTTTGTAGCTGAAACACTCTCAGCTTCTAGAAGAGATGAATTAGGTTCCATAAGCCAACTTTCTGAGAAACATTCATTTGTTGCATTAATTCATACTACCTAATTAATAATTATTAGATAGTATCTTTTTAATATCCGGATGTCCGGATCAGCTTGCGCGAACCTCGACTAATTAATTCTGGGGCTCTAAAGTTAACGACCAGATGAACCCTTCAGTGACCCCAAGGTTTGGAATATTTGGTCTCCGTGCAATTCGAACACGCGACCTTACTTACAGAGAACAATCACTTGTTTCCAGCTTGGAGTTCGCTTGTTTATAATCTTGCGTTCTTCAAGAGCATTAATTTTAAAAAGTTGGGAATTTGGAATGAATTGAGGTAGAACAAGATATGTTAACTTATTAATTGAGCTGGCCGGGATTTGGACAAATTGCAGTGGGCATCAATCAAGTTTACCAAACTCGTTAATTTAATTCATCTTGAAACCGAACTAGCCTAGCCTTTGACGATTAACGAAATCGTCCATTAAATTAACAGTAGAACTTTTGATTGTCGGGTCTATTTTGAACATCATTGACGGTGTGTTTGATTGCTATTTTTTTATTAATTCTAGATTAAAACGTTGTTAACCGGTCATGTAAGTCGAAAATATTATATATTATATTGAGGTCTTAATTTCTTAGTCTTTGCAGTTTGGACCAGAGACAAGTCGTTGGAATTAGATTCAGTCATATTCATATGAGATTAAACTCGATCTTTCTGGATGAGGTGGAAACCCCATATATGGTTTCTGCCATTTATTGTGGACCCTATCGAGCATTTACCAGTGGCGGCTCCACATGGAGACCACCATGGTCACATGACCACCCAAAAAATAATAATTTGCTATAATACATATAGAAATTTTAGGATAACTCATGCTTTGAAGTAGTTTGAACACTCAGTCCATACATCAATAAACACCCAATTCACAAAATTTTGAACACCAAGTTTATACGTCAATGACCACTGATCCGTGATAAAATTACGGCTCTTTATTCTCTTTATTTGAGACTGTTTATATATATATATATATATATATATATATATATATATATTAATCATATTTCTTAATATATAAACAGTCTACAAAATTAAGTTCTCCAATTTTTAATCTGTTTGAACCCGTGCAAAGATATTATTTTCCTAATTATTTTATTCTAAAGGGTCATAATTAATTTTTGGCTCTAGGACTGTCATATGAGAGCCCTAAGAGAGTCATAGAACCAAATGAATAACAGACAGATACTTAATTTTGAGAGCCCTAGAGACAAATATTAATTATGACCCTTTAGGACAAAATGATCATAAAAATAAGATCTTCGCACTGGTTGAAACCGATTGAAAATGGATTGCTTACTCCGCAACCTAACCTCCTAGAAAGGTTCGCACCCAAGCATAGGGCTAGGTCGTTGAAAGCATATAAACCGGAAGACCGGATCGTTCCCATGGAGAAATCTTCTCTTTAGCGAATTCGGATTAGATGTAACGTAAAGATTGCGGCGTTCAAGCGGCCAATTTTGGAGTTTTGATTCAAACGAAGATATTGAACTAGGAAATGAACTAAATTAAGATGGTCGAGTCAAAGAGATTGATTTACCCACGACTTAGCCATAAAACGGTTTCTTCATCTAACTCATATGTGGACCGAAACCGTCCGGATTCCACTAGAAGAATTAAAAGCTGAAGACTACTTGTAACTCAACTCAAAATTCTAATTCAAATTGAACTCATTTAACGCAAGTGACAGACGAAAAAGAATCGTTCGCACGCGTAGGATTATCAAGCACGTAGCACAAAGCGATAGACTCCATGATTAAGGAAGCCACCAACCTCATGATCAAAGCTAGACATCATGAGTTTAATTCATTCAAAACCTTGAGATTGAGCTAAAGTTTTAACGAAACCATTTAAACGACTAATCCATAGGGTGAATCTCACCCCATGACCGAACCTATGAATTACTCACTCATAGCAAAAAGACTTGAAAACATGCTAGGAAATGAAAACATGATTCACCGATAAAAACGAAAATAAACTTGATTTATATAGAGATCTAACTTGTAGCTACAACATTAACACTTGAGAAAACATCAAAACACTTAAACTTACTTGAGTTCTTGAAGAAACTAACTTGAAAAACTTAAGAACAACAATGGAGTTCCTAGAAAAGCAAAAAGTAAGCTAGGCCTAAAAAAGAAAAAAGACTAGAAATGGCCCTCCCTTTCATAAATGGCATACAAGCCTATTTATAGGGCTTATAAAATCAGCTTTACAATGGACAAAAAGGTCCCCAAAATATCCCAAAAACATACTAGAAGTAGAAACTTTCCATATATGGAAAGTTGAAAAAATTAACAAAAATCTGCACTAAGGGTTTTGGTACCAATACCTCAAAAATTGAGGTATTGGTACCAACTGAACTGTACATGTCTTCCAATTCGGCATGATGGTATCAATACCTCAAAAATGAGGTACCAATACCTCTGTGCAAAAACTGCAGAACTGGACAGCTTGGTTCACCAAGCCTTGTGGTAGTCCGACAGCCTTCTGATGCTTCATTACATGATCAACGAGACTTGGTGGAGGTATGCCATGTGGCCTTGGTCTCTCGGATGCCCTCGAGGGTTACTCCTAATGCATTTGCCTTCTTTTCGAAACCTTGGCACGCTTCGTGACATTCTTGACCACCGGGCGTCCATTGAGACTTCTTGTCGTGCCTTTAAGTCTTGGTGACGATGAGGCACATGCCATCGAGCACTTGGACACGAGATTGCACCCGGTGTATTCCTTGGCACTCAAACACGCCTTACTAGCACGTTTTACCTGAAACATCCTCAAACAAACCTTACGTGCAATATCACATAAAAACGACAACATATATATACAAACACAACATACTAGAGGACTTAAGCACCAAGAATATGCATTATTGGGTGCTTATCATGGATCACTTAATTTTGTAACAATAGTTTTTAATATATAAACATTGTTAGTCTCTTTAAAAAAAAATTATTTCAGTCCATATTGTATTAAAAATAATTAATCTCTTGAATTTTGTAAAAAAAAATGTTAAATTGCTCGGCAGCACCTAGGCGGGTTTGGTGCTTGGCGGTGAGTCACCGCCCAACTAGCGGCAAGCACCATTTAAAATACTGGGTAGTATATTGTAAGATTTTTTTTGAACACCCTCCCGAAAAATCCTGAAGCCGCCACTGGCATTTACTGCAGTAATCTGAACTGTTTATGTTAGACTTTGTCCCACATCGATCATCTAAGCCACCCAAACTTGGTTAATATATTCTAAAGGTTACTCCACCTATTGCCAATTGGTTTTAGGTTGGAACATTCCAAGAAATCTAACATGGTATCAGAGCTAGGTCTTGGGTGGCCTCACCTCGTGTGGTCAAGTCTCTATCGCCTGAGTCAATCGTCTCACCTCATCAATTCATACCTCCACGTGCATCCGGGCTGCATGTGAGGGGTCGCCCGAGTAAAAATCTCCTAATTTCCTCAAATTCGTATCTTCACATGCATCCGGGTTGCAAGTGAGAGGGAGTGTTAGACTTTGTCCCACATCACTCATCTAAGCCACCCAAACTTGGTTAATATATTCTAAAGATTACTCCACCTATTGCCAATTGGTTTTAGGTTGGAACCTTCCAAGAAATCTAACAGTTTATCTTGCAAGGCACGCAAAGTTATATGTACACGTAAAAAAATAGCTTGATCGGACATCAATAACTATATCAAAAATTAAATTTTGATTTGTAAAATAGACAGTCATGGACAGTTTAACTTAAAAAAAAACACTAGCGACAGAATCAAGCCGTCCGTTTTATAAACCAAAATCCAATTTTTGGTATAGTTATTGATGTCCGATAGAGCTGATTTTTTGCATGGACATATTAATTTGCGGGTCTACAAGATGAACGGTTCAAATTACTACAATATTGAACGTTCGACAGAGACCGCAATGGACGGTGGCGAAAACCCCATGGTTTCCACCTCATCCGGATAGAACACATTCTCTTCATATATTACCCTATGAAAAAATATAGATGTTTCACATTCTCAGCATTTCAGAAATTATACTCATATGATCAAAAAAAAAACTGAAAAGAAATTATACCCATGAAAAATAGGAAAGCTTAGGGTGGGGTTTGAATGAATTAGTTTTAAAAGACAAGTTGTATTGTTCGTGTTCAGATGATAAGTTGTACTTAGGACCGGACAGTTGTACTTAGGACCGGACAGATTCGGTTTGAGTATTACCAATCTAGGTTTTAGTTTGAGTATTACCAATCTAGTTTGAAACTGTCCGGTCCTAAGTACAACTGTCCGGTTGTACTCAAACCGAATCTGTCCGGTCCTAAATTGGTATTACCAAACTGTCCGGTCCTAAATTTAGTATTACCAATCTAGTTTGAGTATTACCAATCTAGTTTGCCTAGATTGGTAATACTCAAACCGAATCTGTCCGGTCCTAAGTACAACTGTCCGGTCCTAAGTACAACTTGTCTTTTAAAACTGTCCGGTCCTAAGTACAACTTGTCCGGACAGATTCGGTTTGAGTATTACCAACCTAGATTGGTAATACTCAAACCTAAATTTAGTGGAAAGCCGAATCTAGGGAAAACCTCGATCTGAGGGATACTCAAACCAGCACAAAGCCGAATCTAGGGAAAACCTAGATTGGTAATACCCGGACTCCAGCCGGTAAAAAAAAAAAACGTTAAACCAGCTAAAGGAAAGCCCAGAAAACACTGAGTTACCACACTGATTCGACTCGCTGAGGACTGCCCAGTGATGAGCACCCAACATTGTAGATAATTGGTGCGACTAGTCCCGTTCTATCTTGCTTTTACTTATGTTTATTTAGCTTTTATAGCGATATTGCACGTAAGGTGTGTTTTCATGTGTTTCAGGTAAAACGTGCAAATAAGGCGTAGTTTGACGCTATGGATGGCCCAAGTGCTTCCAAGTACCCGAAGACCCTGTCGGTCCCTTAAAATCTGTCTAAGTATGGAAAAATGACTTTCTGAAAAAGTATCGATTTTCGAGATAAAAAATGGCGGTAATTGATCCTTGAATTTTTCTAAGAGTAACTACAAAGTTGCAAGATTTTATTTGAAGAGCAATGTCATGTTTCGAGCTTTTTTCTCTTGAGAAAAATGTGCAGTTTTCCATTTTACACTAAAAGTGGGGGGTTGACATTTTGATTTAATTGGAATCTTGAAATTCTGGTTATGCCATTGTTTCCAAATGGGGGGTACTTTCTTATTTTCATTAAATAAAATTAAAGTAAAGAAAAGGTAAAAGAAATGTTTAAAATGTAGTATTTACTTAAATTTAGAGAATGAATATAAGTGCTGAGGAGCTGGAAGTTGCTGGGAGCTGCCTGCTGAAGCTGAGGCCATGATGTAGGGATAACACTGTGGTATCGATACAACCATTTTTGCCGTATCGATACATAATTGGAACAGAGCTATTGGAATCCGTAGAGAATTGGTATCGATACTGGAATTTTTGCCGTATCGATACGGCTTCTTTTCTGCAGATTTTTTGCTACTTTTTAGACTTTCCATTTATGGAATACTTGCCACTTTTGGCAAGTTCAGGGATATTTTGTTGAGAGGAAAGACTGAGTTGTATAAATACCCCTCTCTCTCCCCCTTAGTCATTATCTACTTTATGCTCTAGGTTAGTTTCCTTTCTAGTCTTTTTTCTCCATTGTTGTTCTTAGTTCAAGCTTCAATACTTGTAAGTTTAATTCCTAGTTTGATGTTTTCTCGTTCATTAATATTATAGCTACGCTTTAGATTCTCCTTAATATCAAGTTTATTTCCGTTTCTATCGGTTAATCATGTTTATCATTTCTTCCATGCTTTCTAGTCTTTTCATTATGTGTGAGTAATCAATTAGGCTTGGCCATGGGGTGAATAACACCTTGTGATTTAGGTTAATTTTGCTCTTCTCAACTTAAGACTTGAGGTTTGTTTGTAAATGTGCGTGGTTCGCCTTTTATGTAACAAAACTTATCGATGTTAACCTCCGGTGATCATGTGCTTGCTCATATGGTTCCGTGAGCTATGTCTCGCCTCGTGTTTGCCAAAAGAACCAAAGAACTTGCTCGCTTTCCAAACTACGCTTCTTGTTCATGACTTTGATATTTAGTTTGAATACAAGTCTCGGCGTTGTTAATCTCCGGTGATCATGTGCTTGCTCACATGGTTCCGAGAGCGATGTCACGCCTTGTGTTTAGCTTGTTATTCAAACTCTATATCAAGTCTAACCATTTTCACCGCTAAACCTTCTGGTTGATAACCTATGCCGTGTGATTCAACCGAGTTTTCGTTGAGAAAAGTTGATTGGCCTAAGTTACAGGCGTTATGAACTTCTATGCCTTGCCGCTTTTAATTCTTAGTTAAAACTCATTTCTAGTCTTTTCCATAAGAGTTTTCATCACTTTTCAAAGGAAACCGAAAGTTGGCCGTCTGAACGCCGGAAACACTTACTTCTACAAATCCTAATTAGCTATAGAGATTATCTCTGTGGGTACGATCTCAGACTTTCCGGTATTTATGCTGACAACGACCTAGCCCTACGCTCGGGGAATTCAACCACATTTCGAAGGCAAGGTTGGGACGAAGCACCCAGTTGAGTTGAAACCAGGGGTCACCAGGCAAATCTGGAAGCTGTCCGGCTGCTTCCCCGGAATAAAACCAAGCTCCATCGTCGGCCGCCTGCGAAATCCGGAGCCTTATTGCGTCGGGGGGGGACCCAAATCACCCAACGACATCTCCTCGTCGGCCCAAATGAAAAACCCTAACCAGAAGAAAGAGGCGGATGAAGGAGGCTGGAGGAAGAGGTGGCGGAGGAGGAGGTAGCGGGGTAAGAGGCGTCGGAGGCAAGGGCGAGATCTGGCAGGGCCATGGAAACGCCGGCGGTGGAGATGACGGACGGTGGTGGGCACGGAGGGGGACGAGCGAGGGTGGGGCACAGGGGCGACAGCCCCACCCTCAAAACACAAAACCAGAGGCCGTGGACTGAGAATAGACGAGGGAGGTGGATGAGGGGGAAAAGAGGAGGTGCGGAGTGGTGGTGCGGTGAGAAAGGAGGCGGAAAAAAACCCTAACCCAAGGGTAGGGTAGAAGAGGAGACCAGGCTCTTAGAGAGAGAGAGCCCAGGCTCCCGTAAAGTAAAGTATGCACCTTTATGACAACAGTTTGATCCCCTGCTCAGGGCAATTTATGTTATAACTTGTTTAGTTGTCGGTTTTGAGATAAAAAATTCGATAAGTTTGCATAATTTTTCGTCTTAAGTCGAATTTTTTAACATTTTAGCAAATTTTTTTACTTTTTGAATAGAAGTATGCTATATACATTCAAAGAGTAAAAAATAAGTAAGAAAATTTATTAAACTAAAATCACTAAAGACGAAAAAAACATGGATAACGAAACAGTCAAAGTTTAAGAACAGAAAATTTCTGAGAAAAGAACCAAACTAATCCCCTCTTGAACTAATCCGCCTTATAATATATGCACGTGTTTCTTATTCACCACGGCAAACGAGCCGTAAGTGATAAAAAAAAAAAAAAAATTAAAAGGACTTTGACCTATCTGTTAACACGTGTCAGTGTCGGTGTCACATATATATACATAGATTGATAATTTGAAATATACGTGTATAGGGTATATGGCTAGCCGGCCAGCAGCACCAAGTGGCCCCTGTCTGACCTTTCCTCCTTGGCTAAGCACTTACGTACTCATTTAGCCGACGTTTGATAGACAACCAAACTCCAATTAATTAAGTTCATAATCTCATTTATTGAAATTGAGATTATTATGGAACATGGATACCGAGTGGAACCCACCCCATGTACATCAATACATGTTTCAATTAGTCTTAAGTAAATATAACTCACCCCATTTTTTTTATAACTCTCGCGTCTGGGTCAGTTTGGCTTTTAGCGCATCTCGACTAATTCTAGAGGTCCAATTACATCGTCCACTTGCATTCCCAATTAAAGTTAGAGCAAAACTTTGTACGGACTAGCCCGAAAGGATTGATAGCACTTGAGAAATTTTGAACCTAGGACATTTTTTTAGGAATGAGGGGTTCATGATATTGGTTAGGGTTTGGATCCTCTCCAGTCCAATAGTTTTGACTGGACGAGACAGTCCAGATCGGCACCGTTCATTAGTAGATTCAATAGTTTGGATCTTCTCATACACTTTTACCAGTAAGAGTTTAATATGTTCACACCGTTGATTGCAGTGAATGAACAGTCTCAATCAGGATTGTCTCCTCCCGTCCAAAACATGGACCGGAGAGGATCCATTTCCTTTTGGTTAAGTACAAAATGAGTTTTTTTTTTTTTGTGTCAATATTGTATACATCGATATCAGCGGGGATTAGTGGGGGAAGTTAGTTGGTTATTCAGTCCACGTTGGGTTCAGAGGCTATCCATAGCCCTGAACCCACAAACCGTCCACAGCGGGGCTCAATCCCTGATCTCCCACAATGGAGAGCCAGGAGTTACCAACTGGGCTACAAAATGAGTTGGTGGGGATAAAATCTCGGACCAAAAATTTCAAATTAAACACAGAATTTAAGAAGGTGACAGTCAAAATATTACTCCCTCCGTCCCATTTTCATTGTCCATTATTCCTTTTCACTTTTGTGTCTATTGCGTATATCTTTCAATCTATAATATTTTTCATGATTTTGACATCTTTGTATTATAGAACAAATTGAAATCTATCTAATAAGATTCATATTGCATATTTTTGGAGATTCACATTGAAAGATATAAGCGATTGAAAACTGATACGAACATCAAAAAAGGACAATGAAAATGGGACGGAGGGAGTACCACACATTGAAATGAAGCAGGAAACCCTAAACCTAGAAAGAGGATAATGAAGTAGTGAAAATATATGTGGCCACAAAAAGTGCAAGAAAAGCTTGCCCTCGTGTGCTTACTAGTAGCCACAGTTGCTCAGTCTACTAATTGGCTGTCCATTCATGTCAAGAAAAGACCAATGGCATTTGGTTTCGAGTCTTTGAACCCTAGCTGGTGGTTTCACTAGTACGTTGTCAATTTTTGACAATGGTTTGTTAGACTTTGGGCCTTATAAAAGTAAGGGTCAACAAAACTCTTACGGAGTATTTTCCATGCACAATACTTAGGGAGAATGACGGCCAAAGATATGTTTTGATAATTAATACCCGTCAAGAATATTTTCAGCATTAACAAATGTTCTTAGCTTGTCCTTGGCTGGTATTAATTATCAAAACACGTCCTGGGCCGTTATATCCCAATACTTATCCTTTGGGAGAGATTGAGAGACACTGATCGTGAGCTGGGCCGGCCTGCTGGGCCCCGAGTAATAACTTCTTGATAACCATTAACCAGTGATGAGCTGGCCGGGGCTGCTGTGCCCGAGTAATAGTCCCATAGTCTCCTGTAAAGATTCCTCGTATGATAAAAAGTGAGACTCGTCCAAATTTTATTTAACAATTTGAGCCGCTCATTTTGCAAGTCTTAATATGCTTATCTGCTATGTTAAAATGGGCATATTGGTAAAAGCTTAATCAACTTGTATTGTCTGAAGAAGGGGAAATAAATGGTTAGAGTTTGCACATTAAATAAATGCTGCTTTTCAATCAACTTGAATTACTTGAATTTTTGAATGGACGTTAGATCGACAAAACATACTACAAGATTTACGAAAATAAATGGCTCGGGCCGTCAAATTAAACAAGTCCTTGATAGGTCTCATTCTGCATCACATAAGAATTTATCACGTGAGAGGATTTGATGTTGCCCAAGAGACAGCAGGGCCTTGTGCCCTCCGAGTGAAAAACAGAATAAGTAAAATTCTCTTACGGAAATTTTTTGAAGGATATGCAACTCTAAGAAAGACAAGGGTACAATTCATTTTGTATACCATACTGATTTGATTTTCTTAGACGAGGGTACGATTTGTAAATCCCAAAACCGAAATTAAAGAAAGCTTTATACTGTACTAATTTCATTTTGTATAATTGTGATGAATGAAATTATTTTGCAGATCCAAAAAAAAAAAAATACTTATACACTCTAAGGCAAGGGTAATATTGTCAAAATACAAACCAAAATCCATTCTCTATAGATTGTACTCCAAAACAGTACTCTGCTGTGAAATCTATTCAGTGCATAACATCCAAAACACCTTAACCAATTCAATGGTGTACTACTTGTTAAGGGTTTCAAGAGGTGATATGGCCTTGAGTAAAAACAAACTTACGTGCATTTTTATTTAATCAAAATTTACATAATTCAAATCTGTGTTTGGATCAGGTAATTAAATTGTAAAGGCATCTATGAAAAGAATTAAGGTAATCAGAAAAGAATAGAACACGTTTTTCTTAATTAATAAAAAGAGTTTATTGCAAGAATAAACCTCAAAAAATACACAGTATCATTTTTTTATCGGCAAAAAAGAATTTTATTAATCATTGAAACGAGTTACAATGATTAAAAGGGACTCGAGCTTGAAAAGGCATCACAAAACGGAAAAAACACGACATCCCAACGAGGTCGGCATCTTGGGTCTTGACATTCACGCACCTCTCGAGCCATCAAGAAAGTGTTGGCACGAGACCAACGGAAGTAAACGGAAGTAACCGATCTTTGTTTTGGCATGAATGACATACTCGAGTAACTCGATCAAACAAACCAAATGCACGCTTTTTCATCATTTTGAAACGCAATCAATTTATTTAATAAATCAAAAAATATTCGTGCACAGTTTAATTTTAAAAAAAGGGAAATAAAATTTGCCTCACCAACCAAAAAAATCTTGTAAACGGCTGAACCCTAGCCCAAAATAATGCTATGTATCGTACTATCGTAGTACAGTACTAATCAAGGATGGGATCAAAGGGGGTCTAGTGGCGACGATCGCCACGACAAGAATTTTAGAAAATGAAATTATTATATGTAAAAAAAAAAATTATGCCAAACTTATATAGTGTCGCCACCACTAAATTTTTTTAGTATACATTTCGTCACTTCTAAAATAAAATCTTGGTTCCGTCCTCGGTACTAATATATGTGTCAAAGGAGGTGGAACGAACAAAAGGGCCAAGAGAGAGATTTAAGTGAACAACATGCATGCACGCGACCTAAATCAACTGTCGGCGTTAAAAAAAGGGAAAAATTCAAAAAAACCCCTGAACTTTGAACTCAATGTCAAATAGGCACCTGAACTTAAATAAACTTCAATTGAACACCTGAACTTTCACTCCGTTATCAATTTACCCCCTGCCGTCTCAATCCGTGACTTGCCGTTAACGGCAAAGGCAAAACGGCAACGTTTTGGTTAAATAAAAAATACTTACCACCAGTTTGCAATCCTATGAAGCAGAAACGTGATTATGAGAGCCTTAGAGACAAAATTTGATTATGTCTCTTTAGAATAATATGATTAGAATAATAAAATCTTCACACCCGTTCAAACGGATTAAAAATTGGAGCACTTAATTTTTTAACCATATTTTTTAATATATAAACGGTCTAAAAAAAAATTAAGTGCTCAAATTTTCAAAAAGAATTTTTAAAAAAATCCCCCCTACTTCCAACATTTCTTTCTCTATCTCTCTCCACTTATTACCCGGACCCGGGGGCTCTGCTGCCCCAAAGGCACATCAGCCCCTACCCACACACCAAAATGGCAACGTTTTGGTTAAATAAAAAATTCATACCACTAGCTTGCAATCCTATGGAGCAGAAACGTGATTATGAGAGCCTTAGAGACAAAATTTGATTATGTCTCTTTAGAATAATATGATCAGAATAATAAGATCTTCACATCCGTTCAAACGGATTAAAAATTGAAGCACTTAATTTTTTAATCATATTTTTTAATATATAAACGGTCATAAAAAATTAAGTGCTCAAAATTTCACTCCGTTTTGAATCAGTACAAAGATATTTAAGTGCTCATAAAAAATTAAGTGCTCAGAAAATTAAGTGCTCATAATCACATTTCTGCTCCATAGGGTCCTAAATAAAGAACACATACTTAATATGAGAGCCTTAGAGATAAAAATAAATTACGACCCTTTAGAATAATATGATAAGAATAAAAAGATCTTTGCACCGATTCGAACAGAGTGAAAATTTGAGCACTTAATTTTTTGAGACCGTTTATATATTAAAAAATATGGTTAAAAAATTAAGTGCTCCAATTTTTAATCCGTTTGAACGGGTGTGAAGATTTTATTATTCTGATCATATTATTCTAAAGAGACATAATCAAATTTTGTCTCTAAGGCTCTCATAATCACGTTTCTGCTTCATAGGATTGCAAACTGGTGGTAAGTATTTTTAATTTAACCAAAACGTTGCCGTTTTGCCTTTGCCGTTAACGGCAAGTCACGGATTGAGACGGCAGGGGGTAAATTAATAACGGAGTGAAAGTTCAGGTGTTCAATTGAAGTTTATTTAAGTTCAGGTGCCTATTTGACATTGAGTTCAAAGTTCAGGGGTTTTTTTGAATTTTTCCCTTAAAAAAAATAAAAGCACGAGTTAGAGAGAGAGAGATTAGTTGTCTTTCTAGAGAGAGAAAGTCAAAGGCAGAGCCAACTTGCCACCTTCTTCTACACTTTTAATTTGCCCACGCGACGCGCCCACCGTTTCATTTTTCCATCTACTTTTTGAGCTTTTCAATCTACTGTTTGAGAAAGTCCTCTCTCTCTCTCTCTCTCCAAAACACCACCATGTCCGTGTTTTGACTTTCCTATTTTGAATCTCTCTCTTCCATATAAATATGCCAACGTTTCTCAACTCCCATCATCTTCAAACCAATTCGCAACTCCCCCAACAACCTTCTACTCCAATCAACACTCTAAAATCCATTCTCTTGTTCTCCTTTTCTTGATTCATTTCCATCGCCCAAAAAAATCCTTCTGCTTTTTTTCCCCTATTTTGAGCAATCTCTCGCTTGGGTATTTTTCCCAATGACTGAAATCGAAGTCCCTCCGTTTTTCCTCTGCCCCATCTCTCTGGAGATGATGAAAGACCCCGTGACGATCCCCACCGGGATAACGTACGACCGAGAAAGCATCGAGAAATGGCTATTCACCGAGAAGAACAAGAATTGTCCAGTAACCAAACAGGTCCTCTCCAATCCAGACCTAACCCCGAACCACACCCTCCGCCGCTTGATCCAGTCTTGGTGCACCCTCAACGCATCCAACGGCATCGAACGCATCCCGACTCCGAAGCCACCCGTCAACAAGTCCCAAATCACCAAGCTTCTCAACAACGCTGCGAAATCGCCACAAATGGAGATGAATTGCTTGAAGAGTCTCAGGTCCATCTCTTCCGCTAGCGAAACCAACAAACGGTGCATAGAGTCCTCCGGTGGGGTTGACTTCTTAGCTTCCCTTGTCAAGAACAACAACACCAGTACTACTTCATTGGAAGCATGTGATCATGATGGGTTTGAGTTCACAAAACTTAGTGATGAAGCCCTAAGCATACTCTTCTCTCTCCAACTATCCGAATCCACCCTCAAGTCCCTCGCCGTGAAAAACAGCGAATTCATCGAGTCGTTGCTCAATGTATTGCGAGTCGGATGCGACGAGTCCCGTGCTTATGCCGTGTTACTATTGAACTCGATTCTAGAAGTGGAAGAACCCACGCAACTCGTAGCCTTGAAACTCGAGTTCTTTGTCGAGTTAGTACAAATCTTGCACGATCAAATCTCTCCCAAAGCCTCCAAAGCGGCACTGCAGCTGCTAATCAACGTTGGGCCGTGGGGGCGGAACAGGGTGGAAGCAGCGGAAGCGGGCGCGGTGAAAGTGCTGGTCGATCTTCTTCTTGATTCTTCTGAGAAGAGGGCTTGCGAGATGATCTTAGCGGCGTTGGATCAGCTGTGCCAGTGCGCGGAGGGGAGGGCCGAGCTGTTGAGGCACGGGGCCGGGTTGGCGGTGGTGTCGAAAAAAATACTTAGGGTTTCCAAGGCCGGGAGCGAAAGGGCCGTGAGGATTTTGCTATCGATTGCGAAGTATTCTGGGAGTTCTAAGGTTCTTCAGGAAATGCTGCAGCTTGGGGTGGTGTCGAAGCTGTGTTTGGTGCTTCAAGTGGACAGTGGGAGTAAGGCCAAAAAGAAAGCTATGGAGATACTGAAGTTGCATGCTAGGGTTTGGAAGAACTCTTCTTGTGTACCAATCAGTCTGCTTTCTTCCTATCCATCTTGAGAGAGAGAGAGAGAGAGAGAGAGAGAGAGAGAGAGAGAGAGAGAGAGATCTACTTTTGAGAGAACATGTAAATTTGTTGAGCAAAACTAATTAGTAGAAAGTAGAAGTTGGAAAAGTTATTGATGAATTGCTATTCGGATGAGTTTTCATATGTCTTCAGTTTCCAGTGACTTGATTGCCTTTTTCTGTGTGGTACTTTGTATTCCCTGAAAGGTTTTTTCGCTTTCGAAATTAAAACTACAGTGGGAAAAAACCATAGTAGAAAACATAGAGATAGAAAAATCCTCAATAGTGAATTGCAAAGTGGTGCCGAGACATGTAACGGTATTGATTGGGACTATCGAACGGTACGTAGTAGTCGGTTAATGTAGCGGTCATGAATTTTTAAAATTCACTTTCAACAAAAGATAATTTAGAGTGCCAAAAATCATTTAACCGTAATGATCAAGTATCAACTGTGAAACAACCCATAAATCCAAAACGAACTGATACGTAATGGGAACCTACCGTATCATATGAGATTTTTCATCTCACCGGTATAATAAAAACGAATACACAAAATCGATACTTAACAACCGATACTTCACGTAACAATCGATATTTGGAACTTTGGACTCCATCCTTCATCTAGCATGTTCTTGATATAATAATAGTTTTTAAATGAGTTGATGGTCACCAATCTATGTTATCTGATATTATATATTAGAACGGATTATAGATTATGTGTTCGAACTTCATCGTCAACCTAGTAATCAAAGTATTTGAATTGTGTTTAAACCACTTACAAAAGAGAGTCTGACCACACATGGAAGGACACGTGCGTTAAGAATACAAATAACAAAGTTTACGGCTCTCTCTAATGGCGCTTAATTAGTCTTTAAATAAGTTGGTGGTTAACCATCTTATATAAAAGAGAAAACTTATATTTAAAGTGCAGTCCTCGTGATCATTCTGATCGATGGGTTGTTTTCACTAAACTAAAAGAAGCGGATAAGTTGTTGTAGATAAGAAAATGGAGGGAAGCAAAAATCCTTTGGGTTAAAAAATTTAGTGGAAACAATTTTGTTAAATGCAAGAAGTTGTAGGGCGAAAATATACTCCAACAAGGCTTCATTAGTTAGGCATTCTGTTTTCTATTAAAGTCTTACCTTTTTGATTAGTTGGACGGTCATCTTTGAATATTGCATTGCACAATCGGATGAATAAAAATGTCCAGAACAGAATTAAGGGACATTGAAACTTTCAAATGTAAAAAATAAAAAAAAAACACAGTTTTTACTTTTAATAGCATAGAATAAGCAGGTTTGGTGGGTTCCATCAGCCACCCATATTGGCTATTTCAATGTATGCATGGGAATCTGTACCAAATACTCCTACCTACCAGAAAAAAATACATTAAAAGAATCAGTACTTAATGATAGGCGCGTGATATCATAGATATGAGCGCCTAAGTAGGGCGAATTAGCGCGTTATAGGCGCGTTTTATTCCATTATCCACTTGATGCCGTGCTTTTCTTTGTTTTGTGTTTTTGTTATTTTCATAGGTAATAAGGCGGATTTTACACCAAGATTGGATTGGGAGGCCTTGAGGTCATTTTGGACGTCGACATGGGAGGTCAAAGTGGAAGCATGAAGCATCGGGTGACGTCGGGTGGCCAATTCCATGCAAAGCTCGGCGGGCACGCTTGGACGTCGTCGGTATCGATACTAAGATCCATAGTATCGATACAATTCAGTGCAACACGAACCAGAAGTTGATCAGAGAGATGGGTATCGATACTACCATTACCAGTATCAAAACCGAGAGCAATAGCGGGAATTATTTGTTTCGTCATTTTTATTTCCTTTTCTATTTTATTTCCAAATACTTGGGGTTTGTATAAATACCCTCCCAAATTCCGTTTTTAGGATTCGAACTTTTACGTAGCAGCTTTCTTTTTCCGTTCTTTTTTTCCAGAGTTATTTTCCTTTCAAGCTTTCAAATTCTGTTCAAATCTTCACATTCCGGTAACTCGTTTTAATATTTGTTCTTCATTGAAGTTGTTTATTGGCATTCAATTAGTTGGTATTCTTCGTTAATTTCTCTTTTTCCCGTAATAGAAGCATGATGCAATCTAGGGTTTCTATTCTTTCTTTCATAATAATGAGTGAGTAGTCTTATAGGTAGGGTCGCGGGGTGATTAGCACGCCGTGATCAGTTCGGGTACTGCTCCTGCTTTTAAATAATGAAAAAGTAAATTTAGGTTAATAAGAACATTCGTTAGACGAACCCGGGGCATCGCCGGAGCCCATGTGAATGGGGGAACAAAACTCGTTCTTCGCTGCGCATGGGTATACGGCGACCATAAAGGTTCGCATCTTTCGGGGTATCTTTTCTAAACTAAAGTTAAATGTTTTTAAGAACGCCAAATGGAGCAGGCTAATCCGGACTGATTACGAGTGTTATGAATCCTTCGACCGTACCTCCTTTTAATTATCTGAATAGTTAATCAATTTCGTTGTTTTAGTTAATCTCTCAACCAAATCAACAAGGGGTGGCTACCTAAGAGCCGTTTCAAATTTTACAACCCGAGTTTCCACAACACACACTTCACCGTCCTTAGTGGATTCGACTCCGGTCTTACCGGATATTGTGCTATATCGGTCTCCGCCCTACGCTTGGGGCAACCCATTATTTTAGGACTAGGAAATCGTCAAGCACTTAACTCCCTCTGCGAATCGCTATGGCCTTGTTTTCGGTAATGGAAAATTTGTAAATTTTTATTTATGGATGAAAAGTTGTTAGGTGTTTTTGTTTGTGAATAAATTGTTGAGAAATATCAAGTTGTTTCTCGTAGTGAATAAGTTTGATAGGTTTGTAAGTAGAGTTACTATAGAAAATATAGTTTTTGTTGACAACTTTTTTGTTAGTGGAAATAAGATGGTAAAATACTGAAACTTTTTTATTAGTGAAAACGAAATGATAAAGGAAAATGATTTTGTCACTGTTAACGCCACTCTCCTGCAAGTGCATTTTTGTACTAAAAATACAATTACAGAGAAGTGACGTTAACAAAAAAAAGAATATCAAAATTAACAGCCGTGATAAAATGCGTTAAGTTTTTATTATTTTTTATTAGTGAAAACACCCCGCAGTGTGCTAGTGCGCAGTGCGCACCTTTGGATTTCAATTCCCTCCTGGACTTCAGGTTTGGAGAGGGGCAGATCGTCACGCTTGTTCGCCTCCTTCATCCCCTTTTTCCTTGAAAAAACAGCTGTGAAGTTAATTGATTGGACCTGCCACCAGAATCAAGAAAGGAGCTATAAGTAGAGACAAAATTGTCAACAATTTCTGCCCAAATTGTTGGAATGTGTACTAATAAGGCCCCGTTTCAGAACACCTCTTAAAAAATAAGTACTTATTTCACATTTTTAAATTTAAAAATAATTTAAATGAAAAATAATTTTTTAATTTTTTTTACACCGTATAAAAGATCTCAATGAAATCTATCAAACAAGATCCATATTTGCAGGAAAATTATTTGCATAAACACATAATTTTTGAGCTTGAAATTGCTTTATTAAAAAATGAGTACTTATTTCTCTATCAGGAACGGGGCCTAAAACATATACTAATGGTAGAAATTTTGTTTTAGGAAAAGCAAGAAATGCATATAATACAGTATATGAAAACAGAGTACAAACAGTTCACAACGGAAATACAACTATATACACATAAAAAAGGAGCTGTAAATAAAGCGTGAAGATCCGAAGTAGCTCCTGTCCAAAACGGAGTCCATCTCATAGTGGCACAAGTGTAGGGAGACAACATCGCCTGCCTGGCGAGAAGATGTCCGGGACATCTTTGCGATCAACCTTGATAATCCTGCAAAAAAACTAACTTGCATATTTCTTCACAAAGGTTACGCAACAAAAAGTTGTCTGCATGATCATGAGGCTTAGATTGCCCTGCTAGCTGCATCACAGCAATTAAACAATCAGTATCAATAAATGATAGAATTGAATTATAGAAAGAAACATACCTAATGCTTATTTGTTCATACTACCTTCGTCCCTAGTTATTGTGTCTGTTTCCTTTTTGAAACTTCACAAAAAATGGTTTATATTTCACAATTTATAATATTTTTTATGATTTGAAATCTTTGAATATGTAAAATACTATAAATTAAGATATAGACAATTTTTCTGAGACGTTCCAAAAAGAAAACATACGACATTTTGGGACAGAGGGAGTAAATTTCAACCCAAGATTCCTTAAGCTCAATGTGAATTTACTATAATCAGGACTATTATGTCCCTATTATGTCCGCTAATTACGTGGGGACAAGTGATGATATCGGCTGTGGAGTTCCTCTCTGTTGTATAGGCTTTCGCCTTACAGTTGAATACAACTTTTCACGTTTGCCAAAAAAAAGTTAACGAAACCCCAAGACGCTCTCGTTGACAACAAAATAACTGAACTAATAATTGAATTCTAATCTCAATTTCCTTAATTACTTCTTGTTTGCTGCTGAAATTTTCAAGCTTCTTCTAGCTAGCTGTTGACTGAATGGGATGATAGGTTGAACAAAGCTTGTACTTCTTCAAGCAGTGGTTAGTCCTCTAATTTCTTAAATATTGCTTGTCCTTAGGTGTCGTGTTATTTGGTGCACAAACTATCATCAAACACTCTTGAATTATGGGTGTTTAGTTGTTATTCCTTGCCACTCCCAGTTTAAGAAATCATATACTCCCTCTGTCCCTATTTAATTGTCTACTACGGTTTTGCGTGCATTTTCAATGGCTTATATCTCTCAACGTATATTGCTAAAAATATACAATATGGATCTTGTTTGATAGATCTCAATTTTTTTTATAAAACAATGATTTTAAAAACAGCAAAGAATTGCACTTGCCCGCAAAGAATTACTCTTGGCTGCGCATAATTGCACTTGGCCGCGCATAATTGCTCGTGGCCGCGAAGAATTGCTCATGGCCGCAAGGAATTGCACTTGGCCGTGCAGAATTACACTTGGCTGTGAAGAACTGCTCCTGGCCGCGAAGAATTGTACTTGGCCACACAGAATTGCACTTGGTCGCAAATAATTGGTCCTGGCCGCGAAGAATTGCTCATGACCGAAAAGAATTATTCTTGGCCGCAAAGTTTTGAAAGTATGATTAATCTAGTTTTTTTACAAGAATCCATAAAAAATATTTTAAGAATAACTTGCAATTTGAATTATTTTTGTGGTATCTAATATGGACCCCGCGAAAATCATGTCTATGTTGAATATTCATCCTTGATATTATCATTTTTTTTTGGTGGCAAATATTGGCATTATTATTTATAATTAGTGAGGTTTGAATCTCTGTCAAATAATGTGAGTATATTATGTCTACCACTCCACTTGCAATACTCTCTGTATTCATTCTTAATTGTTTGAGTGTTTTCTCTAAAGTCTTTATTGACATGCTGTAATCTTTACTCGAGTTAGTACTTTCTCCGTCACTTTTTAAGTGTTAGTAACTCCAACTTATTAAGGAGAGACATCATCATTATACCTTCACATCAACTTTTACCTCTATTTTTCATAACTACCTTCTATGGTGACATCATTATTATATTTTTACCCACTAACTTTTTCAAGATGAATATACTTTTAGGGACAAAATGAAAAAAATACATATTTTTTTTCACTAACTTTACGAAATGGACACTTGTTAAGGGATAGTCCAAAATAAAATGCTGGACTCTAATAAATGGACGGAAAGAGTAACATCTTTTCTCTTATTGGAAAATTTAGCTCGAATGCCGTTGCATTGGCTGCGTCGAGAACTCTAGTACTGGTGATTCCACTTTGTATGCAAAAACTGTTATGCACAAGATCAACAAACCAAACACACACAAAACACAATGAATTAAAGCAATCACAGAGAAAATGCAAGAAATTTTACGTTGTTTCCTAAAATCAGGTACATCAACAGGGGACAGCGAATTCACGATACGTGGGGAAGGATTACAATCGCACTCAACCTCACATACACTCTGTATTCCCTCACTCTCTGATTTGCAACCACACTAGATCTATAAAGGAGTCAAGAGCATTACAACAGATTGTATAACTGGGACAGTTGGTCCAACGGTTGTGTAGTTGTACTTAGGACCGGACAGTTGCCTCAAGTGGCTCAACGGTTATGAGTTCAACTTCCATAGAGAGGATACGTTATACTTTTTTTGATGAGTTGGGTGGGGTTAGGACAGATGCAATTTCTTCTAAAGTATGGGGAAGAAGAAGAAGAAGAAAAAAAAAAGATTATATGGGCAGTAGAAATGAAGGAGCTTATGGAATGGTGATAAGGTCCTCGTCTCAAGGCCCCTCATCTTCAATGCTCTGCGCTGGTCTCTGATTTCTGCTGCTTGCAGCTGAAACACTCTCAGCTTCCAGAAGAGATGAATTTAGACCACTATTCCATAAGCCAACTTTCACAGAAACATTCATTTGTGGCATTAATTAATTCATACTATATACCTAATTAATAATTATTAGATAGTATCTTTTTTGATAACCGGATGTCCGGACCAAGTTGCGCGAAACTCGACTAATTCTGGGGTCCAAGTTAACGACCAGACAAGCCCTCCAGTAATCCTAAGGTTTGGAATATTTGACCTCCGTGAAATTCGAACACTCGACCTTAATGACAAAGGACAATCGCTTATTTATAATCTTGCTGATAAGCACCCAATATTGTAGATATTTGGTGCGACTAGTCCCGTTTTATGTTGTTTAACTTGCGTTTATTTAGCTTTTATAGCAATATTGCACGTAAGGTAGGTTTTTGTGTGTTTCAGGTAATTCGTATAAATAAGACGCATTTGAACGCCAAGGAATGCTCCGGGTGCAACCAAATACTCAAGGCCACATGCCGCCCCGTTGTGGTGCTTGAAAAGATGGTTTGGAGGTTGCTCGGGTCGCCCAAGGGTCAAGGGAATTGAAGGAAAAGTGAGGATTTTACCAAAGCTACTCATCTTCCGACCAGCTGAGGGTAGAATTGTCATATCTTTTGATATATAAATGATCTTGGATCCAAACCACTTGGGTTAGAAAGTAGACTCAACGAGCTTTCCAACGGTCCAAGGAACACCTAAATCCGAGTTCGGGAGTGTCCGGAGCGAGCCCGCGAAGTTCAGCCAAAATCCAGTCTTCGGAGTATCGATATAGTTTTCGGAGTATCGATACGGTTTGAAAACAGAGTGAAACCCAAGCTTCAGCGTATCGATACGGCTCCCTGCGTATCGATACGGTTTGAAAACAGAATCATTCCCGGGCTTCAGCGTATCGATACGGTTTTCTGCGTATCGATACGGGTCATCTACGGAGAAACTTGGATTTTGAAGCAAGCCGTCTCGGTATCGATACGGGATTGGAGTATCGATACGAGAGAAGACCGACTTACGTTTTTGACAGCTGTTAACTTTCTTTAATTGGCAAGTTACCTCTTTATGCGTGAGAAAGATATTTCTGAGGAGAGAGAGTGTCTCTTGTATATAAATAGGACCTCCTTTCTCCCTCAAAGAAAAGCTAGCTAATTACTTTCTTTAACTTTCCTCCATTAATGTCTTGTGAAACTTCAAAGCTTTTCTAGCCTAAATTTCTTAAGAACTTGGTGAGTTTTAAGTTGTTTGTTAATTTTCCAAGTACTAAAGTTGTTGCTACAGTTTAGATCCTTAATAATATCTAGTTCGTTTTCAATTCTATCGGTTTAATATGTTCATCTTTCCTAGCATAATTTCTAGTCTTTTCAATATGTGTGAGTAGTCGTTTGGCTAAGTCTTGGGCTAATCAATCCCAAGGACTTAGGTGGTTATTCGATTCTCAAATCTTCGGGCTTAAAATCATGGGTTTCGGAATAGAGCCTAACTTGTATTTTTGGTCTAAACTAGGGGTGTAAACTACTTGGTAAGGTGTTTAGCCAAGCGGTCTTGGCAAGTGGCTTACCAAGAGATTGTTGCCCCCTATGTGTTTGATAAAAGTTTTCAACCAAGTTGGTTCGCCTCCGGTCAATCTCATCTTGTGACAAACGTAGTTTTAAAGTTAAATCTTCCGGGCAAGAGCGCGCGGTCGTGACTCTTGTTTGAGTTATCATTGGGAATCGGTAACGGCCTTAGTCACGGGAGAGAAGATCCCTAGACTTGCCTTTTCAAAGTTCATTAAAACTCTTTTCTAGTCTTTCGTTTTAGTTTTTACTCCACTCAAAGGAAAAACTCAGTTGGCCGTCTCAAACGCCACCATCCATTACATAAACCTTCAATCCAATCTAAGCTGAATTCGATTCCTTGTGGGTACGATCCCGGACTTCCGGATATTATGCTTCCAACGACTTAGCCCTACGCTTGGGGTTTAAAACCTTATCGAAGGCAAGGTTTACGGAGCTAAGCACTTGCGTTCTCTAAGAGCATTAACTTTAAAAAGTTGGGATGATTTGAGGTAGAACAAGATATGTTAACTTATTAATTGAGCTGGGATTTGGACAAATTTCAGTGGCATCAATCAAGTTTACCAAACTCATTAATATAATTAATCTTGAATCAGAACTAGCCTAGCCTTGGGCAATTAACAAAATCGTCCATTAAATTAAGGCTGCTGATTTGTCACTCCATTTTTTGTTAACGTCACTCCCTTTTTTGTTAACGTCACTCCCCTGCAAGTGTATTTTTACATCAAAAATATACTTGCAGAGAAATGACGTTAATAAAAAAGGGAGTGGCAAAATCATTTCCCTAAATTAATTAACAGCAGAACTTTTGACGGCCTATTTTGAACATCATTGACGGTTTATTTGATTGCTTATTTTTTATTCTAGATTTAAACGTTGCTAACCGGTCATGTAAGTCGATAATATAATATATTATATTGAGGTCTTAATTTCTTGGTCTTTGGACCAGAGACAACTCGCTGGAAGATTCCTATTATATTATAAACTCTTTCCGGATTCAGTCAGATTCGTATGTAAACCCATTGTGGTTCCTACAAAGCTTTCGCTGCAATAATAACTTTTTAACTTGCAGGACTCACAAAATTATATGTTCATGTGAAAAATTAGATTGATCGGACATCAATAGCTATATCAAAAATTAAAATTTTGAATTATAAAATAGACTATCATTGACAGTTTAACTTAGGGCTTTTTGACTTTTTTGGTCCCCAAAGTATTTACGCCGTGCCATTTTGGTCCTCAATATTTCAATTGCTAACATTGCATCCCCAAAGTATCAATTTTGTCTTTAAATGGTCCATGCGGCTCACGCCGTTCCTTCCCTCCGTCAAAACTAAGGGCAAGCTTGGTATTTCACATCAAAACGGTGTCGTTTGGTTGGAAATATTGATTTTTCGGCTTTTTGACTTTTTTGGTCCCCAAAGTATTTTCGCCGTGCCATTTTGGTCCCCAATATTTCAATTGCTAATATTGCATCCCCAAAGTATCAATTTTGTCTTTAAATGGTCCCTGCGGCTCACATCGTTCCTTCCCTCCGTCAAAACCAAGGGCAAGCTTGGTATTTCATATTCGATCTTTATGATGATTATATCAAAAAAGTAACCTATATTAAAGCAAAATGCATTAAATAATACTGTCTCCGTCTCATTTTCATAGTTTCATTTGGGGATTTCAACTTTATAAGATTACATCATAAAGTATTTATCTTTCCAATTATGCCCATGATTTAGTTGATGTAGACTCATGCAGATAGTATAGTAATTCAAAAACCAAAATCTCTAATTTGCAACCATGCTAGATCTATGAAGGAGTCAAGAGCATTACAACAAACTCGGACAGTTGGTCCAACGGTTATGCAGTTGTACTTAGGGCCGGACAGTTGCCTCAGGTGGCTCAACGGTTATGTGTTCAACTTCCATAGAGAGGATATGTTATACTTTTTTTGATCAGTGGGTGGGGTTAGGATAGATGCAATTTCTTCTAAAGTATGGGGAAAAAGAAGAAGAAGAAAAAAAGAAAAAAAAAAGATTATATGGGCAGTAGAAATGAAGGAGCTTGTCTCAACCCTCATCTTCAATGCTCTGCGCTGGTCTCTGATTTCTGCTGTTTGCAGCTGAAACACTCTCAGCTTCTAGAAGAGATGAATTAGGTTCCATAAGCCAACTTTCTGAGAAACATTCATTTGTTGCATTAATTCATACTACCTAATTAATAATTATTAGATAGTATCTTTTTAATACCCGGATGTCCGGATCAGCTTGCGCGAACCTCGACTAATTAATTCTGGGGCTCTAAAGTTAACGACCAGATGAACCCTTCAGTGACCCCAAGGTTTGGAATATTTGGTCTCCGTGCAATTCGAACACGCGACCTTACTTACAGAGAACAAGCACTTGTTTCCAGCTTGGAGTTCGCTTGTTTATAATCTTGCGTTCTTCAAGAGCATTACCCGAGAAAACCCCCTTTTCTTTCAGATCTGGTTTCTCCGGGGGGGGCGCCGCCTACTCTCTCCCCTCCCCCCGGAGCTCCACCTCCCCTTCCCCTCCTCTCCCTCCTTTCTCCCCCACTCTCTTCTCTAAGTTTGATTTCAGTTTTTCCTCCGATTTTGATTTTGGTTCGTGTGTTGTTGAGTTCGCTTCCTGACTCCGGCCGGCGGCCTATGAGTCTGGTTTGGTCCGGGCTCCTCCTCGGCCTTAAGATCCGGTGGCGGGGCTGACGATTCAGAGGGCGTAGGTGGTGGGTTGCGAATAACGGCGAGGTGGGGGGCGGCGTTGAGGTTAGGGTTTTTCTTTCTTTGTCTTTCTTTTTCTCCGGCCGTTTGGCTCGGTTTCTATTGGCTGATTTGGGTTTCCCCCAAATCAGTCCGGTTTGGTACCAATTTGGTTTTCCCAAATCTGGTGTGGAAGAGGAGGTGGGCGAATAATCCGGCGCCTTGTGAGGATCGTCCGTAGTTGGGGTTGTTCGTGGTTGTTGGTGGGTTGTGCTGCTGTCGGTGATGGGGTCTGCTTCTGATTTCAGATCTGGTGAACGGCTCTCACCGTCCAGATTTCATATGCGCTTATCGGGTTTGAGTTGGTGTCCGGTCCGTTTGGATTCTCTTCTATCTGGGCTTTGATTGGTTCTCATCTGGCGAGTTCGCCGGTCTTGCTTCTGCAGGGGGTTCCTGTGTAGAAGTCTAGGTAGTTTTGGCTCATTCTTGTATTTTTTGATGAAATATGTATTGCCTTCGGGCTTTGTTATGAATTGAATTGAATGTGTTCAAAAAAAAAAAAAAAAAAAAGAGCATTAATTTTAAAAAGTTGGGAACTTGGGATTAATTGAGGTAGAACAAGATATGTTAACTTATTAATTGAGCTGGGATTTGGACAAATTGCAGCGGCATCAATCAAGTTTACCAAACTCGTTATTTAATTAATCTTGAAACAGAACTAGCCTAGCCTTGGATGATTAACGAAATCGTCCATTAAATTAACAGTAGAACTTTTGATTGTCGGGTCTATTTTGAACATCATTGACGGTGTGTTTTGATTGCTATTTTTTATTAATTCTAGATTAAAACGCTGTTAACCGGTCATGCAAGTCGAAAATATTATATATTATATTGAGGTCTTAAGTCTTTGGACCAGAGACAAGTCGTTGGAAGATTCAGTCATATTCATATATGAGATTAAATTCTTTCTGGGTGGAAACTCCATATATGGTTTCTGCCGCTTATTGTGGGCCCTATCGAGCATTTATCAGTGGCGGCTCCACATGGAGACCACCTGACCACCCAAAAAAAAAAATTGCTATAATACATATAAAAATTTTAGGATAACTCACTATGAAGTAGTTTGAACACCCGGTCCATACATCAATGAACACCCAATTCACAAAATTTTGAACACCCAGTTTATACATCAATGACCACTGATCCGTGATAAAATTATGGCTCTTTATTCTCTTTATTTGAGATTGTTTATATATTTTTTTTATCATATTTCTTAATATATAAACAGTCTACAAAATTAAGTTCTCCAATTTTTAATCTGTTTGAATCCATGCAAAGATATTATTTTCCTAATTATTTTATTCTAAAGGGTCATAATTAATTTTTGGCTCTAGGACTGTCATATGAGAGCCCTAAGAGAGTCATAGAACCAAATGAATAACAGACAGATACTTAATTTTGAGAGCCCTAGAGACAAATATTAATTATGATCCTTTAGAACAAAATGATCATAAAAATAAGATCTTCGCACCGGTTGAAACCGATTGAAAATGGATCACTTAATTTTGTAACAATAGTTTTTAATATATAAACAGTGTTAGTCTCTTTAAATTTTTTTTATTTCAGTCCATGTTGTATTAAAAATAATTAATCTCTTGAATTTTGTAAAAAAAAATGTCAAATTGCTCGGCAGCACCTAGGTGGGAGGTGGGTTTGGTGCTTGGCGGTGAGTCACCGCCCAACTAGCGGCAAGCACCATTTAAAATACTGGGTAGTATATTGTAAGATTTTTTTTGAACACCCTCCCGAAAAATCCTGGAGCCGCCACTGGCATTTACTGCAGTAATCTGAACTGTTTATGTTAGACTTTGTCCCACATCGCTCATCTAAACCACCTAAACTTAGTTAATATATTCTAAAGGTTACTCCACCTATTGCCAATTGGTTTTAGGTTGGAACCTTTCAAGAAATCTAACATGGTATCAGAGCCAGGTCTTGAGTGGCCTCACCTCCTGTGGTCAAGTCTCTATCGCCTGAGTCAATCGTCTCACCTCATCAATTCATACCTCCACGTGCATCCGGGCTGCATGTGAGGGGTCGCCCGAGTAAAAATCTCCTAATTTCCTCATATTCGTATCTTCACGTGCATCCGGGTTGCACGTGAGGGGGAGTGTTAGACTTTGTCCCACATTGCTCATCTAAGCCACCCAAACTTGGTTAATATATTCTAAAGGTTACTCCACCTATTGCCAATTTGTTTTAGGTTGGAACCTTCCAAGAAATCTAACAGTTTATCTTGCAAGGCACGCAAAGTTATATGTACACGTAAAAAAATAGCTTGATCGGACATCAATAACTATATCAAAAATTAAATTTTGATTTGTAAAATAGACAGTCATGGACAGTTTAACTTTAAAAAAACACTAGCGACAGAATCAGGCCGTCCGTTTTATAAACCAAAATCCAATTTTTGGTATAGTTATTGATGTCCGATAGAGCTGATTTTTTGCGTGGACATATTAATTTGCGGGTCTACAAGATGAACGGTTCAGATTACTACAATATTGAACACTCGACAGAGATCGACCACAATGGACGGTGGCGAAAACCCCGTGGTTTCCACCTCATCCGGATAGAACACATTCTCTTCATATATTACCCTATGAAAAAATATAGATGTTTGACATTCTCAACATTTAAGAAATTATACTCATATGATCAAAAAAAAACTGAAAAGAAATTATACCCATGAAAAATATGAAAGCTTAGGGTGGGGTTCGAATGAATTAGTTTTAAAAGACAAGTTGTATTATTCGTGTTCAGATGATGCATAACGGGTTGCGTCCGGCACCAGCACCGATCCATACTCGCCACTTTGCCACGGCCGAAGACTTTTTCCGGCCAGTTGACTTTGGCTAGCCTTCCAAAGTGAAATTTGCCGTTTTAGAAAATATGTTGTATTGTTATATCTTTGTGTAGAAAACTCCGTTTTTGTTTCCGTCTCTTTTAGCAACCTTCTATTAGTCTCTTGAATTAGATTTTTGTGTCAATGTCTGTTTCCCTTTCTTTAATTGTAATTTTCGGACGTCCATCTTTTTTTTCATACGCTTTTCTCAAAATTTTGGGACTAACCATTGAGAGGTATCCAAAAAGTATCAGTATAATTTGAAGTTGAAAATTTTAAAAAAAAAAGGGGGCAATCGTGTTGTGCCAATAAGTTAAAAGACCAGCAACAGAACATGATAAGAGGAGGCCCATAGTACTACTTCTCCAAATCCAATCCCACAGCCCAAACATTTGTCTTTTTTGTAACGGAGGGAGCAGCATAAATGGGAAAATTTCAAAATGACACCTGAATTTTGGACTCAATATCTCATAAACATCTGAACTTTACTTTATTTCAATTAAACACCTGTACTATAAAAAAAACCCCAAATTGGAGCACCTGTCGTCATATACCGTTTAATTTGTGGTGATGTGGCATTTTTCTTCCGTTAAGTGCCCCATTGGCACACAACACCAGCCCCAAAATTGTAGACAATCAAAGCACCTCCCCAAATTAAAACCCTCTTCTCATTCAAACCACTGTATCTCCGCCACCATCATCAACTCCACTCCAAGTTAATCGACCTCAACTTCCTACGCCTAATCCTCGTATCCGTAATCCCCTTGCACCTCTCCAGCAACAAGCTCTCCAGATTTTTGGCCTCCGCAATCGCGGCCGCAGTCGGATCCCTCATCTCCGTTGCGTTGGACAGGTCAATATGGACCAAGTTCGGGCAATTCGTCGCGGGACCCGACAGACCCACGTGGATAAAGAACTTGGATCTCGAGAGGTCGACGAACCTCAGCATTCCGCTGCAGACGGAGGCGGCGGCGGAGAGGGAGGCGTCGGTGATGCGGGGGCAGAAGGAGAAATCGAGGTGGGTCACAAAGGGAACCGGGTCAGGGTCTTTTTAAGGTGGTCGGAGCGGAAGGGCTTGGGTGTGGTGCGGTGGTGGGACTCGACGGAGTAGAAGGATTTGCAGACGAGGGAGAATGATTTACTGTCAAGTGGGTTTGAGTCGAGGCAGTCGAGGACTCGGAGAGGAGGTATGGTGATTTTTGCTTTTCATTGTGGTCATGGAATGGTATGAACGGAGATGGAGATGATGAAAAATGGGTTTGAAGGTTGAATAAGATTTATGGGGAGTTTTATTTGTTGTTTGTCGGAATCTTGTTTGAGTGGGGAATGAATTATGTTACTATGAGAGAGTGGTTGGAGAAATTAGTGGTGTCGGTAATGGTGGTAGTGCCGGAGATGCAGTGGTTTGAGGGAGAAGAGAGAGTTTTGATTTGGGGAGGGGCTTTGATTGTCTATAACTTTTAGGGCTAGTTTTGTGTTCCAAATGGGGTACTTAACGAGAGAGCCTTCCACGTCCCACATTTTTTTGACATTGTAGACGAAATTTAACGGTAGGTGCTTTAATTTGGGGGTTTTGTAAAGCATAGGTGCCTAATTGAAATATAGTAAAGTTCAGGTGTTTATAGGACATTGAGTCTAAAGTTCAGGTGCCATTTTGAAATTTTCGTAAGACAAAAAAAGTAATACAGGAATTTATCAAGAGAGATACTTATACACTGTGGGGTCGTGAATAAATTCTTTACGGAGGAAATGAATCGTGACCGTCCAAAAGCATTTTGAACGGTCGCGATTTGCTCCGTAAAACCTTATTCACAAAACCCTCCGTGAATAAAGATTTCCTCATTTATCAATACCACTATGTGGTCAAAAATTACTTTTCAAACTCCATGCCATCTATCTAGCCCGTGTTCTAACTACCTTTTCGTATTGTTCCTATTTTATATTCGATCTTGATAATGAAGTCTTCTTTTGCTGATAAAAAAAGAAAACATAGAATCCACATGGTATGTAAAGTAACCCATATTAAAGCAAAATGCATTAAATAATACTCTCTCTGTCTCATTTTCATAGTTTCATTTTGGAATTCCAACTTTTGAAGATGATTACATCAAAAAGTATTTATCTTTCCAATTATGCCCATGATTTAGTTGATGTAGACTCATGCAGATAGTATAGTAATTCAATTTAAACATAAGGGTAATATTGGAATTTTATCAAGTTTCAATAGTTAATTTTGGAAATTATAGGACATCCCAAAAAAAAAATATGAAACTATCAAAATGGGATGGAGGCAGGGCTGACCCAAGGTATTTGGATGCCCTAGGCCAAGTGGTGGAATTGTGCCCTACATAAATTTCCTAATTTAAAAATAATAAACATAAATATTTATCTTTATATCATTTTCGTTCATATTATTAAACATGGTAAATATTTTGGCCTTAACAGCTTGTGCTGTTGCAATAATATTCAGTGGACTCAGGTTTGAATCACAGTAGCCCTAACAAAAAAGTATCCTACCAGGACTTGAACCCAAGCATCTTATGTGGAAGAGCAAACACTTTACCACTGAACCACCAAAAGAGTTTGTATTATAGTTACACACAGAAAATATATATACTTAGGGAAAATGACGGGCAATGACGTGTTTTGATAATTAATACATGCCAAGGACATTTTCAGTATTAACAAATGTTCTTAGCATATCCTTGGCGGGTATTAATTATCAAAACACATCATGAGCCGTCATTTTGCCATATATTTATCTAGGAAAGGGTGCCCCATTTTTTGTCCAAAATGTGAAGACCCAAGGCGGCGGCCTCTTGGGCCTTCCCTTGGGCCGGCCCTGGATGGAGGGAGTATTACCCAAGCTATTGATGAATGATCTTGAGCAATTACATTTTTACAACCGTGCTACTTGCATAGATTTTTGTGGGGTCTATATCAGGTCCCACAAAGATAATTTGAATCGCTCATCTTTCTTAAAGAGCCCTGAAAATATTATTTTCAGGGTTTCTTTAAAAAATCAACTCCAACAGATATTAGTAAAAGATTTTTCAGAATTCGTAAGGCAAAATAGAATGATTCACCCTATGATTTCTGAAAAAAGCCCTTATCAATATCCGTTGGAGCTGATTTTTTACTGGAATCCTCAAAAAAATATTTTAAAGAAGATGAGCAATTCGGATCATCTTTATGGGACCCGATGTTAGCCCCACAGAAATGTATGTGCACAAAAATTTGTATGCGGATCATTACTGAGTGAATTAATTTTCTTGGATCATGGGCATGCAAGGATTTGCTAGGATATCACTGCATGTGGACGCACAGAGTTCAATTTATGTTGGTAATACCGCAATAGATAAATTCTTAAATTCCTTCTGCGGGTGATGGAAACCATGCGTTTTTCATCACCATTATCACCGGCTCTGTCGTGCGTCTATTAGTGATCTGAGCCATTCGTCTTGTAGGGTTCCAGATTATTGAGTGGATATACTATTACTCTGTAAACCCTACAAGATCAGATCATAAAATAACAATATAAACGCATGGTGAGACTGATAACGACAATGGTAAAAAATTCACCGTTCCCACCGCCGATGCAAATTTTTTATCTCTGATCAAAAACCCCTTCCAAGTTCCTAATTAAGAATGAAATACGGCCTACTCAAGCATGAAAACATTCATGAACTAATTAATTAATCTTTTTTTATAGGCAACAAAATTTTATTAAAATTCAACAAATGGTACATCAAGCAAGGGACTAATTAATTAATCATACTGGAGTAACCGTGCATTTAATTCATGAATGAGGAATTTGGGCTTGGCCCATTGGATGATTAAATTGAGCTCATGCAAGTACTGAAAGGATAATCTGTTGCCAAGAAGGCTTTGCCCAACCACATCAGGAAGTATACTTGGGTGTCAGGAAAGGATGAGGTTAAGAGTTCAACTCCTATAACAAAGCGTTAGCCTAACTATGTTGTTTCGTTTTGTTTTTTTTTCATCTTTTCCAAATTTTTGCTAGCTTTTGCATCAATTTTTTTTGGAATTATTTATTTCGTCGTGGCAAAGAAATCTAAAAATTAAGAGCTTATGACCATATAATTAAGAAAGTTAACTAAAGATGACAATGATAAAAAGACAGAAAACTCTTTTAGATTTTTTTTTTTTTTTTTTGTCTTTTCTGAATTTTTTCAAGTTTGATATATAGTTTTATCATTCTTTTGATTCCTTTCAACGAGACGAATAAAATAGTAACCACTATTTGATGCAAAAGGTAAAGAATTTAGTGAAAAACAAACACATCAATGAATAATTAGTTTGGGCAAACTTCCCCTAATTATAACCATAATCTGGTAGAGTAGTCTTACAACTAACAGGTTATAGATCAATTAATCTAGGCCCTTTAACTTTAAGCTTAAAAATTAAAACATGATCAGAAATTCATTATTCCAACTGTTTATAATAAAAAACATTTATACTAATGGATTACATCGTCGAGATTATTCTCTTTTATACATAGCTAATAACGTATACAACATCGACAAAGCACGGCACAGCACAACACAATGAGTTTAGGAAAAAAAAAATTCATCAAAACTCACTAAGGCCAGAAAAGGGTTCCGTAACCGGACGTCGAAGTGTTAACCGAGTTCCCATAATTATTACCGACAAAATGGACTGAATTTTGAGCTGATCCTTGTTCAATCCCAACAGCCCCAGCTGCTTCAGGCATTTGTGGTGCATTCAAAATATGGCTTGGATCCATCATTTCCCCAATCCATAGTGGCAATCCATAATTCTCTTGTTGCTTGTGAATTAATGAATCAAACCCACTAGTATTATGGTAAGGATATTCCACAAGGCTGTTCTCTAAGGGAAGGTGATCATGATCAGTACTACTAAAGTACTCCATAGGCATATAATTGGAAACACTTGCAAACTGCTGGGTGATCAAGGACGGATGATCATCGCCGGCAGTACCACGCAGGGGCAATCCGGTCATTTTGACACGTGATTCTCGCTCGGCCGGCTGATGATTCAAGAAGTTGGCATAAACTTGTGCAATGTCAATGCTGCCAGCTGACCCAATATTGCTGGTTTCTGGTTTCGACCCACCGAAGGTAAAATGGTGATCATTTCTGGAAACGCGACGATGGGATGAGCTGGTGGAATCAACCAAGCGGTTGAAATTGCCATAAGGGAAAACCCTCGAGAGGTCACGATCGGACGATAAGCGAATAGACTTGCCTCTCACGCTCCTCCGGCAACCACCGCCTACCGGCACGTTTCTGAGGGACCCACCTTTGGTCCAATACCTCCTGCAACCCTTGCAAAAGTACCTAGGCTGCGTTAAGCTGTAGTTGTTGTAGTAACAAAACTTGGTGTTGCAAGAGCCACAACGAGGGCAATTTGGGGAAGTATCCACATGATTAGGATTCCATCCTCTTTCCATCACCAATCCCTTGGGAATTCATAGGGCTCCAATACCTTCCCCTCTCTCAACATCAAGAATATTTGGTGCTGCTGTGTGTCAAGCTTCTCTCTCTCTCTCTCTCAAACACATATGTAGATGGGAGAGAGAAGATTTTAGTCAGAAAGAATGTGGGATTGTTTGTTTTTATATTTGGAGTACTGGGAATTTGTGTACACTCATGTACAGAGACGTCTCTATCACGTGATGGCCCAGACCCTTTCTCCTCCAACATTGGCGTGCGTGTTAGATATTTTGGCACTTTCCGGGGGTATTCAAAACCTCCATTTGATTGTAATGGGTAGGTTAATTAGGGGGTAGTGTCTCGCTCGATGCTCCTCCCATTATCTGTGCCAAGTTGACCGCCGCGACATCGATCAAATTGCGTGAGAGGTAAAAGCATTTCACAACACATCATGCATAATAATTCCAAGATTAGAAATTTTATTTGTGCACGTTTTTCTTTCCGGTAAATCTCTCCGAAAATTTGTTTTCCATATATATATGTATCCTAAATCAATTTTCTTTGAAAAAGTCGGAAAATTTGTTTCCATATCATGCATCATTAGAAGACTTGTTTTAAGGAAAAATTGATGTATAAAAGCATGTGCTGATCACCATAGGCAGAGGACGACCGAGAGAGTTTTTGCTTATATATACTGTATTAAATAAAGAAAGGCATTGACGTTTTGTTTTTTCGGTGGCGAGAGAAAGTTTGTTTTGATAAAAGAAAGAAAGGGTTTTTGGGTTTTGGGGATTAGGCAGAGGCGAGGTTTTTTGTTTTGAAAAACAAAGAAAGGGGTGCACGGCAGTTGGTGATTTTCTGTGTGGCAGCCCGTAATCGGTTTTTGTTTTGTTCTTGCCTCTTGCATCTTCGAAGAATCCCGTTTGGTTTGTTGAGATCACATTACACATCATATTATTCATCCATTCACTATTCGTGGTTTTTGGTGCCGTTTGCTGCTGTGGCCGAATCTGTTGGAGATTGATTCGGAGCCGGTTGAATCCGGAAATCGGGCGTGAAGTCCGTGGTGCATCTATTGGATCTTGAAGAAACTCTGGGAGTATCGGAGATTGGCGAGAATAGGTAAAGGCTTGGGGTAAGGTTTTTGCTATTTCGCAATCTGTACTTCTTTTTGATTAATAGAATAAAGCAGTAGTGTTAGGCCGTGGTTTTGGCTTAGGGTTATTTAGGACCCTAAGTTTTTCCACGTAAATCGTGCGTATCCTGTCTCAATATTTATTCTACTGCACTACTTGATTTTTGGTTTGAATTAATCGAGATAATCAACCCGTTCATCTATATTAATTTTTAAATCAGAAATTTGGTAATTTTTATCAAAACTCCTATTCACCCCCCCTCTAGGAGTAGATTGAACGCTTCCGCATAATTTCAGTGCGGTTCATATATAAACTTAGTTTTGGAACCCACACAACAGCGAAGCGCCGAGACATCACGTCGCGGTAACCAATAGCACTGAATTACTTTTTCCATGCACCTTAGTTTGTGTTGCATGTGCTTGGGATTACTTACCAGCAGGTAACTGTTCCGTAGGCTAATAGAGGGTGTCGCTGTTTACTCACACGTGGGGTGTTAGGATTGGACAAAGGCCTTGATAGGCCCAATCAGGTTTGCTTTGACCAACAGACTATATATTCAAATCTACTCCCTCCCAAATCTAATCTATTGATTTGAAAACTTACATAATCTTAGCCATCGAATTTGAAATTGGATAGTCAATTTGGGACATGTATAAATCAAAAAGGAAACAAACAAATCGGGACAGAGGGAGTAAGTAGCTAACCAAGGGGTTGGCTCGATAGTCAATTTCTACGTCTTGGGAATGTGCTTTCTCTTGATATCTTAGATTTGAAATAACTCAAGTGTTATCAACGTACTTTAAAATTAGTTCATACAAAGATTTGTTTCGATTTTAGTTGGGCTTCCTGCAAGTTAGCAGTGGGATTGAATCCTAAGATTAGTCTAGGTTGGTCCGGACATCCAAGTTATAAAAAAAATGAACTATGTGATTTAACATAAAAATTACTACTACTAGTATAGTAATAAATTGTTCAAATAATTGGTTTGTGATCTCCCTCACTTCTGCCACCCTTAAGTCTACCTTGATTTCCAGCTTTTTTAATAATAGAACTAAAATGCAAGTAAGCATGTCCAACTAACTATTGGATTTTTTTTAAGTGAGATGCTAGCTGTTAACATTTTGCATAGGGGTGTAAACGAGCCGAGTCGAATCGAATATTGGCATGTTCGAGCTCGGCTCGATCAGAATTCATGTGGCTCGAGCTCGGCTCGAATTTGAATCAAGCCGAAAAATCTGGGCTCAAGCTCGGCTCAACAAGCATGTACAAAGGTCGAGCTCGGCTCATTAGTTTTCAATTTGGAATAAACGAGCCAGCTCGGCTCGAACTCGAGCTCGAATTCGTCAACAGAGCCGAGCCAAGCCGAGCCAAACCGAACCCTAAAGGCTAAAAGTTAAAAACTAAAAAGTGTGCGTATATATATATTCCGAGCCGAGCCGAGCTGAACCTATATATTTCGAGCCGAGACGAACCTGTTCGAGTCGAGCCCTGCTAGATTCGAGCTCGGCTCATTTATTAAACGAGCCGCAAAATCGAGCTCGAGCTCACTCATTTATCCTTCGAACTGAGCCGAACTTGCGAGCTGCTCAACTCATTTACAGCCCTAATTCTGCACATGAGCAGTGATGGCGTTCCTTAAGATGCAAAATGTCCCCTTTTGGTCGGCCCATTTTCTAGTTTTCTTTTTATATAAAATAAATGGATGCCTAGGCTAGTTTGCATGCATCTTGGCTAATTTCGGAGCCTTGAAGTTAACGACCAAGCAAACTCTCCTGTGACCCCGTGGTTTGAGATAACTGGCCTCCATGGAATTCGAACGTGTAACCTCTTGTTTTTTACGAAACCTGGGGGAGGTGTTGTGTGACGTGTTGTGCCCATCTAGACCGTTGAACTCGGCAATCAATGGTCCGTATTGCCGAACGGTTGGACAGCTGAGATTACACACAATACCGTGCAATCCGGACTGTTGATTGTTGAGATTCACGGTCGGGATGGCACAACGCGGTGCCACACAGCACCTCCCCGCAAGTTAATAATTCCATCCGTGTCTTGGATCATGGGCTTCTTGGATCTTGTAACATCAAATCTCTTATGCGTGCTTTGGAAATCAAATCTCCTGTTCTTGCTTTGGAAATAAGAAGTTTATCTTTGTGGGTGATGGCAAGTCTTGATGTGTTTAACGTCGTGTTAGATACTTCTGTGGGGTCTTTCTTAGAAATATAATTATTTTCTTTTTGGATTTTATTGAGAAGATATGACTTTTGAATTCGGTGTAACATCATTTCTCTTAAGATGACAATTTCTCTCTGTCATTACCTGATTGAGATGCTTATAATAAAAATATATATATACCTGATTGTGTGATTTTAAAAATGACGAATATTATTATCGAAATTTAAAAAGTAAAAAATTCTGATCATTAGAGTCCGCAAAAATTCCGCAAAAATTCTGATCATTCTGATCATGATTGAAGTTAGTGGTAAATTGAAATACTACAACCTTATTATGAATGTGTCAAAGATCCTCTCATGCGATGTTTCCTTGCGTGACGCAAAACGAGAATCTTCACAATCCTATTTCACTCGGTCTAATCGTAGTGGGTCTCAAGGTGTAACTTTCATGCCAAAAATCAAGTTTGTACCGATCTAACCATTTCTGTCTGAAAGAGAAATAAACAGTCAGAGCCGACTCTTTATTCCTCTTGACAAACATGATTCATATAATTGGATGTATCTATGTCCAATGAAATTGATTTTTTGCACGGACGTTAAACACATCGAGACTTACAAAATGAATTGTCCGGATCATCAAATGAACTCATGATCGATTCCATTTTGCGTCACATGAGGGATCACATGATAAATTTTTACATGAAAGGATCTTGATTCAATATGAACAGGAGTTCAAATCCCACGAATCGCTCCATCTTTCACCAAAAAAAAGTACTCCTATATTAGTAGAAAATTTTGGAGGCAGATTCACAAATTATAAATCTGGTTAAGGGCGGGCATTAAAGCTCTGTAACTGCTATGCTTTGCCCCGTAAATTACAAAAATCCACATTAATCCCCATAACAATAAACCACCAACCAGGCAACCACCATCTTAAACCAAACAATCATTACCCGGTGCATTCGCTCGCGAATCCAAATATCATTCACAAATTACAAGCAAAACAGCAGTACCAGAAAATGCAATTAAGCTGTACTTTTACCCTTTAGATAGATAACTATACTACAGCATACAAAAAGATGACAGAGGGTGGATCTGTTGGATCTCAATATTGATACAAATCCAGAGAGTTCCTCGTTGCCTAAGCCTCCGAGAAGCCCACTCCAGTAACAGATAACCCAATTGAAATTCCAAGCAGTTAGTTCGATAAGCGTTCCATGAAAATAGTACTGTTGAAGACATGATGATGCCTGCAATCATCTGTGACACTCCCACGGTGATAGCTCCTTCAGCAAAAGATATTACTCCAAGTGGGGAAAGCCATTAGTTGTCGGCTTTGAATGTGAGATCAGCAGAGGCAGGAGGAGTCGCCAGATCAAGACTACATACTATGGGTTATGTATCGCTCGAACTTTGGCCGGCCAATTTCTCCTGAAAAAACCACAAGAGAAATAAATAATGGGCATTAGTAAAGCATTAGTGTAGAAGATATCGAACAATTGCAAAACCGTTGGCATTTCACAGGATTATTTTTAATAAATAATGGGCATTAGTAAAGCATTAGTGTAGAAGATATCGAACAATTGCAAAACCGTTGGCATTTCACAGGATTATTTTTAACCCTTAACTGTATCACACTGCTGACTGCAATACTACAAGGGGCTGCAGGACTGCTCAAACCAGGACCATAGTAAATATATAAGCAAATGGAACCATGATAGAAAGCTGAAACCAAGGTGGCAACCAGTTGGTGGAGAATTGGGAGCAAAAAGAAACAGCCACTTTGTAGTATTGTACTTGGTTTCCCTCAGACACGTCAACAACATTAACACTTCGAACTAAAGTCGGTCACAAGCCACTTTTTGGGTTGGGGTAATGTATTAAGTCCTGATACTGGCACAGGAAAAAATTCCATACATGTACGTAGCAGACATAAAAACACCAATTCCTGTGGTACTGGGGTTATTATCATCAGCAACTAAGATGAAATAGGGAAAAAGTATAATCACTTATGGCACAAGAAATACATCAGATGTAATATTTGACATTATCTCGTGATATTATGTTACTAAGAAGAAAATGCTCTAGCAGAAACAGCAAAGACAGTATGGACAAAAAAAAGTGCAGGTATTGGGAGAGCCGGGCCCGGTGGTCAGGTTGAGTGTTGGTATCATGCTATGAATGTGTGTGTGTGTGTGTGAGAGAGAGAGCAATATTCGAATATTACTGAACCTGAAGCATTCCCATCAATTTTGGATGCTCCTCTAAAAGCTGGCAAAGTTTCTCCCGATCACTCAAGAGGGACTGCAATGAAAGAACATAGTAATCATCAGCACAACACAATAAAAACATGGTGAAAGCCCCCCAATAAATTCCGGTTGCAAAGTTTCAAAAACCTGGATAGCTTCCGGGGAACTGAAGAAATGCTGTAACGACATCATAGGATCTTGTTGCTGCTGGGATGTACCGCCTTGTTGATGCATAATTTGCAGTTGAGAATGCTCAACTTGTTGCTGTTGATGTTGCTGCTGCTGCTGTGGATGCGAAAAACTCTCGTGTTGTGGGGATTGATAATATACATGAAGAGGAGAAACATGAGGTTGTTGCAAAATCTGCAACTGCTGGTGCACTTGCATTTGAACAGGGCTCTGTAACAAAGACACCCCTTGCTCAGACTGTGGTGAAGGCGGGACTGGCGGTCTAAGGTGCTGAGGTGGTTGAGGTGGACGGAGAATTTGTGGCGGTTGTAGCGGCTGCAATTGACCAAGAGACTGAAAAGGCTGAAAGGTAGGTAAAGGAATGGGGAGATTCTGTGAAATACTAGGCTGGTTTTCTCCTTGATGTGGAGTTGGACTAGTTCCATAAAGCATTGAATTGGGCCTACTGAAAACCAATGGAGGCATAAGTGAAGGTGGTGGATATGATACAGAAAGGGTGACCGTGCGAGGGTCTTTGAAAGGTGCAACAGGTGTCTGTACAAAATCGCTTGGTCCAATGCTTGATTGATTGTACAGATGAGATTGTGAAGTAGAAGTTTTCGAAGGTGGTGTAGAGGAGGCCGAATATGGGGGCGGCGTAGGAGGCAGTGGCGGTGGAGGCCTAGAAGTTGTAAGCGAGGTAGAACTCTTGCTCAAAGCAGATAGATACTCAGTACGCACCTTGAAAGAGAAAAAAACACAAGAGATTAGTGAACCCAAATACGAAGATAAACTAGTTGGAGAAAACAAGCATCAAGCATGTACAAGAATTGAACAGAAGTCGTGTGTTCTCTTACATGAAAGCCCGGAGGCGGTGGGCCCTGCCCATCTGCCCCAGCATTAACAAAGGGAGATGATTGACTTGGAGTGGTATCCGCAGTTTTCAATTGTGCGGGTGAGATTGTTGATGGAGGTGGCATCGGAGGTAAAGGAGGTTGAAATTTAAGGTCGTAAACTCCCTGACCAGCACCAGTTTGTTGAGGACTATTCTTCGAAGACAAGTTCGGAGGAACCCTAGAATTAATTGGTGATTGAATGGATTGGCCGGCAGTTCTATTATACAAGGAGGGAGAAAACCCAGAACTACTCAGCGGAGTATGCTTTGTCCCATCAGATGGCTCGTAATATTTTCTATCCGAAGAAATACTCGGTTCCCGAGTCAAAGTCAACTCCGGACGTGAAACCAGCATTCTTGAAGAAAATTCACTCTGGATATTTTCATCACCTAAGTGAGAAAACTGACTATTGCCATTTATATCATTCTCTGTCTCTCCAACAATAGAACGAGGAGAATTTTGTTCAACTGCAACAGATTCCGGCTGAGGTAGATTATCATCAGGCTGAGGAAATGGCAACTTATCATCCGATTCCGATTCCTCACCATCGAAAACTATATCTATTCCCTGAAGATCATCATCAAGATCCGGTTTCAACTGCCTAGGTTTACTATTGGACTTCTCTGCGCTGGCGTCACTTTCTGCAGGCATATTTTTCACTTGTGTTGCATCACCAACTACCTGCCCCACCGGATTTTGCCGTTCCCTTTGTCTGGCCATGAATTCATCCACATGAATAGATGGAGGTCTCCCACTGCTAGATCCAATACGCGGGACAGCAATCACATTAGAACTACTAGTAACATCAACACTTCTTTCTCTAGCAACATAGTCATCCACATGCATAGACGGGGGTCTACTAGTATTGGGCTTCCGCTGTCGGAAGGTATCCCTACGACTGGGGCCCGCAGGGACAATAGGTGGGCCTGATCCACGAGAAAATGTGTTTTGACCCACGGTTTCACCAGGTGAATTGTCTCCTCTAGGACGCCTATTTGAGCCTTCAAGAGGGGATATTTTCCGTTTCAGCGGTAGAGCTGTCTGTGATAATCTATCGGGTAAGTTTTCAGGACATTCCCAGATAAATTTTTCCGCGAGTCCGCCTAAGCTGTAATCTTCTGCCTTTCCAGCACTTCCATCGGCCACCATACGCATCTTTGAAGAACCTGGAGCATCACTTGTGGATAAAAGGAAAGCACTAGAACTTATGTCGTCCACCTTTAGTAAGTGGGTAGGCTTTTGCAACAAGAGCAATAACGATTCCACCAACTTCTTGGCCTGCACATCAATGATATTGTTGGCTATCCAAACATAGCTTGTTGGGGTGGAAGGAAGAAAAACTAAACAAGCAAATAACCAATGCATTATAATTTATTCCTGGGTAGTTCTCGTACTATTTGTATATTACCTTCTATCAGTTGGTAAAAGAAAACATGTTTCATGGGCAAATGCATGTGTCGCTTCAACTAGTATCTGGATATGAGATTGATTAAACCATATTCCACTGAGGAACATGGTCATTCGCAGTTGATATCAGAGAGAACAATAAAAACAATACATGTCATACAATTACTAATGCAATAATGAACTAAACCAAGAGTACAACCGTACAAGTGGTGCACATTTCTATAAGCCCAAAGAGTGACTTATTTTCCACACAAGTCATTCACGCATCACTGTTAATCATAGTCTTCTATTCACTCAAGCAATAAGCAGATACAAAAACATAAAAAGAATTTCTCCTCTCATATGGCCGATAATGGTGAAGAAATTACCGTCTCCAAAAACATAAAAAGAATTTCAAAAAAAGGACCTAGTGGTTTTTTTCCAATCTAGACCAAAGTCTAATCAAATAAAGGTAACCATTAATCAAACTAGCCAAACTACAAGATAGCTTCCAGTAAAACAGTCCATTCAGGCTTTATTCATTTAAGATAGGAGAATGAGGTTCAAGCAAGAGGCTCCAGGTTTTGCCGCTATTATGCATACCATCATACAAATCTTACTAGAGTTTTGTGACAACAAAGATTTAGTTTACATATAATATTTCTCTGGAATAATACAATTCCATTTGAAGTTGCTTGGAATAATACAATTGCCTTGTTTGGATGGTGTTTTGAAATTTTTTGAGTTTGATTTTTGGGTAATGAGTGGAGAAAGTAGGGTAATAATTGGAGATATGGGTAATGGAGAGAGATAGAGAGAGAAATGAGAATAATGATTGGAGAGATGAGAGAGAAATGGGAGTAATGATTGAAAGTAGGGGTAATGAGTGTTTTTTGAGTTGGAAATTTTTTTCCAAATTATGAACCAAACAAGACAAATATCATTTGGAGTTGCTTCAGATCTCAAGAGGAGCCATGGCCCTCTCCTAACTTTATCCCATTCAAGTTCATCATTCTCTCTCTTTGCTTCACCTTTAGATTCTGGATTTTTGTTCTCTTTTTCCTCTTTTTTGGGCTATGCCGTACGGCCGATACTCCAAGTTAAAAAGAAAAAAAGAAGATACCAACTGCACGAGGCTTATCGCAGGGTCCGGGGAAGAGTTGGATCAGCCTTACTCTCGCAAGAGGAAAGGCTGTTTCTGCAACTTGAACCCCTGACCACCAGGTCACATTGGAGCAACCTTACCGCCACACCAGGGCCACCCTTCAATGGCCGAGACTACAAGTATGACATACATTTTGAGTGAAAGATAAAAAGTGCTTGACGGGGATGAGGATACATAGAAGTGGGACAATTTAAAAATGTAAAAGGCCTTTACTTGGTAGCAGCGAAATTTGCCACATGGTGTGGGTATTAAGAAGTTAAGGGACAGAAAATATCTAAAATCCAAAGTGTTAGAAAATGTGTGGATAATAGGCAATTAATTGAGGACAACACTATCGAAACGAAAAATTAGTCCCAGAAGCAAGGAAACAATATGGTGACCATAGGCTGGTCGCTCTCACTTTTTATTTAGTACTTAGAAGAAGAATACCTCAAGCCGCATGAACTATGTCTAATGTCAAACATCCCAATTTTCATACAGTTAACCAAAGTGACCTGAACTCCACAAAGGTTGGTCTTTCTTCTTTTTGATTGTTTGCGTATTGCTGGTGGGTATATAAGGAAGACATATCAGAATGAGTCATACCTGATACAAAGTTGAATTCATATCGGTATCTGTGGGAGACTTTTCATCACTTATCTTGGACCCGAGCAAGTTTGTCAAATCCTCTATATACTTTATGTTCTCTTCGAGGAAAACATCAGCCCCACTCGTATTGAAAGGGAGTCCAAAAAGATACTTCAGTGCAGAAACCCTGTCCAAGTTCAAGCTGAAAATAAGAAAGAGCAAAATGTAGAGTTAGTCCGTTGGCTGATACAAAAATCTACACCAGAATTAATTGTTGCATTGAACACGAATTCTAGAAGAATAACTAATTTGATGGGATGATTATAAGAATCAAAAACTTTCATCTGAGAACTAGTAGAAATTACTACAAAGAAGTTATCAGAAGGAAAAAGAGAAAAAACAAGCAGACATATTTGTAGAAGAACATCATTGCCCATAATCATATGACCAAGGCACATGGGTGCAATTGAAAACATAGAGGAAGAAACCAGAATAGAGAAACAAGTCCTTCAAGTTATATCTTCATGTATGCACATAAACTACAGGAATTCAACTCTCAATAACATAAACAAAGGGGCGCTTTGATAAGTTGACAATCTAAATACTTGTTGACGCTGATGCCGAATTAATGGTACTGTTTATGCACTCAACATTTGAATTCTTAAGATTAGAAATCTGATCATAGATTTTGCTATGTTTAAGATTTAAAACCAACACTCACCAAATTATGCTCAGCATTTAACGTCCCTTACAACACTTTGAATAAGAGGGGGGCAAGTGGTACTGGACACAGTCAGCAAAAGATTTCAAGGTTTTGGCCTCTATTCACAAATTAAACAATCCCCAAGTGATCATTATTGGTGAAAGATATCTACTAAAGTAGATAGATAAACACATAATAATACATCTTTTATCAGAAGAACAAAATTAATTACAGCAAAAAAGTTGCACATTTAATGTACATATACAAAAGTGTACAGTATCTCAACCTGACCATCGCCTTTCACACCCGCTTACATTTAGGACAATACATACACTATTAGTATTAGACAAGATGACATGCTTTTCATTGCAATGTTGCCACATCACATAATATTCCCCGCATTATTTTGTGAACTACGAAATTAATCTCTCAAAGCTGTAAACTCTATCCCTTGTCCACATCTACCGTGAGGGACCATGGCTACCAGTCACATGCTTATATATGCTTCTTCCTGCAATTACTTGTACGGCACAATGAGGAGCATATATACAAGACAATTACAAAGTATTCAATTCATGCAAACGAAAAATAACAATAACTGTTCGAACGATGACATGAGGTCTCCTTTCCCGTAAGGAACTGGACACTTGCATGAAAGCTGGAAATATTTCAAGAACATGTAGCAGCTACAGAAAATTGAGTGTCAGCAATGAGTTAAGCAACTTAAAAAGTACCAATAGGAAGTAATGGAATTGATGCTTATTAGGATGCTATTTCACCCAGTTTAACTAGTGCCACACATGATAAGTATGGAAACTGAGAGAATGCTTGTTTTCCTTATGCCAACATAAAATAATTAACCGCTGAATTGTCCATCAGATTTTACTGTTAGTTTTAATTTTCTACTATCTGGAGTCCAGACAAATACAGTCCGACTGTATATGATTGAAATGTCCATACAACATTTGTATGCACCGTCTAGGTTAATAATCAAGTATTCAGAAAAAAAAATAAGACTGTTACAATAGCCAGAGATATATGAAGAAACTCACCTTATCCCATCCATACAAAAGCACAAAGCACCAAAAGATAATGCGTCGACAGCCTCGACTGCATAATCTGGCACAACATCCTTTGAATCAAGAGATCTGAGTAGAGTAATCCAGCAGCATAACAAAGGAGGTGATTTCCTCCATTCAAAAGTATTGAGTAGATTATCACTTCCATCCCTTTCATATCTACCATCTACATCACATTCCTCATTACGAGAGGACTGGATATGAAGGAGAAGAGAATGCAAAGCACTTTTCCATTCACTGATGGAACATAACTCCTTAAAAGTTGATAAACAAGAAAGTAATTCTCTTCCCACTGGTAGGACCTGCAGTAAGTAAGATACAATTGCCATCAACAAGGCAAGATAAATACTCAGCCTACTACCAAGCAAAGATGCACAGCAACATCTAACTCGTGATATGGAAAAGAGAGAAGACAGAAAGAAGCCTTCAAATACAGAAACCTCAGTATACGTACGAAAAGGTACTCTACAACAAATGAAAGTGAAATTGAGAAAAATCCAAAATAAATTCTAGTGTGACAAACACGAACTGACGAACCTGAAATGAATGTGAGGGCACACATGCAAGCAAAAAAATAAACACAGTAAAAGAAGTGTACACAGCACTACTCCGATAACATGGAAAATCGGTTTTGCTACCCCTCTCAATATGTCATTCTCTATCTATAGTAAGAAGGAACATACCTTGCAAAACTTAAGGAGATAGGACATGATCCGGGAACGATCCTCAGTTGTCAAATTTTCATAATTGTGCCTAAGAATCACCAGATAAATATTGCAAACACGTCAACCACAACCTCCCTAGAGTTGTTTAGTGAATGGAAAGGAAAGGAAATAATAATAAAAATGGAAAAGTACAAAAAGAAAACAGTAATGGAATAGAAAATGAACACACTCGCCTATCATAAATTCCAAGAGCTTGCACAGCTTTCCGAGAATCATTTATCAGTGAAATTGATTTGAATACAGGAGCACACCAAGTTAGCAGAGGAAATCCACATTTATCTATATTTCTGTTGTCACAGAATTGCTTCTCATCTGAATCAGCTACAGCAATACACCTCTCAAGCACTTTCATAAGCATCTGAAAAGCACCCTCCTTCAATAACAGTGGCTGATAAGAAATGGTACACAGATGTGAGATTTTATGCCCACCAGCTTCCTTTAGGCAAAAAAGAAAAGAAATTTAAATATGGGAATATATTTTGTCAAAAAACCTTTGCACGTGGATGCTCCAGTAGGATACTCAGAAAATCAAGTAGTCTGTAAACCTGATAAGGATAAACAAGTAAGAACGACTGGGGAAAAACTGAAGCAGCGGGATTGGAAATTTGCAACATATTAAACAGCTAGCACCTTGTAAGCATCTGTGTCCGGTAATGAAGACAACATGGAAATTCGATCACGAACCCACGAAATTATGGGGCTTAGAAGTAAGCAAGCATGATCCGCATTCAGGCATGCAATGCGAATAATAAAGACCCGCAGCATGTCTTGCATGACTACGAGCGTCTGATCAGAAACATGCAAATTATTAGAAGAAACGAACTAAAGCAAAAGCTATAGCAAAAATATTTTGTTTCCTCAAAGCAGAAACTGTTTTTCAACTGGTAAAAAGAATTGCTGGATCATTTATCGGCCGTTTACTTCCACAACACTTACACTGACAGCACAATGTAAAATGATCTGTCCAATTTTATCAAGTTGTGGCGTCAATTGGCTCAGCACCCTCTCAAGATGTTCAGGCTGTAAGTACCAACCAATCTGTTTCTCCTTCTGAGGCCCTAATAATGACCCAACAGCCAATGTTCTAAGAGCACTCAACATGGGCATTCCATTCTTCCAAAGCCAAAAACCTTCTTCGGGAAGTAGATCATTCTTGCAGTGCCAAAGAAAAACAAGGGAAGTGTCACAATTTGGAATAAATCATCGGCAAAGACAAATATTTAGATACTGTCTATGAAAATGTTGAATACCAGTAGACAAAGCAAACAGCAGGCCTCTTTTGGACCCAAAGCCAGCAATGAAGTAGCATGAAGACTGTCAACAAGACAACTGAAAAGGCCAGGAGTCCAACCATAAACCGGCCAACAAGCAAGTGCTGAAACAAGGAGATGGCATGCAGCTTCCAACCCAAGTGCAGAACAAGGATAAGGAGATGATAAATCTGCTGCACAGGAAGCTAACCTCGTGCTGCAAACCCATGAACATACTAAATTATTTTCACTGAATATTCTAATACTTGCAAAATAAATTTTAAATTACCTCATCTCTCGATGCAAATGTAAAAGGGCTTTCATCAGTTTTGTATTCCTGTGTTGCTCCTTGGCATCCTAAACAGAGCAATGAAATATTCACTCAAATTTGTGCCGACAATATCATAGTATAGCATAATGTATTTGCGTTTGACCAAAAAAAATAACATCATAGTATAGTCGCAGAACTATATTGAGCCCCAAATAAGGTAATATAAAGCCATATAGACAAGCACAGTCTGAAAATAAGACAAGAACAAAACAAAGTAATGGTTTGCTCCTTAAGAAACTAACCCCGCAGATTTCCAACGAACACATGTTTTGTTTTAAATAATCACCATAATCGTAAAGTATTGATATGAATGACGTTGGGGTTGATCCCAAATTACCTGTGTGTAAGTGACCTGGATAAGTAATCTAGATCTAGCCAGCAGCCCCTAAACATGAATAAAAATGCTCGTGTGGTGTAACACATTATCATGTGAATGAGATTATAGGTAAACGTTCAAACTTTCACCCAAGACTAGCATTTTGGCATTATTCTCAAGATATGACTACGTTCACATGAACTATAAAAGCTAGTTGGAAGGACATAAACTGAATTCACTACACATGAAAAATCAGAAAAAGAACTAGGGAAACAATAACTGACCTGTAATTTCTGCAAGAGATTAACCAGCAGCACCAAAGAAGGAATTACAAGATCAACTAGACCCTGCTCACGAGTGCGTTCCAGCAGTAAATCAGAAGTCGAATTACCTTCAGTACCCTCATCAACAAGGTAATCTGGTCAGGGAAACAAAGCAAATAACAAGCTTCCAGATTAGCCGGTCCACATGTGCAAAGATAATCAAGACATTAGCATCTCAATTGATAACATAAAACAACAAAGTGCTATTATATGCAGCACGAACCACTACTAAGTGCCCATATCGCCAAAATTTCAGCAAGGACATACAACAACAATACTTTGGTGACAATCTTGAAAAATGCCAACGCCGATCTACAAAGTCCTAACACACCTACCCGGTTGCCTTATGCATGTCTGACACGGAGGGAATACGGATATGCGGGGAACGCAGAGGGACACAAATGGACACAGCACATGGCACAACCATTTAACTTTTCTCCAAATAGACACAACGGGGACACATGTGCGACTAAAGGAACACGCTTGGGACACTTCTGGGACATGGGACACCAAATTTAAAAGAGTAACAAAGTTTCTTCTAGGGTCAAAAGCTAATGCTCAAAACTTAGGGTAGATTTTATACAACCAGAAGTAATGCACTCTGTATATGTTTATGGTCCAGCCCTAAAAAAAGCTCCCTCCCTCCCACCCAAGCCAATGTCAACCTCAGTCCCAAAAACTGGACACACAATCCATCCCTGCCTTGGCCCCAACGAATATCTCCTCTAGAATCTGATGTCGGAAACCCTAGGAACTCTGAAAGCGAAGCCTCCCTATCCTGTTCGATATTGCCTGAATCCTTCAATATGGAACCATAGCAGTGGCACAATTGATCTCGTCCTTCTTTGACGAGACCCTAGGCGTCAAGATCAAAATGTGTAACCCCTAAATGACAGAGAGTGATTTTAGCTCTCTCCCCTTCATGTCCGAGAAGTGTAGGCCTGGAATAGGTGTCGTGCTTCTTAGATCACAAGTAAAGTAGCATCTAGCGTCCAATGACCACTACATGCATAATGAAAGAAAGGCAATAATTTGAAACAAGCAAAAATTTGTACAGACCGTAGTTGTTGGAGGATCTCTCAAGCATGAGCCTACAGTCAAGTAGAACAGCATGGATAACCATTACAGCACCTTCATCATACAGAGCAGTAGCAACAGCCTTCAAAAATTAAACACTTAAGCCACCTGAGGATTGATTTCAATAACAAATCTTTTAAGAAAGTCAGGAAAATCAATCTCATACCGAGTTCTCTGAAATGAATGCCAAAATTCGGAATGCAGTAGTCATCTGAGCCACAGAAGAGTCACGAAGAACAGCAGCACGATAACTATTTTCAGAAATTGGCTTCCCAAGAAGATTCTCAATAAGATTACTATCAGAACTTGTGGAAGAATCTCCAACCATATTCTCAACATCCATCGTGTCTGCTAACAAAATACTTGTTGAAGCCATGTGAGGGTCTCCACCAGACGCTAACAAAGCAATGTACTGTAGAAGACCAGTTGCCCCTTTTCTATGGTAAACTATACTAGCATCTACCCACTCCAAAAGCCGTGTAGGGGCATCCTTCCTGTTGGACCCTGGGGAAGAAGAATTTAAAGCCCTGTGAAGTTCCGTAGCATTCCCAATCCATGAACCCAGGGATGATGCAGTTAGATCGGTAACAATGACTTCAAAAATCTCAGCGGCTGAGTGAAAGACTGCTAGATTCAGTGGTACAAAACCTGCAAATCAACAAAATTGCTCAACTAACATGCACAATATAGGACAAGTGAACAACTTAATTACAGAATTTGAAAATAAAGGTAAGTGGACTACCACTATTTGAGGTATCTGGATCCAGCTCCTTAATGGATTGTAATGCTGCTATCAAAACTGAAACAGCCTACAAACACGGAGCAGGAAAAATGGAATACTTCAGTACAGAAACACAATGATAATAATCAAATGAGCAGTTATTAGGCTCTGCCTATACTGCAAAAGATACACTGTTCAAAAGGCAGTATACTCAATCAATAGCTAAATATTAATTATCTGCAACATAAATTATTCTTACAATGCATAGCGATTTATCTTATATATATTTAAGATTGATTTAAAGAAATCATAACAATCACGATTTGCATCTTTAGTGTCATAAGCCACAGCATTGCTGATATGGAAACAAAGATAAGACTAAAACTCTGCCCTTTTCACCCCAATGGCTCACAACAAGTAGTACGACAATACCTCTGGAAAATGCCCCAGAGCCAACAAAGCCTGTCGCCCACAATGAGACCTGCAATTCATCTCATCAGCATCAGTCAAACGAATCCTAAACCATTTATATTACATTGGATCAAGATTTCCACCTAGAAAGAGCACACAGCTCCCACAGCACCCATAAAATTTCTTCAGAATGTGCATCTGATGTAAGTAGACGATCTATTGCATTAACCTGCACCCAAAACATGACACAATCAACAACGACCACACTAGAAACCAAAAGGGAAGCAGGGAGGGAAAACACAACCAAAAAAGTTAAAGCTACAGGAAGCAAAACCACAGTTTAACGTAGGAAAAATTACTAATATCCAAATGTTAAATGAAACTAACCACTCTCAAATGTTTTTCAACAATCATTCCAATTTCCTCTGGTTGACAAACAAACCCCTTGGATATCAAGACAGATGCATAACGAAGCGGGAGAGGTTCTTCCTTCTTCAACCCATCAGAACCCCTTAGAGCAAGAATTACATTAGTGGAGAGTTCAGGGTGATGGAGGAGGAAGATTAAGCCTGAAAAAGATAGAAAAAGGTTAATCACATAAACCTATAAATAGAAAAAGAAGATAAAAGAGATCAGGAAAGCCAATAGAAGTGATAAAACGTGATAAAGGTAGCCTTCACAAAACCTGAGCGGCAGAAAAGAAGTGACAGAATTACTGCTTCAAGATATGATGCAATATCCACAAATATGTCCACAGCGTTTCCCATTTGAGACCGCGAGATAGATGATAACAGTGCAGCTGACAAAGGAAAGAATCCCCTCTCCTGCTTACACAGACAGACAGTAACAATTGCAGAAGAACATCAGCTAAAACAATAAGCAAATAAGTAAGAAATTTATAAACTAAATATATGACGAAAAACTAAAAAAACACAAATCATTCCTGCCCAATCGACAGCTGTGTTGAAGAAGGAAGCTAACTACCTGACTGGCACAAAGTAAAAAAAAAAAAAAAAAACATGGGTGGTTGCTTTAAGAAAACTAACTACCTGACTGGCACAAAGTAAAATAGCTCTCCAATACCTAGAAGGCCTAGAACTTTTCATCTAGCCCATCAAACCCAAGCTATAAAACCATTCCTGCCCAATCGACAGCTGTGTACTAAAATTCTTAACTCCTAGATTGCTAGTAGCACATCTTTAACTCCTATGAGAAAATAAGAACAAATTTCTTCTCTGAAAAGTACACGTCACTTGATATCAAGGGAATATAAGTATTCTCCAGGACTCAAACCTTATTCAATTAGGTTTAGAGAAATTTCTGCATCTCCAGCGTTTGGGTTTAGAGAAATTTAGGACTTCCAAGTGGACTGAGAGGTGAAAATACACAAATCGATTAGACAAATACATTACACTCAGGCAACATTCAATGTGAGCAACTGGGTGGGGTCAGTTGACCCCTGGGGTATCAACCTCCCTCCACCCTTCTCACAGACCCTCTATGACAAGGTTTGAACTCTGGAAACGAATAAAAATATCATACAAGGACCCTTCAACGAAGCATAAACCCCTTCAGCAGAGACTTTATTGATAGACAATTTTGGAAGCCTGACAAATCTCTCTCTCATACACAACTTTCTCATATCGAAAGACCTATCCTGAATGGTATATTAAACAAGGACAATGTCCAATCCATAGTTATCAAAGACAGTAGGTGAACCGAGGCACTACTGGTCTGTTGAGGACTAAATGCAAGACGAGGTGGCCTTGCTTAAGCCCATCGAATGAGGCTCAAGTGAGGTGCACAACTTTAGCCTCATTTGGCCTCAGGTCTAGGCGCACGCCTTTAACAACTATTGCCAATCATCATCTCATATGACAAACAAGTTTCTCACCTAGGACACGTGCCTTGCAACAACTCTATGCATCAAATTTCTGAGAGAATTTTTAATAGCTCAAGTAAACAAAGCTGTAATAACCAATTCAGAACAAAGTAAAGATATACAGAATAGAGAATTAAGATACAAAGGGAAAAGGGAGTAGGAAAGAAACAAAAGAATTTATGATCATTAGCATAGCAAATGAGGTAACATTAGACGCAACAGAAAGAGATGGTAACCACTTTCAGCATGGAAAATGAGCTAATACACTTTATTGCTTGAGAAAGAAGTACAATATGAGTTAATACCACTCCTATAGCAACTTTCTAGGCAAAAACGCACCTTCAGAAGGAATAGTAAGTGTGAGTCAATATCCCAATTAGAAAACCAACAATTTGATGAAGTAATCAAACTACAAGTTGATTTGTATGACAACACTCCTTCTGTTTCACCAAGAAGCAACGATCTGCTAGTGCAGGCTAGTGGGGAAGGATCTTCAAGTGGAGCACGTGAATTTATCATTTTCTGCAGCAATACTTGTCAACTAAAATCAACTAAGAAACAACAATTGGAGAATGATATGATTATAGGCTGCCTTAAGCATAAAAAGAGACAGAACAAAAGGGTTTCAACTAACCATGAGGGTTTTGAGTTGGAACCTAGCACTGGTAAGCTTGTCTACAGTGGCATTAGTAACCCTTCCAGATGTTGAAAGACTTGCAAGCGCAGATAATACTGAAGACTGCCAAAACAAGACAACTACGGCGCTGTAAAACGATTCAAATTTCATACACCTAATAGACCCCCCCCGGGGGGGGGGGGGGGGGGATGGCAAAATAAAATGTGCACTGCCAAGGCCAAGCATGTACCTCGTATCTCGAAGCAACCTCATAAAAACGCAAGCGATGAAGTATATGAGTTGCAAGAGAAGCAACATCATGGGGCTGTTTCTGCAATAGCAGCTTCAACAACTCATTATAACCTACACTGGTCCCCGAAGGAATGCTTTCATCTTCACGAGGCCACCACCCAAGGAATCCTTCACAACCAATTGAGTGCCTAGTAGCCTGCTCCACAACTCCAAGTACCATCAATGTAATGGCATGAGAATTCTGCACGTCATGGGTAATTATATATCCAAGCTGCTCCATGCCCCCACTATTAACGAAGTGGAAGCAGCTCTCGCTGCCAGAGCACAACAAAAGAGCAGCACTCAACCACAGAATGACACTCTTATTCTGAGAAGCAAGATACAAAATCAGTGATAACCCAATTCAAGTGTTTATCTACTTTTTAAATACATACATAATAGGAGAGAGAAAGAGAATATCATTTCCAGTTATTTAACATGTGCCAAATCTGCTAAAGCATACAGAAAGGCATAGGGAATTAAAACCACCTTTGAAAGCTGAGGATGCCCGAAAATTCCAGAAACCCCATCAAAATGGATGTATTTTTGCAGGATATCCATCAATTGTTTTGAAGTAGCCAAATCAGCCTCATATTCAAAAAGCATGCTGTCTCCCAAGGATTCAGATGAAAGTTTCCCTGATTCATGATGAAGGCTGTTGTAGATATCAAAAAGCTCATTTCTAGCCTCAGTATAATCAAAATGCGACTGTCCTTCATAATTTCTAGATTTCCCCACCAAAGATTGTTTCTGACTGATAGCTGGACAATAACAGATATGAGTTGCACAAGAAGATGCCGCCGAGACAATCATACTAATAACTTTATCAATCACGTCTCCACAGTTTGACAACTGCAAAACCTTAAATGTCAAATCTAACAATTGCTTGACCTCAACAGAAATATCAGTCGCAGGAACTTCTAAAGACAATGCTTTAGGCATAAAAATCAGATCCTCAATTGTCACATTAATTGGATGTAGTGCTGGTGGGAGGTCTTCAAGCTTTCCCTCAATACAAGAAACAGTATTAGTTAAAGTGCTATCCAAATCAACTTCTATGTTGAACTGTCCCAGATCTTCTGCTGTGTTACCATATATGACTAAGGTCAGGCTGCGGTAGCTGCCCCTTACAACCACATGATTAGTCACAACAGCCTGCAACAAGTGCGCGTATTACATTCAACAAACTTACAGCAACAAGTGATAAATATCCGCAGACAAAATACACCAGCGAAAACAAAGACAGAACATGGTGGGATACGAAAACAAATTTGCATTCCTACGAACATATGGAATAAGAACACAATAGCACTTTCCAAGAATAATCAAAACACTGCATAAGAAACCGAATGCATGATGACTAGGCCACATGTAGCGATAATATATCACCACCCCAGATACCAGAGAAATAAGAAATTTACTTGAAAAGTTCTCCAAAGAAAAGTTCCAATCAAAATGGCAAGGCATATCATGAAATGAAGACTAAAACCACAAAAACTGCAGTAAGTACCTCAACTTCAAGCACATTTGATGAAGAATGGGAATACAAAAAAGGCAGACAGAGCCGCCTAAACCTTGTTTCACCTTCACACTGCACAAAAACCTCCAAAGCAAATGAAGGAGGTGAAGTGGCCCTATACAAGAAATTAAGTCAGCCAGTGGTGAAAGGGCATAACAACAACAAAATTCAAATGGAAACAGAGACCATGAACAAGTCCCACAATTCGAGCACGTAAAATCACATTATCCCATTTCTCTTGTCTGGGGTTGGGGAAAGGAGGGAAGGGGGTTTTGTATTAGAAGGGGTGGACATCGTTAAAACCTTAGCAAAACAAATGCACTAAAATATCTTTAGAATTATTTGGTAAAATCCATGTTGAAAACAAGCCAAAAGAATGGTTAGGCACACACAGACATAGATTTAAGTGGTTCCCTAAATTCAGGTTCATCCACGGGAGCAGCAGATTCTATGACAACATAGAATATTACAACCACTCAACTCACAGCCTAACCTTCACTCTCTCTATACTTGCCTTTCTCTGATTACAATAATGGTAACCTGAAGGTTGGATTTATAGTAGAGGAAGAACTGCTCATTTACATGCCTGATTAAACAGACCGTTACTCCATTGCCAACGTGTATCACCCCCATCGCTAACATGAGATGCTACCTGCTTAGATGTGTATTTTTCTTAGGCAAGTTGTAATCTTGTTTCTTATTATCTTTTTTTTTCCTCTTTCAGAAAGAGAATGCATCCTTAACCTCTTTTCCTTTTCTCTTCTTTTTGTTTTTAATATCATCTCATTCTGACGATCGGGAAGAAAAAGTTAAATGCGCCTCCAAGCAGCAGTGGCACACAAAGTTGTTGGCATTCAACAAGATCTTTGCACCATCAACACATGAACAATTAAAGATCCCGAAGACGTAATTGCACCGTGAAATATAGGACATAACACTAACCCGAGGCTGTATGATCTCAAGGATACAGGCACAATGGGCGAACATGTGTTGTGCAATAGCTATCTCCTAGTCCAGACTAAGATTTACAGACTATGGCATGCAGAAGCAATTTCTGCAATCCGCACATCTTACAGTAGCAAGATGTCGAATATCACAGGACAATCCATTCTCCTGTGGAATACAGCTAACAAATTTAGGCAAAGTAAATCTCTCATGCAATGACGCCGGTGATTGCATATACAAATTCTGTACATACATATTGATGGAAGCCAGTAGAAAAATCCTCACTGAAATATCGAAGTAAATATCCGAGGAAAATTAGGGCGAAACCCATGTTATCGTATCAAGTATTGAGGCAGAATTTGTTCATAGGTTAAGTACACAACGGGTCCAAGGGTTGTATTTTTTAATGGGATGGATTTCAATCCAAACATAAGGAAAAGTAACTTCATAAAACAATTGGAGGTATAATAATAAAAATCGCACCATAAATAAATAGATTGTAGTTCCTCACTGGTAAAGTGGTTCAAAGAAATATTGGAAATTAACTTAGCATTGAAGTCTAAATTGTCTATTACATAGAAGGAACTGCCAACTAATCTTCGAAGTAAAAAACATGTACTCCTACTTAACATAATAGGAGGGCACATTGCAAGTTAGACTCGCTCGCTACGAAGCACAAACAAGGACACTCGACACAGATACAACATAGCAGGTTCAATGACATATATATGCATGAAAATGAGAATAATACTTCATTTTATTTACATGAAATATACATCAATTGGTCATAAATAAATCGAAAGGTTGGGGATTTAGGATTAAAAACCAAAAACATAGAATGGAGAAGGGAGAAGGGATTAAATAGCAAAAATCAGCGTTGCTTTGTATCATACCAGTTGATCCCAAGTTATTTTTCTTAAACTTGTAATATATTTTTCACTTGTGTCTTAGGTAAGTAATGGACAGGTGTCCCCACGTGTCCGAAGCGTATCCTATTGTGTCGGTGTCACATTAAAGCCACCTTCTTAGTGTCCCATTGTGTCGGTGCCGCATTTATGCCACCTTCTTAGAAGTGTGTTTCTTAACTTCTTAATGTAGGAGCTAAGATATGAACAGGTCATGAGGGATGAGTTCAGCGAAAGTCTCAATGCTCATATGAATTGGCATCTAACAAAATGAAAATGAAAAATGAACAAGAGGAAAGAAGAAGGTGAAAGTACATAAACACCCCCTCAACTATCACGTTTTCTCGTAAACACCCCCTCACATTTAAAAGCGCCCATGGAGACCCCCTCAACTACTGGAAACGAAATAAAGACAAACTCCGTTAACGGAATGGATAAATTGACGAATATACCCTTATTATATTAGACTATTACATGATAATTTCAACCCCACCTCTCCCTAGTTCTGGTTCAGAGAGAGAGAGAGGAGGAGGAGGAGGATGGGTTGCACTTCCGCCGGCCATTGTGCAAGTAACTCGCTTTCCGACCCGATATGCCGATCTGGCAGAGCTGGGGCGAGGTTAGGGCTAGAATGGAAGCAGGAACAATGCCATTTTCACCGCCACAAAGGGAGACGAAGCGGGTGTAGATGGAGGTGCCGGCCTTGTAGGCGAGCTGCTAGTAGAGGATGGATTTGGCGAGGGCGAGGAAAGGGGGGTGGGTGGTGGAGTCGAAGGTGGGGGGGAGGTGGAGAGAGATTACGAGAGAGAGGAGGGGGTCAGCGGCACGGAGGTGGCGTAGGGCGGCATCAATCTCGCCATCGCAGGAGAGGGATCGCGCGACGGCGGCAGGGACGATCGGTTTCTGCTACACGGCCTATACCCCAATCCATCAGGTTGTTTCCAAAACTCACTCTGTTCTTGATTTTCTCCAACTTTCTTCAAAAACCCAACATTATTCTCAATGTTTGACACAAACCCATTCGTAAAAGATGATTCTTGATGAAGAAAAGAACATGGGTTCGGCGAGAATGGGACCAATGGGTCGAGATTGAACCCAATCTTTAATATTACAAGAAAAACAGAGGAACCAGAACATTGGGCGTTTCCATAGGGGCTTCTTCTTCTTGGCTGATTTCTTTGGAGAGAGAAGCAGAGATTGGAGGGAAGAAGAAGAGAGAGAGCTGATTATCTAAGCCAGAACTGATATGTATGCTTGCCTCTTTGATTTCGCCATGTCAACAGAGACAAAGAAACAGAGATACCCAATGAGGGGGCATTTTTGTCCAAAAAAAGCCCAAATTATTGACATGTGACCTTATAGCAAACGGTTCTAAGACGGAAGGGTTTCACTTGGGTAACGGGAGTAGTTGAGGGAGTCTCCATGGGCGCTTTTAAATGTGAGGGGGTGTTTACGAGAAAATGTGATAGTTGACGGGGTGTTTATGTACTTTCACCAAAGAAGAAAATCGAACAAATTCACAAACAATACCAGAAAAAAGAATGTACCAGAAATGACTAATAAAAAAGAGAACAAAAATTGAACAGATTCATGACGGTAATATAGCTAGCACTAGATGATAACAAAACAATGAGAGGAGGTTGTTTTAAAGGTTTTAGAACATAAAAAACCAGTGAATTGACTATGCGAAAGCACTACAATAGATTCTAAATGCTGCAACAGAAAGAGAAAGCCAACAATAAGTTATAACCATGGCTTGACGATAAGGAAAACCGGTATGATCTACGAGGATCGATTCGAAAAGAACAGAATGGTGAAACTATGCCTTTGCTCCTTTTTGCTCTTCAAGAGAAGAAACTATGCCTTTGCCCAGATGAGTATTAATCCTTTGCTAAGACAAAGTCACAACATCGTAAGCTAGTCACTCTTAACATACAGTTATTATTCTCTAGGAAGTAAGCAAATAGAATACAAGGATCCTCCATGGACCCAAAACAAAATGAAAGTCAAATTTCTTGACGCAGGATCAACAACAACAAAAGTAACCATGTATGCCCAATAGATGGGCGTACGGGCGGGGGATGACTGGAAAAAAAAAAAAAACAGAAGAACTCTAGAGTCCTCTTTGACTTTGTTCTCTTAAACAGAATCTTCTCAATCCACAACCTTTCTATATTCACTTTACATATTTCCTGCACAAGGTGTCACATAGCCTATATTAAGATTTCTAAAGTGGTTTAGATCAGTTTGGCAAAGAGAGCAAATTTGGTCTCACATGCCAAAACTGTTAGATGCAAAGATTCCAACAAAACACCACCTAGACAATACTAAACAATAAAGCGGTCCTTGAGCAAATTTTAAGAATTCCAAGCATACACATAAAAATCATCCATTCTTACATGGAAAATAACACAGCCACCATTACTTGCAGTCTTACCCTATTAGTGTTACCACCGAAGAAGCTGATGTAGCATTTTGTTCAAGGAACTCACAAGCAGTGATGACAATAGGTTCAGCAAATATCACCTGGAAGAAAAACAAGATGAAATATGACTATGTAAATAAAAAGGAACACGATAGCAACTAGGCAGCCTTCCAAACTTAATTTGCACATCACAATTGAAGATGTTAAGAGAAATAGAGAGGAAACAACAATAAGGTCGAACTTACAGCGGCCTCGTTCCACTTTCTCAAATAAGTACTTAAAAAATAAGGACCTGTTTTCAAGCTTAAAAATAATAAACTTACGAAAATAATTTTTCAATTTTTTTTGCAAGGTTTGATAGATCTCATCAAGATCTATCAATCAAACAGGATCCATATTGCATATTTTTTATTTCAGTAAGCCTATTATTTTTAAGCTTGAAAATTGCAAATAAATACTAATTTTTTAAGAGGGTAAACCGGAACAACATCAGCAAGGCATGTATAGATAATGAACAGCGCAACAAAATGTCACACCCTTTTTGAAAGTTTCAACTTTTTAAGGAGACATGCCTTCAACGCACGCAAATTCCAAACAAAAAATTCAAGTTCACCATTGTCCCCTATATTAAAGTATTCATAACCATTTGGAAGGGATAGTTTTTGGAACCAGTTCAATTTATATTTCGACTTTACAAAGATGTATATGCATATTGGAGACAAACAAAATACAAGGGTGGGAGTAACCATAATAGTAGCAATATTAACTATTGTTTCAATCATATTCAGAGCTCCAATATCCTCTCCATTTGTTTGTTTCCAGCAAACTGTAGCCACAAAACATCCTGCCGCAATCGTAAAGGACATTGCATTCAACCCATGTTCAAGTCCAACACAGCAAATTTGCCACCTTTGACAACTAACTCTTTTGGGAGTGAGGTTCCTTTCTCAATGGGAGCGAGGTTCCTTGGAGAGTCGGACTTGGGAGCGCGGAAGCGAGGTTCTGAGGTGGATTCGCCACCCACATAGGAGGTTCCTCAGACTAAGGAGAGGGGGGAGGGGAGGCTGAATAATTAAAAAGAGAATGACGAGGAAGAGCAGAATGAGAAAACAAACATGAGACTCAAGAGAGGGGCTGAAACAGCAAATGCAAACCTGTCAAGCTCACTAACTGGTATGCTTGACACATCCAAGGAGGGCTTTTGTTAGAGCCAACGAAGACAAAGCTCCATTGTTTGAGAAGATGTATCTAGACTCTAGTCAATCAATTAGATGCCAATGTCCCTTTGACTCCTCCCCTCTTGATTTTGCATTGCAAATAAGAGATTATGTGCCTATTATGTTGCTAACAAGCGTAACAGTTGGTTAAACACCATTGTCTAACAGCAGATACAGCCAGGTAACACCGATAAATAAGCAATTTTCTCACACCACAAAATCGGTCAATACGGGATTCAGTACCTACCAATGCCATTACTTACCAACGCCGTTAGTCCGTTACTGTTACACAGCCTTGGGTATAACTCAAACCCAAAAGCTAGTTGTTGTAGTCAGGGTGCCTTAACACTTGTATAATTCACATTAATTTAGTACCCAAGCAATGTGGATTTTGCTTCACACCCTCCCTTACGCGCAACGTGCTCACTCTATAGCACCTGTCGCACACGCACCCTACCCATCCTTGTACCTACCTCTGATACCATGTTGAGTTACCAGTAGTCCCAAAAGCTTAAGCTATTAGAAAATAGGTCCAACAATGCATATCAAGCTATTCAACATCCTCCCTAAAGTGGAACTCCATCTTGCATGTGGATGCAAATTTTCATAAATAGAGCAAAACAGAATATGAAAGGAAGAAGCAGAATGCAAACAGAGAGACTTGACCCCAAAACCTCACCCAACCTGAGCTCTGATTTCATGGTACACGATCTTTGGTAGAACTCAACCCCAAAAACGCTCTCTCTCAATTCCCCTTGTGCGCGTATACTACGTATTATTCGTGTAGCCTATCCAAAACCGCCATGATTCCTTGTAGGTAGCAATTCCTCAAGTTTCCTGAAGTTTTCCTACATCTCAACTCAAGATCTTACATCATTTATGTGGATAACTCTATTCTAAAGAATTTTGAATGAAACCTTAGAATCTTACAGCACAAAATAGAGAGATCACAAATAGGCTTTCTGTTTCTGACTATCAACTAACATAATTATCTACGAAGCACATTTAGTACAATATGGGTGCATTCATACTACACAACCTTACAAAAATAAGGTACATGTGGGTAAGGGTACAGCTACGGAAAGGTTGTAACTAATGTATTTTTGAAATTCAGAGAAATGTTTTGCATATGTAACAATTGCACTTTACAGTGAAGAAGGGAGATTTAGTGATAGGTCCACTATAGACATTTCATAAGCCAACAAGTCCACCTAATAGTTTCGTAAAGTCACAAGTCCACACAACCTAAACCCTAGGGTACCCTACGAAAGTGCCTAAAACCCTAAACCCTATGAAAGTGCATAAACCACTAAAACCCTATAATAGGAAAGTGCACCCTAAAACCCTATGAAAGTGCCTAAACTCTAGGGTACCCTACACATGGGTAATCTACCCTACCCTACAATAGGAAAGTACACCCTAAAATCTTATGAAAGTGTCTAAACCCTAGGGTACCCTACCCTACTCTAGGATACCCTAAAATGGACCTGAGACCTGACAAAATTAACAGGTGGACTTGTGGGCTTATGAAGTTCACACAGTGGACCTAAGACTAATTTTTTAATGAAAGAAATAGTTAAATGACTCGGGTGATCAATAATCCAACCTAAATACCACACTTCAATGCCGAACTTGAGATACAAACCAGAGTACAATGATAAGTCATTATACTAATTCTACAAGCACGCTAGTATTAACCAAAAAAACAAGTCTTATCAAGTTTAGCTTCATCTCTGCATGAGATAAGGATACCACTCTAGATGAGATACGGCTTGGACATCCATGCGGGGCCGCCATACGGCCAAATGTAGCCAGAAAATTTTGGTATGTGTTTCACATACTTGGTAGTTGGTATGCATATAGAAGTACCATGCAAAGTACCGGGTACACCGTAGGTTATTCATAAGATATGATTTAGAAGTATTCCGTTTATAACAATTCATTATGATGGGGAATTATAATGTTAAACTCAAAACGAACACAAAATTTCAACAAAACCAAATCCATTTAGTTACTAGTAAATCCCAAAATGCAGTCAACAAAATCGAATGTATTCGATCCGATTTCTACGCTGTCTCCGGTGCCCAAAACTAAAATCCAAAATGGCATTTCAAATTTTACTTATTTTTTCTACATGTTTTCTTTTCGTTACTCTTAAGCATAGAAGCAAAAGCACATCATTCCCAAAATTGATATAAACATGTAAAACCAATAACATATAACTGAAAGTGGAAAAAATAAAACAAAACTAAATCCGTTTATTGGCTAGGAAGGTTCGGCAATAGATGCTCAACAAACAACTGAAGTAATTCGAGTTACTCTATCCATTCTGTGCAGTACCCAGTGCCCATTATCCAAATTGGTTTGGTAAAATATCTCTCTTTTTGCAACGTCCTTTTTTGTTTTAGATTTCCAATTGGTGCGAGCAAGTTAAACCTATCAGAGATGGAACGAAGTGAGTAAGCAGAGGTACCTCGTCAACGTACTCGTCGAGTTGGGGATGAACGAATGTCTGAGAGAACAATACGCAAGGCTCGGGCCGGCCCATTTCGGTCTTCCCCACAGAGCGAGAGCGAGAGAGAGAGAGAGAGAGTCTCTTCCAACGTACGTCGGTTTATTTCTAGGGTTTTACATGATACAGGACGGTGATCAATAGTGCAGCAAAGAAACCCAAGTTTTCAAAAAAAAAAAAAAAAGTATTTCCAACCAAATCCGAGGAGCAATTGGATTTTCATAACCTCTTGACTAATTTCGGGGCATTGAAATTAAGGACCGGGCAAACCTATAATGTGCCCAATGTTTTGAATATTTGGCTGTCGTGAGATTAGAACTCGCATCCTCTTGGGGGCAAGCCCTTTATGACTAAAGTTCGGTTGGTGTTTTGAAAATTTTTGGGTTTGATTTTTAGAATAATAAGTGGTGAAAGAAATTAGAGTAATAATTGAATATATGGGTAATGAGTGGAGGAAGATAGATGAGAATAATGATTGGAAATAGGGGTAATGAGTGAATTCGAAATTGGAATTTTTTTTCCAAAGATGAGCTGAACAAGGCATTAGTTTTTTTTTCAAAAATGCTACAGGTACAGATTTTCGGGTACAGCAGCCGGGTACAGCAGCCAAATTTTGAAGCAAAATTGGATGATTCGTAAACACCTTTCCCGATATCGGATTGAGGTGATTTTTTACAGGGACCCTAAACGACGTATTTTGAACAAAATGAGCGGCTCCGATCATCTTTGCGGGACCCGAGACGGGAGCAAAACGCTGCTGTACCCGGCTGCTGTACCCGAAAATCTGTACCTGTAGCCGGACTCTTTTTTTTTCATGTCCACTTGTTCAACCCCTTTGCGTTAAGTAAGCCTTGTTATTTTGTCCTTATTCAAAAAAAAAATTTGCATTTGTTAGTTTTTTGCCAATTTTTGGAGGATTATTGTTTCGTCATGACGAAATGAATCTAAAAAGTAAAAAATTACGATCAAAATCCAATTTTTTTAATAAAAACGAAAAATAGGCTTATTGGCTTATTTTGTCTTTATTCAAAAAAAAATTGAGTTTCAGTCATAATTTTTTACTTTTTAGATTGCCTTTGTCACAACAAAGCAAATAATCCTCAAAAATTTGACGAAAAAATAACAATTGCGAAAGTTGGGAGGGTAAATATTATAAAGAATTCATAAATATATGAAGAAAAATATTCATTTTGCCAACAAAAATTATAAAAATACTAACAAAAAGATTATTATTTCAGGAAAAAAGTATTGCTAAAGAATTAACATTATTTTCCAAAAAAGAACTCTTGGTTGGGTAAGTGTTAGAATGTTCAAAGAGAAGTTGGATAAGCAAAGTTTTAAATTTTGAAAGAGAGAGATTATGAGAAAAGCCTACTAAGATTCCAATAAGCATTTAATGCATGGGTAGGATGGTCAACAGAGCTCATCCGTCCCCTCGGTCCGTCCTTGATTTTTGTTCATGAATTTGTGAGGTTATATTCTTAATTAATCAATCCAACCACCTATGCAAAGGGTATTCTCTAAAGAGTTACTCAAATCAAATAGTCTAATTTCATTAAATTAAATCTTTTAATTTAAGGGCTTCACAATCAAGTATCTTAATCAAATTGAATAGTCAAATTTCATTAACCTTGATTCAATTGAAGGTCCTAAAATCTTTGAATATTCGGTTTAACCTTTTTTTGTTGAACTTTATTGGAGTATAACAATCAACTCACAACATTATTTACAATTGCAATATTAAGTAAATTTGCAAGTCATCAAAACAATAAGTACTTATTTTTTAAGAAGGCAATTTCAAGCTCAAAAATAATATGTTTACGCAAATAATTTTCCTAGCAATATGGATCTTATTTGATAGATCTTATCGAGATCTTTTATATGATGTAAAAAATAATAATTTTTTTTTTATTTACATTATTTTTGATTTTGAAAATGTGAAATAAGTACTTATTTTTTAAGAAGGTGTTCTGGAACGGGGCCTAATAAATTAATGGTTATTTAAAATGAAGTTAATTAAATATATTACACTATTAAATGATGTTCTTCTTTTTCCAAACAAAATATATTTATGTATATAGACAATATTATTTGAAAATTAAGACAACTTTTTGGAATAGATTTTTAGTTTTCAAAAAATTGGTCCAAAAATCTTTTATTCACAAACAAAAATTTTAAAGTAGATTTATACACACTTTCCTTTTTAGGTTGCCCACTACACAATGGCTTAACAAAATGACCAAAAAAAAAAAGAGAGAAGAGGTGCATATGACTTAAAATGGTACGCGCTTATAAATTTCCAGAACCTTAACCAACGCCGCCAAAAAGTGATAACTTATCGAGATCTTTTATATGATGTAAAAAATAATATTTTTTTTTAATTTACATTATTTTTGATTTTGAAAATGTGAAATAAGTACTTATTTTTTAAGAAGGTGTTCTGGAACGGGGCCTAATAAATTAATGGTTATTTAAAATGAAGTTAATTAAATATATTACACTATTAAATGATGTTCTTCTTTTTCCAAACAAAATATATTTATGTATATAGACAATATTATTTGAAAATTAAGACAACTTTTTGGAATAGATTTTTAGTTTTCAAAAAATTGGTCCAAAAATCTTTTATTCACAAACAAAAATTTTAAAGTAGATTTATACACACTTTCCTTTTTAGGTTGCCCACTACACAATGGCTTAACAAAATGACCAAAAAAAAAAAGAGAGAAGAGGTGCATATGACTTAAAATGGTACGCGCTTATAAATTTCCAGAACCTTAACCAACGCCGCCAAAAAGTGATAACTTGCTACCTGAAAATGTAGTAAGTATAGTTATATACTGTAGTAAGTATTATCCTAATAAATAGGAGTATGCAAAACCAGTCCGTGGTAAGTAAAATTGCATCTCTTTCGGAGAAAAATCGTACTCCCTCCGTCCCAAATTAGATGTCAATTTTTGATATCTATACCAATTTTAATTCCTTATATTTTTCAATATGGATCTAAAAAAATACTAGTATGTAATATGGATCTTGTTTGATAGTTCTCGATTAATTCTGTTATACAAAGTTTTCAAATTCATGAAAAATATTATAAATTAAAAGATATAAGCCATGAAAAATGACACAAGTTTCAAAAATTGTTATCCTTTTTGGTTTTTGGGACCGAGGGAGTAAAGACGAAAAAAGTGGCTTTCCCGCCAATTTTCGTCGAAATTCAAAAAAAATTGGATTTCGACCAAATTTTTTTACTTTTTAGATTCCTCTCGTCATAACGAAGCAATAATCCCCAAAAAATTGACAATAAGCCACAAAATGCAAAAAAAAATTGAATAAGGACAAAAAATAAGCCACTTTGGCTTATTTATCCGAACAACCCCTAAAATTGCTTATGGATTTTAACAAATCCACGTCACTTTTTTTTCTGGGTATTTTTTTATCTAACGGCATACTTAACAAGGCATCATGGGGCAAGGTAGAAAAAGCTCAATTAGATGAGCATGAGATAGACCTCATTGCAGGGGAGGACCACCATAGGGCACGTGGGGTCACGTGCCCTCACGCCTTTAAAAAAAAAAAAGATTTCCCGGAATTTTTTGTATATACTTCATCCGTTTCAAATTGAGAGTCCCTTTTGGGGATTTTAACTATTTAAGGAGATATGTAGTGATTACACCTATAATGCCTATTATTTTCACTCTTACCCCTATATTCTACCTACTTTATAACATTTATATTCACATTTGAGGGACACTTTTGAAAAATCACCAAATTTTTCATTCCATTTTTAGAAAAGGGCCATCATTTTGGAACAACCCTAAAAAGAAATAATGGACTCTCAATTTGGAACGGAGGGAGTAAATATTATACGTGCTAACATTTTCAGTAAGTAGCCATTTGGTGCAATGGTAAGCAACCATGTATAAGGAACTCTTAGCGAGAGTTCGACTCCCCCTGCCACTCCGTGGTTTTTTTTTAATTCTTTTTTTAAAATCCACTAAAACTCTTTCACAACTAAAATTTCTCCCATCCACTAAAACTAAAACTCTTTCACAACCAAGGTTTTCCCCATCAACTAAAACTCTTTCACAACCAAGGTTTCCCCCACTCCTCAATGTCTCCAATCATTTGTGTAGTACTAATATGAATCCGCACATTATATTTGTACATTTTTTGTCCCCGAAACTTGTACGTGTAGAGTTAATACTAGAAAAATAGATGATGAACATGTGATAGTTTTGTTTTAACACATATTATCGAGGTGCGCAAATTTGCCCAAATAACTTGTTATTAAAATGCACATATACTTTTAAATAATTACATTATCATGAAAGCTAAAATTATTTTGGTGTGAATGTGTTTAACTGTAACTCACTTATTAAGGCGTTACAAAGAAAATTGGTGCCCCCGATATATCAAATTCCTGGATCCGCCACTGCCTCATTGGTAACTTTTTCAGCTGGATTTGGATTTCCAACGTACTAGGGAAAACAAAAACAAAATACGCAACGAAAAAAAAGGGATATAGAGAGATGATTCATGTTAACTATTCTCCTCCATCTCCTTAAACCAACAAATTTCTCTGCTAACCTTGAATCTACAATCATAAATAAAAGTGCCTTTCTAATCTACAGGTTCTTATTATTTTCTAAAGTTCTGTTAATTTAGCCAGAAAACTACTTTAGAAAATATTTTCAGCATTTTATGGTTCTGGGCAATGGTTAATGGATCAACGGCAAATTAACAGGTATAGGAAGAAATTATTCGACTTCCTTGAGCACTACTATCACACCTCCACCACCACTCAACCACCACCACCACCACCACCACCGCCAACCCGGCACTGCCCCCCTATCCACCACCATCGCTACCACAACCACAAGCAGTAGCACCATCATTACGAGTGATGCAACCAAACACGAAAAATTTTCTGCAAGTTTTTCTCAGCAAGTGTTTTTGGACAAAACTTTTCCAGCCGAAACAACCGGAGCGGTGGTGTCAGTTCTAGTGCTAGTAACGATCGCCCTAAGTATGATGCAGTAACTCAATCACAGCACCAACCACACCCTTTCCCTCAACAGAAATGTCCAGCCCCGGTTCTTCAATCTTCTTGTTTAGAAGCTTGTCAAGCTCTCCTCGCAATTTCTGCAAACATCCCACAAACAATTCAACATATTTATAATTTCAAATTTCTGGGAATCTTCAACAAAAAAAAAAGACCAACAAAAAGTTCAATTAAGTAGGGACATCACCCGTATCAACTCCAGCACACTCTTGGAAGCAGAGAAATGAAGGTACCCTCCGAGCATTTCAATACCTTCTCCTTTTTTGCTAGGAATGAGATTACCACCAAACATAAGTAGAGCATAGTCCGATATATTTGTGGAATCCCTTATAAATATGCTGGTTGTCTTCACCTTTTCACTATAAACCATGTACGGAAGAGGGAAAAGATGGACGCCGGCATTTACAGATGCAGGATGGATGTCGACTGCTCCAACTTCTTTGGTGTAGAACGCTGAACGTTTTCCTCTCCTTTTACACTGCACAACATTTGGATAGAGCCCAGCACAAAGGATTGCAGATACCATCTCCAAGTCTTTACTATATTGGTTATAAGCCTGCAAAAAGGGTACGTCTATGAATTATGTAGATAAAACTGCCTTTGGTAGTTTCAAAAAATCACTACACATGTTGACAATCTTATTCAAAATAAGTCGGATGCACCTCAGAACACCATGAGGAATAAATTATCCTAAGGATCAAATTTTCGTTTTAGTTTGTTGTTTTGGCAAGCATAGAAACAGAAACATTCGGGAAATGCTTCAGAACCATTTCAAAAGAGAAAACAGAAAATACAAAATAGAAGAAATGTTTACAAACATGAACTAATACCTATCCAAGTGCACAAAAGCCTAATTATCGATGATCAAATATACTTATATAAATAGATTGATTCACTATGTAAAAAGAAACAAAAAAAAAGAAGAGAAAAATCGTTAATGAAATCACAAAATCAAGCATTTTCAAATAATAATATTTCCACATGTGATGTGTTGACACAACATTGCTTTGCTATGATTTAACACTATTTTTTTATTAGAATTCTGCTGTGAAATTTCATTATTCCACTAGTGTTTTGCTGCGGTGTCCTAGGCAATGTAAGCGTTTTTTTACATTTTTTGAAGGAAACAAACCAAAGTTTTGTTCCTTCCTTGCCCCTACCAATGCAATTAGAGCCAGAGGGGTCAACAAACTGTAGGCAGATGCAAATCATTAGTTCCAAACGGAGATGCAATTTTCTTTAAGATCTTACATTAGCGCCTCTGGATTTATCAACAAAGCCAATGTCTGATAGTAGATCCAGAAACTGGTTCCTCATATCCTCCATCATTTGCAATGTTACTGGAGAGAGGAAATTTTTCCAACAGAAGGCTCTATCATTTCCACTGCGTTTTGCATCCTTCCAAGCTTCAAATGCTTTGAGAAGCGCAATGTGATCACTGCACCAGAATGGGAGAGATAATTTTATGTTTTTCTTCCCTGCTTCAAACCGTTGTACAAAACAAGAATTCCAGGAGGAAAAAAAAGAGCAGTATAGTTTTGAGTAAAAAACCAACCTGCAAGAATCACCAGCAAAAGATCTCTTTGCTGCATCAGCTTCCTCTTTCCTATTTATTGGAAGGACGAATGGGTCTCGATGTGCAAGAGCAGAAGCAATGGTTAATGCAGGATTAAGGCATTGAAAGATTGAACCCATGAGGAGCATCTTTCCAATATTTGGGTCCAAAGGTAGAGTGCAAAGGTGGCGTCCTGTTAAGCAAAATGAGCTGAGATTAGAGAAAAAGTTCAAAATTGGAAATCTAAAGCAACTCCACAGAGATCCAAAATCACACCAAGTGGGGTGAGCTCTTCACTATCATCTAAAGCCCCAATTGTTTTAAGAAGTTCAATTGCGTTTTGAACAGAGAGGGAATCTGGTGGCTGAAGCGCTTTTGCTAAAAATGTTCCAATGGTTCCAAGCTCCAAACTTTTAATAGTCAGGCATAGCTCTTGCAACGGTGTTCGAAGAATTTCAGGCAGTTGATATTGGGGCATTGCATCATGGATCAATTTCGGATACAATCTATAACAAACTCCAGGTTGCACACGGCCAGCACGTCCACGCCTCTGCAATTCTCTCACAAAAAGTACAAAAAATAAAATCGAGCAAGTACTCAAAAAATTTAGCTGCAACTACTCTAAATAATGTTGGTTTGCTGGAATAAAACTAGGAAGCATCTGAATGGTCCTTCCTTGGCCTCCCAATGTAATGACCATTCACCTAATTGGGGAAGGACAATTGCATCTGGAATATGTTGTCATTTTTTAGCTAACTAAGATTGCAAGGAGATTCCAAGGGGACGACCATTCCATTCCAGCCTCATTCTAGTAAATCAACACTGCCAAATGGTATGCTGGGGCATATTTTTAGAACAGAGACCGGATTAGTTGGTATTAGCTACCTGATGCGCTGAAGCCTTTGAAATCCATGATGGCAGCAGACAGGCCAGTTTGTTAAGAGCATCATAACTGGTTTCCTTTGCCTTTCCACAGTCGATGACATATACAACATCATCTATGGTTATACTACTCTCAGCAATGTTTGTTGCTAGCACAATTTTTCTGCAAACCACATAAGAGTGACCTATAAAATTTGGATGAACTTCGAGAGAGATTAGCGAAACTGTCTATCAACCAGATAAACCTCGAAAACTGGCTCTGCCTAATTCAGGTCACAGACAAATGATTAAAAGATGTATAAAATAATAGGAAACAGTAGTTACTTTAAGTTTTTTATATTTTACATTGATCAGATAGTAAGAACCCCGTATCACATAGGAAATGTGTGTACAAAAGTTCTACTACATGCTTTAAAAAGACTCTGGTCACTCTCGCATATGCTTCAGGTCTTAGAGTTCTTAAATCAAAATCCATTAAAGGAGATATTAAAAAGCATGATTTTAATCATTGCCTACCAAGTCATTTTCTTCAAACTTGCAAGCTATATTGTCAGTATAAGAGACAGAAGCATGTCCCACTAGTGTCTCAAGTGTTTCAAGCTCTCAAAGTAAGATGAAGATAACATGTCTATTTGGAATGAAATCCAACGCATCAGGATATGTCAAAAAAGTGTACATGTTAAGTGAGTTTTGTAAGCGGCCGACATGGACATAAGACCTTAGAAGTCATCTTACTTCTTAATTTATTATCCCTTGGAGAACCATGGCCCATATGTACTTCAAAATAAACTATCTAATTCCTTTTTATATAGCCTTGTTTTGGTGGGTGTTGGTGTTCAAGTAGTCACCCAACCCAATGTTTTTATTCATGTCATTTTTTAATCCATCAGTAAAAGTGTATTTTGGGACAAACCTAAACTCACTCGAAGGACACCCAAAATGCCGTGCATCCAATAGCATGTCAAATCCCCAATGAACATCACTAATGATGAAGTAGAGAAAGAACGAATTCTCAAGCAAAAGGCTTGAGGAAATACTAAAGATCATTCTAAACTACAGATACGAAGCTCAGTGTTGTCAACACTCAAAAGTACTCCTATTCTGCTCCCTGCAGACTCTCACAAAACATCAAATCGTGTACTCTAAATGAGCAGAATCTAAATTCCATTGTAGTGCTGGAAGTCAAGTCAAGCCATGACTGAAGGCCATAGAACAAGTCCATCTCGATTTATGTCATCAGACCACATTCAAAATATGAAAATATGCCGTGCTGCCACTCGTGACTCTGAGAGTTCGAATAACATTAGGCCAGTAACCACGGCTCTAGTTTGGCAATCAAAATTTTTCCACCAGAAACAACATTCACCAAAAATATCGAGTAGACTCTGAGAGTTCGAATAACATTAGGCCAGTAACCACGGCTCTAGTTTGGCAATCAAAATTTTTCCACCAGAAACAACATTCACCAAAAATATCGAGTACAATGCAAATTAATTGAAGAGAGTACTAAAGAGACGTAACCTTGGAAAGATCCAAATTCCTAAGACAAAGTAATTCATTAATTGAGGATAAAGTAATTCTTTTCCATGAATGGACGATGGCTACCTCGAGTTGGCAGGTGGGCGATCAAATATTTCACGTTGATTGATGGTGGGCATTGAACCATGAAGAGGAAGGACAAGAAACTTTCTGGGATCCCCAAGAAAACTATTTGCTTTAACTTTGTCAAGCAGCTTAGATATGTCATCCCACCCAGTGAGGAATACAAGAATGGCTCCATCACCTTCATAACGACAGATGTATTCAACTGTTGATTCCACCTACAAGACATTAGCCTATCCTTTAGGAAAAGACGCATTTCCGAAGCTAGAAATAACACCAATACCGCACAGGCACACAAGACCCTCTATGTCGAGGTAATTTTACAAGTATGCTTTTAAAAGTGAAAGAAAATGAGTAGTAATTGTTTGAAGCTTGTTCGATGCTGTAGTTTAAACCTTGTACAGTCGAGTGAATTTAGCAAAAATAAATTTGTATGATAACCTCATCTCATGATCAGTTAATCGCTCTTTCTTTTGACTCAGTACCGGTAATTTTGGGGTATCTCTATAGGCATGCAAAAATATATAAAAATCCTAATTTCTCTTGTTCCCAGTTCAAAACTATATAGAATTTTCTAGCATAAAAAATGACAAAGCACACTTAACTTGATCCCCACAGACATAACTGCTAACCATTCCTAGAATATATAATTAGTTTTGTCAACACCACCAAATGGGAAGGCTGACTCCTTCCCTCCCTACCCATCAAGAAGAAAGCGCCTCCTACATGTCACCTTAAGCAAAAAATTCAAGCAGGGAATCCTAAGACGTCCCTCATTGTTATTTCCAGTGAAGGAGTAGACTGACTAGACATTGGAACTTCGTATTCAAGCTCCACAATAACCCACAAACTTCTACCGTTCTACGAGGATTGATATATTCGACAACTTAAATTTGCATATATTTGCATATATGAACCATGTAGCACGGACACGGATATGGACACGGGACACGACAATTCTAAAAAAATGGGGATACGGACACGGCGGGGGACACGTCACATGTATAAATAAATAAAAAATAAATATATGTGCATATATATATAAAAAAATTATGAACAATTGTATATAAATAATTTCACAAATTGTATAATTTTTTTTCAAAGGCATAATTACAGTTTAACCCAAATGTTTTGAATAATCTAATATTAACCCCCCAAAATTTAAAAAATATTACATTTTGACCCCTAGCTGTGTCCCCAGCGTGTCCCCGATCAAAAAATAATAATAATTATTGGACACACCACGTGGCGTGTCCAATACGTGTCCCCGCCGTGTCCCCGAGTCCAATACGTGGACACGGCGCCCTTTTGGAGTGTCGGTGCTACATAAATGAATACTACAAACAGCTCTCTTGCTTTCTGCATCTTTCTTATCTTTTTGGGGTGTCACAAGTCACCCTTTATCTTGCTAAATTTGCATATATTTGCATATATGAATACTACAAACAGCTCTCTTGCTTTCTGCATCTTTCTTATCTTTTTGGGGTGTCACAAGTCACCCTTTATCTTGCTGAATAAGATGCACTTATGTGAGCATTATCCTCTCTCAAGGTAGCTGGAAGGTTTGCCATACCAAGGTGTTGCCTCTTTTGTCTACTGGAACCCTTAAACCCAAACTTGGGTTTCCTGGAAGGTCCTTGTACCATGTATAGTCGAGCATTTTCCTTTTACCTGCATAATGCCAAAGGAAATTTGTTTTGGCCTCCCACATTTGGGCAATGAATTATGCTTGTTCCTGAAGCCAAGCCCAACCTAGAAAGATGTCTTAAGCAAATGATCATGCTCTTGTTTCTACAGGTCCAAAAGCATATTTACAAGGCAACTCCAAGACACGACATTATATACATGTTTGTGTGTCTAAACAGACAAGGATTGACATTTTATACAAGCAGTAGCACACTGCGTGCATTTTCTTTGGATAAATTAGGTTAATGCAGCTAATGCTTACCCCATATGAAAACGGGAGGAAGCAGCAGAACATTTCCTCGCTTCCTTCTAACCTATGACCAAATTTCTCGTTTGCCATTCTACTTTCAATTGCATGGGCTTTGCAACTGGCATACAAATCTGATGTTTCTAGCCCCTTAGCATGAAACTATAACATACTCCCTCTGTTCTGTTCCAAAAAGATTGTCCACAACAACACGAGAACTTTAAAAATGCATTTTTGTTGCAAAGCACTCACATTTTTTCTGCTACTTACTAGATACCAATGATAAATTTGTAGGAATAAAATTGAATTCCTTTGACAAAAATAAATCTTTTCCAGTTCTCATCTGTAGAGTGGATAATTTTTTTCAAACAAAGGGATTAGTACAATGATGAATAACTAGTTTAATTTGCAATTGTGTTCTAAATATCTTCATCTATAAGAGGAACAAAGACAAAACCTAGGGTACATAGTGACACCAACTACCCAATAAAAGTAATTTTTAGGCACCACACGTCCTTCCTAGGACTAAGAGGAAGAAAGCTACATGCCAATAGCAAAACAGGTGCTTCAAAAGGGCTGAAAGAATCATGCAGATTCATTCCTTGTAAGGTCAAGAGTCATGAATATACGTACAAGACCTAAATCAAGCTGTGAACCAGACCAAGCTTCAAGAGATTGTCTTGTTGTCATGCTGAAGCTTTTGTAATGAGAATCAATATCAACTTCCTGCGGAGAGAGAGAGAGAGAGAGAGAAGCATTTGGTATAAGAAAGCTGAATAAATGATCAAAGCATGATGTATCCACTTGGGGAATAAAAAGTTAAATCACGTTCAGTAAGCACCAAAACTGACTTCTTTTTTCTACAAGCATGAATCATAACCAATGCTATAGAACTTTGAAGAAATGAGTCATTAGTAAACTGTATGCGCACTGCAAAAATTTAATAGCAGAGTAAGTCCAAAATTGACTCCCGATCATTTCAATGTGTTAAGGCATCCAACTCAAAACCAATTGGTAATGAGTGGAGACTAGAGAGGCCACCCAGGCTCATATACTAGTTTTGGAGGAGATAAATAACCAATGTGGGACAAACTCCAACACAGTGCCTGTCAGAGGTAGATATTTTTTTTATCATCCTAAAGCAATAGAGTGCTTTATGTTTACTACTTATCCCATCAATACCCACCTAGCAGGTTCAGTGACTAACCGCCTATGTGACACCTCATTTTTTACAATATTTTTACGATATGTTTTTAAACGATATTTTTACGATTTGTTTTTTGATATAAGAGCTCCCCTATATGATCACATGACGATATTAGATTTTTTAAACAATTTGCTCTGCCTCTCCAAAATAAATAAAAAAAACTTACCATACCATATTAGATTGTAACCACCAACTCATCTAAAAGCTTAAGCTGTGGTGAGAGGGGCAACTTTAATACTTATACCTTCAACAATCTGAATCAATTAGCTGTGGGCATGCAACAACATATTAGCAATTGTAGACTATAAATTCTCATGTAGAGGTTATATTGACTCGAGTGTCATAATTTTTAAGCACATTTTCATCAAGATGGTTAGATTACCACAAAATAAAATTACAGATAACATCTTGAAAAATGATGTCGAAACCATGCCTCAAACAACTCAGTTAAAGGATCTTTTTTAGACTCTTGTTGTCTCCCCCTTCTCCTTGAACTCCCTTGGTAGTTGTTAACTTCTGATTTGATACTGTAACGAGTTTTCTCCAACACGTCTTCTAGGAAAAACTCTGCCACAGGAAACGTCAGACCCTGCCAAAAACAAATCGTAAAAATATCGTCATGTGATCATAACATGTAACTGAACAAACACGAAGAATACATGTCCCCAGCCATTGTGTAATCCAAAATATAGTACCGGGATATGGATAGTTGGGGCGTTCCCAAAGTATTTGGAGAATAAATCAGCATTAATGGTGGCACTCATTAGAACAAGACGAAGATCTGGACGACGCGGAAGAAGGTCATGCAAAATTATTAAGAGAAAGTCCTCGTTCATTCCTCTTTCATGGATTTCATCCACTAACAAATGGCTAACTCCGGTCAAATCTGGGTCCTGAACCTGTATTTTACCAAAAAAAGAAGAAGAAGGAACCACATGTCAATGGGCATTTTTTATGACCACATAAAAACTTATGAGCTCCCACATACTGATTTTAAAAAAAGAGCTCCCCTATAAGCTAATGTTTAAATTTGCCTTCCACAAAATTACCCCTCCAATCTAATCAAAACATAATTTAATCAAATCGCAATTGCCTAATAGCCTCCCTCACCTTTTCTTCTCACACTATTAATCAACTCAAAATTACCACTTTTTTTTCAATAGAGAGAACAAATATAGCGTCATACACACAACAAAATTGTCTCTCCATCCATAAATGCAAAAAAATTATCATCCGTAGCAATCTTCAGAACATCATCCAAAAGCCAAATAAATCTCTTCTATGCTTTCAATACTAAAAACGTTGCCAATATCTAATCAACAGCATCAGATAACCACATTTACAAGTGTCTTATGAGCAAACATTTCCCAAAGGCGATTAAATTTGGCATATGACAGTAACCATCTACATTGAAGCTCTAGACTGGCATATGATAAATATAAGTACGGAGAATAAAGAACAGCAAGATATTTGCATTTGCTATCCTATCAAGCTTACAGAGAATCTGCGCTATATTTTAAGGTAACACTATAATCAGACACTGCTTGGTGCATTGCTAAATTGGTTTCTAGACTGTATAATCATCTCTTTGTGCATAGGACGCCAACCGTTGGGTCTGTATTCAATATAGCCTTCCCAGCACCCCTTATTTGAAGACTACCACTCGAGGGATTCACTCAAACATGTTCTTACCAGGGTTTCTAACGTCCCTCATCTTAAAGAGGCAAATAATCAACCCAGAACTCAGAGCAATTAAGTGCACAAGTAGCCGATCAAAGAAAAAAATCTGTGCACAAGTCTGATGCCAAAATAAGCATAAAAACATCATTTATACTCTCAAATAGTCACAGGTTACAAAACAGTAAATATCATCTTGATATTTTACAAATTAAAGAACCAATGTTCATAGTCAATGGACTTGCTCGATGATGAGCACAAAAGACTTGCTGCTTGTGGAGAACAGTGCAGTTCAAATTCGCCAACCACGCTAGTGACGTTGGTAATTTATAAATTTAAACAATGATACTATTTGCTAAGTCTATTTGCTAAGTTATAAGTTCCAGGACTTGACATGAGAATAGCATGAAAATCAAGCACCTCAACAAACCATTTCCAGATCATTAAAACGAAGCATCATGCATAGATGAACTGCAAAAGGGGCTTCTGACAGAAAAATAACAAGTATGACTGAAATCAGATTACCAGGCGCCGAATCAACACTCCAGTGGTGCAAAATAGTAACCGTGTTTGAGCCGAACATTTTGATTCCAGACGGATCTGGTAACCAACACTTTCACCGAGACTCTCTCCCCTTTCAGAGGATATTCGGGCAGCAACAGATATCGCAGAAATACGACGAGGTTGAGTGCATATTATATTGCAATTGGCACCACGGAGGGCTGATATCTCGTCCTCCAGAATGAACTGAGGGAGCTGCGTAGTTTTCCCACAACCCGTCTCTCCAGAAACTACCAACACCTACAATGCAAACCAAAACAAGAACAAATGGCAAACGTACTTCTAAGAACAGCGACCACAATAACAAACTAGAAGAGGAACCGTGTAAAAATTTCAATGAACATGGCAATTAGTAGACCATTCATGAAACGCATTGGGAATCTGGGATGACGTGTGACAATTCATGAAATAAATCTTATGGGGAAAACAACTATAAAAATAGAGTCAATTTAGAAAGCAATTGAACTAACTGCTATAGCCAAAGACCGATACCAATGCCAATACCGAGAAATATAACTACCTGCCTTTACGGACACATTGCCAACCGAAAACACTTTTCCTATTCAGATCAGCTAAAACTTTGGAGGTATTTCTCAATATCAAGATATTTTAAGGTACAAGGGAGAGTACAGAGATAGATTCAGAAATGAACGATTTGCATGCAGATTTTACAAAATGCAATTCAAAATGAGGGTCAAGAATCAAGAGCAACAAGCAAAAGCAAAGCGATAAGAAGCAGAAGTGTTTTAGACGGAAGGTCAGTACGATATTTTGGTGGAAAGTGATTCAACAACTCTACATCTCGATCCACTACTTGATGGGAAGTGACAGACTGCCTGTGCATCTCGATTCTTCAATATCACTAGGGCCACAACAATAGGACAACCACAGTCATCACAGCCACCACGCTACCACCCTCATGAATCCAACACAACCTGAAACCCATATCCCCCCACTGGCATTTCTACTCCAGCCGCCCTACTGCCACCTCAAATACCAGCACCATTTACATTGCCCTGCTTGCAATCCCACAACATCATCCCCAGGCCACAACATCATCCCCAGGACCCCAACTCTAAGGATTAGTATTGATTCATAAACCAAGTTTGCCAACCTATGTTTCCATCCCGTGGAGGGATGTCTTGAAAACTTCACTTACACTGCAAGCCAAGCAATTCCAAATCTCATCAAGCACATTCCTTGAGATTTCAAATTAGCTCATGTTTCTACAATGTCAATTACTTTCAAAGCCATAGGGCTTGCTTCTACAAGCCCTATCTCCAAAACCACCCCTCCACTCCATCCCACACCCCACCGTCTTTTCCAGAAAAAGAATAAAAGAAAGAAAGAAGAATAGAAGCATTATTCCCTCATGTTGCCACTTCTCAGACTATACAACAAGCATTGAATCCTATGTCCTCTTTGGCCATGATAGCACAATACATGTCGAGAAAAATTACTTCTTCAACTTCGAGAAAACAAATCATCATTCCCTCCTTGCCAGATTTGCATAAACGAAGTCAACTCTTGTTAATTTCTTGAATGGTGATCACTAACTATAGAAATCAGCATTCAATTTCTACTTATATTCTAATTTATTTAGTTTTTTACTTCCGAACGTCCAAAAAATTTCATTAATCACCATGACAGTATGACACTAGGCACTAACCTAAGGTTATGAAGATAAATTCCAATGAATCCAATCATAGACTAATATTATGTTACCAAGTTTTCTAGTTTTTTTGAAATTTGTCCCACATCAGTTAATTGTCTCCTCCAAAACTTTAACATGGTATCAGAGCAAGGGTTTCGGAGAATTTTGTTATTGATTGTTAGTTTGTTCTCCCATGTTTGTGCCATAAGTGCACCATTGTTTGTTGTGATCCATGTGTTATGGATCATTTGTTTACCTCTCCGGTCTCCACATGCAAGTCGGGGGTCGCATGTGTGGGGGAATGTTGGAGTTTGTCCCACATCGATTAATTGTCTCCTCCACAACTAGTATATGAGCCTGGGCGGCCTCTCCACTCAATGCCAATTGGTCTTGAGTTAGATGCTTTAGATTTTCAACGAGCATTTGCCCACTGAAAACCAGGGAAGAACATGAGAATTCAATGAAAATCTCACCACCATTGTAGGAAGAACATAACCTGAGATACTAGATAAGGTCAAGCAAGCAAACGAAATTAGCAAGATGATGTTGCAGTAGGAAATGCAAGCTTGTTATTAGCTTACTTGGTCTTTGATATCTTAACGCAAAAGAAGTTAATTTCTGGTTGAGAGTAGCTCAAAAAGCCTAAGTAACTGTCTGGAAAGATTTGAAATTCAAACGGAGGGCTTTAGTATTCAGTTTCACCAATAAAATAAGAGGTTTAGAAATAGTGGAGGATAAACTAGAGGTAGAATATAATTACTGCATTGTGATCCTTGTATAGTTACAATCCCGGACATAAGAGACTTCAAGCCACCCCAATTAGATTCGCTTCAAACCCACCACGATTAAGCTCCAACCCAAATGTCTAACTCATACACGAACTAGCAAAACCTAATTTTGAGCTATTCTTACTGAATGATTAAAGTCCCTTCATTTGAGTCCACATCAATCCAAAAGCAGCCTAATGTTAGTAGGAGTGTAGAACACGTGAAAAGAACTAACTCACAAAGTGAGAAATAACAAAAACCGACGTTTGACTAGATACACAATTTTGCAAACTTGCGTCTCAATACTCTCAACTAAAGAGTACATACAATTAGATTAAACAATGCAAGCAGCTTCTAAAAATCCGACCTGATTTTCTGCAACAGCCTTCAAAAACTCGGATCTCACTTTGAATGCAGGCAGCTTCTCTCTGAATGACTGCAATGCCTTCACATAATCACGCGTCTGCAAGTGATAAACAACTTAGATATGTCTCAAGAACTCTTGCCATAATCCCAAAAAATCAGGTTTCGCTGCAAAAATAGCAGTAATACTCATGTAATGCAACTTCCTGTAATGGGATCTTGGGTCCCCAAAAAGGTACCAATCCCAGTCTCGTCACTCACAACCCTGCGTTTTGGGTTGCTTTCAATTTGGTGGCCGTGAATACATGGGATATGGCTACAGGAACCTTTTTGTGGGAGAGGACCCTGTATCTTACCTTCATTTTCTCTTGTCTTTCTTTAAGTTCAAGACTAACTCTCTCCTTGCCAGCATCAGTCACTGAAACAGGGCCAGGTTTTGAAGTATCTACACCAGGCACCGACTGTTTGCCACTTTGAGATGACGAACTAGGGGAATTGTCTATGGGAACCGTGACTTTCGAGCTACCCAATAGATTCCCCACTCTTTTCTCAATTTCAGTAGACATTCGTATCTGCGAACAGGGTTGGAACTGTATATCAAAAACATATCATAAAGCAAAAAGACACTAATATGCGGCACTCGTCATTTGTACCTCTTTTTGTGAGGATCCATGTCGATCATCAAGATCTGCACGGTAATTCGGCAATGGAACCTTGCTCACAACAAGTGCCTTCCCTTTGTTATATGCATGACTTTCTTTCCACAAATACGAAACATGAAAGGAGATAATGAGGGAAACTAACGCAGTTGCTCTCATAAAAGAATACTCTTCAAATCAAGGCACAACATTAATCACTGCTCTAACATTGAAATTTGAATTCCACAGTCTACGGATATTCATAAAAGAGGACACAAAACCATAAGCCCTAATAGTGTTAGACAACAGCGATATTTAGCGTGTAACAACCATCGGCAACCTATGATAAGAATCCCAGCCACCAGATACTCCCACATGCAACTTTTAGATTTCACATTTCCCCGTACCAACTTATTATAAAGTTATTCCTAGTATGCCGTTTTCATTTCCCAATACTTTGCATGCACCCTTGGATATGACAAATAGTCAATAGTAAGCATAGATCAACAAGAAGCTAGATTACCGGCCATGGTTGTCATAGTTAAGCTACCAATTGTTCCGAACACTGAAGCTATCAGGAAATGGGCCCGAGCCGCCCAACAATATATATATCAAACTATTTAACGCCCTCCCTCAAGTGCAACGCTTTCTTGCACGTGAAAGAAACAAATGACCATAGATAGAACAAATAAAAATAAAAACAAAAACAAAATATGAAAGGAAACCAATTGACCTGAAACTTAAGCTATTAGAAAAATGGGCCCAACAATACATATCAAGCTATTCAATAGTCAAAATCATGGTCCCAAGCATTGGATCACAAGATCCTTCGATCCTAGTTTTGCCAAAACAATTCAGATCAATATGAAATCAGTATCGGAAGGGACTATATAGGTAGTCTTAAGGTGGGTCATTGAACTGCATGTAAATACTCCCCATGCCGACATTTAAGGACTCTTACTCTACTTGCTGACTTTGGGAGACAAAAGTTTTACTCTTAAAACATTCCACAAGGCATACACCCATGGGATAGAGTACCTGGTGTTTTCACAAAGATGAATAATTCAAATGTTGGATTCTGATATGCATTATTATATAGTACCAAGGATGATTGGATGTTGATCAATGTGCACGGGTTGGAAGCAATGCAAGAACATTCTGGTGTCAGAAATTTGAAACCATAGCTCTTAGCTTCTGTATTGACAATGTGGAACTTCTTTTCCGTTGCTCTTCTTTAAAATGCTAGTTTCAGGGTGAAGAGAATTTAAATGTTTGAAAACAGTATTCGTAGCTAACGCATTGCTAATCCAGCCCTTACTACCTAGTAGTGGGACTGTTGAGTTATTTTAGTCAAGAAGTACGAATATTTCTTTAATTGGTAAAGATTTAGCATATGGAAGCTGCACAAGATCTAAGCTATACTCCGTCTATCAAATTGTTGGTCCTCATTTCAAATGGGGGATGTCCCAAAAAAGTAGCCTTTGAAAGTCAAAGCAAAAGTGTTCAAATCCTCTCTTGTATATACTCTTAAAATATGGATGGTTTTAAAACGGAAATAAAGGCTGGCCATGTGTAAACTAATGCTTTTCAAGTTGAATTATGCACATTTATTACATGTCCCCCTGAAAAGTTTTGACAGTACCTAGAAAGACAAACATTGGGTACGGAACATTAGTTTAATCTTTAGCATTCAAAAAGTGATCTTTTAGAAAACTGTAGAATTGAGCAATTCTTATTCGACTGTGTTCTCTTTCGACTCTCCTACCATGAGGCTCTCCCTCTGACACTGGATTCCAATTTTAACAACCTTGGTAGCGGCACATGGCACACAGCTTGCAAGCCTCAAAGAAAACAAATTATAGTTGGATTTGGATTTGGCCCAATAACTACAAACCTGAATCTCCGGAAGAAATTAAAACCCGTGAATGCTAATGATCAGTATTGATCACCCGATAGAACTGTAGCAATAGTGATCCTAAAGTATATGGTTTCAAAACACAAGAAGCTCATTGCTTAACCAAAAGAATACCTCATGAAAACTTACAAGTAAAGCTCTAACTGATAAGCCATATCAGACAAAATTTGCTGGTCCTCCCGACTGTAATTACGCTTGATTATCAACTCTTGCTCAGCGCCTCTCTTAAACTGCTCCATCTTACCCCACCACTCATTCTCATCCAGAACCTCCATCTGGCCCCCAAAAAGACATATATGCGTAAATGGTTACATTTCATATACACAGCGACCGACGCAGAATTTCAAAGTTGGGCAGGCAAAAGTTAAAGAAAGCAAAACTTTGTAACGTATAAAAGGCAGTATTAGTTTCACCAATTTAAATTGTAAAAATACTACCAAAAAGATTGTCAGTATGTTTTCGATCAACGTATTCAATCAATTACTAAGATATCTATGAGTATAATATAACTACGTACAATATTATATGCATCACTATACTATTTTAAAAGTAAAATGATTGTACAAAAAAGAAATGTGTTGCTAAAATTAAGATTATTTTTCTAAAACCTCTTGGTTGGGCGAAAGGTTGAATTGTTCAAAATCAACCTTGGGGTTTGGCCCAATAGTTGTGTAGGGTTCTACTATACAATTGTTCAAAATCCTTTGAGGCGTGAGGTTTAGGGTTAGAGACAGCAGGTTGGCGTAATCTAACTTATACTAACAACAAAATAAAAAATATACAATTTTCAAGTTTCAAGTTTCCGAAAAGAAAAAAGGCTATTATAATTCTAAATAAAATTTAAAGCCCGTCCTTTAACAGATCATGCAATTGCCAAGAAAACCTTGAAATGGAGCCTGCAATTGTACCTCTGCTGCTTGTTGTCTCAGGCGCTCGGCGCGCCAGACGGGGTCCCACCACCGCTGCTCGCCGCGCCCTCCCCCGCCACCGCCGCCACGTCCGCCACCACGGCGTGCGCCGCGTCCGCTGTTGGGGCCTCCGCCGCGACGGCCGCCTTGGAAATTGGGACGGTTAGACATGGCGGATGTGGAGAGGAGAAGATGTCTAGTAGAGAGAGTGTTGTTGTTGAAGATGAAGGCCCGGTAGAGAGGTGTGGTGCCGCCGACAAGGCGTAGAGACATCAGACACACGTGCGCGACACAAGGGCATGGCTTTATGTTCGCACCACCAATTGCCCCTTTGGTCCCGTGCTAAGGAAAATATTCAAAGTAAGGTTTTTTTTAACGAAAATGATATTGGCACCGACGGGTACCATCCCGAAATCGTACCGATGGACTCGCTGGGCCCACTTCGGCCACCGGACGGCCGATCCGAGCCGTTTAAAAATTCTTAAAAAAAATACGAGAGGGCCTTCGCGGTAATCAACGGCATCCGACGCGTGTAGGGTGCTCGATCCAAACACCCATTTTTCGTATATATTCACATACATATATATATATATATATACAAAAGGGGTGTTTGGATCGAGCACCCTACACGCGTCAGATGCCCTTGATTCCCACTTTGCACCCCTCGTTTTAAAAAAAAAAAAAATTTGGATGGCTCGGATCGGCTATCTGGTGGCCGGAGTGGGCCCGACGAGCCTGTCGATATGATTTCGAGATAGTACCCGTCAGTACCAATAGTGGGACTATTTATTTTTTTAATTAAAAATGATACTGTATAATAAGAGACTGAATTGTCTCGTAAAAGGGTAAAATGAGATACTTAAAAAATAAGAATCTTAGCATAACGGGGTCGAAGGGGCAACTCGTGATATCTTATTACTTCGATTCCAAAAGATAAGTATCGTAAATTTGGACGGCTCGGATTGCGAAAAAAATGAAGTTATTTTACTTACGATAGTATTCCTGCTTAACCATGGTCAACGATATTGTTGCTTGTAAATTTACCACAGTATTCAGTCCTTGGGTGGGAAGGAATTGAGGGAAGTGTGTAGTTCATAATGGACTTGGATTTAGAGCTTGGAGGAATATCAGAAAGTACACCTGGTTGGCTTATTAGATCCCGTTCCGTTTAATTTTTCGCTTTTGTTAGTTTTGTATCAATTTTTTGTGAATTATTGATTCTTCTCAACGAGACGAATTGGAAAAGTTTAAAAAAAATTATTTGTACCCAAATATTTTTAAAAATAACCATTTTTTAGCAACAACAAAAAAAACTTGGCTTAAAAGTTGTTATTTTTCAAAATATTTGGGTAAAAGTAAAAATTTTTACTTTTCCGATTTCTCTTGTCGAAACGAATCAATAATTCATAGAAACTTAGCTTAAAATAAACAAATATGAAAAAATTTAAATAAGGACAAAACTAACTTATTTTTTTAGAAGTCAACTGGAATGTGTTGTTTTTACATAAACACATAAAGTCAAAATAGGTCAGAACAGAGGACCTAGCGTTTGCTGGGTTAGGACCCTGTGTGTTCAAGGTTAACACTTGCGTCCATAGGGTTTAACCTTGAACACACAGGTTATGGGGTTGCGCGCACGCAACCTGAGACAAAAAAACAAAGTGTAATGTTGTCTCAGGATTTTGATACCTGGAAAACTTTGGGCTATCAATACATTACCTAAACTACCTAGATGTACTTAAGGAGAGTTGGAGAAGATCTATCTACCTTGGTCCGAAGTTTTTAGAGCTTGGAATGAAAGTTGATCTTTGTGTTCAAGGAAGAAGATGAAGTTGGAAATGGTGATAGAGGTGATAGAGGTGATTGAGAGCTAGTGTTCGAGTGATTTCAGTAGGTATGAAGTAGTTGGTGATCGACGGGTCTGCAGCGGCTTCAGCCTTCGATCTCCGGCGAGAACGAGCTCAAGTTGATGTGACTGGTCTATTCAGGAGAGTTTGCTATGTGTCCATACCTGGCCACTCCAACCCCCTTCACGAGTGTGATCAACGGATCTGACTCCGACGTCTTGGCTCCAGACAGCTTTCTTTTTTTTCTTTTTCTTTTTTCTATATTTTCGAACCGATAGTGTCTGCTTTTATTGTACTGTGTTTTTCTTTTTTAAGTGTTTTCTTGTATTTGCTAAGAACCCAGTTTTCCAAGATTTTCTCTCTCTAGATTTGTTGACCAAGGAGTTTGTGTTTTGCTCTCTATTTAGCTACGAATTTCAGAGTGCAAATGAAGAAGGAAGATGTTCTGAATGTTACGATACACCAACACATGGTTATTTTGACAAGAAATCAGACCTGCACATGCCTTGATTGCCTCCTTAAAGCCTTCTCCACTCAAATGGATTGCCCGCAAACAAACTTTTCCTCTCTTATTGATCAACCAACCCAATTGATCACAATAACCCATATCTTCACTCCCTTCATCTCTAGGATCCACCCATATATGCGTGCTCGTACTCGGGGATGTCATACCTGGCTTACCGAGGAGAACCACCCTGCAGCTTGAAGACCAGATTCGACTCACGAAACAAAGAGAGGATGCTCCTGGCTAGCTATTCTGCTGTTGTTTGTTGTGTTCTTTCTTCTGGTGGAGTTGCTTTGTTGATGGTGGCTCTGATTCTAGGGAAGGCAGAGGTGGTGTTGGACTGTGAGGGTTGTAAGCCGAGTTGGGCAGCCGCGGTGTTCTACTAGTAGTGTAGGTTAAGTTTTTTTTTTTCAAAAATCTAAAACCTAAATAAACTATAGCAGATATTCAATAACGCTCAAAACACCCCTCAAAAAGGCAACACAAAGGACATGGAGTCACACAAGAAACTAGATCATTTTGTCTCTCGAAGCCTTCAACATCTTTATTTTCTCTTTAAGCTTCTTTCTAGTTTCACCTCTAGCGGGCGTAGGTGATGTGGAATCACCCACCACCTGGTTCAAACTTTGATGAAGTCCAATGAAATCGGCTTCCAAAGGGATCCTTGGAGGCTCTCGAAAACAACGCGTTGATCAACGAAGAGCCGCGGGAGGAAGCTGTTGTTGATTGTTACCCCGAGCTTGGACAACAGGAGTAGAGACACAAGATACAGGATAACGCCCAACCGGAGTAGGCACAATCCCTGCATCTTTGTTTGTTACTTTCACCATTGAGGAAGCACCCGAATCCTCACTCTCGAGAATGCCAACCTCGTTTGCTGTAAAAGAAGCACATAAAGAAGAAGAGATGGTCAAAGGAGTTCTTTGGGCTTTCTTCCTCTTTCACCTCGACCCATTCACCTTTATCTGTGTAGGTTAAGTTAAGCCATTCTATGTAGCATATCCATTGAACTGTGATCATGACAATGGTTCCATGTGAAATAAGCAATTCCCAAAACCACAATGACGGGTTCATACGTCGGGCAAAAATAAGCATGTCACAATGACGGATTCAAAACCGCAATAGCAGGTTCCCAATGGCCATTTTCCACTGGACAAAAGGTAGGAAATACATGGAGATGGCAATGACATATTCATCAACACAAGACTTGAACAAAATACCCATAGGAACCCTAGAAATCCGCAACTAGGAGTTGTAGAGGCATCCAAATCAATACTTCAAACAAATTTTCATTCCGTATCATAAATCTCTTTCAAACAACCACCACAGAGCCTCTTAAATAAACTCCCCTAAACGATAAGATAAAGATAGGATACCATGGAAGAGAAAGACTAGCCTAATAATACCTCCTAATAGATAAATCCTAAAATAACAGCTAAAGCTACAAGATACTGTAATATCCTTAAGAAGATAAAATATAACACAAATAAATATATCCTCCAGGATCAAATACAAATAACCTATCTCGTTCCCCATCACAAACACCAGGAAATAAAACAGTCTTCGTAACTTAGTAGTTACTGTACCACTAAAATAGCTTCTGGGGGTAGTTTTGTTTCCAGCAGCCTAGCACACTTTCTACGCCTTTCTAAATCCTCAAAATCCACAAACCCGTAGTTGTCAACGACATATGGAGAACGGGGATTAATTACCAGTTTATCAAGGGAGACAGCAATCTCAAGCAAGGGTGAAGCAAGTTCAAAGTCCTTGGCATGCCCAATAAAGCCAACCAACTCCACAACTTTCAGGTATTGGTGCCGATATTTCGTAGACGCACACGCTTGCGCCTCTCTAACTGCATAGAGCTCCTCCAATGGCGATGATGATGACAATGATAACTGTCACAATTGAAGATCCATAAATGTGCTTTTTTTTCGAGAGAAAATAAGATGATAAAGGTGAAAAAAAAAAACCCATGTATATTAGTAAGCTGCAGTATAATGTTGTACCTCTTTGGAATTGGACGGCATTTTCCTTGAATAGTGCGAGAAAGAAGGCAATAAAATCAGAACCAGAAAGATCATTGTGGTTTTTGTGTACAAAATGAAGTTAAACACTAATACAGATTTGCATGACGCAGGTAATATGATCAGAATTATCCTTCTGAGTAATACAGATTGTCATGAAGCCTGTCGATCCAATCGTAAGTGGTAGAATCTCTTCATGTGTCAAAAACCTATATTAGAAGATGCCTAGGGGTTTAGGAGCCCAAATGCCATACAAGGAGAAGAGGTCAGCCAATGATCTCTAAAAGCCCTCACAAAAATACTTCACACGAGAATTAGCCACCGAACCTACCTCCATCCATACTCCCTTTCCCCCATGGTAACATTCACCTGAACCTTCCAAAATAAGCTAGTAACTTTGCAAGTCTCTAGAATCATCCCAAAATCATAGAATTCCCTTGCACAGAAAATCAGCCAAAATCTTTAACATCAATGGATATTGGCATATTGCACAACAACAAACTTTTTAGTGACAAATGTCTCATTACGATATGAATTCTTCGTACATACAGTGTAATTTAAATCGGCCTAGGAGGCCAACTACTCGGCGCATAGGTTCTAGGCGGCACCTGTAACACCCCGTCCCACATCGGAAGTATACATGGATGATCTTGGGCATATAACAAACCTTGTAGGTTATTACTAGTACCTTGTGCTTAAGCTTTTGGGCCATGTGGTGTGGCTTGTGGATCAAAACATCCCTACAGTAGCCGCCTAGGAATCAGCTTCCGTAGTGGTACAATTAAAACAAAAAAGTTTATAAGATTAGCAACATTTGCTCAAAAGAGCTCATATTGGAATAACCAAACTTAGAAACATCTTAGCAACTCATCAAAATTTGGCTATTGGATAATCAAAACTACACATCTTTTGCCAATAATCAAATTTAATTGTCTTCACATTTTCTCAATCAAGTATACCATCATTACACAAAAACCTTCTTTCTTCCATTTTCAACATGTTTATAACAAAAATACTTTTAAAAACAATTTTTATTTTTTTTTGCAAAAACAGGTTTTTTAAACGTTTTTTTTAATAATAAAACTGTTTTTCCCAAAAAAATTTTAAACTGTTTTATTTCAAAACAGTTTTTTTATTAAAACTTTTTTTTTTCAAAATCTGTTCTTTTGAAAGAAAAATCTTTTTCTATTCAAAACTGTCTTTTTAACTTTTTCCTGAAAACTGTTTTTTTTAATCAAAGTATTCCAAAAACTATTTTCTATTTTTCTAATAACCTATTTTCCGAAGGTAAAGAATAAAGAATTATTTCTTTAGCCTCTTGCAGTATTTTATTCCCTCTCTAAACATGTACCCCTCCTCTCTCTCTCTCTCTCTCAAGTGGCAGCTTTTTGAAGTAGTAATATTTTTATCAAATAGAGGTAAAATACCTACCTTTGCTGTAGAGATGAGGAAAAAAAGTGGTTGGCTAAAATACAAAAGATAACATTTTGATAGCCATTTTACGTTTTATTGGTGTACATGCTCTAACAAGAGGGTTTGATAATGAATCCTATTCCACCCTGTATATCCGGGTTTTAATAACTTTTATTATTTAATCCCTAAAGTATCAAAAAATTGATTACTTGGTCCTTAAACTATTAAAAATATTTATTTAAGTACAAATTGAAATAGCTACATTTAATGTTCAATTTGTAAAAGTGGAAATCATGATACATATATATTGAGATATATACATCACCACTGTTACAGATACCTAAATTTATTTTTACAAAATCTTAATACACTCCTCATGAATTGGTCTCTCTCAAACTACATTTGCCAATTGAGGACCAGACCTACTCATTTATAAATATCAATACATTTTCCGTGTGGTGCACGGGTAAAAAATTCAATAATTCTTCTGTTAAAAGAGAGTTTTAATTACGAAGTTCAAATCTTAATTGATTTTTTATTTAAACGCAAAGGAAGGTAGTATACATTGCCGATGATATAGAGTTAGCATTTTATATTCGAAAATATTTTCTCATTTTGGAAAAAAAATTATTTATCTTTATTTCCTTAATATGTATCACAATGTCAAATTTATATGTCGATGATTCAAGTGTGTTTGGCATAAATTAATTTTTTAAAGAAAGTGGGTATTATTGTTGTTTATTGAGTTTTTTGTTAAATTATCGAATGAACCTATAAGCGTCATTCCACGATTGACTGCGCCTTTTACTTAGTAGGGGTCCATCGAGAATCTTTCCACCCAATTAATCCCCAGGACTCGATTAGCGCCTAGCCTAATTCGAACTACTTGCTCCCTGGATTGATCTACGTCCGCTTTAGGGCGTATCCTACGTAAGAGGAAAAAAAAGACAATAAAAAAAATTTATTTGTGTATTTTTGTAATTAGTTAGCTTTTGGGAATTTCATGTCATAATTTTATACTTTTTATACTTCACTCGTTAGGCAAACAATTAGCAAGAACTTGTTTCAATTACGTCATAAGGAATTTGAACAAACGCTTCAAATACAATATGAGAAAGTGCGGCATGTGGAACCTCAATATCCACGTGCTTATTAGCTAGTAAATGACAATTGGCACATACATTACACCCCGTAGTCGTGCTAGAGAACTAGGGATGAATCACGGTCATGCTGATGTGCTGGTGATGATCAAGGATAGATTTAGAAATTTTCATTAATGGAGGCACACAAATTAGTAAATTTAACCCATATGTTTATAATTTCTCAATTAATACATTTTTTGCTAAAATAACAAATTGATGAGTATATTTATAATTTCATCTTATAATTAGCAGAAAAAGGATGTGTTTGCACAAAAAGATGGTGTGAAAATTTAGTACTAGATGAAATAGATTAGACAAATATCTTCATAATGTAAATCTAGAGTTCTTTTACTAGAACACTATCATAAATTTTTCGAGTACATTTGAAATATTTAAGAAAATTAATATAATTTTACAAAATCGAGTGGGGTCCGTGCCCTCACGGCCCCCCTCTGGTATCCAGCCCTAGTGATGATGGCAAGTTGACATACAATCGTTTTGGTTATAGTGATAAAGTAACTGGTAAGGACGTTTAGAAATGATTATGGGATGGAGGTTGAGGGTGTTCACTGTTCACAACTTCTCACATATGCAGTTAGTCACAGTGGCCCATAGGTACTAGCAGCAATGCAGTGGTTGCATTGTCGCGACTCCATTCCACATTGTAATTTTGTGTGGGATATTGGAAATACAGGTTGGAGAGAGAGAGAGAGAGAGAGGAATTTTTTGAGAATCTTAAGGGCACCAGATTTTATATATCTTACTTTTTAGGTAAAGTAGAGAACCAAGTGTTGAAAACATCCGTACAGTAGCCGCCTAGGAATCAGCTTCCGTAGTGGTATAATTAAAACAAAAAAGTTTACAAGGTTAGCAACATTTGCTCAAAAAGAGCTCATATTGGAATAACCAAACTTAGAAACATCTTAGCAACTCATCAAATTTTGGCTATTGGATAATCAAAACTACAAACCTTTTGCCAATAATCAAATTTAATTGTCTTCACATTTCCTCAATCAAGTATACCATCATTACACAAAAACCTTCTTTCTTTCATTTTCAACTTGTTTATAACAAAAATACTTTTAAAAACAATTTTTATTTTGTTGCAAAAACAGGTTTTTTAAACGTTTTTTTTAATAATAAAACTGTTTTTCCCAAAAAAAAAAATTTAACTGTTTTATTTCAAAACAGTTTTTTTTATTAAATATACAAGAAATTGGATCCAAAAAAAAGTTCTTATACAAGAAACAAAATATTTTAAATTTTTTACCAAAGTGAACGTTTTATTTTTTAAAATGATTGAACCAGGAATTTAAGATTGCCATTCAATAAAGAATGGAACAGATTTCCACATTTCTATTTTTGTCTCTTTCAAACGTTGTACTCATGGAAATACGGTATCACATCCCTATTATTATCTCCTCTAAGCGTCAGAACCATGAGAATATGACATCACATTCGTATTTCTCTTTAAGATTCCCACCATCCAATATTAGCCAAATATCATGGAATCCAAAGTGAGCCTCCATGACTTACGTTTCAATTTTCAAACAAGGCTAGAATATGAATAGGAATATGGTTCATGATAAAAATATCCAACCAGCCATCAAATATCCAAATTGAGAAAACCTTATTCCTTTCCCTCCTCCATGGTAAAGAAGGTTGTCAACTCTTATAGATTTTCTGATTTAATTGAACGTCTAATCCATATAGTGAGTCAAAATTATTTAAGTTATTGAATTAATAAGTTCTTGGTTCTCGAAAATTAAATTCTCATCTGCATTCTTTTAGACTTAACTTAAATTTGAAAGTTTTGTCCTTATTTGAATTTTTTTTCGCATTTTGTAGTTTTGCGCCAAATCTTTTTTGGGTTATTGATTCATCTTGACGAGAGGAATCGGAAAAGTAAAATTTTGGCACTTTTTATCCAAGTATTTTGAGAAATAACCATTTTTTTAGTGCAAAAAAATGGTTATTTCTCAAAATATTTGGGTAAAAGTAAAAAAAATTACTTTTTTTAAATCTGGCTTAGCTACTTTTTTCAAAAAAAAGTAGTAGGCACTCACCCAATGTGGCTATAAATTGGTCAAGAAGTTCCTAACCATGGTCCTATCAATTAACTGAATTAAGAGCTTAGATTCAAATGATGAGATGCTTGTACCCAAGTATATTGATCCGAACAATCTTGTATATATGAGTGATAATGAATTCAAAAATATACTCACACAACAATCCAAACACAACATCAAACACAACCTCTCACATACATGTGGGCTCCACACACACTACTATGTGTGGAGCCCACATATATGTGAGAGGTTGTGTAAGTTATTGTGTGAGTAGCATTGTTGTTTCTTATATGTCTTGAGTAATCAACCTCCTTTATCCCTCTCCACCCAGCAATTATATGATATACCTGATGTCCTTGATAGTTGATACATTAGCTGCAGTTTATTGGGTTCAGCATTTCCTTTTTTGTATCCCCGTTGCCCGTTTACTGTCTTTTTGCTGTTCCACTGTTTTCTGTCTGTGAGGAGGAAATGTAAATTGATTAGTTTGGAGATTGAGCTATCCATGGTTTTTGGTTTCATAATGTGGACTTGATTAGGATTTCTCAGCTGCTCCTATGATTCTGATGGAGAAGTTGTGATGCCATGTCTTTGAGAAGTTGTCCATTGCAATCATGAGGTTTGTGGAGGAGTATTAATATGGTAGAATTGGCATGGCAGTAACTTGGGAGTGACATTAGAATAAGAACAAGAATTCGGAAGACTGCAACACCTTTGCACGATCCCATCTCTTCATATGAGATATCTCCACAAACAAAAGAACAGCTAGCAGTAGCGGCAGAAAAGTAATTCTGTGCTTGATGCTATGTTTAAACGTCTAGGAACTTGACAGAATAGCACTCTATACCAGTCCCAAACCAAAAGCAAGAGAAGAAAAAGGATAATTGCATGCATTTGTTAACATCTTGAAATGTTCAGAAACTTAACAGCGTAGTACGTACCCTATATATAAACGTCCATTAACAACTCAAAAATAGATGTTCTCAAAGAAACTGCAGAATCTAGCTACAAACCAATGATTATGTTTGAGCATTCCGAAGATCACATCGTATACTCATCTGTTTCTTGTTCCCCCAATTGTATTTTTTCTTTTCTGCTGCACCTTTTCCTGCCAAATTCGTCTCTTATTAATGTTTACGGGGAGTACTTATTTCAGATGACTGTGGTGTGGAAAAAACTTATATATGCAGAGACGATATGCCGGACTACTCGCGAATGATGGAAGCTAAAGACTCTAGTGAGACGCAGCAACGGATGGAGCACTTTCACTCGATGTTTCGAGTTTTTAGAAGTTATTTTTTTGCTCCAAGTAGTAAGATATATCATCGATCCTATACTTGACAATTCCTATATAAAAAGGTTAAATTATTATTGTTATAAAAAAAAGTTTAATTTTTTTTTTATAAAAAAAAAAAAAATAGGGGGAAATTATAAAAAAAAAAAAATATGAAGAAGAAAACCGTCATAAAAATTTTAGTTTCACAAAGGCATCAATTAGTTTTACAAAGGCATCAAGTTTCACAGATTTTGATTCTTCTGGCTTATTTCTGTTTTTTTATATATAAACTGGATTGCAATAAAGAAAAAAATTTGCCGTAACTACAGTCTTCATGTATATTGGAAGGATAATTTTAGTAGTAATAGTTTGTTTCTACTGAAACCATTGAACTTGGGGCCGACTATTCGCAATCCTCAAATTTTCTCCCGTAGCCCGTTAAAAATTTTTGAAAATTATATTTCAGTAACTAGATGTCGAAAATATATTCAACCTTCGGTAAACAACTGCCGAACATACATTTCGGTAAATAGCTGTTGAAAATAAGATTATATTTCGGTAACTACATGTCGGAAATGCACAAGAAACATATATTTCGGTAATTGGATGCTGAAAATGTATCTCAATTTCGGTAACTAACTGTCGAAAATGTATCTCAATTTCGGTAACTAACTGTCGAAACATATGGAAATTTTTAACGGGCTACGGGAGAAAATTGAGGGGTGCGAATAGCAGCGCCCTTGAACTTTTGGAAATCGTGGATTGTGAATTAGCTGCAGGCTGATGTGTTCACTTCTTTCTTTGGGAAAATTTCACGTAGGCACCTAACCTTTCACACAAATCACATATAAACATCTGACCTTTCTTAAATTTCATATAAACACCTGAGCTTTCTAAAAACTCATCAATTCAACACCTGCCGTCACCCCTCCGTCTAAAACCAAACGGAAAAAAAGTTAAGTGCTCTAATTTTTTATTTGTTTGAACCAGTGCGAAAATCTTATTTTTCTGATCATTTTATCCTAAAGAATCATACTAAAGCTCTCGTTAGTCAGCCCTAAGAAAGTCGTAGAATCAAATATCTCTTAGGGCTAACTAACGAGAGCCTTAGAGTCAAAAATTAATTATGATTCTTTAGGATAAAATGATCAGAGAAATAAGATCTTTGCACCGGTTCAAACGGATTGAAAATTGGAGTACTTAATCATATTTTTTAATATATAAACGGTTTATACATGGTTGAAAAATTAATTGCTTCAATTTTCAATTCGTTTGAACCGATGTGAAGATCTTATTTCTCTGATCATTTTATTCTAAATGGTCATAATTAATTTTTGACTCTAAGGCTCTCGTTAGTTAGCCCTAAGTGATATTTGATTCTACGACTTTCTTAGGGCTGACTAACGAGAGCTTTAAAGTCAAAAATTAATTATGATTCTTTAGGATAAAATGATCAAAAAAATAAGATGTGTCCATATCTCTGAATCTCAACCAACCATCCTCTTGAGACTTAAATCCATGACTCCACTAAAGAAGGCCGGGTTATGCCAATTGAGCTAAGAGCTCATTGGCGACAAATTATTGATTAACTCATTCATCAGTTAATCAATAATTATGGCTTAGATCAATGTAGCCACTTGGCATTCATCAATTTTCTCAATCTTTGTCTTTTTTTTTTTTTCCTTTCCTCCTGGGGTATGCCCCTTGTAGGCTGTACATGCAAGCTGATAAATGAGTATATAACGTAAAATGTAAGTATCTCACGTTAAATGTGAACTGATGAACGAGTATATAACGTTATATATGTACAATAACGTTATATTGACATTATATAAGGACGTTAAACTTACAAAACCAAAATCATTTTAGGTTTGCATCCTTAATATCGTTATATGTGGTCTTCTGTCATGAGTGAATGAGTATATAACGTTAAATGCGAGCTGATGAATGAGTATATAACGTAAAATGTAAGTGTCTCATGTTAAATGTGAATTGATGAACGAGTATATAACGTTATATATGTACAATGACATTATATACAGTGTATTAGAAAAGGAGAATCTTCTGTTGCTCTATTCCAACGTAACTGTCGGGATTTAAAACGTAGAACGGATAATGGGGGATAATGGGCTAAAAGTATGGAATTTGAATGGAAAGGGTAATTTTGTCAGGCACTATTTCCTGCAAACATTGTTTCCATAAGGCGCTAAAAAAACATAATTTTTTATGGAAACAATGTTTGCAGGCTCATGTGACCTGTTGCTAGGGGAGAAATTCTTTGGGTGCTAATAGCGTATGGCTGACATGGTACGTGATGCGCACATTCCAACCGTCCAACAATGGAACTGACGGTTCGGATTGAAACACACTTTTTCTTTTCTTTTCTTTTTTTAAATCCATTCGATACTTTCAATCCGGATCGTTGGTTGCATTTTTGGACGGTCCGGATGTGCGCGTGTCGACGATCAACGACGAAGAAAGTCTGGGACGTGGGTTGATCTCTGCTTTTCATCGGTAGATCTCGATGTTGGAGTGACGACGGCAATCGTGGGCTTGACGACGGCGACGGAGACGACGCCGGTATTTGAGCGCTCGAGGACGGCGACGACGATCGAGTGGTTATGAAACGGATGAAAATCGGAGGGGGGGAGGAAAAGGGGAAGGGTTTTGTAATTTTTTGAAATGGGATAATTTTGAAATGAATGAGACGGGGCAAAATGTTTTTTAAAATCAGGGGTATATTGGTCTTGCCGGGTTCATTTAATCCCTAATAATAGGCTAGTGGACTTAAGGGGTTATGAAACTTAGAAGTGGACTAGATGGATTTGGAAACTGCTATAGTGGACTTATGCAAAATTCTCCCTAAAAATTACTCTATCACAGACCGAGATCCCAATGGAAAGGGGCATTCTATCATAGATCATTCACATGTGCACATCACATCAGAGTTTAACAGGTTAATCAAAACGGGAGAGTAACAAAAGGGTCCAAGTGATACTAAAATGATACTACTATTAAGGAGGCAAAGTTTTTTAGTTGAAGAGGTAAAATGAAAAAGTGTGATAGTTTAATGAGTTAATCAATAATTTGTCGCCAATGAGCTCTTAGCTCAATTGGCATAACCTGGCCTTCTTTAGTGGAGTCATGGATTTAAGTCTCAAGAGGACGGTTGGTTGAGATTCAGGGATATGGACAACCTCTAAACCTCATGTGGACTACTAATTCCCTGCTGATGCATGCAATATTGGCAAAAAAAAATCTAGGAGTATAATTTATCTTAAATGCACCGCTAAGGCGCTAACAACAATGCTACTCACACAACAATCCAAACACAACAACTTACACAACAACAGCAACATAACATAACATAACATAACCCATCTAGTCCCCAATCATTGGAGGTATGGGCGAGCTCAAATACGCTCTCATATGATTGCTCGGGTCATAGGCAACGAGACCATTTCCTCTTCTAGTGCTGGATAACGTCCAACAAGAAAGGGCTAGGGGTGTCCAACATTTGCTGAATTGCAACCCTGAGATCATCCTTCTTCGTCACCCGAAGAGCAGGAATCTCACAAGCTTCTGCGGACTTCAAAATATTTGGGAATTGGCTCAAATTCTGATTATTGAACACAATGATTTTCACCGCAAGATTCTCCTGTCGGATTGTTGCCAAGTCATTGACGTTCACGATAAAACTTGCATCATCTTCAAGGTCCACAACAATTGAATCAAGTCTGCCAAGAGCTGCACCCATTGCCGCCGGTAGTCCAAAATCCGCAGCTCCGAATCCACCAGAGGTAAGCCACTGCCCTGACCAATCATAATTATACTGTTGAGCAGCCCACTTCCGATGCTGCCCAGAACCAGTGATTACAATCACGTTCCTTTGCCTATTCCTTTTCGTTAAAGTGTCAAGAACCTCACGAATTGCATACTCTGGGTGAATAACATCTCCAGAGCTCAGAAAGGTAACCTGGCGCTGCATATATTGCTCCTCTAATTCCATCCTCCATTCAGAAAAATCAAGCGTATAAAACTTACCTCTTTTACCCTCCAAAACATTATTCAGAACTTTGAGAGCAGATTTCACATCTGCATAAACCGACACATGTGGCTGCTTACTTTTTCCTACCTCAAACGGATCAACATCAATGTGAACAATCTTGGCTCGGCTAGCAAAAGCTTCAAGCATACCCGTCACACAGTCATCACAGCTGACCCCAAAAGCAAGCAACAAATCACTACTATCCACAGCATACTTGCTACAAACAGTACCATTCATTCCAGGGGACACACTGTCCGAAACCGTGTACCCCCAAACATTCGTTAAAGTAATCGCGACTGGAATCCCGGTAACCTCCACAAACCTCCTCAACTCCTCACTCAGATTCCGCCACCCATCACCCACATACAAAATAGGTTTTTTCGACTCCGATATAAGCCTAACAATTTGTTCGAAATGGGTCTCTTGAGGCTCTCTAGGCAAATTAGCCCTAGGCAACCTCATGGGTTGGTCCCAATTGGGTACCACCCATTGTTTCTGTATATATATCGGTATATTAATCAAAATTGGGCCCCGACGACCCGAGGAAGCGAGAAAGAAAGCCTCTCGCACAACTCTAGCGATATCTCCTACATCTTGAACAAGGAAAATGTGTTTAGTGATAGACCTAGTTACCTCAGCAAATAGGGTTCCCAGAGAAGGATCTTGTCCGGTGATGGCGACGATCGGGACACTGTCGATCGTGGCCTGGGTGAGGCCAGAGACGAAGTTGGCCGTGGCAGAGCCCGAGGTGGCAAAACAGACCCCGGGGAGGCCGGAGGCGGGTGCGTAGCCCTCGGTGGCGAAGATACTGCCACGCTCCTGATGGGAGAATACGTTGCGGATGGTGGGGGAGCGGTTGAGAGCCTGGTGGATATCCATTGACGCGCCGCCGGGATAGGCGAAGACGACCTTGACACCCTCCCGCTCGAGGGCCTCGACGAGTACGTCTATTCCCTTTCTGGGTTTGTCTTCGGAAGCAGCGGAGGCTTGGGCCACTGCGGTGGCGGTGATGGGTTTGAAGTAGGAGCGGACACTGGAAATGTGGGGAGGGGAGAGTCTTCGGGCTAGAAAAGGAGGGTATTGTTGGGGTACTTGGTTAAATTTTGAATGAAATTGGACAAGAGAAGTAGGTTGTAAAGAAATGAAGGGATGGATGATGCAAATAGTATAAAGGAGTCAAGGCTTTGAGCTTTCATTCATTACATCAAAGTGAGTACAACAAGGCTCTATTGATAGAGCACTTCCACCAACATAGAATTCTCTAGCTAGAGATAAACACATGTGCTTTAATTACAAAGATCTCCTAACTTCTAGATTTTTCTAGTTTTACCCATATGCTTAATTACAAAACATCTTTCATGCTCCTTCTAGAATCATCTAGTCATACTCATACAAATATCTTCTAGTGTTTATTACTTCTACATACTTCTAATTATTTTAAACTTAGATATTTAAATACTCATTCTACATTATTCTAGAAGATTACAAATTACTTATTCTAACAGGTATCGGTGAGTAGTAGGGTGGCGCGTGCGGGGGAGAAGTGGGGAAAAAGCAAGCTTTTCGAGAGGGTTTGACGCCATAACTGAATGCTTCAAGAGAGAGAGAGAGAGAGAGAGAGAGAGAGAGAGAGGAATTTTTTGGGAATCTTAAGGCAACAGCACCAGATTTTATATATCTTACTTTTTAGGTAAAGTAGAGAACCAAGTGTTGAAAACATCCCTACAATAGTCGCCTAGGAATCAGCTTCCATAGTGGTATAATTAAAACAAAAAAGTTTATAAGGTTAGCAACATTTGCTAAAAAAGAGCTCATATTGGAATAACCAAACTTAGAAATATCTTAGCAACTTATCAAATTTTGGCTATTGGATAATCAAAACTACAAATCTTTTGCCAATAATCAAATTTAATTGTCTTCACATTTCCTCAATCAAGTATACCATCATTACACAAAAACATTCTTTATTCCATTTTCAACATGTTTATAACAAAAATACTTTTAAAAACAATTTTTATTTTTGTGCAAAAACAGGTTTTTTAACGTTTTTTTTTATAATAGAACTGTTTTTCCCAAATTTTTTTAAACTGTTTTATTTCAAAACAATTTTTTTATTAAAACCTTTTTTTTTTCAAAATCTGTTCTTTTGAAAGAAAAAACTTTTTCTATTCAAAACTGTCTTTTTAACTTTTTCCTGAAAACTGTTTTTTTTAATCAAAGTTTTCAAAAAACTATTTTCTGTTTTTCTAATAAGCTATTTTCCGGAGGTAAAGAATAAAGAATTATTTCTTTAGCCTCTTGCAGTATTTTATTCCCTCTCTAAACATGTACCCCTCCTCTCTCCCTCTCTCTCTCTCTCCCACACAAGTGGCAGCTTTTTGAAGTAGTAATATTTTTATCAAATAGAGGTTAAATACCTACCTTTGCTGTAGAGATGAGGAAAAAAGTGGTTGGCTAAAATACGAAAGATAACATTTTGATAGCCATTTTACGTTTTATTGGTGTACATGCTCTAACAAGAGGGTTTGATAATGAATCCTATTCCACCCTGTATATCCGGGTTTTAATAACTTTTATTATTTAATCCCTAAAGTATATATCAAAAAACTGATTACTTGGTCCTTAAACTATTAAAAATATTTATTTAAGTACAAATTGAAATAGCTACATTTAATGTTCAATTTGTAAAAGTGGAAATCATGATACATATATATTGAGATATATACATCACCACTGTTACAGATACCTAAATTCATTTTTACAAAATCTTAATAAACTCATGAATTGGTCTCTCTCAAACTACATTTGCCAATTGAGGACTAGACCTACGCATTTATAAATATCAATACATTTTCCGTGTGGTGCACGGGTAAAAAATTCAATAATTCTTCTGTTAAAAGAGAGTTTTAATTACGAATTTCAAATCTTAATTGATTTTTTATTTAAACGCAAAGGAAGGTAGTATACATTGCAGATGATATAGAGTTAGCATTTTATATTCGAAAATATTTTCTCATTTTGGAAAAAAAATTTATTTATCTTTATTTCCTTAATATGTATCACAATGTCAAATTTATATGTCGATGATTCAAGTGTGTTTGGCATAAATTAATTTTTTAAAGAAAGTGGGTATTATTGTTGTTTATTGAGTTTTTTGTTAAATTATCGAATGAACCTATAGCGTCATTCCAGGTTTGACTGCGCCTTTTACTTAGTAGGGGTCCATCGAGAATCTTTCCACCCAGTCCCCAGGATTCGTTCCATATTGTTCTGTTGCGTAGTACTAGTAGTATAATGCTTTTCACAGTGCTAGCAGATGAGAAGTAAGTACGGAAGTCGATCATCATTACCTTATAGGAGTCACTACTAGTTGTGTTGCCCTGGTAGCAGTGGCAGCAGTGAGCTGTCATGGTGGCAGTAGTGTTTTGAGAGACTATTGATGATGGCAGCTACAATGGTTTTTAGTTTTTAGTACTATTTAGTGGTTCCAGTTGAAGCAGTGCTACTGCAACTGATATCTTACCCTGTTTTACCTTATTCCCGTCCTTGAGCATCAACTGTCAATGTTCTTGATTCAGAAAGGTTCAGGACTCAACCATTGGAAAAAAAAAACACTCCCTATAATTATTGGCACAATTACTGGAGACTTAAGTGACGAATATGCAAGCATACTTTTCATGCTTGTTTGAGTAATTAGCAATGATTAGCTAGGATTTCTAGAAGAAGATTTGATCGTTTTTTTATGAGAACTAAGGGGCGAGCTATTTGCAACCACAAATTTTCTATATGTAGCCTGTTCTAAACCTAACCCCCCAAATCTTATAACAATTTCCTATATACAACTTAACAATTGTCCATAAACTTCCCAAAATACCCATTCTCTCTCTCTCCCCTGTTTTCCTCCGGTTCTACCCAACACCACCACCAATTCCACCTCCATCACCAGTACTGCCACCACCACAATCATCACCATTCCTGAAAAAACTCAGCCTCCTCCTCCCTCGCTCTCTCTCTCTCTCTCTCTCCAAACCCCGTTTTCAAATCTCCCAATCCCAAAACCGTTACCACTGCCATGAAATCCACAGCACTAGCCAAAACCACCGGCGGCCGAGGCAAGCCCAGGGGCACGAAGGCTGTTTCCAGGTCTCTCAATCCCGAAAAAAACGATGAACGCCAATCGGACATTCAATCCCGAAAATCGCTACCAAAATTAAAAATTAACTTCTGAAAATGTTCACAAAATTCAAATTCTAATATTCGAACCCTTTGTAACGCATCTTCAAGATGCGTCCTGTTTTTTTTATGTTAAAAAGGCAAAAAACGCAAATTCCAAATGCGTAATGCTCCGTATCACGCATTCACAAAATGCACGATTAACATCATGTATTTTGCTGATGAGCAATGAGATGGATTCGTCGGCGAAGAAATGAGAGAGATGGAACCTGGAGGGCCAATGACGGTGGCGACCCAGTGATAAAGATTGTCGCCTTTGGGGTCAGCGGAGCAGTCGGAAGGTGGGTCCATGTTGAGTTCAGCCATCTCCTTTTGTATTCTCTTTCCTGAAGCTGAAACCGGAGTTCATCGTCGACATGCCAGCCGGAGTTCTCTTCCTTGCGGCTGCTTCCTCCTCCAGCCGACATGCACCCGGAGTTCATCGTCGAGGGAGAGAGAGGGGCGGACTATTTGCAGCAGGGAGGGAGAGAGATGAGGGCTAGGGTTTTTGCAGGAAGAAGATGGTGGATGACATAAAACGACGTCGTTTCATTGGGATATTTTTGTCAATTTTTTGAAGGGTATTTTTGTTCGAAAGTAATTAATTTTAGTACAGGTTACTTATAAAAAATTTATAGTTGCAAATAGCTCGCCCCAAAAACTAAAAGGTTATGTCTCATATTCAAGAGGCTAAATTGAAGCAACTACTTTCAAAGTAACAAAAAGAAAGGCAATGACTGGAGTGGGAGAGTCAGAGTCGAAAATAGGAATCCTCAAGAAACAAAATTCAAGTAGTGACCGCAGTTGTCATCTTCCATGGTCTATTCACATCATTTTTGCACGGTCTCTTGAGAGAAATCTACAGAGAAAACAGTCAAAGGCAGATAAAATTGCTGGGAACGAACCTATATTTACCCATTCGAACAATAAAAAGATACTAATGAGTACCTCTAGTTGCCGTTCAATAATTTTAAAACAAAAAACCGAGTGGGTAACGTGAATAATCGGCTCAATCTAGTATTTGTAGGTACTTGATCCAAACTTCCCATTTTTTCGATTCTTACAAAACCCACTCGGTTGTTTAAAAAAAATTATTGAATGACTCGGATTTTCCGTGCAGAGCCCGTAGTGGATCTCGCGCGGCCGTCGGTATGCACAACCTTCGGTCCTCATATCTTTTTCGTTAATGGTCAAAGGCTTTAGAGCCATGACATGGCTTGAGCCGAGCCATATAGGCACATTGTGGGCTTATTTGTAAGGTCACCCTCCCAGCAACTGGGTGCGACCCAGATATATGACGAGCATCATTGTTTAGAATACAACAAAGACAAATGCACAGTTGAATAAACATTTTGTACTGTATTTAACGAACACCATGCCGCCACCTCTTACATTTGAGGATATACCAGGCTCAATTCCTGCAAAGAAAATGCAATTGCAATAAAAGAGCTTTTTCTCATAGTATAAACTAACAACAAAGGGTCAGCAAACAACTTCAAACCCATTTGCAGTAACTCTCTGTCTTCACAAACAATTGGTTCCTTAAAATCGGGTACGTCCACGGGAGCGAGAGCGGCTGTTGTTCTTTTATTATCACAGTTATTCAATAGGGTTTACAACATAGAGTATTTATATCGATTCTATTCTAACCCTAACCTGATATTTGGTCTGTATCCCAAAAATACCCTTGTACGATACCGTACCATACCGCGGGGGCTACGCCCCCCGCACCCCCAATTTACGGAACGCCTGGGCCAAAGTCTACTTTTACTGGATTATCGGTGATGGGCCAGATGTCGTCGCTCCGCTACGTTCCGCTCCGCTCCGACATATGGTTTTCTTTCTAGAACTCCTTAGTATCTCTTCATACTTACATATGAGCCATAGTTATAATAGTCATTGACCGTCATTTTCCCAAATTTGTTTTCATCACTTCAGAACTCAGGAATTAGGTTTAAAGAAGGAAAAAAAAAAGTCGGGAATTAGGCGATACTTAGATGAACCAGAGGTGTAAACTAGACCGACAGTTACAGTTGCGACTGTACCTGAGACTGCTAAATGGCAAAACCGAGATGAGAGAGAAGCGCTATGAATGATGCTTGATCGAGAGAGATAGAGGGTGTGATTGGGATACACGGACAACTACTCTTACAGACGGAAGGTCACTGCAGTACAACAACTACAAAATCTACACCACCACCACAGAGTTCACAGGACAGCTAATGATAAAGGGTAAATTAGGTGGGACCCCGTCATGTATCATTCTTATGCCTCGTTCGGTTAAATAAGTCAATTGACTTATTTTTTTTGTTTATATTTAATTTTTTTTTGTATTTCTTAGTTTTTTGTCAATTTTTTTGAGGATTATTGCATCGACATGACGAGAAGAATCTAAAAAGTATAAAATTATGATCGAAATCTAATTTTTTTTGAATAAAGATGAAAAAATTGTCTTATTGACTTATTTTATCTTTATTATAAAAAAAAGGTTTTGATTGTAATAGCCCACCATCATAAAGACCCTGTAGGTCCCATTCCATTTTCTCCTAAATTTTTTTTTTTTTAAAAGAAAGTAATTTCAAACTCAAATATAACGAAAATGAAAAATACCTCAATGAGATCTATCAAACAAGATCCATATTGGTAGGAAAATTATTTACGTAAACACATAATTTTTGATCTTGAAATTACATCTTTTTCAAAAACTTCTTTTTTCCAAAAACTGGAACGGCCTCTAAACTATCAGTATTTTGAAAAGGGTGACATAACGCCACGAGTCTATTTTATTCCGCATGACTGTTTGCCATTATTTTATTTTGTCTTCTTCCTTTTTTCACGGTTAACTTCTCGCTCCTCCCACCGTCCTCCACCGCCTCCCTCTTCAACCAATCCACCTTGTCTCTTTCGTCTCTCTCCTCTCCAGTTAAGGGTTCCGACGACGACCAACTCTGCCAATGATTGATCAACGAGAACAACCAGTCATCATGAATGAAACCGTCTTCATACTTTCTCATTCTCTGTGGTCTCTATACTTCCCTTTGGGCTACATCATCTCCTCCTTCCCTTGCTTAGGAACTGTCTTGCTCTTTCAACTACGCCCATCCAAAAAAAATCCCACCTGTTCAAACAAAAATCCCGTGAGGTTGGGACCGATCTCTTGCCCATCGGAGCTCCAAATCACGTGAATTTGACCAAAACATTCACGTGATTTGGAGCACCTTTTAATTGCTACTACAAAGCAGACTATCAAATGCTCATGTGGTTTTCTTCGGATTCGTCATCGATTTCGGGTACGCTAGGATTGCCCTTGCTGGTTCGAAAATTCAACACTACGGAAGACGAAAATAGGATGAAAAGTTTGTATATGATCTTTGTTGTTTCGGTAAGCCACCTGGAAAAAGGTGAAGATGAGAGAAAGGGAAAAACAAAGTGGGTTTAGGAGACCTTGCCATTAAAAGAACAACTACGGTGTCAAAACGACAGACGACTTGAAAAGAAACTGTACAGTAAAAGGGGGAAACAAAAACACTATTCCACAGGAAATTAAATAAACAAGGCCAAACCTTTTTGCTTGGCCAGAGTTGCTAAACACGAAGCCTGAGGCTTTAGTTGATCAATATTTTGATCTCCCACCGCCTTCAGTAATCACATCTTTGAATGCTCCACTGCTGGGGATCATAGGCAAGACATGCTCCTGATGTGGTACGATAACCAAACCAAACCGAGCGAGCCTTATGTCTCAATCACTTGGGGTCGGCTACATGAATACTTTTCCTCTATTGAGCTCTATCAAGGGCTGATGTGGTACGATAACATCCAACAAATAGGGACCAGGCATATCCAACATGTTCTGAATTGCAGCCCTAAGATTGTCCTTCTTCATCACCCGAGCAGCAGGAATCTCACAAGCTTCCGCGAACTTCAACAGATTTGGGAATATTTGAGACTCATCCTCTCGTTGAACCACCATACCCAAATGCTGATTATTCAACACCATTATTTTAACCGGAAGATTCTCCGCCCGAATTGTTGCCAACTCCTGGACATTCATGATAAAACTCCCATCGCCATCAATGTTCACAACGACCGAATCAGGTCTAGCAACAGCAGCACCCATTGCAGCAGGCAATCCGAAACCCGTAGCCCCTAATCCGCCGGAAGTAAGCCACTGCCTCGGCCTATTATACTTGTAAAATTGTGCAGCCCACATCTGATGCTGGCCAACACTAGTACTCACAATAGCGTTCCCATCCGTTAACTCGTCAAGAACCTGAATTGCATACTGCGGTGGAATGGCATCTCCAAAGGTCTTAAAGGTCAATGGGTGCTGAATTTTCTGCTCCTTTAACTCCTTCTTCCAAGCTGAAAAATCAAGCTTAAGCTGACCTCTTTTACCCTCCAAAACCTTATTCAGACCTTTTAAAGCAGATTTCACATCCGCGCAAACCGACACATGGGGTTGGTTATTCTTCCCTATCTCAGCAAAATCGATATCAATATGAACAACGTTAGCTCGGCTAGCAAAAGCTTCAAGCTTTCCGGTCACACGGTCATCATACCTGACCCCAAAAGCAAGCAACAAATCGCTACTATCCACAGCATAATTGGCGTAAATAGTTCCATACATTCCATGCATTCCAAGAGACATATCATCCGAAGCCGGGTACGCCCCAAGACCCATTAAATTACTCGCGACCGGAATCCCTGTAAGCTCCACAAACCTCTTCAACTCCTCACTCGAATTCAAACACCCACCGCCCATATACAAAACTGGTTTTTTCGACTCGGATACAAGCCTAACAACTTGTTCCAAATGTGCCACTAGAGGCTCTTTCGGTAATCTAGCCATATACCCAGGTAGTATCATGGGTGAATCCCAATTGGGTACCACAAATTGTTGCTGTATATCTTTAGGTACATCAATCAAAACCGGGCCAGAACGGTCTGAACAAGCAAGAAAAAATGCCTCTCGCACAATTCTAGGAATATCTTCGGCATCCAGCACAAGGTAATTGTGCTTTGTAATAGGCCTAGTTACCTCAACAATTGGGGTCTCTTGAAAAGCATTGATTCCGATCATCAGCGGAACTTGTCCGGTGATGGCGACGATGGGGACGCTGTCAAGCATTGCGTCAGCAAGTCCGGAGACGAGGTTGGAGGTGCGGTGGCAGGAGGTGGCGATGCAGACGCCAGGGAGGCCGGAGGCGCGTGCGTAGCCGGAGGCGGCGAAGATCCCGCCCTGCTCGTGGCGGGGGAGGACGTTGCGGATGGTGGGGGAGCGATTGAGGGCCTGGTGGATCTCCATCGACGCGCCGCCGGGGTAGGCGAACACGTCTTTTACGCCTTCACGCTCGAGGGCTTCGACGAGGACATCGCTGCCCTTTCTGGGTTGGTCAGGGGCGAATCGGCAGACGAATCTTTCGGTTGTGGTGGTGGGTTTGGAATTGGAGAAGACATTGGAAAGGTAGAGAGGGCGGCGGAGGGTGGTGGTGGGTCGACGGGGATTAGAGGTGAAGGGGAGGGTGAATCTGGGAAGAGAGTCTTTGGATTTGGTGTGGGAGATGAAAATTGAGGGAGGATTGGAGGAGGTGGCAGGGTTTACACCCAGCGCTGCCATGTCTGACGGGAAGAGAGAAACAGAGAGGAGTCTGTGTTTGTGTGTTTGTGTTTAGGGTTCTTGTTGGAACTTGAGAGGAGAGAGAGAAGTGGCGAGAAGCAAGTAGCAGTACTTCTGTACTTACCAAGGGAACGTAATATACACGGAACCTCTGTGTAGAAGGGAAACTTTTTCAGTGCCGAGCGGGTACACGCGGTGTCCGCTCGCGCATCCGAGCCATCTATTGGGTGTTTGAACGGCTCAGATTTGGAAAGAAAAAAATGAGAGAGAAAGTTTTGAGGTGAGAGAAGAAAGAGGGTTTCAATCCGAGCCGTCCAAAAGTGTATCGGACGGCTCGAATGCGCCGAGCAAGTACCACGTAGTATATACACACTGAGACCTGCTTTTCCCCCGACACACCCCCGACCCCACAGCCCATTTCCAAAATTACCCCTCACCCACTCCCCCGGTCCACCCCCAACTCCTTTTCCTTCTTCCTTTTCCAGTTTATTTTTTTTTTCTTCTGTTTTTTCCTGTTTATTTCCTTTTCCTTCTTCCTTTTCAATTTGAATTTTTTCTTTTTTTCTATTCTCTTTATTTCCTTTTCTTTTTTTTCAATTTGAATTTTTTTCTTTCTTTTCTCTTTATTTCCTTTTCTTTCTTTCCAATGTGAAATTTTTTCCTTTCCTTTTTTTAATTTTTAATTATTTTATTTATTTGTCTCTTTTCCCATTTACATCCCTTCTTTTTTTTTTTTGGTTAACTCAAATTCTAATTTCAATTAAAATTGACTTTATACTTAATAAATTTATATTATTTTAATTAGTTAATTAATTTGTCTTAACAATGAATAATAAAAATAACTTCTTCTAATGAACAATAATAAATTTAAACAAAATTTCATTTGATTATAATTGAGTACATATTATCAAAACATGAAAATACATAAAAACACATATTCTAATCAATATCTCCTCCAAATGCTGCTCCCGGCCTGTTTATACCCATTACTTCGTACCACAATAGCAAACGTGTTCCATAACTGTCAGCCCAAGCAAGAGCTTCGTCGAATGCATTCTGCTGCCACCATGTTGGAATGGGTGGTACAGGGTAATGAGGTTGTAAGAAAACTTGCACGAAATGATCGTTATTAACACGAGCAATAGCAATTTCCCGGCGGTATTCTACTGGAACTGGAGGGGACCTCAATGGCAAATGAGTAAAACAACCGTAAACATCCTCATCAAATGTATGCAGTACAAGATTGTACCTTGTTGCGATGACAATTCCTACAGTCATAGCCTCCATCCAATGTCGCTGTGGTGCCGTAGGCCCGAACTAATTCAGTAAGATTAGTAGTTGATTTGCCCAATCATCTGCTGGATAAACCGCATTGTAGAAATCATAATTTTGTTCAATCTCTTCAATAAGGTCCTTTCGTACTTGACTCCAACCATTTTCACCATACCCGATATGTGCAGCTATCGCTCTGAATCCACAATGACCATCAGCAAGCACATCAACAGTGTGGGAAATATAACATTGATAAGCCTGAGGTAATCGCTGAATGTAGCAATCAGGAATGGGTGGAGCTGTAAATTGAGTGTTGCGAACCCCCGAACCCCTCCCACGTCTCCTTCTCCCTCTCACTCGCGATGTTGCAGTCCTTGATCCTGAAGTGGATGCTTCTAAGAAAGAAGGTATGCGACGTGTACTTTGCTCATCTCTACCTGCAGGTCGACCTCTATGTTCTGTGTTGTACGATGGAGGTCGAACTGTGCTACGAGATGGATCTGTCATATCGATAATCCTGTCTATGATATGCTCCCGCATACATGGATCCATCCCATTTAATATCTCAACGACCTGACATGTCCTGTCAAGTCGTGTTCCGTCCTCATTAAACTCGGTTGCGTGCATAGACAACCTAGTCCAATGAGCGTGGATACTGCATAGCGGAATTGGAGTTGAAATGGAACGATAGTATGCAAGATCGTGCATGCATGGCAATCCGTGTGTGATTTTGATCGTACAGTTGCAATAGCCGACAATGTGGGGGGATGCTTCTAAAGCGCTTTCTAGCTGATCATGTATGAACTCCATTGCCTCTAATGAAATGCGACATCTTACCTGATCAAAAATGTCGTCACGTATTTGTTTGTGGCGTGGAATGTTCAATGATTTCTCGAACGACTTCTTAATTTCTCCGAACTGATTTTTCAACATCTTTTCTATTTTATCAAAAGACTTTTGTAGCGATGACATGGTATCCCCCAAATATAGCTTTAGCCTCGCATGTGCAGACTCTGCCCTGTAATAGAATAATACATTGTGTTTAAATAGGAAATTATTAAAAAGTATTCGTTAGTGTAGTAGAGAAATGCAAAAAAATTTACTAGTAAAGTTAAAAAACGATTATACTTTTGACTTGAATTGCTTCCGAGGTGCATACAAGTATCTGTCCATGCTGAAACAAACCGCTCTTTGTACGACCTTAACCATGTTTGCCACAGGTAAGTTATGACATTCGGAAATTGGCGAAAATCGTCACGCATGGCTTGCCACTTCTGTTCGAAAGACGAAGGTGTAGATGAATTGATAAGCGAGTGCCATGACATGAGAAAGCGCTTCCATTCCGGACCAAGCACACGGCTGCAGTTCTTCATGACGCACTGATTTATGTGCCAAATACATAAGATGTGACGTGCCATGGGGAAACATGCTTCAATGGCGTTCATAAGTGCTAAATCCCGATCTGAAACAAACACCAATGGCAACGATGCCCCCTTTTGAAGCATCCAGTTTTTTAAGGTATCCAATGCCCATGTCAGTGTCTCTTCTCTCTCATTACTAAGATATGCGAACATAAGCGAGTAAGTTCGCAATGTGGATGTGATACCCACAACCTCCAATAGTGGTATTCGATACTCATTGGTCTTGTATGTGGCGTCAATGATCAATACGGACAGAAAGTTGACAGATAGCTCTATGCTCATAGGATGAACCCAAATAATATCTGTGATTTCATTCGTATCTGGATTTGTACGAAATTCATGGAGGTACTATTTCTTAAGTAATTGATTTATAACATACTGAGTAGGAGTTAGACCATCCAGTTTGGCTGCTTTGTTTGAAAAAATGGCGTTGTAAACGCTCTTGATTCCCGTAGTGTTTGACGGGTCTTTTTGCTTCAAAATATTAAGAATCTCACGAGGCGCGGTGCTGTTGGCCATGTCGACCACAAATTGTTTCTCTAGTGGTTTTAGCCTTGACAGGTACTCGTGGCTCTCAATATGTTTTGCTATTTCATGGTTATGGACACCATTAATAACCTCTAAACCCCACCTGATACCGTATGGTTGTATTGGTATACCTCGCAGTTGAAATGGGCAATCGCATTTTTTAGTCCTAGTGTTTCTTTGCAAGGATTGCCCTTCAACCAGATACCGTGGCGGGTCGTATTTTCCTCCTCTTTCACAACCAAGAATGCACTTCGGCAATTTGCCGCCTTTTAACTTAGCAGAATTTAAAATGACGACCACAATACCATATTTTAGACCAACGCTTCGCACCCAAGCTAACATATCTTCTCTACTTTCAAAAATCTATATAAAAAAATGAATATGTATAAGTACAACATTAACCAGTCTTAACATAAATAACGAATATGCAAAACAATAACAGTAAAAACTAACCTGGTCGGTGGTAAATTCGAGTGTATAGTCGCGACTATTGTTGGAGATGCTCTCCTCACTACGAATATCATTCTCAAATGACCAACTATCTGAAATTGAAATGTTGTTGTAGTCATCCATTATTCCGTCCCGAATTTTTCGCTGCGGCGTTCCTACAAATTTTTGTGTACACAGTCTGTGAGGAAAGCCTAAGTAACCATGCTACTAATCAAATTTTGTGGATTATGTTTGACATAGAAATAACCAGGAAAGTCCCAGGTCGGATGGTCGGACGAGTCCAGTTAGAATCACCATTCCTTCCTTAGTCAGCACGAAGCCAGACTTGTTGACAAACTTTCGAGGGTTTTAGCCTCAGGTTACTCCACAGTCGTAAAAACAATCGTAAAGCATAGTGCCACATGGACGGACACCTTTGGAGTGGAAACCACTTATGCTTAAGACCAGTAATTTTAGTAGAATAAGTTTGCTACCTATTTTTAGTACTTTAACTTAACATGCATTTTTAAACACAAAAAGAAAATATAACTACAATTTTTACTAGAAAAGGTGACTAGAAATATTTTACCGTTCTTCTTAGCAGATAGTATCGCTACGGAAAAGAAAATACGTCGGCTTACGGAAGGTGAATGTGGCTATTAAACGAAGTGACTTCTTACGGTAAGCTTACGGTAGCTTCGAAAGAGAAAAGAAATGACTTTCTTTTTCTCTCGAAACTAAATATTTGACTAAACTACAAATTTTTTTGGATCGAGAGGCTGGTCGGGTAGTGGATTGATGGCGGCCGAGGGTTGAGTTTCTTGAAGAACTCAAGAAGAAACTCAAGAATATCAAGAACAAACACAAGGTTTGTTGAGAGAAAAATTGGAGAGATTCAAGGTGTGAGTTCAATGTGAAGACAAATGATTCTATTTATAGGAAAATGAGGAGCTCCCCCCCCCCCCCCCCCCCCCCCCCCCACCATTTTAAGCATCCAACTTTTTTTTTTTTCATTTTTTTTGTCATTTATAGATTAAAAAATATAGTTACAAAAATAAGTGTTTCAATTTTCAATCCGTTTAAATCGGTGCAAAGATGTTATTTTTTTGATCATTTCATCCTAAATGGTCGTAATAAATTTTTTACTCCAAAGCCTTTCAATGGACACCTTCAGAGAATCTTGAAACTAAATAATGAATTTTAGGATATTTGTTGAAAGGCCTCAGAGCAAAAAATTCATTATGGCCATTTCAAATAAAATGATAAAAAAAAATTGATTTTCGCACCGGTTCAACTTCATTGAAAATTGAAGTACTTAATTCTTGAATTATATTTTTTAATGTAGAAAGGGTGTATTTATAGAAATTAAATAAATAAAATGTAAATAATTAAATAAATTAAAAAATTAAAAACTGGGAGTGTTTTTTAGAGGAGAGTAGGGGCCGGGTGATAAATCGGATTTTAAGGGGGAGAGGGGGGGCCGGGTTTTGAGAGAGGGGGGAAGGGGGGGAACTGGGTTTTAGGGGGGGGGGGGGGGGGGGGGGAAAGCAATTTCCATACACACTGGGCACTGAAAAATCACTCGTGCGAAAGGGAGTGTCCGCCCACCCAATAAAAAGAAGACAACTCAGCGTGGACAATGGGCAAAAAGTGGGACAACGTTTGAAAAATCATTTTTTTGGAACAAAAATGATACTCATACAACGGTTGTGTAAAACACTATTTAGAGCAGAAACTTAATTATGAGAATTATAGAGATAAAATTTAATTATGACCCTTTTGAATAATATGATCTGAACAATAAGATCTTCACACTGGTGGTGAACAATTTTTACTTGTTTTTTTGAATTAAAGTGATGTATCATAAGAAAATGACCCATTTCGTAAATTAGAAAATACTGTAAGTATTTAAAAAATAAGAATGTTGGCGAAATTAGGCCTTTTTCGCTTAATTTTTAGCACTTATTAGAGGTTTTGTCCTTATTTAAAAAAATTCGCGTTCGTTAATTTTGCACTAAATTTTTGTAGATTATCGATTTGTCTCGACGAAAGAAATTGAAAAATATTTAATTTTTACCCAAATATTTTGAAAAATAACAAATTTTCAGCAAAAAAAAAAAGCCTACTTTCTTTTTTTTTTGCTGAAAAGTGTTATTTTTAAAAATATTTGGATAAAAGTAAAAAAAAAATTACTTTTTCGATTCCTCTTGTTGAAATAAATCAATAATCCACAAAACAAACAAATGGAATTTTTTTTAATAAGGAAAAAACCTTCAAAAAGTCATTTTTTTTTCTTATTGCAACAACACCTAAGTGTGTACATGGCACTTTTTAGTTTACCTGTATATTACATATACACATATACAGTACCATGTTTATATTTACTGTTTTGGCTTAATAATTCACTTGATTATTCTTTTGGTTTATTTTTTGTCTTCATTCAATTTTATTTGTATTTATTAGTTTTGCGTCAATTTTTTTTTGTCAAACGGTATAAATCAGCAGAGATTATGGGGGTTAGTTAGTAGTAGTAGGCTACACAGGGGTCTAGAGATTTATACCGAGATTATGGGGGTTAGTTAGTAATAGTAGGCTACCACAGAGCATCTAGAGGTTCTCTATAGCTCTGAACCACACAACTTCCCTCACGTGGTTCGAACTCTGTCCTCCCACAAGGGAATGAATGAGAGATGCCAACTATGACAACACTCAGTGACTTTTTTTTATGTATTATTAATTTGTCTTCACAAGAGTAATGAAAAAAGTAAAAAGTTTTAATTTAAACTCAATTTTTTTAAAATAGGGACGAAATAGTGGTCAAAAAAAGCCACATTTGTTTGACTTTATTCAAAAAAGTTTTGAGTTTGGAACATTTCTCATTGAGATGAATCAATAATAATTAATGAAGGATTTATGACTAGTGTTTCAAACCAAGATTTTTCATACAAACAAACATAAATGAACAGGATATATTAGTCTCTATCATATGCCTATGGGGCATACGTTAACAAAATCCTAAATATATACAACCGAGTCAAGTTCGAATGGAGCTTTGCTAGAACTAAAAGTCCGTCCAATCATAAATAGGTTTCTCTTTATATTTTCGAATTCAATCCTAATAAATTGTTACTTCCTCCATCCTATAAAGTTTGTTTGGTCAGCAAAATGAGGACTTACAAATAGTACAATTTATGTGAGAAAATTTCAAAAAAAAAATCAACAATTTATTAGATATCCTTGAGTTCTTTTAGTTTATCAAAAAGGTTAGAATTTTTTCTTGAAGAAATGTATTATTTTTTAGTTCTCTTTTGCCAACAAATTTTTTATACCCGTTAATCTATTAACGTTATAATTCATCTATCTATCTATCTATCTATATCCTAAGGGAATGTAGTTGGACTTCTCAAAGCCTCCAGACCCCCAATTCTTATTTCCTAGATTTCCCACTATCTTTTATATTTTAAGAAAAAAAAAACCCACAATCTTATTTCTCACACACTTCCTATATTTTCCATTTAAAAAAAAAAAAAAACTACCCACGTTCTGTCTCATATTCACCGTCTCTCACAGAACCCCACTACTCCTCCAATTCGGCTAAAAACAGTTTTTGAACACCCCTGTTTGTACCATATATTTACCGCCTGTCGATTATCGACCGGAAGGTGGCGATTATGAAAATGCTTCCTATTTTATTATTTCGTATTAATAATATAACTAGTTTTTATTTCTTTTATTTGTTTGTATATGCATGTAGGACACTTGTCATCGTCCTACACACTTTGAAGTTGAAGAGAAGTTATTTGGACAAGTGGCATGCTCCTACACACTTTGGAGTTTGTGGAAAGTTATTTGGACACTTGGAAGATGATGAAGAGTAGTGAGAAGTTAGGAAGTTATTTCCTGCACATTTTTTTCTATAAATAGCCTCTTTTGGCTTCATTGTAAACCCCTTCAACAAATCAAAGTCTTAACTTTGTTATTAATTTTTGTCTTCTCAACCCACTTCTGGGTTATAATTAGGATTAGGATTCATATTCTAAGACTAACTTAGAATATTCGATGTATCGCTCGTGTCGATAGATCGATACCATGGAAAAATAACAAAGTCCATTTGTTATTTTTCTTCCGCTCCACCCCATTTCACTAAACCATCAATCCACTCCGCCCAATCGATGGGTCAATTTCGTTCTTGAAGATTGGCAGGTGACGGTCTTCTTTTACGAGTCGATTCATCACTAAAATAGCATTTGATTCTTTTACGAGTCGATTCTTCTCTTCCGGTGAAGTCCTGAAACACGGCGAGGAACCTCAAATCCGTTTGTGGAGACAAGCCGCATTCGCCTTTTCTTTTTGTTGTTGGCTTTGTTTCCCGAAATCTCCGTCGATTTCGATCGGAAAAATTGGTAAACAATTTTGGCACTAGAAGGAGGGCATCATTACTAAATCGGAAGTAATGGTGGTGATCGATGTGAAAATGAAAGCCTTGCATGTAAGGCTTGAACATTTTGCTAAAATAGAATAACGGCCATTTAATGGCCAATTTTGGGATCATTCTGGAAAAAGGGAAAAAACAAATTTCGACAGAATGGAAGCCAGTTTAATGGAAAATTTCAGCCTTAAATGAGAGGTTTGAACGATTTATTGCCTGCCATTTTTTGGCCATTGGTAATGGTTTTGTTAGACAAAAGTCTATTTGTTGAAACCCCTCGAAGAACACCTTGCCTTTTGAAAGGTGGCATTCAACAAAACCCAGTCATATTTGGATTTCGCCTTTCCATAGGTAGTAAAAATGGGTTCTATCTCGATAGGAGAAAAAGATCAAGTATAACTGGAAGCCCTTGAAATGGACAGAGGCCATTTATAATTTGTGGATCTATACACGAGAAGCTTTCATCCAGATTTCAGTAGGGATGAAAAGAAGTTATTGGCCCAATCATAAATGAGAGATAGCGCCCTCTTTTGATTTCAAATTTGCTTGGGGGGCAAACTTATCTTTAGAAAGTCAAATTATGCAAAGAAAGTGGCTTTGATATTGAAACTCAAATGTAGTTGAATTATAAAATCATTCTACTAGAAATTTTCAATTTAGACCATGAATGGTCGAAATAGAAAATAATCCCTCCACTCCATCTATATATGGGTAAAGAACAGTGAGAACTTGCCCATGGAGGATAAGTTCAAGCCAATTATGGCTGTGAATTATGAACAACTATTTGTTCAATATGAGGTTTTGCTCCCGTCGATTTGAAAATCCTTGCGTCGATAATTCACAAGGCTTACAATCAACACTTTTGAAGCACGGTTCTAATATTATTGGCCATTGATTAAAAACTTTAATCATGTTTATGGGCCAAAAGAACCCTTTGAAAAATATGTGAAAATAGATGGTTGCCCGGTAATATTTAGTTTTGCCAAATGAATTTGGGGGGCAAAATTCATCTTAGAAGCCAAATGATCGAATGCCTACGAAGGTGGTTAATTGGTTGTTATTGTTATTTATACCTTGAAGTTCATTATTGTGGGGATTAGGCAAAGCTCATGGCATATGTGTAGCGCTCTGATTGACTGACCATGTTTCGATGTTCCCCGTTTCCTTTCAATAGGAATCAAAGCTTAAGGGGAACTAATCGACAGAGCATTCTCATTTTCGACGGTGATTTTTACGCCTTCAAGGCTTTTGTTGCATCAGTCGAAAAAATGAAAGTGTTGGTGTAAAATTTATCTAAAACTCTTCGAGAGTTGGGGGGCAAATGTTTACACCGTAAAAGGTTATTACCCGTCGATATCGACAGAGGGGTGATTTATTATTCACTTGGGTTACATTAGCACTTCACCCAAATGAATAAGGGGGGCATTGTTTGTACCATATATTTACCGCCTGTTGATTATCGACCGGAAGGTGGCGATTATGAAAATGCTTCCTATTTTATTATTTCGTATTAATAATATAACTAGTTTTTATTTCTTTTATTTGTTTGTATATGCATGTAGGACACTTGTCATCGTCCTACACACTTTGAAGTTGAAGAGAAGTTATTTGGACAAGTGGCATGCTCCTACACACTTTGGAGTTTGTGGGAAGTTATTTGGACACTTGGAAGATGATGAAGAGTAGTGAGAAGTTAGGAAGTTATTTCCTGCACATTTTTTCTATAAATAGCCTCTTTTGGCTTCATTGTAAACCCCTTCAACAAATCAAAGTCTTAACTTTATTATTAATTTTTGTCTTCTCAACCCACTTCTGGGTTATAATTAGGATTAGGATTCATATTCTAAGACTAACTTAGAATATTCGATGTATCGCTCGTGTCGATAGATCGATACCTTGGAAAAATAACAAAGTCCATTTGTTATTTTTCTTCCGCTCCACCCCATTTCACTAAACCATCAATCCACTCCGCCCAATCGATGGGTCAATTTCGTTCTTGAAGATTGGCAGGTGACGGTCTTCTTTTACGAGTCGATTCATCACTAAAATAGCATTTGATTCATTCGCCATTTCTCTTCCGGTGAAGTCCTGAAACACGGCGAGGAACCTCAAATCCGTTTGTGGAGACAAGCCGCATTCGCCTTTTCTTTTTGTTGTTGGCTTTGTTTCCCGAAATCTCCGTCGATTTCGATCGAAGGAAAAATTGGTAAACACCCCCCCCCCCCCCCCAAATAAAGCTAGGATTCCCAGATACTCAAAACCCGTTGTTTAAAGGTTTTGAATTCTAATCATTATCATATTTTTTCCTAATCATTACTCTCATTTTTCTTTCTATCTCTCTCCAATCATTATTTCTATTTCTCTCTACACTTATTACCCATAAATCCGAATCCAAAATCCCAAAACGAATGGTGTTGGAAAACTGGTAGGGAAAATAACACTTTTGTGTAAAAGAAAAATCCAAAAACAGATTAATGATACTAAATGATGTAATTCATGGTAACAAACAAATCAGAAATGAAACTCTAATGCAAACTGAGTATAACAGATTCGTGAACAAGTAAACCACAAATGATTTCGTAACAATTATATAAACCAATGTGGAGATCAGATTCGGACAAACTGTACTAAAGGAAGAAAATTACTACTTACAAACTGTCGACTCCAGAGAATCTGAAATAGATAGAGTCTAGCGATGAGTCACTGTGTCCTTAAAGCAGATTTCGCCCTTGCCAAGGTGCTCACGATTATGGATGTCAACTTCCTAGGATGTAACGATCTTTACGCACGCAAACGTAGCACTTCGAATGCGTGCCCCACGAACAGAAACTATGCAGAACTCTCCCGGGCTCTATATGCAAAGTGTATATGTGCTCTTTAGATTTTTGGATGCATGATGAAATGGCTGGAATGTACCTATATTTATAGGGGGCTCGGCTTTTTCCATTCCTTCTAAGAATATGAGTGCATGCCATTAGGTAGGTATATATATATATATATATATATATATATATATATATATATTTGTTTAGGAAACAAAAGCATAACCATACATATGAAACACTAATACATTACAGACTTGGCAACATCACACTCTCCTGACTTTCTTCTCCTAAACAAAAGACAAAGTTGACAAAGAAGCCTAAGCCACAACGCCTCTCCATGACTGACTGCACCAAGCACTATCTAGCTACCAGAAACTTGAGAATCCACCCCTGAACTCCTTGATTGAAAAAACCAGACACGAACAGATTGGAAAGCAACCCATTCTGACCATCAACCCCAGCCATTGTGTCCTCTCCCAATTAGACCAAATACTATTCCGCAATCCCTAGTTACTATCTCCTATGATTCGCTATGTAATTGCCACAAGTGCTCGATGAGGTCCGCTTGGAGTTGAGAATGAGCTCCTCTGTCTCGAATATGACAATGCCGCTGAATGAATTCCATAACGTCAGGCAATTGCTCTGGCAAAACTTCTATTGGAGGAACTTTATCACTTTGTTCATAGTCCATATCTTGAACTACATATTCATCTCGCTCATCCTATGAAGTATTATGCAAGCCTTCATAATATCTTTAATAGTCCTAAGACTCCAAGACCGTGCAGGTCCACGCACAGTCGCGAAATGTGCTTGAAGTACCTCAATGCTCGCTCTACATCCTTTCTGTTTGCCTCTTGGGCCTTGGCAAAATATTTTTTCTTGTTTCCTTGTGGACATGGAATTGTTTTCACAAACGTTGCCCACTGTGGATATATACCATCAATCAGTGAGGTAATATCCCATTGTGTAGTCATTACCATTAACAGTGTAATTAATCGGAGGAGCACGCCCATGAGCAAGCTCACTAAATACAGAAGACCTCTCTAGTACATTGATATCATTGTTAGACCCAAGTAACCCAAAAAAGGCATGCCATATCCAAAGATCAGATGAAGCTACTGCCTCTAAAATAATAGTAGTTGGTTCATGAGAGTGTCTAGTATACATACCTTTCCATGCAGTGGGGCAATTCTTCCATGTCCAGTGCATACAATCAATGCTCCCCAACATTCCAGGAAAATCACGACTTTTGCCAATCACTAGCAGTTTAACGATGTCATTGTTGTTTGGTGATCTTAAGTACTCCTCGGGAAAAATTGCAATAATTGCTTTGACAAATTTTCTGAGACATTTTAGTGCGGTGCTTTATCCAATCCTTAGATATTCATCGATAGAATCTGCAAATACTCTATAAGCAAGCAGTCTAATTGCCACAGTTATCTTCAAGAGGGAAGACAAACCTAACACTCCAGCATTATTTCTTTTTTGGACAAAATATGGTTCATGAGCTACCACCTCCGATTGAATATGGAGAAAAAGAGGTCGATTCATTCGAAATCTCCTCCGAAACATCTTGGGTGGAAATACCGGTGGATCATTTAAATAGTCGAGAAAGACCCTCCGATGTCCTCCCAAATGATCAAGCCTAATGAAATTGAGACGTTGAGTAGAACTTTGTCGCGATCTTGATGAACTCTCGGCTTCCAATCGTTATGCTTCCATGGCAGCTATTGTAATAATCTCCAAATCATCATCGGAGTCGGAATCATATAGAATCATATCATCTAGAGACTCAAGATCCATGTTAAGAAACTGAAGCTAGAATAGTTCTCCTTGATGGTTGCTCTTGTAGTAAACTAATTAACACTTTAAAGCAAAAAAGAATGCAAGAACAGATGGTGTTTCTGTTGGAAAATTTTCGGCAGCCACGTAACATTCCAGAGAACAATTTCATTTCCAATGATAAAATTACTAGAATAAATCGAATTACAAGATACAAAACAATTTACAGAATATGAAGAACGAGATACAAACTGAATCTTTAGGATCGAAACCGAGGCCTGTGTAATACCACAGTCACCTTAAGAAATATTCGCCGCCTACCGTGGGTGTTGTAGGTTGCGTCGGCGACTTTCTCCCAGGGTTGGCTCGGTTGAACCGCAGGCCGTCGGAACACCACCGAAGACCGCCTTGGCGAACTGACTACCGCCTGCCTCTCTCTCTCAAGAACGAATATTGGAATATGCTGAAAGGTTGCGAATTTGCTTGTGCCTTCTCCAAATCCGTGAGCCCCTTTTTATAGAGTGAGGGTGGCCTATGAGGTGAATGCTGCCATAATGTTGATATGATATCAGCCATAATGCTGAGATTAAATCTGCCATTTGAATGATCAGGGAGGTTACAGAAATGAATTCACAATCATGGAGGGGTTACAGAATTCACACATCAATACGTCTATTGATTGTGGTGCGTCCAGATACAACAAACCCGGTTCATGCTCGGTTGCCTCGAGAGACCCTCCGGTAGCCCCGATTTCATTCATCGATCTGAAATTCCGTAAAATTTCCAACAGTTTCTTCTTTGGAGTAAACTGGCTTTTTTAGATATATATTTAGACGGGGATTGATGAGAGTGGCAGACTGGCAGTATATAGGAGATGGAAGACATGAACATATATGTATTGAGTTGTGTTTGAAAAAGTCCACAAAGGTGCTGTTGCCACTAATGCAATTAAGGGGCAATTCCAACGGGAAATTGCAACGGTAAAACCCAACAATTGGGTCCCATTAACGGCTAGTGCTTTGTTTCAAACAAAATATTAAAAATTCGAGGGAATTGATTTTGCCATTCACTTTTTCTCTAATGTCACTCTCCTTCTCTCACAATACAAATTACCTAATATAGACACAAATAGGAGTGACAAAATCACTCCCCAAAATTAAAATAGAGAGTCTAAATAAATTATAGTAGAAAGTCTGATGCGGCAGGTACTTTAAAGGTAACAGTCTAGTTAAAGTAAAAAAATGACTTTGTAAGAAGTAATTTGGTCGTAAAAGTAAAGAGTCTGATGTGGCTACTTCTTTACTTTCTGCCTTTTAATTCATTACTGCTGCTACTACTTTCACTGTCTTGCAGCTCTGGGCTTTCGAGTACGCGTCTAGTTCCGGACCCCAAGATCGTGTTTTTCTTCTGTGTAGTGGGCCGAAATATCCACAATTTCGGAACATCCAGATGGGTCGCGGACCAATTTAATATTTGCTATGGACACGTCACTCTGTGGACCCATTTGCATCTGAAGCTAAAGGAAGCACCGGGTTTTGAGGCAACCTCCCCGGGCTCGATGGCCAGGCTCCCCGGGCTCGGTGGCTAGGCTAGGTGGCAACCTTCCCTAACGTTCCTAACGCTCGGCTGACATTTCCCTAACGTTAGGCGATCATTTCCCTAACATTCGGCTGAATTCTGCTCCCTAAAAGATCTAACAAATATCCAAAGTCTGTTTAGAAGCTTCTGGAAGATTCTTTGAACAAGTGGAGGACAGGTGTGATAAAGCAAATATCTAGACATGTGACGTCATCCGAACAGTACGATGCACGTGGGTGTACCGCCTACCGGTTCAGCACTCCAAGCCTTGCCTATAAATACAAGGCCACCCCCTCATGTGAAGGGGTCTAGAAAAAGAGGAAAGGAATACGCCTCTCTCTCTCTCTCTCCATACTTTTTTACTAAACTTCTCCTTTCTCCACTTACTAACTTATTCGTCGGAACTTCTCCCCGGAGGAACACCCCCCTCCGGTTCCCTAAGCTCGGTGGCAACCTCCCTAAGCTCGGTGGCTACCTCCCTAAGCTCGGTGAAGCTCGGTGGCCACCTCCCTAAGCTCGGTGGGAAGCTCCCCAAAGCTCGGTGGCAACCTCCCCAAGCTCGGTGGCCACCTCCCTAAGCTCGGTGGGAAGCTCCCCAAGCTCGGTGGCAACCTCCCCAGGCTCGGTGGGAACCTCCCCGGGCTCGGTAGAAACCTCTCCAAGTTAGGTAGAAACCTCTTCAGATTTGGCGAGCACCCACACCGTTCAACAGAAGAAGGAAATGATTTAAGTGGAATTCACCCCCACATTCTGATCCTTGATTATCCCTTTGATGAGAATTCAAAAATTCAGGGAAAATCTTTTGTAAGCTGACTAACAGAAAGTAGGTTCTTTTTCATGTCAGGTACAAGCAAAATATTTTTCAACAGCATTTGATTAGGGCCAGCAGTAGCGATCGATGGGCAATGTCCTATAGATACGGCTTTCAAATCACCACATTGTCGTAAATTTTGGATCCTATTAAGAAGAAAAGCAATTTTAGAAGTCCACTTTATTAGGGAGAGTAATTCTGTAGTAAGGGAGAGGATCACTGCTCTGTTCTCTCACTTTATTAGGGAGAGTAATTCTGTAGTAATTCTGGTATTTTATAGGCTCACAGGTTAATTTTAAGCCCGTTTGATCACTTAATGAGATTAACTTTGTAATATCTCTTGAAACCCAATCCGATACGCATAAGACATTATGTATATGTTTTTTTACTCAATTCATCCCCAATTTTTTTGTCTCTTTTTACACTTTTCCTATCACATAGAAATTATCCCTCTTTAAAAGTCAATGAAAAAAAGTTGATGAGTTTCTTTCATTTACCTATGTAAATGTATTAAGAGCAATAATAAAGGTAATGATGATGTTCTTATACTCAAGGTTTATAAGGGTCAAACAAAATATAAAACGTGCAATGATAATATGTCCTTAATAAATTGAAATTCCAAAATGGACTCACAAAGGGGACATAATTTATGAACAAAAAATATGTCTATAGATGTTATTCTAGTTTCTACAGTAAAATTTTTGGGCAAAATATGGATTACCTCCCCGTGGTTTGGTGGTTTGACAGATGACCTCCTGAGATATATTAATGAACAATTCGCCTCCTTATGGTTATGGAGTAAACTGCAACTCCTAACTCCGTCAACTATAGAAGTAAAAGACCACACTACCATTTCTCTTTTTTAAATAAAGAGCCTTTACTCCCTTTTTATGTTTAGAAGTTCCAACACGGTGAGGGAGAGATGGCAATTGGAAATAAACAAAAACTTGTTTACTCAGATACCAAATTCCGGCCGGCCACCTACAAAAACTCAGGAGTGGACTTGGTCAAAAAAGAACAAGCTACTGGATGGCTGGACCTTCTCCCTATTTTCTAACGCGTAGAACGGAATGTTCTGATACCAAGCACCGACGTTTTACCTTGCCCGTGCGGCTCACTACCTCGACGGACGGCAACCGTGAATACACTTCTGTGATCGTCTCCTTGTGGCACACAAGACCCAATGCTCAAAACTCGTTTATGGGCAAACGTCGATCTTGGCCAAAATGCGTGCACCAAAACTCCGGTGACATGCTGTTTGCACCCATTTTTGGCCAAAAATCAATAAGTGAGTTTGTGGGTTAAAAATGGCCTTGAAGGTCAGTCTTTGGCCTTGAAATGCTTTGTGATCATTAGCCCACGAAATTGGGCCAGTTTGGAAGCCTTTGATTGAATAGAATTTTATGAAGGCTTGGGTCAAGTTAATGTCTGGATGTTGGTTTAATGTGCTGTCCAAACAACTCTTAATATTTTGGGTCATTTTGTATTTTGTGTTTGGGCTAAAATGCCTTAGTTTGCAAGTGGGCCATAAAATGTAAGTGTGTAATTTGGGTCAAGTTTAAGTCTTTTTGTAGTTGGGCATTTGTGTAAAGATAGGCCCAAGGTTGTATCCATATATAAGCCTTGTAGAATTCTCTAGAAAGTATGAATGAAAAAATCTCAGTGGAGTGCTTTCCCCCATTGCTCTGTTTCCGTGTGTGTGTGTTCTCCCCGATAAAATTAGCGGCAATCAATTGCTAGCTTGTTTCACTAATCTCTCCACCAGTTAATCAAAGGCTTAGGGTAATCTCAAGCCAACAAATTGGTATCAGAGCTGGTTCCCAAAATCGGCAGCTAGGGTTCAAGAAAAGAAGTCAAGAACGGAAGATTTGAGAAAGAAGAAGAGTGGGTTCTGCAGAAACTTCCATGGCTGATCAAATCAATCAAAGTGTGAGTTCTCAACATCCACCTATTCCCATATTTGCTGGAGAAAATTATGATTACTGGTGTGTAAAGATGCAGACTTTCTTTCAGTCACAAGGGTTGTGGAGTTTTGTGAAAAATGGGTATGAAGAACCTGACCCAGAAACTCCTTTAAGTCAAGGAGAAAAGCAGAAATTGGAGGAGACAAAAAGGAAGGATTCAAGGGCACTCTTCCTCATTCAACAAGCACTCTCTGATGATCTATTTCCAAGGATTATTGAGGCCAAGAAATCAAAGGAAGCATGGGATATTCTGCAACAGGAGTTTCATGGAGATAAGAAGGTAAGGGTTATTAAACTTCAAACTCTTAGAAGAGAGTTAGAATATTTGAAGATGAATGATTCTGAAACATTAACTGAATATTTTTCAAAGCTTATGGTGATTGTAAATCAAATGAAGTCTTATGGTGAAAAGATCGAAGAAAAGAGGATTGTTGAAAAAATTCTGGTTAGTCTACCAGAAAAATTTAATACAATGATTGGCATAATTGAAGAAACAAAGGATATCTCTGAAATGAGTGTCCAAGAAGTGATGGGGTCATTGAAAGCTCATGAACAAAGGTTGTTAAAACAATCAGAGAAGCCCTTGGAGAGTGCATTTCAGTCTAAGGTTAATCTGAATTCTAAAAGTCATGGAGAGTCATCAAGTAGTAATCAAACAAGAGCGGTTCAATCACAAAGGGGTGGTCGAGTTGAAAGAGGAAGAGGAGGAAATTCAAGAGGAAGATGTGGAAACTCAAGAGGAAGAGGTAGAGGAAATTATGATAGAAGCTTAAATGTTGATGATGCAAAAAAATGTAGAATCTGTGATAAGGACAATCATCTTGAACAAGACTGTTGGTTTCGGGGAAAACCACAGTGCTATAAATGCAAGAAGTTTGGGCATGTTAAAAAGGATTGCAGGGTAAAGAGCAATCAGCAAGCAAATTTTTCAGAAGAGAAAAATGGTGAAGGGAATTTATTTTATGCTTGTCAGGCTGCCTCCGAATACAAGAATGAAGTTTGGTATCTTGATAGCGGTTGTAGCAATCACATGACTGGTGATCAGTCCATTTTCTTGAACATGGATACTTCAGCTGGTTCACAAGTGAAAATGGGAAATGGAGCATTAGTAAATGCAAAGGGTAAAGGAACTATTGGAGTTCAAACCAAGAAAGGAACAAAGTTGATTCATGATGTGTTGCTTGTACCAGATTTGGAGCAGAACTTACTAAGTGTTGGACAGCTTTTGGAACATGGTTATGCAGTCCATTTTGAAGCTGGTAGTTGTACCATTCATGATAAAGATGATCCAAGTCAACTTGTGGCAAAGTTAAAGATGGAGAAGAATCGAAGCTTTCCGCTCACATTTAAATATGCTAGAAATGTTGCTTTGAGAACTTTTGTGAATGATGAATCATGGTTGTGGCATAGGAGACTCGGGCACTTAAACTTTCATGGTCTCAAGTTGCTTCAACAAAAGAACATGGTTCAAGGTCTTCCGAAAGTTGAGGAAGTTCATGATGTTTGCGAAGGGTGTGCACTTGGGAAGCACCATCGAAAGCCATTTCCAAAAGGAGTTTCTTGGAGAGCGAAAGAGATGTTGGAATTAGTTCATACGGATGTATGTGGTCCTATGAGAACTCTATCGCATGCTGAAAATAAGTATTTTATTCTCTTTATTGATGATTACACAAGGATGACATGGGTCTATTTCATGCGGCAAAGATCTGAAGTGTTCTCTATCTTCAAGAAGTTCAAAAATATGGTGGAGAAGCAAAGTGGGTACTACATTAAAACCTTGAGAAGTGATAGAGGCAAAGAGTACAACTCTAAGGAGTTTGACAAGTTTTGTGAAGATGAAGGTGTTGAAAGGCAGCTAACAGTGGGTTACACTCCACAGCAAAACGGAGTATCCGAAAGGAAAAATCAGACCATGATGGAAATGGCCAAGTCTATGTTGCATGAGAAAGGGCTGCCAAAGATTTTTTGGGCAGAAGCTGTTTACACGGCTGTTTATTTGATAAATCGGTGTCCTACAAAGGCTGTTTGGAATCAAACTCCAATTGAAGCTTGGAGTGGGAGGAAGCCGTCGGTGAAGCATCTCAAGGTGTTTGGATGTGTTTGCTATGCTCAGATTCCAAAAGAAAGGAGAACCAAATTGGATGAAACAAGTGTGAGGTGTATTTTTGTGGGATATAGCAGCCAATCGAAGGGATACAGATTGTATAACTTGAAGACAAATCAGATTATAATCAGCCGGGATGTGATGTTTGATGAGAATGCTTCATGGAATTGGGAACAAGGAAAAGTTGAAAAGAAATGTGTCCAAGTCAATGAAGAACAAGAAAGTGCTGCACATGAAGAGGAAGATAATGAAGATTCACCTCAAATCTCACCAAGGTTAGCCTCACCATCATCTCCTAGAATTTCTCCAAGTTCAAGCTCTAGTTCATCCACACCTAGCTCAACTCCAAAAAGAATGAGGAGTTTGAGTGATGTGTATGCCCAGTGTAATTTTTGTATGGTGGAACCTGAAAGTTTTGAAGAAGCAATTGAGAATGAAGCTTGGATAAAAGCTATGGAAGAGGAACTCAATGTTATTGAAAAAAACAAGACATGGGAATTAGTTGAAAGGCCACAAGACAAGGATATCATTGGTGTGAAGTGGATTTTTAAAGTGAAGCTGAATTCGGATGGTTCATTCCAAAGAAACAAGGCAAGGCTAGTAGCAAAAGGGTATGCACAACAGCCCGGAGTTGATTACCAGGAGATTTTTGCTCCAGTTGCAAGGCCGGATACCATTCGAGCCCTCATTGCCATTGCAGCCCAAAAAGGTTGGTCATTGTATCAACTTGATGTAAAATCAGCTTTCTTGAATGGAGAATTGAAAGAGGAAGTTTACGTTGATCAACCTCAAGGATTTGTCACAAAAGGAGAAGAAGACAAGGTATACAGATTGAAGAAAGCATTATATGGGCTGAAACAAGCTCCAAGAGCATGGTACAGTCAAATTGATTCTTACTTCAATGAAAAGGGGTTCAAGAGGAGCAAAAGTGAATCAACTCTATATGTGAAGACTCAAGGTACGTCAATTCTTATTGTTGCCTTGTATGTCGATGATTTGTTGTTTACCGGTGATAATGAGGAGATGATTTTAGATTTCAAGAAACAAATGATGCAACGTTATGAAATGAGTGATATGGGCTTGCTACATCATTTTCTTGGAATTGAAATTTATCAAAGTGAAGAGGGTGTGTTTATTTCACAAAAGCAATATGCTGAAAATATTTTGAAGAAATTTGGGATGAATGGTTGTAAACCTATGGCTACTCCTCTGATTGTAAATGAAAAACTCATGAAAGAAGATGGTGAAAAGAAGGTTGAGGCCACTTTATATAGAAGTTTGGTTGGGAAATTATTATACCTCACAGCTACAAGGCCTGATATAATGTATGCTGTAAGTTTGCTCTCTAGATTCATGAACAATCCCAGCCAAAATCATTATGGTGCTGCAAAGAGAGTTTTGAGATACATTAGAGGCACAACCAGCTATGGAATCATGTATTGCAGAGACGTAGATGTGAAACTGTTTGGGTTTTGCGATAGTGATTGGGGTGGCTGCATTGATGATATGAAAAGCCCCTCTGGATATGTTTTTTCTCTTGGTTCCGGAGTTTTTTCTTGGGCTTCAAAGAAGCAAGAGAGTGTGGCGCAATCAACAGCAGAAGCTGAATATGTTTCAGCTGGTTTAGCAACCTCCCAAGCAATTTGGTTGAGGAGAATACTTGAAGATGTTTGTGAAAAACAGGAAGAAGGAACTGAGATTTTCTGTGATAACAAATCAACCATTGCGATGGCCAAAAACCCAGTATTTCACAGCCGCACTCGCCACATAGCAATCAAACATCATTTCATTCGAGATGTAATTGAAGCAGGGGAAGTGCAGCTTGTGTTTTGCAGATCGGAAGAACAAGTTGCTGACATTTTCACTAAGGCTCTACCTAAACAGAAGTTTCAGCATTTTAGAGAATTACTTGGAGTTGTGGAACAGCACATTAAGGGGGAGTAATGTTGGTTTAATGTGCTGTCCAAACAACTCTTAATATTTTGGGTCATTTTGTATTTTGTGTTTGGGCTAAAATGCCTTAGTTTGCAAGTGGGCCATAAAATGTAAGTGTGTAATTTGGGTCAAGTTTAAGTCTTTTTGTAGTTGGGCATTTGTGTAAAGATAGGCCCAAGGTTGTATCCATATATAAGCCTTGTAGAATTCTCTAGAAAGTATGAATGAAAAAATCTCAGTGGAGTGCTTTCCCCCATTGCTCTGTTTCCGTGTGTGTGTGTTCTCCCCGATAAAATTAGCGGCAATCAATTGCTAGTTTGTTTCACTAATCTCTCCACCAGTTAATCAAAGGCTTAGGGTAATCTCAAGCCAACACTGGACTTCGTTATCACAGGCCCAAGCCCAAGATTGGTCAAAGGCTTGTATTGGCCCGCTAAGCCTAAATATCTTTATCCAGGCCTAGCGCAGTTCCCACAAGTAAGCAAGGCCAACAAATATGCCCAAATCAGTTAAAGCCTGGGTTTACTCACCAGGCTTGGGCTCAGAAGGCTTACAATGGACTAAGGCCTATCTTGCACCTCAAATTCAGGCCCAAGTATTGGGTGGGCCTGCTTCTTAGAAATATTGCATATGGGCCTCAACTAGCAGAAAAATGCCTTAAGCTGCTCACAAGCAGCTTAGGCCTGCACATGCAGGTTTAAGCCTAAGATTGGCCAAAGATCCAAGTTGACCCACTAAGCCTGAGAGTTGTTGGTTAGGCCTAGTCCAGTTACAAGAGGTTACAAGGCTTACAAGTAGACCCAAATCAGTTAAAACTTGGGTTTTTCACCAGGCCTGGGCTCAGAAGGCTTACAATAGATGAAGGGCCGTCATACCCCTCAAGTTCAGGCCCAAATGGTAAATGGGCCCCTTCCCTTCTTCAAAGACGTTATTTTGGGCCTCAATTAGCAAGAAAAGGCCTTAAAGCTGCTCACAAGCAGCTCAAAGGCCTAGAATGTTCTTGCTGAGCAGGTCTGGGTGAGCTGATTAGTGGTGATTGTAAGCAGCTCAAAGTCTGGGCCAATGGAACCTTGTGCTTTAGCATAAACCAAGATAGGTGGCATCCATGCACCCCTCAGAGCTGCTAATGGGTGACTCACGCAGGCCTAAGCAAGCTGCTCACAAGCAGCTTACTCAGGCTTGGTTGATTTTGCTTCTGGAGGCTTCTCCTCAACCAGCAGGGGTGGTAGGCCCACGGGAGTTGGAAGGTCCAATAAAATGAAGGAAAGGCCTGGAAAAATCTTGGTGGGCCTAGAAGGAGTCCGTTCAAGCAGTAGCTTGAGTGTTGAAGCAGCTCAAAATGGCCTGGATACTGCAGAAGCTGCAATTCCTTTTGCCCTTTCACAGAATTTTATGCAAAGGAGAAGGGTTTCTCAGGCCTTTGCCATTTTCTTGGAGTAAAAGACACGTTTTGGTCAGAAAGTAGCTCTTCATTGGAGCATTTTGAAGCTGCTCTAGCCCAAACCCTTGCTGGAAGGCCACTTGGCAGCCATGCATTGGAGCTGGTGGAAGCAGCTCAAGGCCTGAAGCTCCTATAAATCACAGTTCTGGAGGCCTTGCCAAGGGTCCACGACCTCAAAGCTCAAAGCTTATGCCATTTCATTTCTATTTCTTTTACTTGTACTCACTTCATAAGTAGTTTAAGTTTCCCTTGTACCCAATCTTCATTAAGCCGTTAATGGAGACCTTTTCATTCCTGTTTTAGTCCTTATTTTACTTTCTTCCCATTTTCTACAACGGTAGGAAATTCTAAAGTCCTTTTCGTTAAGGCAGCCAACGAACCATCACGAGGCCTTACCCTTTAGGCCAAGCACAGTCGCTCGAGAGGAGTCGGATTTTGAGGCACGAAGGCCTTAAAAACAATTCGGACAGCAATCCTGTCCTGGCACGCCCGCAATTCCAAGCCAATTTGATTTTTGCACTTTTTGTGGAGAACACATGCGCCGCTGTTTGAATGGCGTGTGCGACCCGTACGGTAGTTAGACGATGATCGGAAAAATAAAAAGGGATTGTATCACCGAGCTTCTTAAGACTCATCGGTCCAATCGAATTTTCGAACTTCTTCAATTCAACAATGGCGGATGTAATCGTATGTTGGGTGCATGGTTCCCCAAATTGAGAGAGAGACGCAATAATTTTTACATGGATCCCCAAATTTTGTGTGTGTGAGAGAGAGAGAGAGGGAGATGGGGCTGTCAGAATTGATGTGGCAGAGAGGGGGGATGGGTGATAGAGAGGGCCAATTTTTTTCGTGTAATCTGGTGTAATCTAGGGATTTGGGGGATTTGTTGGGTTTGGGGGAAGAAGATGAACAATGAGGGCATTGTTGTCTTTTACCACACAATTTTTGAAGAAAAAATTTGTTAACTCTGGCATAGACGAGATAAAGGCGCGTGCAACTCAAAAACTGTCAGTTTGGACGGAAAAAGTAACGGAAGCACTTTACTCCAAAATCATAGAGAGGCAAATTGGTCATTAATAAATCTCAGGGAGGTCATCCGCCAAACCGCCAAATCACAGGGAGGTAATCCGTACTTTACCCAATTACAGTTAACCCCCTCTAACTATGCCTCGGTGACACTTAACCCCCTCTAACTAACTGAAATTCAAACGGTCATAACTTCAAACGGTCATAACTTCTTCGTCCGAAATCGAAAACATGCAAATTATATATCGATTTCGAGGTCTTGAAGTCAGCTTTCTAATGACACCAAAATCACATCACGATTCAAAGCACACAGAAAGTTATGATCAAAACGGTCTTTCTGTCTACCAGCCCTTACTCTTTTGATCATAACTTTATGTGTGCTTTGAATCGTGATGTGATTTTGGTGTCATTAGAAAGCTGACTTCAAGATCTCAAAATTGATATATAATTTGCATATTTTCGATTTCGGACGAAGAAGTTATGACCGTTTGAAATTATGACCGTTTGAATTTCAGTTAGTTAGATGGGGTTAAGTGCCAAAAATAATAGTTAGAGGGGGTTAAGTGTCACCGAGGCATAGTTAGAGGGGGTTAACTATAATTTACCCAAAAATTTATTGCAGAGTAAAAGTTGCACTACAGGGAGATAGTTTGTTAAGTTTCAACCTTTTCATAGAAGGAATTTATAGAAATTAAAGGTAGTATAAAATAAATAGATTAACGGGTTTAGAAAATAAGCATGGGAAATAGCGCACGTAAACTCCATAATTCTATAGTGCAAGTTCCGTACGACCCAACTCGGCCAGATGTTTATACACCCCTATATAATTACTAGTAACAATCCATAGAAATATAAGCATTTTTAGCACAAGAGTGTCTTTTTCACATAAACTGTTTAATCTCGCGTATTCATTTCGATTTTGGATGGTTTAGATTTTAATAAAAAAAAAATTAGAAAAAAATTAATCACAATAATTTATTACCGATTATAATTGATCTATAATCTGGATCGTTCAAAAACACTTTGAACGATTGCGATTAAGCTCTGTAACTTCTTCTCTTCGGAACAGCCGTAAAGATTTTCTCTTTCAGCACACGTGAACTCCGTTATTCTGTAGTGCATGCTCTGTCCGAACCGAGAAGTTTTTCGGTGCCGAACGGGTATTGCCGACGTGGCACCCGCTCGGCGCATCTGAGCCGTTCGATTCACTTTTGGACGGCTCGGATTGAAACCCTCTCTCTCCTCTCACCCCAACACTTCCTCTCTCATTTTTCTCTCCCTAAACCTGAACCGTTCAAACACGAAATGGACGGCTCGGATGCACGAGCGGACACCACATGGTACCCGCTCGGCACTGAAAAATTTTCCTTCCGAACCCGACTCGGAAACAAACAAAATTAGCGGTGCATCTGGCGGCTAATATATTTGATATATAAAAACTTGCTTCTCACCACTCGTATTTCTCCTCCCTCAAAACTCTACACAGTACACAGACACACAAAACGGACTCGACTCTGTTTCTCTCTCTTTCCGTCAGACATGGCGGCGCTTGCTGCAAACCCTGCCATCTCCTCCAATCCTCCTTCCATAATCATCTCCCACACCAAGTCCAAAAACCCTCTTCCCAGATTCATCCTCCCCATTACCTTTAATTCCCACCGGTTCACCACCACCGCCCTCCGCCGCCCCCTCCAAATTTCCAATGTCCTCTCCAACTCCAAACCCACCACCCCAACTGAAACATTCCTTTCCCGATTTGCACCGGAGCAACCCAGAAAGGGCAGCGATGTCCTGGTGGAGGCCCTCGAGCGGGAGGGCGTGAAGCACGTCTTCGCCTACCCCGGCGGCGCCACGATGGAGATCCACCAGTCCCTCACGCGCTGCCCCACCATCCGAAACGTCCTCCCCCGCAACGAACAAGGCGGGATCTTCGCCGCCGAGGGCTATGCACGCGCCTCCGGTCTCCCCGGCGTCTGCATTGCCACCTCCGGCCCCGGCGCCACCAACCTCGTCTCCGGTCTCGCCGACGCAATGCTCGACAGCATCCCCATCGTCGCCATCACCGGACAAGTCCCAACGAGTATGATAGGTACCGATGCTTTTCAAGAAACCCCAATTGTTGAGGTAACTAGGCCTATTACGAAGCACAATTATCTTGTTCTAGATGCAGAGGATATTCCTAGGATTGTGAAAGAGGCTTTTTTCCTTGCTCGTTCAGGCCGTCCTGGTCCGGTTTTGATTGATGTGCCGAAAGATCTACAGCAACAATTGGTGGTACCCAATTGGGATCAGCCCATGAGGTTACCTGGGTATATGGCTAGATTGCCTAAAGAGCCTGAAGAGGCTTATTTGGAACAAGTTGTCAGGCATGTATCGGAGTCGAAAAAACCAGTTTTGTATGTGGGTGGTGGGTGTTTGAATTCGAGTGAGGAGTTGAGGAGGTTTGTCGAGCTTACGGGGATTCCGGTCGCGAGTACTTTAATGGGTCTTGGGGCGTACCCGATTGCGGATGATATGTCTCTTGGAATGCTCGGAATGCACGGTACTGTTTACGCCAACTACGCCGTGAATAGTAGCGATTTGTTGCTTGCCTTTGGGGTTAGGTTTGATGACCGCGTGACTGGGAAGCTTGAAGCTTTTGCTAGCAGAGCTAAGATTGTTCATATCGATATTGATTCAGCTGAGATAGGGAAGAATAAGCAACCCCACGTGTCGGTTTGCGGGGATGTGAAATTTGCTTTGAAAGGTATGAATAAGGTTTTGGAGGGTAAAAGAGGCAAGCTCAAGCTTGATTTTTCTGCATGGAGGAAGGAGCTAAAGGAGCAAAAAATTCAGCACCCGTTGACCTTTAAGACCTTTGGTGATGCCATTCCACCCCAGTATGCAATTCAGGTCCTGTACGAGTTATCGAATGGGAACGCGATAATAAGTACGGGTGTCGGGCAGCATCAGATGTGGGCTGCTCAATTTTACAAGCACAGCAGGCCAAGGCAGTGGCTTACTTCTGGCGGATTCGGGGCTATGGGTTTTGGATTGCCTGCTGCAATGGGAGCCGCCGTTGCCAGACCGGATTCAGTTGTTGTCGACATCGATGGAGATGGGAGTTTTATGATGAACGTCCAGGAGTTGGCAGCACTCCGGGCGGAGAATCTTCCGGTCAAAATAATGGTGTTGAATAATCAGCATTTGGGTATGGTGGTTCAATGGGAGGATCGGTTTTATGGTGGTAATAGGGCGCACACGTATTTGGGTAACCCGTCAGATGAGTCTGAAATATTCCCAAATTTTTCCAAGATTGCAGAAGGTTGCGCGATTCCTACAGCTCGGGTGACGAAGAAGGATGATGTTAAGGCTGCAATCCAGAAGATGTTGGATACCCCTGGCCCCTATTTGTTGGATGTTATCGTACCACATCAGGAGCATGTCTTGCCTATGATCCCCAGCGGTGGAGCATTCGAAGATGTGATTACTGAAGGCGATGGGAGATCAAAATATTGATCAACTTAGGCCCCGTTCTGTTAGAATTTTTATTTTTTAAGTACTTTAGGTCTCATTCGGCTAAATAAGTCATTTTACTTATTTTTTTTTGTCCTTACTCATTTTATTTTATTTTTTGCATTTGTTAGTTTTTCGTCAATTTTTTGAGGATTATTGCTTTGTCGTGACGAGAGAAATCTAAAAAGTAAAAAATTACGATCGAATCTAATTTTTTTTTATTTTGATTGCAATTTTTTACTTTTTAGATTCCTCTCATCATGGCAAAGCAACAATCCTCGAAAAATTGACAAAAAACTAACATATATATGCCAAAAAAAATTGAATAAGACAGATCATTCTCTCACAATAATCACCTTTAATTCAAAAACTTACTATTTTGCGACTCTAGGCTTAGCAAAAAATTGTGACCTTGGTTTATTTAATTCCCGGTTGTACTGTGCTTATAAAGTCGTCTGTTATTTTGAAACTGAAATGAAGCACTTGTAAAACTATTTGAAATAATTAATTAATTTTATGTCAAATTATTAGAGGCCGGCTGTAATTAAAAAGAAAAGAAAAGAGTAGAGGCGGGCTTAACGGCCGAGCGTTGAGGGGGTGCTTTATGTATTGTGGACCTTCTCCTCATGTACCCTTGAATCCTGAACTTAAGAATCTCGACCTTTGTTTTCTTGGTTTTTCTCAAAACCAAATGGAGACTCCAAAATTGATACGTAGCACGCTGCAATGGGTTTCATACACAAAGTTGCTAACATGACCATCCTGTATGGTGAATACCGGTGTGCAAAGGGCGGGTATCCATAATTTAGCGACTCGGCTGGAGATATAGAGAGCCAAAACTCAAAAATTCGACTACAAATTAATTATTTGTTTTAAATGTTTTCTTTGCATGTGCATCGATGTGGGAAAGGCCAACGCTTAGTTCAACTAATATCCCGACTAGTGCTTGCACTATGATACGAGCTACGTTGGAAATTCAAGAAAACTCCAAAATTCAAAGTACTAGTAATGCAGTACCATTTGATTGTCGTCTGCACCATTCATGACGTGACAAGAGGTATATTATTATTTACTCCGTCCTAATTTAATTATTTGTTTTCGGAGTTCGTGTAATTTTTTAATTGATTATATCCTATAGGAGTAATTTATAATGTTTTATGTGATTTTAAAAATATTGTATTATAGAACAAATCGAGATCTATCAAATAACATCCATATTGGATATAAAATTCATTACCAATTTAAAGATATAACTAGTTTTTTTTTTTTTTTTTAATCCAAGTAGAATAGGAATGTGACGAGTAAATTAGGACGAAGGGAGTATTTCCTAGACAACCGAGTTCCAAACTAACCAAATTGCATATTTAGTCAGCCATAAAACTATCCAAACTTGGATCGGGACCCGCAAGTTAGGGTATGTGTGCATATTCTCCTTAAACCAAGCTGTGTATACTTTGTTGTATAACTTTTTCTGTGCAGGAGGGTCGGGACCTAAAGCCAATGCCCTAGCCCTTAGCCTTGACATCGCAGCAATTGGGTCTTACTGATTGTGGCCTCTCCTTGTCAGGCATCATAGGTAAGCCAAGCAAGCAGCAAACGGTCTCACACTTTTACAACACCCGAAGCGCTGCTAAACACAGAACCCTAGAGAAAACCGAGTCATGTACAGGCCGACAATACGCTTTAAAGCTGAAATGGATGACCTGAAAGTTACCCGTTGGGGGGAGTCCAGATCCCCTGTCCGAGTCCAATCCGCACAAGGGTTTGTCCCACCCCTCAGAGCCGTTGATTTCGCAAATCAACGGCTGAGATGTGCCGAACACTTTTTGCTCCAAAACGACGTTGTTTTGGCTCGGCACATCTCAGCCGTTGATTTGCGAGATCAACGGCTCCAAGAGGTGGGACAGGTCCCTGTCCAGATTGAGCTCGGACAGGGGATCCTCGTGCGTTGGGGGTTGAGTATATTGGGAGAGGAGTGAGGGAGGGGATTGGCTGTGGGATCTTTGGCAAGTGGGTGTGTTAAGAGGGAGAGGTAAAGGGAGATTCTCTATACTTTGAATTTTTCAGTGTATAACTGCACGAATTAGTTGACTTAAGGTAGTTGGGGGTTAAGAGTATTGGAAGAGGAGTAAAGGGAGATAACGGTTCTAGAAGTGTGAATTCCTGACACGCGCAACACGAATCCAATAGGAAGTTAGAGGGTTTGTGTTGACTACTTTTTGACACAAACACAAATATGACCTGACCCGACAACACAAAATTAAATTGGACGAATACGGGTTAGACTCGCGTAACTTGATACGGACACGATGAATGACCGTTTAATTTTCTATGTCAACCCATTGACCCGAAATGATACGTCTCGAACATGACACGACACGATTTTCCAAAATCATTGAAGATTTGATTTTTTAATCAGGGAGAATTGGATTTTGTAAAATCGTGTTTGGAACTTGGCCTAAACTTGTATAGGAAAATATCAGCGTAATTTTGAAAAACCAATACATGCATACTACTATACAACCCATCATAGTTTTTTTTTTTCCCCAATATTTATATCAACTGAATATTTTGAACTTCCTAAGCACTATGCCTTTGTTCTAAAAACGTCCAAAATAAATCAATTTGGCACTATAGGCTACGGAAAGACCTTCATATTATCTCATAATTGCCTTGTCCTCCTCAAGCCGTCCACCGTGCCCGTTGATCAGAAAGCAAAAAGCTTAGGCAAAAACAAAGTTTGGGGGCTGACCTCCTCATAGGATTTTTAGCTAAAAACCACACAAAAGTATTTTGTTTTTAGACTTATGTCTAGTTGTGGTTTAATGTCATGATTTGGCTAACGTGTGACTAATTTTTTAGTTTTATCATTTCAGTGATTATTATGGTATAAAAAAAATGTCATTATTATTTCAGTGACTAATTATTTGTTAGTTTTGCCATTTCAGTGATTATCATTTCAGAAAAATGCGCAAACGTCTGGCATCTCGATAGACTTCTTCTATTAGAAAAAGTAATTTGTAATCTTATAGAATATGTAGAATAAGTGTTAAAATATCTAAAGCTAAAAAATAATTGTAGAAGTAATAATTACGCTAGGAAGATTTTTGTATTTAAGTACATGAGTAAAATTATATAATTCTAGAGTTAAGTCCTGAGATAATGACTGGCCAATTAACTAGACACTTCTAGAAAAGAGGGGGTCGGTGGAATTGCTGTCCTCACTCTTTTTTTTGACATCAAAGAAGAACATCATATATATTATTGAGAAGAAGATTACAAGCGTTTAGCAAATACAAAACACAACACAACTGTGTTATCGCCTAAGATAACGGACGCCGACGACATGCGAAGGCCTAGAGGCCTAAGGAATAGAACACAGCGTGAATACACGAAAACAACACAAAGAAAAAATAAAAAACAGAACAACCAAACAGCACCCATCGCCACCGCCACGAGCAGCCAACGCCCAACAGAACCGCCAATGCCTTCCAATCGTCAAGACGCAGCCATCGCCTAACACACGACCAAACCGCTAGCCGGATCACGCCCATATTTAACGGCGGCCGACACAGATCAGTTAGTCACAAGCAGAAACCGCCCCTCGGCACAGCCTCACCGCATCAAACCCTGCAAAAACAGACATGCATGCAAAGCAGAAAAGAAAAGAACAGAACGGAAAACAATCGGAGCGGTTGGGGAAGGGGAGAACGAAGCGGGAGAACCAGATCCGATCGGAAAGGGAAAGAGGGAAACAAGCGACAGCCGATCGAACAGGGAAAAGGGAGAAAAGAAGGGGGAGTCGATCAGCTATTGCTTTTGGGGGACCCCGATGCTCGACGGGAAGGGGCAAACAGAAAAGGGGAAGTCGAGCAATCGGAGGAGAAGAGAAAAGGATGCATGCATATCCGGATGGCTGATTAAGAGGCTGGGCACCGAACGGAGAGGACGAACCCACGACAACCCGATCGGAACAGCAAAGAAGCTGAATGGGCCACGCCGGAGCAACAGAGCTCGCCGGAGGCAAAATGGAAGACAGGCGCTGATTAGGAATTTTATTCAGAACAGAGAGAGAGAGAGAGAGAGAGAGAGAGAGAGAGGAGGAGGAGGAGGGGAGGGGGGAGGAGCTGCCCCTCCCCCAGTCAAAGCCGTAGGTCGGTTCCGGCGGCAGTTGAGTTGGAAAAGAACGGTGGGAGAAGGGAAAGGTAGAGAGAGGTTGGAGCCTCTCTCTCTAAGACTTTTCCTCTGGCTTCAAGTTTGAGTGTCCTCACTCTTTACAGTGAAAAACCACTTCGAAAAAGCCTTTAACACCTTTGTGCTTATTGCATCAATAATCCATCCTTTCTTTAAAATTCCACTTTTCTTGTCCAACTTCCTTCCAAATCTAACTAAGCACCCCAACAAATTTTTTTTTTTTGGGTAATGCAAGGTGTCCTGGACCAGTTTGTATGCACCTCGGACTAATCCCCCATCTCACAGCCGTTTCACACACTTACGCGTTGGGGTGAGATGGTCCCAAGAGTTGTTGGTGAGGAGAATCTAACTTGAGACCTTATGATGTAGTAAACACCTAAGGCCAAAACCACTTGGCCAACCCCTTGGGCCAGACTTCGAGGTATTCATGGAGGGGATTCCGTTTATGAACCCTAGAGATCCGGTGTGAGATTGCGGTGGGTGAATCGATAAGATTAGGGACAATAAGTTTCTCCAGAACATAAGTAATATTGGTGGAAGGCCTAGATTCAATGATTCCAGAAACCCTAGGACCATCTGACGGAGAAACCCTAAGACCATCCTTGGATGAAACCCTAGGGGACGAACTTGAAGGAGGAGTCAGAAATAGCCTCCCAGGTCCAGGAGAATGGGTTGAAGTTTGATTTAAAGCAACCACATCACCCACACAAGTTGAAAGCAACAAGTATTCACAAGATCCATAACAGAAACTGGTTAAAAAAACATAGCAAAAGGCAATGAGATAGAGCAATTTTCCAAGAAAGGACCAGAAATCAACAAGAACGAACACAAAATTAGAAAGGAAATTCAAACTTGAGCATTCCCGCCTCCGAGAGGGAGAGATGTTCCATCTAGTTTAGGAAAAGAAAGGTAATTTCAAGCTCAAAAATCATGTGTTTACGCAAATAATTTTCCTACCAATATGAATCTTGTTTGATAAATCTCATTGAGATCATTTAAACAATGCAAAAAAAATCGAAAAATTATTTTTTATTTTCATAATATGTGAGTTCGAAATTACCTTATTTTTGAAAATGAAAATTTAAAAAGAAAGCGGAACGGGCCTGAGACGGAGGGCTGTAAGGAAAGAAAAGCCAACATAACCAACAGCCCGAGTCACATGGCCACACAACTGCACTCCTTGTACAACATTCGCACTCAGCCGGAATTTTCCCACGCTTGGAAAATTATAACGGGGGCGACTTGGATAATATCCTTCGATCGGCTCCATCCCCTGATTGTATGGGTCTTTTCGTAACTGAATAATTTAATTTCTGTCTATAATCTGCAGAAGCTATGGCAGATTGTAGATTATCCACAGTGCTATAATCAAAAGTAAAAGGTTTTTAAAGTTAACAATATTGATGCAAAATATGGGTCACAATTCTATAATCAAGCTTAACAACTTCCTTAAAAATAATCAAATTTTGGACTTTGGATAACCAAAACTAGCAGCCTTTTGACAATAACCAAATTTAATAGACCCTAAATATTCTCAATCAAATAATCATGGGCCGGACTATTTGCAACCACAAATTTTCTGAACGTAGCCTGTATATACTATGGTACACACCTGTTTATAGTATAGTACACAGACTACGTTCAGAAAATTTGTGGTTGCAAATAGCATGGCCCATAATCATTCTACAAAAATATTTTATCTCTCTTCCCTTTTCCTAGTAAATAGTTTTTATTAGTTTCAAAATTATTTTTAGAAAAACTATTTCCTACTATTCACAGTTTTTAATTTTTTGTAGTTTGAAAAGATTATGTGACAAGTTTTGGTTATCTTATTTTGATTATGCCATTGTAGACATCTTCATTGGTAACCTTAGCAATCTCTTAAATGAATAATCAAAAGCCTCAATTTTCCACCTAATCTGTAGAGATTTGAAATACAGGAATGAAAGAAACTAATAAAAGACGATAAATTTGGAAAATTGAGCAATAGCCACAATAGACAATAGTTCAGGCTTGAGATAGAATATTTTAGGGGAAGAAAAAGATTCCAATTTTCAATCTGAAAACCTCAATAAAACTGAACAAAAACCAGAAAGTGTTTACCTTGTATTTTCTTTTTTGGATAAATTACAGTTAACCCCCTCTAACTAACACCCGGGGACAACTAACCCCTCTAATTATAAAATTGGACACTTTAAAAATGAAAAATGAAAAACCTGAACTAAATTTTGGTACAAGCCTTTTGAGCTTTGAAAAAGCTGAGAGATGCAATAATTTCAATAAGCTTCCAGGAACTTCAACATATTTGGGAATATCTGATACTCATCTGAAGGGTTACCCAAATCATGTTTATTGTTGCCAAGTCATCGACATTCATGATAAAAGTGGCATCGTCTTCTAGGTTAACTACAATTGAATCAAGTCTTCCAAGAGCTGCACCCATTGACGTCCAAAATCCACAGCCCCAAATCCATCGGAGTAAGCCACTGCTCTATAACCAATCATAATCATACTCTTGAGCATCCCACATCCAATGCTGCCCAGAACCAATAATTACAATCGCATTCCTATTCCTATTCATATTGGTTAATGTGTCAAGAACCTCATGAATTGCATACTGTGGGTGAATAACATCTCCAGAGCTCATAAAGGTCAATTGATACTTCATTTTTTCTCCTCTAATTCCTTCATCCATTTAGAAAAATCAAGCATATAAAGCTTACCTCTTTTACCCTCCATGACATTATTCAGAACTTTGAGAGCAGATAACACATTTGCACAAATCGACACCTGGGGTTTTTTATTTATTCCTACCTCAGCCGCATCAACGTCAATGTGTACAATCTTGGCTCTGCTAGCAAAAGCTTCAAGCGTACTCGTCACCCGGTCATCAAACTTGACCCCAAAAGCAAGCAGCAAATCACTACCATCCACAACATAATTGCCACAAACAGTACCACGCTCCAGGAGATATATCGTCTGAAACCATGTACTCCAAAGATCACCCGTTAAAGTAATCGCGACCAAAATCCCCATAAGCTCCAAAAACCTCCTCAACTCCTTACTCGGATTCCGCCACCCATCACCCATATACAGAACTTGTTTTTTTTTTTTTTTAACTCAGATACAAGCCTAACAATTTGTTCGAAATGAGTCTCTTGAGGCTCTCTAGGCAAATTAGCCCCAGGTAACCTCATGGGTTAGTCCCAATTGGGTACCATGCACCAATTGTTGTTGTATATCTATCGGTATATTAATCAAAATCGGGCCTTGATGGTCCAAGGAAGCGTGAAAGAAAGCCTCTCGCACAACTCTAGGGATATTATCTACATCTAGAACAAGAAAATTGTGCTTTTTAAAAGACCTAGTTACCTCAACAATTGGGGTTTCTTGAAAAACATCTTGTCTGTTGATAGCGACAATGGAAATGTAGTTGACCATAGCATCTGTGAGGCCAGAGACAAAGTTGGTGGTGGTGGAGTCGAAGGTGGTAATGCAGATGTCAAGGAGGCTGGAAGCGCGTGTGTAAAAAAAAATTTATTTTTATTATTTCAGTGCTTATCATGGTATTAAAAATGTCCCTATTATCATTTCAGTGACTAATTTTAGTTTTACCATTTCAGTGATTATCATTTCAGAAAAATACACAAATGTCTGGCCTCTCGATAAACTTCTTCTGTTAGAAAAAGTAATTTGTAATCTTATAGAATAATGTAGAATAAGTGTTAAAATATCTAAAGCTAAAAATAATTAGAAGTTTGTAGAAGTAATAATTACACTTGGAAATTTTTTGTATTTAAGCACATTGGTAAAATTAGATAATTCTAGAGTTTGGGAGATTTTTGTAATTAACTAGACAATTCTAGAAAAGAGGGGTGGTGGAATTGCTATATAAATAAAGCTTGGTTGTCCTCACTTTTTATATACAATGAGAAAAAACACTTCTAAAAAGCCTTTAACACCTTTGTGCTTATTACATCAATAATCCATCATTTTTTTAAAATTCCACTTTTCTTGTCCAATTTTCTTCCAAATCTAACTAAGCACCCCAACTTTTTTTTTTTTGGTAATGCAGGGTGTCCTGGGCCAGTTTGTGCACACTCAGACTAATCCCCCTCCCACAACTGTTTCACACGCTTACGCATTGGGGTGAGGTGGCCCCAAGAGTTGTTGGTGAGAAGAATCAAACTTGAGACCTTAGGATGTAGCAAACACGTAAGTCTCAAGCTAAGACCACTTGACTAACCCCTTGGGCTGGACTTCAAGGTATTCATGGAAGGGATTCTGTTTATGAACCCTATAGATCCGGTGTGAGATTGCGGTCAGTGAATCGATAAGATTAGGGACAATAACTTTCTCCAGCACATAAATAATATTGGTGGAAGGCCTAGATTCAACCATTCCAAAAACCCTAAGACCATTTGACGGAGAAACCCTAAGACCATCCTTGGATGAAACCCTAGGGGACGAACCTGAAGGAAGAGTCAAAGATTGCCTCCCAGGTCCAGGAGAATGGGCTGAAGTATGATTTAAAGCAACCATATCACCCACACAAGTCGAAAGCAACAAGTATTCACAAGATCCATACCAGAAACCGAAGAAAAAACATAGCAAAAGGCAATGAGATAGAGCAATGATCCAAGAAAGGAAATTCAAACTTGAGAATTCCCGCCTCTGAGAGGGAGAGAAGTTCCATCTAGTCAGTACTACATGTCTAACTCTAGATCTAGAATTGAACCCCTAGTGGAATGTGGAGTGGATTGAATGATAAGGAGGGAGAAAACTCACCATGGTGATTAATGAACCCTAGAGATCCGGTGTGAGATCATAGTGAGTCAGTGACAATCTAACTACGAACTTTGAGTCTCTTGCGTGTGTTTAGCCCGTTTGATAATCTACTCAACGTTTTAAAGTAATGAAGAGTAAACTACATTAAATCCCCTTCTACTATCACAGATTTCTGAGTTGCTCCTTGATGTTTAAACTCAAACACCTAACCTCGTTCATGTATTCTCTTATGGCAAGAAACCCCTCCCGTTAACAAACAGTTAGGATTTGGGATGGAGTATTTCACTTGAATCGGTACTTTGACTAGATAAGCTGACATCGATGTGATGTAGGGGTGACAATAGTGTTGGGTTTCAGGGAAGGTTTTTCTAGAAGGTGGGGAGAGCTGAGTTCGAGTGTGTCAAACATGGAAATAGAGCCGAGTTGAGATTTTAGTGGCGGTAGGCGAGCTTGAGAATGGAACCCTTGTTCATTCTCATTAAAGAGTAAATGTGAAACATAAGTTAAAAAATGGTATTCCCTTTGTTATGAAATTTTGATCCCTTCTTGGGAATAGATTTTAAATTGTCATCATCATTACACTTCAAACCAAATAAATTTCTCAAATTATCCTTTAATTTTGGGATTTTTTTCGGACCCTAGCCCTTTTGTCCTGTACCTGGGGATGGCTTGGGTGGGGATCAGTTGCAACGCCAATGACTGGTGTCGCGAACCCAGTGAGCTCCAGAATCCAAAATTTTATAGAGTCTAACTTTCTCTCTTTGAAAAACAAACCATGTTTGTTTTGGTATTTTAGATTTTGAATTTTGGGTAATGCATGGAGAGAGAAATGAGAATAATGATTAAGAGAAAATTTATTAAGAATCGTGCGCATAGAGAGAATCCAAAATTCAAAATACCCAAACGAACATGGTCCTATTGTGATGACACCATTAGAAAAATCCCTCGAACCCATTGTTCCCATGTTGACAACTACATCCTACGGCTGACATTTGCCTAGCTCACAAAACAGCTAGGAAACATAGAAAACAATGCCTACCCTACAATTTCCCTCTTATTCATCTCTCTCTTTACTGCACACCCCTCCACGGCTTTACATACTCTTAAACCCATCTAAAAAAAAATTAAATCACAATCTCATTTTGCTTGACAGTTGACTCGATCTTTGTTTTCTTTATTCATAGGTGGGTAAAGACAAAAATATAGCAAATGTAAAATTACATATTTTTCTGAACTCACATAGAATTGTGATGCAACTTTGAAAAATTTCGGCTGATTAATAATTTAATTAACATAGTTGAGTTTTCCAAGGAAAAAAAATTAGGGGAACCATGTCAAATTGTCAATATGGTAAAAATTCAGGTTTTCGTGTTTCTTTTTATTACATAGGAGTATAATTTTGAACACATACTAAGTATGTTAAACTACCTTGTAATTTATGGTTTGAGAAAATATAAATTAATTTGCCATATTTTTAGAGATTTGTAAGATAAGTGATGTTATAAATTATAACACCACTAGCTAAAATTTATGGAGTTGCCACTGGTGGGGATGGAGGAGGTGGTGGCAGCCAGTTGTTAGAAGGAGCTGGAGGAAGTGTTCAGTGGCGGTTGAGGTTGGCCCAAGCATCGGGGTTTGAAGGTTGAAGATAGAATGAAAAAAAAATTAGGGGGTGATAGAAATTAATGAGGAATAAAGGAATTTAGTATGGGTCAATCTTAATAATTTGTCCACAAAGTCAATCAAGACAAGTAGAAGTATATAAAATGAGATTCAACAATCGTATGCTAATACTCACAAATGCAAGGATCCAAAAAATACATTCTTTTAAATAAATAAATAAAAAAGGCAAAAAGAAAAGAATAAAGGAAAGAAATAAAGAGAGAAGAACAGACCCAAACACCAGCACCCCTCCTAATTCCATGGAATTAACAAATCAACCCCATTTCGTCGTCCTCGTCAAATTTACCCCATTTCAAAAACAAAAAACAAATCCCTGCTCGTTCCCCGACTAGTATTGCAATGAGGTGCAAGATAAGACCATGGACCAGACCTCCAAATCCGAAGGGCTCTTTAGTTTATTTTTTCCATGGCTTCACAGTGAACAGAACCACAAAGAGGATGATAAGGAGGAGGATAAGAATGGCAATGACAGACCACTTGCGGGTATTCTTCTGGTGCTTCCGAGCAACATCCAGCTGCTGGGCTCCTGTCCTAACGAAGGAGCTGGCCCGATTCACCTGGCTCTCTATATCGTCGATTTGTTCACCTTGCGCCTCCACCAGCACCGCCATGTCGAGAAACACCTATACACATAAATCAAGATTGTGTAACTTTTAGAATGTTGTCACCCATAACTTGATTTTTTGCACAGCTCATAAACACATTGAGACCTACGAAATGAATCGCTCGAAATGTCTCGTACGACGATCCTATTTTGTATCATATGATGGTCACAAAAAAGGATGAGTGAAAGGATCTACACTAAGGTTCTCCATAGTCAGATCGTTGAGCTAAACGAAGTGAATGCTCGTGACCCCATCTGACACCCGGTCTTCAAGGCATAATTCAGGGGGAAAGACAAAGGAACCAAATCCAGTATCTTGATTTCGAGCAGCAATGCATTGTCGACACAAGCGCTTACACGCACATGTGTATGTTATATATATCATCCGCTAATACACGAACAATTACGGCTAGGTTAAAATTATTTTATCGGCATGTAGACCCTGGAACTCAAATAAAGTGTCAAAATTGTCTGGCCGAAAGGTTGAAAGAATGATTCGGGGTCGGAGGCAGCACAAAGCAATAAGCCATATATACATCAAAGCAATTAGATATTGAAACTGAAGAACCTAAAAGGACCAGCTATCAAAGCAATTTTACAACACCTCATCCGTTATGGCTTGGACTTTTATAGTGTTTGAGAAAGATGATCTGAGATATATAGTAATACATTTTGGCAGCAGAAATCGACCCATATAAACGAAGAGAACAAACTGTGCGACGAAGGATTCCTTCGTTACAGGGTCAGCTTTGAACTTTTTGGAATCCAAAGTGAGTCTTATAGAATACATCAAAAAGATTAATTATTCGAATGATGCACAATTATTTTTTAATATAGGAATATCAACTGCTCTATCTCTATCAGGTACGCGGGAGACAAATACGGTTGGATTTGTGATTAAATTTTATCGAGAGGTTTAGCGAATATTACTAACAACGTATTAGAGCATCCACATTACTCTCGCTACATTCCTTTTGAAACTATAATAACGAGCAAATCCCCCAAAAGTGGGCTGCATCAAACTCGTTTCTTACCTCGCTATTCTACAAATATGTAACTTTGCTACAGGTGCTCGTGTCTCTTAGCGAGGTACTGTTCAACAACTCCACAGTTTTTTATTATTTAAACTGTGAGTTTGGACCCACTTGTAAGTCTTTTACTATGGAGTATTATTCTTCTATTCGGTGCAAGGAATTATAGAAATGAGTATTGTAATGGAATAGAGTTTAGAATAGAGAGTCTGATGTGGAGTGCATTTAAAAAGGTGACTTGTTAAAATAGAAAAACAACTTTTCGAGTGTAATTTGATCCAAAATTTACCTAGACTGATGCGGATGCTCTTACGTCCAATGAAGAAGCCAAGCAACAAATGAAAGTTTATTAGGACCAATGCTACAAGCTTTTCGAAATGATAATGATAGAAAAGAATCTGCACAACGTTCATCATCACAAATGTTTATTTTAAGAATAGGATGTCCAATGACATAAAAAAAAAAACGTCCAATTGAAAAAAGAATTGTATCCATTAACTTTTTCTTTCGTACTAGCTAGTACGAAATAGGTCCTATCAGGGACCTATTTGGTGCCGCCTGTGCAATTTTAGTCACAGAATCGAACAAACACATTCGTACCCATTATAGAGTCTCGATCTTGCTGCTGAAATTGCACGACACCAATATAAAGGTACAGAAACACTTTTGGAAAGGGTCATTGTTAAACTCGAATGTAAGTATGTATGTGTATGGTACCTGGTTAAGCTCCTTCAAATTCTTTTCAATCTCCTTAACCCCCTCGTGCCTCTCCTGAATCTCCATGATGGTATCCATAACCTTCCCCCTCCCCTGCTCCTGTATCGCTTTTGCCAAAAACGTCTCGCTCTCCCCCGTCGATATCAGCCTGTCCACGACCGACTCGTCCGCGCTCTCGCCCGTCACCGTATAATACCTCCGCCGCACCGTTTCCTTGTACTCCGACCCAATCCTCCCCCGCAGATCATTAAACGAGTTCATCGAGTCCTGCAGCCAGAGACAGAGTCAGGATTTTGAATTCGTGGGGCCAAAACGAGAACAATGGCAAGTTTAGGACAAAATAGAAACTGTTGTAGGGTCAAAATAGCAAATATCAAGTGCAACATATAATTTAGTTTTTATTGAAAAGCCAAGGAAATAATTTTGCCACTACCTTTAACAAAAAAAAGGTGGCAAAATCAGCAGCCCAAGCGAAACAGTATAACGGAAAAGCAATTTTGTTCATCCCTGACGAATTTTACCCACATTCGTTAAGACACGTTGCGGGTTCCGATTCAGTAATTTGCACTTTGTAGGAATTGATTTGTCAAGAGAATCCACAAACATTCAACTCAATCAGATACCGGTAGCTACGCGATCAAATACTTGCCGGAATTAGATTGAGCTGAATTTTCGCACTGTCTCCTACCAAATCAATTAATACAAAATAAACGGTTCTGATTACCGATTCGATACTCCCAACATACCCCACCGTGGGTAAAAGTTACCCTAGCCAATTGCTCTCAATAAAGTTGGGATCTACAAGTCCAGTTGCCTCTCGGTAGCTCCGTCCTTGCTTACCTGCAGCTTCTTCCGGAGTCCGTTGACGACCGAAGTCCGAGTCCGATCCGAGGAGCTCCCCGGCCCGCACCCGGGCAAGCTCCGGTTCGCGGCGTTGTTCCGGTCCAGCGCCTCGAGCCGGACCTTGATCACCTTGGCCTTCTTCAGCGCCGACGTGACGTCGCCGTCCATCTTGGATCGGAGGTCCCGGACGCCCTTGGCGCTGAGCAGGGTCTTGGACTGTTCGTGGGCGGCCTGGAGGCTGGCGTACAGCGTCTCGAGGTCCCTCAGGTCGTCCTTGATGCCTTCCACGTCTTCGAAGAACTTGTCGAGGTTGACGCCGGAGGTGGCCGCCGGCGGGAATCCGGACATCTGGACGGTGCTGTGGGACGGAGACTGGTCTTCGCTCCGGAACCGAGCGAAGGAGCTGGAGAAGAGATCGTTCATGTTGAGCGAAACTTTATTGTGGACCGTGCGGAGAGATGGTTTGGTTCTAGAGATTCGATTGGGGAAGTACCGATGATCGTACAAGAATTAACAGAAATTATTCTCTCTCTCTCTCTATCTAGATTTATATGTTGTGTATACGAATATGGGTATAGGGAGTGTGATGTGATGAATAAATGGGGTTGGAGTTGGGCTTGGGTATGGGGAAGTTAATGCACGGGGCAGTCGGAATTGGTATGAGGGAGAAGAGTCAGAAGACGAGTTTTTTAGAGAGAGAGAGAGAGAGAAGAGAGAGCGCGTGGCGGGCGGATTCAACTACTCGTTATCAGGAGACCAAGTCAGACTATTTTTCTTCTTTTTTTCTTTTTTCAATTTTTGGAGCGGTCAAAGTTGTGTTTGGAGGATGATAAATGAGAGACCAGATCCCCTGTCCGAGCCCAATCCGGACATGGGCCTGTCCTATTCCTCGGAGCCGTTGATCTCGCAAATCAACTGCTGAGATGTGTCGAACACTTTTTGTTCCAAAACGACTCCGTTGATCTCGCAAATCAACGACTGAAATGTGCCGAGCACTTTTTGTTCCAAAACGTCATCCTCGGTTTCATGAAGAGAAGGGAAGAGTAATAGTAATGGAAAGGGTCGTGAGCGAGTTAAATTAAAGATGGTTCCAAATGGGTGTAATTAGCACTGGCATGACAGGTAGAATTTAGGTGGAAAACGCGGTGGCAGGGGAAATTTGTGGGACACAAAATTAAAATTACTGTAATTTTTTCTTTTTTGGGTTGGGGAAAATAGATAGAGAAAGGTAGATAGGATTGCCATGAATGAATTCAAAATATATGCAATGACATGCCGATTTGGTCTTTGATTGTGTTAGATGTGTAAGTTTATACGCGTATTTGCTAATTAAAAAAAGAGTTTATATTGAAATCATTTTGAGCATTCTCGTCATATTTTGAGAAAAATACCATTTGAGTACTTTCTCGAGCTCTATAACTGTCGTGAAAGTAACAAAGGGCAAATTGATTTTGGTAGTTTAAGGTGCGCAAGTGTCAGTTTCAGGGGTAATTTACAAAATTTGATAGTCTAGGGGGACCAGATGTGATTAATCCAAACAAAAAAAAAAATCCATGACAGGACCACTAGAGAAGATTGGGGTTTACAGAGAAAACAGTCACAATGTACAAGACTTTTGGGGTTAAAGAGAAAACAATCACAAACAATGTTGTAAAGCTTTGTCCTTAATTGTCTTTTTTTAGTGGTAAACCTGTAATAAGAAAATATGTAGTACGGAGTAATTTTTATGAGGTTGGAGAAAGTTTTTGAGTTCAAATAGAATCAATCATAAAAATATATAACCCGGTAGCGGGAGAAAATTATTTGAATCAATCGTAGAAATATATAAACCGGTAGCGGGAAAAAAAATAAGTTTTTCCTCCGCATGTGATGTTATGGACGATGATTAGCAAGACATATGGAATAGCAATTTTTGAAGCATCATCATCAAATTCTACCTAGTCAAGCACAAGTGCACAAGAGAAGAACCATCATCATTGATATCCAGCATTCAGTAATCCAGGATAGCCTATATACCATATTCTGCAAGTTCACAACATCAAAATGCAAAACCTGAATAACATGCATAAATATCAAAAAGCTCTCATTTTCTTCAAAAGGGCCTGCACAGTTCAACCGGCGTTGTCATGTTGCTTCAAAAAATTGGAAAGATAGAACCCGGAAAGACTGCTTCCAACCTGAACACAATATGTGAAAATTTAGTTAGAATGATACATACCTGCTAAATATATTTGGGTAAGATGCATGCAGAACCGGACTGCAATTTAAGAAAAACAAAATTCTGGTAATTAAAAGTTTATTCTTATTAAGAAAAAGCACCAAAAAAACAAAAGGTCAGGGAATATCCTAGAGAGCCTAACCAAAAGAACAAAGGAGCAAGCTCCAACAAAGCTATACAAACAGCAAAACACAACAGAGAAGCCACCTAGCTCCTAAAACTTCTAAAAACCATCAACTTTTAACTGCTACTGGTGAAACTACGGGGCAATCCCCGACTGTGTCTGGCTATAGTTTCCTCTGATGAGGGGACCTTCCTCCAAGCGGGCTAGAGTTTCCCTCAAATCTTTATTAATCTTCGCAAGGACCCTCTCGGCATCAAGGATCTTAAATTGCAGCTTCGATTCACAGGCAGGACAGAGAAATCGGGTACTAAACTATCGATACTTGCTTCTAACTTAGCGATTAAAGTTCTGCTATTCCCCTCAAGGCAAATGTGGTATACAGTAGCTGCTAGAGCCAATTTCATCACAGCATCGTTAGCTCTCTTGTGCTTAGAGTGCCGACTTATCCATTCCACAGCAGTGGTTAATTGCAGTGGTTAATTGCTCCACTGAACACCACACCTCCCAAACATCTTCCAAAAATCCACTTAAGAAAACTGGCAATATGTGACTATGGGACTCTATGCCATTTGAACATAGACTACACCAAGCATTAGTTGTAAGATCCCTTGTAGCAAGCCTTCCCAAGATAGCTGTTATGCCCTACCTTATCTTTTTCAGATTAATTTTTTTTTTCACTAGAAATTTGGCATTTATTGTACGGTCCTATTTAATTGTTTCTGCGCTCAAGGTATTAGTGACATATTGTAGTTTTGAGGGTACAGATATAATTTTAGTGAATTATGGGTATTGGGTCGTTTTTAGTTATAGGAGGTGTGTAGATTCTATAGTAACTAGTTTGGTCCCTAATTTGGATACTGTAATTATTTGGGTAACTAATAATGAGCATGTACATGGTTAATTAGTGGGTAGTTTTTGTTGAATGTATAAATAATAAAGTTGTCCCTCTCTCTAACAGTTTAAGCATTGAGATGAGTTGGTGGTTAACAATCTAATATGGTATCGGAGCAGACAATAGATCCTATGTTCGAACCTACCGCCTACCTAATGTTAAAATATTTAAACATATTTAGCCCGTTTATGAAGGAGAGCCTGGCTACACGTGAGGGGGTGTGTTGAAGGTATAAATAATAAAGTTGCCCTTCTCTAACAGCTTAAGCTTTTAGATGAGTTGGTTGTTAACACTTAACAATCTAATATTTCTCTTAGAACTCAGGTATACTTTTTATATCAACACAGTTACGTACAAGTTTAGAAGAAGAAAAAAGTTCAAGGGACATCTTACTTGCAATAAGAGGGAGAATTACCTCAGCCAGTCTTATTTTGATCAGATGCTTCCATGCTGCACCATTGTTACCTGAAAGTGAAACAGGCTGAAAGTTTCACCAGTGCTGCACCATTATTCAGGCTGAAACATCAAAAATAAATTCATACTGAGCAAACACACCAAGAAGGGGGAGCAAGAAGAAAATAGGAGGAAAAATACATGGGGACTTGGTGAATTCACTATTTAATCTCATAATCTTGATGAAATTGCTACCTGAGAAATATGACCACTAGTGGCGGATTGCTGACCCCCTTTTGCCTCCAATTCCTCAGCATTGGGTTGCATAAGATTTTGACCATAATTCAAGCCCTTAGCTTTCTTCATTGCCTTGTCCTCAATAGCATTTCTGTTCCCCAGACCGTTCATATCCCTATCACCTTCCCCTGCACATGCATTCATGGAGGCTTCATTGGCCTCATCTGACGAGCATCCCAACATGACTCGTAGTTTTTCCATATGCTCAAGAAATATAGTTTGAGTAGCATCAGATTTAGCAGCTTTTTGTGCAATTCTATCATACATGGTATTCAAAGTTTTCCACCGGACGAAGTGTTGCAATTCAGAGTATTTTTCTCCATGAATATCTTCTGCCATGCCAACCCCTGGATTTTTCGCGAACTTATCTAAGATATATTTAGCTGGGACCCTCTCTATAAATAATCGGTCCATGACAGATAGTGCATGACGACATAATATACCTTTTTTCTCAAACCCTTTGCAACTACACTTCACACCCCCATCATCTGGTTCCGCATGAACTTTATGGCATCTGGATTGTCCAGGCTTTAGTACTTCAAAATCAAAAACTAGCCCATGATCATCAAAAGTGTCATTCTTGATAAAAACATCTAGATATTCTGATTCTCTATGTTCTTCTCGAAAATTACGATAGATATTGGGCATATAAATGTCCCTTGCATGCCTTAGTAGAGGGGCATCAACATGGTATCTTGAGTGCATAGGCTCTCTTTCTTCCAAATCCATATGGACAGGGTCAACAGATAGATGTTCCAATCTTTTATTTTCCTCTTGTGACATTGTACCACTTCGCATATAAGAGAAAAATCCACGGCTCAATAGACGGCCATCAATAGGCATGTCCAAAGGACGCCTCAATATACGGGCATCAACATGTTTAGTAAGCATGTCCAAGTCATCTTTAGAATGGACTGGATGAAAAATGTCAGTATCCATTAACCTTCAAGTTCAGAAGAAAACAAATGACCAAACCACAAAATAATGGTAAAAGTTGAAACACAGATGACCAAACAGTTATAAAGTTCATATCCATGCCTTGGGTCACTAGAAAATGCAAAATGATTGGCAATACCGGGTGTCAAGAATGTTGTACCTCGAAGCTAAGTTGTATGTAAAATAGTGATTAGTGATTACAGTAATACAGTTCCCTTGCATTAGAATCTTCGAGGCAATGGAACAAAGAGGTAGTACCGACATCAGTTTTTTGGGGGTTGGTACATTAGAAGAACCGACATCAGATGCACATGCACTTTTACACTATTTGGGAAGAAATATACCCCCTCCTCTATTTCACTATTTGTGAACAGAAAGCACTGTAGCAACCATCACATGTATGAAAACTACAATTTCATGTACAACATCCTATACTAACCTCGAATAGCTACAAATTTGACCAAGTAGATTCATGACAAAACACCCACCAAGAACATAAAGCCCAAGAAAATATAGAGAAAACTATGGGAAAATTTCAACTGTCACACAGATAGATCTCAATTTCCTAATGACCAATTATCACAAGGGAAAAATTAATTAAAAACACATTATTCTCCTGATTGAACTGCCGCTTAGGTTATATGTACGTATGAGGAACACTAAATGTTTAACATGGAACAGAAAGAGGATGATAGCATATCGTGTGAAGGTAAATCAGTCAGTTGACCGAAAGGAGTAACAATTTTACCAAAACAAAATCGTACCGACTATGATGGATGAAATCAGAAGACGATCCATGTCCTTGTAGTTGTCTGTGAGACTCTGAGTTTCTTCTCCAGTACCACCCTTTCCATTTTTCCTCCGCCACTTCAGTATATATCGCTCCGGAATCTTCTCAATCCGCAAGCATCCAAGAACTATTAGTGCATGACAGCACAAGATTCCAACTAGATCAAAGTACTTGCAACTACAATTTATCAGGCCATCAAATGGCGCTGCAGTAACTTTGTATTCTCTAAACAATTGCCCACCCTTTCGAACTTTGTAGTAAAAGACGAACCTTTCCTCATTGGTGACATCAACAGACAGAGTTTTCGTCTTCTTGTACTCACTTTCAAATAGGCAATAACTGGTTACTGCGTAGACTTCTCTTGCATGCCTCAGCAAAGAACCATAGCCAGGGTCATCATCAGTATCTTCATCATATTCAGAACCTGTTGCATCATCACTGTAACCATCCACTGACCTTCAATGAGAACAAAGACTAATTAAATAACCTGTGACATTTATAAGAGTAACGACTGAAAATAATTTTGAAAATTAGTAGTGACTATAGATGCACAAAGACATAATAGCATGTGTGAAAGAATGAGTTGAATAAGAAAATTAACACCAGATAACCATCCTCTGAGGTACAGAGTGGAAACCAAGGCAAAACTGGCTTACAATTTCAACCACAACTTCAACACACTGTATAATTACTATCACGCAGCGTAATTAACTGGCGTCCATTATTTGATCCCCCGTAAAACATTTGCTTGACAACAAATCACCGTTCCATAATCTAATCAAATCTTGTACAGCGGCACCTCAAGTTGCATAGAGAATTCACGATAGAGAAGCATCGATTAGACCCAAAAGACATGGACGATAAAATAGTCATGGCATAAGCAGGGAGTTGCCGGTTATAGCATAAGTTTCTTGGTACAGGATAAGCATAAATATTTCACTTAATAGAACACCAGGCATAAAAATAACATGTAACAGCAAGGCAAACAAATGAATGAGATTTGACATTAAATAATTTGAGTCATTTAAATCTTCACTGCAACTAAAATAATTCTTAATTACATTGTCCCAGCGTGAAAACATAAGGTGATGCTATAGTTTTCCTTTATTTTTTTTATTTTTTTATGTTAGTCATTCTCTTTATTGTAACTTTATACCAAGGGACAAAGGAACAGCTGAGTCACTGCATAATGACTGTCCACGGCTCAGAAAAGACACAAAATATATGCTCCCTATCCTGCAAGAATAGAAGCCTAGGCTAACTTTCTCTAAGAAATAGATGTGTATTAAAAGTGACCATATGGGAATGTGTTTGTTGTTTGAAGTCTATTTGCAAGACATAAACGAAATATGTAGTACTTGTGCTTCTTAGAATGTCTGTAGGGTATGTCTTCTCCCTCCTCATCCTCTTTGTATTCTTCTCCATCCTCTTCATCATAGTCATCTTCCGAGCACCCATCATCCTCGTCATCATCGTCACCCTCATCTCCATCACTACTTCCTCTTTCACCATTTGGATCACCACTATCATCATTATCATCCTCATTCTCATAATCCTCATCGCCATCATAACTCCCATCTTGCTCAGACATATCGGCATCGTTCTCGTCATCATGATCACATTGCTCTTTAACAGTATCATCCTCCGTTTTACAAGCATCATCATTTTCAATGTCAGGCTCACTCGCTCCGTTAATTGGAAACCTCTGATCATTTTGCCACACTTCTGCAAAAAAATCATTTGGTAGCGATCCTATTGCCAATAGGAGCAAAAATAGGCAATTTTCAGCAACTAAAGCAATCTCCAGAGTCCCCACCACCAAAGCTTCCCCAACAGAGAAGACAAACCTTTCCAAATTTACACCACCAGAGTCACGACTATCAAACTGCATTGTGGTAGAACTATAATCACACAGAAACAGAAGGGCATTAGTTCTTCATGACTAAAAGATTAGGACATGAGAGTTGTATTACACAAATTGCATTGAAATCTAAGGAAATAAATATACTAGATGTACTAATAAAACAGAAAATTCGAGAGAGCTAGAAATGAAAATCTAAAATGCTACACCAGTAAAACAAATTATTTTTTCTCTGCCACGTTATTTCAGGGTACGCCTGAAAATTCTTTTGATGTAAAACCATTGGAGCAGTCCATCTCAATCAAGTTTTTAACCAACTTTTTACTCGAATATGACTAAGAGAAATGGTAAGGAATGGAGATGGTCTCAGAAATGAAACCTAGGTTACATTTCTCAATTCCCTTAAGAACAATCAAACTGTAGCTGCTGTTTTGATTGTTAGCATGATGATAAAAGAGAACACTGTGAATTCAAATAGAGTACAACCAAATAACTCAAATTCTCTCTGGCTTTACTTGTTCACTTTTCACATCCCAGAGGCATACGGAGGGGGGCATACCCCGGTTCTGGGAAAAAATATTTCACACTAAGAAAATTTGATTAAAAAGTACTTATCGGTATACGAATAACTTGGTTTTTTACCCACCCTGCTGAGAAAATTAGCGATTTAAACAAAAGATGCTTTGGATTATAAAAATAACATATCAATGACATTCATTTAAAGAACACAAGATAGTTGAATCAAACTTTTATTTTTTAAAACAGAAAGTAAAGCCAAATACAAAGCATGATTTTACGTTTAACCTTCCTCTTCATATTTTAACGAACAAATAGTAAAGGACTACCATGAGTACCATCGTTCAGCGTCACCCGGCATCGAAACCCTCACTGAATACCCACCATCCATCTGGATACTCAAGAAATGAATGGGCAAAAAAATGCACAACCAATGGATACAAAATTTCCTCTCTTTTTTGTTTTAACACTAAGCGATTTTACTAGTTACTAGTAGCAATCAAACGCACTGTATCAACACACAATGCAGGGAAATCAAAAGGGAAGACCGAACCCTAATGAACTAAACAAGATGTCGCTACATATTAAAAAAAGAGACTTAGAAATAGCACTAAAACGTGTATAGAAAATGAAGATCGAAAGCGCCATACCAGTACAAGCGCGAAAAACTTTCTTTGTCGCACTGTATACGGGCGTGAATATACAGAGGTATATATGTGTGTGCGTGTGGAGAGAGAGAGAGAGAGAGAGAGTAATGGTTTGAAGGCTTCTGTGACTTTATAGGAGAGAAGAAGCGGGAGAGGTGGGTTGGAAAGGGCGGGAGATAGGCCTACGGCTGAGGCTCTGGGCTATTATACCTTGTTTGGTCCAAATCTCATTTCATCTCATTTTTTTTCTCTCTATATTTTTCAATATTTTTTTCTCTCTATCTATCTCCACTCATTATCACTCAGTATATAAAAATAACTTTCAAAAATTTGAACCAAACAAGATGAATGTGTTCGAGTTCAACTAGTTTATATATTAAGAGTGTAAAAATTCCATCCACCTTGGGTGGAAATTTTGGATTTTCCACCGCCATTAATTGTGTGCTCCATCGTGCGTATATTATATATTATAGTAATCTGAACTGTTCATCTTGTAGGGCTCGCAAAATAGTATGTCTTCACAAAAAATCAGCTTTATCATACATGAATAGGTATATAAAAACTTGAAGTTTGGTTTAAAAAATCAATGGTATATAAGTTTAAAGTTAAACTATCCATAGCCGTCTATTTTATAAACTAACATTTAATTTTTAATATACCTATCGATATCCGATAAATATAATTTTTTGTGTGAATGTACTACTATGCAGGCCTTACAAGATGAACAATTTAGATTACTGAAAAAAATACACGGCAAGACCCGCAATGCGTTGTGGAAACCCCATGGTTTCCACCTAAGGTGGAAATAATTTTTTCTCATATATTAAATGAGTTTAAAACTTGAGCTGAACTCATTTTTAAAAGAGCTGAGCCTTTAACGAGCCAAGAACATCTTTAAACGAGTTGAGCCTTTAACGAGTCGAGTTTGACTAATTTACTTAACGAGTCTCTCTAAACGAGTCGAATCTACACAAACGAGCAGAAAATTTGCAAGCCGAGTCAAACTTTTGAGTGTCGATTTCGACGTGTGTAGTAAACGAGATTAAAGCTCGAGTTTGAACAAACTCAACTACTTAAAGTCGAAAATCAACATGCCTTTTAAAAAAAAAAAATTTACTCGTAAACAACATCTCTTAAATTCGTAAATAACACCTGTGAAAATCATTTGGTTGGATGGTCTGACCCTCTTTCCATGTTGCGGAAGTTTTCCCCCTTTTGGTTCATAATTGATTTGATCATTAACGTCTTGGTTTATGTCTTTGTCCATAGAATGAGAATCTACTTGTATAGGTTGATAGACTCGAATTATGCCAAATTGTTTATCGAACAAATACATACTAGTATAGTTTTGCACAAGGTTTGATTTTGTGGCATTTTTAATTTCGTTTTTGTTGACAAATGTGTTGTTTAAGTGACATTCGGTTAAAGCTTTTATGCATATTTTTGCATTGCGTGTATACGACTTGTTCCGATTATCTTTGCTTACACACACATATATGTAGAGAGAAGGGGAGGAACATAGAACGAAGAGACGACGAAGAAGAAAAAAGAGGGAAAAAAAAAGGGAGAGATAAGAGATTGTTATTGTCATTTATATTTTTTGTCAAATTGGAAGGGAAATGCGACTCTGCACGTTGGACCACAAACCACAAGATGGTGAGATAGTAGTAATTAAAATGTAAAGGGGTAAAACCGCATATGTATCAAACCACAAGGGGTTAGAGTGAATTTTTCCCTATTTTCTTTTTTCATTTTGAAAACCTATTTTCCTTCTTCTCAATGCCTGTGTTTCTCTCTCTCTCTCTCTCTCTCTCTCTTTGTTTGTTCCCACCGTGCCCGTGTTTCCCAGACGTGATAAGGAGAAGACTCGAGTCTCTCTCTAGCTAACTGGAAGCTCGACCATGGCAACACCACGAATGATAGGCAAGTAAATCTATGTTTTTTTTTTTTTTTTTACTTTTTCTTTCTGTAACACACTTGTATAGGTTGAGCACCAAATGGGACTAACTGCTAATCTCTCTCTCTTTCTCTGTAGCAGACATAGCCGTGAACTTCACAGGTCAGTCTAATTCAACCCAAAACTTAGCTCACCACAACTGTTCCACGTATCGATTTCTTGGGTTTTTTTCCCTCTTGATTTTGCACTCAATCAAACCCAAATGCAGATGGCATGTTCAAGGGTTTATACCATGGGAAACAATGCCACAAGCCGGATATTGCAGCAGTTTTGAGCAGGGCTTGGAGTGCTGGTGTTGATAGAATCATTGTAAGTCTTTTTTTTCTTTTTACTGTATCTTTAATAGTTTATTCGCCCCTCATATGAGCTCCATGGTAATTTAGGCTTCTGGTCTGTAAAATGCAGGAACAAAGAAGCATCTAGTAGTACATTCTTTTTTAACTTATCGGTGAATGTGATCTTTTTTTGGGCATTGGATAAATGTAATTTTTTTTTGCCTAAACGATTACAAATGATATTATTAGCCTCAATCAAAATACATCGAGTAGAAGACGCGTCCATAGACAGGGAACCAAGCAACTGTGGGGTCTCAGCCCAATGGCTATACCCCAAACGAGACCAACCTTTCCCAGCCAAAAACACAGACTTCGCCATAAGCTTCGATTTAAATCCAATTGAAAAAGTAAATAGAAAAAAGGGGGAAAAAATCACATAACATCACAAAACTGTCCTAATCCGTCACCGGTAGAACCACTGCGACCACGGCCACAAATCACGGACCTCCGATGACCTCGAGATGCTAACCAGAACCACAACCATGAACGCAACCGACCGGCAGCCACGCGTTGGTGACGATGGGGTAGCAGCGGCCAAATTTTGCTTGTAGACATACGAAAGAGAATTAACATAGCATTCTTAATTTGAAATTTTGCAAATAAGTTTGGTCACAATAATTGGCTGATTACTTGGAGAAAAGGAGGAAAGTGGTGGAATGGCCTTAGAAACTAGAACAACAGATACACCCAAAAGTTTTTGAGGCCTTTGGGGAAAATATAACCTAGCCTTTTCTATTTATGTAGTCACCTGTTGATTTTTCGTTTAAAACATTTTTCTTGCCTTTTAAATGCAAAGAACAATCCATTATCTTTCTTGTGGCACAGTTTTTCTGTTTAAGTTTCTCTAGACACAGGGGCAATAAGACAAATGCATCAAGCCAACTGAATAAGAAGATTTATATCTGACTTAGTTTCTCCCCATATCTCGTAAACATGTATAGGTCCGATTGATAAGTAAATAAAACTGAACAAAAGGAATGCGAAACAGAAATAAAGAATTTAATCATTAGGAATTTTAGCACTCTCATTAATGTTACTGAAATACTCCAAGAAAGACATCTGAGTCTTTCACTTTTAAAAGACACAAGCATGAAGACAAAACTGTTATTTGAGAAATGTCATCAGCATATCATACTTGAAAGTTACTTTTTTGATAATTTTTTTGTATGAACAGAATATACTCAAATAAAAGCATCAACAGAAGAAATTGACTTATGTGGAGAAGAAGGACAGAAAACAAGAGCCCATATTGCATTTAAAAAAAAGCAAGAATGAGGTTTTCAATATTTTTGAGCCATCTATGGTACTTGTTTTCTTGAGTTGAAAGGCCACTCCACCACCACCACTTTTCTTCCTTTCTACGGGTAACCATCTAAAATATGGAAAACTGATTTTAAGAATACCAAATTGAAAAGGATGCTTCGTTTACCATATTTCCATGTCGGTACAAGAAGGGGCAAATAGTTCAATATTTGATTTTGTTTATTTCATTTATTTTGGCCAGAAATGCTATGAAAAACTTTGGAAAAGTTCAATGATTATTGGTTATCTACTTATCTTGTGGATCTGATGGAGTCATTCAGCTTTTGTACACGCGAGATAGTAGCATAGACTCCAGCTCTTCAGTTTTTTCTTTTAACACATACAGCACTACAGTTCAGTCTAGGTTTATGTTGCAGGTCACTGGTGGGTCACTTGAGGAATCAAAGGAAGCTCTTGCCATTGCAGAAACAGATGGTCTGTCCGGACATTGCCTTTATCCAAACTTGGATCCCCATCTTGACCATTCTTTTTCTGAGCTAATTGGGTTTTCTTTTCTCTGATCATTGGGTTGGCTAATCGTGGCAGTTTTTTATTCATGGCAGCAAGGCTTTTCTGTACCGTTGGTGTCCACCCAACAAGATGCAAAGTGGGTATTTGTTTCCTGAGACTTACATTTTCTACCCGTAAATGTATATAGATGGAGGTGCATCTGTAATCTGTATATCTGTGTAATTGTGGGTGTTGTTTGTCAGGAATTTGACGAGAGTGGGGATCCAGAAAAGCATTTTCAGGAACTTCTGTCGTTGGCTAAAAAGGGTGCAGAGAAAGGGAAGGTATGCATTTCAAATTTCGGTGCTTTTTCGAAGAAAGATTTATGCAACATGTCGTTGCTTCACAAGTCGTGTTTATCAATGAGTTCCACAGTTCAGATGAGAAGTGGGTTTGTTAATAATACTCTTATATTTTCTGGAACGTGTAAAGAGTATAAGATGTTTTCGTTTCATGGCGTTGTTAGATGCTTTTTCTTAGGTATGTTTTAATGCTGTATCTCTAATATTTCTTCATTCAAGGTTGTTGCAATTGGTGAATGTGGATTGGACTATGACAGACTTCACTTTTGCCCTTCTGATCTTCAAAAGAAGTATGTAATTGCTCGAGTAACTGTTTTCTTTATTGAGAATGTCTTGCTTGAAAAACTTTAGTAAGCATATATTGTATGTCTTCACATTTTTTCTTGTGTATTTCCCAATTCTATTCGAATGGTTATGGTCCTGCATTTATCAAGTTTCTGTGTTTTGAACTAGATATTTTGAGAAGCAGTTTGAATTAGCATATCTCACGAAGCTCCCGATGTTTCTTCATATGCGAGCAGCAGCTGAAGATTTCTGCGACATTCTTGAGCGTAATAAAGACAGGTGATATCTCCGGACCTTATATTTTCAAGACTAAATCAATTTCAAAAAATCAATTCAAAATCGTGTAGTCACTGAGCATCACTCTGCTCTAATATAGCAATGTAGTTCTTCTGGATTGCCATATGGTTTCTAAGGAGTTTGAGATTATATAAGAGACCAAGAATAACCATTCCGGACAAAATTCAAAAAAGGTAGAAGACTAACCTAACTGGTAGAAGTGTTTACATTTGTTAAGAAGACTGAATGCCAGAAGCGTAAATTAATGTCATTCTTGCCTCAATGGGAAGTGATATTGTACAAGGGAACCTTATGAGTCACAAGAAAAGACAGTATGCACTCTAGGCAGAAGTGATGCAGAACATTATTCGTGCACATGGGCAACAATTTCTATATTTACAATTTTATTGACTACTGTTCTTTGAAGATTTAGTATTGAATTTCTTGTTCGTTATAGTTTAATTAGTGATTTTGTGAGTTCTTTCCTTATAGGATTAAGATGCTCGTTCTTATCTTCTTCATAGCCCATTAATCAAAGGCTTTGGTCCTTGTCTTGTTCTCATTGTGTTTTTTTTTTGGTACAACTGAAAATGAGGTCTCATTGTCTTTGGGATTTGGGATGTGGCCCTTGTCTTCTTCCTCTCCCCCTTCCTCCCCCTCCCCCTCTACATTCTGCATTTTCAAGAAGTCTACTGACATGCCAACTAAGAATGAATTTTTCTTCATGATTGTGTGTAATGTGTATCAAAGGGAAACCTAAATCCTATTGCGTGAAATGGAAATATTGGAAATTGAAATTGACAATGGTAGGTCAGAGTGAGTCACTTCTGTACCCTGTGGATAAAGATGGTACAAGTATGATGTTAGAAAAACAGGTTAGTGCAAAAGTAAAATGAAATTTTCTAGAGGAGAGAAATAGAAAGTGGGTACTGTGAAGTTTTGAATTTCTTTCCTGTAAAGGTCTTTCTAAAAATAAAATTTATAGAGAATGATACTTTGAGATTGGAAGAAAATCGCTGTACAATTAGCAGACTCTTACTAACTGCATAAACCATGTTCTATGTTTACTTTTTCAATTTTCAGATTTTCTAGAGGAGACGGGAGAGAAATAGAAAGTGGGTACTGTGAAGTTTTGAATTTCTTTCCTGTAAAGGTCTTTCTAAAAATAAAATTTATAGAGAATGATACTTTGAGGTGTTATCGGAAGAAAATCACTGTACAATTAGCAGACTCTTACTAACTGCATATACCATGTTCTATGTTTCCTTTCCCCTGAATGTTGCTTTCCATTCTGGTGAATTAGTATGAGGAGGAAAAGCTCCAAGTATTAAATTTCAGTTTATTTTATGCAGCTGTTATTCCTAGATGAAAATGTACCAAATTCATCCACTTGATCAATTTCCAATATGTCTGACAGGTTCACTGCTGGGGTTGTCCATTCATTCACTGGCAGTGCAGAAGATTGTAACAAGGTTCTCTTATTCAGTAACCTGTTCATAGGTGAAAACCATTTGTTCATTGTAACTTTAATTTAGAGTTGATCTCAGTTGCAGTCTTGTGTTTTATATACTAAGATGTTCCTGAATCTTTTGCCAAACCAAACAAAACCGAACTAAGCTTTATGTCCCAATCAATTGTTTTTGCACAAAAAAAAAAAATGATTATGCACAATTTTTTTTTCATTATTCTGCTCTATTGAAAGTTGTATGTTCACTTCAATTCAACAAATTTGTACCCTTGCTGACTTCATCATCTATGGGCATCTACTGGTCTTTGATCTGTATCCAAACCACCTTTGTCTATTTTCTCTGTATTTATCTCCAATTGGTGCAATCCCTACCATTTCCGGGTATTTTCATTTTGAATTCTCTACCCCCCACATCCACCTTAATATTCTCCATTCAGCTGCACTCGTTTTATTTACGTGTTGTCCTTAGTCGTATAATTTTCTCTAAAATTTACCTTAGAATTTTGCTAGTATAGGCCGGTCGCATAATATCTTTGTTTCATCTTCTATTGGTGCTACCCCTACCATCCTATGAAGGTTTTTGTTCTCGCAAAGTCTTACTAGACATGCATTTCAATTACACTCATCTTACTTGCATGTTATTTATGAGTAGCCCAACACTGCGTGCCATATAACATGGCTGGTCTCATATATGTATGGTAGAATTTCCCCTTCAACTTTGTGGGTATCATGCACTCACGCAACAAGCCTGAAGCACTCTGCCACTTGACCCATCCAACTTGTAAGTCTATGCGCCACATCCTCCGTAATCTCTCCATCTTTGCTATCAACTGAGTCAAGATACTTAAAATGCTCGCCTCCTGACTGATTTTGGAGGGTCACTCTATCTCACTTTGTCAACAGTAGCACCTTGACTACCACTAAAATTACGTTCCATACCACTAAACTTATATTCCATGTACTCCGTTTTACTCATACTAATCATAAATCCTTTTGACTCCAATGCTTATCTCCAAGCTTTTCATTTAGCATTAAGGTTTCCTTATTTTATTGTATTCCCTTTTTGAGATATCATATTTTGAATGTCTCCTTATTTTTTCTTTGCCCTTTTTTTGAGATATTCAATAACTCCATAATAATAGGTATAAATGGCTGCTCTCTAAAGACCCCTGAGAACCTTGAAGTTGTAAAATGCATTCCTGTTGAGAGAATGATGATTGAGACAGATTCTCCATACTGTGAAATCAAGAACACTCATGCCGGGGTCCATTTTGTTAAATCTTTGTGGCCTTCTAAGAAGAAAGAAAAGTACGATCAAGACTGCATTGTTAAAGGTCGCAACGAGCCTTGTTTAGTACGGTGAGTAAAAATGTTTGCGTAGAGCCATGCAGAAAACGGCATCTTATATTGTTTGATATGTAGCTTCTTGCTTTTAAAATTGACTGGTATGATGGGCCTACTTGGTTTAAGGGTGTTGGCCTACTTTTGAAATGATTCAGAGGCTTGGCAATGGTGAACTTCAATTCCATTATTCAAATACTGCTGTGTAGCTGTGTGACTGTGTCCGTGCTGGTGCACAAGGTGTAAGAAGAACAAATGGTTATTTCCTCCGGAATAAGTGATTATCTAGATTCATTAGATTGCATGTGTGCGTGCATATCCTAATTGACACAACATATAGGTGCCCCTGGTTTATGGGGTCACTGAAGATCTTTTAAGACCCAGCTTCAGCGTCTAGGGCTTGTTATTTTGTGCTATGCTGTTATCTACTTCCTTTGTCCTTATTGTCAGTCATTCTATATTGGGACTTCCCAAAATATTGGTCCTCTTTGGGAAGTCGAAGGGGAAATTGTTTAGATTTCCAAACCTGTTCCTCATAAGTTACATTCACAAATTTCAATGAAAGGGGGTTGTTGGATTTAATGCTTTGAGATTGAAATTGAAGTACTTCCACACATTTGTTGCTTGTTTCCTTAAAAAGTTAGAGCTTCCAAAAGGTACTAACAAAAGTGAATGGAGAAGATGTTATCACAGGATTTGGGTATTGATGGAATTTCATTCTGACCAAACTCGAGTTACTGTTGTAACGTTGTCGGGACACATTGTAAAGCTTGTCATGTAGAAATGACGTACTTTATGTCACAATAGATGACATCTGACTATCATAAGTTGTCTGGATGACCTACTTTTAACTGCAATCTCTGATTTCTGTAATTGATAGACATGATCTGCTAATTTTTGAAAGTACAGAATCAATTTTTAATGGTGCGCTTGGGATTTTGATCTTTAAAGTTCATCCCAGCTGAATGTAAGGCAGTTCATTTAAGGACAGCATGTTCTGGAGTTTGATTGCCTCGAATTATTGTAATTGAACTACATGACCATTGTCTCCAGGCAAGTCCTTGAGGTGGTTGCTGGTTGTAGAGGTATTGCTGACATGGATCAGCTGAGCAAGACCTTGTATCACAATACATGCAGGTACTAATTGTTTCAACTTTTGTTGTGTTCGTTTGAGTAGTTAACCTTTACAGAGGTTAACCAGTAGCTATGAGAAAAGTTTAGTATTTGCTATTTTTCATTGAGCGATTGTGATTTTCTACTCCAACGAATGAAGAAAAGATTTGCGAACTATAGAATTATAATCTTAGTTTGTATAATGGGCTAGGTTTCTACCTTGTCTCGACATGGTGTCTGATGAAGCAGGATAGCGATAGAATATGCGTATGCCAACGAATGTAAAATTTGTTGTTTATGTTTGTAGGATGATACTACGGATAAGTTAATGATGAGAAACCGATATAGGAATTAGGGATATGTTAAGCTAGAAGCTAGTGTATGAAGTATATAAAGTTTGGATCCTCTCATCCACACAGTTATGAACTTATGACTTAATAAGGCTTCGTCAATTCAAAAAATTCTCAAAATGTAGGATACTAGGCTACTAGCTATAACCTATGCCTAAAGGCACTACCAACACAATTTGATCCTACTAAAACAACCAATAATTTTGTTATGATCTCACATGTATGCAAAAATTTGTAGCCCTTTAATTTCTTCCCATACTAATTTCTCGACACCACACCATATGTAGTCAACAGTGGTCGGTAATTTCTTCCCATACTAACCTGGACTCTATGCATGCTACAAACACCTCTAATAAATCCAGTATGAACCAGCATTGACCAGCATGGTGGCAAACCATCAGCCCACCATTCATTTTGGCCAACCACTTACACAGACATCACCTCTGATTTTGACCCATCACCAAAGACACACAGACCACAAATACATACCCACAAAAGGCAATTGGAGGGAAGAAGTTTCTTGTTTGTGGGGTGACTGGTTCACGGGGTCGGGGAGTGGGTTTGAGTGGTGGTTAGCAATTAGAGTTTCGGCCCATAATAGGTGAAGAGAGAATGGGTGCATATTAGATGGATAACAAGTGATGGTTTGGCTTTAAGTGGGCTCTCAACATTGTTGTAAAATGAGTTTTAGTGAGCCCCAGCCGGTTGTGAATTGTTGTAGTATATTTTACTTTCAATACCAATTTGAGAAAAGTTCGGATATGTAACTCTGAGAATCGGAAAAGTGTCTGATACTTATTAAATCACAAAATTAATTCCAAATTATGGATATGTTTATAGGGCATAATAGATTCGTTACTTCTTAAGTTAAAGAAAATTACTCTCAAATAATGGGAATGTTTAGAAAGTATCAGATATGTCTCCATGAGTATCCCAGGATTATCAGATAAACTCAATACAGGCACCACACCAATACGACGATCTTTTAAAAGTATTTGTGCTATGCATTGCAATGAAGGTTGTCTCTTATTTTGTTCCTTGGGGATTTTTGTTGTTTCTCTACATATGATAAAGCTGTCATGCAGGGTTTTCTTTCCTCATGACTTGGACTCTGCGGCAGATGCTATTCTTTCTGGTGGTCACGGTACCGAGTGAAAGCATGCACCTCGCTGGTGAAAGAACTTTTCTTTTTGGTTCACATTTTTTTATGTTCTCCTTGTTTTTGAGTTAAGAAAAGGAGTCACAATTTTATTCTTCTTGAATCTTAATGTGATACATGGCATAGAAAATGTAATTATATTCGCGGATATGAAACTTCAAGCTGTTTTGGAAATGGGAACTGTTGTAAGTTGATTTTTCAGGTAAGTGATCAGTTTTGGAATTGCTTCATCTTTTTTGGTTACACCTAGTCTCCTTGACTTCTCAAAAACTATTCGAAGCAGAGGCAATATGACTCCAATGGAAGACCAGCTCCGTCAGTTTCTAACAATTGTCGTCTGTGATAAACAGAAATGGACATATTGCTGAGAGAAAATTCATAATCTCTCTCTCTCTCTCTCTCTCTCTCTCTCTCTCACACACACACACACACACACACAGAGATGCGCGCGCGCACCCACCCGCATATTGTGGCTTATTGGCTAATTGCAGGCCATGTTAAATTCAGATAGTAAACAAGTCCAGTAGATTGCAAGAATACTGAACAGATCTATTTGGTCATACTGGTATCGACATATTAGCACCTCACACGACATATGTTTGGAAAATTGGAGCTGCAATTAGAACTCAATCCCAATATAACAAAGAGTAGTTACACCTCAAACTACCAAATTACAATAAGCAGCTCCAATTAATAATATTGTCATCTGGTTAAACACATTTTCTTGATTTCTTGCTCAATCTGCATAGACCAATTGGTAACTCAATTTTGTGAAGTAATGGAAAATTGATAATAAGAGTATACGTAGCGGAAACTCAATTTTGTGAAGCACCTATTTAGCTCACATCTATGTAACTCTCCATCATAAAATTAAGAACAACCAAAAAGCATCTAATCTGCAGTCGCTTTTCCTCCTTAGTTGCTGAAACTTGAAATCATTTCACTGCCGCCAAAATTGTTTTCTGAATTTCTCGCTTGCCTTGGAGGAATAGGAGCTCTTTCCTCGGCTTGATTCAACCGCAAGGGTCGCCCTTCCAACTCCTAGTTCCAATAGTACCACAAAAATAGATAGGTAATCGAGGAAGCAAAAAAACACAAGTATCAGCAGATGGGTGAGGAATCCTCTGCCTTCAAATATACACGTTCCTCTATCTGATGCATTGCCAGACGCAAAACGCACAAACCCCATGACATATGGTCACGGGTGTCAATTTGTTGTAAACAAAGGGATAGAGATATTAGAGCAAAAGATCCACCGAGTTTGGCCAAGCTTATCCATAATGGCTTCTTCTTTTTTTTTTTTTGTTTCTCTGGATTTTTTCTGTTTCCTTTCGAAGTTTTATAATCCTTCTATTGGTTTTGACGAAAGGAATAAGAAAAAAGTTATTGATATTCGACTCCTCTTCTTGAAAAATTGAAAGCCTTGACCAAAAATTTAAAAATAAATAGAAAAGACAAAAACAAGCCATTATGCACAAGACAAGAGGACGAAAAGAAACAAAACTTGAACAGAAGTTTAAAAATACCGCTTAGAATAAAAATAATACTTTTAACACAAGATAAGAGAGCCCAAACTGAGCAAGTTATACTGCCCATGTTAGTCTTACCATTCCATTCATAGCATTGAGGGCAGATTCCACCTCCTCAACAGATGAAAAGCTTACAAATCCATAGCCTCGAGATCTTGCAGAGTCCCTGTCGTAGATGACCTTGGCACTTAATAGACCTGGGTAGCCCTCAAAAGCTTCTCTAAGCCCCTGGGAAGTGATATTCCAAGCGAGGTTTCCTGCATAGAGTTTGTGAGGGCTGTCTACAAAGCCTTGGTCGCTGGTTCGTATTCTTGGCTCCATTATCTCCCTTTCGCCTCCCCTTGGCACTTCTGGAAAGTTTACCTTCACTGTTCGGCCTCCAATTTGCTGTGACCATTTCCAACATTACCAATAATAACCACAAAAAGAACAATACTCAGTCACGTACAAGGATTAAGGTCACTGCCACACTAGAGATGAGAATCTGAAGTAATGCTTTAGACTTTGGTAAAAGCTTAGGAATTTTAACGAGGTACAGTTATTACAAGAACCTTCAAGCCCAATTTCCCAGTGAAGCACAGACCGAATAAGGATGCTCAAATTTTGGAGTTTTCTAGGGAAAAAAATTCACTATTGCACCGAAGATCACCAGAATTCCAGAAGGAATTTCACCAACACAGGGGATCGGGAAAGTCGTGTTTTTGGGTGGTTTTATGCAAGATATCAGTGCTGCAGTGCATGAGGTTACAACCAGACCTGGTATGGTGCTCATTAGTCACTAGGGAGAAAAAAAACCCGTATCCAGCATGCAGATGTCTACCAGATTAAAGGAATCAATGAAGTGCTATGTCAACTGTGAAGTAAGAAAAAATTGCATGACCTTCAATCGATAATGGGGGAAGACATAAATGTTTGCTTCATAATAGGAGTGGACCCTGCAAAAAGAAAGCTCGGATATGCCCAACCAGCTGAATGCAGTTACATGTGTAGACACTAGCTATGCAACCGTACATATATGAACAAATCAATTACACAAACCCACACTTTCTTGATGAGTACAAATTGCAGTTCTTGAAACATTATATTACACAGATTATGTTCGATATCAGCGAAATCTCGTTGTTTCATGGAAGGATGTAAGAGGTACACTCAGGATTCAAATTCAATCTGCTGCATTTTACTTGAAATAGTTAAAACTTACGGCTGTATTTTCTCATTTTAGGAAAACTTCAAGTTATTAGAGGGTCATAGGGATCAAAATATATCAACTCCCCAATTGGCAAATCACTATTCCTTTCAAAAGGCTTGTATTAGTACAAACTCATGGATTATAGGATTTTTAGCTCTTGAAATATTCTGAAAAGGGTTCCAAAATTCCACGAATTGGGTTACACATGAAACTCCCACTCATTCATTTGCCTTTCTCTACATTATAAAATTTTCTGAGTGAATCAATAGATGGTAACGTGAATAGAATGTGCACACTTACAGATCCATCATACATCCGAATTGCCTCTTTTGCTTCTTCAACACTACCCATCTTCACAAACGCAAACCCCCGGCTTCTATCTGTAACTCGATCATACACAATCTAAAAACAAAACACAGTAGCCGAACAATACAAAAATCAATACTTATGAGGTAACTTATTTGCTTTTAAAAAAGCTGAAAAATGCTGTTTCATAGCAACTTTTGATCACTTAATTGACTTCTCAGCTTATTTGACCTTTCAAAAGAGAGATTTTTTTTCCCCCAGCTCAACTTTGTGGGGTTTATTTTTTCTTATTTGGAGATAAAGTAGCTCTTAAATACAAATCCCCTCTATAGGTCTTTCCTAAGGAAATCTGGACACTCTAAATTCCATTCCCTCGATAAAAATGTTACAGTGCATCTAACAAAGTGATGAAAAACTATAGCATGCCTTACAAAAAAATCACACCAAATATATTTTGCAAACTATTTAAAATCTTTAACGCCCCCCTTCGGTCTAAATTTCTTTTCAACGGACCAAGTCTTTTTAGTTAGAAATAGACCAACGGTATAGAAACATAGCCCAAAGATGAAAAATGGTCCCTAGAAACGAAAAATGTTCATAAAAAACAGTAGTGTCTTAAGCATTCTTAGTCTATATTTTCATATTTTTTGATTCCGCAGCTAAAACCTATGACGAAAAGATTAAGAAAAAAGTAATTATTTAGTCCAAACGCTCTTAAGTTCATAATACTCTAAAAAAATCTTGATCTTTTTCTTTGATAACTCAGTGCCCGGCCAGCTTTCGTGCACCACTAATCCCGCACACCTCGACTAATCCCGAAAGGATAACCCAGAAACAAAATCCTATTCTTGAAATTACCCTAAAAAAAATCTTATTCTTGAAACACAATTCAGAAGGGATAACCCAGAAACAAACCGTCACAGATTTCACAACACCGGCCTCGCCAAAGATTTCACCCAATTCAGCAGAAGTCATTGAGTACGGCAAATTTCCCACGTACAGTCTACGTTCTGTCTGAATTTGGTCCTCATATTCTTCCTCTATTGGGTGCCCGAATCCTTCTTGTTCCGTGTAGGCGGAAGCTCGAGTGAGAAGGGAGCGAAATAGGAGAGACGAAGCAGGAGCATGTGGGAATTGGGTTTTGAGTTTGAGGGGTTTTATGGGTTTAGGCCCTTTAGCGGTTGGAGAGAGAGAGTGGAAGTCGGAGTGGAAATGGAGGAGGCTTCTGCGGAGAGGGAGTGAGGTTGAAGAAGAAGAAGAAGTGGCAGCCATTGAGACACTCATTGGAACACCAGAGAGAGAGAGAGTGTGTGTGTGTGATGATTTTGAATAGATAATGATCCGGATGGATGAGGCGTCTAGATTGCATTAACACTTTTTTTCTTCTTCTTATTATTCTCGCTCAATGCTCGCGCTCTCAATCTCACGGATTTTAATTGTTTTGGATGTAATAGTTTGAGATGTTTTTGAAACACGCTTGCGCACACGCATTATGTGACCAAACTTAGTCAGATGGCATATAAGCCAGGGGCGTGGGCAAGCCAAAAAAAATTTTAATTGCAAATTTTTTGATTTGTATATATGAGTTATAATGAAGTACTGTAATATACTACATTATGAGTTTCTTAAAAAAGTGTTTAGATGCTTCATACCGTATAGATTTTTCAGCAAAATAGCGTTTGGGGTATAATTTGGAAAAACAGATTTTGATTCCTTTTAACTGTTATGCATGATTAGAGATATTTTGTCAACCACACACACACCCAAAAAAGAAAAAAAAAACTGTTTCATCCAAAAACAATGCTAAGTAGTTATACTTTTAAAGATTATCAACGGCCAATACTATATTTGGTTAGAGTCGTGGATTCATGCCAAGCATCTTGAAAGTCATAATCGATAGATCCTGAGAAAGCTAGCTTCGAATACCAACAGCTAAAATGTTTGGTCAGCCGAAGAAAAAAAATTGCTTACTAGAAAAAAATTGCATTAAAGACAAAAAAGACCGTAAGAAGGCAGACTTTTCGGACATACCAAACGAGGGGTCCCTAAAATCCGTAAATTTTTGGGGCCTTAAACGGCCCACCTTGAGCTTTAGGCTCTGAGGCCTTGGGAAGGTCCTAAACAAGGCTTGATCAAAAACTCCCACAGCAACGAAAACAATGTATATTACACTTTTAGAAATGTGGCCTCAATGCAAAACTTCAGCAACAGAATAAGTCAAAACACTTGCAATACATTACTTCACCAAGTTGGTTAAAATCCAGTCCAGACCCAATATCCGAACTTCAACAAGATGATCACAAACACGAAATGCACCCATCAGCAGCTTAAGTCGAAAGCCGTATGATACATTATTACATTACTTCACCAAGTTCGAAAATCTATACATCCTAAAGACACACCAACAATTCCCACATCACAAACACGAAATCCAGTCTTCTGTGGTAGAGAGGACAGCACACGTAATTACAAACTTCACCAGGTTTGAAATCCACACTCGAAATACTAACTTCAGCACCATCAACAACTCCAAGATTACAACCATGAAATCCACAATTTTCACAGTTTTTATTCAGAAACAGGATTTAACCCATTCATAGTCTTGCCCTCTTCTTTCTTGCACTAAGGCCCTACCGTCTCTAACCACAAGAGTGGAAAAGATAACCTTAATGCAAATGGGGCAAGTACGTTTGGTTCTTTTTTTGGTTTTTTTTTTTTTAGCCAAGAATGATTTGCCTTCACTAACAACCAAAAGCAAGAGACTCCACTTGGTTGCAGCAAGAGGGTCTGTGAGCGATTTGAAACCAGACCCCTTCGTCCCTTTTTTCTCTCAAACTTTGAGATTGCAGCAGCTATCAGCTGCTGCCATCCACTTACTGGGCATGGCCCTGCCCTGCCCAGTACTCATTCCAGAGAGAGAGTGGACAGGTAGCAGAAGATGATTGAATGTGAAATGATTTACATCTTCCCTGAAAAGCATACTAGTCACCTCAAACCCCGGGGTATTTGACCTCCTTCCATTTGCTTCCTTTGTTGAGCTTGAATTTCCGCTGTCAGATTCCAGAACTTCGGAATTTTGAGATTCAGTGGGTTGTCCATTTCCAGTCTTTTCCTTCTCAGTTCCACCTTTAGCACCCTTTGAAGCCTTGGTGTTAAGGAACCTGCCACCGGTGCCCCTTGGTCGGCGCATTGCATGGAGATGGCGTGACTTGTGCAAGTATGGCTGTGGGAAAGAAAGAAAAAACAACATAAGAAACTCAATTAATGGGGGAACACTTACCGAAATTGAAATAAAAAAGTTGTGACTGAGGCGTCAGTTCCAGTAATGGTCCAAAACAATTTTTTGTCAAATTCCAAGGTTTTAAGTAGACAAAAATCTGAATTTTAGAGGAGACTTGTGATTTTGTGGACAACATAATAAAGCTTAGATAATATAGTATGACAACAACAGCCTGACATCCTCGTTTTAACAATGGCTACACCTCGAATCCCACAAAGACCAAACTTTTTAAATCTTGGGGCCACTGGAGAGTTTGCCTGGTCGTTACTTTCAGGGCCCCGGAAGGCTCGGACATCGGGTCATGAAAAAAAACATTGGGTACACCTGATTCAAGCCTGCAACTCCAAGCCATGATTTTTTTCCCTTTTGTAGTTTTTGTAATTATTATAAAATGCCCAATTCGAGTTTCCATAGACAACCCAATCAAATGGCTTGAAAAGTCCCGAGAAGAACATTATGACTAGCTTAATTAGACATTATATTAGAAAAATAACGGATGAATTAGTTTAGTGATTAGCTGCAGAAAAAGAAAAGTTATTGCACAGACAGTTGCATCATATCATCATCAGTTTGTCTTCAATTGGAATTCTTCAAGGTATGATCATCACGTATAACTAACATGTTTTTCGGATCCTACAAATTTTAATTTCCCTGTAGAATGGAGCATAAGTCACTAAAGAAGCACAGACACAGATTTGTGACGTGCTATGTACCCGATACAAACACTGTGACACGTATCTTTTTAATTTACAGGACACAACATGTGGGGACAGATGCAAAATATAGTGCTACATATTATCCACAAATATATTTACATATTAGAACTTACATGCCCCCAATGATTGGAGACTACATAGGTTCTGTTGTTGTTGTTGTATTAGAACTTATATGCAAAGACAATGCAATAAAATGCTGGCTAAAACTGGGCAACTATATATATCTTAGACATCTCAGAACTCATTTCTTACGAGATAGCAACAAAACTAGTTCCTCCTTGATGTTGGCAATAAATGCAGCTTTCCCTCTAGTCTAAACCTACAACTTTACATCGCTTAAACTTCACAAAGTTTCATTTTGACCCCAAACGCATTCCCCGGTTATCTTCTTCATGTCCCCAGAATGTCCCCCATACCCGCCTGTCCCAGCATGTCCGTGAAGGAAAAAGAAGACCACAAAAGTGGACACTAAAATGAAGATGTAGACGCGTCCGTTGCCAAAGCACGTCAAACACTTGTATGTTTCCTCGAAAAGTTCTTCATTAAGTAATGACTCCCACATGATATATTGAGTCACAAAATTATACCTTACGGACTTTCAGAACTTTGTTCTCTGATACTGCCTTTGCACGTGAGAGCCTGCGGCGGATTATTCCATGATATTGCTTAGCATTCACGTATATTGGTCCATCATCCGCAGTCAACATAATCCGTCCCTAAATAATGTAAAGAAATAATGTAAACTGGTAACTGAGGGTAAGAGATCAAAGGCCAAACACCAACCAAAGTAGTATGAAGCAGACAATGCAATAGGAAACTTCTACCTTGCAACATCAGATACAAGAACTTGTTTACAGAGATGAATCCCTCAAAAGTAAGGTTATCACTCCAGAATACTGCCTTACTGCTTAGTGTTCAATTTTAAATCACCTAGTCCCAATCCTGTATAATGGAAAAATAGAATTCAGGTAGGCATCAAATACCCCCAAAACCTTTGTTGAGTTGAGGCGTTTATGCTAAATTTCACCCCTTTCCTAACTTCTTCACATTTGACTAATAACAAATTTTCCCACACAATTTGGTTCTCAATTATACCACAGACTTGCTTCCCATGCATGCATGAATTGCAGGTTTCTTCCATTATGCTGCCTCTTGTTGTTGTCAGCATCTTATTGTTCCAATTTTGGAAGTTTATGGAGGATTTGACACCAGGAAAAACACTCCCTTGGATAGCCATGCAGTGGGTTGAATGAACTAAATGCATATGTAATGCATGTAAGGCTCCATCATTTCATTTACTGTCTCAAGCATTCAGAAACAATCATTTGCCGTGAACAGTTGAGTATAGGGTTTTCTTTGTTTTCAATCTTGCTGAGACTAACAATATGCTAGTTATAGTTTATAAAGTTTTCCTCGGTAGACATTCTTATATTTAAAAGGTGTTATTTTTCTCGCAACAATTGATATGCTTCACGTTTCGTTTACTTTGAGAGCAATTTGACATTCTGAATTCTGTTCCTTATTGCTTCTTCAGTTCCCCCTGCTGTATTGGTTTACTGTACCAATCGTAGAGGCTTCTTTTCCAAAGAAAACTGTATCCCATAGGATTTCACCCCTCTTTTACCATTATCTACCCAAGAGCCAATAATGATAAATTAGTTGCTACCAAGAAACTTCCAGCGAATCAGGTTATATGCATTTAACTTCTGTTATGGTTAACTGCTTGGACACTTTGAGAAACCCATTGGCAGATCTAGGTCAGGGTTCCAGATTTACACCAAAGTGTATTTTTTACGTGTGAAGAGTGGCAACATTCCTTTATTAAGTCTTTCCCACTCCAGATCCATGTCCATGAACAACAGATATCCGTATAAATTCATAATCTTGTTCCATTAGCCAGGTTTACTTTCAGAACAATACTTCCTAATGACAAGAAGTGCTTGGCAAAATAGGCATGTGAAATCCACTATTGAACGATAGGAATTACAATGATCCACAGTAGCACTCTCAGTTGTGCCTCTTAGTTCTTTCAAGTTTCTCCCTAAATATCCTAAATGAATGCACATTATATATGCTCCACATCTCCGAGTGTCCTCCCGTGTCCCTGCGTGTCTCAACTGTTTCACTGTCTTCTCCCAACTCAAAATACTTATTAAATTTAATGGACACACCAGGTGACGTCTTGTATGTAATTTGGCGTGTCCTGGGCATGTCTGACATGGATAAAAGTGGTACAATGACCTCCTAGGAGTGTCGGTGCTTCATAGGCCAAATACCTAACGAACACATTGACTGCATAAGATATATACAGGCTTGGTACAAACAAGCAAATACATAAGACACCCCACAACATACAGGGCACCTGAGACATGTGATACCACTTGTTATGCAAACAACATTAGCTAAAACAATATACCACGAGCAATAAATATGAATGAAAGAAAGCACACCAACAAACACAAGAACATTACACAAGAAATTTGTAGTTTGACAAACGATACTGTGTGCCTATATCCACGATGGAAGGGAAAACCATGGTTGAACAATAAGAATAACAACGCTCCACGGTCGCCCCCTCAATTGTGCCTCTTAGTTGTTTCAAGGTTCTCCTAAAAACCGTAAAATGAACACACATTATACATGCTTCACGTCACCAAATGTCTGGATATTTGATTCCCATCTAGACAGAAACCAGCTGCAAGCGCAATATGTCTGCAGACGACTGGCATTCAGATGGCCCCCCTCCCTGTCCAGACCTTTTTTCCCCATACAAGCCACATCTCACAACAGTATTCAAAACGAAGTAAACCATGAAGGATATGAAACTTATCCATAAGATAGTGACTAACCCTCATCAATTGAACTCAGAAGATAAAATTAGTAACCATAGACATAGAGTTTTGGACACTAGCAAGCATGGTGGAGATATCATGTCCATGCAACTTGTTCAACAGAAAAAATAAGAAGGAACTTTTTGGACAGTTGTTTGACACTTCTGGTCACATTTTTTTTTTTGCTAACTTAGGGTGTCCGGGCTTGCTTACATTCATCTAGACTTATCCCAAGGGACAAATTCCATTATCCACTAGCAAGTGGCCCAACTCTACAAATTCAATCTCTATAATAGCCTACACAGAGAGAGAGAGAGAGAGAGAGAGAGAGAGAGAAGAAAAGAAGCAAACAACTTCAGTGTTATATCTAAGTTAGGTACATCTCCAATCACACAAGCTTACATTACAGAAAGCAAGTAAACAGATTATCCACATACAGGAAACATGTGTGAAAATTCTGTGAGCAACAAGATTTGAAGGAAGACAAACCGCAATCTGAGGTCCGTAAGTTGAGAATAGTCCATAACATTGATCCCCATAAGGATACTTTGCACAGATCTGTGTTAGTACAGGGTACAGGAAATAATAAGCATTTCTTGACAAGAAACAGAGTTCTTTATGTTTTTTTTTTTTTTTGTTTTGTTTATAAGATATGGGCAAAACCTTACCACAGATTGACCATATCCTAGCTCGAAACGACCTTGGTATTCAGGTGGAGCAGATTGCACGGGAATGTTTGTTGATGTTTTGGGTACACCTGAATGAGCAACTACTTGAATGGTTAAGGAAAATCAGTGGGAAGTGCCTTTTGCATAAGTAATTTCAGTAGCAGGACTCAGAACTTATTGCTGAGCTTTCCTTCATGATCATGAGCATTAAAAAAAGCACCAAAATATATAAGCCTTCAGAGGCGGGTAAATGGTAACAACCTAATGCGCAAGAAACAAAAATGCCCATCTTTGGACCTTAGGGCGAATCTAGTGATACTCACGATAGGCATGCCTTTCTTCCAAATGTAAATTCATCTGAATTTGGCTAGGATGAAGTTAAACAGTAGAATCTCATTGTTCGCTGTTCGTATGCATAATTTACATTACCACATTTTGCACAAATCATACTAAAGTGATCTCTATGCTCACTTGAGTACTCGTAGACATGACCTATTTTGCCTAATTCAGATGAAAGGGCAAATATTAAGCAGAAGTGTTAAATTATCCTCGGGTGTATTCCACATCTTTCTAAAAAGTTTGGATGAAGCATTCAAGACCATGGAAGCACCTGCGAGAATCTGGAGTTCTAGTGTTGCAGGTTGTGTTGGGAATCCCAGAGTCAGTACCAAAGCGTTTTTAGGTTGGATTTCATTTCCTTTCAGCCATAATGTTTTAGAAGTTTTTCCGCAATTTTGAAGGTTTTAAAAGTTTTGGTCTTAAAGGATTACATTTAAGAACGCCGGTTAGAGTACATGTCAGCATTACAAACATATGGACAAGCATCAGGGAAGCAGGTTTTCAAACGTTGCTTCAGCAGGATTTTCATCGGCTCAAACGCCAAACCTTCCAAATTCATCCAAGGTGACCCATCGCTTTCTAGTGGGAATTCTTGTTCCCAAGGTTATCCAGATAGATTGCTTCTGTTCAGTTTGGAATTCATTTATTGGAAATATCCATGTACTAGAATGAGCAAATTGATATTGATAATCCACGCAGTTGAATTTTAATTAATGTATTCATAGCTTTAGACCATTCATTCCATCTCGGCACCAACTTGTCAGCTTTCGCTTTTCTTTGGAGAGAGTTGTTACCATATAATGGAACCAGCAGTAATGGGTGGGGGATAAAGAAGCAAAAACAGATCGTTTTCCATCACTTGATAAGTGGCTCTCTACCTTTCTTTTCATCAAAAGTCCACTGCTTCCTCTCTACCTTTCTTCTGCATACATGGATAACGAAGTAACATTTTTCGTTTCATTTTCATCAAACTATGTAGAGGTGTGATCATGGCGTGATCCTAAAGCAGTGGTCATGCTCTTATCACAATCTTCATACATACCTTGTGGATATAGGTCCACGGTTTGTGCTGATAGCAAAGATTGTGAACCGAGGTAAGTGATACTTTGAGTGGCCACCTAAAGGAGGATGGATCTGACGAGAATACTGATACTACTCCTAGAAATGAAATTTACAATGAACCTTAGCGAGAAAATTGCTGACCTCAACCTTGAAAAGGTAAAAGCCATTTCAAATCATTCATTAAAGCGCAAGAAAATAAAACAATTGCTGTGGCATAGCGCGACCATCTGTTTCTTTTGGTGTTGCTCATCATGCCTAACCTCTTGAGCTGTGGGAGGGCGTTTCCCAATCTATTAAAACCGTAAGGAGGTGTTTATGTTGCACGTCTCTGGCCTTGCAGCCTAGCCTCTATGGTTGTGAGAGGGTGAGGTTTTCTTCATAGGCTAGGGGACAACATGGGGGACAAGAGATTCTGGAGAGTGGTTTTGTAACTTGTTAGCATATTTGTAAAGTCCACTGGAGAGTGTCTTGAGCTTCTCTGTAGTTTTTGGTAGAAAAAAAAATACTCCATTCGCCTCTCCCCCAAAGGAAAAATGTAAGAAAAAAGTAGTTCTTCGAATCTTCCTTGATCATATCTTCTTGCTAAAACTCACATCTCCCAATCTAACGATAAATTTGAATCTAGCCCGTTTGGCATCTTATATCATATCGGTTGATTTAGGTAGGCGTTCAATTATTGGCACATCCAAAAGCAGATGACAATTACTCTAACGACGATACAGAAGACAGCAATAGGAGATTTATAGGTCTCTGCTCATGTTCAGAAACTTAAGATGATTAATTGACATTCCAAAGGAATTTAACTCCAATTGCCCCCACAAGGCCAAAAACACTAATTCAAAACTTTTTTTTCCCCCATAGACCACATGAAATAACAAGCATCAGTGTTGCATAAGCCAAGAAATTACCAGGAAATATAGTGAATTGGGTGGTATTCCCTTTCTCCAGCCCTTGTTCCGTACCCCTCTCCGCTCGTTTATTTGCAGTCAGCTGGCCTCCACTGTTAGGGTGTTCCAGAAATGAAGACTTAATTTGGCCAAAAGGATCATTGTAAGTCGATCCGATCCCACTCCACCATGGCACTGCAGCCGATGGCAACTGACCAATAGGATTTCGAACAACCCCTTCATGTTCCTTGAGGTATAGAGCAGGCATGGTCATATGAACCCTAGAAATCAGATTACCGTTCTTGAATCACAATTCCTGCATATTATAGGTATTCCAATCACTATTGCTGTGGGGGAAAATGAATTCCAATCGGCAACAATCCAGATAACAGTTCATTACACAATAATAGAAATTACAAATTACGGATTACAGACATCAAAGACATAATCAAACTGCAAACCGAGTCTTGTTTATGCCCCGATTTCATTCACCAATTCTGGAAAATTTCCACCAAAAGATTCATCAAGTCCTATTCAAACAGTTGAAAATCCCCATCTAAGTGCTTTCACCAAAGATCTTAGAAAACCAGTTATCCTACAATTTAGTCACATAACAAACTTCTTCACTCTTGGAGTTTCTCTTCATTACGGGAATGGATTCATTACATGGTACTAAAAAATTGGAACCCCTATCAAGTGATCTTCACCAAAGATCTTTGACACCCGGGTATTTCGAAAAATTTCTCCCAACAAATTAAGAGCAGGGCAAAAATTGCAAAAGAAAAAGAAACAACAAAGCAAACAAAAAGGTACCAACTTGCTAAAATTTAGAGGATTAATCCAATATTGAAAATGAAAAACAAGGATTCAAATTCTAGGGTACTAAGTACTAACAAATACCCAAAAGAAATCTTTTGTATATACGAACAAAAACATCACAAGAGAGACAAGAAAATCTACTAAAGATCAAACAAGCTAGTGGACAAAGAGCATAGAAATTTTGATTATTCACTCAAACCAAAAGAAAGGCAATGGAAAACCAACATAGAGTCCAGATGTTAGCTTGAACCAGAGAGAGAGAGAGAGAGGGTGAGAGAGAGTATTATAGCAGGACTACCAAAATTGCACAGAAAATACTTAAGAGCGTATTATTAGGGGTACCCTACTATTGGCAAGCCCAGTACCAGCAGTGTCTTCAAATCAGGACGGACAGGAACCCCATTTGGCTGGAGGCATGTTGGTACAATATGAAGCAGAGAGAGAGAGAGAGAGAGAGGCAATGGATGCGCACAACTGTACAAGTGTTCTAATGGAACTACACGGCAGTGGCCAATGAAATGCAGCATTCATGCAAGGCCTTTCTTTCTTTGTTTGTTTTATGCGTGCGTTAAAGCAAGTTGTTATTAATCTTTCTCTGTTGCTCTATCTGGTCTTAACCATTTCTTTATTTGATCCAACTTTGGGAGCACTCATTTTCCAACTACTTAAATGATGGTCCCCAAAGTGTTCCTGTTCGGTGTATCTGTTCTTCCTTTCTAGTAATGAAGTTTCTATAGTTTTGACAAATTAAAAAAAAAAAAAAATGATGGTCCCCAGAGTGGAAAACTATCCAGTGTGCTGAAATAAATGGTTTCGGGCTTCTTATGATTAGATGTTATTGGCGAAGTTCACTATCAAATATACGAGACTCAACAATGTTGATTATGTGATCGATTGTAAATAATATGAGACCGAATTATGTTGCGCGTCGGCAATATTATGTGATTATGAGTAACTAGGAGTGTATTATGACGTGGGTAAACCATCAAAATGTTACGTGATTATGACTAATTTGCAGCCAAATTATATGTCGTGTTTTACAATACTATGTAGCTGCGAATAACTAGTGTCCAAATTTTCGTCATTACATTACGTGATTATGAATGTGACCGAATTATGACGAAGGTCTATCATATCGTAACAATATTATGTTTCTTTGAAATAATTCGTGTCCGAATTATGATGTCAGTCTATCATCATAATCGTCACAATATAGGTGATTGCGACCAAATTATATACAACGGGTCAGTCGTGCACACATATAAATACTAGTATGTAACCAACTTAGTGGACTCTCATAATATTGTGTGATATCTCAAGGCTGCAATTGGTGAGTGAGATGGCCAAACAATGGAAACCTTCTACTGGTCTGGTACTATTATTGGGGTAAAACTATGAATAATTTTAATTTCCTTCATATACTATAAAACAAGTGGGCTATTTATATATTAACTCGAGGAATACTTTCCATATTAAAGGAGGTACTGTTTTGGTTCTTTCGGTAAAGTACTCTCAGAAGTTCAAGGAGGATCAAGGAGCAGCAGTTTTGGTTTTGGGTAGGGATCTAGGAGTAACTTCTAGAGGTCCTTCTAACAATGTGGTCCATCGCCTTTTTTATTTATTTATCGAATGGTCCATCGCTGTTAGCTTTTTCTTTAATTTGGTCTCTCTCGTTGTAAAGAAGTTTGGTCTTCTTAATACGGAGTATTTTTTTTTTTTAGGTTCCTTCTAATAATGTGTTCAGAGTTTTAGTTCGATTAGAATGTGTCCGGACTAACTTTTTAGGTACCATTTTTGGGGTCAATTTGCATTATAATTTTGGATACATAATTAGTCACGATGAGAGGAACTGATGAAGTATAAAATTGTGACCAAAAGACTTAAAAAGTTCACTACAGAAAAAAAATATTTGAAAAAAAGATTCTTTCACCGTCTATTATTGTCTTTTTGGCAGTCTATTAATTTGCATTATAATTTTGGATACATAATTAGTCTTGATGAGAGGAATTGATGAAGTATAAAATTATGACCGAAAGACTTAAAAAGTTCACTACAGGAAAAAAAAAATTTGAAAAAAAGATTCTTTCACTGTATATAATTGTCTTTTTGGTAGTCTAATAATTTGCATTATAATTTTGGATACATAATTAGTCTCGATGAGAGGAACTGATGAAGTATAAAATTATGACCAAAAGACTTAAAAAGTTCACTACAGAAAAAAATATTTGAAAAAAAGATTCTTTCACCGTCTATTATTGTCTTTTTGGCAGTCTAATAATTTGCATTATAATTTTGGATACATAATTAGTCTCGATGAGTGGAACTGATGAAGTATAAAATTATGATCAAAATACTTAAAAAGTTCACTACAGAAAAAAAAATGTGAAAAAAAGATTATTTCACCGTCTATTATTGTCTTTTTGGCCGTCTAATATGAATTTTTTAAGTCTTAATATGGATTAACCGTACTATTTTCTGGACTTAGTAGCATTGGTGGGTGATTATAACTTTTCTGATAATTTAATTTGGGGTCCTAATTGAAGAATTGGGGTAAATTCTAGTCCTAAGGTTGACTTGAGATTTCATCTATACATTACGTATATCGTCCAAAACTGATTGAGCGAATTAACATTTGGAAACAATTTGTAAGCAACAATGAGATATAAACGAAGTTCGAATTGGTCATATAACATAAACTCAAAATTTATCATGTGATGACCAAAATCTTACAGTTACATGCTACCTTGATCCAATTATGTCAAGTACGTTATTACCATCAGTTCTTGCCGGGAAAAAAAAGTTCTCTCTCTTACGTTCTTTTTTATAAAGGGTTTGCTTTATTTCTTTTTGGAGTAAGGCTGGCCTTTTTTCTCCCTGGGCGTACTAGTTAACCTATTCAGTAAATATTAAACGGTCACCAAATTCATCATAATAACTTTACCATATGCTCAAATTTACCATGTAATTATCAGGATAAAAGTTATATGGAATCTAACATGATTCAATGATGATGCCAGCATGTAATTTAACATGGTTCAATAGATGTGGACTGCCAAATTTATCAAGGCAAAAGTAACAATTATATGAGTATGTTTTAATGTAACGATGTAGTCACAATTTTTCTTAAGCAAGTGGTGTTTCTAATCAAATCCAAAGTGTCCCCTAAAAAAAGTTTTCCGATAACATTTCTCTAGTATTATGAAAAATTTCTCGCAATATTAAAATAAAAGCCCTCTCAATTCCTTTCAATCACACACCCCATAAAACAAACAAGAACAAGAAATATAAGACTATGGGAGATGAAAAAAATGTACAAAAACATGGGCTTACCTTCTCCACCTGGAGGAGCACCCAAGAACGGAGCTAGCTAGCTAGGGCTTTTTTGAGCAAAATGATTGAGAAGCATATTTGTGTTTGAGCGGCTGGGACGATGGAGATTTAACACAATCGGAAGCCAGATTTTATGCCAGAAAATCACGTTAGGATTTTGAGATAACGTACGTAATCAGAGATAGGCGCACGATATTCTGTGACACAGAGAGGCCAAGTATGGTTTTAAAAAAATCGAAGGATCACATAATTACCTCGATTTTCAAACTAAGAATCTATAGAATGAAAGCCTTGATTTAGAAGCCAATTAAAAGTAGCTAAAAGGATGACCATATATATATATAACTCTTGACTGAATCACCGTACCATTGGTTTGATAAATGATGTTGGGGATGTCATCTTCTAGGCATTGACTACTATATGATTCGTGCCTCCGGTCACCCGACAGCACAAGTGGTTTTGTTTAATGTATATTTATAGTATAAAGTTTCTCACTCAATATATACATGAGTTCTAAGTCTCCATAATATATAGCTTAGTGAATAGTGGCTGGGACTAAACATACTTCTTACCGCTTGTAATACATACGCGGTGAAACTTTAGTTTCGGTCCCAATATAAGTGCAGTGGTATCCCATGCGTTGGCTAATTATTGGGTACAGAGGGAATACTCCATGGTGGAAATATTGCGGCCGGAGTAGCCGATCTGCATATCTTTCTTCTTCTTTTTTTTATCTAAAGATTGTTCGCGATATTTAACAACAATGGTTGTTTGGTGGTTAATTTCTTACTTTTGTACCCAAATGCCACGTATAAAATCGTATAAAATCGCATCATGTACTTAATTAGATGACGGTTTTAATCATTAGTGAAAATATTAAGGTTCTTTGATCGGCTACGAGGTAGCATTGATTCGATATAATCCCTCTCATAAACAATTTGGAACAACGAATTAGACCTACGTAAATACTTATGTTCATTGGCATAAAAACAAATTTTCTTAGAAGTTTATTTAATTATCTACCACATATATGTGCCGGCTAATAGATTTTCTTCGATGTTCCCTTGTGGAGTTATTAATATATAAAATTTTCTTTTACCGATAAAAAATAGATATGCCAACCATGCTACTGACATGCATAGATATCCTGAAACATTTTCTCAGGTCAATAAATTTTAGAGAGATGCTACATACACTACATCAAACCACTACACCATTCACTATATTTTTTGTGGGGCCCATTTCGGCTCCCACAAAAAAATACAAAAAAATGCCCATAATTTTTAAAATAATGTTTTATGGGACCCTGTAAAAAATCAGTTCTAACGAATATCGGTAAGTATTATTTGTGGATTCGTAGGGGCGAAACTACTCAACTGCGCTGTTTTGCCTCTATGAATTCACAAATAATACTTACAGATACCCGTTGGAGCTAATTATTTTAAAATTTATGGATATTTTTCTGTATTTTTGTGAAATCCAAAGTGAGCCCCACAAAAATGTAGTTGATGGTGTAATAGTTTGATGTAGTATACCTAGATTTATTGTAAATTTTATGTTTTTCCGTCTTCACCTACTGGCTACAAACATATGCAAGTCAAAGATAATGGGCAATTCAAAATGGTTGGGTTTTCACGATAAGGAGAAGCTATAATTTAAAGCACATTCTATATGAGTGTGTATGATATATATGTACCCTTTTCTTTTCTTTTTTTGGTGGAAGCGTTAGAAATTCCATTAAGGGAGAACAGTACAACTGTGCTATGTATCGCTGTAAGATAGAGAGCGCCAGCGATGGGCGAAGACCAAATTACAAAGGCCTAAAGAACAGAGCACAGAGCACTGTTCCCTCCTGAATCGCCTTAAATTCATAACAGTTTGCGTAAAAATTCCTAACATCAATATCGGATAGGAATAATGCATTTGAAAATAATTACATGACGTTAATTTTGAATTCATAACAGTTGCATGTGTGCTATGAGTTTTTATCTTGGATGTTATGAATTTCTAAAGCAATGTTATATGAGTTTCTATGGAAACGTAAGTTATGACATTTATAACGTGTCATGTTTTTTTTATCTAAAAATTGCACGTTTTTTGTAGTGAACTATTTTTGCGGGACCGGATGGAGTATAGCTTTTTCTATGTTTAGTTGAGAAAAAAAGAAGAAGAAGAGAAAATGGAGACTGAGAAGAGAGTAGCAAAGACACAGCAAGTAAACACAATTTGGGAGGGTTGACAACCTTAGTAAAAAGTCCTCAAGAAACTAAGAAACGTGATGGAAAGAGGAAAAACTAGCTTTGTTAATTAATTTAATTAGTTAAGCCAACTACTAACAAGTTACAAAAATATCAAAAGGAAAAAAAGGAAAAGAAGAGATAAATACTAGTTCAGACACGATCTAAAATTAGGAAAAAAAAACCAAAATGGATCTATCTAAACTAAATTAATTAACAAAATCTTTCCTAAAATGAAAAAATTAATTAACTTTATACCAAATATAGTTTTGGTAACACATGCATGTACGGGCCTGTGGCAAGTTGAAGAACCATTTGCAACAAGTGCACTCCAAGAGGCTCCTCAACCTCTATGTTGCTTATTACTTTATTTACTTCAAGGGATACACTTTGCCAAAAAAGTTAGTTAATTAGCTTACCAATCATAAATAATAAATTTGACGACATGAAAGTTTTAAAGAACCCTTTCTCACTCTTCAAACTTGAAAATTAGAGAGAGAGAGAGCTATGCCAAAATGGTGTAACAAAGATTGCTACCTCCCTAGCTTGGAGTGCATTTTGCTGATATGGATCTTCAAATATAGTTTAGTTTTGGTTTTGTTACCTTCTTTGGAGATGCTCTCTCTTCTTCTTTTTTGATCCGTAGTGGTATCCCATGCGTTGGCTAACTATTGGGTACTGAGGAAAATACTCTATGGTGGAAATATTGCGGCTGGAGTAGCCTATCTGCATATCTATTTTTTTTAATTATATATCTAAAGATTGTTCGCAATATTTAACAACGGTTGTCCGGTGATTTCTTACTTTTGTACCCAAATGTGACGTGTAAAATCGCATCATGTACTTAACAAGATGACGGTTTTAATCATTAGTGATCGAAGATATTAAGGTTCTCTGATTGGCTACGAGGTAGCATCGATATGATCTCTCTCATATACAATTTGGAACAACGAATTAGATCTATGTAAATACTTATATATGTTCATAGGCAAAAAAAAACAAATTTTCTTAGAAGTTGATTTAATTATCTACCACATATATGTGCCGGCTAATAGATTTTCTTCGATTTTCCCTTGTTGAATTTATTACTAAAATTTTCTGTTGCCGATGAAAAATAAATATGCCAACCATGCTACTGACATGCATAGATATCCTGAAACATTTTTCGAGGTCGATGAATTTTATGTTTCTCCGTCTTCACCTATTGGCTACAAACATATGCCAGTCAAAGATAATGGGCAATACAAAATGGTTGGGTTTTCACGATAAGGAGATGCTATAATTAAAACACATTCTATTTGAGTGTGTACGATAGGTAGGAGTGGGAATTTCCGACACGATACGAGAATACAATACGAATCCGACATGAAGTTAATTAGTGGGTTAGTGTAAGCTATTTCTGACACGGAACACGAATATGACACGACACGATAACACGAAAAACTAAACATGTCGGATTCGGGTTAAAAGAATTCTGACACGAACACGACACGATACTGCACGATGCCCATCCCTAACGATATGTACCCTCTTGAATCGGCTTAAATTCATAACAATTTGCGTAAAAATTCCTAACATCAATATCGGATAGGAATAATGCATTTGAAAATAATTTCATGACATTAATTTTGAATTCATAACAGTTGTGTGCTATGAGTTTTTATCTTGGATGTTAGGAATTTTTAAGCAATGTTATATGAGTTTCTATGGAAATGTTACGAAATTTATATAAACGTCATGTTTTTTTTTATTTAAAAATTGCACTTTTTTTTTATAGTGGACTATTTTTGCGCGGGACCGGATATAGATTTTTCTATGTTTAGTTGAGCAAGAAAAAAGAAAAGAACATGGAGACTGAGAAGAGAGTATAGCAAAAACACAGCAAGTAATTACACAATGTGGGAGGGCTAACGACGTGTTTGGGCTTTATTGTTTTATTTGGGTGTTGGGTCGGGCTTTAGTGTATTTTATGTTGTGGACCCTGGTAGACCTTTGAGTGGTTTGGGCTTGGTCCTTGTGGTGTTTATCCAACAGTTTGTTGGATCCCCTTCCCCTTTCCCCGTTTTTAATAAAAAAATTCATTTGCCGATCAAAAAAAAAAAACGACCTTATTTGCGATAGTAAAAGTCCTCAAGAAACTAAGAAAAACATGATGGAAAGAGGAAAACTAGCTTTGTTAATAAATTAAGCCAACTACTAACAAGTTACAAAAATATCAAAAGAAAAAAAGAAGAAGGAAAAGAAGAGATAAATACTAGTTCAGACACCATCCAAACAAAAGGGTAAAAAAGTATTTTGTATATATAATCTAGACCAAAATGGATCTCTCTAAACGAAATTAATAAAACCTTTCCTAAAATGGGCAAAATTTTAGGTCACGATGGAGCTTTGAATTTTACTCCAGGGGCATTTTCCGTTACACATAGATGCCCAACCAAAAGTTCTACGGTCAGATAGTCGCTGAATATAGCGATTAGCTAGCCACTGAATAATCAAATTTCTCCTCAAATGTTATCCACCAACAATAGTCCAATTTTGTTCATCCACTAAAAAGTAGATCATGAACATTACCCACCTCTGTATCGGATATCATTTGCCGTCTTGAATCATAACAAGTTGCCGTCTCCAAGGGAGGTAGCATGACTTTATACCAAATATAGTTTTGGTAATGTACACATGCATGTGGCAAGTTGAAGAACCACTTGCAACAAGTGCACTCCAAGAGGCTCCTCAACCTCTATGTTTCTTATTACTTTATTTACTTCAAGGGACTCACTTTGCCAAAAAAGTTAATTAGCTTACCAATCGTAAATAATAAATTTGATGACATGAAGTTTGAAGAACTATTTCTCACTCTTCAAACTTAAAAAGAGAGAGAGAGAGAGCTATGCCAAAATGGTGTAACAAAGGTTGCTACCTCCCTTGGAGTGCATTTTGCTGACATGGATCTTCAAATATAGTTTAGTTTTGGTTTTGTTACCTTCTTTGGAGATGCTCACTCTTCTTCTTTTTTTTTGATCCGTAACGGAAATTATGTATAGATAATTAGACAAGGGTACATCGAGAAAGAAGGAGATCAGGCAAGAGAATCAATACTAGGCAGAATACAACCTAGCTAATCATCTAGAAATGCCAAACCAGAAAGAGAGAAAACAAAACCATCCAACAGTCAAGTTGGAAGGGTAGTACTGAAGGAATAACAAACAGAGAAAAGGCATTACAAGGACTAATGAATCACATCATATCTTAATCCTCCTGATCCAATCCAAGCACCTCATAATATCTGCCACTCAGTACTCCTTGAGCTACTCTGGCTTTGATTAGTTCCACACATTCCCCATGATTAGATATCTTGTTCTTGAAAATTCTCTTGTTTCTTTCCTTCCAAATGGATGGACGAGGAATGCTACGTGCACTCCTGTCGGCCGTTTTCTAACTACTCATCTTTCACATATGTGTTGACTCCACATTGCATTGTGGGATGAGCCCCACACATATGTGATCAGTAGGAATGTATCGAGACTATTGCAAATGGCCCATAGCACAACAAAAAAAAACTGATTTCCCAACATGCTTTTTCCTTGGAGCAATCATTCTACAACTACAAACAATTTTCCAAACCCACTCACATTCACATTAGGGCCCACACACACTACACCTCCAGTGTGTGGGACCCACCAAAAGATATGAGTGTGTGTAAAGTTTTTGTGTGAATGTGTGTAGTTATATAATTATTATTCTTTGGAGATGCTCTTATTATTATCATGTTTGTGTTCTTGTTCTAAACCATTTATTTACTACCATTTGTCGATCAAAATTTGCATACTAAATCCGGCGCAATTTTTTACACTATTTCGGGAGTTGGTGTCACTTTAAATTATTTATATCTTTTACTTTACAAAGTTCTAGTGATTTTGTAATTTTATTAAGCATAACTGATTGAGACCTATTAAATAAGATCCGTGCTTATGAACTTTAATCATTTTTATTTCTGCTTTATTGAGAGTTAAAGTGGTGGGAATTCCTTAATTTTCTGTCATTGGAACTCTTTCGAGCCAAATTAGTATAATAAGATGTGTTAAATTAATGTAATTAGGAAGGAAAAAAATTTGCTTGGGGAGGTCTTAATCATCCAATAATTGCAGTTTAAAATTCTAAATACCATTTATTAGAATGGTGGTCAATAGTCCTTTTAGAAAATAATAAGACATGTGAGCAATTAAAAAATGAAAGGTTAGAGGAGAAAGAGTGGAGGTTAGTTAGGTGACACAGACTTTTCGTTTATTTTGGTTAACTTCGTAAAAATAGAGAGAAAGCGTCACTTGAACTCCATTTGCAAAGCGCCACTTGAACTACATGTGCTTAGTATATAGTATAGAAAGATAGATAACTTTCTCGGATTCGAAATTTTTAGGAACAGAGAGATGAGCTGAAAATGATGGGAAAGCTTTTGGTGTTTCTTTATTAAGGGAGAAAGCAGTGGCGGAGCCAGAAATTCTTGACAGTGGGGTTAATTTCCTGTAGCACAAAAAAAATTTGTTTCGTACTACTTGATAGTAAAAAAAAAACGTTGAAATGGTAAACAAAAAGGAGTTAAGTAGATATTTTTGGGGGAGAAGTGAGGATATTTTCCTTTTCGTTTTCTGAAGTAGGACCAAACCAACACTACTACGACCGACCAAATTGTCCAATTTGAATTGGGAGCGCGGTTTGACGTTTTCTGAAATAGGACCAAACCAACACTACTAATGGGCTTATTTCTTGAATTGGTCGAGTTGTTGGGTTTGGTTATCTCGTGGACTCTTACAATTGATGTAGTGTCTCGAGCTTGTACTCCGTACTTCATATTTGATGTAAAATAAAATGATCTCTTTTATCGATTAAAAAAAAAAATTACCTCAAACTATTCGAAGTCAACAATTAACAATCAGTTTCTACAAATGGTTAAGAGCACACGCAAATGACCCATGCGGAAAGAAAAGTCGCTCCAAAGTTTTTACTCCAAAATAAAAGTCATGTCCAAGTAATATTATTTTCGATTTATTTGGCAATTCCTACATCGAATTTGCACGTGGAAATTCTAGCTGCAAGTGTCCTTGTTACGTATTGAATGTCTTGGAATTGGATCATCTCCGGTCCTTAATTTGGACTCGACGAGACAGTCTAAATCTGGACCGTCCATTGCTGCGATCAATAGTTCGGTAAGAGTCTCTTAGTAAATTAATCCAAACCATTGATATTAATTATCAATGTGTGGTTAGATTTGGACCGTCACCGTCCAAAACTTGGATCGGAGAAAATCCGAACCCCGAATTTTTATACTCCGATCTGATTGGCAAAGAATCTTGCTTTTCTTTCTCCACACTAAGAAAGAATCAGATAGAGATAGTGAACAAAGTCTCTACGACTTCCAAATGGTCCACATAAACCAAAATGATTGGATAAGTTACCTTATTGATAACCAAATGGACATAATTCGTCAATTCCAGATCCGGAGGTGCTGTAGTGCACCTCGTGTAGTGCACGCGTAGGGCGGCACACAACCGTCGATCTCATCAATCAACGGTCCACATTAAAAATCAATTATAACCGGTAATAAATGATTCTTGCCGGTCATAATTAAAAATCATATCTCAACCATTCATTGTTAAGATCGATGGCCCGTGTGCGTCCTATAGAGTGCCTTAACCATGCTCTTTATAATTGGCACTAGCACTGCTTTACAATGTTTCCCAAACAGTCCTTATAATAAAGTCTCAACAACAATCCCTTCTTTCACTAGACCAGACCAAGTCCCAAAAATCTAGCTTCTTGTGCTTTTTTCTCTCCTCTCAAATCATTCAGTGTTGAAGTGGTTTACCAGAGGGGGGACCCATTACTTGTTGCCGCATTCTATTCAAGCAGATATTTTTTTTCCTCAATAGCATCACAAACCCAAAAGCAAGGAGCATAGAAAAGTGTGTTCATTTCTAATTCTATATAACAAAGGCAATAATTATTACACATTCATCTCAACGTTTTCGTTCGGGTATGCTCATTTTACTCACACGCGTGTTGTTTTTTAGTAGCTTGACACTCCGTGGTGCATAACATATTGTTGACCTTACGTACAGTGGTATAATGGATATCTTCAATTCAACGTTGTGGATATGCTTCGGTCACACAACACTCCTGATCGAAGCACTCCACAACTTGATATTCCATCTAACTTGAACTCCATATATGTCACATTATCTGCAATCCCTGTATCGTTACTAATAAAATTAAAATTGAGAATAAGGGTCCTTTTAAAAAATGATGTCCTTTTATTTTTAAGCAAACAATTCTCTTCAGTAATGATGTTTTTTTTTTTTTTCCCATCCCCCTTTTAATCTCTTTGGGCACAACTTTGTTACCGTGCTGTACACTTTTTTGTAAGTAAATTTGTCTGGAGAAGAATTTTTTAACATAGAACTTGTCATTCAGTGAACTGATTTCCCTCGTGTTTTGTTTTGCTCTCGGAGCACAGCCACGTGATGCTACGGCCAAGATACTCTAACACCACACATCCTTGTTGAATCCATGACTAAGTGAACGGACCACACATAAATGTGTGGTGCTGAAATAATCTTGGGCACCACGTGACTGTACGTTCTCCGAAACTATTGAATAATCACTCGTTGAATATTGGAAAGCATACCTCCACTACCGTGGGGAGTGGCACGTGACACGTGTCATGACACGGCTAGGGCAACGCCTGCTGGCACGCACCTTATCGCTCCAAGTGGAATTCTCTCGTAAGTCGTAACTGAACAATTGCACGTACAAATTATTAATAAAAAAAGTTAGAACGTACGCCCTTTTAATGTATCTTTATTGGTTCATTTGCAATCCACTTCATACATTGCCAACTTTTGCACTTATATGCATGTACCCAATACCACCAATGGACTCATGAAGAAAAGTGGAACCTTTGAGAGAGAGAGAGAGAGAGAGAGAGAGAGAGAGAGAGAGAGAGAGAGAGAGGGTGGATGTAAGAAATTAAATCAGAAAATGAGCACAAGTGGAAATGTGAGATCTCTTTTGCACTATATCTTATTTCCAAGTGCTTTTGTACTAAAGAGGATAGAGAGAGAAGCTAAAAATTTGCTATTTTTTTTTGGTACCGAAGGAGAAGGAGATTGATTTCAAGTGCATACGTGACTGTACTAAGCTCACTTTCGAATGAGAATTTTATTAGGAAATGAATTTAAGAAAACAACTGTGACAAGACACGAAACCAGTATTTTAATCCAATGAGAAGTGACCTCATGGAATAGTGCCTTTCCATGATTAAATTGTGCTTTTTTATTTTTTGATTAGTGAAAGTCGACGGTATTGTTAGAATATTTAGATTAGTCCTTGAAAGATCAAGCACGCCGAACTCTTAGCTTCCTTTCTCCTAGCATCTAAGTGCACTATTGATGTTATTCAGCCAAAGACCTCTTAGCATGGTTAAATTGTCCTTCGATATGTGTATTTAGCATGACGGAACATTAGAGACCCTTCTATTGAAAAGGCATTTGAAAAATCATGTCCGATACTCACACGGTAATACCAATCCCATAAAATTATTATCTTGCAAGTCGCAGCATGATAATTAGGTCGGATGTACTCAAAGGCTCCGTTCAATTGTCCAGAATGTTTGTGGGGAATTGGTTCTCCGAAAAAATGAAGTAATGTGAAGTAAAAGAAAATGAAATTTATTTTCCTGTGTGTATTCTCTTGACATAAATCTTGCAAGAAAAACAAGAATTCCTTCATTTTGGCAAGACATATTTTGCAGGAAAGTGTTTCCCAATGGAAAAGTGGAAGCTGTGAATCCTATAACTTTCCTGGTAACTGAATACACCGAAAATTACAGGAAAGTCGATTTTCTCATCTTTTCCCATTCTTTCCGCCCGTGCAATTGAACATGACCAAAAGATACAAAAAAGGAAAATGGCTGGAGGGCTTGTCCGGTCGTTAATTTCAGGACCCCATAATTAGTCTATGTGTGCTAAAACTCTCCTGGACATCTAGTTATCAGGGAAAACAAAAGGAGAATGACAAGTTTTTTTTTTTAATGGCAAAAAATATTTCATTAATCTTGAAATTACAAGACTAATAAGAGCAAAGAAACAGCATCATGTTCAAAGAACAATCTTCTGCCTAATCCGAGACCAAACTTTCGATTGACAAGAAACCAATCAAGGACACCCAAATAAGCCGAAGCCCAAACACCCTATATGAGTCTAAAATACCCAGAAGATTACATATACCTGATAGTTTTTAAGCTTGCACATATATGGTGGGTGCTATGTGTGTTTGTGAGTTGAGGAGCAAATGAGGAGGTGGAATTGACTGAAATGGGCCAAGCCAGAACATGCATGGGGATTAGGGGTCTGGTTGTCTGTGAGTAAATTTTGGGGGTGGGAATTAGGTTGGAATTAAATTTTGGGGTGGGAATTAGGTTGGAATTAACTTGTGACTGTGAGTGCTTTGTGTGATGTATAAGTAATTAATTATCGGTCTTTCTATTGTCAGTCAATTGGATTGACTATAAGTACACAATAAGACAAGAAAAATACGTATTTCTGTGTACTTTTTACACATTTTAATACACACATAATTATAACTATATGTGTGTGCTTGTGGTGTTTGTATTTGTGTTATTCTTCATTTTGTAAGAGAGAGAGAGAGAGAGAGAGAGAGGGGGGAGATTCTGCGTGAGTGAGTTTGAGAGTATTTGAAATTTTGTATTTTGGTACTTCAATCAGTGAATAAGATCGTATTTTTTTTATAATTAAGTGTTCGGATCAACTTACGTTCACCTCAACTAATCCTGAGGATCATAAATCCATCGTCTGCTAGCAAGGGTACCACGTAAAGCCGGAGCACATGCTTGTTTTCTGTGTATTTCTCTTTGTGCAAATATTGCTCTGAACTTCCACCACCAAACAATATATACCGACTTCCAGAAGAGATTTCTAAAGATCATACTACTTCCTAAACGGATTTTTTTTTTCTCAGCAAATTTTTTTTATTAATCTTTAAAAAATTTATACAAAGATTAAACGAACCAAGGTCAAAACAGCAAGCGCCACCCAAATAAATCAATATTATATACAAGTGTAGGTAGGCTCAAAAGCCTCGGAACCCCCAATCCTAAATTCTTATAGACTTGATTCATTTTTGTTTGTTTTCTATCCTACATTTTTCAAATTAACCAAAATTAAATTAAAATTAACTTTGTTGACAAATCAAAATTTCAACATGTAACAGGAGATTTACGTCTTTCTATAGGCAAAACGGGAACAACGCTAGTAGCTTTATATATATATATATATATATATATATACACACACTCCATCCGCCCCATAAAGTTGATCTCTCACGAAATTACAGATAATTAGAAGTTGAAGCTGAAAATTCCCAATTACCTGATATTGGTTGTGCTGTAATTTGGTGACCGTGTGGGTATATTTCTCTGTCAATTCTGCGAAAATAAAGTGGACAAAAAACAACTTAAATCAGATTGAGTTGGCCTTGAGTGGACAGTGTTTAATTTGTATAGCTTTTCGGACCCATGCATGGGTCAGCTCTCATATAGTTTAGAAAAAGGACCCGACTTCTCTGCAGTTGTTGGGCTGCACAGAAGCCTACGCAGCTGAATCTCGACCATTCATCTGATAATCAATGGTTCAGATGTGTTAAAGTATCTTATCTTAATTTACCAAGATACTATATTGACAGATTTGGACCATTAGAAACACTTTGGTAGTCTAACTGTGGACTGTAGACAAACCATATTCTTTAGAAAAAGAAAGAAAGAGAGGTCTTATCATCACCAAGGTCAATTAAGGAAATATCAGTTCTTTATCTTTCTTTAAACCAAAAAAAAGTTGAAGCCATAGGGTGGACAATGGGGATTTTCACTAACTACGTAAGTGGGATTTGCATCCAAAAAAAATCTCTCTTTTATCAAGTAGAGAGGTGGTGATTAGATCTTGTGGTGTTTCCCAATAGATATGATGGATCTTTAAAATTCTAACTAGGCCCTTTTAGAATCTTCTCTATCACTAAACAATATCAGATTCTTCTTTTTATCCCCTGTGATGGAGATACCAACAAGCAAGTGGAAGAATTCCTTATAGTTGTTTAATTAGGTTTGCAATGGATGGTAATATTTATATGTATTCTTAACCCATGATGATTTTGGTAGGTCTAACATCTCTTTGACGCATGTGGGGTGCTGGAGCAGGTGGCCCAGCACTATACCCCTAATGCATGAGGTCGGCGGTTCAAACCCCACCTCCTCCCCTTCCCCCAACACTAATCTCTAACAGCTACTAATATTCTCCTAAACTATGGCAAAAAAAAAAAAAAAACCTCTCTTTGACAACTACGTACCATTATTGGTGGATATCATAAACATCTTTTCGCAATCCTTAGCATCTTCAATCCGTGGCTTCAAATTAGAAATGACAAATTTTGTAGGAGACTTATGCGGCATTTTGTCATCTCTAAGTTTGATATCGACAAACTTGCATCTGCAGCTTTGATTTCATTTCAAATTCTAGGTTTTAAAGTACAAATTTAAATACCCTCTTTTTGAATTCCGAAATGCCAAAAATAGATTTGGCAATTTGGCATGAAGAGTCATATTCGAAGCAAATGGGGTGGAGCCAAATCCAAGTTGAATTTGACACTCCATTTGATATAAGGGTTGGATTAAAAAAGGATGCCAAAAGTTACTGTTTCTACGTCACGTAGGATTTGAAGTCATGGGTTGGAGTAGGCTTGTCAATGGACCGGATCCGATCCGAATTCGATAACGTCGATCCGATAATCCAAATACGGATCGGATCGGATTAAATCCGTTATCAATCCGAATCCGAACTTTATTTTTTAAAAATTTTTAAAATTTAAAAAAAAAACAGTAATTTTTTATTTTGAAAAAAAAATGTTTAAGAAGTTGTATTTTTATTTAAATTTTTTAAATTTTTTTGAAAAAAATATTTTTTTTTGCTAAAATTTTTGAGGTACAAAAGTTTTCGGATCGGATTCGGATTTTCGGATCAGATTCAAATTTTTCGGATTCAGATTTGGATTACCGCTATCGGATTCGGGTCTTATCGGATTCGAATATGTCGGATCCGGCCCATTAACAGGCCTAGGTTGGAGATGCTAGAGTGAAGTGGCTAGTAACAAGTCAAATTGAGCAGCAGTAATGGCACTCAACTCCAAGGGTTCGGTTGGTCAAGTAGAAACATGACAACACGTGAGGTTTATTTTTTGAGCTCGCAGGTTCGACTCCTATACGTATACCATCAGTAAAACATTCTTGGAGCTAGTGGAGATTTACCCAATCGATAACTTCAAGATTCCAAGATTTGATCTTGATGCATGTAAAATGGCCCGAGCACCGGGTTACCAAAAAAAAACCATTACTGGCAAGAAGTTGATATACCACTAATGCTTTCTGAGAGGGATAGACTGGCCGCAGATTATGTCTTTGGATATGTATTACTCCTACCTATTTGGTTGCCTTAGGTTTGAACCTATAACATTAGTGGAGGCCCAATAATATTTGGCCCAAAAGTTTGGTGGAACCTTCTACATTTGTTTGGTACACACAAATGGGTGCAAACCAGACAAGCTGAGCTTTTGAGTGTTGAGCTCCGCTTGTTTAATATACGATTCTAAAACTCGAGCTCTACTTATTACTATACGAGTTGAACCGAGCCAAATCTTAACGAGTTAAAAAATTCAAACTTTTACTGAATCTTTTTTTAACTTGATCGATGAACCTTTTTTTTATATTATAACTCAGGTGTTTGGGTCAGCTTACGCCCACCTCTATTGATCCTGTGGGGCCAATTCCATCGTCTCCTTGCGGGGAGCCCAATTATAGCCGGAGCAAATGCTGCGTATGAACTCGATGAACCTTTTCTTAAGACACATTAAATTTGTTTCCCTGGTCTCTTCCTCTCCACGACTAACAGGTTTTAACACTGAAGTGGATTTAATTTAGTCAATCCTTTGTTTTGGTTTGAATTCTACCATTGCCACAAATATGGAGACCAGGAGCCCTGCATATTTCCATATGTCCAGTTTTGCCCTGTTTAATACATGGAGGTCAATCAATTTCATGCAGGAAAATGATTTACAGCCAACTTGTATACAGTAAACTTACCAGAATAATATGACTAGTGGCATAATTTGAAATTATTGAGTCATAATTGTAGTTAAAAATGGCAAACCCAGTCCACGAGGCTCTCGCCATTGCGGGGTTTGAGGAAGGGTTGATGTACGTAGTCATAATGATAGTTGTTTACTTGTTTTGGTTTAAAATTAGGGGCGGAGCTACCTGGTGGGGCAGTGGGGCAAGTGTCACCCCCACCCGGAGTTTCAAGCCAATTCTTTTTTTAACTAAGATTATACGGTTAGGCATCTTGATATTCAGAAAAATTCATACTTTTTATAAAAATGATGTATAGATTTCTTTTTCAGAAAAATGAGCGGTTTGAATCATAACAATAATATCTCAATGGCTTTCATTTGAAGATTACTACGAGAGAGTTGGTCCCAACTTTTATCTTATTTTACTTTTCATAAAAAAAGCCCACGAAAAAAATTTAATTATATGAATACACATAACCTTCCTCTAATTCACAATGTTGCAGACAACAAGCAACAATAAAAGCGGATTCACAGTGCTTCCCAAATTTTGAATCCTGGCTCCACCCCTGTTTAAAATGGTAGGACAACAATTAAGGTCAGAAAACTTTGCATGACAATTCTGCGCCACAAATACTGATAGGTGTCATGGGTTTTTCAAAGCACCAAAATGACAAGAAATAGAATTACACTCACATGGATAGCCAACGACTCTTCAAGAAAAGCTGCCCTGAAAAAAAGAAGAGCGGACTTGTTTAAGAAAACCGAAGAGCTTTCGGTATTATCAGATGTGAAATCATGTGCTGTTGTTTACAGTCCGGGAGAGGTCGATTCGGCATTTTCCCCATCTTTTGAAGTCGTCAAGGGAATGTTTGAGAAGTTCCTGAGCATGTCAATGGTGGAAAGAAGCCAGAAAATGGTGACACATGAAGGTTACCTCAGACAGAGGGTCACCGGTGAAATTGAGAAAAGGGACAGGGAAAAGAGGAAAAATGACAAGCTAGAGGCTCAAGAGGAAATGAACAAAATATTTGAAGGTAGTGATTTCAGAGAACTAGATATAGGGAGGCTAAATAAACTCTCTTTGTTGGTGGTTGATAAGCTCAAGGAGCTGGAGGAAAGGGAAGTAGGGCCGCGTCAGTTGGCGGCTCCTCCTCCTCTCTCATTGCTAGCTCCTCCTCCTCTTCCTCTTGAAATGGGAGGAGTGGAAGATTTGGGTAGTTCAGTTAAGCCAACATGGATCCAAGAGTTGATGAATGACAAGTGGTTCATGGAAACAATGGCTCTTTATCAGCAGGACATTCCTTGTGGTCCTAGCTGGGTAGCTAGTGATTTTGAAATCATGTCCTCGGAACACCGCGTAGCTGGTAGTATAAGTGGCGGTAAAAATGAAAAGGAGCCTATATGAATGGATGCCTATCAATACATGACCGCAACACATAGTTTTTTTTTTTTTTTGGGGTCAAATGAGATACTTCATTGATAATAATAAAGAAAATACAGAGAACGGGAAGCCATCTCAAGAGAGGGAATAAAGCAACCACGCAGAACATCCAGAACTTCACACAACCAAATGCGCAAAACAGATGGAGCATATCTCCAATCAACGCAAAACCAGACAAGTGACCAAAAAAACCAACAAAACACCCACGTAGGGGTGAGGGAAGCCCCCATAACGGGAGAGAAAACAAGAATAAACGAAAACATCAATAAATCAAAAACCTACAACAGACTCACACCCCTAAATTAGGTTGAGGATTGAGGTTCCGGACCGCGGTCTTGACCAACGCATAGGTTGAGGATATTAGGTTTTTGTTTCATTGGGGTTTTTGTTGGTCAAGGTGACACTCCTATTATGTTTCCCAAAAACATATGGGGCATGCAATAGTACGTAAGGGGCGTTGGGTTTGCGAGGCGAGGATTCAAGGGAGAAGAGAAGGGTGTGATTGGACAAAATTATGTTTAGCTATTTCATAATCCAATTCTTAATTTGTAATTGACCTTTTGATTTGTTTTTGGGTCATGGAATTGACCTTTGGATGCAAATCACGAGAATGCATTATTGAAAGATTTCTTCCAATCAAGGAACTCCCACGTTTTTTTTTTTTTGTGGTAACTTGCGCATTTTATAACCAACCAACACAAAAACAAGGGGAGTTAAACCCACATACAAGAACCTATACACAGGAAAGCCTAATACAAACTACCAGCTCTATACATATTTACGCCCCAAGAACTCTACTTGAAATATTCCAGCTACAACATAGTCTTTGATTTTCAAGAGAATTTGGAAAATGCCCCCAAGTGCAAACCCGAAGTCGCACGTTATCTTCAATACTCGCCAATACCTGAGCAGCTCCTCTATGGATCCCTCCAAAAACTCGAGAATTCCTTTCCAACCAAATGTAATAAACCCTAGCTGCCAAAACCAATTTGAGCAAGAAGGCCTTGAAGCTTTTACCTCTACAATGATTAATGGCCCACATAAGTTCACTATCCCATTCGCCCAGATCCCTCTGAACTAGGAATCTATGAAGAATAACCATCCAAATACTTCTGGAATAACTACAAGCAAAAAACAAATGTTGCAGTGTTTCATCCCTTTGAGAGCATAACACGCATACTGAATCAATGGTCATTCCCCATTGACAGAGTCTCTCCTTTGTAGAAAGCCTCCTTAAACAAGCAAGCCACAATATGAACGACCATTTAGAAACACTTCTAGAGAACCACACTAGAGAAGCCCACTGGACTTTCTCATCTCTATTTCTAAGAGCCTCCCAAGTATGCTTGGTATTATAAAGGCCAGTAGGTGAAATAGCCCAAATAACCTCATCTTCTCTATCCGTAAAGGGTTGAAGTGAGCTAGGAATTAACCTATGAATCTGATGAATCAAAGAGGATCTTGGGCGTGGCCAATTCCATTCCCCATTCCGAATGACAGAACTTACTTTTGCTGAACTTGACCTTCCCAGATTAGCAAAGGCACGATCACTAAACAGCTTGTATAAAGGACCACTACGATGCCAATTATCAGACCATAAAAAGGTTCTCTGTCCATTGCCAATAACATGCTTTACCCAACACTGACACAACCCTCTCAACTTCATCAGTTTCCTCATAGTCCAAGAGCAATCCTGTGGCAATTTCATAACCCAAAATTTTTTATCCTTAATAAAGTAACTGTGGATCCATTTCACCCACAAATTGTCCTCTTTTTTACACAAAGCCCACAAATGGCGCATCATTGACACTTTATTCCAAATCTGCAAGGATTTTAAACCTAAACCCCCTTCAGCTTTTGGAGTGCAAACAGCAAACCAGCTAACTTTTGCACCCACTTTGGTAAGGTTAAGCCCAGACCACAAAAAGGATCGAAGCATAGCCTCCACCTCTTTTATAATCTTCTGTGGTAGAATGAAGAGAGAACACCAATAAGTCTGCATACTGAAAAGAACGGATTGAATAAGTAAAGCTCGACCAGCATAAGTGAGAGACCTATTTGTCCAGCTCTCAATACGTTGTTGAGTCCTTTCCTTTAATTGCACACAATCCTCATACCTTAGCCTTGTTGAAATGAGAGGCACCCCAAAGTATTTAACTGGTAAAGACCCTTCTGGGATAGAAAGAATATTCAGGACTTCCTCTTTAACCATAGAACTTACCCCAACAAAAAAAAATTGGCTCTTGTCGAGATTAGGTTTTAAACCAGAGGAATGAAAGAATTCTTCCAAAGCACCTTTAATGATATGAATGGATGATAGGTCAGCTCCAGCCAAAAGAAAAAGATCATCAGCAAAAGCAAGGAAAGAAATGGAATGCAAACTGCACTTTGGATGGAAAGTGAAAGGCCCCTGAGAGATCCTCCTTTGAAGAATAGAGTATAGCCCCTCCATGCCAAAAGAAAGAGATAGGGTGAGATTGGGTCTCCTTGCCTAAGCCCTTTCGCCCCTTTAGAGAAACCTTCAAGTTCACCATTAATCACAACAGAGAACATAGCAGAGGTGATACATGACCTAACCCACGAAATAAACAAAGGAGGGGAATTCCATAGCAGCCATGACTTCAAACAAAAACTCCCAATCTACCGAGTCATACGCCTTCATAAGATCTATTTTAATAGCACACCTAGGCACCCCAGAATCCCTCTGGTAATTTCTAACAAGCTCTTGCATCAAAAGAATATTATCATATATAGATCTGCCCTTAACAAAGGCAGCCTGAGCTTTGTTAATGACAAAGGGAAGGATTGGTTGCAATCTTCGAGCCAACAACTTGGTAATAGTCTTATAGATTACATTACAACATGCAATTGGACGATACTCTTTCATAGATTGAGGACATCTGGTCTTTGGAATTAAAACTAGCGCAGTTGCATTGACATCTTAAAGTAAAGAACCAGAGTGAAAGAAAGAAAGGACAGCATCTATTACCTCTTTGCCAACCACAGCCCAATTCTTTTGGAAAAAACTAGCATTAAATCCATTTGGACCTGGGGATTTATCACCATCAATGGAAAAAAGAGCCCCTTTGATTTCTTCAGGAATGATAGGAAAGGTAAGGCCTTCATGGAATGAGACTGGAACTGTATTAGCAAAGTGAAGTCTTTTCTCTGAAGGTCTTTTCTGATCGAACTTGGTACCCAACAATTTCTTATAAAACCTTAGAACTCCCACGTTGTGTTTACCTAAAAGGAGAGTGTGAAGCATTACAGCAAAATGTAGAGACTGAACGAGGATTACATTTCCTAGGGAGCCATACCTGTGACACCCCACTTTTCTAGTTTAAAAAAAAATAGTATTTTGACGCGAATAATTAAATCTTTCAATTTTCTTTTTCAAACTTCTTTCTAATAATAATAAAAAAGACGTCAACTGTTATTTACTTCATGTATTTTGAAAATTTATCTAAACTTGAATAACTTGCATTGAAATTCTAAGTTGGGTTATAATTAGGTATTTTTCCCCGACAAGTGTTTATGGAATGTGGAAGAAATTTCAGGCTGAACGTGTAATTAGACTAGAAAGGTTAGGTTTGTACGTGGCTAGTTATATAGGGAAGGCATGAGGTAGGGTTTGTTTTTTTATACATCATGTTAGAGAGAGTGTGTGCGGCAGAGAGAGAGAGAGAGACAGACAGACAGAGAAAGTGTGTGTGTGATCAGCGGTGGATTTCGGTGCAGTGGGCTATCGAGAAGTCCCTCGGTAATAATCTTCTCCTTGTCTTTTTTCTCTTCTTTGTACGGGATATGTATTTCATAGCTATATTATATATGTAGTTAGGGCTTTGATTTGGAATCTGTGGGGCTTTGTTTGGTGTAGCGAGTAGGCGGAGGAGATCAGAGAATCGAGGGGCTGCAATGGTGAGATTGGTGTGTGGATGTGTCGAGATGAGAGAAAAGTGGTTTGTGAGTGGGCTGTTGGATAATGGTATTGGCAGTGGATTTTGTTGGGTGTCATGGGTGTGCATGTGTTAGGGAAATGGTGGTATAATTAAGTGTTAGATTTAACTGTATAGTAATCATAGCAGTAGTGTTAGACTAATAGTTATGCATACTTATAGTTTCATCTATTTCTTTTATTTGTGATTCAGAATAGCCGATTAGTATCACGCTTCGTATTTGGTTGCATTCATTCGGAAATCGAGGTGAGTAGTTAAACATGTGACCCCTTCTTTTGGAATCCTCTTGAGCCAATCTACTCTTGACAATTCGTTATTCGTTGTGATCCGATAATTGATATTCTGATTCGTGCTCTCATATTTATTGACAATTGACGTACCCTTTGGCATACAAGGTTCATTGATAAAGGTTATGATTGATTGATTGCCTTTACTTTTATTGTCGTCGATTCGTTGACTCCGTTATATTATTGTGACTATGCAACGGCACGGGGAATAATCTTGGCCGGTCAGGTGACTCCGGTTCGTCGTTGTTCTTATGTGTTTGGGACCATGGATTATGTTTATATTTGTGAAAGTCCAAGGAAAAGACCCGTGAGATATCGTGGTGACTTTGGCCGCTAGGGAAAAGACTTGTGAAATACCCTGTGACTCTAGTGCTCAACGGATAGGGAAAAGACTTGTGAAATACCTTGTGACCCTATTCCGGATCGGCTTAGGGAAAAGGTCCCAGGCGCCATCCTGTGGTGACTCTAAGTACGGTGTTGGATCCAACGGGCGAAGCCCTGAGAAAATATTTGGCATTTGGTACTTTAATTGGTGATTGGAAGATATGGTTCCCACTTTGGTTTGGACTACCTCATTATTGTTGTTCCTCGTTCCGATATTGTTGAGCAGGCTGTTGGTACAGAATGGTTGTTATCATTGTTCGATTGTTGTTGTGATAATTCGTTATTCAGTCATTCATCTTTCGATATTATTTGTTGAGCCATTGACTTCGTTAGTTTGTTGATAATATTCGTTTGACCATCGATCTTCATTATTTGAAACCATTTCCTTGGAACCCTCAGTTATTGTTCATTTAAACGTATGCCACTTTGTATTATTACCCTTAGCATGCTTAACTACTCACTGAGCTCGTCAGCTGACGGATTTATTCCACATTATTTTCAGGTTAGTTCATGGAGCATTGTAGTGGACTCTGTGGCTTTATCGGGACCTTCTGTTTGGACCTCTAGAGCGTCTGCATTTTTATTTATTTTCTATTGTCAAACAGCTTCCGCATTTTTATTTATTAGCTTCCGCACTTTTATTTATTGGCAGTTCATTGTGGAATTTGGAGATTGGAAAAAATGAGATATTGTGTCATTTACTTAAGAAAAATGTTGGTTTGGTGTCACACAATTTATTGTAATAAAATATCCAGTTTTTCTTTTATTAGTTTCAAGGTGTTAAAATATTTTTAATTAGGCTTCGTGTCCCATGATTGCCTCATGGTACACGGCCGGTCATGCTCCCGGATTTGGGGCGTGACAAGAGTGGTATCAGAGCCAGGTTTCGATTTTTACACTTGCATCTAGCATTGCATCTTGTCTTAGTAGAGGTCCAAGTGCCCAGAGTCCAATAGGTATTTTTTAGTTGAAGTATCATTGGATTGTATTTATCGTTTGTATCTAGCTTTTGCAAAAAGGAAAAAAAGAAAGAAAGAAAAGTTGTTTTTCAACGGCATGATACATATGTGTGGGGTTTAATAAAAAAATTGTTACTTTGGTTCCTGGTAGATTGTGGATAAGTGTATTGTCGCATGTGTACTAATCTTCTTGTTGTCATGACTAGGAAATAAAGCTATATATTCTATCTGGTAAAATATTTTTGATGTTTCAAGTAAAAGATTTTCAGGGTAACACTCCTATGTTTGTTAATATGTAATTCATTACGTTTTGATAAGTTTGCATCTATGTTCTACTAATTTCGAGGACGAAATTCTTTTAAGGGGGGAATGATGTGACACCCCACTTTTCTAGTTTTAAAAAAAATAGTATTTTGACGCGAATAATTAAATCTTTCAATTTTCTTTTTCAAACTTCTTTCTAATAATAATAAAAAAGACGTCAACTGTTATTTACTTCATGTATTTTGAAAATTTATCTAAACTTGAATAACTTGCATTGAAATTCTAAGTTGGGTTATAATTAGGTATTTTTCCCCGACAAGTGTTTATGGAATGTGGAAGAAATTTCAGGCTGAACGTGTAATTAGACTAGAAAGGTTAGGTTTGTACGTGGCTAGTTATATAGGGAAGGCATGAGGTAGGGTTTGTTTTTTTATACATCATGTTAGAGAGAGTGTGTGCGGCAGAGAGAGAGAGAGACAGACAGACAGACAGAGAAAGTGTGTGTGTGATCAGCGGTGGATTTCGGTGCAGTGGGCTATCGAGAAGTCCCTCGGTAATAATCTTCTCCTTGTCTTTTTTCTCTTCTTTGTACGGGATATGTATTTCATAGCTATATTATATATGTAGTTAGGGCTTTGATTTGGAATCTGTGGGGCTTTGTTTGGTGTAGCGAGTAGGCGGAGGAGATCAGAGAATCGAGGGGCTGCAATGGTGAGATTGGTGTGTGGATGTGTCGAGATGAGAGAAAAGTGGTTTGTGAGTGGGCTGTTGGATAATGGTATTGGCAGTGGATTTTGTTGGGTGTCATGGGTGTGCATGTGTTAGGGAAATGGTGGTATAATTAAGTGTTAGATTTAACTGTATAGTAATCATAGCAGTAGTGTTAGACTAATAGTTATGCATACTTATAGTTTCATCTGTTTCTTTTATTTGTGATTCAGAATAGCCGATTAGTATCACGCTTCGTATTTGGTTGCATTCATTCGGAAATCGAGGTGAGTAGTTAAACATGTGACCCCTTCTTTTGGAATCCTCTTGAGCCAATCTACTCTTGACAATTCGTTATTCGTTGTGATCCGATAATTGATATTCTGATTCGTGCTCTCATATTTATTGACAATTGACGTACCCTTTGGCATACAAGGTTCATTGATAAAGGTTATGATTGATTGATTGCCTTTACTTTTATTGTCGTCGATTCGTTGACTCCGTTATATTATTGTGACTATGCAACGGCACGGGGAATAATCTTGGCCGGTCAGGTGACTCCGGTTCGTCGTTGTTCTTATGTGTTTGGGACCATGGATTATGTTTATATTTGTGAAAGTCCAAGGAAAAGACCCGTGAGATATCGTGGTGACTTTGGCCGCTAGGGAAAAGACTTGTGAAATACCCTGTGACTCTAGTGCTCAACGGATAGGGAAAAGACTTGTGAAATACCTTGTGACCCTATTCCGGATCGGCTTAGGGAAAAGGTCCCAGGCGCCATCCTGTGGTGACTCTAAGTACGGTGTTGGATCCAACGGGCGAAGCCCTGAGAAAATATTTGGCATTTGGTACTTTAATTGGTGATTGGAAGATATGGTTCCCACTTTGGTTTGGACTACCTCATTATTGTTGTTCCTCGTTCCGATATTGTTGAGCAGGCTGTTGGTACAGAATGGTTGTTATCATTGTTCGATTGTTGTTGTGATAATTCGTTATTCAGTCATTCATCTTTCGATATTATTTGCTGAGCCATTGACTTCGTTAGTTTGTTGATAATATTCGTTTGACCATCGATCTTCATTATTTGAAACCATTTCCTTGGAACCCTCAGTTATTGTTCATTTAAACGTATGCCACTTTGTATTATTACCCTTAGCATGCTTAACTACTCACTGAGCTCGTCAGCTGACGGATTTATTCCACATTATTTTCAGGTTAGTTCATGGAGCATTGTAGTGGACTCTGTGGCTTTATCGGGACCTTCTGTTTGGACCTCTAGAGCGTCTGCATTTTTATTTATTTTCTATTGTCAAACAGCTTCCGCATTTTTATTTATTAGCTTCCGCACTTTTATTTATTGGCAGTTCATTGTGGAATTTGGAGATTGGAAAAAATGAGATATTGTGTCATTTACTTAAGAAAAATGTTGGTTTGGTGTCACACAATTTATTGTAATAAAATATCCAGTTTTTCTTTTATTAGTTTCAAGGTGTTAAAATATTTTTAATTAGGCTTCGTGTCCCATGATTGCCTCATGGTACACGGCCGGTCATGCTCCCGGATTTGGGGCGTGACAATACCAAGAACATCATTTTAAACATACTTCTTATACTAAGTGACATTCAAGATTTTATTCTTAATGAAACATGCACACATAGATGTTACATGGACTCGGGTGCGAGTATCAGGTACATCTGTTTGGTAGTTTGGAACCATGTAGGTCTATTGGTATCTCTATATCTGTTAGTACACTTTGTATATCTGTTGTTTTGTGTTGGTATATTTGTTTGGTTTTTGTAAGCATGCTAGTACATCTGTTTGGTCTTTTGGAATTATGTACCTTTGTTGGTATCTGTGTATATGTTAATATAGAAGGTATATCTGTTTTTATATTTATTTTGGATTTGTATTTGTGTTTTTTATTCTGAACAGGAAGATGAGACAGGAACCTTGCCTATAAATGTAGTAGAACCGATTAGAGTGTTAGAGACAAAAAAAAGGTAAGATTTAAGATACGAGCAAGAAAGAACTCACCTTCAATTGCTGTAAAGAAAACAACAGAACAAATGGAAGATGATGATGATGAAACACAAATAAAGGAAACTGAACAGGAGAAGAATGACATCGAAACGCCACATACCCAATCGAGGAGAATAACAAGATCTCTTACCAAAAGAGAAATAAGAACGACAAGGGTGTCAAAGAAAATAGAAACGAAGATTGAAATAAAAAAGAAACATGTTCTAAAATCAAACAGAAATAAGAAGATTGGAAACGTGGAAGAAGATGATGTGGTAGTCTTAGAGGAAGACGATGAAGAAGTTGAGCAGGAAGATGTTGAGGAAGACGAGGAAGAAGGTGAGCAGGAAGATGAGGAGGAAGACAAGTTTGTCAAGGTAAAGGGAAAAAAGAAGAAGTCCAGCCCCAGTCTTCCTAAAAAGAGGGTAAAAAAATAAGAAGGGAAAAAGGAGAAGCAGGAGAACGAAGAAGTTGTTGAGATCAAAAAGAGAGTTGCCAATACAGGTATCTGTTTTTATATTGGTGCATCTGTTTTATATTGGTTTCTCTGTATCTGTTACATTATTGGTGTATCTGTTTTTATATTGGTGCATCTGTTTTATGTTGGTTTCTTTGTATCTATTGCATTATTGGTGTATCTATTTTTATATTGATGCATCTGTTTTATGTTGGTTTCTCTGTTACATTACTAGTGTATCTGTTTTTATATTGGTGCATCTATTTTATGTTGGTTTCTCTGTATCTGTTACTTTGATCTTGGTGGCAAATTAGTTAATATAAGTGTCAAGGATTTGACACTTATCTTTGGAATCAAATTTGGACCAAACAAAATACACCTCCAGGGGAACCTGAGAAGGCCAATTTCAAATTTTCTTGACAGAGTCTTCAAAACAGAAAAGGAAATGTTAGTTTCAAGGATGAAGATATTCTTGAAAGAAGCTTTTACAGAAGATTCTAGTGAAAGTGCGCAGGACATCGCACGTGTGCTAAGCTAATGATGTTGGTTCTCGCGACAATCTTTGTCCCACTCTCACAACCAAAATTAAGCTGGGCTTACAGTCCATTCATTGAGGATCTCAAACATCCACAATGTATGCATGGTCAACATTCATTACAGAGCACCTGGTCAAATAGCTTGATACAAAGCATACAAATCTAACAACTGTTTGTGGATGTGTATTTGGACTACTGATAAATATCTCTTCTATTTGTAGTTTAATGTTATGTTTGTTGCTATATCTGTATCTATTTTATATTGGTATATCTGTATATGTGTATTCGTTTTATCTATATATCTGTATCTGCATCGGTATCTGTTTTATATGTGTATCTGTTTTCTATATGTGTATCTGTTTTCTATATTAGAATTCTATAGCGATAGCTACTTTGCTTGAATGCAGTACTGGCTCAGCGAGCATACAAGCATAATGAATAGGCAACAATCGAAAGACAATTGTCCAAGGTTTATGAAGTGGGATATGAGTGATTTATCGGAAGTGTTGGCACAGACACCGTTGGAATCCCTTAATCCATAAATGGTAAAGGATGCATAATTGGAGCCCAACAACGAAAGAGAGAAGAAGTTGTTGCATTTTCTTGAACAAATTGAAAATGAGAGTGATGTGAAGGATGATGACACTCGGTGTGCAACTTGGACCACGATGGATCGAAATCTGAGAAGGACGAGGGGGTTGAGGAGACTAACAATGATACCAACAACCTGATTTCCGACCTACTCAAAGAAATTGACAGGTTGAAAGAAGAATCGAAGGAAAAGGACAGAGTAATTCAAACTTTGCAACAAAAAATAGCCAAACTTGAAAGGGACCATGTACCGTATCAAGACGCCGTTGAGCAAATGTTTGACTATGAAACAGAAGTCGAGACGGTACATGTTGAAAAGGGTATCCTATAGGAAGAAATTGTGCAAAAGGAGGTTGAGATAGGAGGTTTGTACGTCAGCAACGACTTATTGGAGGAAAAACTTGAAAAATTTGAAAAAGACAAAGCAAGTTTCAAGTTTTTCCTCCAATAAGTCGTTGTTGACGTACAAACCTCCTATCTCAACCTCCTTTTGCACAATTTCTTCCTGCAGGATACCTTTTTCAACATGTACCGTCTCGACTTCTGTTTCATAGTCAAACATTTGCTCAACGGCGTCTTGATACGGTACATGGTCCCTTTCAAGTTTGGATATTTTTTGTGGCAAAGTTTGAATTAATCTGTCCTTTTCCTTTGATTCTTCTTTCAACCTGTCAATTTCTTTGAGTAGGTCGAAAATCAGGTTGTTGGTATCATTGTTAGTCTCCTCAACCCCCTCGTCCTTCTCAGATTTCGATCCATCGTGGTCCAAGCTGCACTCCCGAGTGTCATCATCCATCACATCACTCTCATTTTCAATTTGTTCAAGAATATGCAACAACTTCTTCTCTTTCTCGTTATTGGGCTCCAATTCTGCATCCTTTACCATTTCTGGATTAAGAGATTCCAACAGTGTCCGTGCCAACACTTCCGGTAAATCACTCATATCCCACTTCATAAACCTTGGACAATTGTCTTTTGATTGTTGCATATTCATTATGCTTGTATGCTCGCTGAGCCAGTACTGCATTCAAGCAAAGTAGCTATCACTATAGAATTCTAATATAAAAAAGATACAGATATAGAAAACAAATACACATATAAAACAGATACTGATACAGATGCAGATACAGATATACAGATAAAACGGATACACATATACAGATATACCAATATAAAATAGATACAGATATAGCAACAAACATGACATTAAACTACAAATAGAAGAGATATTCACCAGTAGTCCAAGTACACATCCACCAACAGTTGTTGGATTTGTATGCTTTGTATCAAGCTCTTTGACCAGGTGCTCTGTAATGAATGTTGACCATGCATACATTGTGGATGTGTTAAGATCCTCAATGAATGGATAGTAAGCCCAGCTTAATTTTGGTTGTGAGAGTGGGACAAAGATTGTCGCGAGAACCAACATCATTAGCTTAGCACACGTGCGATGTCCTGCGCACTTTCACTAGAATCTTCTGTAAAAGCTTCTTTCAAGAATATCTTCATCCTTGAAACTAACATTTCCTTTTCTGTTTTGAAGACTCTGCCGAGAAAATATGAAATTGGCCTTCTCAGGTTCCCCTGGAGGTGTATTTTGTTTGGACCAAATTTGATTCCAAAGATAAGTGGCAAATCCTTGACACTTATCTTAACTAATTTGCCACCAAGATCAAAGTATCCCTCCCCTTTGTACTTTTCGACCAACTTCAATGTAACTTCATCACTTTTCTTCACGAAAAGTTCATTAATTTCCGGTTTGGTCATTGCAAATAAGAGATTTGCAAAATGGATTTTTTTGATCTCACGAATTTGGAGAGGAGTGAATTTTCTGTGTTTCAGAAGCCGTACAAGGCTGACAAGATTAGACCTACAAAAAGTTTGTACAGATGGGATAATGTTATACTTTGACAAAAAAAATTAAAAAATTTAGGGAATAGATAAACCATTAAAGTAACAGATACATAGAAACCAACATAAAACAGATGCACCAATATAAAAACAGATACACCAGTAATGTAACAGAGAAACCAACATAAAACAGATACACCAATAATGCAATAGATACAGAGAAACCAACATAAAACAGATGCACCAATATAAAAATAAATACACCAATAAAGTAACAGATACATAGAAACCAACATAAAACAAATGCACCAATATAAAAACAGATACCTGTATTGGCAACTCTCTCTTTTTTTTATCTCAACAACTTCTTCGTTCTCCTGCTTCTCCTTTTTCCCTTCTTGTTTTTTTACCCTTTTTTTAGGAAGACCGGGGCTGGACTTCTTTTTTCCCTTTACCTTGACAAACTTGTCTTCCTCCTCATCTTCCTTAACATTTTCCTGCTCACCTTCTTCCTCGTCTTCCTCCTTGTCTTTCTCAACATCTTCCTGCTCGACTTCTTCATCGTCTTCCTCTAAGACTACCACATCATCTTCTTCCACGTTTCCAGTTTTCTTGTTTCTGTTTGATTTTAGAACATGTTTCTTTTTTATTTCAATCCCATTTTCTTTGACACCCTTGTCGTTCTTATTTATCTTTTGGTAAGAGATCTTGTTATTCTCCTCAATTGGGTATTTTTAACAGGTGATTCTGTGAAGCCCTCCTTTTCTGTGGCGTTTCGATGTCATTCTTTTCCTGTTCAGTTTCCTTTATTTGTGTTTCATCATCATCATCTTCCTTTTGTTCTGCTGTTTTCTTTACAGCAATTGAAGGTGAGTTCTTTCTTGCTCGTATCTTAAATCTTACCTTTTTTGCCTCTAACACTCTAATCGGTTCTACTACATCTATAGGCAGGGTTCCTGTCTCATCTTCATGTTCAGAATAAAAAACACAAATACAAATCCAAAATAAATATAAAAACAAATATACCTTCTATATTAACATATACACAGATACCAACAGAGGTACATAATTCCAAAAGACCAAACAGATGTACTAGCATGCTTACAAAAATCACACAAATATACCAACACAAAACAACAGATATACAAAGTGTACTAACAGATATAGAGATACCAATAGACCTAAAGGGTTCCAAACTACCAAACAGATGTACCAAACATGCTTAAAGAGAGATATACCAAGTGTACTAACAGAAACAGACCTACAAACAGACCTATATTGTTCCAAACTACCAAAACTACCAAACAGATGTACCAAACATGCTTAAAACAGATATACCAAGCAAACTAACAGATACAGACCTACATTGTTCAAAACTACAAAACAAATGTACCAACATAATGTCAAAATGCAAACAGATACCAGCACAAAACAAACAGATGTACCATCACAAAACAACAGATATACCAAAATACTACCAAATAGATACACCAACATAAATACAAAATCCAAATAGCTATACCAACACAAAATAACAGATATACCAAGGGTACTAATAGATACAGATATACCAAGTGTACTAATAGATACAGAGACCAACATTGCTTCAGATACAGATATACAAGAATCGAACAGATTTACCAACATGCATTCAGATACAAACATGAAATCCTAGTTAGAAGGAGATGGAGAAGACGATGATGAACTCAACGACGATAAGAAATGAAAACAAGAACATGCATTCAGATAATGAAACCCTAAGATGATGAAGACAATGGTGAACTCGATCAAGAATGAGAAGTGAAAACGAACTCGATCAAGAGGATGAAAAGTGAAAACGAGGTCGATAAATTCACCGAACGTTCCATTAGTGATCGATCGAAATGAAAAAGATCTGCCGATTCTCTGTCGATTGATCTTTCTCTCTCTCCCTTTTCGTTTCCAGAGAAGTTTGAAGAAGCGTACAGTGAAGTTTGAGAGGTGTACGTGAGGCTCACGTGTTTTTTAAATTCTGGGCTCGCGTGATGCAGGGGGCCTTTTTTGCTTTTTTGTAAATTCTGGATAGAATGTCCTTTAAACTCTAGGGAAAAATATTTATGTTCTTATTATAGCAAAAAACCTTATAGTATGTCTTTCTACTCAATTTATCCTACCTAAAATGCCTACCCCATTCATTACTACTACTAGAGGTTGCGACTGCGTGTACGAAATTTTGTACAATCAAACTAAATCAATCCTAGTAAGCAATTGTCTGGTAAGTTGGTGAGTGAAATTACTCTTTTACCTTTTCTAAAAAAAAACTAAATCAATCAATCAAAAAGAAAAAGTGATACATTAATATATGTACTGTTGCAAATTATCTATGTACTGTTGCCTTGGAATTCTTCCTCCCTAGTGGCCTTCTACATCTAAAAACAATAGTTCTCTCTCTAAATCTAACCTTCCTTTTTTTTTATATCTAAATCCATCAACTTTCTCCCCTTTCTTCTCTTTCATCCTTTCTCACCATCCAAAGGGGCTGGCGGTGGTTAATTGGGAGAAGAATAGAGGCATGCGGGAAGTTAAAAAAGCCAGCCGGAGTGAAAAGGTAGGGAATTTAATCACCTGAAGCAAATAGCTGGAGTGAGTAGAGTCGTGCAGGAAGTCAAGAGACTCTTTGACGACGGAGGTAAGTCGCCAGACGATCACCGACGGCACAATCGGCAGAGCAATGAGAAGAAAGCGAGGTAAAAAAGGACCCTCTGAAGCCGATTCAAGCTGCTGATCCAAGTAGTGATCCAATGATTCAGTGGCGGCTCCACATGGAGACCACCATGGTCACATGACCACCCAAAAAAAAAAAAAATTGCTATAATAGATGTAGAAATTTTAGGATAACCCATGTCTTGAAGTAGTTTGAACACCCAATCCATACATCAATGAACACCCAATTCACAAAATTTTGAACACCCAGTTCATACATAATGACCACTGACCAGTGATAAAATTACGGGTCTTTATTCTCTTTATATGAGACCGTTTATATATTTTTCCATCATATTTCTTAATACATAAACAGTCTACAAAATTAAGTTCTTCAATTTTTAATCTGTTTGGACCAGTGCGAAGATATTATTTTCGTAATTATTTTATCCTAAAAGATCATAATTAATTGTTGGCTCTAGGGCTATCATATGAGATCCCTAAGAGAGCAATAGAACCAAATGAAGAGCATATACTTAATTTTGCGAGCCCTAGAGACAAAGATTAATTATGACCCTTTAGGATAAAATGATCATAAAAATAAGATCTTTGCACCGGTTGAAACGGATTGAAAATTGGATCATGTAATTTTGTAACCATAGTTTTTAATATAAAAACAGTGTTAGTCTCTTTTATTTTTTTATTTCAGTCCATATTGTATTAAAAATAATCTCTTGAATTTTGTAAAAAAATGCCGAATTGCTCGGCGGCGCCTAGGCGGGTTTGGGGTTTGGCGGTGGGTCACCACCCGACTAGCGGCAAGCGCCATTTAAAATACTGGATAGTATATTGTAAGGTTTTTTTTTTTGAACACCCTCCTGAGAAATCCTGGAGCCGCCACTGCAATGATTGACCGATTTTCACAATAAGTTCTGAACAGCTTTTGAAATCTTCGTCGCACCATTCTTGCATCCCCGACAATATGGCCTCAGATGTCGTCGTCGTCGTCTTCTTCTCTTGCGCCATTCTCGCGGAGCTTTTCCCCTGTTAAACAGCCGCCCCTAAGAAAAACCGAGGCTGGGATTATATATATATACCCCCTCAGTTTCAAATTGAGAGACCCTCCTAGGGATTCCAACTATTTTAAGGGACATGCAATAATTACACCTATATTGTCTATTATTTCCATCATTACCCTTATATTTTACCTATTTTATAACACTTATATTTAATTGTGAGGGACACTTTTGGAATATCACCAAATTTTTTCTTCCATTTTTGGAAAATGGTCATCATTTTAGAACAATCCAAAATGAAATAATAGACTCTCAATTTGGAACGGAGGGAGTAGTTTTCTACTCCACTAACGATCCCCGCAAGCTATTTATACTTGTATATATATTCCTCAATATGGGGTTAATTATACTTCAACCCCATGTACTTTTACAAATTAATTAGTAGTAACCGGTAACTTTTAGGGCTGTTCAATAAATCCGGTGAAACATCGGTCCAAACCAAACCAATCCATACGTTTTGGATTGTAACCGTGAACTAATAGTCTGGGCGTGGCTTCAAAAATTAAAAAATTGTGGCTCGCGTTCGGTCCGAACCAAACAAATCCATACATTTTGTGCTTCTGTACCAATACATTTTCGGCCATTAGACCACGTAGTATTTTAAAACAAAACAAAAATCTCACAGAATCTAACAACCCAAAATGCACCTATCCAGGGTACACGAATTTCTTGATAAAGAGGATGTGAGGGGACGTAGTACATATCAATCAAATTAAAATGAGAAAAAGTATACTTGGACGGTAACCTGTTACTCTTTCTTTTCCTTAATTCATTTCATCAAAAGAAAAATCTATCATGATAATTCTGACATGTAACAGAACCGTGGCATAGGCACTACAACTGATGTTCATCAATGTACGCATAAAAAGGAGAAGTCAAGTTTGTCAAGTTGATATTCTCATCTGCTTCCTCAGTGGAGGCGTGAGTTCGAACCGCACTGGGGTGCGACCTGTGTCTAGGGCTATGGATAACTTCTGGTCCTTTGTGAACTAACATACTAACTATCTAACTCCCACTTATGTATAAAGGTGACAACAAAAAATGTACGCATAGAAGGACTAAATTTAGCAATAGTCTGAATTATGATTTCCTCACCGGGTGCTTTTCTTTCCGATCTTCCTGCAGCTCCATCGTTGTTATCAGGCCGGCCTCGTCCTCATCACTCTGGGCGTCACATAGGTTCGCGACCTGACGAGGTCGTAATTTCTTAGGACAGAGGTAGCAGTTGGTGTCATTGTACAGTGGGGTGTGGCTGTTGGTGATTGAGGTTCCGGGCCGCGATCTTGACCGGCGTTTTTTGGGCGGCTGAATTTAGGGGTGCAGTTTAGGTTTTTGTTTTGTTGATATTTCCGTTTCTCCTTATTTTCTCCCCCGTTGTGGGGGCTTCCCTCACCCCTACGTGGGGTGTTTTGTTGATCACTTGTCTGGTGTTGCACTGATTGGAGATATGCTCCATCTGATTTGCGCATTTGGTTGTGTGAGGTCCTAGATGTTTTGCGTGGTGTTTAGGCCTCTTTTGTGGTTGTTATATCCCTTCTCTTGGGATGGCTGCTCGTTCTCTGTATTCTCTTTGTTATTATCAATGAAGTATCCTATCCTTTGACCCTATATATATATTTAGCTCAATGAACCTTTTTTTATAACTAAGGCGTGTGGCTAGCTCATGCTCATCTCAATTGATTCCGGAGGCCCAGTTCCATCATCTCCTTGCGGAGAGCCTCTAGCCGATGCAAATGCCTCGTATGGACTCGATGAACCTTTTCTTAGGGACCAAGGAATTGGCCTAGTGGTTGTGGCACCCCCTTACTAAGTAAAATACCTGGGTTCGAGTCTTATCGCTGCGAATTGCAGCACTCGATTGAAAAAAAAAAACTTTTCTTAGGACACATTAAATTTGTTTCCCTCTCCCTCTCCCTCTCCACGACTAACAGGTTTTGACACTGAAGTGGATTTAATTTGGTCAATCATTTATTTGGTTTGAATTCTAGCATTAATGCGACAAATATGACTTCGTACTTACCAAAAAACACAAATGATTCTCCCACCAAATTTACCCACATTACTAAAATCTCTTATTTAGGCAACAACATTTTCACAATCTTTAAGAGACCTCTTGACCGATGCAGACCACGAACCCTGCTTAATTATTTCCATATGTCCAATTTTGCCCTGTTTAATACATGGAGGTCAATTAATTTCATGCAGGAAAATGATTTACAACCGACTTGTATGCAGTAAACTTACCAGAATAACAAGACTAGTGGCATAATTTGAAATTATTGAGTCAAAATGGTGGTTGTTTTGGTTTAAAATTAGGGGCGGAGCTACCTGGTGGGGCAAGTGTCACCCCCACTCCGAGTTTCAAGCCAAATTTTTTATTTATTAAGATTATACATTTAGGCATCTTGATATTCAAACAAATTCACACTTAATACAAATGATGTATAGATTTCTTTTTTTTAAAATGAGCGGTTTGAATCATAACGATAATATCTCAATGGCTTTCATTTAAACACTACGAGAGAGTTGGTTCTAACTTTTTTTTTTTAGTAAAAAAAACCCCACGACAAAATTTAATTATAGGAATACACATAACCTTAACCTCTAATTCACACTATTGCAAACAACAGGCAACAATAAAAGCAGACTCACATTGCCTCACAAATTTAAATCCTGGCTCCGCCTCTGTTTGAAATGGAAGGACAACAATTAAGGTTACAAAACTTTGCACAACAATTCTACACTATAAATATTGGCAAGTGTAATGGGTATTTCAAAGCACCAAAATGACAAGAAACAAAATTACACTCACATGGATAGCCAACGACTCTTCAAGAAAAGCTGCCCTCAAAAAAAGAAGGGCGGGCTTGTTTAAGAAAACCAAAGAGCTTTCGGTATTAGCAGACGTGAAATCATGTGCTGTTGTTTACAGTCCGGAAGAGGTCAATCCGGCATTTTTCCCATCTTACGAAGTCGTCAAGGGAATGTTTGAGAAGTTCATGAGCATGTCAATGGTGGAAAGAAGCCAGAAAATGTTGACACTTGAGGGTTACCTCAGACAGAGGGTCATCGGCGAAATCGAGAAAAGGGACCGGGAAAAGAGGAAAAATGACAAGCGAGAGGCTCAAGAGGAAATGAACAAGATATTCGAAGGTAGTGATTTGAGAGAACTAGACATAGGGAGGCTAAATAAACTCTCTTTGTTGGTAGTTGATAAGCTCAAGGAGCTGGAGGAAAGGGAAGTAGGGCCGCGTCAGCTGGCGGCTCCTCCTCTCTCACCGCCAGCTCCTCCTCCTCCTCCTCTTCCTCTTCCTCTTCCTCTTCCTCGTGAAACGGTAGGAGTGGAGGAATATTTGGGTAGTTCAATTAACCCAACATGGATCCAGGAGTTGATGAATGATAACTGGTTCATGGAAACAATGGCTCATTATCAGCAGGACATTCCTTGTGGTCCTAGCTGGGTACTTAGCGATTTTGGGTTATGCCCTCGGAGCACCACGTAGCTGGAAGTGTAAGAGCCGGTGAAAGAAGAGGAGCTTCTGGAGGAGCTTCTTAATTTATTCCCTCACAGTTAATTCCTTAGCTATGTTTGGATGGCAGGTATCTTAGGAGAGAATGGGAACGTGAATTCCTGAATTCTAAGATTCCTATGTTTGGGTGAAGTTGGAATTAGGAATCAACAGAGTAACACATTGTTTGATTCTCTCTCTTTTTCTTTTTCTTTTTGGATGCAATGTTTGAACCAAATACTGCAATTATTTTGGTTTTATTAAATGCAGTGTTTAATCATTTGAAGTCTATACTTAATATACTTAACTCAATCCTAGTTTATTTCAATCATTTAAGTTCAATCTTTGGTTTTCTCCAAGGTCTAGAGAGGTTGGTTTTGTGTTCAGTCTGTTTTTTTTTTTTTTTGGCTTTTTTTTTTGTCTTATGGACATTTGGTGTTGCAAGTTTGGGGATTTCCAGTTTTGGCTTTCTGCTGCTTTGCTTCAGTTTGGATAGACTTTCTCTACAGTTTTAGGCGTTTTTTGGTTGGATACGAGGTTTTGAGGTGTTAGGGCCGGCATTTTTTTCTTTGGTCCTTGTTGTTTGGTTGGCATCTTGCTTTCTTGGTTTTTTTTTGGTCTTGGGTGACATTCTTCGTTGTGCCCTTGATGATCCGTTCAATCTTTGTTTCTCTTTTTCAAAGATTAATAAATTTCTTTTGCCGAGAAAAAAAGTGCAATCATAGTGAAGCTTATTATTCTAAATTAACTATATATGACTGCCTAACTAGAAAGAAAATCTCCAGAATGGAAACTACAATAACCACAAACAAAACATGGAAGATTATTTCCACAGACTAATGTATCTATTTCTTCTTTCGAGTGCAGACCATGACAAAAGCAAAACTGAGCAAAATGTAAAGTGAGATTAGGGCAATTCAGTAGTTGCGAAAAAGTATAAAAATGATAACGGAAAGTCCAAAATACCCCGAACACCAGGCACACGTCTTTAAAATCCAGGGGCACATTTGTCAAATTTTGGCAAAATGGAAGCCATCTTGGCTCAACTTCTTCCTTTGTCCAAGATATTTGTAAATGAATTCCGTTTTGCAACTGTCGTTGGACTTCTATCAATACAGCTTCTCTCTTTTGTCAAAAAACAAAACAAAATCCAATTAAGGAATCAAATGAACATCAGCTAGCGTAGTTGGTTCCTTATTCGGTCCTGAGTTCGAGTCCTCATGAAGGAGATCATTAACATCCTATCTGTCTGACAAAAAAAAGTGATAGATCACCAGAGCTTTTTTGAAATTTAAGCTTCTGTCTATCATATCATATCATTTGATTCACTTGTAAGAAAAAGTGAGTATTTGGACAAAGTTTACCAGTTATTTACTTGTACAAGTTCATGGGGTTAAAGAGTAATTAACCCCATCTTGGGGACTACATATAAAAAAAACATAATCGCAGCCTAGGTTTTTCTTTTAGAAGCAGCTGCTTAGCAGAATCGTGAGTCACGGGTTCTTAATTTTTAAATTCGCGTCCAGACCATTACTTCACAGTCACAATCCAAAATATATGGATCAGTTCGGTTCAGACAGGTTTCACGGTTCATCGGATTTTTTGAGTAGCCCTAAAAGTTAATGGTTACTAATTACTAACTTGTAAAAGAACAGGGTGTTGAAGTGTAATTAATCCCATATTGAGGAATGTGGAAAAAATTTCAGTGTGCTGAGCGGGTACTACTATTAATATTAATTTTTTTTTTTAAAAACCTGAAACAACGTGGGGGCCGTGGCCCCATACGACCACACCTATCCATCTCTGCCCTTTGGATGGATGGTGAGGAATGATGAGAGAGAGAAGAAAGGGGGGAAAGTTGATGGATATAGATAGACCCAAAAAAAAAAAAGAGGTTAGATTTAGAGAGAGAACTATAGTTTGTGGATGTAGAAGGGAGGAAGAATTCCAAGGCAACAGTACATAGATAATTTGCAACAGTACATAGATAAATGTATCTTTTTGATTGATTGATTGAGTTAGATTGTACAAAATTTCGTTCGGCCTCTAGTAGTAGTAATGGATGGGGTAGGCTTTTCAGATATCTAAGATACGTGACAAGTTGACAACACTTTACACACACATATTCTCTTTGCTTTGATTACATGATGACCATAATGTATTGGATTGTAGGTTGCTTTCGATCGTGATACTGACAAAATCCAACGAGATCTCGACTTGATCGTTACAAGATCACTGGCAGGATTCTCTCTTCCAGGCGGAAAGTTTCACAAAGAGCATTTCCTTGGCTTTTTAAGTATTTTCTCTACATCTTCTATCCATTGGGATATGCTGAAAGATTCCACGAAGAGCATATAGCTTTACCCAACATTTTTCTTTTGAATTTCAAAACAAAATAAGATTGAAATATGAACTTAAAAAATGTTTCTTTTCAAGCCTTTTAAGACCAGGGAAAGCCAAGACTTAGTCGGTGGCATTGATAGTTTTAGTGAGAAAGGAGATGATTGAGAAAGTACTAATCGACTAGTTTTGAGAAGAGAGTACCTCGCCATACATATTTCTTCAATCTTCAGTGAATGGAGTTATTTGAAATACAAGACAAAGAAAGAATGCAGAAAAGGAAGAAGAATGAAATTAGTAGGGGACCATCATGTGTAGAACTAATTGAGAGAACTATTTAATCAAATTCTTGAAATCATTACACCACCATATATGCAAAGGGTATATTCCTCACATGGACTGGGGCCATGGCCCTCATAGTCGCTTAGTTTTTCCTTCCCTCTACGAAATCACATGCTAATTGTGGCTTAAACTTGTCATCATCACGTTTGTGTTTCTTCGAACTTTTTTTTGTTTTGATTGAAAAGTTGGTTTTTATAACGTTAACTGTTCTCACTTGCTTGTTTTTTTTTGGGTAAGTTACTTGACTTACCATCTTACATATCATATGTTTTTTTTAAATTATTTACTTGCAGTCAATATTTGCAAACATGTGACGGAGAGTATCAGGTTCTGTGTGGTATTTCGGTGCACTTATAAGAATTGATAAGGTTTAGATTTCTCCCTGATTAGTACTCCCTCCGTCCCTTTTTAAATTTTCTGCTTCGTAACTTCAACTTATTAAAAAGACATCATCATTATACCTTTCACATCAGCTTTTTCCTCCACTTTCCCTACTTACCCATCATTATTACACTTTTACTCACTAACTTTTCAAAATGGAATCTACTTTTATGGACAAAATAGACAATTCACCAACTTTTACCCACTAACTTTACAAAATGGACACTTATTAAGGGACAGCCCAAAATGGAATACTGGACTATAATAAAGGGACGGAGGGAGTAGTTTATATCCTTTGATTGTTTTTTTTTTTGCTCGGCAAAGAAAATTTTATTGACTCGAAAAGGGTACATCGAGAGAGGAACTCGCTAAGCACACACGCTTATCGAGAGAGGAAAAGAAGCGGGTAAACAAGAAAATAAAACAGTGGACCATCCAACAGAAAATTGGATCGCCCCCACCCTCATTGCAAAATTCACTTGCTACACTTTCTCCTTTCTCATTCCATCAAGATAGCCCTTGAAATCTTCCACCGAGTGCACCTTAATATCAAACTTCACCTTGACCCACATTGCTACCCTAGTTTTAATTAGCTCCCCAAGATCCTCCACTCGCCAAGACGCATTGTTGAAAACAATCTCATTCCGTGCCAACCAAACGGACCAAATTGTAGCATGGAATGTCGTTTCCCACAAATATTTCTCAAGATTTTTGAATCCACTACCTTTCCACCATGTGAATAAATCAATCAGAGAGCCAGGGCACACCCAACAACCATGCCACCAGTCTATCAGCAGCGACCAAACATCCCAAGAAAATTGACAATGAAGGAAGAGATGCTCCGGAGTTTCAAGATGCAGTGAACAGAAGGGGCATAAAATCGATTGTCCCTCCTGGATCAAGTCTCTTTGTAGGAGTACCGATCTCGTAGCCACTCTATTCTGAAGAGCTTGCCACGAAAAAATTTCCACTTTGGGTGGGCTAATACTAGTCCAAATCGAGCCCATCACCCGGTTGGTTGCGAAGTTCAGTTGCTCCCATCTATTATAAACAGATTTAACCGTGAAGCACCTGTCTGACGCCCATCTCCAACTCAGTGCATCATTTTTGGACAAATCCAAAGTCACACGCTGTAACCTCATAAGCAGCTCATCGAATTGACGAAACTCCCAATCCCTTAGTCCCCTCTGGAAAAGCAAATTCCACCTCCCATCAGTACTTGTATCAGATAATTCTCCAATCACTTTCTCTTTTTGAGTAGAAATAAGGTAGAGTCGAGGGAACTCCTCTTTAAGAGTCGTGTCCCCTAACCAAACCTGGTTCCAAAACGAAATCTTCTGCCCAGAGTGAACCACTAACCTGAAGCCTTCCTGAATAATTGACCCGATACATGAGGAGGATTCCCCTATCGAACATATGTCCTTCCAAATGTTCGAGGCCTTACCTGAGGATGGCAAGCGAGGTAACCAACAGTTTTGCTCCAAGTTGTATTTGCATTTGATCACCTTCACCCAAAGAGAGTCACTGTCCTTATAAAATCTCCACCACCATTTAGCTAAAAGGGCTAGATTTTGGATCATCAAATTCTTTACCCCCAACCCTCCATACTCTTTCTTTTTCGAGATCTCCTCCCATTTAACCAAGTGAATTTTCCTCTTTTCCGCCGTATCGCCCCAAAAAAATTGTCTTTGAATCTTTGCTATCACCTTCGCAACTGACACCGGCATTTTGAACAAGGACATGAAGTAAATGGGCAGACTACTTAGGGATGAATTCATAAGAGTAAGTCTGCCCCCAGACGTGTTAAATCTCCTACGCCAAACACTAAGCCTCTTTTCCATTCGTTGAACCACTGGATCCCAAGTTTTCACTCTGTTCGGATTAGCCCCTAATGGAAGCCCCAGGTACTTGATTGGCAACTGATCAATTTTACATCCCATAATCATAGCAAGGGAGGAAACAACTTGGTGACTCACTTTTACCCCGCACAAAGAACTTTTGGAGAAATTAATCTTCAATCCAGACATGAGTTGAAAACAACGCAGAATTCTTTTTATGTTAGCCACCTCCTCCCTATCTTTATTACAGAAAATAATAGTGTCGTCAGCAAACTGAAGGTGAGATACCGAAACTCCATTTGATCCAATCGGACCAATTCTTGCTCCTTTGATAATGTTCTGCTCCTTCGCTCTTTCTAGCAGAAGATTGAGTCCTTCAACCACTATATTGAAAAGAAATGGAGATAGTGGATCCCCCTGTCTAAGTCCCTTTTGAATTTGGAATTCGGTTGATGCAGAGCCGTTTATCAGGACGGACATGGACACCGAGGACAAACACTCCTTAATCCAGGCACACCATTTCTCCTCGAAGCCCAATTTAGCTTTTAAGTCTAGAAGGAATCCCCAATTAACGCAATCATAGGCTCTTTCGAAGTCAATTTTCAAGATCAAGCCCCCTTGAGAACTATTCTTCCAACAATGAATCACCTCGCTTGCAATAAGAACACCATCTAAAATTTGTTTACCCTCAATAAAAGCTGCCTGAGATTCACCAATCAGAGGAGGTAATTGATTCTTCAGTCTATTGGCTAGGACTTTAGCTAGCACCTTATAAATCCAACCCACCATGCTAATAGGCCGAAATTCTTTGAAAGTCCTGGGGCAATCTACCTTCGGAATTAACGTTACAAAAGTTGAGTTGATACCTCTCGTGAGCCTGCAATTAGCATGGAATTCTGAAAAAAATTGCAGTAACAGAGCCTTCATAAAATCCCAACCTTTTTTAGCAAACGAAAAGTTGAAACCATCCGGGCCCGGAGCCTTACTACTGTTGCAATCCTTCAGTGCCGCAAGGATCTCCCCCTCCTCAAAAGATCTCTCTAGCTGGAACGATGTGGTTAGTGAAAGAGCCCTAGGGAAAGCTCCCCCCAACACTGGCCTCTGACTATTCTCTTCTTTAAAATTGTTGGTAAAATGATCCACGGCCGCTGCCTTAATCTCCACGGGGTCTTCTAGCACCATGTCATTCACCTTGATCGATCCAACCATATTCCTCCGATACCTATTATTAGCAATAGCTTGGAAGTACCTTGTGTTTTTATCCCCCAATTTCATCCAGTTCAATCTCGATTTTTGTCTCCACATGGTTTCAGTCAGACGCGAGAGTCTCCAAAATTCAGTTCTAGCCTTGCATCTCAATGCTATCTCCTCCGAATTAAGTGTTCTCTCTTCCACTAAAAGGTCGAATTGGTGAAGTTCCGCTTCCTTTTCTTGCATCGCAATGTTGATGTCACCAAATTCCTCCTTGTTCCAAACCTTCAGTTTATCTTTGATGGCTTTCAATTTTTGCAAAATAATATACCCAGCCCATCCGTGCACCTGCGTATTCTCCCATGTTTCCTTAGCAATAATCATACACTTTGGGTTTGAGAGCCAAATATCCATGAATTTAAAAGGTCTGGGGCCCCAATATCTGCGGTCATTAGAGAGCAAAATGGGACAATGATCAGAAATAGGCCGGTGAAGCCCCCATTGAAGAAGTTTGAAACTATCCAGCCATTGTTGAGAGATCAAAAATCTGTCCAGCCGACTCAAAATGGCATGATCTTGGTAGTTTGTCCACGTGAACTTCCTTCCAATCATCGGAATGTCAAGAAGCTCCATGGAGTTGTGGAATTCTAAAAACTCCTTCATTCCTCTCTCCAATCGTTGGCACCCTTTCCTTTCACTGATAGATGAAATTTCGTTAAAGTCACCCCCTATACACCACGGAACAGAGGAATTCCCCTTTAATCCAAGTAGTTCATCCCACAGGACTCTCCTTTCACCCACCTCATTCGGAGCATATACATTCGCCAAACAACAGGGAAAAGAATTATTGATTACACCATGCATAACAATGAACGACCTATGGGAGATGATATTATCAGCTTTGAAAAAGTTTCTATTCCAAATGGACAGCAAACCACCAGAAGAACCGATGGCATTAACCACAGCAAAATCGAAATCCCCATTCCCCCATAATTTCTGGACAGTAAATCTGTCCATGCATTCCATTTTAGACTCTTGAATAAAGATCATATCTGGCTTCCTTTTTTTAATAAGCTTTGACACAAAACGCTTTTTAACAACACTCCCCAGACCCCTAATGTTCCAAGATAAAATCTGCATTAAAAAAACAATCCAAACACCAAGCACCGAGGGATACTAGGGCTACCCTCTAGCTTCCTTCTCCAGAAGGGCCGAGTAATCCTGCGCCTCAATTTCTATCATTTTACCAAGAATCAAATCATCATTAGGTCGAAAGAGAATACCTAATTGACTGCCAATCGCCATAGTAGCTCTGACTTCCTGAAGCACGGCTGAATTGCTTTGAACTGGTCCGTCCGGGGAGAAAGAGGAAATTGAGTCCTCCTGATCTGGATTTGCATCCGCCTCCTCGCTAATACTCATCAGACTAGAGAGTTGTCTGCGTCTCCTTCTTCTACATCCAGCATCGCTGAGGTCCACCATCAAATTAATAGTGTAGACACGATTTCTTGCATACACCGTTATCAGGGTTCTTGTTTCGCTGCCTACTCGAATGTAAGTAAAATTCCTTTTCCTCTCTCCTTTCTTCTCTCATCCTATGTCTTTTCATGCTATCTTGGTATAATTGCTATTGCCTAGGAAATTGTTTTGATGATGATATAACTTCAAGTTTGAGGTCACTTCAGCAACGCGTTTCGACTAAAGAATCTTGTAACTACTTTGTTTGATTCATGAGGTTTTTATTTGGCATGTAGCATTACTCCACACCATTTACCAATTACCACTTGCATGTCTCCCAAAATAACTCAAAACAAAATCGCAGTGGATGCTGTTGTGTGAATCAGTCACAATATTGCCGCTAACACTTTGCAAATGTTGTATGGGAATCCAAAACGATGCTTCATTCTTCACTCCCTGAAAACTCTTCAAAATGGTTTGGAAAACCTGCAAGGCTGTAGATACAAGTGGAAAGCTATTTTTTGTTGTTACCCTTTAAATGTATATCCTGGGCGTAAGTGGAGTAAGTTCTCAGAATTATATTGGCTATATTGAGAAACATTGTAATCAAACGCTAAGAGTCACCCGTGCAATGCACAGGGTTTACAAAAATAGGAGCAAATATATATGACTACTGCAGAGCATATAAACAGTGGAAATTTAGAAAGTAATTATGGATTTGAAAGGTTTAAATGTAAAGTAAAAATTGGGAAGGCAACTTGGGTTGTCAATAGTCAAATAAGTCAAGAACTACATTTTGTTGTAATGCTTCACATTCTCTCCTTTTAGGTAAACACTATGTGGGGGTCCCTTAATTCGAGGAAATCTCTGGATAATGCATATCGCGAGCAACGGAAGAAATTAAGTCCCTTTGGCCGAGATAATTGCGGGGAAGGAACTAGATGTACCGGACCTACATGTGATAAGAAACATCTCATTGTAAGATTTTTCCTTTATCTAGAAACTTATTTAATGCATTTTTTTCTTGTCTTTTTGGTTGTTTCTTTACAAGTTCTGAATTTGAGATCAGAAGTGCTTTTTCACAGTCATGCTTCTCTGTAATTCCAGGTGACATTTCTGATCACAGCTTGTGGGAGACAGGAGTTGCCTCTTATCAACAGCCATTCAGACCTTGACATGGCTTTGGACTCTTTGGAACCTATCCTGTCCGGCTTAGATTTTCTGGTACAAAGCGTCGGTGCAAAGTGTTTTCTTTTGCATTTCTCCAGTTTTTTCTCTTCTTCCAATATACATTTGTGCCATGAACTTCTAATTCTTGGATGTAGGCTGGAAAGGTGTGGTGGACTTCTCGACATGACACTGAAGACTTGTCATATTTGCAGCGTCTACGAGAGGTCGCTCCCCAAGTTGTTAACCGGAGTGCCAAAATCAACTCATCTACCTTTATTGTTTAGTTTTTGGTTCATACGTTTGTGCATCAAATACTGAAACTTTACGATTTAGTTTAAATGTCAGTCAAAACCGTGCACTTCAGGTCAAGTTCCACTTCCCCCTTTTGTCAGGATCCCTGATTTTTCCTCCCGGACATTCCATAGCGGGTTGGGAGCCCCTATGGTCGCACCCAAGGGGGTTGCTACGCTAGTCGCCTCCTCTCGCCCTTTCACGGATCAAAAAAAAAAGTGCATCCAAATTCAGTACACTTTTTTTTTTTTTTTGGAGAAAAAGGACCGAGTGGGAAAGGTAACCTAGTGAAATACAGATAAAAGTATAAAAGCCTCCACCGCCACCACAGCTCACCGGCCGTGGTGGTGGTCGCTGAAGCAACCACTGAACTCATTGCATCGCTGCTCTTCTTTGGTTCAACTGTAAACTGTTACTAAAAAATTACTACTTTTAGGCTAATTTTAGTCATAGATGTGTAGTGGTTAGTATAAAGGTCAATGTTACGAGCAAAACGTGAAATGAGAGAATGACTTGTTTTGTAAAGCAGAAAATAATCACTTAAAAAATACAGTAAGGCCTTAGCGGTATGGGGCCTAAGTACCTGAAAAATAAGAACCTTAGCGGAACCTGGTATACAAATTTTTTAAGTAATCACCAAGAATGAGCACGCGACAACGTGCACTTCGCCTAACACTAGTATGTATATACATTTGACATTTTCTATTTCACATTGAATGCTTTTTGTTTATCTGAGTCGAATTCAACTCCTTTTAGATCTCCTTTCACCAAAGCCATTATTAATAGGTATACTATTTTATATCAGCCATACCACATAGGCAAACATGTATGCATGTATGGAGATTTTACTAGAGGAGAGAAGAAAGCAGTACTAAAAAGCGTTCGTATTCTTTCCAACACAAGCAGAGTCTGACTTTTCACGAAGTTTGGTTTTGTATTTTCCCAATATTTGATACTTTGCACAAGCATTTTGAGAGTCGGGCAAATTATCGGTTCGTGAGTTTTGTTTCATTGTACAGAAACGGACTTAAAGTTTGTTGTATATTGGGGAAAGAACACCATCCAACCTAGGGCAAAAGGGGGTGTATCATTCCTAAGGAAAATGCGTTTCACGTGCCTTGACCACCCCACAGGCTTTTCTAATCCTTTTCTCCATTAATATTCTTGTTGACTATTTGGTTACTTTGATAAACGATTACGATTTTTGTGAACTCATTTATAACAACAGAAAATCCTATATCAGATATAAATACTTTCCAACACAAACAATTTAATAAAAAAACATTGTTTTGATTCTATAAATTATTTCAGCTTCATTAGAAAACTAATTGAAATCTTTAACTTTGTACGAGAATTTTAAAAACTTTACACGAAAGCAGTTACTCTTAAATTTTAATTTCTATGTAACGAATGACGATGAACATACAATGGGGAGATTATCAATTACAACACGACAACAGCCAATCGCTGGTTACCAAAAAGTTAAGGTATTTTGACCTTTTAAATTCGTGGACATGATGGAGATTCGCCCTCCAATCGGTCAAACCCATGAATTTGAGCACGAGCTGTCCACCTAGATAGAAGGCTTAGGCTACATAGAATGCATATGATAATCATTTTACAACCACACCCATTTTACACTCACATAAGAGCAACCGTCATCTGAAGGTTCCCTTGCCGAACGTCCTCAAAGGGCAGATTCGAGATAAACCAAAGTGCAGACAACCTAGTTAGGTTGGGGGCCGAACAAGAAGCAGCCCTGGTAGTTAGAAGCCATGAGAGTTGGCAGATACAGAGACTAGCCTTCTGTTTTATCTTTGTTCACTTATTTGCTGAACTCCTTTGCTATGTCTGTAATCACTCTCTACTTATTTATGATTTAATCTAATCATTTCTGTTGCAGCGGGGAAAAAGAAAAAAAAAAGAGCAACTGTCTCTAATTTCGCCACCGCCAAGCAAGTTAATATCATCTAGACTCTGTTAATCGAGCCCATGCAAGGAAGAGATGTGCCCAAAAAATCATACTGAGAAAATGGTCATCCAATAACCTCTCTTAAATAATCACACAGCCCGCAAGACGGTAAAAATTTACACAAATTTGGACGGTCCGGAAGGAGATGCTGTAGCAGTTCTTTGAGAAAAGAAGACATTAACGGAAACAATACAACATGGAAAGAAATACATGAAGATAGAACAACCGAAACAAAAATCAAGACGATAGGAACGACGGTACAGTGAAATCTACATTACCACTTGTAACTCATCAGAAGAAGCTGTTATACTGACTAGTTAGAGAACCCTTGAGATTCGAATAAAGGCCATAGAGGGAGTACTGGCGAAGGTTACTCACTTCATACCAGGAGTTGAAAACACCCTCGTGCTTATCAGTGCCGGAGAATGCCAGTTGTATCCCGAGGCTGCAATCCACAGAACCCCCTTGGTTCTTACAGCTGTTTGTTTTGATTGCACAATCCTGGTTATTCAAGCACACAAAGCTAGAGTTGCCCGAGCATGAAGCACAGCCGTCTCTCTTCCAATACAAGTTTTGCAGCCTACCCTTCTGGAATGTAAGAACCTGCATTCACAACAAAAATTATGTCAGATATATCCAACAGAGGTTAAGTTCAAGTAAAAAATTGCAAGTGTAACATCAATCCTTACAAGAGTAAAGCTGGTTACAGTGTATGTACTGTTTGCAACAAATGCAGGTGAAGATATGGCAGCATATTTTTGACCAGCAAATGCAACCATGTACCCACCAGTAGAAGCCTGGAAAATCCACAATGAATTACAAGAGATTAGAAGTGCACTGCACCACATATGACAAGTACTTTTACTGAATCACTTGACCGCAAATTGTACTACGACTAGCTGTGAAAGCCACTGATCTACCTATTAGCGTAAAGATTACAAAGGTCTTTTTAAGTCAGGCTTCAATTCAATTTACAAAAAGAAAATCAAAGAACGCGGATACTCTTTGACTCCTTAAACAAAAGAGTACAAACTTATATGCACCATCACAAAGATGGTCTTTTTTCGGAGGAGTTGCTTTCTGAAGGGAAAAAGAAAATGTTCAACTTTTCTCTGAACTAAGAAATTGAAGCTTCAAATATCAAAGCATCCAAAGACCTTTATATATTTTGAAGGAATTGCGGGAAGAATAACTTAGCTCCTAGTCACTTTCTTCAATCGGAACTCCACCTCAACAAGTAAGACTCCTTCCACACAATTTGAGGCTTGCTCCAATAAAAGCATCTTTGAAGCCCCTATGTTGCGTGAATTAAGGCCAGGTCTTCTGTTTCTGAAATGGGTAAAAGTCTAAAGCCTTTAGCCGAGCTTTTTTATTGCATCTCCACCCAAATGCAACTGAATTTGCTCAACTAGATTCAAGAATCAAGTTCTCTCTCTTTTGGTCCAGTAAAGTTCCTTGGTTGACGAAGTTGTTTAACAAAATTATTATGACTAGGAAGATACCCGACGAATGGAGAAGGAGCACTCTAGTACCTATCTATAAGAATAAAGGGGATATTCAAAGCTGCAACAACTATAGAGGTATTAAATTGATGAATCATACGATGAAGTTGTGGGAAAGAGTTATTGAGCATCGCTTGAGGAGGGTGACTACGGTGTCAGAGAAACAGTTTGGGTTCATGCCTGGAAGATCAACCATGGAAGCTATCTACCTATTAAGGAAAATGGTAGAAAAACACAGAGTAAAGAAGAAGGATCTCCATATGGTTTTCATAGACTTAGAAAAGGCTTATGATAGAATGCCTAGAGACGTCATATGGTGGGTTCTGGAGAGAAATGGAGTGACCAAAGGGTATATCTAGGTGATTAGAGGCATGTATGAAGGTGCCGTCACTACCATTCGATCATCAGTAGGGGAAACGAGAGAATTTCCAATCACTGTATGATTGCATCAAGGGTCAGCCTTGAGCCCGTACCTCTTTGCCTTGGTTATGGATGAATTGACGAGACAAATTCAAGAGGATATCCCATAGTGTACGATGTTTGCAGATGACATTGTCCTCGTAGATGAAACCGCTAGAGGTGTTAATACGAAACTAGAAATTTGGAGGGAAGCATTAGAGTCAAAGGGTTTTCGGATAAGTAGGAGTAAAACTGAGTATATGGTGTGCAAGTTTAGTAGTACCAGCAATGCGCACGAAGAAAGAGTGATGATCCAAGACTAGGAGATATCTAAGAGTGATCATTTTAGGTATTTAGGCTCAATTATTAGTAGAGATGGAGAGATTGCCGATGAAGTGACCCATAGGATCCAAGTGGGGTGGCTCAAGTGGAGGAGCGCTACTGGTGTACTGTGTGACAAAAGGGTGCCCATAAAATTGAAGGGAAAATTCTATGGAACTGCCATCAGACCAGCGATACTTTACAAGACATAATGTTGACCTATTAAGATATAACAGGTGAACAAGATGAGTGTAGCGGAAATGAGAATGTTGAGGTGGATGTGTGGTAAGACTAGACGAGACAGGATTAAAAATGAAACGGTTCGTGAGATGGTAGGTGTAGCACCCATAGAAGAGAAGTTGAAGGAAAATAGGCAAAGGTGGTTTGGGCATGTCTACCGTAGACCAGGAGATGCAGTAGTTAAGAGAGCGGATAGGATAGCTTTGGGTAGCAATGCTACAGGGAGGGGTAGACCTAAATTGAGATTAGATGTTGTGTTGCGCAAATATATGAGTATAGTAGATTTGTGTGAAAAAATGGCCCTTGACAGAGCTCAATGGAGGAAAATGATTCATGTAGCCGACCCCAAGTGATTGGGACATAAGGCTCGGTTTGGTTTGGTTTGGTTTGGTCCAGTAAGGTTCCTTTTTGGTGAATAGCTTGTACAGTTGGGACAAGGGAGATTGTTTTCCATCCCTTAACCAATTCTTAGATTGGTTTGAGCTTTACTATTCTCTCGGCATTGTATAGGGCCTTTTTGGTAGGTGACCTTCTCTTGTATACGGGTGGCATTCCCTTAATGCCTTCGTCTTAATATAACTATTTATTTATCAAAAAAAGGTTCCTCAACTTTATTCTCACAAACAATAGAAACTCAAACCAACTCTAATCCTGTCATTCTACCCACGAGATCAGTGTTGTCAATCATGTACTGTACCGGTCATACAGGCCAAAATGTTTATAGAATAAGATCAATATGTTTTTAGAATGTCAAAATGGAGTTAGCCCACGTTAAACACTCATACAATCCCTTTTGATATTGAACGAGGGTGGTTGTTTAGCTCTAGAAAGCTCCCCCATCTTTTCGTAACGATTACCCCATTTTTATATCAGCATTCTACAGACAACTTTATGTTTTGGGGAAAAAAAAGTTCTAGAAAGCTTATTTTCGAAACTAAAATGCTACAAACAGAATTTCAAAAAGTTTGCACTTAGCAAACAACTACCAATAGATCAAAGTCTCTCTCTTACGCTATTACGTAGCTTCCCAACTGGCATTTTGCTGAACACAACACGTTTCCATTAGGCTAGACCTTGTGAAGCATTTGTTGGTATGTTTGCCCATTCAGTCATTTTAACCACTAGAAGGCTGTAGAGTCATTTCACAGGGTCACTAGGCCTAAATATGATTCTAAAGTCAGCAGGTTTGGAATTTGATCCCTCTTTGTTTGATGTGGATCTTATGGCAAGAAAGAAATTTTAGATGCTTCGAAGGGGTTGAAAAATCATTGCTCAGTATCAAGAGTTTTTTGGTGGATGGCTTGTATAGTTGGGACAAGAGGGATTGTAATCCTTCTCTTGACCAATTCTTAGATTGGTTTGAGCTTTTCCTTTCGCATGGAAGTGTATAGGGCCTTTTTGTCTTGTGGCCTCTTTTTGTATACGGGCAGCATTCCCTTAATGACTAGTTTCTAATATACTGTAATTATTTACTTATCAAAAAAAAAAAAAACAGTTAAGATTTATAAGATAGCTTGATGCAGTATACAGGCAACAACATTGCCTAAACCATGCCTGGCCTAACATGAAACTTTAAACTAAAACAGAAAAACAAGCAAGATAATTATAAACATAGGGATAGGACTGCTAAAAGACAGAACCGGATTCAGCACTTAATTGCATAATTCCATTTTGACATCCAATCAAACAGCAACTTAGCCAGTACTCAGTAGGTACCCCAACATCATAGCTATGCCTCATAACCTAACTACAATTTGTCATACAAGAACAAAAACACCACCAAAAGGTTAACATGTCTTTTTCCATGCTTCATGCAGTCCTTTCCACTTCTCGAGGTCAACATTCAGATGTTTGAAATTTTTACTCCACTCTTCCTCTTCCCAGCTCTTTCAACAATCATCCAAATCCAACAAATCAAAACCCCCCAAAATTAGAATTCTCCTTTACTCAAGTCTCTTCTTGTTTTACGCAGCAACGAAGAGATCGTAATCATCAAAATAGAGGATTACCTAATAACCAGTACTTCAAAAATACCCGGAACATATGCGTACGCACATGTCCAGACAGGGAGAAGGATAGAGATGTAGTGAAGAGTTGGGATTGCCCTGATTAAACGCGATCCTCTACACCTTGATGTCTGAATAAACAATGGAACACCAATTGGAACTTTCTTCCCCAATTTTCACAAAACCAAACAGATCCCAATTATCAAAATACTAGAGCTGGGCCTGTAAAGATCTCAGCTCAGTTTTCTGAATCCCTACTGAACAACAATTTCCACACCTCAACCGTATCTAAATAACACATAATCACTTACATATACGTGTACATACATGGAGATTTGTACGGACACCTCCAATGATGCAGCTATGGAGAGGCCTGGGCCCCCCAAAAATTATTTTTTTAACTAATACTATGTGTAATATGATTATAAATTATGTAATAGTATAGAAATCTCTACAAAATATAAATTATGTTGATTAATCTTGTTATAAATTAAAGTTATTTTACATTATCGTGTAAAATTATCTCAATTTCTTTTATGGACGAAAATAAGCACACATGGGCGTTGCGATTGTCAACAGAAAACAAAACAATCTCATGCCTGATATGATATTGTACTACAAAAGTTACACGATATATGGAGTACATCCTCTGATGAAAATACTTCTCTTAGATTGGCCCCCCTTAGGGGCAAAATTCTAGCTCCGCCACTGGACACCTATTTTCTTGCCCTCAAGTCACTAACTTTGGGAGGTGGAGGTGTGGTAACAGGGTTGACCAAAGACCTCTTAACCATGATACGCTGATGGTCTATCTATCCTTGCTCTTGTAGGCACCATGGCGCTCAACGAGTAAACTTGGGAACGAGAATCTTATCAGAGCTAAATTTATGTTCCAGCAAGCTAGGCGCCTCCTCTAGTTCAAGAGCTTCAGGCCGGATACTAGCTATGCTCTAGTTGCTTTCTATGTTGGGTGAATCACTATTGAAATGAAATAGAAGAAGTGACAAATTTTATGACTTCCACTTATCGATCTTGACCTCAAAAAGTGACCGACTACAGCCCTATCGATGAATGAAACAATCATTTAGATTTTGGTAAAGGTCTGTCCAGTTTCGAAAAAGAATAATTTGCTTAAGGCATGTTCAGTGCAAATTAGCAATAACAACGAAATACAAACAAACTTCCCTTCACTCTTTCACTTCATTCCCCAAAAGATCCTACTTTCAAAACCCTAGAACTTGACCAAGGAAGATCTAACTTCAGTTCTCAGGAAATACACCCATATACATGCATCTAGACTATATAGTACATAGATCTAGACTATATAGTATCGCAGGGTAGTTTTCGTGAAAAGCTCTGCGACAAGTGGCCTAACCTATATGTCAAGATATATTTCTGTTTTAACTATTATAAAATCCAATTGGTCCAAACAATAAGAATAACTTAGAATTTGAAGAAGAAAAAAAACTAATAGTTAGGAGGCAATCAAATATATTTACCTATCTAAGTTGATTCACATATCTTACGGTAAGAAGACACGTCATATTATCCAAATCTTTGTTATTTCGTCTTTTCCTTTCAATTGCCGTGCACAGCACGGGTTTATGCTAGTAATTTACACATAGGAAGAGACAGGGAGTGTAAGAGGTGGGATTAGTACTACACCGGAGTGAAGACGGTGGTGGTGTTGACGAGATCAAGATAGGTTTAGTTCAATGGTCTAGATGTGCGATTGTGCTAAAATGGCACCGTGACATTGCTATTTTTGGGTAGAAAGAGAGAGAGATCCGCTGCGTGATCAACCCGACTGTGCGTTACATGTGCTCTACAGGCCGCACTCCATCTTTCTTCCCAACAAGCCCATTTTTCCTTCTGATTTGGAAGACGGGCGTTGTGTTCGGTTCGAAAGGCATGCTTTTCATTATGTGTCCAGATCGGGCCCCAACTAGTTCGGCTAGCTAGTGAGCGGTTCTTTCGGGTGGGAACTAGGCTGGGCCCTACGGGCAGGCATCTCCTGCACCAAAAGCAGTATTGTTTGCCACCACTCGAAAAGCAAAAGATTTGAGAGTCCAGGCTTCAAATATAGGCTTTGATAGTGGTCTAATGACAAAAGCCGACGACAGAAGCTCGGGAAGGAGACGTATGATGCCGGTCTTGCTGCCGGGAATGGCTTGCTCGATTCCTCCTGTTCCAATCCCTGATGCACCTTCAACAAGCCCTTCCTTTGCGGTTAGGAGGTACCGCGGATCTAATAAAGATAGCGTTTCTCAGCAAGATTGGGGCGGTTTGCATAGACAGACAGTAAGTATAATCTAGCGCAAACAATTCCTATCTACTGTACTCGGGAAAAAAAATGACTTTGACAATGTCCTTTTGCCATCAACTGGTACGCTCTTACTTCCGAAACCCTAGAACTGTAGAACATGACTACGGAAGATCCAACTTCAGTTCTCTATAAATAAGTTCTCTATAAATACACACACAAACCAGAAGTGATCGCTCTTCTGGAAACAAAGGTCGATCTGAAATCCATGGGTAATTTCTTCAAAAACCTAGGTCTCACAGCTGCCACTCACGTCGATCCTAACGGTAGGGCTGGTGGTCTATGGATCCTTTCGGATCCCACCAAGGTTTCTCTTAACACAACTCACAAGACTTCTCAGGCTATCCATACTACTGTCCGAAAGGATAACTTTGAAGAGTGGGTATTTTCAGCTGTTTATGCAAGCCCAAATCCCAGGATTAGAGAAATCCATTGGGAAGAACTGAGTCAACAAGCAGACAACAACCAAAAACCCTGGCTTTTAGCAGGGGACTTCAATGACACTATTGCCTTTGGGGAGAGTAAAAGCTCCGCCCCTGATTCAAGTTCTAGCCAAAGAAGAAAATTTGCTAAAAACATCAACAGATGCAAGTTAATGGATTTGGGGTTCGAGGGTGCCAAATACACATGGACAAATGGAAGACTAGGTATGGCGAATGTCCAAAAAAGGCTAGACAGGGCACTCAGCAACGAGGAATGGAGAGACATCTTCCCAGAAGGTATGGTCCAAACCTTACCTCGCACCTATTCTGATCATGCCCCCATTTTAATTCATGTTCTTGGGAAAAATCCTAGGAATCAAATTAGGAGACCTTTCCGTTTTGAAGCTGCTTGGATTATGGATAGTTCTTTCGAAAACATGGTTAATTCCAACTGGAGAGGCCTGGACCTCATCGAACACATTGATAATTTTACTAAAGCAGCGAAGGATTGGAATAAAGATGTTTTTGGTAATATCTTTAGGAAAAAACGTTGGTTACAAGGTAGACTCAAAGGAGTCCATAAAGCCCAAGAGACTAACTTTGGGCATAACCTCCAACTATTAGAAATAGACCTTAAAAAGGAATTCAATGATATTCTCCTCCAGGAGGAAATTTTGTGGTTTCAAAAGTCCAGGAGTAGATGGATCACGCTAGGGGAAAAAAAACACTAGATATTTCCACCTCTCAACCATTATTAAAAGGAGAAGGTCTAAAATCACCATGCTTAAGGATGATTCTAATCAATGGATGGAAAGCCCTGATCTCATCAAAGATCATGTTCAACAGTTTTTTATTAATCTGTTTAAAGATCAGAATCCTAACCAAGGTTGTAGCCAGGTTTACTATCCCCACCCCACTCTTTCTAGGGAGGATAATGATAGACTCAGCTTACCTATAACTGATGAAGAGATCTGGAACAGTGTCAAGAGTATTAATGCTTATAAATCCCCTGGACCTGATGGCATTCAAGCTATTTTTTATCATAAATTCTGGCACATTGTTGGACCTGAAGTCAGAAAGGTTGTTCGTAACTGTTTTTTCTCTAGTTCCATTCCTGAGGATATGAATAGAACTTTCATAGCTTTGATTCCTAAAAACGATAATCCTGACAATATCAAATTGTTTAGACCTATTAGTCTTTGCAATGTTGCTTATAAAATTATCACTAAAATTCTTGTGGCTAGAATAAGACCTCTGCTGTCTAAAATCATCAGCCCTTTCCAGAGCAGTTTCATACCTGGAAGATCTACTAACGATAACATTATAATTACCCAGGAGGTTCTGCACACCCTCCGTGGTAAGAAAGGGAAAAAAGGTGGATTGATTTTCAAAATAGACTTGGAAAAAGCTTATGATAAAGTCTCTTGGAAATTCTTGTTTGATACCCTAACTTACTTCCAATTTAATGCTAGTTGGATTGCCTTGATAATGAATTGTGTCTCCAGTGTTAAGTCATCCATACTTTGGAATGGAGAACCTTTAACTAAATTTAAACCCAGTCGTGGGCTTAGGCAAGGAGATCCCCTCTCTCCCTACCTTTTTGTGCTTTGCATGGAACGTTTGTCTATTCTCATAAATAACAAGAGAGAGGAAGGGGATTGGAAAGGAATCAAAGTCTCAAGAAACTCCACACCTTTAACCCATTTATTTTTTGCTGATGACTTAATTCTCTTTGGTCAAGACAATATGAATACTGTTAAAGCTATGATGGATGTCTTAAATGAATTCTGCATGATGTCTGGTCAAACCATTAGCTTGGAGAAATCAAAAATTTTTGTCTCCCCTAATGTCCAAAGAAACAAGGCTAGGAGAATAAGCGACTATTGTGGTATTAAACTCACGAGAGATTTGGGGAAATACCTGGGAGTCCCTATGTTGCACAAGAGAGTGACGAAACAAGATTTTATCCATATCATTGACAAGGTCCAGAATAGACTAGCTGGATGGGTGTCTAACACACTCATGCTAGCTGGCAGAAGCACTCTTATCCGACATGTTTCTTCTACTATCCCCTGTTATACTATGCAAACCATGCATTTGCCATCCTCTGTTTGTGAAAGACTGGACAGAATGAACAGGAATTTCTTATGGGGGGATACCCCTGGCAGTAAAAAAATGCATCTTGTCAAGTGGGATAAGGTTTGTAAGAGTAAGGAGGGTGGCGGTCTAGGGCTCAAAAAAGCCAAAGACCAAAATCTGGCCTTCCTTACGAAGCTGGCTTGGAAAGTTTCTAATGCTGAGGAAGAGAGCCTTTGGGTATCAATACTTAGAGATAAGTATTTGAGTAACCAATCCATCTCTTCCTGGCCGAGGAGGAGGCCTGCTTCTCATCTCTGGAGAAGTATTCTGGACACCAAAAATGTCATTGATAAGGGAGTGAAATGGGTTATTGGTGATGGTAAATCTGTTAATATCTGGCATGATTGGTGGTGTGGGGATAAACCACTAGTCCTGTCACACCCTGGAGACCATACCATATCTTCTCAAAAGGTTGAAAGTCTGATATTGGATCGTAATTGGGCTTTGGATGAGATAGCCCAGTTCCTGGATGCCAATACTTTGGAGGCGATAAATTCCATTCCCTTACCTATTAACACTCAAGGGCCTGACCACCCTAGTTGGGTGGGATCTGGTAATGGAAAGTTCTCTATATCTGCTGCGTATCAGCTCATAAACAAAAGCGACTCGGATATGAAGGGTTGGAAATGGTTTTGGAAACTTAAAATTCCTGAAAAACTCAAAACTTTTATCTGGCTTATTCTCCACAATAGCATTCCAACCAATCATCTGCGAGCTAGAAGAGGGATTGAAACCTCTGAAATATGTCCTAGATGTAGTACCTGCACTGAAAATATTTCTCATCTGTTCAGGGAATGTATCAAAGCAATGGAGCTTTGGAGCAACATTCCATCGAGCCACTTAATGAGAGGGAACTGGGATACTCCCATTTACGAATGGATATCCTTTAACTTAAGATGCAACGAGATCCCTGGTAATGGCTTTGATATACCTTGGCACATCCTTTTTATCACCTCTTTATGGCAAATTTGGAAGGGCAGAAATAAAAAGAGTTTTGAGAACATGGAGATACCTAGCTACATTAGTGCCAGGAATATCATTGCCTATTCCCAGGAAATTGTTGAAGCTTTCAAGTCCCCTCTCATTATGGGCTCTCAACAGGCATGTCTAACACCTTGGCTTAATCCATCTGCAGGTAACATCAAACTCAATACGGATGGCTGCTGGTACGAGATGAATGGGAGAGGAGGTTTTGGAGGATTGTTCAGGGACCACAAGGGCGACTGGATTATGGGCTACTACGGAATGAGAATTTTTTCGTCAAGCTTAGAGGCGGAGATCTGGAGCATCCACAAAGGGTTGGAAATTATTTTGGAAAGGAAGCTGAGAAATGTATCAATTGAGTCTGACTCACTCACGGCTGTTAATCTGATCAAGGAAGGCAATCCAAGCAATCACCTGCAAAGTGTGCTTATTAACGAAGCTCACTATATCATGGCCAGGACCAACACTGCAATTGAGCACACTTACCGAACAGCCAACCAATGTGCTGATCACCTTGCAAGAATGGGAGTAGAACAGACGGAAGGGCTCATTTTTGTTACAAACATGCCCATAGCTATGAGAGAGTTTGTGCTTAGAGATAGCCTGAATATCAGGCAAGTGCTAGATTAACTGTAGGTTCTTTGTTTAAACTCTAGTCCTTACTCGTTCTCGTAATCTATTTTAAATTTCCGTTTGACCGAAAAAAGAAAAAAAGTAAGTATAATCTAGCGCAAACAATTCCTATCTACTGTACTCGGAAAAAAAAATGACTTTGACAATGTCCTTTTGCCATCAACTGGTAGACTTGCTCTTACTTCCGAAACCCTAGAACTGTAGAACATGATTACTGAAGATCCAACTTCAGTTCTCTATAAACAAGTTCTCTATAAATACACACACACATTAATTTCACATACATGGCGAGACAGGGAGTGAGATTAGTATTATACCGGAGTGAAGCCGTTGGTAGTGTTGATGGTGAGGAGAGAGATCTCGTCGACCTTAGGGCGGAAGAGAGCGATCTCGGCGTTGGAGGACGAGGAGAGAGAGAGCCGCCTGTCGCAGGGGGAGAGCTGGACGGAGGTGTTGACGAAGAAGGCGGTTCGGGCCGCGAACGCGATCGCGAAGCTGAACCCGTCGGATTTCTGGACCGTCGTGTCCGAGCACGGCGAGTAGACTGGGTTCGTGTTGCTGCTCGGCTCCGCCAAGAGCGCCAACAGGGACAGCGACAGGGCCGCGATCGAGAGTCTTAGAGTAGAAGCCATTGATCGGAGCGCCGCCGCCAAAGGTGGTGGTTTGTGGTTGAGTTGACGGCGGTGAGATTACACGGCTAGAATCTTCTTGGTGACTAGGCGAGCCAATAGAGATTTGATCGGGGATCAACTGCCGTTTACTTTTTTTAATCAATTGAATAATAATTGGGAGTATTTCTTTGGGTAAATTGTATTAAACCCCCTCAAACTATGCCTAATTTACACTCTTCCACTTTAAACTATTACTTGCTACTTTCCTTTTCTCTAACGACACTCCCCTTCATGTCTCTCTTAGGTAATTTGTTATGTGGAAAAAGAAGAGAGGCAAAATCAATTTTTTTTTTTTTTAGGTACTTTGGAAATTCATTAAGATAGTGTAGCTAGTACTAGTAGAAGCAAGCACAAAGGAAATACAACAGGCAATGCATCCTTAGTCCGGGAGGTGTCCAGCCCCCAATATGTCTTTTCGAATAAATGGCATTGTCGCGGGGGATGTCTTAGGTCATCAAGACCCCGTTCGTTCAAAGGTTTTGGATTTTGAATTCTAATCATTATTCTATTTTTCTCTCCATTCATTACTCTATCTTCAATCATTAGTCTCTCTATCTCTCTCCAATCATTATTCCTATTTTCAATCATTACTCTATTTCTCTCTACACTCATTACCTACAAATCTAAATCTAAAATTCCAAAACGAACGGAGTCCAATAGTCTTTCTTCTTGCTCAGCTCCAAGCTTGGCAAGGTTGTCTATGCTCTGATTGACCAGTCTGGGAATGCAGGTTATGGTAGTTAGGGACGGATCTAGGAATATAGCCTAGTGGGGGCACCTATTAATTATAATAGAGAAAATTTATTTTTTTTAGTCAACCACAATAAAATCGTACAAAATTAAGGCATGCATTATTAACTACAAAAATTTATAACTTGTACTTTAAGTTAAATTAGATAAAAATAAGTACAAAATCTCAAATAAATTTTTTAAAGTATGTTTTAAATGAACATCGACAAGTTTTAGAATAATCAAGCTAATTTTGTCTATGGCATTATTTTAAAATATTTATCCCAAACGGTTAAAAATAAAGAGAATCAAAAAAGAATTAGCTCCAAATAGATAAACAGCTCGTAAAACAATAAGTATAAATGCATCATTTGATGAAATTCAGGCATAAAACTAATTCTGACATTGGCGATTCCTTTCTCCATTGATAAGGTCTCACAGCAACGAGGGAATCCGTTTCAATTTTGACATTGGCGATTCCTTTCTCCATTATAATGGTGAGACCCATATACATAGCCCAATGCTCCGATTCGAGGCTTGAGCTGCCTGCTTGATAGTTTCCCATAATAGCCTAGGATCCAAGCACCATTGCAGTCTTGAAAACGCCTCCAAATCCCGGTTTGTTGAATGATGCCCAATACAAGCGTATTTTAGTTTTAGAAATTAAATATGAAGATCATAAAACTAACGGTTCTGCTAACAAGTGTCCCCAGGGCACAAGTTAAGATAAAATAAATATGAAATTTTCTCTAATATTTAATGTCATTTTCTAAAAAAAGTCAACAATAATCTAAATAAGAGATACTGGCTATGTTCGTTTAGATACTTTGGAAATTTTTGATTTGGTAGTGGGTGGAGAGAGAAATAGGGTAATGATTGGAGAGAGGGGTAATGAGTGGAGAGAGATAGAGAGAGAAATGAAATTAATGATTGGAAAAATAGGGTAATGATTGGAGAAAGATGTAGGGTAATGATTGGAAAACAAAGTTAAAAATTTCCAAAGTATCTAAACGAACATAGCCACTTACTCCACGATTTTAGCATGTTATTAAATATTACCATAATAATAACATATACTTTCCAATTCCATTTGAGTGAACTCACTGTCCAAAAAAATTTCATTCATTGCCCTATAATCTGAAACGCCACTACCAATAAAAAAAATAACTAAAAGAAAATTTCTAAAATAAAAATGTAGACGAAAAAGGGAAAAAAAATTCATACTCTGCTATTGGATAAGAAACATGAAGACGAAGTGGAAAAGGGAAGATGAAGTGGAGAAATCAACCCCGAATATAAGTCTAGGTCGGACCAATATGGTATTGGCATATATTTGATATACGAGCATAAAAAATATTCCGTAGAAATCAATTGTGACATAAAATACTACTCGCTGATAATTGTTTCCTTGTTCGTTTGTGCATATTTCATATTTAGTGCACCTTCCATATTTATTTCACCTTAACTTACGCATATTCCATATTTGTTACATCTTAACTTGTGCCTCAAGAGCATTGGTTAGCATTTGCCTAAAACTAATAGTAGCAAAATAAAACCTGATTAACTTAAAAAGTCTTTTGCAACAAATTTACCACCTTACTTCTTCACACCCATTAGGAAGTTTATTGGGAAAATGACGGCCCAGGACGTGTTTTGATAATTAATACCCGCCAATGACATGTTGAGAACATTTGTTAATGCTGAAAATGTCCTTGGCGGGTATTAATTATCAAAACACGTTTTTCGCCGTCATTTTCCCAAGTTTAAATGATTAGCTAAATTATAAAATCTAAAACACATACTCCAAAGTCTGTTGTATAGTGCATTATACCAACTGATCATTCTTCCAATTAATTATGTAGTAGAAAAGTAGTAAAGCACAATTTTGAAGCTAAAAGCGCCAGCTGGGATAGCCACGCCGGCAGAGTTATGATAAAATGTGCAAGAGTTTATGTTAAAATATGCAAAAATGATACTCACACAACAATCCAAACACAACCTCTCACATCTATGTGGGCTCTACACATACTATTATGTGTGGGCCCCACAAATGACGGTCCAGATCAGCAGTGTCTTGGATCGGAGAGGATTTGTATAAAAAGTAGGAGTGAATAGGAAAAACGTGGTCGGCAGGATTCGAACCTGCGCGGGCAGAGCCCACATGATTTCTAGTCATGCCCGATAACCACTCCGGCACGACCACTTTTCTGCTATTAGGAACACTTACAATATATATATATATATATATACGTGGCAGCTGCGTGGGTTAGAACTTAGAACATATGTCACCTCCACCTCATGCTTATATGCCACCACTTGTTCTTTTGGCCCTACATGCTTTGTTGACCACTAATTAGGCTGCGTTCTTTTAAACTTATCTTAAAATAAATTGGTTTGTTATTAGTTGAATTTTTTTTTGCATTTGTTAGTTTTGAAATAAGCAGTTATTTCTCAAAATATTTGGGTAAAATTTAAAAAAAAATTACTTTTCCGATTCCTCTCGTCGAGACAAATCAATAATCCACAAAAGTTTGGCGCAAAATTAAGAAATGTGAAAAAAAATTCAAATAATGACAAACTAACTTATTTTAAGATAAGTTTAAAAGAACGCAGCCTTAGCCAGCAATCAACATTCCAGGACTATTATCTTACGTTGTCTACATGGTACATCTAACCATTTATATAACGACAAATTATGTGATAAAATCATAAAAATATTATCATTCATTTTTGTTGGGTGATTGAAAAATAAAAAGTACTCCGTAATCTGCAATGCAATGACGGCTCCAGAAAATTGTAGTAGGGTGTTCAGAAATTATATTAACTCTACTAACTGATCTATTAATTAACAATACATGTACAAAACCTCATATAGTAGTAAAAATGTGCGAACATAAAATCGGCGTATTAATCTAGTAATACCCGGAGAATATGTTGAGGCCAGCCTTTTTAAAAATATACTCTTCTTTAGCATGATAGGATGAAAATTGTCTATCTCGTAGTCCTTGAAATCGAAGGAATATTGTTCAAGTTAACAAATTTTGCAATGTAATTGACTTTTTTTAAGCCTCGTCCATGATTCTATAAGATAATCAAAAAAAATTAAAGTAGTTAATGTCATGAATACGAAATTAACACATTTAGACCATCGAAACATTGAGAGAGAAAACAGGGCATAGTATTTACACAAATATATTCAACCGCCACATTTGCATAATGGTGTTTTCAGATTTTAATGCTGTGTTCTCTTCCCTTTTCAAAAAGCATTTTTTGAAAAATTCCCCCTATATTCCTCCTAGATTCCCCCTACTTCTAACATTTCTCTCTCTATCTCTCTCCACTTATTACCCCTACTATTTTTCAAAAAACTTTTCAAATACCAAACCAAACAAAGCAGTGTTTGAGGGTTGAGTATGAATTAAATTTCGTCTGCATTATCGGATATAAACTGAAGAATGTAAAATTCAAAAATTATTTCTGATAGAGCTTTTCAGATTTAGATTATAATTTTATTTACAATTTTTTATACAAAATTTATTCTGTACATTTTATCCAAACACTTGTACGAATTCTCATGATAATCAAAAAAATCTATAACCGCAACCCATGCACCATCTAAAATATAGTTTGCACACCTACGTTTGACTTCTTTCCCATTCTTCTAAGGGGTGTATTGTGAGAGAATGACTTATTTCGTAAATCGAAAAATAATAAGTATTTAAAAAATAAAAACTTTAGTGGGATGTGGCCTCTACATCAAGAAAAAACTATTTTTTCTATGTTAATATATAGTTATATACTAGTAGTGGGAGAGAATTGATCCCCTTCTGTACAATATGTTTTTTTTCCCATTAAATATATGATCAACTTGTTTTTGTTGGTAGAAAAAATTGTACTCCGAACTTTCTCGAAAATTAAATTAGATTACATATGCTCTCAGACTCTCAAGGTGGTTGCGGTCTTGCCTGGCCACTCCATCCACCTTCACGAGTGTGATTGATGGGTCCGACTCTAGCGTCTGGTTTCACACGACTTTTCTATTTTATTTTGTTTGTTGTATTTTGTTTGATTGTTTTAGATCTAGTGTACTTTACTTCTGTATTAATATAACTAGGATTATCTTGTTTGTCAAAAAAAAACCCCTAAAACTAGATTTTTCAATTATTGTAAATTTCTAATTGAAAAACTTCATGTCCCCATCAACATGATACAGTGATAAAACTGCAAACAATCCTTAAACCATAAAAGTCTCTTGATTTTTATATACAGCACAAGCATAAGATTGCAATACATACACCTCAATTCATGTACAAAATCTTCAATAAGCTCGCAAAAAATGAAAAGAAAAAAAATTCTCTCAAAGAGAAAAGAAAAAAAAAAAGAGAGGAAAGAAATGGGTAATGAAAGAAAAAAAATTATTAACTTTGTTCTTTTTAATTATTTCCTTTCGGCATCATTACTTTACATACAAAAATGCTACGGAGACAGAGATCTGTGCGCAAATTCAAACATAAATGTATCCGAAACCTCCCGAAGATTACTGTATATGACCCACGTGCATCAAACAGTTCGAAACACATCTGTGTCGGATCTGTGCACAGACGTCCGTATCCGTATCATTGCTCCTCCACAAACCACAACCCAAACACATGCAGCTTAATGGTTACTCTTTTGAGAGGGACTCCTCCAGAACCCTGCGCCGTAAAACCTCTCCCACATTTCCTTCTCCAGCTGCATCACATCTTCGTCCGGCTGCACCGACTCCAGGACCTTGTCGGCCGCCATCATCGACTCGCTGATGGCGGCGACAGGGTGGATCTGGAGCTCCGTGTCGTCGCACCCGCACCCGCAGTGGCGGCTGCTCGGCTGCGGCAACAGCCCCTTCTTCATCAGCCGGCTGCGGCGCTTCTGCTTCAGGGCCTTCCGGCACAGCCCGGCCGGAAGCTTGTAAACGGTCAGCACGAGGAAGTCGACGAGGGCGCACGGGCAGCAGCAGCACACCGCCGCGCACTCCGCCGCCGTCCCGCCCGCTACCTCTCCGAACCCCACGCTCCTCCCCCCATTGGGGGCGGATGACGACGAAAACGTTTTCGATAAGGACGACGACGACTTGGTGGAGGCCAAAAGCAGCGGCCGCCGCCTAGTCACCGACGACGAGTGACGAAGGACTATCTGACGTGTCATCGGTCGGTTTCAATTGACAAAGTGTACCCCTGAAAGTTTTGAAATTGAAGGAGATCGAATCAGGTTCTTGACAATTTACTTTTCTAACATAACCTTATTGAATTTCGAATATTGTTATGGCCTTTTTTTTCTTCAATATTGTATACATTAACGAGGTTAGCAAGATATTAGTAAGTTAGTCCACAAAAAATTTCAGAGACTATCCATAGCTCTAACAGCCGCTTTGGATGGAGAGAAAGTGTGTGATAAGGAAGGGAAGCCCTTTCTCACAAAATCTCACCATTAGTCAATCAAAATTTCATTTTTTGTATTTTTCTCTTCATTTCTCACCAAAATAGTTAATCAAAATGAGTAATTTGGCTAGAAACCAAACCCTTTCTTTTCTTTTCTCTTGAAATCACTCCATCCAAAGAGGCTGTAAATTCCAAACGGCCATGACGAGGCTCGAACCGATGCCAACCAAGCTAAAGCCCATTGACAATATGGCTTATTTGGAACTTGTAAAAAATGAAAAAATAATTATGAAGGAAAGCGTGACAAAAACGTGAAGAAAATTTTATGATTATCAAGCACTATAATTGTGATGCTTTGTTTGGAGCTTGTGGAAGAGAATGAAAAAATAAAGGAAGAAATAAAAAATTTCCCCCCTCTCTTATTTGGATTCCTATAGAAAGAGAAGAAAAAAAATAACGAAATGAATTCAAATTTCTTCCTATTTTTTCTCTAAACTCTCTCTCTACTTTCTCTCATAATTAGGCTATGAATACTTAAAGTTTCATATCTAAAGCGTCTTCAAGAAACTACTCGAATTTTAGCAAAAGCTGCTCTTCGAATTGTCTCAACCTTTTTTTTTTTTCTTCCCACAAGTTCCAAACAGAGCATAAATTTCTCTCTTTCTTTTCAAACAAAACCAGAGAAAGAGAAAAATCTTGAATTTTACCTTTTTTCGTCCCTTCTTCTCCTCAAGTTTCAGACAAACCCCTTAAATCCTGACAACCGGAAGGGGTATGAGATCTCTTTCTCTCGCTCGGATTTTCCTGGGAAACTGGAAAATCCGAGCGCTAGAGAAAGAGAGAGAAAGAGGAGAGAGAGGGGGTTTCTTCCATTGTGGGGAAGGGGTGGGAATGAGTTTGTGGCGGGGCAATGTGAAGAAGACACGGCGAGTGAAATCAGGAGGGGGAGGGAGGGAGATTTTGTTGATATGCTTGAAGGCTATATGTATACCTCCCGGAAAAGTCGGTAGACTCTCCTTTTCTCTCTCTTTTTCCTTCAACTGGTAACGGAATTTTGGGTTCTCCGATTCTCCTTTTTTCTTTGTCCTACAAAGGTGGGAAAAGGGGTTTGAATAGAAAAGAGGAGAGAGATTGGTTCTCCGACGTAAAAGGAAGGAGAGAGAGAGAGAGAGGAATTCAAGGGAGTTTTTTTGTGTAAAGGAACGTTTTTGTTGATCAGCAAGTGTAACGGAACGTTTGATTCATTGATTGTGTATCAGAATTAAAAGCAACGCGTGCACTGGCGAAGCCAGGATTTTGTTACCGGGGAGTCGACTTAACAGACGTATATTTTTTATCGGAACGTATAATTATTATATCATAAGATTTTTGTTTTTCAGTTCATTGCATTTGTACATTGAATTGATTCTTTAGGCTATTTCAACTGTTACGTGCTTATTTTTTATTTATGAAAGAAATTGAGAAATAATAATGTAAAATAACCAATTTTTTACCAAATCGAAGCAAAATTATTAAAACTTGGACGCTCGGGGAGCCGGGGGCCCCCGGGCCCCTACATACCTCCGCCCCTGAACGCGTGAAGTAAATGATGAACGATCGGATTGGCCGCTCTGCACCCGTTCTACAGGGAGATGCTCAGCAGGATTACTAAAAAGAGGGCATAATATTTCGTACTAAAAAGAGGCGTAATATTTCGAATAAAAAAGAGGTGTAACACTTCACCACAAAGAGACGTAACGTTTTACTCTAATAGACAACACCTAGAAAGGTGTATACCATATGCACCCCTAACCGTAAAAGGCGTAACATTCACCAAAACAAGCTTACATTTCACTAAGGAGTCATAACATTCACCAAATATAGACATAACATTTTCCAAAAGTAAGGGGTGTGTATCGAAGCATTTGCCGTAGGGGTAATAAAAAATGGAAAATGAGACGTGAATGAGGAGGGCAATCGAGGAGGTTCTGGACGAAGATGAAGAGTGGGGGGATCAAATTAAGGGAGTGGGGTAATTAAGGGAGATGATGTTTTGAGGGCCACTAGCAAGAAAAATAAGAATGGTGGGGTCTTGGTGATTTTGCCTCTTTTTACCTAACCTTAGGTTACGTTTGGTTTCAGTAAATGCTTGAATTTGCTAAATTTCTGTTTCTACTTTTATGATTTTCTTAATTTTCGACTAAGTTTCCCTTTTCAATGTTTTCATATTTACGGAGTATAAATTTGTCTAGATGAGAAGAACCAAAAAGACAATAAAAGGTAAAATGCTAGTTCTTCACGGATAAACACAATAAACAAAAAATAAAATAAATTACTACATTTTTTGTTTATTTTAACTTTGTTACTTGAGCCTAAAAGTTAAATTTCTTTTATCAATCAAAAACTAAAATATTTCGAATAAAAAAAACCTCTCTTCGAGTGAAACTTGAAGAACACAAAAGAGCTTGGGCTCTTGTATTTAGGCATTTTCTTACCATTATCATCATATACTAAACTTGAGTAGTGATTTATTTTGTGACTGCATTCAAATTTTTTTTTAGGGAGTCCCAAAGGCTCGGGTAATTCAGTGATCACACAGACCCTATTCGGTTTGGATTTTGAGAGAAATTTTAAAATATAATGAGTGAAGAGAGAAAATATATATATATATATTATTGAGAACCGAGCACAGTGTTCACATTTCCTCCTACAAATTCTGCGTTCATCCTTCTTCTAACCCTTCTTATTTCAATGATAAATCCTTCCCCTCGAAATACAAAAATGTAGCTTGTGTACTTATAATTCAAAGAAATAAAACTCCCTTTGTCCCAGTTCTCGTTTACTCAGAATTTTATTTTAGAATGTCCCAAGTTGTTCATGCTCTTCAAAAAGTACAATAAAAAGCGCATAAAATTTTACAAACATGCATCAATGCATGTCCTAATTAAAATCTCTAAGGTGTACATTGCGGATGCTCTAAGGTGTACACTTGAAAATCTCTATCATATGTTCTAATTAAACATGCATCAATGCATGTCCTTCAAAAAGTTGAGTTCCTCGTACAGAACAAACAAAATGGTACGGATGGAGTAACTCACAGAACCTAGTATTATCCTTTTGTGATGCTAAAAGCATACTTCAAAGGACAGAAACACTTCACCAACATTTCTGCTAAATGTCGATTACGTTTTCTTTAGCACATAGGAGGGGAGAAGATGTTAGAAAGTATAAACTTTCCGGTCTGTGATACATACAACCTCATGAGAATCAATTCCTCTTTAACTCTAGAATCTTAAGCCAATGCGAAACAAATAACAATCTAATTTACAAAGAAGGTCGAGAAAACTTATTGTACCACTAACATTAGGTCACAAAATCATAGAAGTACAGGGTACGTCAACAAGAGCACCAAACAATAGGGCGACTACACATTTACAATACATAAAGAGCACACGGCAGTTGTCTCTTACCGTGGACAGAAATCAAATAAATAAGCACTCCAACGTCACTGTCCATCATGGGGTGAGAGGCTGCTAAAGATGCGCTTCAAGCTGGGGCATGCGGCCCGTAACCTCCCCATGCTTACTGGGCATATCTACACCAAGTTACCGAATGAGAGAATCAGAAAACTTGAGATTTTTTCCGACTAGGCACAATATATTCATCACAAAAAGGAGTGTTATTCTGTAGGTTCAAAAAAGAGCTAAGAAGCACGGACAGACTAGGCACAATACATGTCCCTCAGACACGCGTCAGATACTTTTCTTTTCTTTTTTTGTCCACAAAAAAGAATAAAAATCTTTACTCCAATATGTGTCCATTTCTCTTTCTGCTCATTTTGCAGTGTGTCAGACACTAAGGTGTCTATGACTGAAAAAATTGCATGTAATTGACAATTTTTAAAACCTTGCTAACACATACTATAAAAAAATGGAAATTTTACATCATTATCTAATACAATTTGGACATTTAAAGCTCACTAAAATTTTCCATAGAAATGAAAAGGCTACTTTATCGAAATATTAGGAAGTGGATTCAGGTCCATGCCCTTCTTTTTTAACAATTTCTTGAGTCTTGGGTCTGTGTGGGACGTATTTAAAGCTCACTCAAAGATTCTTCATAACTTATTGTACCTCATCTATTATTCAAAGTGCGACATATACTTATGGCGATAGATTCAAAGTTCCGTATATGAATATATACAAGGCAACGTAACATGTTTGTGTCCTACTTTTTAGAGAAACTGCATATCCGCATTTCAGTGTCATATCAGGGCCATATCCTTGCTTCTTAGAAAAAGAGTATTAAAGATGGCTGAGTTTCAATTTTTCTCACCTTTGGACAGAAGCGAACATCAAGGGTCTCCAGCATGTTACATTGAGATATAGCAGCTTCGAGTGTTTCTTCATCAATGTTGCATGACTAATGCCAAACCAAATGTTGAAGTAAAACGTAGTCAGCAAACACATTTAAAAAGAAGGACGAATTCCATATGTTTTGCTATCAACTAGTGAAAGGAATGGTTCAAAATTTTGTATATCTTGCGTAGAAAAACAAGCAAACAAAGAGCTCAAGGCTATTTTGGTGGTCCAAAACAATGGGCCACGAATTCCCCACGGAAACACATGCATCTCAATATTGACTCATCAGCTTGTATTACCGATCAGAAAATTAGGGCCAGAAGTTACGGTAAAATAGATGGAATTCCAAGGCAAGATCTACTACTATAAGTCTATAACTTAGACGAGTGTCTTTCCCCTCTCTCTCCCCATCCCCCCAGAAGAGCAACAAGACAAAAACTATTCGTATGGCTCAAACTTACAGAAACTGACTTCACACCCAATAGATCTCTTACTAAAGCTGAGAAACTTTGAAATGTTTAAAGCAAGCTTAAAAGATCTAAGTCAACCCCCCCTTCCTCTTCGAACTCAGCTTACTTGTACACATGCACTCACACACAACATCGCACGCAGAACAGGTTAATAAACCCATACCCAGAAAACACATTAAGAGCTTAAATACAGGCCAAAAAAACAAAAACAAAATGCATACCTGGAGAAATAGGCTAGACAATCTCGGACACTTGAGTTTTAAAATCTCCAAGGAGCTACAATTGCTGAATAATGTAACAAGAGAAAAGAAATGTGAGGATTGAGCAGTACTATGAATCAAAAGAACAAATCAAAATAGCAGAAAATCATACCTCAGATTAAGGAAGCATAAATTGACACAGGCGATGTCAACTTCTCTTAAGTTGGCAGACAGGGAAAGATTTAGTGATGACAAATGGAAGCACCGAGCTACTTGGGGAATAACAACTTTCTTAATGTTGGGACAGCCAACACAATTGAGGTTTTGCAGCAAACGGTTGGGCTGCTCAACTGGAAAAGGGATGACCTGATCTTGGGAATAGAAGTCAACTGAACCACCAATGCTAGACAACTCAGAAAGTTGATCGCTACTACAGCCCCAGTTCAGGTCGTGCATATTTGCATATCCATTCAAGCTCACATGAGTCAGACGAGTGCAGTAGGCTAGAAGCTCCTCAATGGCAGACTGGCAAAGGGTTCCATATGACAATTCCAATTCACAAAGGGCTGGGAGAGCACCTTCTTTGTAAAGTGGCTCCAATGATGAGTCAGCGAGATATTTGCATGCTTGCAATTTCAAAACCTAGCAGAAGACAAGAAAAAATGAAGAATCAAAACATTTCAGGAAAAATGAAAGCAGAGAAGAGAGAAGAAAATTCTTCAGTTGGGATTATAAAGCTTCATTTGTCTGTCTATATATACTGCGTTTGGAAGGCAGGAAATGGCGCGAGAACAAAAAATCCTATTTCCACACTGCCGTATTCCAACACTTAACATGCAGTTGAAAGTGCAATTATACAAATGGTATACTTGGCAGATCAAAGATATGCGGTTACGTACAGTTTGTCTCTGTATATTTGTGGCTATTTAGGGGTTCAAAAAATAAAACTTGGCCGTCGTAAAAATGATCATGCAGGAAACATTCTGAATTTCGGTCAGTTAGATTCAATCCTTGGTTGGGGAACATACACCCTTTTCCAGTCATGTATCTTGGCCAATCATGGGAATCTTCCTTTAAGTGAGGTTGTGTGAAGTGGGGTTCTGGAGCAGTTCCAAAGCAGGTCAGTAGGATACAAGAGATACTACCTATTCAAGGGTGGTCTGCTTACGCTTATTAAGAGCGCTTCATAAAGCCTTCCAACCAAGGTTGTGAATACCGTTCCCTACCGGCCGGTACATACCGGTTTGGTGAGAAAACAGTACACCAACCCTACAATACCGTCCCGGGCTCAATACTAGGCCTTACTGGTCGGTACCGGAAATTCCGGACAATACCGGGCGAGATGGGTGTTGCCAGCAATTTCGGCCGGTATTTTGCAAAACAGGACCATTTTGTACTGGGCAGTGGAGAAAATGGAAATATAAGGAAAAAAGAGATCGGAACGAAATGAGGCTCCTCATGGTCTTCTCCGTCGTATCCTAGCAGCTCAACCGTAGCTGGAAGTAATTGCTTACATAGATCTTCCCATCAGAATCCCTCTCAACGATACAAAATACAACCCACTGGAGAAGAGAAGGGATGAAATTAGATCTTCCCAAGGAAAATGGAGTGGTGTAAGTATGAGAGAGAGAGAGGTGGGTTCATCTACTCCCTTACCAGTCCAAAGAGTAAAGTTGGATTGGGAAAAGTTACAAAACCAGTGGGTTTTTCTTTTATCAGTACAAAACCAGTGGTTAGAGCACTAAGCACACCGTTTGGGAATATGAGCATTGGAAGTGGAGTAGTTTCTTGATTAAAAAAACACAGAGAAGAAATGGAATAGTCGTATTGGAATGGGAATAAACCTTATGGAGATAAGTTAGTGTGTATCATAGAGCAGACTCTTTTATCCTACTAGTTTTTTTGTGTGTTTTTTTTAGCCTATTTTTTTTACTTAAGTTGTCAAATCAAATTTTTAAATTTCAACATTAAATGTGTTGGGTTATACAAATGCAGCTTAAGTTTATAATTAGGCATATAATTTTTGTAATACAGGCGAGGAATCCGAAATGGTACCCGGTATTCCACAGATACCGGTACATACCGTACCGGTAGCAAAAAACGGTACCACGTCCGGTACAGTATTCAGAACTTTGCTTCCAAGGTGACAATTTATGCGGCACAAGTGGTTTAGACATTTAAGAGAGTCCTACACTCCTATTTTCCTCCTAGCCTTGACCGCAGCAATAATAATGGTAATGATATTTTCTGGATGGTAAGTTAATGAGAATGAAGATAAGGATAATTTTTAGACGGGACGGTAAGTTGAGAGGGTATGTTTTCTTTTATTTTCTTCTTTTTTTTATCTGCAAATCATAAAGATCAAAGTTGAGGGAATGTTCAAGATTGAGAAGTGGAGATCGATGGACTTGCTCGATCGGATTTACCTGATTAGGGGCTTGCCATTGGGGGAAGGATGATTACTAAAAGAGATCATTATTGTAAAGAAAACTGCTATAGATCACAAAACAATTCTATAGAAGCATATCTTTCCAACTGGTAAAGGGTTTCCTAATTCCCACTGCAGTTGGTACTTCCTGAAGTAAGACACTCACCTCATTCTAATGAGGATGGAAAGAGCAACACCTTGTGACGAAACTGAGCTTTGGCATCAAACCAAACTGAATGGAACATAAATTTACACCATTGTCCTTTGATGTGTGACAAGTGATCAAATAAAATGACAACGATGTAATTTTACATGAAGGTGAGTGCGCTAAATCTCTAATCTGACGCAAAGTACCTCTTGTACTGAGAAACCTGATTTCCCCCAAACCTGTTCTATGATGCCAGTAGAAGGAATCATTGGTCCACTAATTAACCACATAGTCCACTAATTAACCACTCTCTTCCAAGCATTCACTTTAAAGTGCCAATCCCTGTCGATTTGCTCAAAACTAAAGATTTTGAGAGCATAATTGCTAGATCATGCTGAAACCTGCTGGTTGACAGCCGTACCCCAACCATCACCTCTATCAGCTAGTACTAATGGTGGGGCACCCACAGATAAACCCAACAGCGCGGGTGATCCTACTCTAAGCAATTTCCCTCCTTGGCCTAACTCGCTGATACATAAAAAGGAAAAAGAATGATTAACAGATGATAAATCCTAATAGTGGACCAGCAGAAGAGTACTTTGCAATATGACAACTATAAACTTGAAGCAACTAAGAAATCTCATAACATGTACCAATTAACACATATATGCATGCACATGCCCACATGGAACTAAGGGGTATAAAAGCCTGTAACAATTATCACATTTATACTGAGCAACTTTTAATACTAGCATGATGAAAGTACCTTCAACTGCAAACAGGACTCGAAAACAGGCTGCAAATTTGTCAAAAAGGTGTACGATAGATCGAGTGAAGTTAAATGTGGAAGCCGGCGCAAAGAAGAGAGTCCATCAGGACCAACAGATGGGCACGACATTAAGATTAGTGAACCAATAAGCTGACATGAAGTAGCTGTTGCAGATAAGCATTCATCCTTCAATTGGCTGCATACGTGAAAAAGAAAACAGTGTCAACTTGAGCATTGAGGGGAGAAAGAGGGGGGAGAAGAGGAAGAGAGTGAAAGGGGAAAGGCAAAGGAGGAGAAGGCAGGAAAAGGAGGGGAATGCTATTTCATAAGATGACCTGCAAAAGGAAGCATCCAAAGAAGTTAAGAGAGGGCAATTAATAGATGCCTCGGACAATACACCACATCCTTTCAACTCGAGCAACAACATTTGTGGTGCTTCAATATGGAGTACACTAAGCTTGGGACATATTCCCAAATTGAGTGACTGAAGACCAACCTACAACAAAAATACAAGGAACTTTCAACTTCTTCTGGTTATTCAAAGCATAATCTGCATGTATCAAATGAAAGAATCAAAATGCTGAGTGTATGTGATGCATTTAGTTCTCTCTTTCCATCTTAGAATTCGAGTTCTTCTAACTGCTGACATGTTATACCCGGGAAAGAAGTTCAGTAAATACGCACTTCTCAATGTTCCGGAACTTCTTTTGAGGATAAGGGGAAAAAATGCTTGAGAAACAAGTTGAAAACGTAGTAGCCAAAACATAATGGAAATGCCAAAAGAATTTTTGGGTTTGTGAAAAATGAAAATGATGTTGCTTCTACTAGGTGTCGAAACAACTCAACAGTTCAGTATGTTTATTGTTTAGGTACATTTTCAACATGTTTCGTTGTGTTTTGGTATGTGTCAGTTGAAACATTGGAATTTCAATATGCCACTAATGACAGTGTCCTCCTACGAAATGGAAACATTTTGGCTGCATTAGGATGGAAACAAAACAAAATTTTTGGCCTTTGTCAAAAGTAAGATTAATTTGTGCGATCCAGAAAAATGTCAATAAACAACCAAATGAAATAGGAAATGCCATGTGTATGGCAAACATTGTTGTTGAATAGCTTGATATACATTGTTCAGCCCATTACGTAAAAGCTTATGCTGTGTTTGCTTTAGGGTTTGAAAAGCATTTTTCAAAAAATTCCCCCTAAATTCCCCCTACTTCCAACATTTCTCTCTATCTCTCTCCACTTATTACCCCTACTATTTTTCAAAAAAGATTTCAAAAACGAAACCAAACACAGCATTATGCTTTGGGGGACAATTGGTAACTTAACATGGTATCAGAGCTCCAGTTGCAAGAGGTCTTAGGTTCAAGTTTCTCTATTTGCATTTGTCCCCCGTTTGCATTATGTTTCTCCCCCTTGCATTTTTTCAGAGTTTGATTGGATGTTTGCATCTCCATGTGACGGGGTTGCACATGAGGGAGGGTATTGAATAGCTTGATATACATTTCTTTTGAATGGCAAATAGCTTGATATACATTGTTGGGCCCATTTTCTAACAGCTTAAGCTTTTAGAACAATTGGTAACTTAACAATTGTATCATAAACAATAGGCATAAGACTGGTAGATTTGTAGAAGGTACATGTTCTTGTTTCTTCACATAGCATAAGAAGTGCAGAAATGGTACATGGTCTGTGTACCCCATCTTGAAATTGGTGCTCAACATGTTAAAAGAATGAATGATACATATTCCCAGTGCTCAAGATTATAAGATACAGAAAAAGTGGTAAAATGAAAACGAAAAGATTCCTTCCACTCACAGGGCAAAATGATGCTCTTTCAAGGTGATCACAGCCATCCAACGAAACATTCTCCAGATAAGGACATATAAGTTCAAGGGATGTAACAGCTCGACAACCGGCAAGGGAAAGACTGACTAGAGAAGTACTACGGAACCCCACAGCTGTCAAGCTCTGAACAAAGGAAGCCACATTCAGTTATCCCAACATTCTCCACAAAATGAAGCAAAAAACAACTAAGGAAAACACATATTGCCATATAGGTATCAAGTACCAGCTATTGAGCGTACCAGCGTGGTGCAACAACTAAAACGTAACGAAGATCACACCCAAAAAAAAAAGCATCTGGTAGAAGATGGAAACAGTACGACAATTTATTTAAGAGACTACTAAATCTTCCAAGAAATGATTACCAAGTACATTTAAATTCAAACCTCTCAAAGCGTTTTCAAACTAGTTTTCGAAGACTTGTTAATATTCGTGGAAATGAAGATATGGATAGGGATATAGTAACAAGGGGATGTAAAAATGAACTATCTATCCAAAACAGTAGCGACAAAAAATCTGAAAACCCAAGCAAATCTTGTCAAGCAACCAACATACTCGGCTGAACATATAAAGAACTACATTAACGAAACCGTAAAATGCATTAACATAGAGTTTACAAACCTCGCAGTGATCAAGAACTAATGATTTAAGCATAGGGCATGCACCGCCATCACAAAAGACATCACAAATTGAATTTGTCAGAGATTCACAACCTGCAAGGTCCACTTCTTGCAAACACTGGCACTGCAATGTCAAAGTACTCAATTTTTCTTGCTTTTGAAGCACTAATTTCTGCAAGTACACAAAACCCACAAACCATACCAAGGAAGTAAACCTCTTTGAACAACGACTGGTGAGGAAAAGACAACAAAAAAATACTAAATGAAAAACATACCAGCAGAGAATTGGATGTGATGTTAATTCGTTGCAGTAAAGGGCAATTTGAAACTGTTATAGATGATAGCATGATACTTTGCAAATTCAAATCAGAAGACCTGCAGACGTTACAATAACATTAGTTTCCCTATAACATGTACATAAAGTCAAGCAAAAAAAAAAATCTCCACTGCATGAAAACAAAGTGGAATTAGCATAATGTACTTGCGACAATGGACCAGTCTTATATTTTGCAGGCGTGGAAGATCCAAAGACACTGATTGCAGTAAACTGCAATTGTCAAGCTCCAAAACCTGCATAGGAACAAATTTTTGATTTTCACAAGTTCTGTCTAATTTACACTCTGAATAACATGTAGGCAATACCAACTTCTGAGAGAAGTGGCTTCATACCTCCAACATATAACTATGAGATACTGCTGTCATTGAAGCTGAAGTTATGCCCTCACAACTGTGAAGCTTAAGGACTGTCAACATGGGCAGTCTTACAGACTTCCAAAACAAAGCAGGAAATTAGGTCACTTAAGGAGCCATATCCAAAATCACTAGAATAGGAATTGAAAAGTAGAACACCGACCTCAAGAGCAATGTTTGGGCAGTATGAAGCATCAAGAACATGGAGATTAGCACAAGTGAGAGCTATTTCACGTAGTGTTTCATCGGTGACACATGAACAATTTGACATATCTAAAGACTCTAAAAGTGGGCATGATGTTGCCGCTGAACGAATCGCAGCATCTGAAAACTTGTGGCAAGAAGCTATATCAAGATCGCGCAAAAGGGGGCAGTTTAGCACAGCATGAGCCATACTACTGCGCTTCAAGGACAAGGTTTCAAGTTGGGGGCACCTGCAAAATATGAAACTAAGAGTCATAGACTGAAAAAAAAAAATCACTAAATACCCCACTTCCTCCAGTTAACTGCTGGTTCATCACCTGACAGTAACACGTAGCACTCGGCATTTCACTATTTGAAGTTGTCTCAACCTATCATGGTGGATAGGTATTTCTGGAATACCATTGCCAAGAGTAGCATCAATGATAACTAGACTCTTTAACAGTTGGCAATCTGTTAGTGCTTGGAAAAAGTTTTCCCCTAGCTGTCCTTTTCCCAAAGTAATATCCCCAAGATTCCTGACAATTTTCAGATGCGTCAGCAGTAGCAATACCAAATCTTGTGACGTTTTGAAAAGATAAAAGACCATATATATACCTTAAAGCACAAACAGCTTTCATAACAAGCACAGGAAGAGCAGGAGTGCCATAAATGTTGACTGAGATGGCATTTGGGTAACGATGACACATATCCTCAACTGCAGATGCACATTAACAGTAGCCATTCTCACATGTAGCAATAAATACAATTTATATAACGACAACATAAAAAACTAAATAGAAACAAGAAAGATAATATGATCTGTCTGGAAACTAATTGTTTTTTGAATGTTTGACATAACAAAGGATATGTTTCTTTCCTACGATTAGATGCTGTTATTGCCCACCAAAATGGTGTGGCAAACGCACAACTATAAAGGACAGAAGAACAAGGGGAAATTAGCTAATAGGCAAAGCTTGGAGGACAAGATATAAGAACAACTAACACCGGGTTTCCGAAGACAAATAAGGTTTCAAACTTGCTTCAAGAAAAATATTTACTGGTAAATGAGTAGTCAACGATAAAATCTACATGAAGATAATACTCACATTGCTCCACAGATATGTTCCGATTCTCAAAGTCCAAAAATCTCCAAAAATCTTCGTGAACACTAGCTGCCCGCCACTGTCTGCAGACCATTGATGTCCGACAAAGATCATTGCTCTTCAAGAAAGAGAATACCTTTCATCCAATAAGACAATATGAGCCGAGGTCAGCCAAACTAGGAACAAGAAGCAAATAATCACATAATACGATCCTAAAACATTGAGACAGCAAATACCAATTATACCATATGCAATAAGTCATCAGTAAGATCCATCTGAACTTCCAGATCTTCAGTTTCTGAAATCCTGCACCCGTCTCCTCCATCTCTCTCAATGATAGAATTATAGGGATTCTGATCAACCCCACTGTTAAAAAGGGGAGAGAGGTAAAGAGTCTCACTCCTCAAACCACATTCCTCAGTAGTGTAATCTGTGGTTTCGTATTCATAAATGTTTGCATCCGAAGAAGTTGCAGGTGCAAAGCGCCGCTCCCAGTCCCTGAAACGATACTCGCCATTATCACTAAACAAGTCACAAGTCACTCCCAGGGCACACCAGTATGTGGAATGCAAGGAACATGATTCACCATAAGTTGAGAATGCTATAATTTAGAGGTAGAGAATAAATTTTTAAGACACTAAAACAGTAAAACTACACTCTTGGACTTTCACTGAGCAGTTAAAGGCATAACATTAAGAATCCGTCGAAAGACGGGGGAGACTAGGTTAGACAAAAGATGGTCACAGTTCAAAGACGCAAGATGATCGCATAAGAACAGGTAGAGAAAATGCCTTAAGCCAATAAGCAAGCAAATAAAGATAATTACTCTGATATAGCTCGCCCGTTTAGGTACTTGAATATTTCCCAACTGCTCTGGTGCATTTATGGAAAGTAACCCATGTCATACTCTGAGGAAAAGCTCAAACAACCTTCAGCAAAAGGTAACTCACCACCGACCTATTTGTTAAATATTTTCTTCCTTACCCAAGACGACACGAAACCATCACAAGGGGGTAGGTATTGTACATAATAGGTAGGCAAGTACTAAAAACCTATATCACATGGATCCTTGAAAATTCATAAGAAAATAACCGTGTCGGTCAAGTAAATAACTGAGAATATTTTATTCTTCCTATTTCCTGTAGGTAATGGCATGTCACCTTCGTTTCGTATCGGTAGTGATTGTTTCAGATCTCGGCATCCACTGATACTGTTACGTAATTGTAACCGATTGTTCAAACCACGGCATAACAGATGCGTCAGCACAAAGGAAAAAAAACATTGTATGTCCAAAGAATTTGAACTCATACTTGTATTGTAATATCTTTTCCATAAAATGCATATTGAAAGACTTGCATCCACTTTGGCTCTAATAACATATTGTATATAAAATCCTTTAGCAATGGTTCCACGGGATATAACAAATATCAACTTACATACAAGGGAAAGGGCAATTTCTAAAAGGTTTCAAATTGTCTTGTAGACTGCAACTTGCCAATTACTAGTAACACGTATGGTCTGGCGGCAGCACTTGTATGATATTGATGGTTGTGCGCATGAATGCTCCGTAGTGTATTTTCCTTGAATGTATAGATCGCAGATGTGTCGTTAATTGCAGCTCATTGTGGTGTTAACACCCAGTTCACAGAGATTGCACACCCAGCCCAAAAAATGAAGTTCATAGGAGTATTAATCTTGTATCCCTTCTATATTCAAGAGTCAGTTTGAATGCTTCCTCCGTCTATTTAATACTACTAATAGTTGTTTTATTTGCGCAATGATTTTAGAATACCAAAACTCATTGACTTAATGTAATAATCTTTAGTTCTTGTATCTCTTGAAAGAAGAATATCAGTTCGAATTATTTTTCCGTTTGTAAGAAACTGAAATTGGCAAGGCTGGTTTCTTTTACATCATTCTTAATGGAGGATTTATGACTATCTCACAAAAAAATCTGGAGCCGCCACTATAATCTTGCTAAAAACAGCCTACGTGATTCCATGCAAATAAGGCCAGATTATAGAATACATGTTCAAACCTTGAAATTAATTTCACATTCGAAAATTCTTTTGAACCCCTACAATTCATGTTCAAACCTTGAAAGGACTTTCACATACGAAAACTACTTTGAACCTCTATAATTCATGTTCAAAACTTGATAGGACTTTCACATACGAAAACTACTTTGAACCTCTATAATTCATGTCCAAACATTGAAGGACTTTCACGTTCAAAAACTGTTTTTGAAACTTGGTTAGAATTGTCCTAAAACATGATCCATGAATAAGAAATGTAAAATCCCCATCACTATTATGTGATTGTATTTCAAAATAATGAGTACTCAAAGGCATGTAAATCAGTGTAGAGAGATAGAGAGAGGTCTCACCGAGCAAAGGACTCGACTTTAGGACGTTTATTGCGCGAATCACCATCACATTCATCATTGCTGTGGTCCAATGCTGCCGACGAAGACGACGGCTCCTCACCCAAACCCAAACTCAAATTAACGTCCATCGCATTCCCGCCACCCTGGCGGCCTCTACTCAAACCAAACTGGTCATCGATACTCAACAAATTCTCAATAGTGAAAACAGGCTCACCCCCCTCGTCTCTCTCTCCAGGGTTCCCATTATCATTAAAACCTAGCAGAAAGCCCTCAGGCTCCTCCTCTTCTTCCCTATCATCATCAGACTTGGCCTCTTCCTCCCTCATTCTTCTCCCTCTCCTAATTTCCTCCTCTTCTTCTTCTTTACAGTCGAAACACGAAAAACACCAAATCTTCATGCAAATTGGGGAACAAAATGACGATTAGAGGCCCAAAGACGAGGCCTTTACGAAAACCTAATATCTTCCACTTCTTCTTTACAGTCGAAACACGGAAAACAACACATCTTCATGCAAATTGGAGAACAAAATGACGATTAGAGGCCCAAAGACGAGGCCTTTACGAAAACCTAATATCTTCCTCTGCTTCTTCTTTACAGTCGAAACACGAAAAACACCAAATCTTCATGCAAATTGGGGAACAAAATGAACAATTGGACGCCCAAAGATGATGCCTTTACGGAAACCCTAGCTCAAGACCTCTTCTTCTCTTTTACAGTAGAAACACGAAAACACCAAATCTTCATGCAAATTGGGGAACAAAATGAACGATTAGAGGGGCAAAGACGAGGCCTTTACGAAACCCCTAGCTCAAGATCTCTCCCCCACACTACGCCAAAGACATCAAAAAGAAAACCCTAGCCGTGCACATAACCCTAGGGTTTTTTTTCCCCCCACTAATTCAGTCGAATCGAATCGAAAATGCGGAAAAAGAAACCCTCTTTCGTTTTCTCCATCCGGAACTAGATCCGATCCGGAATGAAGCCGCGTAAACGCATGTTGCGGCGGCGTATTTGCACGTAGACCTAGAAAACGGAACCTGGAGAGCGAAATGGCGGCGGATCTGATCGGACCTTCGCAGGTTCGGCGGCGGCGACGATTTTCCTTCTGTGTCGTGCAGGATCGGAGAAAATGGTGATGTCTCTTGTGTTCCTCTTCCCTTCTCTCGCACGCTCGAGAACTGACGATTTGTCGTACTTCTGACGGGGGGGTGGGGGGTTCGGGCAAGCTGTTTGGGAACACACAGAGGACTTTTAATGCGAAAAGTATTTTTTTAAGGATTTTTTGTTTCGCTTGTGGGAATGGATTTTTGTACTCCTCGTTTGTCTATTTACACTCTTTTGCTTTACTCAAAATTACTCCTGTATTATTAGGGGAAATTACAAGATGAGCCTCAGAGTTTGATGCCAATCGCAAGTTGTGCACCAAGTTTCTGATTGAATCGTATTCTTTCAATGAAATAGCAATCACAACTCTCTCTCTCTCTCTCTCTCTAGTTTTGTCAAGTGATACGAACGAACATGACCGGCCCTGTTTGGTTTGGATTTTGAGTACAGCGACAAGAAGCAAACACGGTCTATGTTCTCTTTATAAATCCAACACAACCAAAACAACCATCTCTCTTTCTCGTTTATTTGGTCATGTCTATACAAGTTACCTAACTTTTTCTTTCGTTCCTACCCTTCTTGTCATGTGTGCCCACCTCCACACTCATCCAAATTACTTTCTCACGTTGTTTCCCCTTTTTCTCTCTTTGTTGTTCCCTTTGTGTAGCCCATATCTAAGACAAACATTTGTTACTCCTTCCAAGCGTGCCAGTGAATCAAATGCTATCGCAATCTTAGAATGTAAAAGTTGTTGCTTTCAGATAGGAAGATCCCGTTTGGGCACTTTTAATAGGAAGGTCAGATTTTTTATACAAAAATATTGATTGAACAGTTAGAGACACTTGGCTGGAATAATTGGTCGACCCTTAGATCAATTGCTCGATGCCGAAGTAGTTGGCCACCCCATATCAACGCATGGCATAACTGTCTCGGAAATGGGGAGCTACTAAGGTTGATGTAAAAAATGCCTCATTTCAAATACATGCAAGACATGTGTTGATTCAAATGTGTTTTGGAATGCTTTTCGGTTCATTTGTTGTAAGTTCATGATCCAAAAGTACTTTATCTTTTCACTTGCTTAGCTTAGATTCATCTTATGCATTCAAGAGAATGGTAGAACATGAGTGTTCCACGTGGCTAAGTTGGGAAAAAAAATACTAATGGACTATTACTTACTATCAAAAGTGAGACGGAGGGGGTACTAAGGCCCCGTTCTGCTTTCTCTCAATACCTTCTTTTTCAAAAAGAAGGTTATTTCAAATTCAAATATAACGAAAATGAAAAATAATTTTCAATTTTTTTTGCACTGTTTAAAAGATTTCAATGAGATTTATCAAATAAGATTCATAGTGGTAGGAAAATTATTTGCGTAAACACATGATTTTTGACCTTGAAATTGCCTTCTTTTTAAAAAAGTTTTAAAAAAAAAAAGTGGAATGCCCTCTAATTTTTGAAATACAGTATAGTATTCGTATGGTAGACTGTCCACATGGGTCCTTGAACTTTGGAGTGCCTGGATCAATCAAAAGGTCGATTTTAATATCTTAAGGGGGTGTTTGGTAACCTACTTTTTGGCTTTTTATTTTCAGCTTTTTGGCTTTCTAACTTTTTAGATTATGGTCAGAATATATTTTTGAGTATGGTAGAGTGTTTGGGAGATATGTGAGAATGTATTTCAGAATAGTAGAAGTGTTTGATAGATGAATGATGAAAAGGAATTATGGTTTGGATTTTTACAAGATTGCCCTTTGCCTTTATTATTGTGTTAAAACAAGTGTATATTTTTTTCCTCTACTTTTTTTTTTTGAATTTTCAGATTGACGTGTTAAAACAGGTGTAAATATTCTCTCTCCGTATCTGGTGTCGAGAGGTGAGAAGAGGATAAGGAAATAAATGGGAAGGCATAACTGGTAAATATGTAAGAATACTTTGGGGTATTTTGGTCATTCAACCGAAAATGGAAAAAGCTCCTCCGGACGCCATTCTCCATTCTCTTTTCCTTTATCATATCAAAATCAGCAAATCTATTTTGGCAAAATGAGTTTTAGAATTGAGTTGCCAAACACCCACAAATGCAATAAGGAGAATGCAAAAAGGCAAAAAAGAGCTTTCCAATAGTCTTTAAAAACCATAGATTTTGGGATGAAAAGCCCGCACACTCCAAAAGAATGCCCGACAATAGCCCAACGTGATGAGGACAGAGCCCACACACGGGTCCTCCAATTTCGGACAGCCTATAGAGTCCCTCCTAAAATGCTTCTCAATATCTTTAATTAAATGCAAAAAATGGACAGGCCACAAAGGGTCCTACAAAAATTGGCTTTAGTTGAACAGCCCTTAGAGAGATCCTTCAAACAAAAATGCCGTCCACACCAACTTTATACTATAGAGACAACTCATAATTAAAAGGGTCCTCTGAAAACTTCGTTAAGGTTAACTTGTACTAATTTGGAATTCCCCGAACCACCCCCTCTTTCAGTACAGTTTTCAATAAATTTTCTCTCCATTATGAACCGCATCTCTCTGTCTCTCCATCTCCACTTATTATCCACAAAACGTTTACCGGATAACCGATCCTCCAAAATAAAGGCCCAAAATTTCCAGACCACAAATAAAAGCTGACTCGAATACTCTTTTGTGGTTTTTCGTTTGAAGAAGAAAAAAGAATTAATACTCTTTTGTGGCCTCATAATCAGTACTGAATGATCCAGTTGTGTTGCTTTGCATGGCCTTCCAAGAGTTCGACAAATAGATCTAATAATCTTGGTCTCGTGACTTTCAAAAAAACACAAGGGAAGAGTAATTCCAGTAGCTTCACCAAGCTTAATTTAAGAGGGAAAATGGCATGGTACATCCATGTTTTCAAAATGTGCACAAAAGTAAAATTAAAAAATCTAAAAAAGGGGCTCAACATTGGACAATCAAATCGAAATGGTCCACTGCAACTGTGGGTTCTTTTGATCAATTTTTTTGATCAGCAGTATTAATTGCACTTGGACAATGGAATTTGGCTTTGTTTGTTTTGGGGTCTAAAAACACCTGAGCACGGTTCCAATAAATCCCTAAATACCAATAAAAGCAACAGTCTTTTGAAAAATCAAAATTGTTCAAAGAATGAGGTAACATAGAGCTACTTGTGTTTTTTTTTTTTGAAGTGAGAGCTATTGTGTTTATGAATACTAAAAAGGAGCTATTTACATCATCCGGCCTAGCTTCAATATCAAGTACTATTATATATAAACCATTTTGAAGTTACTTCTACTAATCAACTACATGTGCATCTCATGTCCATTTATTAAATCTTGTAGGTAGTTAGAAGATGTTTGTCTGAAACTTGCATTACATAAGAGAGTAATTAATGTACAACTCAAATTTGTCTGTTGTGGCGGTGGTTTGACGGCGAAGGGCGGTGGGGCTGCTCGATCTCTGGTTGTCGATGGCGCCACTCTTTTTCTCCGCTGCCCCTTGGTGCTGTTGCTCATCTCTAGTTTCTTGGGCGGAAGGGGGTGGTGTGGTCGGCGTGCTGGTGTTGTTGTGGTTGGCGTTGGTGATGGCACCTCCTGCTTTAGTGGCAGCAACATCAGTTGAATAGGTTTAGAGCTACTTCCTGGCCGGTCCTGTCTGGGTGAAGAATAGCCCACTAGGTCCTACCCAAAGAGCCCATAGTCCAGTAGGTCCTCTTCATTATTTTGTTGACAAAAATACCCCTCGCAAAAAATAGGCGAATTGAGAGAGACGATCCAGCCACCACCACCACACCACCACCACCACGACCCCGCCGCCACCACCACCACCACCACTACGTCACAACTACCACCACCATGCCACCGCCACCGCCACCACCGCTACCGCCACCACCACCCCGCCGCCACCACCACAACGCCGCCGCCGCCACCACTACGTCACCGCCACCACCACCATGCCGCCGCCATCGCCACCACCACCACAACACCGCCACCACCACGTCGCCGCCACCACCACCACGTTGCCGCCACCACCCCCACCGCCACCATCACCACCACAACGCCGCCACCACCACCACCACCATAGCCGCCGCCGCCACCACCACGTCGCCGTCGCCACCACCACTACCGCCACCACCACTCCACCACCACAATTAACAGTGATAAAAATTAACAGTGTTAATTTTCGTCTAAATTCACACCCAATTAACAGTGTTAATCCGCCACGATTAACAGTGTTAATTTTCGTCTAAATTTACATCACAATTAACAGTGTTAATCCGTCACGATTAACAATGTTAATTTTCGTCTAAATTCACATCCCAATTAACAGTGTTAATACTCGGATTAACACTGTTAATTGTGGTGGTGGTGGTGGCGGCGGCGGCGACATGGTGGTGGTGGTGGCGGTGGTGGTGGTGATGATGGTGGAGTGGTGGTGGTGGTCATTGTGGTGGCGGCGATGGTGGTGGCGGCGTTGTGGTAGTGGTGGCGGTGGTGGTGACGTGATGGCGGCGGTGGTGGTGGTGGTGTAGGAGGTTATATGGGTTCATTTATTTTTAAACGTGGGTAAAAATGTAAAATACACTCCACAGGATCTATTAGGAATTGCACTATATAGAAAAAGGATCTAGTGGGCTATGAAATTGAAAAATAGGACCGGCCCAGAATTAACTCATAGGTTTAGGGTTTTTTGGTTTCTCTGGGTATGGGCTCGATCCATTAGGTGTTCGGACTTTGGGCCTTTAAGTGTGGGCTTCGGCTCTTAGGTGTGGGCTTTTGCCCTTTGGGTGTTTTCGGTTGTTTCTTTGCCGATCTCGGACTGGGTCTCGGACTGAGCAAATGATTATTCTTAGTTTTGTTAGGAATACGATGCCATTCTCCTTGTCCAATTGGTCTTTGTTACAATTTCAAATATAAATGAAACTTTTTTGCCTTTAAAAAAAAATTGTCTGTTGTGGAATTTGTGCCAATTTTTAATTTTCTCTCAATTATCAGTAATGTAAATTTAAAATAGAACGAAAACCAAAAACTCATAAAACCAGCATACTAAAGATAACAATAAATTAATTAACAAAAGCTACAATTATAATGTTCTTGACCTAGAATATCTAATCAAATTAAAAATACCAAAAAGTAATCATATTTTTAATTGCTAATATTTTCAGTATACCATGTCCATCTTGTTTGAGAAATCTCATTGTTTTATTAAATTAATTTTTTAAAATTATATACTCTTTCCATCCCATAAAGTTGGGTCCCTTATAAAACTGCGTGCAAATTTTAAAATCAAAATTAATGTATTTACTAAAATAATTTTTTTTTTAGCACCGTTCAAAAGATTTCATCGAGATCTATCAAACAAGGTCTATATTGCCAAAAAAAATCGTTAAGAACATTATTTTTAAACATAACAATTACACGTAATTTTATAGGAGACTTTATGGGACGAGAGAGTAAACATTATGAATAAAGGTATAAGTAATTAGACCAACAAACAATTGTGGATGTTTTTTTCTATATTAATCAATTGCTATTATCTCTCCTATAAAAAGTCGTACTCCCTCCGTCCCTCTTTTAAAGTCCAGTATTTCATTTTGAGCTGTCCCCTTAATAAGTGTCCATTTTGTAAAGTTAGTGGATAAAATTTGTTATATTTTCTATTTTACCCCTAAAAGTAGATTCTATTTTGAAAAGTTAATGAGTAAAAGTGTAATGATGATGTCTCCATAGAGGGTAAATAGGGAAAGTAGAGTTAAAAGTTAATGTAAAAGGTGTAATAATGATGTTTTCTTAATAAGTTGGAGTTACGAAGCGGGACATTTAAAAAGGAATGGATGGAGTAGTATAAATTAGAATAGTAATCATGGCTGCTGATTTTGCCACTCCCTTTTTTGTTAACGCCATACACTTGCAAGGGAGTGGCGTTAACAAAAAAAAGGAGTGGCAAAATCATTTCACAGTAATCATTTTCCTAATTACTCATCCTTAAAAAGTTATACACGGTAGAATGTTTATTTCTGAAAATGTCACCGCACCGACACAAAAGCCATGCTTGCGAAATGTACTTTACTCAACGCAGCTAAGCCAAGCCGAGCCGAGCCGAGCCGACTATCTTCTGACAACGCTAGTCGTACGTTGTCCCCACATCCAGCCTGTCCGAACTCGGAACTTCACCACAAACTCCACACTGACTTTAGTTCTCCCCTTGCATCTCCACCCTCCACGTGTCCACCCAACTCTTTTCTCTCTCATCCTTTTCCTCCCTCACGACTCCCCACTACCTCAAGATAAAAAAAGAAACAGAGAGAATCCCAAAGCAGAGAGAGAGAGAGAGAGGGAGAGAGGAAAACAGCTCTAGAGAGAGGAAAAGTAAACTCCCAAACCTCAACGCATCTCATCTGAACCGCGAACAAGTTTCGTCTCCTTTCTTCCAAGGAGAGAGAGAGAGAGAGAGAGCCATGGATTCGCAGATCTATGGCCTCTTCATTTTCATACTCCTCTTCACTTCCTCCGCCGCCGCCGCATTGTCCTCCAACCACCACCCGACCCCGAAGCACAAGACGCCGTCGTCTTCGCAGCCACCGACGAACAACTCGACGCCAGTCAACTCCAACTCGGTCCTGGTCGCCCTCCTCGACTCGCATTACACCGAGCTCGCCGAGTTAGTCGAGAAGGCCCTCCTGCTGCAGACCCTCGAGGCCGCCGTCGCCCGCCACAACATCACCATCTTCGCCCCCAAGAACGAGGCCCTCGAGCGCGACCTCGACCCCGAGTTCAAGCGCTTCCTCCTCGAGCCCGGCAACATCAAATCCCTCCAGTCCCTCCTCCTCTTCCACATCTTCCCCACCCGCCTCGCCTCCCACCAGTTGGACGGAGTTTTGCCTCACGAATGCAAGACCCTCTTCAACGACGAGCACGTCGATCCCCTCGACATGCCCAAGGTCGTCCGCCCGGACGACGTGGTTCGTCCCGACGGCGTCATCCACGGCATCGAACGCCTCCTGATACCTAGATCCGTGCAGGAGGACTTCAACCGGAGGAGGAACCTCCGGTCCATCTCCGCCGTCTTCCCCGAATCCTCTCCGGTCGTAGATCCCCGCACCAACCGATTGAAAAAAGCCGCCCCGGTTCCCGCCGGTTCTCCTCCGGTCCTCCCGATTTACGACGCGATGGCGCCGGGGCCGTCCCTGGCGCCGGCTCCCGCCCCGGGCCCGGGCGGGCCCCATGGCCACTTCGACGGGGAGAGCCAGGTTAAAGACTTCATTCAGACCCTGCTGCACTACGGCGGGTACAACGAACTGGCCGACATTCTGGTCAATTTGACGTCGCTGGCGACGGAGATGGGGAAACTGGTTTCGGAAGGGTACGTCTTGACGGTGCTGGCGCCGAACGACGAGGCGATGGCGAAGCTGACGACGGACCAGCTGAGCGAGCCGGGGGCGCCGGAGCAGATCATCTACTACCACTTGATTCCGGAGTACCAGACAGAGGAGAGCATGTACAATGCGGTGAGGAGGTTCGGGAAGGTGAGCTACGACACGCTGAGGGTGCCGTTCAAGGTGGTGGCGGAGGAGGCGGACGGGTCGGTGAAGTTCGGGGAAGGCGACGCGGTGGCGTACCTGTTCGACCCGGATATCTATACGGACGGGAGGATCTCGGTGCAGGGGATTGACGGGGTGCTTTTCCCGGTGGAGGTGCCGTCAACGCCGGTGACGAAGGCCGCGACGGTGGCTAAGGCCGTTGCCCCTCAGCGGAGAGGTACGGTTCTTTAATTAATACTCCTCCCGTCCCAAATTGCTAGTCTTTTTTCACTATTTCACCCTTTCGTTTAGACAATGCCAGTATCTATAGAATACTGATAGGTTTAATTTGATAGCTGACTGACAAATGGGGTTCTGTTTGGTGAATTTTCTGAGCTTCTCCGCTCCTTAGTCTTCCAGGCCTGGTTCGGGTTTCCAATAAATTTTCCGTATCTATCTCTCTCGTACTCATTACTCTAAAAAACCTCCCTCAAAATCCAAACCGAACAGGACCCTAAGTTTGCTCCATTGGACTGGTTCATACCAATGAAGATTTTAATGAAGCTTTTTCTTGAATTTGAGTTTCTCAATTGGACTGGTTCATACCAAACGAAGATTTTACCCAAATCTTTCCTCAAATCTGTGTAAAAACTGAGTCTTCTTCATGATTAGATTTTGCGTCCAGCGGAAGGCATATTCCGGTGACGTGATGAGGCATTTTGTGTTTTGTTAAATACTCCAGTAGTGGTGGTGGTGGACTGGTGGTGGTGGGTCAGATGGAAAATCATTGCCTCCCGCGTTTCTTTTCCGTTGAGCGCGTTCTTGTTTCCGTTATATTTAGCGTTAGGCTTTTTATTAGTGGAGATGACGAATTAAGCTGTATTTTGATTAGGATGCTTAAAAATGACTTTTGGGTCATTAATAGTAGTAGTAGAATCAATAATTATGTCATCATTTCTAATTTATACCAATTCAGGTAATCGTCAGTCAATTGGGAGGCCAAGTAATGCATTTTCTCTTCACAAAATACCTTTTCTAGCGATCTAATTAAGAAATACCGTAATGCTTGTAGGTAGCTATCGTGATCAATTTGTGAGCGGTGGGCTTTGATTAGATTAATTAGTCTGGTAATTTCTCTAAAGTAATGATAGAAATGGGTTTTGTCGGTGATTGGTATATTTAATCTCTCATGGGACCCGAAGACTTAATAGAACCCAACATGTGGGTTTTTTTTTTTTTTATTACTATAATTTTTCCCATCTCAACCCAACATGTGGTTGGGCCTGGCTTTAGGGTGAAGTTTTTGGGTGCCGAGCCCCGTCGGCAATTCCAGTCGTCTAGACGTGTCTTGGACGGTCCAAATTTTAGAGAGAGAGTGATTGGGTGAGAGGAGAGAGAATAAATCTGGACCGTCGGCTGGGATCGCCGACAGGTACCCGCTCGGCATCCAAGAATTCCTCGGCTTTAAGGGGTGTAGTTGTGACTACTGCTAGGTTGTAACATGTGAGAGAGAGGGGTCCATAAATTTCGCTTTCGTAATTGAATTTTATAAGGTCTGGATGCTGACAGGCTGACAGCTAGGTACAGCTTGTGCTTTTGTGAACACAAAGCTGGATCAAGTATCAAGCTTTTCCGTATCCCCAACTTCCATTGTCGACTACAGCCTGTGTTGACCTGTTTTCCCAAATAAGCCACATATAAAGTTTTTTTGATAACTCAAGGTGTCTGGAGTCTCCGGACCACCTCCCGTGCACCTCGACCGATCATACCGCCATGCATCTTATTATTTAACCCAAAATTGTTTCATGATTTCCATTTAGGACGATTTTTTTTTTTTTTTTTCCGTCTATCGTTCGTTTTCATGAACTGATCCGAATCTCATTGTGTATGACAGGGAAGTTGATGGAAGTAACTTGCGGAGTTCTGTGGGCTATCGGACAGGATTCCCATCTCACCGCGTGCCAATGATTTTTTTGTTCTCTTCATTTGTTTCTTGAAAAACCCCCAAAGAAAGAAGAATGAAACTCGGACGTTTCGTAAAAAAGGGTACGCGTACATAAACGTATTTCTTCGCGATCCTCATTTGTAATTCGGTTTAGGCGCCTCGTGTCCTAACCGATTCTTCCTCTCTTTTTTCTTTTCTCAGTTCAATGACGGGATCTGCTATTCCACTGGCCGTAGATTGAAGTGAACAGAAGGGCTTTTGTTTGTTACTCATATTTTGTTAATAAGTGCTGTAATTACATATCATTTTTTCATGTATTTACCGGTTCCGCCGACACTCTATGCAAAAACATCAATTATATGTGAAGAATATACTTCCCCTTTCAATCATCAGTTGGTGTGCTTTCTTCTTCTTTGCGATTTTTCCCATCAAAATATAGCATTTTTCTCTGTTTTTTTTTAAATTGTGTGTTTGGTGTATGCACGAAATTGACTTAAAAATTTGGTTCAGAGGTTTTATCAGGAAAAAGACAGAGCAGCTGTAGTGGTGAGGGTGAGGGGTGGTTTGGGTTGGGATTGTTTGATTTGTTATTAAAGCCAGCCGAGTAGGTAGTGTTTCACTCATCTAGGTTGCCCGAGTGGTTCGGTTGGATATCCAAACTTTAAGGTCCGGTTTCGGAACGCGAAATAAGTACTTATTTTTTAAGAAGGCAATTTCAAGTTTAAAAACGATGGGCTTATTGAAATCTAAAAATATGCACTATGAATCTTGTTTGAAAGATTCCATTGAGATCCTTAATACGGTGCAAAAAAAATTGAAAAGTTATTTTTCATTTACATTATTTTTGAGTTTGAAAATGTGAAATAAGTATTTATTTTTTAAGAAGGTCTCCCCGTTCCAGAACGATAAATAAGTATTTATTTTTTAAGAATACAATTTCAAGCTCAAAAATAATGGGTTTATTGAAATCTAAAAATATGCAATATGGATCTTGTTTGAAAGATCTCGATGGAATCTTTTATACGGTGCAAAAAAAAAAATCAAAAAATCATTTTTAATTTGCATTATTTTTGAGTTTGAAAATGTGAAATAAGTATTTATTTTTTAAGAAGGTGTTCTGGAACGGGAGTACTTCTCAAGGTTTAGAGTTCGATTTCTCACCGAATAAGTGGGGGGGCTGTGTGTGTCTGGTCTGGTTGCGCTAGCTCTTCCGAGATTTGGATTGCACGGTCGAGTTCATATAGTGGCCTGGCTATAGGGCTATTTCTCCGGATTAAAAAAAGTAGGTGGTGTTTCAATATAAGGATTGTTTGGTATGGGGTCTTCATTCATTTGGTGGTTTTTATATCATTGTCAATTGTTGGTGTTTGGCAAAAGCATTTTCTTTGGTGACAATTTTGTAAGTAGTAAGTACTTTTTTATCGGTAAAGCAAGGTTGCCACAAAATGTGTTTTATTAGGGGAAAATGACATTTCACAAGATTCGATGTGACGTGGTGAAAGTCTCCCTATGTAACGCGGTTTGGGACTGCTGCTGCCTTGTGAGAGGGGGTGATATATACCCGTCACATGAAATACTCCCTCCACGTGAAGTCACATGGAGTTCACTCCGTGATCGTGGAATTGAACTGGGATGTGAATGTTTATTTATTTATTTATTTATTTTTTGACTCCATAGATTTTGCTACAAAATGTTTTTTATTAAGGAAAATGAGATTTCACAAGATTTGCCCTGACGTGGTGAAAGTCCCCTATAAAACGCAGTGGCGGATCTAGGCTTACGTGGGGGCACATTATACTAATAACCTTGAGCAAAAATCTAAATTAAGTGCAAAGGTACAAGCTATGGAAAATGAAATTGTAAATTTCTTTCATTGGGCAAAAACCAAGTAAAGAAATGAAGGCCTAATTGTCCTGAACAATCAAGATATATATTACGAACCTTAAAAGAAAAGAATAAAAAGTCCTAAATTATATATGCAGCCCCAAATTAAAAGTCCTTTTAATAAAATGTTACTTTTGCCGTGTAGCCCTAAATTTAATTTATGATCAGGCGACGACCACAGAGACGAGCGACTGGCAACGACAAAGTAAATCAAGCGTCGAGCGAGTTCTTCACGTCGAGTTTTATGTGTGGGTTTCTCGTTCTCCCACTCATTTTTCCCAAAAAAACACACTCATTTTTAAATTTAAAAAAAACTATAAATTTAAAAAAAAAAAAAAAAAAGGGATGGGGTGGGGTGGGGTGGGGGCACGTGACCTCACGTGCCCCTTACTCGGTCCGCCCCTACCGCCTTGTAAGGGAAAATGATATATACCCGTTACATGAAATGTTCCTCCGTGACGTGAAGTCAGACGGGGTGCGCTCCGTGCTCGTGGAATTGAACTGGGATGTGAAATTTTTTTTTTTTTGGGGTCAAACGGAAATTTGTGAATGTTTATTTATTTGTTTGACTCCATAGATTTTGCGGGTTACTCTCATGTTCCATTTGTTTTCAACTAGTGGTACTGGCATATATAGAAATGCTTAAAGTCATGGCGGCTACTGAAGTGAAAATAACAGAACTGGTAATTAATAAAGACCTTGAAGCTATGTTCTGTGTATCAATTTCGGATGCATTCTTGTAAATTTATAAGTCTGAAACTTATTTCGGTATTTTTTTTACTTTTCGTAACTTATTGTTTAGCTTTTCGTCGTAATTTTAAGAGTTAATCGTTTGTCTTGACAAGACGAATCGGAAAGGTATAAAACATGGACTAATGTTGAAAAAATTCAAATAAGAAGGCATTTTAGACAAATAAGACAACTGTTTGATACTTTTTTCGTCTTTAGTGATTTTTTTTTGCTTTTGGTCATACCTTTATATTTTTTAGACTCCTCTCGTCTCTCGTCGAGAAGGATGATTAATCAAAAAAATATCACGCAAATCTAACAAAAATTCAGAAAAGACTAAAAAATACACAAAACGAAGAAAATAATTAAGTTTAAAAGAATGAGGCCATGTGTTTTGTTTGTTTGTTTTTTTTTTTTGGCTAGAAGATTTAAGGGAACATGCATGGGCGGTTCCAATGCTATTTGAGGGGTTCAAGTCAACCACTGGTTTCAAAACACACCCACAATATATTTACATGTAATATAGGCTCCGTTCTCTTGAACTCAATTTAAACTTAACTTAAATTTGGGAGTTTTGTTCTTATTTGAATTTTGTCTTCTTTTTTTTGTGCTAAAAAGTGGTTATTTCTCAAAATACTTGGGCAAAAGTAAAAAATTTTACTTTCCCGATTCCTCTCGTCGAAACGAATCAATAGCCCACAAAAATTTGATGCAAAACTAACAAATGCGAAAAAAATTCAAATAAGGATAAAACTCCCAGATTTAAGTTAAATTCAAGAGAACGGGGCTTAGTTTTTCTTTAGTATTATCGGCACTGAAGCACTGTATGAATTATTCAAGTGAATGAAACCTCATTTAAATTTTAGTAACTAAAAAGTATATAGCCCGAAAAAACCAAAATAACCAAGCCCGATAAAATTTTGCAGCCTATAAATACTCTTCTTATCTTTGGAAAAACATTACAGTCTCTCCGGTTCAGAGAAGGTTAAGGGGGTTTTCGTTTTGGGTTTTTCGGTTCAGTCGATTTTGCCGATTACTCTGTTTAGTAGGTTCATTTTTCGGGTGATCAATGTTTGTTAGTATTTCGTTAGGAGAAATTTTTCGGTTCAAAGTGGGTATATCCCACGTGGTATCCGCTCGGCACGTTTCGACCGTCACTTTGGTTGGAGTGTTTGACAGCTTTACACGGGGTTGCTTTATCATTGTTTGTGGTTGTTTTAGTTTAGTTTCCTTTTAGTTCTCGTGAGTCCTGTTCGTCCGTGTGTGTATAGTCTCTATTTCTGTCATGTTTATGGCTAGTTAGGCTGAAGAAAGGGGACAGGGTTCTCTAGGCATGACAATTGGCCCCGCCCCGTCCTGAACGGGGCGGGTTTTTCACCTCATTTTCGGATATAGGGGTCGGGGTAAAAAATCTAAAACCCGGCCGGGTTCAGGGTGAAAGTACCCCTCCCCGAACCCGGCCCGACATACCTGCCCCGACATTACCCGCCCCCGCCCCGAATTGTATTTATATATGAAATTATACTTTTATTACTAATCTAATTATCATTATACTAAAATTTTAATATTTTTATCGTTTTACTAAAAAAATCTTCTAATCTTAGCTTTATATTTCACCATTATATTAAAATATCGCTTTATTTATAATTATTTTATTTTATGTTAATAATTTTTTTAATTTCTTAGGGAGCGGGGCGGGTAAACCCGTTCCCCGATCGGGGTGAGAACGGGAGTACCCAAAAAATACCCGGGCGAGGTCGGGGGCATGTAATAATTTTTGAATCGGGCTCAGGGTATGCAAAAACTCGCCCCGCCCTGCCCCATTGCCATTCCTAGTTCTCTATGGGCTCTGCTCTGCTAATAGTTTGCGTCGCCTCCCCAAGGAGGCCGAGGGTAAGGGTATTGCTCGTCCCCAACACATGGATACTTCTATTCGTCAATGATTATGGAACGGGACCTTGTCGTGGACATGTTTGCAGATGATAAAAAGGGTCTGTTCCAGTTTCTTTAAAAAAGAACTTTTAGAAAAAGAAGATAAAATTTCAAGCTAAAAAATTATGTGTTTACGTAAATAATTTTCCTACCAATATGGATCTTATTTAATAGATCTCATTGAGATCTTTTAAACGGTGCAAAAAAAATTAAAAAATTATATTTCATTTTTATTATATTTGAACTTGAAATTACATTCTTTTTGAAAAAGAAAGTTTAAAAAGACAGCGAAACGGCTTGTCTTTGATTGGGTTCGGCTTCGCGGGCTACTAACCATTCCAACGAATAGTATTGTAATATAGGAGTATTTTTTTCCCCCGACAATTTACCATATTAAGATGAACGAGTTCGCTCGGTTCGGCTCATTTAATAAACGAGCCTTCGACAAAAGCTCGCCTCTTTAAGTGAAGTTCGGCTCGATTAAAGAGAATTATTTGGTAAATAACTAAACTCGACTCGTTACGGCTCGAACTCAAAATTTTGACTCGTTTAGTAAACGAACCGAGCTCGAACTCGACGAAGCTCGGCTGTTTACAGCCCTATTTATCAGACATCTCAAGTACTACATGTAAAACCACGACATCTCAAGATGAACGTGTTAATTTTGTCTAGTAATAAGAGGTACATAGCTGGCCTCTTAAAGATGAGCGTGTTAATTTTGTCTAATATTATAAGACGTACATAGCTGGCCTTTACTTTGTTTTGCATCTACTTGGTTATCAATGATTTGAGAGATCCTTCTGTTTGACTTTTTGCTTTATACTAGTACTAGTTCTCCATGGGAAAGAGACCAGGACTGGTGAGTTTTGGAGGAGGGCAATAGGATAATTTTTTATATACCAACTTACCGAGGCAATTGCTGACTAAGGAGAGGCAGACTAGGTGAGTTCTTGTAAACTTAGCTTATTTTTTTGTTTTGTGTGTTTTATTTGTCTTTTCTGAATTTTTACTAGATTTGTGTGATATTTTTTGGATTAGTCATCCGTTTTGATGAGAGCAATCGAAAAAGTATAAAATTATGACCAAAAGCAAAAAAAAAAAAAAAGTTCACAAGAGACAAAAAAAATAAAATCAAACAGCTGTCTTATTTAAAATTTTTCAACATCCGTTCATATTTTTATACTTTTCCGATTCGTCTCGACGAGACGAACGATTAACCCCAAGAATTAAAAATATCAAACAGCTGTCTTATTTGTATAAAGTGCCATCTTATTTAAATTTTTTTCAACATCCGTCCATATTTTTATACTTTTCCGATTCGTCTCGTCGGGACGAACGATTAACCCCAAGAATTACGAGGAAAAGCTAAATAAAAAGTTACGAAAAATAAAAAAATACCAAAATAAGTTTCAGACTTAGAAGTTTACAAGAATGCAACCTGAGTGTTAACCTGGATTAAAGTTATCCTCCAAACAGTGGATGGAGGGACCTTGCTGTGAGTTTCTTGATTAACTCAGGTTCCGGCCAACTTATGCGCACCACAATTAATTTTGGGCGTTAATCCCACCGTCCACTAGTGGGGGACCTAATTATTTTTCCTATTTCTCTCGTTGAGAGAAACGATTAATTCCAAAAATTGCGATGAAAAGCTAAACAAAATTACGAAAAGTAAATTTTAATCAAAGCATACCGAAGACAAAAATATTAATGTGAACTCACACCAATTATCACTAGACTATCAATCTACTTGCACTTAGATTAAATTTGAAATTACCCAAAGAAAAAGGCTTTGCAATAGAACTGCGTGCCCCAAAATGGACTACCCTCTCTTTTTTTAAGAGAAAATTGGCATTGGATTCTTCAATGCAATAACTGCTAACTTCACAAAACAAGAAAATTGCAAAACAGCTAGCCTTTTATTTTCTCTCTTAAAAAAAGCTAAGGAAACCAACGGTCACGGGATCCACTCCGGGTTTGCACGGATGATTTGAGCTGTTTAATAATTAAAAAAAATTGAGTAGACTTTTGAAAAATCAGTTCAATTCGATATGTGAAGGTACTCGATCCAACCCTGAAATTTGAACAAAAAAAATAAAAGATTAGATCGAATACTTACACATAACTGATTGAGATAATTTTTCACGAGGCCCACTCGATTTTGTTTTTAAAAATTAAACGACTCGAATTATCCGTACGGGATCCGGAGGCCGGAGTAGACCCCGCTTGCCCGTCAGTTTCCATAGCAGCTTTGTTTCTCTCTATTGTCGATATTTTTGGGATTGTCTCCAGAGACAGAGAGAGTACCAGAGGATCACACAGGTGAAAACAGCCTGGCTAAAATCAGATGGCATGTTGCCTTCAATTATTGATAGAGTGGTAGACTGGACCACCAAGCGGTGTTTTTCAGTTCACGTTTTAAATAGTACTTCCCCAACTCAAAATGGGTATTTTTCTTACAACTATGTGTCCCGGTCAGCTTGCGAGCACCGCGATTAATTCTGGAGCCCTGAAGTTGATGGCTGGGTGAACCCTCCAGTAGCTCTAAAATTTGGAATGTTTAGGCTCCGTGAAATTCGAATATACTTTATGGAGGACAAACACTTGTGAAAAACTCAGAGATCCTTGGCCAAATCCACTTGGTAACCCAAAATGGGTATTTCATTTCAGTTTCTTTTATTCTTGTCTTGTTGCTTCGAATTACAATTCTTTTTTCATGGAAGGGGGATTGCATACTTGCATTATTGGGCTGTAAACGAACCGAAAACATGAGCTTGAGCTCGGCTTGAGCTTTAATGAGTCTAGTCCTTAACGAATTGAGCTTAGTCATTTACTAAACGAGCCTCTTTAATCGAGTCGAGCCCCCCTTAACGAGTAGAGCTTCTGTTGAACGAGCCGAGCTCATGAGCTGCTCGGCTCATTTACAACCCTACTTGCATAGAAAACTTGAACAAGCTCGACTCATTTACAACCCTACTTGCATAGGAAAATTGTACTGGTTTACCAAACTCTAGTGAGAAGGTAGAGCGCCTTGCTTTAAAGTAGTTAGTTGACCCGGATAAAAAGTCATCTCCTCTTACGATACCGTAGGTGATAGTATAAAATTACCATCCATTGCGAGATCCGATTTGCTGATTCGAATTTCTTGTTTTACGTCTCAATGCGTTTATCACTCATGCGAAAATTCAAGTAGATCAGACATCGTATTCCTCTAAACGAATCATACTTGGCCCAAGAGGAATAAATACTGAGATATTTTTCTCGTGACAATTAGGATTTTGACCAAGCATTTTTCAATTTACGATCGATATGACTTTCTCTATTGATAATTTGACATTAATTAAACTAGGATCTACAATACGAACAGTTTGGATCATTGAATATGAATCGTGTTGAATCTCATTTTGGGTCACTTAAGCAATCATATGAGGATTTTAGTTAACCTCAATTAAGGGAGGATCTTGATGAGTTCTCTTTCTGTCATTTTTTACATGGTAAGAGACGGTCTGATGGTATTTCTTTGTGTGATGCCCCGCCACTGGGAGTTCCAGTAGTTGTCGATCGGTCTAAGGGCGGTTGAGACCTCAGTCGGGAGTGATCCCACATCGCTTGGTGAAGTGTAAGTTGTGTGCTATAAATAATAAAGTGTCATCCTACCTTGTATAAGGCCTTTTAAAACCTTGAGGGCACCAAAGCCCATTGGAGCTTCACAGTTAAGCGCGCTCGCTCTGAAGTATCAAAGGTAGGTCTTGGGGCGGCCTCACCTCACATGGTGAACCATGTGGTCCATTTTCGCATCATCGACTAGGGTCGGTTAGATTGAGTTTCTTGCATGTACTCGGAAAAAAAAAAAAAAAACTTGCAAGTATTTAGCATGACATAAAGTAGAAACATAGAAAACATCTTAACAGATATTCCATCCCCTGGAAATAAGAAGAAAAATGACTCAATCCAACAATTTTATTTTATGATGTATTAAAGAACAGTAATTCACAAGACACAAATAGACTAAAGAATGATACCAGTCTTTCACCACAGCCTCATAGTTCTGGTGATCAAAATAAAACAATGACAAACATAATTCATATTAACATGTGGATACCAGTTCATATATCTTTTCAAAACTCACACACTATTCACAACAGAACACAAATGGAAAACTTGAAAAGACTTTCAAAACTTATAAACACAAGTTTTAGAACACTCCTGCATTCAACCTCCAACGGCAACTTCGGCGGGCTGGATCTCCGGACCCGATAAAACCATACCGGGACCATTACATTTGTCGGCATCCATTTCTGTCTCGTCTTCAAATTCACCAGAATTCACTAACTGCTTTTGGCTTTCTTCCACCGCTTCTCCCACACTGGTTTTCTGGTCTTGCCTTTCTTCTTTTGCAGTCGTCTCTTTTATTAACTCGACTGGCTTTCCTTCCGCTTTACTGGCAACAGACTCCCTAGACTTCTTTATTGGCTTCTTTGAAGCAGCAACACTCTTATCAGACTTTGCTCGGATAACTCTTGGTGTCTTTGCCTGTTCTTGGTCGTTACCTTCAGAGGATACATTTGTTGCAGCACTGGAGAGGTCCTTGTTCCTTCCTAGCTTTGGAGATATTGGACGTGTGGTCGGTATCTACAAAATCAACATACACAATTAAAAGAAGAAAAACAATATGGTTGGCCAACATCCCCAGACCCCAAACCATGCAGTGGCCAGGAGCCTCAAGCACTGGCTTTCTCGTACTTAACTTGAAAAGCCATACACCCAATTAGTACCCCTTAATTATGGGTGTTTTGGAGAGTTGATTGAATGATAATCTCAACCAGAATCCAGTAACATATGTAGGCTTAGAAGTGCTAAACATTGGGGAAGCAAAGTAAAGGAAACCTACTCATTGCAAACTTCTTCTTATAGTGTCAGCTCAAACATTTAGATGAGTTGGTGGTTAACAAGAATAGGCTCGAAGAAGGAAAGAGCATATCTAGACGTTTTATGAAGTGTCAACACCCCACTTTCCCCACTTACAAAATGAATTTGATTTTTAGCAAGTTACTTACAGAATCTCGAATATAGCTTGAAAGCTATTTTATTTGACTTACGCAGTTCGACTAGATATCAAGTGTCGACTGTCGTCCCTTAATTCTTTTGTAGATGACAACTAATACTAGGATACTTAATGTCCTAGCCAAAATTAGTTCCTTGCTTTCCTGAGTTGCACGTTGTGAGCATAACCAGTCGACCAGGGTAAAGATATTTATCATGGCTTCAGTTTGAACTGAGATGCCATTGAACACCATCCTGGAGCCTTTAATGCCCAAGGGAGATAGTCCTTGTCCTTATGACCAATAACTAAGTTAATCTTATAACCAAGTGAGTGTCAAAATCTGCAAGCAAACACCTAGAAAACTCACTTGTAAGACATTAACGCCAAGAAAAAACAATCAGCCAACTTCCTAGTACATGATCGATTAAAACACTCTCAACCCAATGGATTGGATTTGATGCCACCTCCCACAGAATTTTATGACGCAAAAGAAATACCTTATTAAGGTAGTAAAAGTACAAGGCAAGCGGCAAACTGTGGACAATTTCTCAAACTTTCCAGCCATATATCTTGACCTCATGTTATACAGTATGGCTTCATATGAGTCAACTTTTGTTACAGGAACTCGTTGATGGTAAAGTGTGGACATGTCCAAGTGTCAGATTCATCTAATCCCCATGTCGAATGTGTTGATTCATCAATACATTTATCGTAAGACTAGTTTAAATAGTGTTTACAATGTTCCATATGCTATTTCATGCATAATACAAGAACTAAATGCATACTTATATGGTAAAGTTGAATATGCTTCCAAAGCAAGTGTCTTAACGAAAATGTTGGACAATATATGATAACAAATACCATTACCCAACTGTTGAGGGTCCGACACGGGTATTTTTATACATCTACAAGAGTGAGTCAGCTAAGAGCATTTCTTTTAAATTCTGTGTACGTGCTGCGGTATAGCCGTATAGGCACTTGGAGATCTTCCTTACAAAAGGTAAAGAATTACTACAGGGACAAATTCTGACTCCATTTCAGAGACAATCCAATCAGCGAGAGAGCATAAACAAATTAAATTAGTTGATTTTTTTCTAGTGCTCATGAAAAACCTTTCCGGTGCTACCATGTTAAAAACACAGTTCCTGGTTAATACAAGAAAGAGCTATTATAGAATTACCCTGTTTATAAACATCCATGAAACCTTAATAGTGAGAAGTGCTACAACCAACCGTATCTATTTCCATGGCAATCTAAGTGCTACACCAATGATGAGACGTTATTTTTTGGCCATGAAAGCTTATGACTTAGATGGAATATCATGGATCGGTCTAATTTCGAACAGATCACATGAGAGTAACACTTGTTGAGAAAAAAAAGAAGAAAGTTGCATGATTGGACAAATGCCAAACAATATACTGCTCTAGAACTGCGGAGGTGTTGCCAGAAGTCTCTCACCTCCAACTCCTGTCATCATAGATATAGGCCTCTCCGTGTAAACAATAAGCAAAAAATGTAATATTGCGCAACGACTCATGTATTAGCAAGTTACTCCAGACAAACATGAGAAAGTCCTTTACTGAACTAGTGAACTCAATGAAAATATGTTCTTGAAAAATCTTACACTTCGAAGCTTGAACACTGCGACTTGTAAGGGTTCAGCCTAAATCACTAACTTCCATAATACATGTGCGCAGGCATCCCACCCACAAATTCAAAATTATAAATATGGCTCCGATGTCCCTTTAGTTATGTTTTATTTACTTTTTCCTGCAATTGGGAGGGGAGCAGGTTCAATGCAATCAGTTATAGATGCAACATAAAGAAAGTGAGGTAATCTTTTGCTCAAGTGTAACCATAGGGAGAGACTCTAGCAGAAAACAACTCCCCGTTTTTACTCTATTGAGAACCTACATACTGCTTTGGCAGTTCAGATAACCAATTCAGAAGGAAAACTATGAAAAGAACTGTAAATTTCAACAACTAACATGTCCCGTTAAACTGCAATTTGCAAGGGGAAAAAATCCATGCTCAGGTTGAATGGGCTCTTTAGCAACTTTGTTCTATTGAATAGAAAAAAAGGGAACAAAAAGTCTACCTTTTTAAGTTCAACTTTTGGAGGGGGCTCTTTATAGAAACTTGGCAAGGGTGCAGCTTTAAATTTCAGGCTCTTCCTCAATTGTTTTATCTCTGCCTCCTGGTTTTCCTGCATATGATCCGAAAAAGAAACTGAATTCGTATAAAAAGAACAAGATCAGAACTGAAGAAAAGACAAAAAAAAACAACCTCTAAGCGAGTCCCACCTTTGATTTTTCTTGCCAGGTACTCTTTTCTGCTTCCCTTGCATGTATTTTCTCCTCTAGCTTTGAAAAGAACTGATGAACAAGATCAAAATTTCCTAATATGTTCCATGTATAAAAATCCCATAAAAAAGGTGATCAAATGAAAGGATGTTAATTATCCCACCTCTTTTCTCTTCTCAGCACGTTCGTCCAACTTGAACGAAAATACAGAGCCACTACTCCTTTGCTGCCCACCAGGAGCGGCATTTCTGATGATTATACAGAAAATCGTGACCAACATGAATGAAAAGATAACCATTTAAGATATGTCCTATCCTATGAAAGGGGTAAGCACGACTGTAAAATAAACTCTTAGAGAAGAATAGTACGATGATGTAGTAGAGCGGGCATCATCATTCTCTTTGGTTGCAAATGCAGCTTTAACTTGTTCTGAGTCTTGATCAAGTGACCTGCAGAAAAACGAGGTTTGTATGACTATAAGCAATTAAACACGTACAAATAAAGGTGTCTTCAGAATATCTATTTCCAGACAAAATTTTCAAGGAAAATAGTGCAATAACAGAGGAATTTCTTAACCAAAAACAAGATTTGAAAAGTCTTATTCTCATTGAGTGTGACTCACAATGGAACTTCGGATTGAGGCAACTTCACATCTCCATTTCCAGAACCAGATTTTCCATACTGTTACAAATGAACATACGCAAAACAAACATTAACAAAGATTATTGAGTAAAAAGAAAGGCCAGAAAAAGGCCATCAACATAAAATCTTACCATAGGCTGCTGAGTGCTTGGAAGGGATGCTAAAGTAGTCCGCCGAGTGGAAGCCCCACCATCATTTTCCTTTGAGCTTGGTCCTGTGGAATTTCGCCTATTAGTTGGATTCGAACGGGACCCATTTGAAGATGAAAACTCAGACTTCCCCCCATTCACTCTGGTACTTTGAGCATCAGCTTTCACCGGGTGCCCGTCAGCGCTCTTCTTCATGACATCAGAACGAAGTCCCCTCGCTGGGAAAGATAGACTCTGAGTAATACTCCGCCTTGTGTTACAAGCAAGTGGAGCTGTGGCTTTCGAATTAGGCCCATCTTTGGCCACTTTACTGCCTTTTAAACTACCATTGTTTGGTGCTTTTTTCGAGGGATTTGAAATTCTACTTTTTGAAACAGAAACTGATGGTTTGACCACAAGTCCAGATGAATCAAGACCTTCTTCACCCTTCAATGCATTTTCAGAAGTGACTTTTACATCCAGAACCTTCTCACTTTCATCAACATGATGCTCCTCTTCGTTTGAGTCCAATTTCTCAAGAACACCACTCTCATCCTCCACTGAAAGCCCGTTTTCCGACTCCATCACCAATCTTTAACAAGGAAAAAAGACAAACTCCCTCAGCAACATACTAAGATCAATGGATCAAATGCATAATCCAAGATTCCAAAGTCTTTCATTCGTAATCCCTCCGTCCCGCAAAGATAAGTCACTACAGAAAGACGTGCAACTTTGAATACGAAAAGTAAAGTAGTTCCGTGCATAACTTTTGAAATTTCATTGCGCTGGATTAAAGATCTCAGTTAGTTCTTCGATCCGAAAATTGCACTTCTTTTCGCAGTGAGTACCCTTTGCGGGACAAAGGGAATATAAGGCTTTCCTCCCTATGTTATTGTTCCACAATTTCCGAGGAAATTTCCGAGGAAATGAGTGGAACGAACAAAACCCAGTCAGCAAATCCGTGCTTTCAAGTTCCACTTCATGTTAAATTCAATAATTCACAACTGCTTTCACTTCCCACATGCTCTTTTCTACCAAAAAATTGGGCAGAACACATCAAGAAAACCCAAACTAAACCAAGAAAAGTTCAAGAAAACATCACTTCCTCCATTAACTCAGAACCAAATCAAGAAAACATCAATTATAGTTGAAGATCCAGCGCAATTCAGTAACATTTCAAAGATCAGACCGGGAGCAAAAGAATTGAAAAGGTACACAAAAGCCCTTGTGAGAAAAAAACATTACCTGGTTTATGCGTTGTGGGTGTGGATTAGGGAGTTGTTGGAATAGCCGTCCTGAGGATGTGGGTTTCTGCTTCGGTTGAGAATGATGGGCACTCCAGTCCAGTAGTAGTATTATACGTAACACTCTTCAACTCCAAGGTAAAAAGAGTGATCGGTGATTTTCTGGGTGGACAAGTACCAGACAGATCGAGGGGTATTCCATAGAGAAAAGAGAGGGGCGTGGACTGTAATCCCCACTGTCTTAGGACCCACGCTCATTCCCATAACTGCTCAAATCAATCTCTATCACTCACCAAAAAAATCTCTCTTGTACAGTAATAACTTAAAAAAAAAACCCTCTCATTTATGTTGGGTTTCACTTTCATACGTTGGGGTGTTCCAACTAGGGATGTAAACGAGTCGAGCTTAGTCATTTACTAAACGAGCCTCTTTAATCGAGTTGAGCCTCCCTTAACGAGCTGAGCTTTTGTCGAACGAGTCGAGCTTCACTCGGCTCGTTTACTAAACGAGCCGAGCCGAGCCGAGCTCGCGAGTAGCTCGGCTCACTTACAGCCCTAGTTCCAACTAACCAACGAGTTGTGGATCACCACTTTTTAGTTTTATCCTTATTTGAATTTTTTTTGCATTTGTTAATTTTGCAACCAAACCTTTATGTGTTATTGGTTCGTCTTGGCGGGTGGAATGGAAAATTAAAAAATTATATGACTTTTACATAAGTATTTTTTGGAATATACAATAAAAAATTCAAAAAATTGAGTTTTCGAGTTTTTTCTTGAATATTTTCTAAAATACTTGCGTAAAAGTATTTTTTTTTTTTCTGATTCATCTCGTTGAGACGAACCAATATTACATAAAATGTAAACTCTATAAAATTGTGTGATTGTAGGACGACCCGAAGCACGACGTGGCGGTGCTTTGGAGTACTATTGAATAATTTCCTTCTCTCTATGAGTGATTATTCAGCTTTCTCCTAGATTATTCGATCTTCTAGGAGCACTGCAACGTGAGCAGGTTTACATTTGTGGTAGGGTATGTAAAGGTGATTCTTTTCTACCTACATTGTGGTGAAATTTACCCACTTTGTGTTGTACCTCACCACAAGACAAGACAAAAAGATAATTTTTTTTTCCCTTCATTTCTTTTTCTTTTTTGTAGGCTCCAAAAAGGCTGTAAGGATGGTAAGTTTACTCTTTCATACGGAGTAGTATTTTTGTAAAGTACATTTTACACTCTTGCATTTTTCACTTTGCAGGGTATTTCTAGTAGTGAAAAATTTATAGATTTTTATTTATGGTTGAAAAGTTGTTAGGTGTTTCTGGTGGTGAATAAGTTTTTGAGAAATGTCAAGTTGTTGATAGGTTTGTGAGTAGAGTTACTGTAGCAAAACAGATTTTTGTTGACAACTTTTTGTTAGTGAAAATGAGATGATAAAATGCTGGAACTTTTTTTTGTTAGTGAAATCGAGATGGTAAAATGCGTAAAGATTTTAGTGTTTTTTGTCAGTGGAAACGGGGCTTAATCACTTTGCCTCGCACTTTCTGCCAAGTGCCAAGTATAAATGTTCCCCCTTTGCAGTTAGATTCGGGTAGTTTTGTCCTTATTTAATTTTTTTTCGTATTTGTTAGTTTTGCGTCAAACCTTTATGTGTTACTGTATATTGGTTTGTCTCGACGAGCGAAATCGGAAAAGTAAAAAAAAAAACTTTTTGAACTTTTTCTTGAATATTTTTCAAAATATTTGTGTAAAAGTTGTAATTTTTTACTTTTCTAATTCTTCTCATTGAGACGAACCAATATTACCAAAAATGCAAACTCCATAAAAATGTGTAATTCTAAAGTGACCCAAAGCACGACATAGCAGTGCTCCGGACTATCGAATAATTTCACCACCATATAGGAGTGATTATTCAGCATTCTGGGAGCGCTGCCATGTGAATCATGTGATTATTCAGTTCCCTTTTCTAGGTAAGCACATTGTGGTGGAATATACTATAAAGGTGATTCTTTTCTACCTGGTGGAATTTACACTTTCTTATTTTTCCTTCATTTCTTTTCTTTTTCATACGCTCCATAAAGGCTGTTAGCAATCTTAGGCCCCGTTCTAGAATACCTTCTTAAAAAATAAGTACTCATTTTATATTTTTAAACTCAAAAATAATATAAATAAAAAATATTTTTTTGATTTTTTTTGCACCGTATAAAATTCAAATAAGATCCACATTGTATATTTTTAGATTTCATTAAGCCTATTATTTTTGAGCTTGAAATTGCTTATTTAATAAGTACTTAAAACCCGTTTTAGAACGGGGCCTTAGGATGGTAAGTTTACTCTTCCAAGGAAAAGTTTAACTTTTCCGGAGAAAAATTTGAGTGAATCCTGACCATTTATTACAACAATGGACGGATGGAGATTGGATGTGTTTGGTGTTTTGCACAACCGTTATGTGAGCAGCAGCTTTGTTTACACTCTTGCATTTTTCACTTTGCCTCGCTCTTTCTGCCAAGTATAAATGTTCCCTTGCAGATAGATTCCGCTAGTTTCTATCTCGAGAAATTATAATTAAGTTTAGGAAATTGATTTTCGCACTCCACTTTTTATTGATGGCGCTTCAATTTTAACGTAAAGTTACTAGTAACTTCATGAACAAAGTGGGGCGCCATTGATAAAAAGTGGAGCGCGAATATCAATTTCCTTAAGTTTAATGGTCTAGATTTAAATAATTTACTATCATGAAAACTAAAAATTGTTGTCGACCTCAATCAATCTAAGATTTGAAGGCAGAATTATCGTCCCTCTTCTCTCATGTTTTCCACCTCATTTTCCCTATGGAATATTTTTCTCTGCACAAGTTTTGAAATATTTTCTCGGATGATGATAAACCTTCCTCGTTTTGTTTTTCAACAAAAAGTGTCCCTATTTATTTTGTCTCAATAAATTAACGGGTACTTTTTTTTTTTGAAAGTGTAACTATTTTTTTTTAGTACAATGACCATGTTACTTTTTATTATGAAAATGACAACAAAAAATTAACCATGTGTCTTTTGCGATAGGAGTGTCCGCGATATATGTACTTTAAAGACCATAAATGTACTTTTTTTTTTCCTTACAGGAGCGTTGTTTGCGATAGATGTGAGAGAATCTTTTAGACTATGGATTTTCAGTCTACTTTTCATTACCAATTTTAGAGGCTAATGTGAGATTAAGGTTACGTTACATCAAATGCTAGTCTTCATCGCTGCAAAAAGTAGAAAATCAGTTGCATCGCGTATCTCTTGTTCTCGCACGGGAGCCAATTTTTTGTTTTGTCCTTATTTAAATTTTTTTGGCGTTTGTTAATTTTACGCTAAATTTATATGTGATATGAGAGAGTAAGGACGAGAGGAATCAAAAAATTAGAAAATTATGACTTTTACATGAGGATTTTGAGAAATATCCAAGAAAAAGTCAAAAAACTAACTTTTTGAGTTTTTCTTTGGATATTTCCAAAAATACTTGTGTAAAAGTTAAAATTTTTTACTTTTTCGATTCCTCTTGTTCTTGCTCACCCATATCACATAAAAGTTTGGCGTAAAACTAACAAATGCAAAAAAAAAATTGAATAAAGACAAAACCAAAAAAATATTCTGCATAAGTTAATCAGTAACGTAAACAACTGAAAGTCTGAAACTGATAAGAGTTTCTAACAATGTCACCGACTACTTTTTAAATGCTTTCTCAAAAGTTTTTTTTTGGTTGTAATCACGCACATCTTCACCTATTCTGTACTTCAAAATGTTATTGTTCCCATGTTGATTCTATTTTCTGCACTTGTTAACTATCTTTACAAATTCTTTTTTGAGATTTTTGTAGGAACGATTAGTATTTCGAAAAAAGATAAAAAAGAAAAGAAAAGAGGAGAGTTATCAATTCATAGAGAAGGGAATTGAAATGTATTTCACTTGTTACAATGAATAAGTTTTGAAATTTTGTATCTGAACCTCATTTTTCGGGTTAATTTAACTTTCAACATGTTTAACGAAAAAATGTATAAAGAGCCCATTTTTGCATTTTGCTTTGAGCCCCCCTAATTCGTGGAAGCAGGAGGGCTGCTGTGCACATCTCACTGTCCGTCTCAGCAATCAATGGTTCGGATTTTAGAAGAACTTTTTTATAATACAGACCGTCCAAAACACTTTTGGACGATGAGATTGAGGCACTGTTACACGCTGTTGTGATTTGCGATCTCAAGTCCGGTGGTGACAAGGGAAAACCAATTCTTAATTATGAAGCTCAATTAATCATCGAAATAGAGTTGACCAAGCTTTTGATTAGGCTTGAGAACAACCATAATGCATATCCATATGAGCTGGCTGTTAGATAAAAGTATATATAATGCAATCAACACGGTATGTTGATTTAATTAGTTAGGTTGGATGTTAATTCTTTAATAACACCTATCATATAGATTCATGTATATGAGGCAGAGGCAGGTTGGCTGTTTTTGTTTGGAGTAATAAGAACCTCTGCAGTCCCTCAAAGGGTATCTGACCGGACAATTTGTGCATGGCATCAGAGCTTATAAGATTTACAATATAGATGTGCATCGAGAACATATCGGTCGATTTTTTTAGCATGACTATTGATCTTGATGACGTCAAAGAAACTAACTGTTCCGATCATTTCCTAGAAAGACCCACAAAGGGCCGTGCTGACCAACCCGGTCCCTTTTGAGGGACTAGAGAGCAGCACAACCCTTTGTGTTGTTCACCTAATAATACCCATATATACGTATTATGAATAGTATCAGCAGAAAGATGTGATCACTCCAAATCTTCAAATAGAAATCGGTTGGTCAAGGGGACTTAAGGGGTTTTCTTAAGATTTCATGTTTGAAAGCTCCCACGAGCTATCAGCTTCTTTGTCGCTAGTTCGTTACGAGATTTTGCTCTGTTTTGAATTGGGTCCTCCTCTAATACTGGATGATGATATTGGTCCCCAAAATTAGTTAAAGTGTGCGTAAGTTGACCCAGACACTTGAGTTATAAGAAGAAAATAAAATCTTCAAATAGATAAAAGCTAGAAAAAATAAAGTGCATATATCTAGCCAAATGGAACTTCTTGAATTACATAGCAATCTTTGACTTTGAAGGATTAAAGCAAATTACTAATTAATGGTTCCTGAATCCATCATGTTCTAACTTCTTTTTCTTTGCTAATCATCATGTTCTAACTTGAGATGCCATTGATAGTCCTACCTGGAGTTAGGGGAGCTGTTGACCCTTAAAGGGACAGCAGTCTATTGTCTCGGCCAAGGGAACCGTGCTCCGGTCTTGCTCCAATGATCGGAAACGTTCACTTCATAAAGCTCGTCGAGTTGAACAAGTATTCAAAAAATCAGCTCGATCGGATATCATTAAATGACTAATCGAAACCTTTTTGTCTTGAAAAGAATGGATCCGAAACACTGGATCAAATCTACTAGAACCCATTATTGGTAAGTGTCGGACCGCTTTTCTACAATCTCTCCTAAAACCAATTGGTGGTAGGAAGGGTTTCAATTAAGTCTTTTATGGCATTCGACATCGCATCCGCAAGTCTGTTTTTAGAGCGGTCGCAGGGAGTGGCATTGTGTAACCAAATCCATGGGGGCACTCCGGGCCCAACAACAAGTTATATGTGTTCCGATCAGGCACTTAATAATATCTGATCAAACTGATTTTTTGCATATTTGTTCAACTCGACGAGCTCTACGAAGTGAACGTTTTCGATTATCGGAACAAGACCGGAGCAGAGCCCCCTCAGTCGGGACAACACGAAGGAACAACAGCTCCCCCAGTCCGTCCTACCTACATCTCCACCTTAAATTTGCTTTTTTTTGAGCACTTGAGTCCCGTAATAAATCCACATCTCTTCTTGTTTTGCGTGATTCTTTTCTTGTTGAACTTATTATAGTACTATATCTTATTGGGTACATTCGAGGCGGATCCGGGGACTCTGTTGCTCGCATGGGCACAGTAGCCCCTACCCAGCCTCTGAAACGGTGTCGTTTGCTTTAAAAAAAAAATCCTAACCACCCATTTGCAATACTATGGAGTAGAAACGTGATTATGAGAGCCTTAGAGACAAAATTTGATTATGTCTCTTTAGAATAATATGATCAGAATAATAAGATCTTCACACCCGTTCAAACGGATTAAAAATTGAAGCAACTATATTTTTACCTTCCCTTTCTCTCTAACCGCTAGCAGCGATTGCACCTAGGCTTTAATCGGTATTGCCTCCTTTCCTTTTCGCTGCCTTGTAGGCTCTGACAAGACCTAGACTCGGTTACTCCTCTATTTGTTAATTTCCGTCCTCAGTGTGAAGTCTTGGGTTGAAAGTGCGTGCCCTTTGTTTACATGCGTAGTTTCGAACCAAAGCGTGCGATTGCCTTGGTTTGATTGTGCGATCCGTTTTCTTAAGTACTCCTTTCTTCGTGAAGTGGAACTAGATTTGATTTGGTTGTTTCATTATCCTTTCTCCAAGTCTCGCGCTTTGAAGTCGCCCTTGGACTCTTTATTTCGGTTTGAAGTGTAACGCACCTCGACGTCGGGCGCATCTCCTTTCATTGAATCGGTGCAAGGATTTTGTTATTCTGATCATATTAACAAGATCTTTGCACCGATTCAAACAGAGTGAAAATTTGAGTAATTTTTTGAGACCGTTTATATATATTAAAAAATATAGTTAAAAAATTAAGTGCTTCAATTTTTAATTCGTTTGAATGGGTGTGAAGATCTTATTATTCTGATCATATTATTCTAAAGAGACATAATCAAATTTTGTCTTTAAAGCTCTCATAATCACGGTTCTGCTCCATAGGATTACAAATTGGTGGTTAGAATTTTTTTTTAAAGCAAACGACGCTGTTTCAGAGGCTGAGGCTGGGTAGGGGCTACTGTGCCCATGCGGCCAGCAGAGCCCCCCGGGTCCCTTTGCCTGAGGAAGGAATCTTGCTTATGACAGAAGAGCCGATCCCTTTACCTCTTATTACAGTAATAGAGAACAAGAATCCTGATCAAAATTGTAGCTCCAATTGTTTTGTTTTACGCCGAACTGGAGTACTATCCCTTTCCGGTTGAAAAGAATGGAGAGTAGGTGCAAACGAGGCAAGCTTTGTAGTGTTCGAGCTCGCTTCGTTTACTAAACGAGCCTAAGAATCGGGTTCGAGGAGCTTGGCTCATTTGTAACGAGCCGAGCCTGCAGACTAATTTATCTAATAACAAGCCTCTTTAAACGAGCTGGGCCTATACAACAAGCCGATCGCGCAGTTCATTTAGTAAACGAGACTCGAGCTCAAGTTCGGTTTGATTACTACATGAGTCGAACCGACCCTAGCTTTTGAGTATCGAGCTTGGCTCATTTAGCAAGCGAGACTAAAACTCAAGCTCGGCTTGAATACTAAACAAGTCGAACCGAGCCACAAGCTGCTCGCGAGCACCTCAGTTTGTGTGCAGCCCTAAATTGGTGATGATGCAAGTCCCAAGAATTAAACTTCCAGTAATAACATCAATAATTATGATTAAAACTTGCAACTACAACCAAATCAAATGATTGATGCAAGTCTGGCAACCGGCAACTCCTTGAGAATGTGGGGCCTGAATGGAAAAAAATTCCAGTGCCCTCAGTAGCACCTTCACGGGAGCCCAGTCTTCTTTTCCAGTACACCGGATCAAGAAAAAGAATGTGCAAATTCCACCCCTAAAAAGATCTTGAATATAACGTGACGGTGCTGTTGTCAGTGACATCTCGCATTAATGGGAACAGAAATGCTAGAGGCACATCAGTGTGGCACACCTCAGCCACACCCTTCTCACATACATGAACCGTAGGAGCTAAGTTCCACCCGTGTAAAAGATCTTTGGAATATCACGTGGCGGTTAGAGATGGAACCACTAGTGGTCAATGGGGGCCAAAGCCCTCGCGTCGCTTTGGTTTTTTTCTTTTTCTTTTTTTTAAAATTTCAATATGAATACTTCAAGTTCACACGACCAATTGGGAAGTATTTTCAGGAATTGAAAAGTTCAAACAATATTCTCAAGAATGGAGCTTAATCATTTCGAGCATAATGCCGTTCGGCATCCGGAATTCAAGCAATTAGGAATTAGTCTTTTCAGGCTATATCAATGGTTTGATTGAGACTAGAAGATCAATAATCTTCTTACTCGTCTACAGAGCGGTAATATTTGTGCTTACTCTTCATAGTTCAGCTTCCGTTTACGAAATTTTGGTTCCGTCCCTGATGGTGGTGTTGCGGCGGGTGGCATCTCGCATGAATGAGAATGAACCGTAGATCCCCGACGTGGTGCAACGTGGTTGGGCCCCGCTTTCCCCCTAGTAATTAAATTCTCTTGTTGTCGACGTGCGACCGCCGTTGATCTCGGATTGTTTTCCACAGCCATATATACATATGCATTGTCGACGGACTCTCATAATGCATGAGAGAGAGAGAGAGAGAGAGAGAGAGAGAAGGCCAGGATAAACCAAAAGTAGGATTATACCAAAAGCGGTGGGAAATCAGAAAAGGCCAAAAGGGGCATACATTTGGCATTTGTTTATTTTATTATAACCAAAAACGGTAGGGCTCTACCGCGTTGGTCCGGCAATTAATCGGGGACCCAGTAGTGCAGGAGTGCATTATCGCTGTCATCTAAAAGCATTTTCAATTGTTTGGATTTAGAAAGCGACTCAAGGCTTTGTTTCCACTAAATTACTACAAGTTTTAGATTATCACTTTTTTGTTTTGTCTTTATTCAAATTATTTTCGCGTTTGTTAGTTTGTGTTAAATTTTTATGTATATTAGTTTGACTCGACAAGAGGAATCGAAATAATAAAAAATAATGATCTTTACACGTATTTTTAGAAATATCCAAGTAAAAAACCCAAAAAGTTTTTAGGTTTTTTCTTGAATATTTCCTACAAAATTTGGATAAAAGTTATATATAATTTTAACTTTCCAGTCACTCTAATCGAGACAAACCAATGTAATACATAAAAGTCTAGAGCAAAATTAACAAACGCAAACAAATTTTGAATAAGAACAAAACAAAAAAGTTGTAATCTGCAACTTGCAGTTTATTTTTAAATTCGAACAATTGATTGTTGAGACGGACGGTTGAGACACTGCACCGCACTACATTATTTGTCCTCCTTTTCAACACTCAATGAATCCAGCCAAAGGAAACATTTTTTCTTTAACATCAATTACCATAACATGGCCCCCGGATGCGTTAATTTGTGTTTACCCCAAAAACAAGTTTCCAAAAGAAAACAAATACTCCTGGCATTGTTCCCGGCAAAAAAGCCCCGGCGGTCTCAAAATAGGGTTTCCTAGGCCTCCACAATTACGCACGTCTCTCTCTCTCTCTCTCGTTTTCTGACCCTGTCACGTGGTGTGTTTTTTGGAATACCGGTTTTTTATCCATCAGAGTTTCGCTCCATAATTGGTCTGGGTTTTTGTGAGTTTTGCTCGAAAAGTCGGTGTTAAGATCGTAACGATCCTAATGTCTCACATCGACTACATATGGGGTTAGTTTAGTGTATATAAGCTTTCGGACACTCTCTCATTGTAAGTCGGTTTCCAAGGGCGAGTTTTGCTCTCAGGAGTTTGTACTCGAGTATGTTCGGTTTGGGTTTGAAGGGAGATTTTTGGGGTATTGAGTGGGGAGCGATAGAAAAAATTTATTGAAAACCGTGTGCATGTACTTTTGAGACTCAAAACGAACAAGCCCGGGAAGAAGAAATAATCTATTCTCTCTGATGTTCCAAATGGTAGATATTGCACCACCAAAGATACAGATGGTATGGCCCATACAAAGAAGAAGAAATACTCTACAGATCATTTTAGCCTAATGAAAGATGCAAGGAGCACATCAAGATATAATCAGTGTCAGCAAACAGGTAATGCCTCTCTAAAACCAGGGCTAAAACCTGCATTCTGCAAACGCTTCGTACCGAAAGCGGCGTTTCCCCTTTGCATCATGGCAACAAACTCAATGTAATCTATGCAGCCATCCTGAAATATAACAAAAAAAAAATTCAGGAAGGTTAGTGACATGTTAACCGTAATCCAAAACGAAACGGGAAAAGAGAAAATCAGTATGTAATCGTTTTCTTCGCATCGCTAACTAGTTACTAGACCTGTTGAACGCGAATTTTACACCGAAAAGATTTTCATTCTTGACTGCTGAAGACAGATTTAAGTTTCTTAACTTGCGATGCTCTCCGGAAATGCAAAAACCATCCAACTGATTAGAACCCTTGAACAGAGATTTCCATTCCATCAAGCATGACTCTCCACAGTATGAATTAAGGCCATCCATGCCTGAAAACTCTTTTCACATTTCCCTTGTCTCTCAAGACTGGCTGTGTTTCAATCTTGGATTTTTCGAGGGATTCGTGGAGGGAGAGACAGAGACGGAAGATCGAGGACAACATGACTAGCTAGGTCTGTCTTAATAGCTTTCCCAGTATTTTCTTTTCCATCTACGTATCGATCCAACATCCATATACAGCCTACGACAAATTGTTTATCCGAGTACTGCACTTACATTGTTTTGGTCAACTTCTTGGATCATTTCTTCCCAACGGAAATCCACGATTCCAAACTCCTCGCAAGCTTGTTGAAGCTCATCTTGGGTGATGTAACCACTGCCGTCTTTGTCAAAATAAGAAAAGGCAGCAAAAAGATGATCTACCCTCTGAATTTCGGTAAGATACAATGTTGCAGCTATGAACTCCCCGTAGTCTATGTTATCTAAATCCGCCTGCATTTTAACCGTAGCAAATCAGATATCCAAAATGAAGATTAAATGTGGTGAACTACTGAATTCTTAGATCACCGTATATTGGCATAGATGCACGAAAATAGGGCAAATTTATTTCAGTACTGGAGGTAATAACTTAGGACGTCGAGGGAAGAACTTCAGCCAAGAGAAAATATCGTTCTTTTTTGTTGATTCAAAACGCGAATGAGGAATGAACTCTTGATCAAATTTGTCAAAAGTAGAATTGGTTAGATTGGATTCTGCTAATGATACTTACAGCCTGCATCAGATCATAGATCTCGGACTCGTTGAGATTAGCACCGTATCTTTTCAGTCCAGCCTTGAGTTCTTCAAAAGTAATTTGACCACTGTTGTCCTTGTCGATAGCTTTGAACATTTCCTTCAGGCCGGCGATTTCTTCCTCACATAAACACCCGGCAATGACCTAGATGCGAAACATGTTAATAGAAACACAAAGGAAGTATTTCAAAGAGTGGACACTGGACAACCATACTAGTTTTATCCATATTCTAGTTTTTTTTTGAAGCAGTTGAAGTGACAGACTTCTTTTGCAGTAGTGAGACTAGAGACTTGTGAAATAGCCAACACTTACTCGAAAAGCCATTTTCTCAAGCTTGTTCATGGCAGAAACCTGTGTCAATCGATTTAAGACTGCAGGGTCGAGAGGCTTGTCAGGCGCCACTACATCCTCCTGAATCCAAGGATGGCCTACGAAAAACAACAAAAACAAAGACTGGTGATTAGTATGTAAAACATCTCACTATGTGCATTCCAAACATCTATAATAGCTCATTTCTCAGTAGCTTTGTTACATGGATTTGCCTTCTTGGGCGAAGTACCAATGTTGACACGACACGACAGGGGTGGATATGATCACAGATGTAGATAAAACAAAGAAAAAGAGAAAAGGTAATTGGGTCAAGTATCTTGTCTCCTATATCCATAGTACCAAATTTGGATCCATATCTACCTATCGTCTATTTCAAGGTTTGAGATGTCCGACCCCTAGATATGCACCCACACCCCATACTCACACCCAAATCAGAGTAACGTTTCTCAGTTCTACGCAACGGAAGGGAACAGGTTTTCCTCCAAGGTTTAGAATAGTATTGTTCCTCTTTTGGTCTGTTGGAATCATTCATGGATCAGATTTTGGATTGACTTCAAGAAATGAAGATGCAATGGATTCTGATATTTTTGGCAGACAATTACGAAATACATGTTTTGACAGAAGAATTATGTTAGACAAAACGAAAACATCATATTTGGGGACCGTTTCCACCATTCGCTTATGGGACTGTTGCGCGTCACATGAAACTTGATCAGCTTCTTGAGTGAAAAGCAAAAAATGGCATTGAAAAGCAAAATATAGTTCAGGTAATGAGCTCTGATAAGGTAATTTGACTTGAGAATTTACATATACCAATCAAAAGAGCTGACAAAAACAACGTAATGACTTACATAGAACTTCATGCGCAGTTAGCCGCTTTCTAGGGTCTCTCACAAGCATTTTCCTGACTAGATCTTTCGCGCTTTGAGAAATATTAGGCCATGGACCTGATGATAAGTCAAGATCACCATGCAAAACCTTTTTGAATATATCTTGCTCAGTTTCTGTACCACAAAATAGATAACAACGACAACAAATACCTTAGAAGTTAGAACGAAGATTAAGGACGGTTGCTAGGACAGAGGAAAGAATTAGGGAAAACCCATCGCGTCTTCTGGTTAGATATCCTTAAAATTCTTACCTGCCCAAAATGGTGGCACCCCACATAGGAGAATGTAGATAACCACGCCGGCACTCCAAACATCTGCTTCTGGACCGTAACACTGGCCCAGAACTTCAGGTGCAACATAAAATGGGCTTCCAACCACATCAGTGAAAATTTCGCCTGTGATACAAAATTGCTAAATAAGATTAAAAGAGTCGAATATTTAACCAAGTCAAATCTCTGCCGGCAAGGCGAATTATCAAGTATTATGTCCACACAGATGATGAGATTGAGGAGATATAACTATAGATATATTGTCAACAAGTTTCTTCTAACATTCTACGATAGTCGTATTGTTCCGCGAGTAAGGCGATTTCAATGTAGCCATTTCATACAGTTTCCTTTTACGCCACTGAAGCAAAGTTATCTATCCTAACCAGCAAAACAGTAGTAAGATTCTGATGAGTATTTTACACCGGCGATCTGGAAAAAATCATTTCCTTACAAAAGTCAAGAAAGTCATGCTTAAACGCCTGTCGCGTAACAAACTTTATTTTCTTTCTTAGCAAGCCCGATTTTACCAAGTAAACACTTAATGAAATGTTGAATGAATCAGAAGATAACGATGCACAAGGATATAAAGTGGATACAACTAACATTCAAAAACGTACCTGGCTTGAAAAATACTGATAGCCCAAAGTCTATTGTCCTGAGAGGCGAATCCTCCTGCTCATTGACAAAAAGGAAATTCTCGGGCTTAAGGTCGCGATGCATGACTCCCATTGAATGCAACGCTTTGATCACACCAACAATAGTCCTAGCAAACTTGGCCGCCTTTCTCTCCGAGTAGTGCCCCCTCTTAGCAATCCTATCGTACAGCTCACCGCCCGCACACAACTCCATCACCACATGAACCGCCACAGCATCCTCGTACGCCCCTTTGATCGAAATCACGTTAGAGGCTCCGGACAAGTGATGCATGATCTCTATTTCCCTCCTCACATCCTCCACATCAACCTCCGTCACCAGCTTCCTCTTCGCGATGGATTTGCAAGCGTATTCCTTTCCTGTCGCCTTTTCCACGCACAGAAAAGTCGTCCCGTATTGCCCGTGTCCTAATTTCCTCCCCAGGTTGTAGTACTCCTTCAAATGACCGGCTCTCGTTCTCAAAACGGACTCTGCCTGTAGCCCTGCGCTTGACACCTTCTTGACATTGTGCGGCCTTCTGGGTTTCGCAGGCTCCACCCGTTTAGGCTCTTCCTTTATAACTATCGTCGCGGTTTCTTGTCTAATGCGTTGTGATGGTTTGGTCTCTTCCTTCACTTTCTCCAACGGCTTCAGCGCAATACCGTGCGCTGGTCGCTCTTCTTTGACTATCAGCACCAATTCTGGGGGCTTGTTTAGGATGGGGGTAGGAGCATTTGGGTCTGTAGCTGCTGAAGGCGCCTCAATGCCAAATATTTCGGGTGACCGCGACCAAAATGTTTGTGAAATCGCCACAAAGCAGCAGTCTTTCGAAAGCCTCGATCCAACGCAGTTATTTCCCATCTTCTAGGACTCTCTTTGTCCTCTCCCAAATGGCAGGTGCCCGTTCTGAAGTCTCAATACGAAAATAAAGTTGTCCTTGCGAGCATAACGATCAACTCAATCCCAAACAACCGCCAAAATCAATAGCTACTTCGCCAAGCGGCCTTTGGCCCAAACGACCTCAGGGGTGCACTTAGGTGCTAGGAGTAAGGAGGTTAGGATTTCAACTCTTCCTCCGAGGTGCTAATCTAACTATTCTAACAATGCTATCTTTCGCCGAGCAAAAGTAAAAAAAAATCAATAGGTACGTCACAACCAATGAGGAAATATTTTACCCACAAAAATCCGGGAAGAAAAGAAGAAGAGAAGAAGAAGCATTTTAAACAATTGAAAACTTGGCGAAAAGAATAAACCTAGGCCTTGGAGAAAGCTTGTAAACCCTTGAATCTCTTGAATGCAAACCCAGAAAACAATTGATCTTGATTCTTAATTCAAAAACCAAGATCAACCCAAGAAACTGGGTAGAAACGAACAGGGTTATATTTAGGAACTCAAAATTCAATTTGATCTTTTCAGAGGCTCGAAAGTGGAAAATGTAAGAGGAGGAAAGATCAAGAAACTGAGAAAGGGTCAGCTGTCGTGTGTGTACTCGGCCTTTAGCTCACCACGTCTCTCTCTCTCTCTCAAGTATGAAGCCTTGCGTAGTTGTTGACTGGGGTGGAGCTTTGAATTTGTAATATGGGCGCGTGTTGTATTACGTTATTTACGTACTCTGCCAACCCTCGGAACTATACGCGGTTGGAGGGGAAGGAAAAAGGAAGGTAGGAACAAGAAGTGACAGGTTTTTCTGTTGGAAAGTATCAAAGGGCGGTTTGGTAATTTACAAGTCGATGGACAGCTGTGATGTTTTTATTTTTTTTATTTTTAATTTTGAATTTTCAAAGGGAATTAATTTTCACACTCTCATTTTATCCGAATGCACTCTTTTTTGTTTTTGTTTTGTAGCGATGTGAAATTACATAATTATCCCTTTCATGGGTGAAGGGAAAAATGTATGAATGGTAGTTTTGTGATTCTACCTGAATGAAGACAAAAAGATGGAGTGCACTTGGGCAAAAGGGGAGCGTGAAAATTAATTTCCTTTTCAAATTCTCCAACCTTGGCTACGAATTTGGAGGTGTCAATTTTTTGAAGATTTATTTTTCATCCACAAAATTCTCCTCTGCAGCCTTAGCGTCAAATTTTGAATTTTAATTTAGACTTTTGGAAAGTTTTGTTCTTATATACATGGCATAAATAGAGAGTTGACATTACCTTAAAAAAAATGATGTGAGTGAAGGTCACACCAAATTCACATTAAATTTGGCATTTCAAATGACAGCCGTGTCGAAACTGGTTTTGACTTTAAAAGTAATGGTTGCTTCACCACGTGATATTTGAAGTCTCTAGTAGGAAATGCTCATATATCTCATCCAAACGACAGCTGGATTGAAACTCATTTTGGCTTAAAAAATACGGAGTAGTTGTTACTTCGCCACGAGAGACTTGAAATCTCCCGTTGTTCATATATCTGATATCCAGACGTCAAAATTTGAAATTCACAATACAATAACGTTAGCGGGTGACGGACCGACTCCGGTCCTACATTCATAATCTTCATCCTTAAAGTTATACAGTTGGCAAAGATCATTCACGCCAAAAAAACTAAGCTAGCTATATAACCTGACATTTGTTATTAAATCAACAAAAAGTGATTAATTCTGTGCAATGCATGGATTACTAATTACATTAGGGGAAATTGCATTTCAGTGGGAGTAGGGGCAAATAATGCCCAACTCATGGAGAGATTTTTTTGAAATTACATAAATATGAAACGGAGGAAAAATAATTTCCCAGGCATGAAACGGAGAAAAAATTATTCCCCATACATGGAGTTGGTTGTAATCGAATCTGGGTTTTCTAAGTTGCCCCTTCTTTGAATTTAAGTTGCTCCTTCTATGAATTTAAGTTGCTCCTTATATGGACCTAAGTTGCCCCTTCTATGAACTTATTGAGTATTCAATTTCTTGAGCATTTCTTCAATCTCCTTACCATTTCTATTATTTTCTGAAAAAATTGGGATTTGGATTACTTGCAAATTTAAGTTTTTAAAATACTTTGAGATTAGTGTATTTTGGGTAATTTTTTAGAAAGAGAAATGATAAAGAAAATAAGATATATGTTTTCTAATATCCACTTTATACTTTGGTTTTAGATTCTAGGAATTGCCAATTGAAATTTCTTGTTTGGTTTTACTTGAAAATGTGAAAAAGTTATGTTAGTAGCTACCAATTTGTTTCACTGGCTGCTTTTCTTAGAAAAAATAAGGTGCAACTTAAGTCCATAGAAGGGACAACTTAAATCCATAGAAGGGGCAACTTAGGTCTATAGAAGGAGCAACTTAGGTTCAAATTCAGATTTGACTACAAATCGACTTCATATTTTGGAAAAATTTTTCCTCTGTTTGAGGAAATTTTAAGTCCATAGAGGGACAATTTTTTTTTTTTTTCCAAAATATGAAGATGGTAGCATTATGGTAGATAGACTACAAATCGACTTCATTTCAAGTAAAACCAAATCGACTTCATTTCTCTTTCTAAATTTTTTTTTTCCTACATCGCATACCAAGTTGACAGAAAAGTGTGGAAATTAAGGTTTTTTTTAGTTTTCCCTTATTTTGATTTGATTAAGTTTTTTTCCTTCTACATGCCGAATCTGAATACCAAGAGTTTCAATTTTGAAAATTTGAGGAACGATCTCTTAAAACAACTAGGTGTGTATAGAGTTCAAGTAACTTTACCCACTTTCGTAAGATGGGTGCGAGACAAAGTCGACTTCATCAATATTTTTTTTGAGTAAGTTTCACCGGCCTCTCCTGAGATTTCAGATAAATGTAGGAACTTGCCAGAAACCGTCTTGCTGCCTCTATCTACCATAATGCTACCATCTTTTTGACTACAAATCGACTTCATTTCTCTTTCTAAAAAATTACCCAAAATACACTAATCTCAAAGTATTTTAAAAACTTAAATTTGCAAGTAATACAAATCCCAATTTTTTCAGAAAATAATAGAAATGGTAAGGAGATTGAAGAAATGCTCAAGAAATTGAATACTCAATAAGTTCATAAAAGGGGCAACTTAGGTCCATATAAGGAGCAACTTAAATTCATAGAAGGAGCAACTTAAATTCAAAGAAGGAGCAACTTAGAAAACCCAGATTCGATTACAACCAACTCCATGTATGGGGAATAATTTTTTCTCCGTTTCATGTCTGGGAAATTATTTTTCCTCCGTTTCATATTTATGTAATTTCGAAAAAACCTCTCAATGAGTTGGGCATTATTTGCCCCAACTCCCACTGAAATGCAATTCTCCCATTTTATTATCCTTTTGTGGAAAAAAAAAATTCAAACTTTGATATTCGCACTTTTAATGAGTTTTTCATATGAACATAGCTAGGTAAAATAGTGTACTCCTTTAATTGAAAGTCTGGAATTATTCATTGAATTAGTGCTATTTTAGGAGAAACAGCTTCGTAAGGTATACCAAACACTGGACCAGTACAATGCACAGAGAGATTGATTACATATCCATGTTTGGTAGTAGCGTCCAAGATTATTATATGTGATTCAAAGTGGAGACGGATTACATAATTTCTCACAGTTTATAGAATCGTCGGAGATTATTATATGTGATTCAAAGTGGAGATTCAAAGTGGAGACGGATTACATAATTTCCCACAGTTTATAGAATCGTCGGAGATTATTATATGTGATTCAAAGTGGAGACAGATTACATAATTTCCCATAGTTGATAGAATCGTCGGAGATTATTATATGGGATTGTATGCATTTCAAAGGAAAAAACAAATCTCACTGGCTGAATGAATGTCCATTAGATGTATAAAAAAAATTCCTATGAAATGAGCGATTCTTAAATTTTAAACGTAAACCATATATAAATGACGGAAAATAAAGTTTGTAACCTCATTAAAAAAAATATGCAAGTTTTTTTTTAGTGAATTTTTTTAGTATCTTATCTTGTTTTTTAAGAAACAATTTAATTTTAAAAAAAAATTGAAATGTACTAGTACTTTGCCCCTCACTAAATTTTAATTGCCGGCTCCGCCAAGCAACATTTTTCCAGACCAGCACCAGCTGGGTGGTGCCGTCACATTGCATCCCTCTATTTCGCGTTTTTTTTTTTTCTCTTTCACAATCGGACGTCTGAGTCAGTTTGCGGAAACCTCGACTAATTTCGAGGCTTGAAGTTAAGAATCGGACAAACCCCCTAGAGACCCGAATGTTTGAAATGTTCGGTCTCCATGAAATTCAAATACGCGACCTTCTAGGAGGACAAACACTTTTATTAACTTTTTCATACCGACTTGTTCAAACGCGGAGTGTGGATTAACCTATTTGGTGTTCTTGTCACGACGACCATTACAATGTGAAGAAGATGTCCTCCCATAGTGGGAAAGACCAACCCCTTGCAAATGGTTGAAGCAATCCATATGCATTATCTACAGCACACCATTTTGATTTGACAAATCAAAATAAGAAAAACGATTAATTCACTATGCCCGTGAGTTTCACATTTCCCCTTTAACAGCGAGGAATTTTTCAGTGTCGGTTGGGTACCACGTGGTGCTGCTCGGCTCATCCGGGCCGTCCAAAAGTGTTTTGGAGGATCCGGATTAAAAACAATCTATTAACGGTTCGGATCCTTCAAAATACTTTTGGACGGCCCAGATGAGCCGAGCGGGCACCACATTAGCCGTACCCACCCGGCACCGAAAAATTTCTCCTTAATAGCATGTGCGCCACTACTAATTTGGGCAAAAGCAAAAAAGTGCAAAAAAGTTGCCCAAATGTTACACCGAGCGGACACCACATTAGCCGTCCCCACCCGGCACCGAAAAATATCTCCTTAACAGCATGTGCGCCACTACTAATTTGGGCAAAAGCAAAAAAGTGCAAAAAAGTTGCCCAAATGTTACCCAATCAAATGATTAAAAGCAAGAATAACCCAAAACATATACTCCGTACTATTGCTATTGGGAGCCATGTGAAAATGGGTCAGACCTAAGTCACATAATTCACGTACGTGAGCAGGAGCAGAAGCATGGACGTCGAGCGTGACGGTGCCTTTGAAACACGTGTCAACCTACTAAAATTCGGAAGAACGAGGATTGAGATCGGGAGCACAGAGCAAGTGTTTCACTTCTCACTGTGCGACGATTGTACCAAAAACCAGCAAGTGTTCTGATCAGACCGTGTCACTTCTTAGGACAACCCTCCAAAAAAGTGTACCCACTTTTTTTGATCACACGAGATCTATCATGGCGGAGACTTGGAATTCTTCTGAACTGAAAGCTACAGGCAGGAGTCTATCATGGTGGAAACCAAGAACCGTAATGTGGACTAATCAGTCCAATCGAGAAATTTTCGATCATGATTATCTATGGAATGAAATGAAGGATCCACGTTAAGGTTTATGAGGGCCACGCCCCCGCGTTGTTTCGGATTTTTTTATAAAAATTTTAGTATTAATTTTAGTTATTTTTTTGTTTGATAAGAACACCTAGATATTGAATTTTGTATTGGGTGTTATCTAGACATTTAAATACTTTAAGAATATGTTCATTTTGAGTTCCAAAACGCAAATTTTTTTTCTCTGTACATGGTCTCCCATGTGTTTTTCCTTCAATTATTGTCTCATTTCTCTTTCTATATATCTCCACACATTACCCAAAAAAAAACATCCCTCAAAACATAAACCAAACAAACTATTAAATTTCCCGAACCTTGAAATTTCAAAATCTTGTTGTTCATAGTTCAGCCCCACGTTCACGAAATCCTGGTTCCGTCCCTGATGGAATGTCGGCGCAAAAATGTGAGGCCCTAATATCGATAGCCCGGGTTTTAAATCTCGATATCGAACCACATACACAAGTAGTATATAACGATATCGGAGGTCTAAAATTCCGTTGCGTAATAGCCGGCACGATACATAAACAACTTACATTTAAAACCCTGGAGAAAGCGAAACTCTAATATTTCTCCTGTATTCTTCTTCATCACAACAAATACGTAAACTAGGTTTTGTGTTCACATACGTACCCTCTATATCTTGTGTCAGCGTTCCGCGAATTCATACTAGCAACAATCACGCATCAGCATAATACCAAATAAGTACCAATTTCGAGATCCAATAACAAACAAAACCATTTTAGGGTCAAAATTTTTAGTAGAAACAGGGAAAAAAAAAACATTATGCCCTGAAACTGGAGCACAAAACCATCTACTAAGGGGCAACATAGTCAAAGTTTCAGAAGCTTTCCTAGGACACATGATTTTTATTGTAAAGGGTATTCACATCGAAGAGCATGGCCAACTGTTATTTCAACGGCAAACCACCAGAAGGGTAGAGCGACCATTCTCAACTGCCTTTTTCTTCAAACATCTCTAGCCAACGCAGAAAGATCGACATGTCCAGATTCGGGATTCTTAAGTTTAGGAGAAGCTTCTTTGGACTGATGCTCTTCAACAGGTATACCGCGCCTCCTGGATGAAGAAGATAAAGAATCTCTATCATATGGGTGTGGAGGACCAAATGCACTGAAGAACCCATTCCTCATTTCTTCTGCTGCTTCAAAGAAACGGCCAAGGCCGCCAAGGAGGTTACGTTCCATGGCTTCAATGTCGCTGCGCAGACCAGGGAAGTCGAATGGCGCCACAAGATCAGATGACTCCGGAGGGAAGGATCCTTTCTTCATCTGCTCTGATACATCTTCTTCGGTGAATTCTTTGTTGGATTGCACCACTTCAGAGGGCCTGAATAACATAAATAAAACTCGTTGGGAACAAATCCACAATTTAAGAAAAAATTGTGGCATTGCATGCCACAGACATTGAAACTCCCATATCGTTCCAAAACATCCCTAGATGAGAGCTAAGAATGCCCAAAATTCAGAAAGGACCACGCTGGGGACATGAAATCCAGGTTACTATCCCCCTGTCCACTAGAGAGGGGCCCAATTAAAGCCGGGTCTTAGCCCCATATGGACTTGCCCAACGCATGAATTTATAACACGCGCCAACCGTATGTTATTTAAAATAGTGTGCACGGCAAGTGCTCTGCACATGCCAACCACATAATCATCTGCTTGTAGTATTTATGTTTGTCACTCTATCACTCCTCACGTTGTCAGAGTTATCACTTAAAGCCTCTTTGGATGGTGAGAAAGGGTGAGATAAGAAAGGAGAGCCCTTTCTCACCAAATCTCACCATTTTTGGTGAGATTGGGTGAGAGAGGGAAGGAGCCCATCAAAATATTTTATTTTTGTACTTTTCTCTCCATTTCTCACCAAAATATTCAATCCAAATGAGTGATTTGACTAGAAACCACAACCATTTCTTTTCTTTTCTCATGAAATCACTCCATCCAAAGGGGGTGTTATTACCTTATGATAGGTTCATTGGTCCCACTTCACAAGCCAAAGAGTATCAGGTTTATGTAGAAGTAAAAAAGCTTCATAGCTGTCCCACATCAAAAAAAATTGGGAAAAAGCAATACATGGGGTAGGCTATTTATAACTTAAAGGTGCGATGGTTTGGTTTTCCTTCTTCACAGCTCTAGGCCACGTATACAGACAAACTTGAAATAGTTATAAAGTCGGTGTCCGGCGGCTAGGAGGGAGGCAACGAAAGATTCAGTCACACTCAAAAAATCCAAACTTAAGTGTGTACTAAATATGTATTCATGAACTAAGCATCCACAACAATTTTGACTCCACCCAAACTTTGTAAAAAATGCATTTAAATTCCTGATGTGTCCCCAATCTGTGCTAGCATGTTCCCTATGTGTCTGACTAAAGAAAATCGAACACATATTTTGGTATGTCCAACACGTGCCTGAAGTGTCTCACGCCACGTGAGACAAGAGTACGTGAGGCTAATAGGTGCATCTGTGTTTCTTAGGATGGGAATGGAGTATGGACCTAGATACAGACCATATCAAAACTGGTATGCCAGTCTGAAGACTGTAAACTTGACAAGTGCACAGTCCTATATATGTACCATGGATATGGACACAGACACAACACGACAGGTTTTTAATCATTTTTCCGATTATGCAAACCTACCATATAACCACCACATATTTAGTTTAGCACTCCAGTAGAATGCATTATCGACTGATGTTATATGCCTATATGCATCACATATTTTTTGAATTACACCTTTTGCCCAATACTTTTCAAGTAGTAAATATTTATGAGGGAAAAAGCTTTTGAAATTTACAAAAGTCACCCCGGTCCCTGCCCTGTACCCATGTGTCGTGCCCCCAGCGTGTCCCACCTATGAATTTTAAATACAATGCACACCAAATGTGGGGTGTCACATACATATTTTGACATGTCCTCGGCATGTCATGTGTCCAGACAGATATGGCGACAGGTTTGTTGGTACTTCATTGGTTCCAATGCACACTGAAGTGTGAATGCCAGTATCTCAGCAGCTTATAGAGTCAACTCGCACAGTAGAATCCCAAAGTTATTACGGATAAATTGATTACATATTTTTTTTATTATCGAGTGAGCCACTTGAGATGCAAAAAAAAAAAAACTCATCCATCCTTAATGTGGAAGTTTATTTCTTCCTGCACTTCTTGTGATAGAAAACTGAATCACATGAAGACAGAAAAAGTCACTTATATTTGGTAAAGAATAAAAAATATGATGCTGCAAAATTTTCCTCTTCATTCTCTTGACATACAAAAAAATTATTAAACAGGCAAAACAGACCACACTTGTTCAAAATGCAAACTCACGGGCAAACTCACTGACTTTGTTCAAAATGAAAAATCCAGGGCAAACTCACTGACTTTTCCCAAGTTATTCTTCACCGCCTCCATGCTCATAAGATGCCTTTGACAGTTGGACCTAGACCATACTCCCCTGAACTGGGAATTCCTTCCCTCCATCTTAGCAGCAGGCCAGCAGCAACCACAAAGGGGGCAAAAAAGAACAAAACCAACCCTGATGGGCTATAATACATGTACTTGGTTATGTGAGTTGGGTGCAAGAAAGTGTGCATGCCAAATCTATCTTATTCAAGTTTCCAAGGAGAAAGAGATGGTAAATACTAATTTAATTTTCACTAACATGATTTTATATTTCTCAACTGAATTGCGTTAAAAAGGTGATACATAGTGACATTCACTTCGCAACGCATGTTTTATGCTTAAAAAATACATGGTACCGTAAATTCTTACATATACTTATTGCTTCGGCAGACGAATGTCAGATCCGAGTATCTCATACCCTTACCCAAGTGTTGGAGGTCCGACACGTTTACTTGCACAGGTTAAAAGAGTCCATATAACATAGTGGCTGAGACCTGAACTGAATATGCTAAAGAAGATGGTGAGGTGCCTACATCCAATAACCAAACATCAGACCTGTTTGATTCCACTTTAAAAGGGAGTCAAACTTGTTTTTAAAACATCTGGCTCTTAAAGAAAGCATCTAAAACCTAGCTTTTAAGATTTTTAGATGGAAAAATCAAATAAGTTGGAAACAGAACATCCTATGTACTTGAAGTACAAACTGCTAACCTATGTTTGTTCAGATTTTAAGCTCAATAAGCTATATGTAAGTGGAACCAAGGGCCGCATAAACATGGCTTGTTCTTCACAAATACGCATGGGGTTGCAACCCTCAGCATTCAATACGCAGTCTCACTTATCCGTCCTTCTTAACAAACAACATTGGTTCTCCCCAAAAAGCAATCAATAACAAATTTGTCACTGACACTGTCTTGCATTCCTCTTGCACAGAGATCACCAATTAACTAAAAACTTCCTTAGTTCCTTTTGCGAATCAAGTTATCAATCATCAGCATCCTTACTTAAGCTGCACAATACACGAATAACGCTACCTTGGACAGGGCATACATACCCCAAATCACCATCAAAGAAATGTAGAGACATCACCCTCCACTTGACGTTACATAATAGGACTTCACCTAAAGTTGAATGGAGACTCCACAGCATAAAATCTTCTCTTTTCCCAGTCCCTCATATTCCCTATAAGGTATCCATTACGGGCCATAACCCTCCACGTTCCAATCTTGCGCCCTCTTTCGAAGATTGATATTCTGCACCTTATTCCCCTTACTCACTAAAGGTAATCTTCTACTGAGGAGCCCCTATTGCGAGCCACCTAACAGGGCACAACATCCTGCTCCGGTGCTCCTCCCACACCACATATAATCGCAAAAGTTGAGCCACCTACCACCACTTAAGTATCACAAACAGCATATCCCGAACCCCACATAATGCTCTTCGAATACCCTACCAACAAGGAATGACCACCGCCATAGTATGACAAGTTGAGCCACCTACCACCACGTTAGTATGACAAACAACATACCCCTAACCCCACACAATGCCCTTCGAAAACTCTACCGCAAGAAATGACCACCGCCATAAAAAGTCCACTCACCTGAACTACTCCCATGATTTGTAGTCACCACATCACTAGTCTCCACCATCTCTACCTCTAGGATGCAAATCTCCGAAGCCACTTTCTCAACAATGCTTAACAATACCTGGTTGAAGATCCTCAACCTTCTCACCCTCCAACACATTAGATTGAAAATATTGATCTTCATTTTATCTATAAAATGAATAACACGAAGATTCCAGTGAATATGTTTAGAATGTTCTACTGATGAGCCCACCGCATTTTGCCCACTTTCCTTTTTATAGATTACCATGGGGTAGGAGAGGGATCATATTCCACTTAATCTGGAAATTTATAAAATATTATTTACTATATCATAAGACGTTTTTTTAAATTATACGATATGGATACCAACCCCCAAATATTTGCTGATAAGGACAAGCAGGGGTGGACTGAGGGGCCCGTGGGGCACGGACCCACCCTCGTTTCCTAATTATTAAAGAATTAGGGTTGTCTCGATATGGCATCACGTTCTGATTCCTCCTCAAGATTCCCATCCAAACTGTTGGTAACTTGTTACATACCCGCAGCCCTAATATTCTTTTTTGGGTTCTACGGTCAGGAATGAGTTTCTGGGCTAACTTACGTGCACTTCAACTAATCACCTCCCGGTCCGGTCAAAGGCAAGCCATTCTGAGACTAGGGAATTCACAACAAATTACTTTCTTGTAGCCTGACGCCAAGAATTGAACTCTGATTAATGGTGTGAGAAGCAAACCCACCAACCAGCCTGACTAGCCCCAAGACCTTGGGCTGCAGTCCTAATTTCGATACTCTATAAACAACAATCAAATAAGGGAGACCATACACAAAAAATCTCAAATTGGGAAGAAAAAAAAGCCAAATAAATGAAAGCCAAAATTGAAAATAAATTGAAAAGAGCAAGAGAGAGAGATTGCAATGAATACCTTCCGAGGCAGTCCCTGAGGATCTCCTCGCTCTTCTCGCACTTCCTGACGAACTTCCCTGGCTCGACTTCTTCGGTCCTGCACTGCGATTTGACGATCTTTCTCGTCGAGCACCGGTCGCTGGATCTAGGGTCTGCGTTGTTGTCGGATTTTACAGCGCCGCCGTAGCCGTCGTCTGCTTCGTCGGACCACACCCAACCCATTTTACTGCTTCTTCTTTTTTTTTGGTTTTCTTTTGGGAGAATCTGGATGATGTGAAGCGAGGGAGATGCACGAATGAAATCTTTAAATAAATTGGAGGTGGCTTGTCGGTTGGGCAACCCAACTAGCTAGTAAGTGTGCGGGATCGCGAACGTGGAAGCGCCTTCCAAAAATTTTACAATCATCTAAAATTCGTAAGCGCGAGGATTAAGGGTATCCACAATGCTATAATTAAAAATTGATAATCAAAAGTTATCACATCAGCTTTTGATTATTCATTTAAAAGATTTATAAGGTTAGCAATATAGATGTCTATAATGACATGAGTAAAATTAGATAACCAAAACTTATCACATTATATTTTTAAACTACAAAAAACTAAAAACTGTGAACAATAAAAAAATAGTTTTTCTAAAATTAATTTGAAACTGATAGAAACTATTTACTAGAAATAAAAAATAGTTTCTGAAACTTTTTTTTGGAAAAAAAAAAACTATTTTTAACAAACTGTTTTCTAAAAAAAACAATTTTTTAGGAATTTTTTTTTTTGAAAATATTATTCAAAAAGAAGGAGAAAGGAAAAGGGAAGAGAGATAGAATATTTTTGTATAATGATTGGTGTATTTGATTGAAAATATGTAGGGTCTATTAAATTTGGTTATTGTCAAAAGGTTACTAGTTTTGGCTATCCAAAGTCCAAATTTTGATTATTTCTAATGAGATTGTTAAGTTTAATTATAGCATTGTAAACCATATTTTGCACCAACATTGTTAATTTTAAAAACTTTTTACTTTTGATTATAGCATTGTGGATAGTGGATACTAAGAGCCGCAAAACGATAATTGAGAGCGGCAGCGAAACCCAACTGCAGAGTGCAATTTGTCCATTTACAGGCTCGGGCTCGTGTGGGGTCCGTTTTGACGATCTAATTTCAATTGCATTTGGAAAATGATTTCTACACTTCTTTTTTTGATTACGACACTCTTTTTCTTGTCTTTTAATGAGAAAAATGCACACAAAAGCTTCACTAAAAGACAAGAAATGGAGTGCCATAATAAATAAAAAGTATGTATAAATCATTTTTCATTTTTTAAATGGTAAATTGACTATCGCTGAATAGCTTTTCGAAACCTATTTTCTTTGAAAAAATGAATTAAAAATAGATTTGATCCAATGCCCCAAGAGTACATTCTTTTCAACAACAAAAAAAAAGTTACGAAAAGATATTTATCCATACCCAACTATCATAAATTTTGGCATGTAAATTCTACAAGATAAACGATTTAAATTTAGAGCACAAATCTAGCATGAGCCCATAAATGGACAAACTTGCACAATGCTGTTGGGATTAGTGGTAACTTGAACTTGAGAGGTCTTTCTTATAAACCTTAAAAGGCGGAATAACGAAGAACCACACTAGTCAAGTTTATCTTTTTCTTGTTTCACAGTACTTATTTTTCGAATTAAAAGTAGTGTATTATAAAAGAATGATCTATCTCATAAGTATTTAAACAATAAAAAACTTAGCACAACGTAGCTTAGCGTAATTTACTAGTCAGTAGTCAGTGGTTTTTTTTTGTAAATAAAAAAAACACATTTGAGCTGTTTGCTTCCAAATGCTAAACAACCGAACGGGTATTTCGGAGTACCGAAAAAACAACCACCACCAAACGGGTCGCTTGGCACAGTAAATACCAGCCGAGAGCCTACTCACATGAAATCGAACCACCACTCAGCTGTTCAACGGTAATGAGGTACTTGTTCAAACTTCGACCCTTAATTTCAAACTCTGCCACCGATCTTCTCCACTTTCATCTGTCAAAGTTGCAATCTTTTTGCCTGCAACTTCACTCCAAGTCATCTAAGCTTCACAATCCCAAGAAAACCGAAAACACCCACACGAAAAACGAGTCAGAAACTAACAGTTTTGCTTCACTCTTTAATGAAATCGCTGGGATTTTAGGAACTGAGGAAACCCATTTGGGATATTCTGAGATAAAGGAAGAACATTCATATAGCGTACCAAGTGTTTGTGGAAATGCCACTGAAGGTATGGACATGGAAAAGGAAAATACACTGGTTCTGGAAGATACCCAGTTGGGAAATTTGGGTGATCTTGATGTTAGTCCGTTAGTTCATAAGGTAACACAGATAGTACGGGGTGAAAATGGTGGTGTTCCTCTGGAGGAGCAGTTGGGAAATGCTGGTTTTGAGATTGATGAGGAAGTTGTGGAGAAAGTATTGAAGAGGTGCTTTAAAGTCCCGTGTTTAGCTCGAAGGTTTTTCAATTGGGTCAAGATGAAAAATGGGTTTCGTCATACGACTAGAACATACAATACGATGATTTACATTGCTGGAGAAGCGAAGGAGTTTAGGCTGGTTGAAGAGTTGGTGGAGGAGATGGAGAAGAACTCATGTCCGAAGGATTGTAAGACGTGGACCATTCTCATCTTACACTATGGAAATGCAAAGATGATTGGAAAGACATTGTGGATTTATGAGAAGATGAGGGAAACCAATCTTGAGCCTGATGCGGTGGTGTACAAACACATGTTGCGTGTGCTTTGTAATGCCGGAAAAGCTGAAATTGCGTTGGAATTTTACAAAGAGATGGTACGTAAGGAGATAGTTCTGAATGCTGGTTTGTATAAACTGCTATTGAAGAGCTTAGCCCAGTCTGGAGACATTGCTGCAGCTTATGTGGCCGCAGAAGACATGACAAAAATTTGTGAGATTCCTGAACACCACGCATATGCATGCCTGCTAAAGAGTTTTTGCATTGCAGGGAGAATAAGAGAAGCCTTAGAATTGATTCGTGACTTGAAGCATAAAAATATGACCCTCGATGCTGAAATTTTTGAGACCTTGGTGAAAGGACTATGTAGGGCTAATAGGACTACGGATGCTCTGGAAATTGTTGATATCATGAAGAGTAGAGATTCTGTTGATGGGAAGATTTATGGAATCATTATAAATGGGTTTTTGAGAAGAAATGATTTTTCTAAGGCATTTGATCTGTTTCAAAGCATGAAAGATTATGGCCATACACCTACTACTTCCACCTACACTGAGTTGATGCAACACCTCTTCAGAATGAATGAGTTTGAAAAGGCTGATGAGATATATCATGAAATGCTGGAAAAAGGAGTTCCATTAGATATTGTGGCAGTAACTGCTATCGTTGCTGGTCATATTCGCCAAAACCGTATATCCGAAGCATGGGAAGTGCTCAAGAGTATGGAGGAGAATGGAATTAGGGCTAATCAGAAATCTTATAGTGTATTCGTCAAAGAGCTCTGTAAAGTTTCGCAAACTGAGGAAATTGTCAAGGTTTTAAATAAAATGCAGGATTCTAACATCATCATTCCAAATGATATATCCCATTTGGTTAGACCTTATTTTGAGAAAAAAGGAGAAATGGAGAAGCTAGAGAAAGTAAAGCAGAGGCAAGGAGCTTCTAAACTTCACCTTCAAGAAGGTAAGACATATAGTATTGATATTACTGGTAACCGGAGTAAGAGTTTGAACTCCGACCAAATAGAAGAAAGGAAGAAAGATCCTCACTTGCTCAAGTCATTTCCGAGTTCTTATAGTGACCATGATATTCAAAGAATTCGTCAAATTTTTTCATCCTCGGAAAATTGGTGTTCAATTCAGGAAGCTTTGGAAAAATGCGACATAAAGTACACCCCTGAACTTGTTTCAGAAATCTTACACAACTGTGGGCCGTACAGTCATGTTGCATTACATTTTTTCTCATGGGTAGGAAAGCAAGCTGGTTATAACCACACAACGGATACTTACAACATGGCCATCAAAATCTCAGGACGATCAAAGGATTTCAAGCACATGAGAAGCCTCTTTCACGAAATGAGAAGAATAGGTTGCACCATAACTTCAGATACATGGACGATCATTCTAATGCAATATGGTCGCGCAGGTCTGACAGATATTGCTCTAAAAATTTTCAGGGAGATGAAAACCAGTGGTTGTAAACCAAACGGCAGTACATACAAGTATTTGGTCGTATCTCTTTGTGAGGGAAAAGGTAGGAAGGTCGAGGAAGCCATCACTGCATTCCATGAGATGATACGCTTGGGATTTAGTCCCGATAAAGGATTGATAGAAATTTTCCTTCATTGCTTATGTGGTGTTGGGAAGTTATTGGATGCAAGAAGGAGTCTTGAATTGCTTAAAAAAGCTGGTTTCACTTCTCCACTTACTTATTCCATGTACGTTAGGGCACTTTGTCGGGCAGGGAGGTTAGAGGAAGCTTTGGCATTGGTTGATGAAGTTGGTTCGGACCAAAATACCCTCGCTCAGTATACTTACGGAAGTCTTGTTCATGGACTGCTACGAATGGAACGATCGGAAGATGCATTGGCTAAGGTGGAATCCATGAGGCAGATTGGCATCAATCCTACCGTCCATGTCTATACGTCCTTGATAGTTCATTTCTTCAAGGAGAAACGGATAGATAAAGCTGTAGAGATTTTTGAGAAAATGAAAGAGGAGGGTTGTGAACCTACAATTGTTACTTATTCAGCACTGATACGCGGGTACATGAACTGCGGAAAGCTTGTTGACGCATGGAATGTCTTTCGCGATATAAAGCTGAACGGTCCATTCCCAGATTTTAGAACTTATTCGATGTTCATTAGTTGTCTGTGTAAAGTAGGCAAGTCTGAAGAAGCTCTGCAACTTATTTCTGAAATGTTGGACAGAGGGGTTGTTCCGAGTGCCATTAATTTTCGAACAGTCTTTTTCGGGCTAAATAGGGAAGGCAAACGGAATATTGCTCATACTGTATTACAGAAAAAATGGGATCTTTCGAAAAGAAGGAAGTTCTCAATGTAAATTATGTCCTTAATCTTCTCATATTTGCGTATTCAATTTTCTCATAAACATCATGAGTTTGTTTCCGTTTTTATCTTCTTTTCGGTTGTTCTTGCCTTTAAATGATACTGTAGTTGTTTATGTTTGTCCTATAAGGCTATAAGCCCCAATTTGCACTGGAATAAGTTTGTGCTTTCATTTGAACTGGAGGGAAGGAAAAGAAGTCAACAAAATGTGTACTTTTAGAGCAAACATCCATCTATAATAGTAGAAAGTATGGTCAGTGCTCTTAGAGCAATGCTGCAAGGGTTCTCCTTACTGCCCATTAATGCGAGTCCTATAATAAAACGTGCAGATCTCACACCAATATGTGATAAAAGAAAGTTCCTAGAGCAAAAAGAAAAAGAATTATTTGGGTACCGGCACCTTTGTAGAGTTGTTTGTTACTAATTGCCATCGAATGACAGTTTTTTGACAAATCTACAACTGAACTAAAGTTAAATTACGTAGTCAACAATTGATACGTCGACAAGTAAGGTCCACCGTGAAAGTTTCACGTATGCATCTTTTGCGGTCTGTTAACCTATTCTTTCTGAGCGGATAAAAAAAAAAACCTATTCTTCCTGGAATCTGGATGGGTTGATAGGTCTGGTTTATTCTCTTGGCTGCCACCTTTTTGTTGTATCTGAAATAAGAAAATCTTATGTATTTGCATATATTGGCACAGCATGTCCCTGTCGCTCTCAGGACTCTCCTCGCAAAGAATCGCATTACTTCACTAAAATACAGATGGATCAACATTTTCTTTTTCTTGTCAGTTGCCAATTCAAGGAACAAATGTAGAGTAAAATCTCTCATGGTAGCACAAGGATACATTTAGTAGTCAAGAGACCAGCATCTGTTCCTTGAGTACAACAGGATGTTACTGTCTCAAAAGGCAAGAGAACCTCAATATCGCAAAAGAAAAAGAGGCTGAGATGGATCGAAGAAGTGATTTGAAACGCGAAAGGAAGTAAGGAGATGACACAGTGATTCGAAACTTGAAAGGAAGTAAGGAGATGACACAGGATGGTAAGAATAAACCGCTAATGCATATAAGCAGAATGGTCGAAAGTACACAATGATTACTGACTAAGAATCAATTTGTATGTAATAGTGTTCATCTCCATTGCTTCTCAAGTATGCACACAAAATGAAATTCTCTTTTCATGGAATCAGCCTCACCAACAAAAAACAGTTTCAAAGCTACCTCTCCAACAAAAGCTACTTGGATCCGATCCGTTCAGGTTCCACAGATTCTAAATTATTATATGGAGGCATATAATTTCTAACCAACATGATTATTAATACCACAATCTCTTTTCCTTGCCTTTGAGGAACATATTAAGTTGAATACAGTGATGAATGTTGTGAATAAAAAAGGTTATCACCAAACGCGGCAGATAAGCATCCATGGGTATTGTTAGGAATCCTCCAATCTGTTCCTGTTGTCAACCATCAAAATCATATCTGCAAAAGGGCCCAACAAACCACTTCAGACATTGCTTGTAAGGAGGGAAAACAAACACTATTGCAAACTACATGGCTCATAGAGATAAAGGGGCATTGTTTTGGTTTACTATTCAACACCGATCTGGAATAGTAAAACCAACAGATATCAAACGCTAGAATAGTAGAATATATTGCCCGTCATAAAGTAGAAGTGAATAAATGGCAAGTTAGTGGCATGAAAATCACTCCAAACATGGTTTTTGGAGACAACCTCATTTTGGTAATCGTATCCCAAGCTCCAGACTGGTTATCAAACATGGCCTAAATGCACATAAATAAGTGGTGAATTGTATTAACATCCCCTCTAATTTGTAGTTGGGTAATGAGCGAGGGTTTAGTAAAGAGTGTCAACCACATTAGCATCTAGAAAGTAGCGAGCATGCCATTACCTTTCTAGGGTTTAGTGGTGGCAGCGGGATCATCGGTGGTGACCTAAGTAGCACGGATACGGATACGATACAGATACGCGGATACGTGATTTTTCCGAAAAGTAGGATACAATACGTTGAATATAAAAATAATAAATATATCAGTATGTATATATATATATGTGTGCTATATAGACGAGAGAAGAGACAGACGAGAGAGAGAGAGAAAAGAGAGAAAAAAAAGACGAGAGAGAGGAGAAGAGAGAGATAGGAGAGCTTACAGGTCAGATCGAGAGATGAGAGACACAGAGATGGATCGCCGTCTTCCGCTTTTCGTTCTGCCTTTTCTTTGCTTACGAGAAATTAGGTTATATAGCCCTAATTACAGTCCAAACCCATATGTTTTAAGTAATAACAAATTTACCCCCGAACGTATCCGAAACACCAAAAAAATAAATTTGAAATCTTCAAAAAACGTATTGGATACGTATCCGATACCCGTACAGTACGTGATACGGAGGCCAAAATAAAGTATCCGTGCTTCATAGGTGGTGGCCATTTGGCGGAATCAATTTAGCTCCCAAAAGATTAGGTTCTGGTAGAAATTAACACGGAATTTCCTCGCGGTCCTTTCTCTCGCTGGTGTTTGTCTTGCTTTGCAGCATCGGGTTTTGCTTCTTTATCCCCTCCCTTGTCCCACTTTAAACTGGTAAATTATATAACAAAGTACTATTGATATCACTGCCTTCAAAACATCTCCCATTACGCGGCTCCAGACATTGAGCCAGAATTCTGTCCATCATACCTTCGGGGGATGTTGTTGTTCGACGTCTTTTTATCCTTAGGGTTTTTGTCGTTGTTCGACAGCTTTTCCTTGTTCGACGTCTTTTCATCCTTAGGGTTTTCGTCGTTGTTCGCCGGCTTTTCATCGATCGGTCTCTCCAGATTGTCCATAAGATCGAACAATTCCCACGCGCCTTGGGGGTCGGGCTGGAGCTTCTCGGCCTAGTACTTCTTGCGAAGTTTCTCCATCTTATGTTGGCATTGGACGGCGATCTTCAAGGGCTCATCGTAGCCGCAGCGGGCGGCAAGGATATTGTGGTCACCGTCGCCGCCCATTGCAGCTACGATGAGCCCTCGAAGACCGCCGTCCAATGCCAACACAAGATGGAGAAACTTCGCAAGCAGTGTTGGGCCGAGAAGCTCCGGCCCGACCCCCGAGGCGCGTGAAAATTGTTTTATCTTATGGAAAACTTGGAGAGACCGATCGATGAAAAGCCGGCGAACAACGACGAAAACCCTAAGGATGAAAAGACATCGAACAAGGAAAAGCTGTCGAACAATGCCGAAAATCCTGAGGATGAAAAGACGTCAAACAAGGAAAAGCTATCGAACAATGACAAAAACCCTAAGAATGAAAAAACGTCGAACAACAACCACCCCCGAAGGCACGATGGACAGAATTCTGGCTCAATGTCTGGAGCCGCGCAATGGGAGATGTTTTGAAGGCGGTGATATCGATAGTACTTTGTTATATAATTTACCAGTTTAGGAAGTGGGACGAGGGAGGAGATAAAGACAAAGAAGCAAAACTCGATGCTGCAAAGCAAGACAAACACGAGCAAGATGAAAGCAAGCGAAAGAACTGCGAGGAAAATCTTTGGAAATTCCTGGTTAATTTCTACCGGAACCTAATCTTTTGGGAGCTAAATCGACTCCGCCAAATGGCCGGAGGCTCCCCGGCCACCACTAATGACCCCGCCGCTGCCGCCACCGAACCCTAGAAAGGTAATGGCGTGCTCGTTACTTTCTAGATGCTAATGTGGTTGACACTCTTTACTAGACCCTTGCTCATTACCCAACTACAAATTAGAGGGGATGTTAATACAATTCACCACTTATTTATGTGCATTTAGGCCATGTTTGATAGCCGGTCTGGAGCTTGGGATACGATTACCAAAGTGAGGTTGTCTCCAAAACCATGTTTGGAGTGATTTTGTCGGGTAGGATTAGGAATCCCATGGTATACTCAATCCCCCCAATTGATGGGATTAGCCAACCTATAGTGCGTAAAGTAAAGAGAAGGAAAGAGAGATCGAACACAAGACGTATAGTGGTTCGGCAATAGATTACAACCATTAGCTTTCCCGAGAAGATAGCGAATCACTAGGATTTATCCTACAATCCTAAGAAAAGATCTCACCAAAATAACCGCCTATTTTGGTTCTAATCTCTCAAGTGTTTAGTTCTTAAACACTCTCTTACCATGGCTAGAGTTTTATAACTCTACACCCAAGAAAGAATTTGAAATTTGTAGCTCAAAGTACAACACTCAAAGAGTAAATATGAAAATGGAAGAATATGAGAAACTTGATTTTTAAGCTCTTGGATTTGATTGTTTGAATGTGATGAATTTGGAAGTATAAGGGGTGCTACAAATGGTATTAGAACTACCCATTTATAGTGGATTACAAAATCCAGCTGTTGGTTGTACATGCTCCCAGTATCGAATGCAAAAAAGAGCTGTTGAAATATACGGTGCTGCTGACGTTCTACACAGCCGGTCATCACCTGGTCAACAAGCAGCCAAGTTGCTTCTTTAGCTGGTTGTCAAGCCTTCTACCCGGTAGATGCTCGGTATTCACTGACAACCGGGGTGACTGCTGGTCTGTCAAACTGATTGAACCCAGAAGCTATAAATGGATACTGTTGAAGTGCAGCTTCAACTCAAGGCTTACCACAAAGAAAAAAAATCACGATATGATCCAAGATACATTTTCAATAAACGCTCAATTGAGGTGTCGGACCCTTAGATAACCCGCACCCGATTCACGTATCCGTGACCTTGTAACATAGGTTTCGGTAATTGGAATAGCTGCTATAGATAGGTGATTTTATACACATCTGTTTTTGAATATTCCATCATAGCATTTTCAACTTTTAAGTCTAACGCAGGGGACTGTATCGACCAAGCTATATATAATGACTCAAGAAGGTGCAACCAAGAAAAAACAATAGAAATAGAAATAGGAAAATAGCAAGAAGTACAAAGCCCGAGATTACATATACCAGTTAAATCCAGACATGATAATAATTTTGATTGATTAAAACATATGCATAACAGAGGGTTACCATCATTGTCATCTTCTTATTATTCTCCTACAAAGAAATAATAAGCATCCAACAACAGTGGGCTAAAGTTGCAGAAATCGGTTGTATACCTGCAAGTAACCTGAAGATGATTACAAAAAGGCTACATCGGAGCTCTAAAATTACTCTGCCAGAAAACATAAAAGTTGAAACACATACAGTTTGCTTTCAGCCCATTAGTCTTTAATGGTACGCAAGAAATGGGAAAATTATTTACCTGCGAAAAATCAAAGGGATCCATGTGAGCCAAGAGTACCAACCAGAGTATGCTGGACACATGGTGCAAATAACCAGAGCATCTCAAGTGACTCTTTTTCTTAATCTCATCCCTAACATAGTCCACTAATGCAGTTATCTGGACTACGGAAAATTACCCGGTTGTCCACTTAATGAGCTAATATGCAGTGAAAAATCAACTCAAAGAAATTAAAAGAACCTTCTAACATTTGTTAGAGTGGTGTTTTATGTTGTTGTTCTAGCTCTGCCTTTACGTTATTTTCACTTTTACATTAGATCGGGAATCGGGGATACTTGTGTAATCTGCATTCTGCTGCTAACACAAATAAATGCTAACGTGTAAAGCCTCATTATGCAGCACTAAACCTATTTCCTAACTCATAACTCAATCCGTCTTGCTCACTAATCTTCTTTTCCATAACCCTACTCTCTATACTGCACAATCAAATACATTGAATTGGTTAAAACAAAAGGAAATATTACACTTTAAGACCAGATATCGCTACCACAACTTTAGTACATGATAATATCATAATACTAAAACTTGCAGAGCCTAGTCCAGAGAACTGGAGTAATAAATTGAATGGTGTACCTTGTACCAGAGCTGCTCATGTATTAAAGTTTCTTGACTATTTCTTCATTTACACGCTTGTAGTAAGTCATTCTCCTGATGGAAGCACGAGCTTCTTCAAATTTTCGGCTTTGAAACGCAGTGGCAAAGGATTCAGATGAATGTTGAAATTTCTCTTTTATCTGGGGTTAAATGGATGAAGGTTCCATTAGAATTACGTAGACTTTAATCAGAAAGCAAAACACCTGATGATCAGAATCAGGACTCATATTCATCTGATGGTCTTCCTTGCACATGTAGTGCACATGACACGGACGAAAAGGAATGTGAACCTGCCAATTCTTCACACCCAGTACAAAGAATCAACTTAGCCTAACATATATACTGCTTGGACTAATTTACTTCAAGGTCCTTCCCTGAGACATCCACTATTTCCACTACCGCGGCAACACCAATGAAGATACTTGTCATGATGTACGCGCTAAATCTTGCTAAAATGATACGACAACGCACGTACCTGAGTCTGGATCTGACTTAATGCCTGAGTGTCTCCAGCTTCTTCAACAGCTTCCCTGATTTCCAAAATCTGCCATTCAAACTCAAAGCAGCAATATCAACCCCAAATTTGAGCAATGAACATACATCAATATTTATGGCAGTTCAGAACAATGCTTGTAAGATCATTTAACTTGGCTTTTACGAAAACTTTAAGAATATATCACTTGCCAATAAGCCACTAATTTGTCAACTGGAAGTGAAATTTTACACGGCATTGAAGTAATCGATTTAAACATCTATTAATTCCAGAAATCCAAATAGTTCCAATTGATTCCTGAAAAACAACCTAATGTGAGTCCTTGTCATCTCATTCTTCCCACTCCAAGCACTTTGCACCTCTATGGCAACCATGTTTTGGAAACTCCTATGTTCTTTGATAATGTTCTCTACTACAATCAACTCCTAACTGCATGGAGCTGGACATCCCATGGACTTGATGTTGGTGGTGAAATGGGGCTAATCCAGATGTAAATAAACATTCCTGCCTCTATTATTTGCTTTTCTATCGCTCTTTTTGAGCTTAGCATAAACGAATCTACAGAATTGGTATAGAGGCGGGCAAAGATTGTCCCATTTGCAGGTCATATATTTAAGGAACAGATCTTCTCTCATCAGTCCTTAAAGCCAAACGGCGCTCACCGCGCTCCTCTACTTGGGGACAACATGATAGCCATTGATGGAGGTCACATTGAGCATTTTTATCTACCTTAAATATCAACCTCACCTTTCTCCACCCCTCTCTACAACTACATATTTTATTATCTTTTCATCTCTAAACCCACAATCTATGCATGAATAGAGACAATAGGAAGAGGACATTAACATATTTTTGTTGTTTAGCAAAAAAAAAAAACTTCAAAGCAATATGAAAGCTGTGACCTGCTTTTGCATCTGTATCTCTCTTCATTTGATGTTGGCATCTTGCATGCAGATCGTTCCGTGCATTGGAAGAAATTATATATATTTAGATTGAAGTACAAATTGCTTGATGGGTAGGGTCGTATGCTTGATTCAAAGATCAATGGTAGTTAAAAATTAGAGAATAGTAGAAGCAAAGGAAAGAGAGAAAGGAGAGGGGAGAAAAAGTGAACCTGAAGAGTCAAGACAGAGCAAAAGAATAAGGGCACAGTTGTAAGACTACGTTTATATAACGTTGCACTAAACGATGAAAAAAAAATAGCAAGCGTTTGAAGTCGCATCAAAAGCCGACTACTACTACAAACAGTTAATGGTGAATGAGAAGCATGCCTCACTGATTGAATAGGTTTTGTGTATACAGAGAAGTATGAAGTCCATAACTTTGCAACATAGAAATTAACTTCCGAAAATGAAATGCCATAACTAATCAAGAAGGTGAAAGATCCATCTTCCCATGTAAATATGTAATACTCAAGATACTAGTCATGAATAAACTAAAAACAAGGGTAACTTATCTCACAGACATCAGACACTTTCCAAAATTACCTCAGCTAGCAATTCTGGCTCTGAAATAGTTTCTTCTTCATCCACATCTACACCTTCAAGCTTTAGCTGGAACATGAGTAGAAAACATGCACATAAATTTTTCTTCGCGTGTAAAGCTTCACAAAGAGCTATTGCAACAAGAGGAAAACAATAAAATAACACAGCCATGAGAGAAACCCGGAATACACTGTTTTCATCTAACTGCATTACATTCATCTACCCATCACATCATAAGAGCCTCAAGTACCAAACCTAATACTATCTAAGTACCTAACCATTAAAATGCATAGGTTGTAAAGAATCAAATTTAGGGTCATCCACAAAATTCCAAAATCGGAATTTAACACTTCCTTCACCTCAAAAGCTAGAGCCTCAAATTCATGTTACACCAATTTAGATCCATTTTCACAAATAAAAATAACAAGATATTTTTCACATTGTCATTAGAAAGCCCCTCTTCTGACATTGCATTGTCAAAAACTTATATGTCAGAAGAGGGGCCTTCTAACTTACGTGTCAAAAAATGGGACATGTTGTGTTTCTGTAATTGACAAGATTTTTTATCAATGAATTAACTTGAGTATTCGTCCATATTCATCATCATAATTTAACCACTGACTTTCTAATCAAGAGCCTTTTCTGGCATCCCCTTTTAGAACTCTTATATATTCTCTCCAATGCAGTCTGACATTGCATTGTCATAAACTTACATGTCAGAAGAGGGGCCTTCTAACTTACATGTCAGAAAATGGGACATGTGTTTCCGTTTCTAACTTGCATTCTCACAACACATGCTCATTTGTGCTTCCTACCTCACATTACCTCCAACTTACATGTCTATGTGCACCTGTGTGTGCGTATAAATACAAATATATATACAAAAGTAGCAGTATTTCTGTATTGACAAGATTCTTTTTAATGAATTAACTTGACTATTAGTCTGTATTCACCATATAACCACTGAATTTCTAATCAAGAGCCTTTTCTGGCATTCCCTTTCAGAACTCTTATAATACATTCTCTCGAAAGCAAAGGAAATTAGGACATATAAAACTGTTTTGAAGAACCATCATCACATACTGTTTCATTGAAAAATGATGAAAGTAAGCTCTAAGAGGAACCTTTCTAGCATCCTCAAACTTACTATGTTAAGACCGCTTTGACATCTATTAAGAGTTTAAAATCCAAAAGGTCAAACAATATGCAGATTGCAGAGAGTACACTTACAACATATATGGCCCTTGACAATGGATCACCAAGAGTGCGATAGGCATCGATTACCCTAGCAGACTGTTCAGCAGCAAACTCTTTTTCTTTCTAATGTAAACACAACTGGGTGTCAAAGCAGATTTATAAACCAAACAAACAAATATAACCAAGAAAATCTAAATATATATCAACCAAACCTCAGATTTAGAATGAACCAGGTCAGGATGCAGCTTTTTCTGCCAGTTTTTGTACTTGCCCTCAAGATTATCCTCCTCAATTACATATTGTTTCTTCCTGATCAGAATGAAAAGAAGCAATTAACTGGTCATTCATGATACAGACTTCAATTTTTTTTCTTATTACATGTTAATCAAAGAATCCAGGGAAGGGAAATCCCTGCTACGGTGCTCACAGAGTCGTTGGACATCTATCCCCCAGTAAAGAATTATCGGAGTCCCACCGAAGCAGCAATACAATTGATGGGCCTAGCAAACCAAAGTACCAAACTATGTTTTGTTCTCTCTCATATGAAGGCTCCAGACTCAGATGAATATAAGAAAAGATCAATCCAAAAACGATCTAGAAACAAATGACATAAACACATACACAGAGAGTGTATCCATGACTATTTCGAGCAGTGACGAAAGAAAGAGACGCCATTGTTACTCCAAACAAATGTAAATGAATGGACGCAACTCTATGCAAATAACTAATCCACTAAAAAGTGATAAAGCCCCAAAAGATATGAATTAATCTTTATTGACTATCTTCAACCAGTTATTAAATAGGAACCAATGGAGTCATTTTCTCATTCACCCCTTAATGTTCTGAAACCATTTTTCCCACCAAACAAAAAAGGTAAACTATATTGTTCAAACCGATATCTATTTTGGTTTCCTCAAGGACCAAAAGGGAACAACTCAATACACTATCAACGAATCAAAACAAGTTAATTCCAGAACTGGGTACAAACACTCTCATAGAGCAATAGCTTTAGCTGGAACATGAGTAGCAATAGCTTCAGCTTTTTCAAAATCCTTTCGCGTTGTGAACATTTCCGTCTTCAAGTCAATAGTTTTTCCTTAACTGATTTGTATCAAATGGAAAGGAACTGGAAAAAGAACATAACATGGATTACATTTGGAATTCAAAAAGGCCATAATTTTCATCCTCTTTTGTACTATTTTTGCGCCTTCAATGATCTTTTTCTCATAATTAGTCCAATTTTATACCAACAAACCCAACAATAAAAAAACTGAGGCAACAATTGCACTAAAAACGGCAAGACTGAAAAAAAAAAAAGATTCTTAGACATCACAAACACTGATCAAACCACATTCATCCCACAATTCAAAGTGAATTAACTGATAGTAATTCATTCTAGAACAACACTCACAATCCGAATATCTGGAAGTAATCAACGGACGGATCGACAGGCTGAACGCAACGACAATTCTCACAGGCCAAAAACGGCACCGTCTGAGCCGCCACCGATGCACAGCTCCAGCACTGGTTGACAACTATCCCGGAGCTGAAATTTTTACTCCACGACAAGTTGAGATTCCGGGGATAGTGAAATCTATGGAACGGAAAATCAGAAGCCCTATTTTCTTGATCGGCGGGTAGGGAATGGAAAGGAGGGAAGGTAGAGAGAGGGTGAGTGGGCGAAGGGGAGTGGGCGTTGAGAAGAGGAGAGAGAGAGGGAAGGGTTTGGCGGTGGAAGAGTGTAGAGAGAGGTGAACGGAGATTGCGCTTCCACATACTCGTTTGGTTTGGGAAGAGGGAAAAGAGCGAGGGAGCGCTGCCAAGGGTTTTATAGAGGCGGGAGAGGGTCCTGTCCAGTGTGCTTAAGTCCAGTCCGGTCCAGTTTTGTTTTTTGTAGGCCCATTTTGGGCAAACATTGATAATCGGAACCGTTCATTGAATAGAGTTCGTTGAGTTTTTCAAGCATGATAAAAAATCAAGATCATTGCATATCGGTAATTGACAGATCGGAACATATATATCTTGAAACAGACGGGTTTGATTTAGTGTGCTCAATGCATTTTTTTAAAAATAAATGTGTAACGATCGGTCATTTATCGATATTCAATGAACTTAATTTTTATCATATTCGAAAATTCGATGAGCTATACACAATGAACGATTCTGATTATCAATGTGAGCCCAAAATAGGCCCACAAAAATTCATACTAGACCCAACAAAACTTAAGCACACTGGACATGACCCTCTTTCGTTCAGCAAAACCGTAATAATCAATCAAAATAATCAACCAAAATATAAGTAGGGAAGAGTTTAGAAAAGCATGTGGGTGGTCGAGCCACGGGGAATCGCACTCTTCTCAGGAATGATACACTCCTTTTGCACCGCGGTGGATGATGTTCTTTCCCCAAATTACAATGACCATCAAGCTCGGCCAAGCGAACGCACGAACCGATTAATTGCCCGACACTCAAAATTACTTGTGCAAAACCCCGGTTGCGAATTTTTTCTCCATTTTCTCTACCGTTTTCTGCACTATAGTTGGTCTATCAACCGTCTAGTTGCATGAGGTCTTTTTAGTGCATGTAGTGCTCTCTATCTGGGTGCCAGAGTCAATTGGTTGGTATGAGCCAGTATATGTAGGAAGCTTCGACAATTAGTGGAACCAACGTGACAGTTATTATTGACAACTTGCAAGCGCTTCTTCCATCTTATCCATTTTATCGGTGGTGTATCCATTATATGATGAGTTTTTTTCTTTTAATCTCCTAAACTATGCACATTTTCTCTACTTAGTCCATAAACTATCAATTTGATGATTTCATCCCCTCAACTATAATACTGTTACCTATTTAGTCCAATAGATAATGAAAATTAGAAAATTGGACGGAAAATGTCACGTAAAGCCCTATTTGGGACCCTGTAAAACAGATACTTGATTATGAAAGTTTTAGAGATAAAAATTAATTACGTCCCTTTAGAATAAAATGATCAGAAAAATAAGATATTCGCACCGGTTCAAACAGATTGAAAATTGGAGCACTTAATTTTTTTACAAGGTTCATATATTAGAATCTTACGTGGCATTTTATAGAGACTAACACATACATATTTTTTTTTTAAAGACCGAGTTCTTTATATAGAATTTAGACTGTTTATATATTAAAAATATGGTTAAAAATTAAGCGTTCTAATTTTCAATCCGTGTGTACTGGTGTGAAGATCTTATTCTTCTGATCATTTTATGCAAAAGGTTATAATTAATTTTTCTTTCTAGAGCTCTCATAATCAAGTATTTTCTCTAAAGGGTCTCAAATAAAAAAAACAGATATTTAATTATGATAGTCCTAGAGATAAAAATTAATCATGACTCTTTAAAATAATATGATCAAAAAAATAAGGTCCTCGCACCGTTCCAAATGGATTGAAAATTCGAACACTTAATTTATTTAGAATGTTTATATACTAAAAAATATGGTTACAAAATTAAGTGTTCCAATTTTCAATCTGTTGAAACCGGTGCGAAGGTCTTATTTTTTTTGATCATTTTATTCTACAGGGTCATAATTAATTTTTATCTCTAAGGCTCTCATAATTAAGTATATGTTCTACAGGGTCCCAAACAGGCCTTACATGGCATTTTCCGTCCAAATTCCTAACTTCCGTTATCTATTGGACTAAGTAGGCAACGATATGATAGTTGAGGGGATGAAATCGTCAAATTGATAGTTTAGGGACTAAATAGAAAAAATGTGCATAGTTTGGAGGATAAAAAGAAAAGGAAAACTCTTATTTGATATATAGATGTTTATTTGTCTGTCTTGTTTTGCAATCAATTTCCAGTTGTATTAGATGGATGGGTTCAGGATGTGTGCTGCGTCTGGCAGCACTGCACACAAGCTGCGCATCCAAACTGTGTCGTTTTAGGGAGTTTGTTGGCAGCCAAAATTCTTCCGGAGTTTGTTGAATTGTGACTTCTTGAATTTTGAATTACGATCAGAATAGATTGTAAATTTGGTGTAGTATTTGAAGATATGTACATAATAGATTTTTGCAATAGAGTAGTGTTTGCCGATTGAAAAAAAAAAAGAGTATATAGTGTTTGAGACTTTGAGCTATAATTTGAAAATAGATTATGAGTGGTTGTTTGACCGTATTCCCTTAATTGTATTCATTAAAATAAGGTAACAGAAAGATTAGTAGGGATCGATGTATATTCTTTTTTGTGAAGTACCCTTTTAAGCCATAATATTTTTGAAATGTTGTTTGTTTTAATTTATTCAGTGGTTCTTGACCTCACTATTACGTTTTTGTTTTTGACTTTCGTGATATTTCTGGAATCGCGGTTACCGGCCAATTTAATGAAGATATAAATTATCATCAAGTAATGAAGTCACGATTGAACTAATGCATACACAAATTTACCAATTAATGAAATTTCCCTTATAAATGTACTTTGCTAATGAAATTTACCAACATAATTTTTCACAGACCGAAATGAATAAGCAATAGTGTCGACCAAAGGGCAAGGATGGAATTTGCAAAGTCAGTTGGAGGCATCTTTTTGAGAATGTAGAACTAAAATATAAAAACCCCTATAAATTTGGTTATCATATTGTGGGTAAATTGTGTGATGTGAAAAAGTTGACTCCCAAACACCCAAAATACATACTGTAAATAAGTACTCCCTCCGTCCCAATTTTATTGTCATTTTTTAGAGTTCGTGTCATTTTTTAATTGATTGTATCTTGTAATTTATAATATTTTATGTGATTTTGAAAATATCATATTATAAAATAATCGAGATCTAACAAACAAGATTCATATTGGATATAAAATTTACTACCGATTTCATAACTAATTTTTTAATCCAATTCGAATAGAACGAGAGATTATTAAATCGAGACAGAGTGAGTAATAAATAAGGCTCCGTTTGGATGGGGTTTTGGAAGGGGGGGATAAGTTTTGCCCCCTTCTTAGTACGTGGGGCCAGGCCGAAGACCCCGTTTGGGAACAAAAAACGGACGGGTCTTATTTTATCCCCTCCTTCCTATATCCGGCGAGGAAGGGCTTCCGCCGGTCTAACTTATGGATGGGTTTCGAGGTGGCCGAAAATAATCCCCCCTATGCCCCCTTCAAATTGGACGATTTCACCCCTTCTTATCCCCCTTTACCCACCCCTAGGTTCCCATTTCAGCCGCTACCCTAGTTCTGGTTTTGTTCGAACAGAGAAGAGGGTTCTGTGGCGATTTGGAGAGTGCGACCGATTTCAGTTTCGATTAACGCAGGTATCGCTTTGATTTGAGTTTTAGTTTTGATTTTTGTTGGTTTTCGAGTCCATGGAGTTGTTTGTTGTCACTGTACCTGTGATTTGGGTGTTTTAACTCCATGGATCTGTGGCTATGGGATGTACCAGTGATTATTTGGTGAAGAATATGAAACCCTAACAAAAAAACTGCCGTAGTTTATTCGGTTTGTGTATTGCAGTGTTGAATCCGAAACCCTAACCCTAAAAACGTTTTTTTGTTTTTTTGTTTTTATTTCTGTCAACCTTCAAACCACTTTGTTTTTATTATGAAATCAGCTCTACAAGAACCGAAGAATCATATATTTGCATATAGAAGCACACAAACTTGAAGGCATATGCACATTATACAAAGAACAGAGGTGAACTTTAACCTTGCTAATAAAACTCTCTGGCTTCAATCCAATCTATGTACATAATATTAGTATACAGCCAAATGTTTGATTTTCGTGTGTACATTTGGTACGATTTCTGCACCGTATAGTGGCTGTGATTTTGTGAAGGAAATCGAACCATAACCCTCACAAATCTGAGTAAAAGACTCATAAGAGTAGATTTTGAAGAGCAAAGTTGAAGACAAAATTTGATTAACCCAAACGAAGCCTCATTGTCGAGTTGGGAGAGAATGACATCTATTAATTAACCCAAACTTAAGACGATTATGTAAAAGTTAACCAACTTTGTTCATAGGCTAGTGCAGTTTATTGTGTGTGTGTTTTGGATGAACAAAGTTAACTTTTGGGTTCATTGATATATAGTTTGTTTGGAGTTATGAATAAATAGTTTTAGTTCGTATTTAATCGATGAAACCCTTGTTAGCATTTTTTAGGATGCCAAGATTAAACAGAAAACAAATCAGGAGAAGAGAAGAGCAAGAGGCAGTCATGGCATTACATGCCTTTATTACTAATGCAATGGGTATGTTTCGCCTCTACCTCTTCATCATGTCCACGTCGCGCCGACCTGAACCTCGTCCTGAGTTATCTCCTAATCCAAACTTTTACCAGACGCATGTAAACAATATCAATAGGCTTGTAAGGGGCAATGAAACTGACTGCCACGACCAGTTGAGGGTGAATAGGCATACCTTTTTGAGATTGTGCTTTTTAGTTCGAGGTGTTGGGTTAGGGGACTCACGCAACGTATGTTTGGAGGAGAGGGTAGCAATATTCTTGTGGGTCCTCGGTCACCATACAAAGCAGAGGCGTACAAAATATGACTTTTGGAGATCTATCGAGACTGTAAGTAGGCATTTCAATGCTGTACTCCTAGCTGTCTTGCGCCTTTACAACATGCTCCTAGTAACGCCTGAACCTGTACCTCCTAACTACGAAGACAGTAGATGGAGTTGGTTTCAGGTACACTCGTGCTTTTTCATTGTTTGACTGCTTCCATTTGAAATATTCCCTATAGTTGGCCATATTTAATTTTGGTTTACTCTTCCCAACATTTGTTAGAATTGTCTTGGGGCATTGGATGGAACCTACGTGTCAGTTAATCCCCCAGCTGTTGACAGGCCACGATATAGGTCAAGGAAGGGTGAGATTGCTACAAATGTTTTAGGTGTTTGTACTAAAGACCAAAAATTTGCCTATGTCTTGTCTGGTTGGGAAAGGTCGGCCACTGACTCTAGAATCCTTCAGAACGCCATTGAAAGACCGAAGGGTCTTATAGTCCCCCATGGTATGTTCCATATCCTAAGTTAATGTTTCCCTTCGCTCCATTACCATTAGCTATCCATTTCCTAAGTTATTCTCTTAACTCTCATTCATAACAGGACATTATTACCTTGTCGATGCTGGTTACACAAATGGGAACGATTTTCTGGCACCATACCGTGGCCAACGGTATCACATAAACATCTGGAGGCAAGGTCATATGCCAGTGAGCAAAGAGGAGTACTTCAACATGAAGCACTCCGCTGCTAGGAATGTCATTGAGAGGAGCTTTGGGGTTCTTAAGAAGCGGTTTGCAATTTTGAGATCAACCTCCTATTACCCCATAAGGACTCAAACCCGTATTGTGACAGCATGTTGTCTTCTCCATAACCTAATTAGGAGAGAGATGCCCAATGATCCCATTGAACAAGAATACTCCGCGTGGGAACGAGATCACGTGAACGATGTGCCTGATGATGATCACATTGGTAATGTAGATTCTTCCAATGAGTGGACTGCGGGGAGGGATGCGCTGGCTGCGGCCATGTATAACCATTGGTTAGCCAATGGTGGGGACAAGACCCAAATCTCTTGTATAACCATTAGTTTGTCGAATTTGTGATGACATTGTAATTGTGTTTGGAACATGTTTGTATCATTTGTGTTTGAAGAACTTGTAACGTAGCATTTCTGTTGTAACATTTGTGTTTCAAGAAGTTGTACCGTACCATTTCCTTTGTTACATTTCAGTTTGCAAAACATTTAACGTATCAATCTATTTCCCAATGTAATCCTTAATGTGTGAGGTTGTACTTCTACATTTGTATATTCAATTTCAAGCAATGCATTTGTAGCAATGGACAATGAAGTCCAAGTAGTGGAAGCACCTACGAAGGGAAAACATAGGAATTGGAGTACTAAGTAGGAGGATGCACTAATCAAGTGCAAGGTGAATGAGTTGGTGGGGGAAAAGTGGAGAGCCGAGAATGGCTTCAGAGGTGGTTTCTATAACCACGTGGAGAAAGAGTTGGAGAAGTTCCTACCGGGGACCAATCTTAAGGCTAACCCCCACATTGACTCAAATGTGAAGTATTGGAAAGTAACGTGGGCAAAACTTGTCGACATTACTGGCCTTAGCGGGTTCGGGTGGGATGATGTGACCAAACGCATCGTAGTGGAGAAAGACGTATGGGAGAACTATGAAAAGGTAACTTCCAAAATTTAAATTTGTACTTCCAATGCTTTAAGTCATTATTAAGGCATGGGAATTTGTACTAACGGCCAACTAATATGTAGGCCTATCCTCAAAAGGCGAAGAATATGTATGGGAAGACCTTCCCGTACTTTGACGATTGGCAATTCATGTTCGGAAAGGATAGAGCTACGGGGGCGGGAGTGGAGACTCCCGCATCAATGGGGCGCGCAACTAATGCGAACCAAAGTCTCCCAACTTTCAATGATTGCTATATTCCCCAATTTGGTGAAGACTTTGATGCATTCCAAAATGATACACCGACGTCTCCCGCAACTCCCGCAACTCCCACAACTCCCATACCTCCAATATTCACACCTCATAGCTCACTCCCCACGTCCACTCCCCAAACCTCAGTGCCGCAGCCCAATGCCGGAGGCACAAAGAGGAAGAGGACAAGAATGGGTGATGCGGAGTTGTCCATGCTTGGAAGCATGCAGAATTGGATGACGTTGAGCACGGGCCATATGGAAAAGATAGTCAATTCCTTCGGATATGACAAAGAGCTATCCGCACGACACACTCAAGTGCCAGACGAGCTATCAAAGCTCGATATTACCTTGACGGAGAAGTTCAAGTTAAGTGCGGTCATTTGCCAAGAGGAGCAAAGAGTAGACAACTTCTACGGCATCAAGCCCGAGGAGAGACAAGCTTATGTTGAGGCCATCCTTGCTGGCATCGTCTATGGTCCTATTTAGGAAGTCTTTGAACAAGTTGTGCCCTTTTGAAGTGGTTTAAGTACCTTTATAAGCATGATTGGTACTTAAGCCACTTTTTTGACGTGGCTGAACTATCTCGTAGTATATTATATGCCATTTGTAAAAATGTAATGAATGACTTAAGTCATGAACTTTTAGGACTTAAACTAGGAACAATGGTGGATGATCGTACGATTAGGCCTTGTGCATGCCTTATGTTGCTACATTTGATGCAATTTTTTGTAAATGTGTAATGTAATATGAATATTTCTTGCATGACAGGTTTTGGCAACTAATGTGTGTCATACTAGGGCAATGATGAATCAATTCATTTATTAAGTAAGGTAGATATCTTGGCGGGGTAACATTAGTTGCAGCCAAATGTTCCCTTATGATTCCATAAATATTGACTGAGCCCAATTCAGTTGTCACCTGAGGTTATGTTCATATGTGGAGCAGGTGCAGAAATCAGTGTTTGGCTGTTTTGTGGGATGTTTCCATGTGGTTTCTGGGCTGGTTTTTCAGGTTGTTAACTAGTGGCGATGATGAAATTTTTCTGAGCCAATGAATTTTGTCCAAATTTAGTCCTCAACTCTGAGTGTGTGTGTGTGTGTGTTGTTTGCTGCTGCTGTTATGAAGTGCAGGTGCAGGTGTGAGTGCAGTGCATTTGTGCGGTCCATTTTTTGGGTTTGCAAAGTGCAGTGCAGTGTGCATTTGTGTAGCCCATTTCTGCAGAAAAGGTGTGTGTTGTGTTTTGGTGCAAGAATTGGTAATGGTGGTTTGTGGACTGTTTTGGGGGATACTTTTGTGCAGTGTTTGGACTGCTTTGTGGGCTGTTTCCATGTGGTTTCTGGGCTGTTTTTTCAGGTTGTTAGGCAATGATGAAAATTTTCTGAGCCAAATGCCATAAATGAATGCTATGGTATCATGATAAGTTATGTGTTCTTTATGGGTTTCTCATGTTGTTTTCTGCAAATCTGGATGGCTATGTCAGTCTAGCTGCTGCTGTGTGTGTGTGTGCAACTGCCATGAGTACCATGCGTGTGTGTGCAGCTGGCAGTTTTCTGCACTTAGCTTGGTGGCTGTTTGCAGTTTAGTTGGCTATTTTCTGCAGTTTTCTGGGTTGCAATTTTGGGCAGTTTAGGTGGCTGTTTTCTGAGTTGCTATTTGTTGCAGTTTTATGAGTTGCTAATGTGTGACTAACTAAGGCAATGATGGGTCAATTAATTTGTTAATTGAGGTAGGTACCTTGGCGGGGCAACATTAGTTGCAGCCATTGAGTGCACTTATGATTAACTTCTAATATCTGAGCCCAAATGAACAGTGAACTAGATAGCCAAGTGTTGCTATGAACTAGACAGTGTGTGGGTGTGTCCAAGCTGTGTCTTGTGTCCTACCTCTGTTCTAGTGCTGCTACTAATGTGTGTGTGCAATATCTGAAGGTGTGTGCTACTGTCCAAGCTGTGCTGTGTCCAAAATGTGTCCTAAATGTGGCAATGATGAACTTTTTCTGAGCCAAATGTCATACCTAAAAGCTACTGTCCAAGCTGTGCTGTTTCCATGTGGTTTGTGGGCTGTTTTTTCAGGTTGTTATTGGCAGCAATGTTCTGCAGTTTCAACTGTGCTGTGTGTGAGTGAGTGTGTTGACCATTCTAGGTGTGTGCATGGTTACAGCAGTGTAGTGAGTCCAAATTTTTTGCAGTTATCTGCAGTTGGCTGCAGTTTTCTGAGTTCGTAATTATGATGCTATAGTCTACTACCAAGTTGGTTTCTGCAGTTTTCTGTTCTGCTATGTGTGTGTGTGTGTGCAAACTGCAAGGCATGATGTTTTCTGACCTATTTTATGGCTGTGATGACATGGAAATACACTCAAGGGTAAACTCATCTTGGTAGGACACTTGTGAGGGTCAACGGGTTCACGACCGTTCGGCAACATAAGTAGTAACCAAGAAAACTGACCTTGAAATATCTGAGCCAATTGATACAATTATTGTCAAGACTTATCCCATTTTGAGTTGCTATTTTCTTAAGTTTTGGAAATGCAAGGGAAATTGGACGCTGTACCCTTATGAAAGTTGTGCCCTTTTCTGCAGTGCAAGTGTGTGTGTTGTGTTGTGGTGACAGAATTGGTAATGGTGGAATCTGGGCTGTTTATTGGCAAACTGTAGTGCAGTATTTGGCTGTTTTGTGGGATGTTTCCAAGTGGTTTCTGAGCTGTTTTTTCAGGTTGTTAACTAGTGGCGATGAGGAAATTTTTCTGACCCAATGAATTTTGTCCAAATTTTCTGCAGTTTTCTGGGTTGCAATTTTGGGCAGTTTAGGTGGTTGTTTTCTACAGTTTTCTGGGTTGCTATTTTGGGCAGTTTAGGTGGCTGTTTTCTGCAGTTTTCTGGGTTGCTATTTTGGGCAGTTTAGTTGGCTGTTTTCTGCAGTTTTCTGGGTTGCAATATTGGGCAGTTTAGGTGGCTGTTTTCTGCAGTTTTCTGGGTTGCTATTTGTTGCAGTTTTATGGGTTGCAACATGCTGTAATCTGGGTTTAGGAGGCTGTTTTTTTTGCTGACTCTATGCTATGTCCAAACTGTGTCCTAAAACTACCAAAAAAACAGCCCACAAACTGCAGAAATAGCCTACCAAATTGCAATGTAGGTGTGTGTGTGTGTGTTGCAATTGCAATGCAGTACCTAGGTGCTGTTGCAGTTTCTGTACGGGCAATGATGAATGAATTAAGCCATGAGTAAGTTTGTTATTAAGGTGGATACCTTGGCGGGGTAACTTTATTGTTGCAGCCAAGCGTACCCTTGTGATTCCCAACAAATTCAATTTTCTGAGCCCATGTTTGGTTTAGTAAGCTATTTCCCAAGTTTCCAAGCCGTTTTCTGCAACTTTGACTCAGTTTAGGTGGCTGTTGTGTTGTGCAGTTTCCTGAGTTGGTATTTATTGCAGTTTAGGTGGCTGTTTTCTGCAGTTTAGGAGGCTGTTCTGTTCTGCAGTTTTGTGAGTTGTTTACATTCCTAGTGGTCAATCTGAATGTTTCAAACTTTCAAGACATTTTAATTATGTAACTCATAACCTTGATCTTGTTTCATCATTTTCGCTGTGTTGATCTTTTTATAGGTTCATGCAGCACTATCTGAAGAGGAAAAAGTAAATGTGTGTTATGGACTGAAGAGGAAAAAGCACTATCTTTTTACGTTTCTGTCAAATGGAGTTGAAAACACTAGTACAGAAAATGAAGAGTTGGCAGTTAAGGCAATTGAGGAAGTGTTCAAGGATGATGGTTCCTTGAATGCCTCTTCTGTCCGAAATAATAATGAAGTAATCGCGAGGAGAAGCGAGAGAATCAACGGGAAGAGTCGGGATAAGGAAGTTCGAGAAAATTGTGGTGAGTGCATTTTATCTGGTCAGTTGCAGAAGAAGCAGAAGGCCCTACTAGGGGACGGGAGAAGTCCAAACTTGCCTTGTTTCAGAGCAGTTGAAATGCAGAAGACGCGATTTTGTGATTTGAGTTTTCGAGTTGGTGCTGGGTATGGGTATGTGTACTGTCACCAAGGGGATTGTAAGCATATAATTGTGGTGAGGGATATGAGGCTTATTCATCCGAAAGATCTGCAGAACCGGAGGGTTTATCCGATTGTCACGTTTCAAATGAAGGAGCGGCTTCAGAAATGTTCTGTTTGTAAGATTTGTATAGCGGAGAAGGTAACAGTGGACGACAAGTGGGCTGCAGAGAATCCATGCTATTTCTGCAAGAACTGCTATTACATGCTTCACTATGTCGATGGTTCGTTGCTATATGAAGATTTGTCAGTGTATGACTATGTTCATGATTGATTGTTTCAGTTTTCAATACAGATTCTTATACTATATTTTAATTCTGATTCTTCAATGTACAATTTTTGGGGAGAAATTAGAAGAGCTGATCATTATTTGCGACTACTTCGAAATCACAGATCTATTATGCAACCCCTGCACTTGTAGTTCTACTCGGAACAAATTTTTATCTCTTGTCAGTATAGATTGATGAATTTTGAATTTGAGAGGTTCTTTTTAAACTTCATAACAGACAAGCTAAATGGCTATTGAATTCGCTTTGATGGAGTTCGATTGTCATTTCCATCTAAGACTGGATCCTATAGCTTAACTGCTACTATGTCGCAGCTTCACTTATCTATTTCATGAGAGCCACAGCCACAGGATATGGCATTGATTGCAAGGCTGCTGTCATAATTTAGTATTTATTCAACACTTATTGTTTTCTTCTTATTTTTCCTACCCCAAAAAGAAGGGGGAATAAAAACTTTTTCAACTCCATTTTATGTACTAGTGTTTTTCGCGAGTTTGTAGCAGTTCTTTCTTTCTTTCTCTCTTTCTCATCTGTTGCATTAATAAAGGATATGTTGAGGGCCTTATCTATTCTACAGGAATTGAAATGTTGGATGGCTGTATATAAATCATAAAGAGGAAAAAGGTTGTTTGTTCTTTAATGATCTGTTTTTGTGTGTGTGGTGTGTAGAACTGTTTTGTGTTCTTTTATTGTCTGTTTGTTATTTTTGTGCTGTGTAGAACTATTTTGTGTTCTTTTACTATCTGTTTCTTCTTTTTGTGTGTGTGGTGCAAAGTTGTCTAATAGTACTAATCTCAAATCAAATTAAATACTTGAGATACATTAGGAAGGCTACAAATTTATTTGTCAATACATTTATTATCACAACTTTCAATTTATTCTTCCAACGCCCGCCTTAAACTTCAAACTTCTAGTTCTCCTGGGTAACAAAGCAATAGGCCCATCGATTAAAATTGGGAAATTGCCTATCCCGGAAATGTCTCAGATGTCGGTGATCCTACTTATAAAATTTAGGAAAACATTAAAAATATTTACAAAACAATACTTTATACAAAATTGAAAACAAATTGAAGAGTACTTACTTGGACAAATTCATTCCAAACTTCATTTTCCACCACTAGTTTTTTTTCATTTGGATTCCACCCGAATCCAGGGCGCCTAAGCATAGCGTCTAGTATGCGATAATCACTCTTCCATTTCTTGATCTTTCCTTCGATATGAATCTCATTTATACCTGCTTGAGGGAAAGAAACTCCCATCTCATTTTTAAGAACTCCCAAGTAGGAATTGCGAAAATATCCGTTGTCGGTTTGCTAAACCCCTTGATCTACAAGGCTCATAAGGTTTGTTAACAACGTATCCTCCTCCTCCTCGCTCCAAGCCCGGCATGCCATTGAAATGTGAAGGAAAAAAAATATAATGAACTTAGCAAATGAAGATGAGATGTGGGATGAGATATAAAAAAATGAGTGCTATTTATAGAAAAATTGAAAATAAATAGTTTGTTGAACCTACTCCTCACATGATTTCAACTAACACCCACATGTGTCTAACTACCATCTACTTCCCAATACTAAAATTTTGGTTTCATAAAAATTTCAATAAATTTCGGTTTTTTAAAACAAAACATTTTTAAAAAATGATAAAATTTCCTACTTTAAACATGATTAAGTATTTGTATTAAACATTTTCAACAAAGCTATTCTTAATTTTTTTATCCAAATAATAGGTACGAAATTTCACATTTTCAAATTTCAAAATTTTGAAAAATAAACATAAATATAATAAAGCACTTAAAAAACGAAATTTTAATACTTTATTTATTTTATATTATTATTATATTAGTAAAATAATTCTTGATTAATCATGTCTGAAAAATAAAAAATATGTTGAATTTTATAATTATATATTTAATTTAATGAATAATCTAATTTAATACTGCAAAAGGGTAAAATAGTCATTAGACAGCTTTTTACATCATCCCCCTTCCTTATACCCCTCCTTATCCCCTATCCAAACAAAGTACTATTTAATCCCCATTTTCTAATACCTCATCCAAACAACCTACTATTTAATCCCCCTCTATAAATATCACATCAATGTGGGTCCTCCCTTATTAACTAATACCCCTTATTATCTTATCCCCTTATTAACTAATACCCCCAATTCTTTACCCGCATCCAAACGGAGCCTAAGGCCCCGTTTGATAACCCTCCAAGGGGTTGGGATTGGATTGGTAGAGTGTTGGTATTATTAATACCTTGTTTGGTAACCAAAAATGGTTCGGACTAGTAGTCCGATGGGATTAAAAATCCGGGTAATAGGGGGTATTGCTAATACCCCGTGGGACTTGGTATTGAGGGGTATTAATAGTCCAATCCCAACTCCTTCACATTACCAATCCCTTTTCATTACCAATTTCTTCTATCAATCCAATCCCATCATCTAATCCCATCTCAAACAAACATGATATTAATAATCCCATCATTTAATCCCATCCCAAACAAACATACTCATTATCAATCCCTTCTCATTACCAATCCCATCTCCTTACGAATCCCAATCCTAATCCCATCTCCTTACGAATCCCATCCATCTATCACTGTTATCAAACGAGGCCTAAGAGTAATGCAGAATCCATGGCGAGGCTTACAAAGGGCCTAGATGCTATTCACATTTCACAGTGTAGCATCACTCTAGTCAACTTAAAATTAAAAAGGTTTATTTATTTATTTTATTTATTTATAGGTTTTACTTTTACTTTTCTGAGGGATGATGATGACTGTGGTGGTGGGGTTCAAATGTTCAATCATGCAGGAGAGAATGGCTTCTCTTTTTGAAGAAACGGAAACTGAGCTCAATGTCAACGCTGTCCGTTTTAATAAAGATATTATATTCAGTGGCAACTTTGTTTGATTTTGAATTTTTTTTTGACGTAATTAGTGAAGAGAGATAGATAAAATTATTGAGAATTGTGCAAAAAGTAATTTTTTTTTTCTCAAAACTTGTAAAAGAACAAAGTTAGATGGCCTGTTCTTCGTAAATTAATTTTTGGTATTATTCACGCCTCGGCTAACCAACGGTCGAATACTAATATCTCCGTCACAATTCGTTGACATATCTCGTCCGGTGTGGTCTTTAGTTGTGCTCTCTTTTGCAGGATAGGTGAAGGCCAGGAGCTGGACTTGAACCCTAGATCCAAAGGCGCGAACCATCTTGATTGGAGCCCCACACTTACACAATTTTAAAATTTAATTTTGTAGAAAAAAAACTACTACTATAACTCTAATTAAAAATTGAAATGTGAGTGATGGTTGCGTAAGCTCTTACGTCCCTCGATGATACTTTGACCTAGTTGAGGTACAAAACCAACAAGAGCTTTATAAAATGCAAACATTCTCCTTTTGGAATGTACAAAGGCCGGCAAGGTAAGTCTATGTTCGTGGAATATCTGTCCATTTCATCCCATCTGATATCTTTCATTCAACTGGCTTATTTTTTTGTTCTTATTTAATTTTTTTTTGTATTTATTAGTTTTTCGTCATTTTTTGAGAATTATTGCATCGTCATTCAACTGGCTTTTTTTTTTTTGTCCTTATTCAATTTTTTTTTTGTATTTATTAGTTTTTCGTCATTTTTTTTGAGAATTATTGTATTGTCATGACAAGAGGAATCCAAAAAGTAAAAAATTATGATCAAAATCTAATTTTTTTGAATAAAGATAAAAATAAGCCAATAAACCTATTTTTTCGTCTTCATACAAAAAAAATTAGATTTCGATCATAATTTTTTACTTTTTAAATTCCTCTTATCATGACAATGCAATAATTTCCAAAAAATTGACGAAAAACTAACAAATACGATTTTTTTTTGAATAAGGACAAAAAAAAAAGTCAGTTGACTTATTTAGCCGAACGGGGCCCCTCTCTCTCTCTCTCTCAACTACATATGTACATGCTGTTATACGTATATGTTATTGACATCAGCCCCACTGGTTGGACTTCATTTTTTCAGCTAAGAGGCTCCTATCTAGTTTTGGGAGATCCTGCACAAGGTACATCAACAGCCATGTTGCCTTGAAAGAAGAGGAGGAGAATTGGATAGTACTAGTCTAGCTTGAATTATTAACCGGTAATCATGGCAGAGACTAATGGTTTCGATGGCGATCATCAACCGACGCAAGAGGAGGAGGCCGCGACATCAACAAGCCCTGCACTTGAAATAGAGGCGGCGGCAGCGCCGACAGCAGCAGCAACGACAAGTTCCTCCCCAAACGGGGGTCCACTCGACCCGGAACAGCAGGAGAGCGAAAAAGAGGAGACCGGCACCAAAACCGTTCCGTTCTACAAGCTCTTCTCGTTTGCAGACTCCGTGGATGTCGGCCTGATGATTGTCGGTACAATCGGTGCCGTTGGAAATGGATTATGCATGCCTTTCATGACTGTACTCTTCGGCGAACTGATCAATTCTTTTGGACAAAACCAGAACAACAAAGACGTGATTCACATAGTTTCTAAGGTAAAAGAAGTACATCCTCCGATTAGCATATTCTTGCTTAGATTTTTCTTCGCAGGAGAGCTATGTAAACACGGTTACAGTTTTCCTCGCGCTAATTACTCTTCAATGGTTACGATGTTCTTGTCGAATTCGATAGAATTCTTGTTCCGCAATTATATATCCTGCTTCTTTTTCTTGTGATATGTTGGGAGTGAAATATTGTCACTGACTATTTCCTTGATTATGTATTAGGTATCATTGAAATTTGTCTATTTGGCTTTGATAGCAGGGGTGGTAGCATTCCTCCGTAAGTGCATGCATCCAACCTACCCTCCAAACTATTAGTATTGTCAACGACGAGTGAATTTTTCCTCACTCTTTTTTTTTATCGGTTTGTCAGAGGTGTCTTGCTGGATGGTAACGGGAGAGCGACAAGCAGCAAGAATAAGAAGTCTTTATTTGAAAGCAATAATGAGACAAGATATAGCTTTCTTTGACAAAGAAATGAATACAGGAGAAGTTGTGAGTCGGATGTCGGGTGACACTGTTCTAATTCAAGATGCTATGGGCGAGAAGGTACTTATTCACCGTTCCCCTTAAAAAGAAAAAGAAAAAAAAAGAGGCCATACTTTCTTTTGCGTTTACAATTGTCCATCTGGGTTTTGTGTTTCAATGCAGGTTGGGAAATTTATACAGCTGATCTCTACGTTTTTGGGTGGCTTTGTGGTAGCATTCATCAGGGGGTGGCTTCTTACGCTTGTCTTGTTATCTTGTATCCCTATACTTGTACTAACTGGTGGAACCACTTCCATCGCCGTATCCAGAGTGTCATCCACCGCCCAAAACGCTTATGCTAAAGCAGCCATTGTGGTTGAACAGACTATTGGCTCAATTAGAACAGTATGTCAAAGATCCATAAGCTATTCTTCTTCTTCCAGATTTGCTTAAACTTTAGGACAAAGTCCACTTTGACCCCTGTTGTTGTCGCCATGTGCGGATACCCCCTCATGGTTCAAAACTGAGCACATAACCTACCTGTGGTTTTGAAAATGTGCGGATAGACTCTCTGCCATCATGTTTTTCATCCATATTAACGGACACAACATTAAAAGACTGATATACTCTCATCATGTCCTTTGATTCTTCTTCTTTTTTAAATCTAACCACACCATCCCTTATACCAAAAATTAAATCCAAATTGTTGATATTGTAAATTTTGACGAGTACTACATCTATGCCAAAATTCAAGTCAATCAAAAAATGAAAAGCTCATGGTCGAATCGATTTTGTTATGAAATTAAAATTTCAAATTTGAATTTACTAAAAATTAGATCATTGGATTATTGATGCCTGATCGAGATGATTTTTTACAGAAATACTCTGTTCTTTATTTAATACATTATGAACGACTCAGATTATATTCTAGAGGTGTGTGAGATACATCTCCGTTAATATGGATGGAAAACATGACGGCAGGGGGTCTATCCGCACATTTTCAAAACCACATGTAGGTTATGTGCTCAGTTTTGAACCATGAGAGGGGTATCCGCACATGGTGATAACCACAGGAGGTGAAAGTGGACTTTGGCCTAAACTTTAATTCTCTGTAGTTTTGCTCTTTACTGATATATGCTCATCATTCTGCTTACTGCATATGTAGGTCGCATCATTTAGCGGGGAGAAGCATGCCATAACTAAATATGACAGATCTCTCCTGGATGCTTACAAGTCAGGTATTCAAGAAGGGTTAACTTCTGGATTGGGTGTTGGAGTGGTCTTTTGCGTTGCACTTTGCACTTATTCTTTGGCTCTATGGTTTGGTGCAAAGATGATATTAAATCACAGATACACCGGAGGCGAAGTGATTAATGTAATTGTTGCTGTGCTAACTGGTTCCATGTGAGTTTCACTTCTGAACCCAATTTCTAATTTTGCTTCTGAAACGATGTCGATGTACTAGAAAAGTCAAGCCCGTTTGGATCCTTAAAGCGACGTTGTTCATCTCTGTAACTGAAATTATGTTCCTAATATGTTTGTAAGTTTTTGTGTTATATGGATGTTTCAGGTCTCTTGTGCAGGCATCTCCCTGCATGGCTGCATTTTCTGCGGGTCAAGCTGCAGCCTTCAAGATGTTTGAGACAATAACTAGGAAGCCCGAGATAGACGTATATGACAACGAAGGCAAAAAATTACATGATATTTGTGGCGATATAGAGTTGAGAGATGTTTATTTCAGTTATCCTGCCCGTCCAGATGAGCAAATATTCAACGGGTTCTCACTTTCCATCCCGAGTGGCATGACAGTAGCTATGGTCGGACAGAGTGGTAGCGGAAAGTCAACCGTTATCAGCCTGATACAGAGATTTTATGATCCACAATCTGGTCAAGTCCTCATAGATGGCATTAATATCAAAGATTTCCAACTGAAGTGGGTTAGGGAGAAAATAGGTCTTGTTAGCCAAGAGCCCGTGTTGTTTTCGTGCAGCATCAAGGACAATATTGCATATGGGAAGGATGGGGCAACCCTAGAAGAAATTAAAGCAGCAACTGAGATAGCTAATGCTGCTAAATTCATTGCTATCCTACCTCAGGTTCTGATTTTTTTCCCTTCTGGATTAACTGTTGTGTATAATACTTATTTTTCGTTCATAGTCGAGCACGGTTGGTTAGATTCTTTGTTTTGCCATAGCTCAATTTTGGATTTTAGGGGTTGGACACCATGGTTGGTGAGCATGGAATCCAGCTGTCCGGTGGACAAAAGCAGAGAGTTGCCATAGCCAGGGCAATCCTGAAAGACCCACGCATTCTACTCTTAGATGAAGCAACAAGTGCGCTCGATGCAGAGTCAGAGAGGGTTGTTCAAGAGGCATTGGACAAGATAATGGTCAATAGAACAACGGTTATTGTTGCTCATCGCTTGAGCACCGTAAGGAATGCTGACATGATTGCAGTGATTCACCAAGGAAAAATCGTTGAAAAAGGTATCTTAGGAACAACCTTACTACTTAGGTAACATGCTAATGAGCAAAGAAAACAAAATTATCGTAGACATACATATACATATGCACACATATGAACTCGGCTTCCTTGTGATAGAGAATATTCATACTATTTCGCATCTTATGTGTTCATCGATTAGGCTCACACTCAGAACTACTTGAGGACCTAGAAGGAGCATACTCTCAGCTTATTAGGTTGCAAAATGTGAACAAAGATTCCGAACAAGTTGCAATGGACCCAGAGAAATCAGATTCTATTATCGAATCTGGAAGACAGCCAAGTCAACAAATTTCATCCCTTCGTTCCACAAGTCGTGGATCTTCTGAACTAGGAAATAGCAGCCGCCACCTTAGAGTTTCATTCGGTCAACCTATTGGACTTGATGTTTCTGATACTCCGTTGCCAAAAGTAGGAGCCAGCTACAACCAATCATTAGGAAATCTTCCAAAAGTCTCACTGCTCCGACTTGCTCATCTCAACAAACCGGAGGTTCCAGTGTTGATAGCCGGAGCTATTGCTGCAATCATTAACGGTTCAATACTTCCCACCTTTGGTCTATTGCTATCAGAGGCTATTTACACATTTTTCAAGCTACCCCATCAACTAAAGAAAGATTCAAAATTTTGGGCCATAATGTTCGCACTCCTTGGAGTAGCATCATTATTTGCATATCCAGCACGGACATACTTATTTTCTGTGGCTGGTTGCAAGCTGACCAAAAGGGTGCGATCAAAGTGTTTCGAAAAAGTGGTTCAGATGGAGGTCAGCTGGTTTGATAAGCCCGATAACTCGAGTGGAGCAATCGGAGCTAGACTATCTGCAGATGCAGCGACTATTCGGGCTTTAGTGGGAGATGCACTTGGTCAGCTTGTTCAAATCTCTGCTTCAGCAATTGCAGGATTGCTCATTGCTTTCACAGCATGTTGGCAACTAGCATTTATTGTCCTTGCTTTGTTACCTCTCATGGGATTGAATGGTTATGTTCAATTAAAGTTCATGAAAGGATTCAGTGCAGATGCAAAGGTTTGCTTTTCTATTCTCACTATTACTGTATTTTCAATGGTTGCCACATTTTGCAATATTTTCGGACTCGAAAGAAAAAGAATACTAGTACTGTAGTATGGGAGTAGATAAGATAAGATTTAGATTTAGGAGTACTCAGTACTGCTAAAAGTTTTTTCGTTTTATGTTGTTTTTTCCTTGTACCTCTTTTATGATCTAGACGTAAATTGGTGCAGTTGATGTACGAGGAGGCAAGCCAAGTTGCAAATGATGCTGTTGGAAGCATAAGAACAATCGCTTCTTTCTGCGCCGAAGAAAAAGTGCTGGAATTATACAAGAGCAAGTGCGATGGCCCTATGAAAACCGGCATAAGGCAAGGCGTTATAAGCGGGATAGGTTTTGGGGTATCTTTCGCCTTGCTATTTTTGTTCTACGCCTGTTGTTTCTACGTTGGAGCGAAGCTAGTTGACGACGGGAAAACAAAATTTAACGGCGTATTTCGTGTAAGAATCCAAAAGCTTAAACATTCAATCAACTGTATATGCACTCAAATCACTTAACTATTGTAATGGTGGGTGTGGCCTCGCATGCAGGTTTTCTTTGCTCTAAGCATGGCAGCCTTGGCAATCTCTCAATCAAGTGGCTTAGCCTCTGATACTACGAAATCTAAGGCTGCTGCTGCTTCCATATTTGCCATTCTTGACAGGAAGTCAGAGATAGACCCCAGCGACGAGTCCGGGATGACTCTAGAGAGTGTGAAGGGAGAGATTGAACTCCACCATATAAGCTTCAAGTACCCAACCAGGCCAGATTTTCACATTTTCCAGGACCTCAATTTGAACATTCAATCCGGCAAGGTAGAATCCTCTTCTGATTTCTGATTCTGATGATAATTTAGAATGGCATGGGTATCTTTCTCCGAATAATTTTCGCTCCAGTTTGATTTTGTTAACATCCTCAACTTTCAGACGGTAGCTCTTGTCGGAGAAAGTGGAAGCGGGAAATCAACGGTGATAGCATTGCTGCAAAGATTTTACGATCCTGAGTTGGGTAATATCACGCTTGATGGGATTGAAATTCAGAGGCTCCAGTTGAAGTGGTTGAGACAGCAAATGGGTCTGGTTAGCCAGGAGCCATTTCTGTTTAATGAAACGATACGTGCCAACATTGCGTATGGAAAAGAAGGAAATGCAACGGAGGCAGAAATTCTAGCTGCATCAGAGGTGGCGAATGCCCACAGCTTCATTAGCGGATTACAACATGTCAGAACACTTTCATCATCTTAACATATTTTGGCGTATATTTTTGTTGATGTGGTGATTCCATCGCAACCCGAAAATGCGTATTTCATCACGTAGAGAATTCTTTTCTAAAAGAAGTAAATTGCAGGGGTACGACACCATAGTAGGAGAGCGAGGAGTGCAGTTGTCAGGGGGACAGAAGCAACGGGTGGCCATTGCGCGTGCCATGGTCAGAAGTCCGAAAATATTGCTACTAGACGAGGCTACGAGTGCGCTGGATGCCGAGTCGGAGAGAGTGGTTCAAGATGCGCTCGACAGAGTGATGGTGAACCGAACCACAGTGGTGGTGGCACATAGATTATCCACAATCAAGAATGCGGATGTGATCGCGGTGGTCAAGAATGGCGTGATAGTGGAGAAGGGAAGGCACGACACTCTTATTACCATTAAAGATGGTTTCTACGCTTCCTTGGTCGCACTTCATGCGAGCAATTCATCATCCTAAAGCCTCATCTTCCCCACCCCCCCCAAAAAAAAAAAAAAAGAAAGAAAAAATGGATTTTTGTTTTTGCTTTTACATCTTTTTTTCCTATTAAATTTCTTGTTTCTTTTTTATTAATTTCGTAATTTAAAGGACAAACAAGAGTGCAAACAAACAAGAAGAGAGTACGAAAATCAATTCTCAAATATGTGAGTTTACTCAACACTAGTATAAAAGCTCATAGATGTATTCTTCTTTTTCTTTTCTATTCTTTCATTTCCTTTCACTTAGGTGTATAGATTACATATAGCAGCTTAAGCAAAACTATTATTATGCTCTTACAAGAGGATCTGGTTCTGGTAGAGTTCTTCTGGGTAGAGTTGGTGAAGTTTGCGACGTGGCAAGATGAGAGGTACGACCCATATTATAGGCTATCAAGATATCATAGATACGGAACGGAAAATCCTACAGGGCGTTCTACAGGGCAGATTTGGACCGTCCATCTCGACAATCAATGGTCCAGATGTGTTTGTTGGATTTGAAGAGGGAAGTATCTGATACCTGCAGTTTAAAGGTTACTTTGTCGAGACAATAATGTGCAGAATGGTTGGATTTGAGTTATGGTTGTCTTTGTTGGATAACCTTTTTTACTGAGATCAGGATATCAAGAATAGGGAATAAAATTCCGAAAACAAGCACCGATGAAATCTCAAAAAAAAAAAAAAACCTTGGACTACAGTGAGCAGAATAAGCACAACAATGGCGAAAGCGGCTGGCTGATGAAACGATGACTTTCACGAGCCGTTAAGGGGATATTACCATGTCTGGTCATTACCATCCCCATAAAACACGGACGCTAATGACCATCCCCGTAAAACACGGACGCGGGAGAGATCACAGCAAAAGCAGCCGCTCGAGCTATATACCACCGGAAAAGCGACACTGGCAAATAAAAACCATAGCTAAGGCTTAAACTGAAGACACCAGCAGATGAAAAAGCCAACTACAATCTAAAAATGGAAACCAAAACAACAGCAAAAACCCAATCAAAATCTAGCAACCGAGTCACGCTATCACGGAGTAAACTGAGATAGCCCACCACCGAGTTACTATGAGTCATTCTGCTAGTTTACGTTTGATGTTTCCAGAGGAGTTCCTGTTTATTGAACTGGGGGAGATTTATCCGGCTTTTTGGCGAAATTCGACCAGGACCATCGTACATCAAGAGTCGTAAATTATAGCCAAATTAGAATGCTAAAACAGTAGTAATTCACATTTATATACAATAGTCTAAAAATCATCAAACTATTTCAAGGGAGTGTTGTTACAACTGGCAATAACACAACCATCAGTACATACAAATATCAAATAACAGTGTTGTTACAACTGGCGATGACTTAACCATCAGTACAGGGAATGACTTCGGTGTCCCCAGTCATTTTGGGGACACCGTAACTTTTGGCATAACAAAACCATTATGAGCATAACCAACATACCATACATACAACAAATGGCAGATGACTCAAAAGGTTTGAAAATGAACTTACAAACAGATAATACATAGCCTAGCAGCAGCATCTGGAGACGTCTGAGATTAAAAATTTTCGGGTCTGTCGGGAAAAATCACGTTTCCTGTTCTAACGCACGATGTGATTCGACTTTTACTTACACCGGAAGACCTTCCCTGCCTACGTAGCCGTGTGCCACGGACGAACTTGAATAGATCAGGGCTCGTCCGGTGCGCCTCTGTGGGGTGGCATTGGCAAGATTGCCCCGCATACTCCGTCGGATGTAGTTCCAGGGCACTTGCACAAGTCTGAAGCTCACCATCACCCCTGCTGAAAACAGGACATACAGCAAAAGCAGTACAGGCCTAATCGAGTCGGGGAAAATAACCGATGCCAGAGACACCAAAGGGAGTGAACCAAGCACCACTGCGCCGCAAAGAAGAACATTAGCATAAGCCGGTGGTGTACGCATCGAAGAGATCAGTCTCAGTGCGTAGTCATAGGCTAAGGAGTACAGAAGCAAGCTGGCAATGGAAACGAACATGGTTTTCGGGTGGGTTTCGAACGGAGTCGAATCCAATCCCTGATATTTCAGTTTGAGAAAGCTGATAAGAACTGGAAGAACAAACTCATAAATGGCATGGTAGAGAGAGAGTGACCGTTGCTCCTCTTCTAGTTGTTGCGAGAAGTAGGAGGAGAAACTCCTGCTGGTAAAGGCGATATTGGTCCGTCCCGTGAAGCTTCTTCCTCCTGCGATTGTTGTCGCAACCGTCGCCATTGGGTTGAGGTTGGTTCTGTCTGAATAAGAGAGAGAAAGAGTTAGAACAAGATAATAAGGAAATCACATCTGAACAAGATTAAGAGAGAAGGCATTACCTGTGGTGAATGAAATGGAGTTGATCTTGATGGTACGTAATGTGAAGGTTTTTATAGACGTTTTACGACAGTTTGGGATGTGTTAAGAGTGGGGTTCAGAGGGCTCAGGAAAGAAAAAGGAAGGTTTTGGGAATACTCACGTAGTCACGTAGGTATGGTTCGAAAGGGTGGATGATTTGGTCCAACATTATTTTGTGAAGTAAAAAACGATTCTGATCACAAAGGTGTTTTTCCATTTCTTTGTGTGCAGGTTGAATCTAGGACAAGCACAGTCCGAAATTCGAGAAAATTTTCAGTGTCGAGCGGGCACCGGCCACGTGGTGCCGAGCACGCATCTCGGCCGTCCAAACGTGTTTTGGACGGTCCAGATCTATTTGGGCTTGAGAGGGTGTTTTTGTAATTTTACACTTAAAAATTACCAAACAGATCTGGACCGTCCAAAACACGTTTGGACGGCCGAGATGGTGCTCGGCACCACGTGGCCGGTGCCCACCCGGCACTGAAAAACTTCTCTCGAAATTCGGAAAAATGAAAAAATTTCAGTACCGGGTGGGTATCATGTGGTGCCCGTTCGGCGCATCCGAGCCGTCGATCCATTGCGTTCTTGGGGCAAGACTGAAACGTGTGTAGTTTATAAATACAACAAATCATCACCAGAGGTTTATTACCTAAACTGTGGAATTGGAACCCAAGGGATTCGGCCAAGTGGGGATAAGACAACGATTAGAAGGCTTGCCCCAAGAAGTCGCAAGATCAATTAAATTTCGTGAAAGCCAGACCTTCCAAATCCTAAAGCTGCAAGAGATTTGTCAGGTCGTCAACTTTAAGGCCCCGAGATAAATTAGCTGAGATGCAAGTAAGCTGGACTGAACAACCCTAGGCTATCAAAAAAGAATTGGGGAATTGGTTATTCAACAGAGGCATGCATGTAATTCTTTCTACTATTGTTGCATTCAAGTATTACAAGGGTTCAGATGGCTCTGGCTCTTTTACGTTATTTGGCGCTCGTTTAGGGAAACTTCTTGGTTGCCGTTGGTGGTTTCTTTGCTTAAGAACTTCCTGGTTTGACCAGATGGGGGGTTCACTCAAGAATTTTTCAGTGCCGGGTTATGCCCGTTCCCACTCGGTGCATCCGGGCTGTCCATTCCGGTTTTGAACGACTCGAATTTGGAGAGAGAAAAATGAGAGAGATAGTGGTGGGGTGAGAGGAGAGAAAGAGTTTCAATCTGGACCGCCAAAAATGCATTGGATGGCCCAAATTTGCCGAATGGGCACCACGTGAAATATGCACCGAAAAATTTCTCGGGTTTCACTAGTAGAATGGCATGGTGATTAATAAAGTACTGGACAACCCAATGTGATATTTTCTCCATCTTTTCGAACGAATGAGCCATGCCCAAAAAAAAAAAAAAAAAGCAATAACGTCTGAAAGTGAAGAAGTCTTTGGACACCTAATTTCGTCTTCTTTTTTTTTTTTCAGTCCAACAGAAAATCCTTTTTTTTTTTTTGTTTGTCAACTGAAATCTTAACCTTTAAATTTTTTTTTTGGTCAGTAAAAGCTTTTACTGTATATATTAAGAAACAAACAGGGTAGAAAGATCCTGAGCAAGGGATACAAAACAGCATACAAAGCAAAATTAAGGGTAGGAACTACCCCAAACTACAAATCAAAACAAAAAACTGCAACTTGCAGAAGGCTTCATACAAGGTCATTTAAAAAAAAAAAAGAAGGCAAACCCAGTGCACGAGGCTCCCGTCATTTCACACCAGATTTCGGGCTAAAACATTCCAGGCTTGGCACAACTAAAGATTGTTTAACCTTTGAATTTACTTCAACAGACACACTTAACCCAAACTCTCGATACCCCTCCCTAGTCAGCAATTGTCTAGTGGAGGTGGTAGATGTAATTACTCTATTACCCTTTCGTGTTAAAAAAGAATTTACTTCAAGAAGAAGTTTCTTGAAAAGCTTTCATGGACAAATGAATTCTAATTTGGAAACAGATTCTACATTTATAATTAAAGTTAGATGAACCTGTAATCGACATTATCACTTCATAGTTCATACCAACAGAGCAGAATATGTAATTTTTTTTTTTTTAAAAACTAGGTAATTAGATATACTTGAGTGCTAATCCCCCACATGGTTGCAAAGGTGTGTCATATTATATAACCATCTGTTTTTCCTTGTTACCAAACTGATTGTTAAACAGCAAGAAATCTAATGAGGGAACAAATATGCAAGAAATTTCACAAATCAAGAGAATAAAATACACACAAGTGGAGTGGTATCCGGTATAGGCATCATGTAAAGACAATGCAAATGCAATTAGGAATATTTAGAATACAATTTCGTAATTCGAAGGACAAAAAAAAAAAAATGCAAACAAACGAAAAGAGAGTACGAAAATCAATTCTCAAATTGGAGTATGTGAGTTTACTTTCTAACACTACTATAAAAGCTCATAGATGTATTCTTCTTTTTCTTTTCTTTTCTTTCATTTCCTTTCACTTAGGAGTATAGATTACATGTTGCAGCTTAAGCAAAACTATTATTATTGCCTTACAAGAGGATCTGGTTTTGGTAGAGTTCTCCTGGGTAGAGCTGGTGAAGTTTGCGACGTGGCAAGATATGAGAGGTACGACCCATATTATAGGCTATCGAGATATCATAGATACGGAATGAAAAATCCCGTAGGGCGTCCCGCAGGAGAGATTTAAACCGTCCGTCTCGACAATCAATGGTCCAGATATGTTTGTTAAATTTGAAAAGGGAAGTATCTGTTGGGTTCCCTCTTTAGCGGAAGCCCAATAACAACTTGGTTTGGCCCAAAAGTATTAATTTGTATGGGCTAGAATTTGGGTAGAAAATTCTACACAAGTTGGCACATGACTTGCACATGGGTTTTTAAGCTTTCTCTTGGAAGCCAAATACTTTGTTTTGTCTCTTTGGAGAATACCATCAGTTCATCTGGAAAAAGGAAAAGCAACGGCAGTGCTCTGTGTGCATCAGTGTGTGTTTTCGGTGGAGGAAGGAAAAGCTCTTGTGCATCCACTTTGTTCTCCTGCTCTACGGCAGATAATTCGGATCTTTGGGGCAGATTACTTCCAGTTGGTGGCTCTCCATTTCAGATCTGTTTTGGAGGGTTTTGACGGGGTCTTTCCTCTTTTGTAATTGGAGTTTGTTGGATATACTTTAGGGTGTTTGTGAGATCTTGAATCTCTTGTAAACCTAGTAAAACCTTTGTTGATAGTGGAATCGGACTCCGGTCCAATGGACGTACCTCAATTTTGGAGGAACCACGTAAATTGCTTGTGTCTCGCTTGATTTGTGGTTTTGCGCATTTCGAATTTCATTCGCTGCAATTTTCTATTTCCTCCGTGATTTACGTGTGAGAAATTTCATATATTTTTCCCAACAGTATCTGTATCTGATACTTGCATTTTTTATTTATTTATAAGAAACCAACCCAAACAAAAAACAATCCAAAATCCAAAGGGCAATACCCAAAACACCTAATACAACCCAAACCCCCAAATCCTAACCCAGGCAACTGCCCCACCGCCCGCCACCAACAATGCCACCCCACAGCCACCACAAAAATTACTTTGTCGAGCTTAAGGGGATGTTACCATGTCTGGTCATTACCATCCCCATAAAACACAGACGCTACTGACCATCCCCGTGAAACACGGACGCAGGAGAGATCATCGCAAAAGCAGCCGCTCGAGCTACCACCGGAAAAGCAGACACTGGCAAATAAAAACCATAACTAAGGCTTAAACTGAGGACACCAGCAGATGAAAGCCAACTACAATCTAAAAATGGAAACCAAAACAACAGCAAAAACCCAATCAAAATCTAGCAACCGAGTCGCACTATCATGGAGTAAACTGAGATAGCCCACCACCGAGTTACTGCGAGTCATTCTGCAGTGAGCAGAACAAGCCTGCAGCAGTTTACGTTTTGATGTTTCTAGAGGAGTTTCTGTTTTATCGAACCGGGGAGATTTATCAGGCTTTTTGGCAAAATTCGACCGGGACCATCGTACATCAAGAGTCATAAATTATAGGGCTGTCCGCGGTCCGGATTGCTATGAATCTAATCCAAATCTGCGAGTCACGGATTTTAGAAAATACATTCCGTATCCGGACCAAAAGTCCTACGGTTCGGTTCCAATCCAATCCGTGAGTCACGGTTCGATTCCGGTTTTATCCGCGGATTACATCCTATAAACACTAAATTGCAAATCCAACCAAAAAAAATAAATTCATGCCACCAAAAAAAAAAAAAGCATTACAATATGCCGTTATTGAGGAGAACGAGTAAGTATATACCGCGTGAGAATTGCTTTCCCCCTAGTAATGCAATACAGTATCACATTAAGATAAAATTGCTGAAAAAAATTATAACAATCGGTAAAACTTCTAGTCATTATTTACTAAATATTATATATATATATATGTACATATATTTTTAATTTATTATTTTTAAATATTTCACGTCTGATTCGGTTAATCCGCGGTTTGATAATATGAAAATCCGTGGATCGAACCGTATCTCATGGTTTTTCAATTTTCGAATCCGTGTCCGGACCATTAATCCACAGATCCAATCCAAAAGTCACGGATCGGTTCAGTCCGGTTTCACAATTCTCGATTTTTCTTCGACAGCCCTAATAAATTATAGCCAAATTAGAATGCTATACAGTAGTAATTCACATTTAGCCAATCAAACAATAGTTTTAAAATCATCAAACTATTTCAAGGGAGCTACTGTTGTTACAACTGGCAATAACATAACCATCATTACAAACATACAACAAATGGCAGACGACCGAAAAGGTTTGAAAATGAACTTACAAATACTAGATAATACATAGCCTAGCAGCAGCATCTGGCCGGAGACGTCTGAGATAACAAATTTCCGGTCCGGGTCCGTGGGCCGGTCATCTTATTCTCTAGCAGTCGGAAATCGTCTGTCCCGAAAAATCACGTTAATTTCCTGTTCTAATGCACGATGTGATTCGACTTTTACTTACACCGGAAGATGTTCCCTGCCTGTGTAGCTGTGTGGCGCCGCGGATGAACTTGAATAGATCGGGGCTCGTCGGATGCGCCTCTGTGGGGCGGCAAGATTGCCCCGCGTTCTCCGTCGGATGGAGTTCCACCACGGCACTTGCACAAGTCTGAAGTTCGCCATCACTACCCCTGCTGAAAACAGGACATACAGCAAGAACAGTACAGGCCTAATCGGGTCGGGGAAAATAACCGACGCCAGAGACACCAGAGGGAGTGAACCAAGCACCGCCGCGCCACAAAGAAGAACATTAGCATAAGCCGGTGGCGTACGCGTCGAAGAGATCAATCTCAGTTCGTAGTCATAGGCCAAGGAGTACAGGAGCAAGCCGGCGATGGCAACGAACATGGTTTTCGGGTGGGTTTCGAACGGAGTCGAATCCAATCCCTGATATTTCAGTTTGAGAAAGCTGGTGAGAACGGGAAGAACAAACTCATAAATGGCATGGTAGAGAGAGAGTGGCTGCTGCTCTTCTCCTAGTTGTTGCGAGAAGTAGGAGGAGAAACTCCTGCTGGTAAAGGCGATATTGGTCCATCCCGAGAAGCTTCTTCCTCCTGCAATTCTTGTTGCAACCGTCGCCATTGGGTTAAGCTTGATTTTTTTGTGAGAGAGAGAGAGAGAGAGAGAGAGAGAGAGAGAACAAGATAATAAGGATTTGAACAAGAGTGGCTTTATAGACAGTTTGGGATGGTTTAAGAGTGGGGGGGGTTAGAGGGCTCAGGAGGGAAAAAGCAAGGTTTTGAGAACACTCACGTTGGCGTGGTTCAAAAGGCTGGGTCATTTGGTCCAGCATTAGTATTGTGAAGTAAAAAACGATTCTGCTTCACAAAGGTGTTTTCCCATTTCTTTGCGTGTGTGCAGGTTGAATCTAGGAGAGGACAAGGACAGTCCAAAATTCACTTTATGCGGTGGAGGGATTTAAATAAAGGGTTGGGATTTAAATTCACTTTATATCAGACTTTCTTTTTTGCCGATCATTGCATATATATATATATATATATGAGACGAGAAAAACTTATTCACGGAGCTCCGTTAGCAAGTTATTACAGAGGCGAATTGTGAGCGTCTAAAAGTGTTTTGGACGGTTCTGGATTTTAATAAAACTCTTCCCTGCTCTTTTCTTGGAAGGGAAGAGTTTTATTAAAATTCGGACCGTTCATTGCCGAAACGGACGGGCGCAACTCTGTGAGTAAGTGAATCACGGAGGCTAGCTCTTGAATAAGTCAATCTCATATCAGACTTAAACGAGTGTAGTTTATAAACAACAAATCACCGGAGATTTATACCTTAAAAAATTAATTGTGGAATTGGAACCCAAGGGATTTGGCCAAGTGGACATGAGACAACAATTAAAAGGCTTACTGCCCCAAGAAGTCGTGAAAGCCAAACGTTCCAAATCTTGAAGCCGTAAGAGATTTGTCATGTCGTTAACTTTAAGGCCCTAAGATATAATTAGCTGAATTGTAAACAAGCTGGACTGAACACGTAGTTGATGACCCTGAGATATAATTAGCTGAGATGTAATCAAGTTGGACTGAACACGTAGTTGACGACCCTGAGATATAATTAGCTGAGATGCAAGCAAGCTGAACTGAACACGCCCCGGCTATAAAAAAACGAATTGGGGAATTGGTTACTCAACAGGGGGTTTACATGTGAAATGCGGTCAACCAGTGCAGCTAAGACATAGAATTTTTTTGGTTCTTGAATGTTACATATATGTTGCATAACTTAAGGGTTCAGATGGCTCTGGCTCTTTTGCGTTATTTGGCGCTTGTTTCGTTTGGGAAACTTCTTGGTTATCGTTGGTGGATTCTTTGCTCAAGGATTTCCGATCCTGCTTTGACCAGGGGTTTCACCAGTACACGGAGCCAGAATTTTTATGTAGGGGGCGATCGCGATTATACACGATTAACCTTTTTTTTTTTTTATGACAAAAAAAAATTCAATGTAAATTTAGAACCCGGATTCTCAGCAGTTGACTGCAAAGAAGGTTGTGCGGTTCAAACTGAACCGTTCATTTTGAAAATCAATGGTTCAAATTTCTTGAATCTATTACCGGTAAAAGTCTTTTATTAACGGTAAAAGATTGAAAACAAATCTGGACCGTTAAAAACACTATCCGACGGTTGCGGTCGTACAAGCCAAATTCTAAATTTAAATTTTTTTGAAACCCTTACTAGCCCCCTAATGACATGGTGATTAATAAAGTGGACAAACCAATGTGATATTTTATTATTATTATTATTATTATTATTATTATTATTATATTTTTCGGTCCAACAGAATTTTTTTATTTTTTTTTGTCAACTGAAATCTTAACCTTTGAATTTACTTCAAAGATGAAGTTTCTTGAAAAGCTTTCACGGACAAATGAATTCTAATTTGGAAACAGATTCTACATTTATAATTAAAGTTAGATGAACCTGTGATCGACATTATCACTTTATACCAACAGAGCAAAATATGTAAAATTAAAAAAAAACAACTATAGGTAATTAGGTGGCGGTCTCAAACTCCACGCTCACATCCCCAATCCCTCGTGTTAGAGCGGATTTAGTTTTTTTGCCTTGGAAAAAAGCATAAACAACACATTTAGCGATCACAAATTTGGCTAATTTAGTAGTTATGCGTCTAGTGGAGAATCAGAAGAATAACAGCAATCGTGAAATCACGAACCGATATGACTGAAATCGTGAAACTAACCAAGAGCCTTGAAAGTTGAAACATTTTCCTTCTCCGACTGATCATAGTACCTATCACTAGAAATGTTTCTAATTCTTTACTTCATATTATCATTATTTTTATGCTATTGGAAACGAAAATTATACAATTGTAAGATCATAACTTTCATAAATAGTAGTAATAAAACTAAAAAGGACCTTCCAAAAAACTATGGGAAAATGACGGTCCAGAACGTGTTTTGATAATTAATACCTGCCAAGGATAAGCTAAGAATATTTGTTAATGCTAAAAATGTCCTTGGCGGGTATTAATTATCAAAACACGTCCTTGGTCGTCATTTTCCCAAAAACTATTGGGTTTTTTTTTTTTGTAAACCGTACCCAAGATGACCAACAGGAAATTTTATTATTTTTCTCCCAAACTACCAATATAATTTCCCCTTTTCTCCAACTTATAACAAATAAAAAAACAAAAAGTTGGACGAAATATAAACTGAATTCATGAAGCATCCTACCAATCAATAGAATATTAAGCATATTTCTAACGATTTTCGAAGGATCAAAAGCATAATTCTAACGTCACAAACTATAAAAAAAAATATCCTCATAAAAGTATTACTATAAGATTTCTTTGTCAATGAATAGAAACAAAACAAAATTAGCCTGCATGCCTTCGATCTCTAACGGTAAATGCTCGTTTTGGTGATTTTGGATTCCATAGACACGTGGTTGTGTTTCACTAACTAAAATAAGTACTTATTTTTTGAATTAAATGTGATATATTGTGAGAGAATGATCTTATTTTTTGAATTAAAGGTGATATATTGTGAGAGAATAATCTGTCTTGTAAAATAAAAAATACTTAAAATTAAGAAAGTTTATGGAACGGGACGTCTTTAACCAGCACACCGTATGGTTGGAATGGAAAGTATTGTTTTAGGGGCATATTTGGAAAGAAAAGAGTAGGGAACATTTGGGTTCTTCACTTAGTCACATAATCCGTTGTAAAGCCATCCGCTCCCGTTCCCAATCCTCGCTGTCGCAAATTTTAGTAATTCAAAATGTTTTAAAAAGACACTTTCATACTCATGCCGAAGACCATAATCCCGCTGGCCTGGAAAGCCAGTGGAGTCTACAACTCTGTATTCGAGCAGTCCGATTCCCCCATTTGCAGGTTGAGTCGTTTAGGTCATGAAAATGGTAGCAAATCACCAACACGAATGGAAGAAATATATTCCAGTAGCACACGAAAATACTGTTAATTAGGCTAACTGGTGAAACATTTTGATCCTCGAACCGTAACTATACGACAAACCTATCGACCCGGAAAATAACAAAAAAGACAGAAACAAAAATGGAAATTCACAATGTAAACCCTCACATATATCTGTCTCAATCTAAAACCGAAAGTTGTTACCGTCGAACCTCATTCAGCCTAAAAAGCAAAAGGGTTTTATTTCGAGTTTTTGAGTAATCAACACAACAAAGGGAAACAAGCAACAGACCACAGTGGCAACCTTCATGCTCAAATCCATTGGTAGGCTAAAATCAGCCCAAGAAGAAGCAGCAGCTCCAATTGCGGAAGAAGAGATCCGTTCAGGCGGCATTGACCTTTACTATCTGCCGGGGCTGCAGCCACAGATTAACAAAGGGTTTTAGCTCATCTCGAATCAGATTTCTGACTATATAATGCACAGCTGACCATGTGAATAAATGAGAGTGCAGCAAAGGAAGTGTTTGGATCTTGAATTTGTGAGACGGGGTTTACAAGCTCCATTATTTTGCTTTTTACTCTGTACATCTTCATCCACAGATTCATGATTCCATGATGCGATCATCGATTTTGGGGGAATTTGCAGAGAGAAAAAAAGAAGAAGGGCAAAGTGAAGCGAGACAGAATTACGTTCACAAATCCATTTTACTTTTCTCTCCACAAATTCAAGATCCAAATGCGGCTTAAGGCAGTATTTTGCTCAAGGATTTAGGGAGGGATTTGTGGAAGAACAAGAGAAGAGGAAAAGACTAAATCCGGACTGTCAGATCCGTCAATTTTCCTCCCTTCTTTTTCTTGTCCTCTGCCACATCCTTAATCTAAACACAGCCTAAAAGTCCAATCATCCTGGATTACTGAACGTCTTAATTAGTAGTATATGACATGATAGGGACATTTCAGCTCCATACCGGGGCCAACTCTTCTTCGTGCTTTGGAATGAAAGCAGTATCAACTTTTCCATTTTTGAAGTCCTGCAGAAGAAAAACATGGCGGCAAAACAAGTTTAGAAAAAGCAGGTTCCCCACCCCAAATATGGGACATCCCCAAAATAGAAGGCGTGGAGAAAGTTGCCTACCTCAACTTCAAGGATAAGTTTATGGTATTCGATTGTTGTCGGAATTCCTGCCAAAAGAAGATGAATTCATATCAACTGACAAGTAGTCGGAGAAAAGAGCAAAAAAATAAAAGCCATAAACAAAAAGTCAAAAAGTAGAAGACGTGGCAAAATGGTTTCTCACTTCCAGCTCTCAGTAACAAATGTCGAAGCCAAAAGGTTTCCTTTAAGCTTCACTATTAAACCTGAAGTGATTGAATCACAAAAATCCTAGCAATATATCTCTCTCTCTCTCTCTCTCACACACACACACACACACACACACGCAAAAAGAAAAAAAGACTGAGTCTGCAAAGGCAGATTTATGGATTAAAACTCGACTTGCTCCCCTCGAATGGAGAATGTTTCTTTACGGTATCAAGAGAAGATTCCAATGAAACAAAAATGCAATTGGAGCAAAATGTCTGGGCATGATAGTTGTTAGATTCTCCCGCCCTTACCAGTAATTATAGTGTCATTGAGAGCCCTTTTCATGCGTTCTATCGCTCTCTCTCTTGTTGGAGCCCATACAATAAGCTGTAGATAAAATTCGGGAATAGTTAGGAGAGTTCCATTATCTGAAAAGGAAAGAACCAAAACATAAAACATGACTATGACATGCCGGAATATTTTCAACACCATATCCTCCAAATTCAAGTTCCTAAACCAGCCTAGGCATCCCATAGATAGGTCAGAAATGCATAATTAGCAACGATTAGAGATGAATTTAAAAATGAGAGTAAACTCTCACTCTCCTTTTTTCTTTCTCTCTCAGTAGGGAAGTGTGAGATGCTAAAAGTGGAGCATGAAAATCATTTCTACAAATATGCCAGTAGTATGTTCATGCAGGTTTTCACTTAAACATGGTTTATGTTATGAAGACTCACAATAATGTCAAAAGATACTATCATCTCATCTAACAAGCTGGGAACTACTTACTTAACTTGGATCATATGCCTTTGTTTACTCTACATTTGGGCAAGGGATGTCTGAGGGATATGTGGCCAATAAAAGTTTTTGAATTCATAATTTAAAATCCTAGTTGCGATAAAGAAAAAAGAAGAAGAAAGGATTGTTGACTTTTGAAAGGAACTAGAATAATTTCAGAAGTCCAAATAAAAGAATCTGAGTGGAACAAAACAACCTCTCTTCCAGTAATTGATGTCGCATCTTTTGTAGGATTACAAAGCATAAATGCTAAATTACATCTCATTTACAAGCATGGCTACGAGCACCTAGAGCTTTGACCATTACATAATCAGCCACAGCAATTTTTCCCAAACACCAAAGATTCTCTTGACCCACATCGCTTAATTATCTCCTCCAAAAACTAGTATATGAGCCTGGGCAGTCTCTCCACTCCTTGCTAATTGGTTTGGAGTTGGATGCTTTAACAAAGAGATCCAAAATATATTAAATATATATCCCTACAATTTAAGTATGAGAGACTTTTAAATTCTTCCTTCGAACAAATTCTTAGTTCCTTCCAAAAACAAATACAACTTAGATCTTAAGTAACCTAAACTAGATTGAATATTCTTTTTCAATACTTGTTATTGTCATCGCCTCAGAAGATACAAAATTGCCAACCCTGATTTTACTGTTTTTGCCTTGCCAGTCCCAATTCAAGATAAAGCATTGAAGCATAAATGTAATCCAGCTCATGAACTTCATTTAGACCCTTAAAGCAACAAATACATACAAAAAACATCAACACATAAACAGATACTCGTACAGTTGATAGCACAAGCAAATCACATGAATTTATGGCGTTATTGAGCATATAACAATGCAAACCAAATCAAAGGCATGCAAGCAAAAAAATTCACTTGCCCCAGTTTCTGCAGTCAAAAAACATTTGATAAAGGATGTGAAATTGAGAAAAAGCATAGGCTCATCATATATTGCACCAAAAATTTAAATATCGACAAACCTTTCCAAGTAGGGAATCATAGCTTGGTGGAACCACGTAATCAGGATAGATATGACTATCCATTCTCACAAATGGACCTCCCGACGGCAAGTATGCTGTTATTCTACCTGATGTCCAGAAAGAACAAACATATGAGCCTCTGAAAAGTCTAGAATTTTATGACCGGGAGAATGCTATGATACACATAGTGTGTACCATAGAAATGTTATGTCTGTTTGTGGGGTTGGTTATTTTTTGTGGTGTAGGTCGTGTAGTATAAACAGGTGTGTAACCATAAAAAAGTTAACTTATGCAATTTTATGCTTAGTTACAAACTTGAGGTTCATTTGGTATGTAAACCAATTGAAAGCATATTACAAGACCCAATAACATAACTTTGACACAACTTATGAGCCATTGGTCCTAACTCAAGGACATATCCATCCAATAAAGTGATATTTAGAATGCCCTCATCCCTGAAGCTAAGCAAATGTATGTAAAATAATCCAGAAGCAAACAAACTTCAGAAACCCAAAAGAAAAGAAAAGAAAAGAGGACTTGAAATTTTGACTCCAGCTAACTGTCCATGTGGCAGAAAATAAGGTAGAGAATATGTCGAGGATATAATAGTCCAATAACCACAACAAATACCAAAGAATGAACTTAGAAATGACATCGGATCATTACTGCAGCTAAAGTGATGGGCAAAATAGCATATGACAAAGCAATCATGAATCACGATACACACATACCTGGCCCAGGTCTGAAATTTTTAAAAGCATCTTCTGCATTAATACGGCACTCAATTGAATGTCCTCTCAGCACAATATCTTCCTGTCAAAGTGATACCATAAAAAATTAAGTACATTGTGCTTTATGTCCTGAGTAGTTTTACTATCTCACATTTAGTACCTGTTTGTAGCGAAGTGTTTCCCCTCTTGCTACACGGATCTGTTCTTCAATCAGGTCGACAGAGGAAATCATCTCCGTCACAGGATGCTCAACCTAAATGTTTTGGCCCAGCACGAGAACCAGTGAACACAATTAACAGTTAATCACAGCCAAGGTAATATGCACAAGCAGCGTCATCTTGTACCTGGATCCGAGTATTCATTTCCATGAAATAAAAGGAACCTCTCTCATCCAAAAGGAACTCCACAGTTCCAACACCAATGTATCCTATAGATGCTGCTGCTGAAACTGCTGCATCACCCATGGCTTTACGCAACTCTGGGGTTAATGCAGGTGAGGGTGCTTCTTCCAGAAGCTTCTGATTCCTTCTCTGCACGACCAAGTTATTTCAACATGACTTGTCACGTAAATAAAATATTCTTCCAACAAGAGCAGGAAACACCTCCACAAATTTGAAATAATATTCTTTGTTCCCATGTTTCAACAAAATCAGAATTAGCAGTTTGGCCTCCTTAACAATTTCAACAGCTATGAATGTTTGTTTTTGATATAAGTTCAACTAGGCCGAGGGAGAATGCCTCATCTTCCTTTTTTCTCCCCTTTTTTGTTAATCCAAAGAATGAGAAAGGAGAAAGAGAGTCCAAATGAAAGAACACCAGAGGGAGAAAAAAGAAGCATGAACAACAAACACATGCAAGAGAAAAGAGAATGCTTCTATCTTTTAGGAATTAGGATTATATTATATTGTTGATTGTTGATTTGTGGAGAAAAGAGAATGCTTCTATCTTCTATCTTAACAGTTCCGTTGCATTCTATCGCAAATCAGGCTTTCTTGCATCGTTACACCTGTTTTTTCCCCTCTTCTCACCTATTGAGTGCCACCTGGCTTGGGTTTCCACAATGGTTGCTGTTTCTGTCCAAAATAGTTTTCAGCAGAATCAAACGGATAAATTAGCAAGCTTTTTCCATTAAATGTTGCTTTAAGTTATACTTATTAATTGGTTTGAGAGTGTATGCTCGAGTCATGCATATTACACCTGTTGAACTCCAAGCAGCATCTTAAGAATCCTCTATGTTTATGAATAGTCCTATCCTATCAGTCCCAGACTTCTTAAAGTGATTACTACTGCCATATGTCAAGTGGAAAATCTGAAGAGCGGCCCCTCCCGACCCTAATCGTATGTTTCTAGTCAAGTTCCAAATGTGGATCGAGCTGAAACAAAGCCTCCTGGTTCCAAACTTCAATATGCCAAAAATAAATGGAAATTTAGCCACAATTAATCATCTCCTTTAAAAAAAAAGTGTATCTAACTCCCACTTAACTAGTATGTGGTGTAAATAGTTGAGGAAGTTATTATGATGTTCCGACTGGAAAACATAGCAGATAAAGAGGTATATGAAGGAGTTGAATATACCTGAATACTGCAATCACGCTCTCCAAAGTGAACTACATTACCGTACTTGTCCGCAAGAACCTGTAGAAACCAAAATGCTAAACGTGAATCAATGGATCAAAACATGATCAAGTTTTGCACTTTTCAGTCCAAACATGTTGCCTACAATTGCGCCTCTGTCATACGTCTTAGCTGCAGTGTTGCTGTAGAGTTACAGTATCCAAAATCATAATGCAATAACATAGCTTAATCTCTCACTAGGGATAATAAATATTTATCTTATCATGTACTCGAAGGAACAATTTTACGGTCATCTGTAATCCCCCATCAAGTGTGTCACCCATTGTGGGGCACAAGATAATTCCTTTTTATTTGGATAAAACCCAAAATAGACAAACAGTTACCTGAAACTCAATGTGCCTTGGATTTTGGATGTACTTCTCCAAATAAACACCATCATTTCCAAATGCAGCTGCAGCCTCACTCTTAGCTGCCTGTGGACATAACCAATTTGAATTCAACATACAAAGTCATCTATTGCAACACATCTCGATACATTTGTTGGTGCATAGGTCCTTTTCTTGTGCCGCCGTCTATTTTGTATGCGGGTGGCATTCCGTTCATGCCCAATATATAATACTTATTGAGAAGACTCAATAGCTTCACAATTAATTCAATAGGATTACTTATCTCATGTGATAATGTATCCCTTTACTATTTCAAGTCAAACAAACCAGACCAAAGAGGAAAGATATTAATTGTACACTCTTTGCACTACAGCTTAGATCACACATGCAAAGAACCCTGAAATCTTTTGTAAAAGAGGGCAAATAAGTAAGGTGGAAGAGAACTGCGATAAAGAGAAATACCTGCAGCAACTTCACAAACTCATCAGGTTCTTTTGCAAGACGCATTCCACGTCCTCCACCACCTGCTGTTGCCTTCAAAACACAAAGTATAATTCACTCAATCACCCGAGCAAAAATGGAAATATATCTTGCTATGGTTCACTTGATTGTACAGTCATAGAAGAGTGAGGGGAATGAGAATAGAGTACGAAAATAGTAATTGCAACCACTATTGTTATCAAACCTATTTATAGCCCGCAATCAAACAGGACAGAAAAATATTCAACGACAATTATAGCAAGTTCTAGAATACATCAAACCCTCTTGGATATCTGCATTTTGATAGTTTGGACATTCCATAAGATTCAACCTTTCATCGAATTCCGCAGGCCAACCCACATATCATGTCTCAGTTAATAAAATAACAGAAAAGACAATGATTTATTCATCTCCATGGCCCAACCGACGGATAGCATACAAATTTGTGCTGAACAAGCACCCAAAGGCATTCAAATGAGTATGTATGCCAAGCCTCCTAGAACTACTATTTTAGCCATCAATGTCTATTCTCCACAATAAAATCTGTTCAACTGCAGACAATATGATCTGTACCAGTGTGACTAAAGGACCAAGCATGAATTGCTTGGGCATAAACAAACTAAAGGATGAAAAAGAAAAGGAAAGAAGAATCACAGACGAAAACTCCTGGTGCTTCCATTGAAGACGGACAGTATAATTCCCACTAATCACTATTGCAAAACTGTGACAGTCCCACATCGCCCAACTAGAGAGAGTTGAGTTGGTATATAACGAAACGTCCAGAACTAGTGTATAACTTGAGGTTAACCTTTTGAGCCACGTGGTTAGGCTAAGAGTTAAGCAGGTCAGTTGGAGCGGGTCGTTACAGAAACCATCTGGTTGCCAAACACAATGAACCAGAAGGGTTTGACTTGACCAATATTCATCCAAAGACAACAAATGACATCCTAAAAATGCTGCCGAGCTTTTCTATGGACTAAAGGCAGGCTAGGCAGCAACACTCATGACTGCCCAAAGTGGCATCGGGCGTGCTAGTGATAAATGGCTAACTTCATTAAGCTCTATTGCAGCTACATTACAAGAATAAAAGTTAACAAGGTGATGAATACTCAAATATAAGAATTGTGTAAGGCCACCACTAAATTTTGAACAAATGCAGATTGCTATTATTGACCAAGACATTATTTTGAACAACACTTTCTTTTTCTTTTTTGAACAGCATTGCATTCCCAAATCATAATGTATAGGAGATTTAAGTTCTACAAATAAAAAGTACCTTGATCATCACCGGAAAGCCAATCTCCTTTGCAAGCCTAAAGGCTTCTTCTGTGCTCTACAATCACAATAATTACCAACATGAAGATCAAGAAACAGAAAATTTGGTTTTTATTACGTCTCATAATGCCCAAAATACAGATACCTCCACCAGCCCATCACTGCCTGGCACAGTTGGAACACCAGCATTCTTCATTGTGTCCCTGGCCGTTGATTTATCACCCATGACACGTATACTGTCAGGCTGCAAAATCATAAAACCAGATTTCAATAACTTTGCCACATACAAGGACTTGTGTTCATATCCAAGTAGTAAGAATTTTTGAATATGAGCCAAGAGTCCTTTGGCCCAATGGCAACAGGCACCTAGGAGAAAGAAGGTCAGGAGTTAAAGCCGGCTTTTTTCCATGAGTTAGAGGCTTTAAATTCAAATACAGAACCTTTAATATTGACACGAGCATCCCACTTCAGATGCTAATGGTTAAATCATATTGACTTCTTAAAACAAAATTCAGCATTTTTTTAAGCCCTTACATTTGGACCAATAAAGTTGATTCCATGCTCCCTGCACATTGCAACAAAAACTGCATTCTCAGAAAGGAAGCCATATCCAGGATGCAACATTGTACAGCCACGACTGGTAGCAGCAGAAAGGACATTTGGGACCACCAAATACCTGTAAGTAGAAGACAAATATTCACATATGTAGACCATTTTATGTTATATATTCTACTCAAAAAGGAAAACACATGTGAAAGAGGAACTTCAAGAAACTGTAAGGTTTTTCAACTGGATTTGCTATGTTTAATGCCATTGCTTAGTACATTGTGAAACATCTATTCCACAAGAATGGCCAGAGAAAAATGTAAGCTCAAGGCATAGACACTACCACTACTTGAGGAACTAGAAATCAACTGGAGTAAAAGATTGATGAAACAGTATAAACAGGTTAGTTCAGCCACAAAAGATACTGTTTCCAAAGCAATGCTGAGAAAGAACACTACAGAGCTAAATTTCAATGGCCCTTCTAATTGAAGAGTCAGTGTCTGTGAGAGTTCTAGACTCCAATACTCTGTGGACCAAAGTATGACAGTTCTTGGATCCTCTCATCTTTAGCACGTCAAATGGACAAAGTGTTCTATTGATTCTTGTGAAATATCAGACATTAAGGTTCTTGAAAGGTTTTGGAATGAGGTCCCTTGTGATTGATGCCAGATTGATCTTACATTAGTTTTGCCGGCGAAGATTTTATCGTTAGAAGACTCAGACCATGCAGTTAACACTGCAATAGAGGTCATTAACTCGTTTCAGATTTAGGAAGTAGATAAGATGCATATTCCAACCAACACAACTCCTCCCACAAGTACAGCCGTGCAGCCTACATGAGAAGATACCATTTCGACAGCACCCCTTCTGGCAGATCCAACCTTTTAACCCCTCTTTCTAGATGACCAGTAGTTAGCCCCCGGGAACTTGGAATTTGCAAAGAATAAAACAGCTCCTTTTTTTTGCAAATAATCTCAACATACTATAGGCTGTTATTATTTTTCCCCTGTCGTTGTTCCTGTTATGTAATACATTCTACCATTTTAGTCAAAGTTTTTAGGTGAGAAGCAACCCAACATTCTCAACAAGCGTGTAATCAACCAACAAAACAACCTATATGGGCAGACTAACAACCCAACTACATAAGAAAAGGGATCACAGAAATAAAAATAGAGATGACTGCCACCTACCATCATGCTAGGAATAGTATTAATGAAAAATTAATACAATAAATCAGAAATGTTAACCATTACAAAACAATACAAACATTTATCGACAGGCACAAAAACCTTTTGAGTTTAACAACTTGCAAACCACTTGTGCGACTTACGATTGATTGCTTGGTGCTTCACCTATGCAGACTGATTCATCAGCCAGTTTCACGTGCAGTGCATCCTTATCTATGGTTGAGTAAACTGCAACACAGGGTATTCCCATCTCATGAGCAGTTCGAATCACACGAACCGCAATTTCTCCTCTATTTGCCACCAAAATTTTATCTGCAAGGCACTTAGCACGAAGGGGTCCACCACGTTTCTGCAATTTACGGCTAACTTGAATACTCCGGGTACTCTTCCCAAGAAAGTTCACCCTACTTCCCACATTAAAGCTGCATCGTGGGCTCTGAATTCCATTGGCTCTCCCCACAGATAAACCCTTGCATGAAGAAAATTATCAACAGATTCAAATAAATCTATATACCACAAAAGCAAGAGCTATTAAAACTGAAAGACTTCTGTTGAATCATTCAAGAAGCCAAACACAGTCATGTATTACGACGTGTTGCAATGGCTTTGGCATTCCATATGATCAAAAGGCTAATCATATAGTGAATGGAACTATTGGCGCATCAAACATTGTTTCCTGGTTGGGAATGTAACATGCTACAGGAAGCCAAAAGTAACAATGGAAAGGTGTAACTTCAACCAATTGATCCAAGGATTTTTTTACATAAAATAGATCATTCAGATGTACTTGATCAGAATGGATAGAGTTTGTGGACTTCGCGTAGGTAAGTTTATACATTCTTTATGGGCACTCACTGAAGTTTAAGAAATAAATAGTTCAAATGCAATTTCTTCACATGACTAACCTCCATGACACCCGCAACCATGATGCCAATATGCCATCAAGCCAGATAAGGGAATTTTTGCAAAATCATCTCTGAGCAATATATGTTTCTTTTGACAAATTAAATTGAGTGAAAACTGTTTAGAAAATAGTCGCATTGAATGCACGTGTTTAAGCCTCTACACCACATAAGACATATCAAATCATACACAATCTAGCAGTTGTAGAGTACCTCTAGTCCACCTAATAGTAATCGAAGTTTAGTCCAAGTTTTGAACTAGTAAAACTGACTCTTAAAACCCTTAATACAACAAATCCTCGCTGAAACAACAGGCTTTGACAAATTCTCTTGAGTATTGATTTGGCGAACATGGTGAGCAAAGAGGGAGTGGAATATCTTGGATTTTGTAGTTACATCAACAAAATATACCAAAACTCAACTACTGTACCCACAAGAAACTAAAAACTCTACTGAAATATCTACATTGGAAACAAATAAGTTATCGATGAGAGGAAAGAGGGTTAGGATTGGGGGTGAGTAGAGAGGACTGAGAGAAGTAACCAACAATGTTGTCACCAAACAAATTTCAAACCATCAAATCTTTTTGCACTATTATATCCCAATGTGATCATAGCCATAATAAGCACAGAACACAGCTTCATGGCAAGACATTAAACATATAAACAGGTCCCCATCCGCACAAGCTTTTCTGTCAACGCAAAAACAAGTTCACACACACACACACACACGCATCCTGCTGGAAATTTTGGAATGCCACCCTTACAAAGTACTGAAAGCAAAACAAAACAAAACAAAACAAAACCGAAAAAATGACATATTCAGCTACGTACCGAGATGATATAGGATGGGGAAAAGGTTAAGAGTACGTTTTACTGTATTTAACACAGGACAGGAAGGGCCAATGAATAGTAAAGGTGGAAAAGTAAGATTGCAGGGTGTATCTGTGAAGCGAAGTCCCACATCGCTGAGTACCAAAGAAATATGAAGTATATAAGCGTGAGGGCATCCTCACTTCATAGCTAGCTTTTGGGGTTGAGTTCTACCCAAGACCGTGTAACATGGCATCAAAGCCAGATACACCAGAGATGGGTAGGGTGCGTGTCTCTGGCCTGCATGCGGCAGGTGCTCCCGAGTCAGCACGCTACGCGTGAGGGAGGGTGTGAAGCGAAGTCCCACATCGCCTAGGTACCAAAGAAATATGAAGTATATAAGCATGACGGCACCCTCACTTCATAAGCTAGCTTTTGGGGTTGAGTTCTACCCAAGACCGTATAACAGTATCAGGTTTTCAGTGAACATAAGAAAGAATGACTGAATGATGGGTAAATTTAACTGTAAAATCATATTCCCCATTTCTTACATAGAGTATAATACTATATAGAGTGAAAAAAAAGTACCTCACATTAACAAGACAGCATTTTTTAACAAACAAAGGACACAAATTTCCTACCAGGGGAAGCAACAAATTTTCTAGTGGCCTTTGAGGATTGTAAGGATGTCATACAATTCAAAGGAGACTTCATGATCCTACCTGATGGCACTTGCCTGGGAAATGATATTGAAGATACAACCGATGTAATTCCCAAACCCCAACCTTTCGTATTAAAGAAACTTAGGAGTAACATAACTACGTGACTAATTTGATTGTTATGAGCCAAGAGGCCTTTGGTCCAATGGCATCAGGAGTGCACTTAGGTGCCAGTAGCCCAACCCTTCCTATCAAAGAAACTTAGGAGTGACTAAATTTGATTGATAAGAAACAACTTGTAAACATACTTTAAATTAACTAGACAAGGCAATTAACACAGTTTTGGGCAGATAGAAAAGGATATTGGGTATGTATACACTCAGAAGTTCCTAAAGGTCCTCCCAGCAGTATCATTCATTATTCAATACTAACAGATAAGAACTCATAGCTTGACTCCAGTTGCCTTGTTAATTGTTAACTGGCTAATCATATAGACAGCCTAAAGAAAACCTATCAAGAATAGCTTTTTTATATAAGGTGAGGTACTCCAAAATAAAGAAACTACATTTTAACAGAAATTTCACAATTCGAGAGACATGAATTGTTTTGATTTCTCTTTTGGGTTAATGAGACATGGAAAATTAAGGAGAAAACACATTCAAAAGCAAAAAACAAGAAGACTGATAAGGAGTGGAGAGAAGAGGAGGTGGCACTTACAGGAGGGGAGAGAACAGATTTGGAAAAGGTCGTAGCGGAGGGGTCCATTTCCCAATCACGAATGCCTATAAAAAACAGACCCACTTAAGGAAATGCAAGAATTTGATGAAACAGATCCGATCAAGAATGCAGGAAAAGCCTACCCTTCAAAGAGAAGATGAGAGAGAGAGAGAGAGAGAGAGAGAGAGAGAGAGAGAGAGAGTAGTTGGAATGGGAAGAAGGAAGTCGAAGAAAATAAGGAAGAAGATGTCGATGAAAACAAGGGGGAGGGAGTTGACAGATTGAATGCTCCGCCAAATGGGCTTGGGAACTTGGAAGCTAATCAGCTAACCGCTAGCTAATTTCTGAATTTGCCCATTCTAACCAATAAGTAAACTATGAGTACACCCTTTTGTGTCAACCAAATGCACGTCCCATCTTGGAGTTTCATACAATAATTGTATTGAAGCCGCTTAACTTATTTAGAGTGAATTTTCAAGAATTTCAGTAAAATATCAATTTAGTCGATATCGGTAAAGATTTGATCAATTCTTTACTTAATTTTTCAACAAGAAAATTGAGTAAAGAACTGCTTAAAATACATTTCAAACAAATTGAACAACTCCAATCATTTGTGTACCCATAGAATGAACCATTTTAAACTCGGGACCAAAATCTAGCTTCCAAATCTCAATTTAGTTCTTGACTAAAACTCAACCAATGACTAAGAGAGACTAAAATTTTTGAAGCTCACTTTCTCCCTTTTATTTATTTATTTACAATCATGTCATTAAAGAAGTTTTTACTCAAATTTCTGCTTAGATCATCAGATAAAGTATCTTCTAACTAACCATCGTTCGACTAACCAAAATAAACAATAGAAGTGAGTGAAAGGAAAAAAGAAATAAGTCAAGTTCTAACTACGTTTTTTAATGATCTAATTTCCTTAGAATACAATGAAGTGCGACAAAGATGAATCTCCATAGAAAAGATCTAATATTCTATTGGAGTACTTGTGAAACTAAGAAAATTGGGTAAAAAAATTGACCAAGGGCAGGAGATCCTCTAATAAGCTCAGGCTTGGGCTTCACTTCACGGTGTTAAAATGATAAATGAAGGAGATCCTCTAATAAGCTCAAGTTTGTACTTTGGAGGGGTTTATGTGCTGATAAATGAAGGACAGGGGTTAGTCCGCACATAGACTAAACCATAAGGACCTAAGTGAAGTTTCCTCTGAGAAAATTCACTCGAATTCTTCTTCCCATATCCGGCCAATCTCAACCCGAAACCGGATTCATAAAGACCATCCTCTCTCGGCAAGGAGAGAGAAAGTGAGAGAGGAGAGAGAGAGAGAGCAGCCGACTCGCAGCTCAGCTTTGCTCCGGCGACATCAACAGTCAGGTGCACTTACATAATCTACGCATACATATTTACATATAGTACATCTAGTTCAGAAATGTCGTATCATTTGCTAAGTGATGATACTTGTAAAACCCATCCCTGTGTACGGTTTTTTAGAAACCTCTTGATTGGTTCTCTCGTTTCTTTGTCGTTTGAACCTCGATTTTATGGGTCTTTATCGGTTTAAGTGAACTCCCTTTGAGGAAGATATGACGTAATGTTTGAAACCCGGCAAAAATTAGTTGAACGTACACCATGTGTTCGATGAAATGCCAATAGGTCCTATTCAAGTTGGACATTTTAGTTTCCTTGCCTGTTTATGAATATTTACGGAACCTTTTATCCTGTTGCCATTTAATTGTTTTTCAAATCTTTCATCACACGGGTTTTCACAACAACATAGTTTTTTAGTCCTATAGGTACAATGGACGTTTCGAATACTTTTCTGACATCTCCCTTTTTCTGCTGATACCATAGTAATTCTCTGTGTAAACTTTCGTAGATGATAAATTGTTATTCGAAGGGATATTCTTTGTGAAGAGGATCTTTTAGCTCGAGTTATGGCGGGCTGGCAGAGACATTTCCAATCCATACTCCGTCAGGTTGGGAAGAGATTAGAGCATAACTACAATGCTTCGGTCAACTTCTCGGGTCATCACTCAAGCGCCTCCTTAGTACCTGGTAGGTCTATAACTAAATTCTTGTAAACTTGTAGTCTTGTCCTTGGTGATGTGCTCTAAAGTTATTTACTTGGTTAGTAGGAGAACAATATATGTCGGATGTTTTGCTTTTGATGAAAAAAATAAATAAATTCTCCTCACTGGTTAAAAATTCAATATAAACCAAACCAAACCAAACCAAACCGAGCCTTATGTCCCAATCAATTGGGGTCGGCTAGGTTAAAAATTCAATATGGCTTTGAAATTTGGTTTGATACCTAACTTACATGGACTCAGTACGCCTATTAGGTACGGCCATACGGGTACATATATGATTGCCGGGGCCTTTTAATTCTCATGTCTGATGACACTGGTGCATGGCTATTTTTTTTCTTCTTGAGGACTTTATTTAGTATAATTGAGATTTACAAACAAATGTAGTGCACGTTATGCCGAAAATGTTAATTGTTATGCGTGTTTATATGCTGAACTTGACTACTTGTTAGAAATTGTGGCTCATATGTTAATATGAAGAGATACTAAGAAGTTTTAGAAAGAGGCGGTACAGGGGTATTTTTGGGATACAGGCCAAATACCGGATTAGGGTTAGAATAGAGTAGGTATAAATACTCTATAACCTTGTTTCAGTTGATTGAATAAGAAAGGACAGCCGCTCTCGCTCCCGTGGACGTACCCGGTATTGGGGAACCACGTATATTTTGTGTGTTGATTTCTTTACTGTTTTCTATTCGCATATCGTGTGTGTGTGTTTCGGTCCTACACTACTTATGTGAACGGGTACATATATGATTGCCGGGGCCTTTTAATTCTCATGTCTGATGACACTGGTGCATGGCTATTTTTTTTCTTCTTGAGGACTTTATTTAGTATAATTGAGATTTACAAACAAATGTAGTGCACGTTATGCCGAAAATGTTAATTGTTATGCGTGTTTATATGCTGAACTTGACTACTTGTTAGAAATTGTGGCTCATATGTTAATATGAAGAGATACTAAGAAGTTTTAGAAAGAGGCGGTACAGGGGTATTTTTGGGATACAGGCCAAATACCGGATTAGGGTTAGAATAGAGTAGGTATAAATACTCTATAACCTTGTTTCAGTTGATTGAATAAGAAAGGACAGCCGCTCTCGCTCCCGTGGACGTACCCGGTATTGGGGAACCACGTATATTTTGTGTGTTGATTTCTTTACTGTTTTCTATTCGCATATCGTGTGTGTGTGTTTCGGTCCTACACTACTTATGTGAACCTGTTGAGTTTATATCCGGCTGGAGATGTTGCACACAACTGACATGTTCTAAAACTTCAAAAGTTGGAAGAGTCCGTGTAACTTAGTGTGCTATTATGCGACTTGGTATATCTTTGTTTCATGCATCGCAGTGTCATAGGTAGCTTTAAGCCATTGATGTATTAACTTTGAATATTTTTTTGCAGGCGAGCTGCCTAATTTGCAGATCCTAAGTTCTTCGTCTTCTCTAAACAACTCAAGGCCATTGTATCAATATTGGCAGCAGTTGGTAATTCTAAGATTTGTTTCTGAATTTAACCAAGCTTTTTTGATGATCGTCTATTGTCCTCCTTGATAGACTATCTCAAACTGTACATGCACACCAATGATCGATGGCATAGTGTTTGTGGACTTCCAGAGTGCACATAAAAGATTCTTGACTGAGGGCCTGAGGCTTATTGTTCTCCTACTTGATGATATGTATAAATAGTTCATTTCTTTTCTTGTATTGTGGGTTGACTTAAAAAAATTGTCTGATGTTGATGGCTTTTGAGATATAATGGATGTTTATTGATTAGCTGACCCTGCAATTGAATTTCCAAAAAAGAAAAAGAAAGTGACTAAGATACTGGATCCAGTTCCGTAAATCATATTTCTGCAGTTTTCTTGCTTAATTGTTAACTCTCATTCTTTGTTCTTTTATTGCAGCAACTTTCCACTTCAAGGACGTTGCTTGCTAGTTCATCCGATGAAACACCTATTTCTTCTCCACTGACGCCTGTTCTGGCATTGGGCAGTGGTAAACCTGAAGAGCAGAAAGTTCTATCTAAACCTTCAAAAGTTCAAGCAGTTTTAAAAGGCATAAAACAGGTATGAGATTCCTCTTTGTTTGACTTCTTTCATTGATAAACTCCTAGGGACTTTTAGTGATTTTAATGCTTCCAGGTACTTAGATGTAATGTCGGAAACAAGGCCTTTAAATTTGAATTCCAATGCATTAATGGTATGTTTCCTTTAAAGTTGGTGCTGGAAGAGGGACAAACAAAATGGGACAGGGGGAAAAAACAAAATAGATGATGTTCTATTATCAATTATAGCACGAGACATTAAACAGTATCAAAGAAAATTACGGATGCTAACCAATCTGCGAACATCACAAGTCATTAACATTTTGCAGTTTTTAACTCTTAAAAGTATTCTTGAACTAATGGCCAGCTAGTTTGGACAACTGGAAAGATCATGGTAAGCTAGATTTTTCCTGTCAGAAATAGAGTCAATAGACCAAAGGGTTGATAAAGGGAACTTCCTTATGCACGTACTTTTTTTTTTTTAATTTGGTTTTTGTTTTGCATTGACCGTGTTTAATGCCTCGCTGTTTTCAGAGTCCTAAGAAGGTGAACTTGGTTGCTGCATTAGTTCGTGGCATGCGTGTGGAAGACGCATTGTTGCAGTTGCAAGTGACGGTTAAGCGAGCCTCCAAAACTGTATATCAGGTGATATAAACTATTGAACATTTTACATGTGATTATACGCACATTTTATAATGGTTATGTCATAGATTTCATGTGCGAAAGGGAAAACAAGTTCTTACCTTCTTGGGGGTGAGGGTAAAGGAAAGCCACTTTTTTTAGATGGAATTTTTGTCCTAAGAGTTCTTTAACTCAGAGCATATATTATAAAGCGAGATTCTGTATTTTAACAATCAACCAATTCAGTCATGTCCATATCATATGGACAAAGATCCATCTCTGCCTATTGGGAAAAAAGGTCCATGTCTATGTTTTTGTTTTTTGAGTGTATTTCAAATAGTTTTCGTGCATTTTAAAAACAAAATCAATTCTTTCTGTGCAGGTTATACACTCAGCCAGGGCAAATGCAACCCACAATCACGGATTAGACCCAGATCGTCTCCTTGTTGGTAACTACAAAAAATGAATCCCCCTTCTTGATTTTACTTGAAATATGCTTATTGTATATTTTTCATGCTTCTTGCAGCTGAGGCATTCGTTGGGAAGGGCCTCTTCCTAAAGAGAGTCTCTTTCCACGCTAGAGGAAGATCCGGAATAATGCATAAACCGGAGTGTAGATTGACCGTGGTAGTTAGGGAAATAACTCCAGAAGAGGAGGCTGAGATAGCTAAGCTGAAAGTTAGCAATTTCCTCAAGCTTACCAAGCGGGAGAGACGGCTTGTTCCCCATAAGCTTATTGAGACTACTCCGATTTGGAACCGCAAAAGCAAAGCAACAACTCATGGATAACCTGGTATGGGTCAGTGACCAAGCTTTTCTTCAAATTTTCACATTTTGGTATGAAATCGTGCTGTGGTTGGAAGATGCTTAATTGTAAACTGTCTTTCGAATCATTGTCGTTTTGATAGAACGGTTTAAAAGTTTTCAGTACCTGTACTACATTTTGACGAGGAGGAGCTTTGTTATGTGGGAAGACAACTGCGTGTCTGCATGGGACATTTGTGTTAATGTATACTGTTTTTTTGTTGTTAGTGCTCCAACTTGGGGAAATATTTGGGTTGTCCTATACACCATTCCCTGCCCAATAAAGAAACCTTCCATAACCTTATTGACAAAGTCCAAGCAAATCTCGCTGGTTGGGTTAGGAAAAATGTTTGCCCTGGCTGGGCGACACACGCTCATTGATTCCGTGAATTCCACTATTCCTGCTTACATTTCTCAAACAAACGCTCTGCCCAAATCTGTCACGGATAGATTGGACAAAGTGAATCGGGATTTCCTCTGGGGTTCCTCGGAGGAAAGCCGCAAGCTTAATGCAGTGAATTGGAAGAATGTTGTTAAACCGAAATCTCGTTCGCACGAAGCTAGTATAGTGACTTTGGTCAATCTCAATTGGAGATTTTATAATGAACCTAATTCTCTCTTGGTGCTGTGTCCTCAAGGGTAAGTACGGGAATACGATCAAACAAGTGTCTAAGCCTTCTCCAATTTGGAGGAGTATTTGTAAAGGTAATGAGCTGTTTAAAAAAGGTGAGAGAGTCGTCATTCGTAATGGGGCGACCACCAGTTTTTGGTTCGATAACTGGCTGGATTTGGGCCCCCTTCGAGCTGTTATTGAAGGGCCTCTTTCCCCCGCTGATTGCTCTCTTAAGGTCAGAGATTTGTGGGAAAACCCGTGCCAACCCGCGTGTTGTTCACTTCCTTTGGTTAGTTGGGCACGCACGTCTGTCCACGAAAGACAAATCTGTCTGCCCGCTCTATCACTCCTGACCCTTTTTGCATGCATTGCCCGAATCATGTTGAAAGCAACCTTCATGTGCTCCGTGATTGTCCCTTTGCCCGCTCTGTTTGGCATCTTTTCCTTCCCCCTTCCCTTTGTCCTCACTTCCTTTCTGAGTCTCTTCCTAAGTGGCTCCTCTCCAATTGTAAGTCCAAGCTTACCCACCCGTCGGGTTTGCCTTGGGCGATAATCTTCCCCCCTGGCTTGTTGGTGTATCTGGAACAACCGGAAACAAATTTTTTTTAACCACACTGTTATTTTGGCTTGCGCTTCGGAATGGTACTTTACAGCCCATAATGCTGAGCGAAATTCCAGTCCATCCACGGTTTGAGTTGGGTGGAAACCTCCCGATTTTGGCATGGTGATGCTTAATATTGATGGGGCAGTGGATTCTCAAGGCAATGCCGCTTGCGGGGGTCTCTTTCGGGACCACAATGGCTGTTTTATTATTGGCTTCCAAAGAAAAAGGGCTTCTTACTGGCCGGTCCCCTTTTGTACCTCTATACCCCTCTAGGCCCAGCCCACGTCTAACCCTTTCCACGTAAACCCTGACTTAACTAAACTACCGAAATTACCCCGTTATTGTCCCACCTTCAACCTTCATGGTTTTATCTCCGGCAGCAATGGCATCAACTCTCTCCTGCGACGCGATCCCCTTCCTAATCACCGCTAACCTCAACCCCCGAACTTAGTTATCAACACCTCGAGCCGAATCCAACTTGAACAGAAAATCCATTAACATCTCATTCAACCTCAACCGCTCCTTAACCTCCCTCCGAATCAACTTGACGGCATCGTTTCGCGAAATCCTCCATTCTTTCATGCTCCTCCGGACGATGAAGCCTCTGAAGACCTTCTGGATCTTGGCGGCAAATGAGGATTTGGTGGTTTTTCTCTCTGAGTTGACGAAGTGGACCGAAATCGAGACAATCGACCTCGGGTTTGCGTTAAACTGGTTCGGCCGGTAATCCTATGAAGTTTTTTTTGGGTAATTGGTACTCCACTGAAGTTTCTGAACATATCGAGCGGTTTTCCGATTGTAATCTAAGAAAGATTAGATTTGTGTGTTTTGAATGACAGATCAAGGAGTGTTGTTTTCTTTAATTTGAATTGATTAATGGTTTTGTTTTCATACTTGGATTTAGGGTATGAATTCTGAATTTTATGGGTATGAATTGTGTAATTTGGGGGTGAGAATGGGTGTGGAATTTTGGGCATGCGAATTCTGCAAAGGTGTGTGAAATTTTGGGATGTAAATTCTGAAAAATGCGTGTGAATTCTGCAAAGAGCCAACAGAACAACAAAGGAGGGGTGTGAATTCTTTTTGGGTTATCTCTGTATGTATATATGTCAACGTGGGTGTGAATTCTGAAAAGCGGTGTGAATTCTTGCAAAGTAGGGACTATATATGTCAACACAGTATGGGTGTAAATTCTGGAAAGCGGAGTGAATTCTTATAAAGCAGTGAGCCCACTTGGGAATAATGAGCAATATTTGGAGTAGTTCCCGATGCTTAAAAAAAAAATTGAAAAAACAAGTCCAATAGTTGCATCGGAATGGGAATAATTTTTTTTAGTTTTTTATTTAAATTGCCAAATCTAATTTTGAAGCATTCAGACCCGAGAATTCACACATCTAATAATTTATACACCAAAAAATTCACACCAGCAATTCACACCAAAAAATTCAGTCCAAGAATTCCTAAAAAGATGTGAATTTTAGGGGTGTGAATTATGCAAAGGTGTGAATTTTATAAAGGGGTGTGAATTCTTGGGGTGTGAATTCTGGGATGTGTGAATTCTTGGGGTTGTGAATTTTCGGGGGTGTGAATTCTGGGAGGTGTGAATTCTAGGAGGTGTGAATTCTTGGGGGTGTGAATTCTGGGAGGTGTGAATTCTCGGGGGTGTGAATTCTTGGAGGTGTGAATTCTCGGAGAGGTGTGGGAGGTGTGAATTCTCGGAGGTGTGAATTCTTCTGAGAGGTGAATTCTTGGGGGTGTGAATTCTGTGGGGGTGTGAATTCTGTGAGTGCTGAAAAGTGAAAAGGGCAAAATAGTAAAAATATATTTAAAAAGGGCCTAGATGGGATAGCACTTACAAAAGAGGGTTTGCATGGAACCCACACAAAAAACTAGGACCGGCCAGGAATTTGCCCAAAGAAAAATTGGGAAGTGCTCGACCTTGGCAGCGGAGTTGTTGGCCTTAAGGGACGGCCTCAATATTGTTATGTGGATGCTATTGCAGTGATCAATACCATTCAAGGCCGAAACCAGTCAACGGCTCATCCTTTGAGCAATTTGATTACTGATTGCAGGTTCCTAAGGGAGGGAATCATGGTGACAAACCTCAAGCATGAGTACTGGGAGGCTAATTGCTATGCCGACTTGCTAGCAAGGAGTGCGCTGACCCATTCATTGGATTTTCTATCTTTTACTGTTATTCTGTCTTTGTTGTTATTTCAATTAAATGTAGACTCTATAGGGGTTAAACATCCTAGACTTATTCGTATTTCGTAATCTATGCTTAGTCCTTCATTACCACACAAAAAAAAAAAAAGATTTTGGAATCACATTTCTTGAATGGTGATAATGCTGCCTCGTTACCTTCCATATAGCTTCATATGACAGAAACTTCTTTCTTGTTTTACCAAAAGAGAGAAAAAAAACCCCGGAAAGTTAGTAGGATCAGATTATTTGATATAATGAAAATCATTTCTCAATGATGAAATGAAAACATCAACTCAGTCAATCCTGAATTGCATTTCAATCTATTCTTTTCTCGAAATTCATCAGTTACCAAAGACAAATGCCCATCAACTCAACTTATGCGATCTTGAATTTCTAATGCTAAGTGACAAACAAAGCAAAAGAATGATACCCCACTCCGTCCCACAAAAAATGTCCAAGATTACTATTCACGCTTCTCCTAGTATAATCTATATATTTTTTACATTTATAAGATTTTGTACATGCAATATAAATATTGTTTGATAGAATTCACTTAGTTTTATTACATGAAGTTCTTAAATCTAGTATTATAAATTACACAATGTAGATATCTTTTTGAAAGGTGTGAATTACTCGTATAATTTTGAACATCCTTCGTGGGACGGAGAAATATTTTGAGCAAACAAACATATTAATACTTATCGTGGGTTTGTTCCCATCGATGGGCTCCGGTTTGGGGTTTGTAGCCCTTCGGGCGGATTTTGAGTAATCAAAATCTTCTGAGTTTGTTCAAAAAAAAAAAAAAAAAACATATTAATACTATTACCAAAATAAATAAAAATAAACTTTCCTATAACATTCCAATGGCAATGGGAGGGATATTTCAGCCCAACTATAACACATGCTCCTATATTAAGCCCAGTACTTAAGTGTGGGCTTCAGCTTAGTGTTACTGGGCCAATTCGTGGTCTAAGGATAACTTCTTCTCTAAAATTGTTCAAGAAAATATATACAATTGGAATTTCTGATAAAACAATAAGTACTCTAAGATATTGATCGACCAAAAGAATCATATAATAACATGTTAACAAGCAAGGGTTTAGAAAAGCTTGTGGGGTGGTCAAGGCATGCGAAATTGCGCTTTTCTTGGGAACGATATACCCCCTCCTACACTGAGTTGAACGACAGTACTCCTCCAAGATATAATTACAAAGACCTTTGAAGACTGCTATGTGTACATATGCAATGTACATATCATGTACATATGGGTTTTGTGGGGCCCACCTCGGGTCCCATAAAAATGATTCGAACCGCTCATTATTTTTAGAATATTTTTTTATGGAGCCCTATAAAAAATCAGCTCAACCCAATATCGATAAGGATTTTTTTTGAATTTGTAGCCATGAAACTGAGCAATTAAGTATTTTTGCCCCCACAAATTCAGAAAAAATCCTTTCCGATATCGGGTTGAGCTAATTTTTTACAGGGCTCCATAAAAAAATGTTTTAAAAATAATGAACAATTCGAATCATCTTTGTGAGACCCGAGGTGGACCCCACAAAATTCATATGTATATGGTATGTACAAGCTCATATGTACCCATAGCTTTTTCCAACGAATCCACAATAATGTGATGAGAAAGGAAAACAATAGTAGCATTTGTGCTTATATGTGCTTATTGAAGGATGAGGGAATTATGGTCTAAGTGTATAACTTTCAAAGTTAGTGGAATCAAAGTTGTATCTGGTATTTTACCCAAAAAAGTTGTATCTGGTACTAGTATTTTTCCTGTTTAGCCGCATAGGTATATGAAACATATAGAGGACAATAATGTAGGCAAGGTTAGAGCATCTGCACCCGTGTTTGCCATTTTCCTATTGCCATTTCTATTTTTGGCTAACGAAGAGTGCCATTAGGCCATCCACAGTGGTATAATTAAAAAAGGATAACCAAAAGTTGGCACATCAGCTTTTGATTATTCACTTAAGAGGTTGTTAAATTTAATAATGTTAAGCTTCACAATGGTCACTTCCAGTCCATAACCAAAATAAGGGTCCACTACAATTTCACTCTCTCTCTCCCCCTCTGTTTCTTGTCATTCACTTCCCTTCATTTACTTTTTTTTGGGCAAAAATATATCGATTCCCTTTCTTAATTTTGGGAAAAAATCGGTGACTTTTGTCCCTCCTATTATGAATTTTTTTTGGGAAAAAAAAAATAGAAACTGGAAAGAAGAGTGAAAGACCTTAATCCGGCGATGATGGATTGAATTATAGATGATCGAGAGATATAAGTTTCATTTTTTGAGGGAAAGAAAGAGAAATAGTTTGTGGGTGAAGTGAAGAAGATATAGAGTAGGCGAAGAAGAGAAGAAAAAAATACCAATTGAAACACGCGTGTATATAAATTTTGGAATTAGTTAACTTATGTGGTGTGGAGTCCACAAATTTTGATTATTGAAAAAGGTTGCTAATTTTGGTTATCCAAAGCCCAAAATTTGATTATTTCTAAGGATGTTGGTAAGTTTGATTATACCATTGTGAGCCATCTTTTGCACCAATATTGTTAACTTTAAAAATAATTGGCTTTTGATTATACCACTGTGGATGGCCTTATATACCATTTTGCCACTCTCATTTTTCTCCCTCTTAATATAAAAAATGGCAACTTTGCCATTAATTTCCTCATATTTGGCAAATAAAATGACATTTGTCATAGAAAATTTTGACTTTGAGTATGAGTTTGTGGGGTGGTAGTCGGCATTTTTGAGAAACGGCAACAAATTTTGCCAAATTTAGCAACCAGTGTGGATGCTCGTAGTCTCTTTGGGGATAAGAACATATTCCTAATATTTAGCAGAAATATATGGAGACCATGGTTTGGTTTGTATGATCTCTGCTATAGAGTCTGATTTGTTTCCTCATAGTACGGGATGTGCATGATTTTGATAATGGGAGTGGAATACATCTACACAATGAGGCGAAATTAAGTATATTGCTTTTCGGTCTAAGTTGAAAAACATATTGAAATGTGTTTGCTTTACAACTTAAAAAGAATTTTTCAAACAATTCCCCATAGATTCCTCATACTTTCAACATTTCTCTCTCTATCTCTTTCCACTTATCACCCCTACTATTTTTCAAAAAAAAAATTCAAAAACGAAACCAAACACAGCATAGCCACTCAAATTCTAACTCTCATTTGTGCGAGAACAAAGGGTAGCCCAAATAATAAGATGCTCCATCTACCAGGATGAGCTTCCTCAGTTCGGTTCTCACGTAGGGTCTCATTGCCTATATTTGTAGATTAGGCAAGTATTGGTTTCTTGCATGTAAACAAAAAAAACAAAAAACAGTGGCAACATTCAAACCCATTGGCCTACTACTTGCCATTGACCATAATATTTACAGGGCTGACGGTGGTGTTCTGCACGCGCTCAAAAAGGGCTGTACTTCCGCCCAATTTCAAAGCATTGCCACCCCATTACCCTTTTCCCCATATGAGATACACCTCCTTTTTTACTACTCCATCGACGAATGGTTCATTAATTTTCTTTCCACAGCTTCAGTGTGAATATTTTTTTCGACTTTCGAAATAAAGCTATTTTACCAAACAACGCTACTAACCACACGGATATTTGCGTACAGATTGTGCACAGATTTTATTGTAGGGTCTATCACAGGTTCCAAACAAACGATCCGAACCATTCATTAAATATAAAATACTAGTATTTTTTCAATGGTTACCGTAAAAAATCAACTCAATCCGATACTTATAGGTGCTCAATCCAATCATCAAACTTTTTATTCAGATTTTCGACTAATAAAAAGTTAGATGATTGGATCGAGTATCTATAAGTATAAGATTGAGATTATTTTCACGGGGACCTTTAAAAAAATGTATATTTAATGAACGACTCGGATTATTTGTGTGAGATCCGTGGTGGGTCCCACAACAAAATTTGTGCCTAATCTGTATACAATTTATCTGTGTGGACAGACTTACTGTTTACCAAATTTGGACACCAAAACAAGCTTGCATCAACTCAGGTAAACAATTAGCCATTTTTCATTTACAAAAAAAGATCACTACAAATATCGAACCATGGTTCATGAGTTATTTATTAAAATATTATTTTTGTCTTTAAAGCTCTCATAATTAAGTCTTTACACTTTATTTGGGATCCTATAGAGCAGATATTTGATTATGACAGCCCTATAAACAAAAATTAATCTGAATCCCTTAGAATAAAATGATCAGAAAAATAAGATATTCGCCTCGGGTCAAACGGATAAAAAATTGGGGCACTTAATTTTTTAACCATATTTTTTAATATACAAAAAGTCTAAAAAATTAAGTGCTCCAATTTTTATTCCATTTGAATCGGTGCGAAGATAATACCTTATTTTTTTTAGGGCTTCTAGAATGGAGCTTACATGTCACCAGCAGGTGTGATTCCAACAGAGATTCCGACATAGCATCAATAGTTGATTCCGTCGATAGCTGCTATTGTGTTGAAGATCTACCAGAAAAACCTTTAGCACGAACACCTAGAAAAGAAAAAGCAGTATCAAAATGGAAAAGAAAAGAATAAAGTAAAAGAAAAAGAAGGGAAATGAAAGTTACTTTTGGGGAAAAAAGAGGGAAGGGAAAGGAGGTCTATTTTCGAGGAAAATGAGGAAAGGGAAAGGAGGGTTATTTCTGTCATTTAAAGAGTAGAGCATTCACCTGTCAAATGCTCTCAGAAAACGTACAAAAGTAAAAAGCATGAACCCATTTATAGTCGGCCCTTTGGGCTGACGGTAGATTTCTCCATATTTAAAAAGCAAAGGCTAGTTCAACTCGCACCATTCAAAACCATTTGAATACACACACCTAATTGCCAAAACAAACAAACAATTTTGCACCATGACCAAGTCTGTCATAACTATTGGCAAGGAATCAAAATGCATTCCAATAAAGCAAGTTCCAACAGAGCAAAAGTGGATCTGGACAATAGAAAAAAGGAAAATTGATTTTCGCGCTCCACTTTTTACTGATGGCGCTCCAATTTTAACGTGAAGTTACTAGTAATTTCATGAACAAAGTGGAGTGCCATCAGTAAAAAGTGGAGCGCGAATATCAATTTCCTAGAAAAAGTGATCCATTTCATCATCCTCATCCTTGTCCTCCTCCTCATCCTCTTCCTTTGATTCATCTTCTGAATGCGAGGTAGAATGCAGACTTAGTCTGGGGATTTGTTTCTCCGCTTCATGCGGTTGGTCGCACGAATCTTCCATCACCTTAACTTTGTAACACTTTTCTCCAACCTCAACGATAATCCATTCATCAATTTCCTTGAAAATATTAGTGGCGATTAAAATCTTTGCCTCCACAAAAGATGACATCTTCAACGTCGATTCATCCGTAGATATGAAAGAACCCCATAATTCTCCAATGGATTTGAAAGAATTGTTGCTCCATCCGTTGAGAGGCATTCCATAGCAGCATAACCATACAAATCTTTCAGCGCATGCCGCTTGCCCATCCCATGGTTTAGATTCAGAGAACCACCTTTGAAGACATTTTTCTTCAATCAATTTCTCCATTTCCTCTCTGGATGAACACGTTAAAATCACTGACCTTCCACCAAGCGCCTTAATATCGATATTGTCTAGTCCCATACCTGCCATCTGGACCTTCAAATCATTGATTGAAATTAACTTATGTAGTTTTGCCACCGCGCTGCGGTAAAGCCACCCATTTCCAGCAGAATTTAACGATATCCTTCGACACATTTGATCACTACTTTTCAACCCCTTCTCTGCCTCCTTTTCAACACTACAGCCTTTGTTAATTTCACCTGATACCATCTGGGCAAAAGATATTCCTTGATTGAAGCTCTTGTGACCATTTTTTTCTATGTCAAAGTGAGTACCATGATTCTCACGAATCCCTTGCAAACTTGTTTCCACATCAGGACGATGAAATATGGGAACCTTCAAAGCTGATTTGGTCATGTACTGTCCAAAAGAAGCTTCTTATCACTAACCTACAACCCATTGGATTTTGAAATTGCAACCCCTGCTGAAACGTGACAATCATATCTAACAAACCCAAATTTGGAACCAGTTCTTTTGCTCCGTTTATAGGGAATGAAAGCATCTTTGACAACACCGTAATTATTGAAAGTTTTCCTGAGCCAACCTTGATCAACCCCCTCAGGCAAATTGTCAATGAAAAGAGTGAACAAAGGTTGATTTTTACTACCTAACTCCCCATTCTTATTCCTCTGCTTGTTAATCACAGGGACCCATCCTCCCTCGTTATGGCTCCGACCAGCCATGGCCGCACGGTATGAAGCATACAAACACAGAATAGGGAGAATACCACTGTATCTCAAAACAGCAGATAAACAAACAATCGAACCCACAAAACAACAAGGCATTAGTAGAGCAAAACAAACAACCAAAACTGAACCAGCAAGCAGAGAACCCAACCAAAAGACGAAAACGAGCTGACCTTATCTACGGATGAGCGGCCCAGAGCAGATCGGGGTAGTCAACCCGAGAACTACACAGAGCCCGGAATACGGCAGAGGAAACGGCACTGGATGAAGGACAACGGCGAAAACGAACGGGGATGGGAAAGATTGGGCGAACGGATATGGATAAGAAGCACCAACGAGGTTCGCCGGAGACAGGGCCGGCGATTGACGGCTAGGTTTTGGGTCGATGGCTAGGGTTTGGGTGTTTCGCCTTCATTTCGCCTATTTGGGTGTTTCGCCTTCCACTTACTTCCCCTTTTTGGTAGCTTGTTGTTCGAAATTTTCATAACTTACCGAAGACAAATGCTCATGCATCAACTCAACTTATGCGATCTCGAATTTCTAATGCTCAGTGACAAACAAAGCAAAAGAACGATACCCCACTCCGTCCCACAAAAAATGTCCAAGATTACCATTCACGCTTCTCCTAGTACAATCTATATATTTTTTACTTTTATAAGATTTTGTACATGCAATATAGATATTGTTTGATAGATTTCACTTTGTTTTATTACACGAAGTACTTAAATTTAGTATTAAATATAAATTACACAATGTAGATATCTTTTTGAAAGGTGTGAATTATAATTTTGGACATCCTTCGTGGGACAGAGGAATATTTTGAGCAAACAAACATATTACTACTATTGCCAAAATAAATAAAAATAAACTTTCCTATAACATTCCAATGGGAGGGATATTTCAGCCCAACTATAACACATTTAAATTGCTAATTCCCACCCCCCCATCGCCTCTCTCATTTTATTTTTTTGTTATAAAATTTTAAATGGTAATAACTTTTTCTTGACGTATTGTTTTAAAATAAATTTTATATATTTGAAATCTACTCAACGAAACCTATCAAACGAGCCTAATATTGATGGTGAAATAATGGAAAATGGAAAAACTATATATTTTTGTGGTAGTTTAAACTGTATAAAGAGGTTGAAAAATTAAGTGTTCCAAAATTCAATCCGTTTGAACGGGTGGAAAGGTTTTAGTTTTCTGATCATTTTATTCTAAATGGTCATAATTAAATTTTGACTGTAGGGCTATCGTTGATTAATCCTAAGAGATATTTGATTCTACGACTTTCTTAGAGTTAATCAACGAGAGCCCTACAGTCAAAATTTAATTATGATCATTTAGAATAAAATGATCAGAAAACTAAAATCTTTCCACCCATTCAAACGGATTGAATTTTGGAACACTTAATTTTCCAACCTCTTTATACAGTTTAAACTACCACAAAAATATATAGTTTTTCCAATTTTCCAACCTCTTTAGTTTCGAGAGAAAAAGAAAGTCTTTTCCAATTTGCCCTTTTTTTCCCCCTTTTCTTTCTTTCTTTCCAGTTTGCTTCTTTTTTTTTCCCCCGCTTTATTTCCTTTTATTTCTATTCAGTTTGAAATCTTTTTTTCTTTTCTTTTTTCCGCTTTATTTCCTTTTATTTCTATCCAGTTTGAAATCTTTTTTTCTTTTTTTTTTTCTCTTTATTTCTTTTTCTTTCTTTTCATTTTGAAATTTTTTCCTCTTTGATCAGTCTTGAACGGAGAAGACGAGTGAACCCAAGAGAAAAACAAAACTCATTTCGAAACCCAGATTACAACGATTCATATGGCCAATCTCTCTCACACTCTTATTTGTCTGTTTTCCACTCATGCAAATTTTACGCTTGCTCCCCGAGGTTTTGGTTGCGTAGTAGATGAAGTGAAACTTTACTCTGATAAAGACATTTGTCCTAATACAAACAAACGATATTAGTAATTTGCAAAGAAAATTGTGATTTTTTTTTTTGATCAAAGAAGATGGTGATTTGAGTTGGTCGTTCTTCCAAATTTTGAAGTCTTTTTTTTTTTTTTGCTCGGCAAACGAAACTATTTATTAAAATTCGAAGGGGTACATCGATGAGGAAACCAAAAGTACAAAAGATCCATCCAACCTAAGTTGGATAAAACACCTCACATACTCACTCTACACCTTCACTTTTCGAATCCCATCCAAATAACCTTTGAAATCCTCCACCGTATAAACTTTGATGTCAAACTTAGCCTTCATCCACATGGCTACTCTAGAAGTCTTATTTGATATGGACTTGGAAAAATCAGAAAGAGAAATTTGAAGTTCTACGGAAACATACACTCTACTAGTAGTTGCCCTTTTGTTTGTTTACGAGGAGTTCTTAGTCTGTCTCTATCGGAAAAAAATTTCAATGCAATAGTTATTTGTAACGCTGTCACATGTGATCCCCACATTTTTTTGTGAGATATGTATTATAAATAGCCGTTGCATTGAAATTTTTTTGAGAGATTTTTTTTTTTTTGATCGGCAAGAAAATTTTGTTCTTTGCGGAACCTAGGAGGAAAAATTATTCGGTTGCTCGGTTGCCTAGACCACTGACCACTTTTTTTTTTTTTTTAATAACCGGATTGAGTTAACCCAAAAAAAACAAAAAGGGAGGTAAATGGGAAAAGAAACAAATAAAGAAAATAATTGAAAATTAAAAAAAGGAAAAAAAATTCAAATTGAAAAGAAAGAAAAAGAAATAAAGGGAAAAAAGAAAAGAAAAGAAAATTTCAAACTGGATAGAAATAAAAGGAAATAAAGCGGCCAAAAAAAAAAGGCAAATTAACCGTAAAAGAAAGAAAGAAAAGGGAGAGAGAGAGAGAGAGAAGGGGGGTAATCTGGGAAATGGGCTGTGGGGCCGGGGGGTGTGTGTGTGTCGGGGGGAAAAGCAGCTCTCATAACACATGCACCATTCAAAGCCATTGAATACACACACCTACTTGCCAGAACAACACATGCACCATTCAAAGCCATTGAATACACACACCTACTTGCCAAAACAAACAAATGCAGTGACCTATGGTCAGTATTTGCTTTCAATTTTCCTGCTGTACTCACGTAGGGTCTTATGTATGTAGGGAATATTACGGGAAAGAGGAGTGGAGTGTATAAGAGCGTTGGGCGTACGTAGCATTAAAAAAATTGTCATAAGAGAAATATTTATTGCAAAAGAACCTAATCAATACCTCTCATGCATGTCATGCTGAATCCCAGCCCCATCTCGTCAGTTGAATGACGTATGTAACCTCTACGTCATCAAAACTCAAAATCAACCACTTGTTTTTATGTCTCAAAACCAACCGCTTGTTTATGTGGCTCCGCGAAAAAGGGCAAAAAGTTTGTGTATCTTTTCATTTGCAAATGCTATGAGAAAATGATTTTGGCATTTCACGTTTTCATAAACGCACTCCAATACTTGATTTTTTAGAGTTAAAAATAAACATAGCACAATTTTCAAAGAACAAGTAAAAGACAAATTTTAAAGTGTAATTATAAAAAGTGGAGTATCAAAATTGTGTCTTTTTTTTTATTTTTTTATCAATGCTATTGACACATTTTGGGAGCTGCATGTATAATGCACGAGACCCCATACGATACATGTACACCAAAACGACAACATTGAATGCATAAAAAATGCTACAGCCATACTCAAACACACACCTATTTATACACTCACACAAACAAATGTGTGGGCTCGTCACACCATAGTGTGTGTTGCATGTAGACTTATTGTTGAACACACATTTGTGCCCCAATCAGTACTTTTTCTTCTTTTTTTTCAATGTTGAGTTGCGAGAGTTTAAACTAAATTTACAATTGATTAGGTTCTTTTGCAATATTTCTCTTATGACAATTTTTGTTTTTGTTTTGCTTCAAACTTTTTGCGGACCAAATAAAATTTTTTGGGAAAAAATACCAGACATTCTCATCATATACAATGACTTTTTGTTTAATCTTGTTAAAAAATTTATTTCAAAGAATATGAATACTGTGGTAATTAGATTTATTGAGTAACTTTGAGTATTATTCTTACAGATGTTTGTATACTTGGTGTTTAGTGGATTTTTTTAGTTGTTAAAATAGTTAGGATTAAAAATTGGGCTGACGAGTAGCTAGAATTGAAAAAAAGCGTAAAAAAATAAATCGAGTTGAACAAGCTGTAAACAAGACTCAATTTTTTAATCCATTTTTAGTCAATTATTCTTTTTTTTTTTTTTGTCTTAAAACTCGGTGTGAATGTAAGAAAAAACTGGACAAAAGGACCAAAAAAAATAGTTACTCCCTCCGTCCCTATTTAATTGTCACCTACGATTTTACGTGCATTTTCAACGGCTTATATCTCTCAACCTATAATGCTAAAAATATGCAATATGGATCTTGTTTGATAGATTTCAATTTTTTCTATAAGACAATGATTTTCAAAAACATAAAATATAATATACGTCGAGAGATATAAGCCGTTGAAAATGCACGCAAAACCATAGTGAACAATTAAATAGGGACGGAGGGAGTACAACTTATTGGTTCAAGGCAGACCCACCTGTGATGGCGTCGGAAATTTCCATGCATGAACGAGATTAAAAGTACTATTGACCAAGACTTCAATGTGCGGATTAAAAAAAAAAAAAAAGACCAAGACTTCCATGTAATTACAAAAAAAAATTGACCAAGACTTACACGTGAAAGAAAGAAAAAAAGAAAGAAAAGAACAGATCATGACCGAGCTAGACATTGTGGAAATGAGGGACACTGTTGTTGCTTAGAGAACAGCATGGACGTTGTTCGGCAATGGATGGCCCGAATGGGGCTAACACCCAAGTTTTCCCCTGAGGGACAGCAGGGTCTCGACTGAGAGTAGAATACATTCCCATTGATTAATCAATTGATTTGTTTTCTCCTATATTAAAAGTACTATGAATTACATGAAATTTTGTGTTATTAAAAGTTAGTTTTAAAAAATCAGTTGATTAATCAATGGAAACGTACTCTACCGTCACAAAGTCTTGGTCATCGTTTTTCTTTCTTTCTTTTCACTGAGGTGTACTGTACGTGCATAATTGATTCTTCACTCATTTGTTGCTGATCAGACTAGAATAAATAAATAAAATTGTCTTTTTGACTTATTTTTATCTTTATTCAAAAAATTATCAGTGTTGATCAAAATTTTTTACTTTTTCGATTCCTCTCGTCATGACAAATCAATAAGTTACAAAAGTTTGACGCAAAACAAACAAATGCAAAAAAATTTAAATAAAGACAAAAAAATAAGTTACTGTACTTAAATTTTCAATTCAAAACCACCCTAATGCCTGATTGGCACCATTTAGCATTAGCTATAGAAACAAAATTGACTTTCTTAATTTTTTTTACTGCTCGATAGATGTCTAGCATACTTCTAAGGGGATGGGGAAGGGGTATCGCTAAGCGGCAAGTAGGTGGAGCAAGCCTAAAGAACATTAACTACCACATCAAGCACTCGCGTTCGTGACAAGAATTGAACCCTCAGCTTTCATGTAGAGGAGCGGAAGAAGTGGTGTTGAAATCAGAAAGTCTACACACACATACAATCTGTGCACAGATTGTGCACAGATTTGGTTGTGGGGCCCACCACGGGTCCCACACAAATCATCCGAGCCGTTCATTAAATGTAAAACATTTTTTTGAGGGTCCCCGTAAAAAATAAGCTCAATCCGATACCTATAGGTGCTTCATCCAACCATCTAACTTTTCATCCGGATAATGAAAAGTTATATAGTGGGATCGAGCACCTATAGGTATCGGATTGAGTTTATTTTTTACGAGGACCCTTGTCAAAATATTTAGGATTAAGAATTCAACTCGATGATATCGAAGAACTGAAAAAATATGAAAATATGAATCTAGTTGAACAAAATGTAAAAACTCCTCAATTTGGAAAAAGTTCCGCTTTTTTTTTTTTTTTACCATTTCTTTCATACAAAATATCGATTTGTGGCAGTACTACACCATGTTTTAATTAAGAAACATTGACAAACAAGACCAGCATTTCTATTTCATATTATCTTTGTGCAACTCAAGGTGATCGAGCTTCTTTTTAATTTGGTGGACACAGTTCTTTTTAATTTGGTGGAAGCAGTGGTGGCGGAGCCAGGATTTGGATGGAGAAAAATAAAAGGTTTGGTTCAACTCTTTTAAGGTAGTAAGATATTAAGATATTGATTTTTCTTTATCCAAACCTACCATTCTCTAAATTGCATTTTTTTTACAGTATTTGTACAAAATTTTAGTTTTTTTTACATACCCGTAAATACCTAAACAAACCACATTAGTCTATAAAAAAATTATGCATCCGAATGGGTCATGGAAAATTTATTGTCCAAATGGGTCACGTTCCTTTTCAATTAGTGGAAAAAATTACAAATCTTGTGGGAACTTATGAGAGAGAGAGAGAGAGAGAGAGAGAGAGAGAGAGAGTTTGAAAAACGGAAAAAACATAGTGTGCCAAGGGATTCAAACCACGGCAGAAATCACACTGGTACCCTACAAGGAGGGGCTTTACTGCTATACCAGAGCATGCAAGCACTTATGTAAAATTCTTCAAGTGTTTATATTTAACCTTTCTATGTGTAATTTTTTTTTTTTTTTGGTATTTTGGAAACGGAGGTAGCACGTTCCACCTCCTCCTTCTTAGATCCGCCTCTGGATGGAAGATTAGAGGAGAGGAACCTACTGAACCACTGGTCAAACAAATTGAGTTCACTCATTTTTTGGACTGATTTTTGCCCTATCTCCCCCTGTGGTGGTAGACAACTGGAATCTCCTTTACAGAAATGCTCGGCCTTTTATCAATATTTTCTTCTTGTTGGCTTTGCCTAGAAGAAGGTGATGCAGAATGGAAATGATTTATTATTTAAGAATTAAATATCTAGTTTTATTATTTTGGTTATAAATTATTTTTGAATATTCCGCTTTAAGTGTCATTTGTTTTGGCAAGTTAATTTTCTTTTATTCTCTAGTATTTAAATTTGAGAATATCTCAAATTTTTTAATTTTGGTAATTATTGAGTTAATTAACGATTCACCGGGATTCAGCTTCCTGTTTTGCTGATTCCTTTTCAGTCTTTAGTTTTCTAGTATGAAATAAGTTGTAGGGTGACATTAAAATTTAGTTGTTATTGAATAAAGAAAATTGAGATTTATCTCATATCGTGTGTTCGAAGAGGGGGTACCTTTAGTTCATACCTATTTGAAAAATCAGTCCTTATTCAAAGAAAAATTGCATTCGATAGTGGTTATTTTTTACTTTTATCCAAATGTTTTGAAAAATAACCACTAACTAACACGATTTTTTCTGAATAAGAACAAAACTTTCAAAAAACACTTTTTGCTTGGTGGAACAACACCTGTGTTAGGATCGAAACACACACGCACACGATTCACGAGTATTCCGTTCCGCTTCGTTGCGCTTTGCTCCACTTCATTATGCTCGCAACTGGCTCTCATTGTAGAACTTCTAGGTACCTCTCATGTATGAGCCACAAGTCCTAACAACGTGAGTAGAGAGTGATCTTGGGATCATGATTAAATTATTGTTATTAAGTATTAGTACTATTATTATTATTTTTTTAAAAGAGAGAATCTTTTCATCGCTTATTAGTCGAGAAGTTAGAAGGGCGACAGTCGGTCCCAGAAGTAATAATTGTATGGGACCGACACATATGTGAGAGAGGTGTAGTCGATAAGAGTGTGCATAACATTGTTATGTTTTCTTGTGGTTGCCTTTGCCTATAAAGAAGGTCTTGCATGCTGTTTTGATTTCATTGCAGTTTTTTCCTTACTCTCCCATTTACTTCTTGTGTCACGCCACTCTTCGAGTTAGTCAAATTCTCTTTGCTTATTAAAGAAAAAGTTGAAATATTTTCGATAATGAACGAGACAGAAGAAGTGGCGAAAAGGCTCTACGAGGCCTGTTTGAGCGGGAGTGTCGAAACATTGAACGAGCTGATTGGAGCAGATCCACTCATTCTCGACCGAGCTGGCTCAACTGAGTGCTTCTTCAGCGACACCCCCCTGCACATAGCAGTGTTGCGCGGTCATTTGGACTTTGCGAAAGCCCTTCTACGTCTGAAACCAGAACTTGCCACCGAAGTAGACTCGCGACGGTGCTCACCCCTCCACTTGGCTTCCACAGAGGGCCACATTGAGCTTGTACGCGAGTTGTTGCACTTGCACGTGAAACCCGATGTCTGCACCACCCGTGATCAAGATGGTACTCATGTTATTTTTCTCTCTTTTCGGTAATAGCAGTTTTTTGTTTTCTTTCTTACAAAACGGAGTCGTTGCTTTCCATGTTAAGATTCTAACAGAGAGTAGCAACTCCAAAAAAATCTAACCTGATACTTATAGAAACTTTCCTCTAGTGTTTGCGACTTCGTGTCCACTCACTGGTGTCTCTACAGCTTGGCCAATAGAACCATGCCCCCACCCCAAACCCACCCCTAGCCCGCCTTGATTCGACAATTTTTTGGATACCGGGGCCGGGTGGAATCAGGGGAAACTAAGAAAAACTCGATCGGGGTCGGATAGGATTCGGGGTGACATTATACGGCCTCGTTATCCACCCCAAAATGATTTGTTTTTACTCATATATTTCACTATTATACTAAAAGAGTTACATGTGTCTCAAGCGTAGAAAGTACATAAAAATGATCATGTAGTGTGTAGACTTGTCATCTCTTGTATCATCTTCAGCAAGGCCAAAATAGAGCTCTACGTGGTCCTGTATATATTTTGTGACCTAACTTACTAATCATTGTCATCCAACATACCTCTGCCAAACAAACAAACAAAGAAGAACTTTTGCAATCTAACATTGAAAAATGTATAAAAGTTTTTAGTAAGACTTTTCTGAAAAACAAGTATTCCAACAGATAGAACCCCTCTTCACTTGGCGGTCATGAAAGGACGAGTAGAGGTTATACGGGAACTGATTGGGGCCAAACCATGTTTAGTTCATGACAAACTAGGTAGAGGGGAGACTGTTTTGCACTTGTCAGTCAAATACAACAGGCTAGAAGCTTTAAAGACACTGGTGGAATATCTGCAGAGCAATGACATGGAATCTCTCCTCAACTCCATAGACAATGATGGCAACCCCATCTTGCATCTTGCTGCAGCCTTCAAACAGGTGGATGTAAGTATCTGTTCACACATGTAGTTACCCTCACTAACATGACTATAAAAAGGACCAGACTATGTAGTTTGTTTGTTTTGTGTGACCTTTTCGGATCTTCTTTGATAACAATAAAGTTATAAATCTCACCGAGACGACGAGACCATCAACAATGTCAAAAGTTAATTAAGTTAACAGCTTTTAGACAAAAACATAGGCTTTTTTTCCATCAATTAAATTGACTCTTATAGTCTTATTGCACCGCTACAAGTTGCGTACAACAGTTTTTCATCTCTTTATCCCTTTTTAACATTTCTAACCAGAAAAAGAAAGAGAGAAATTGATTTCATAGACTTGGCGCAATGGTAATCAAAGGAAAACTAGAAGTCTCAAGAATCTTTTGGTCTAGGGTTTGACTTCTACCCGTGTCTAAAGCTGTATACCAATTCGTTACAAAAAAACTAGGAAGGAAATTAAATTTAGTCAAATATTTTCTCAACCTTTAATCGCTTCTAATTCTTGCTCTTAATTTTGAAGCATTAATTTCGAACATTAATGGCACTTTGGATTTGCAGACCATAGAGTATTTGTTGGGAATGAAGTGTGTCAAAGACCATGCCAATGACAAGAATCAGAACGGTTATACAGCTTTGGATGTTGTGGAGCACTGTCCTAACAGAGACCTAAAAACCATGGAAATTCGGGAGTTTCTGCTGCAAGCTGGTGTTCAAAGATCCAATTGTGATGGGCCGAAACCGAACCCCGAGTTACCTCGCAATAATCCTCCTCGCACTCAACATTGCGGTAAACCTGGAGTAATATTTATGGGATGCATTTCTTGGTTTTGGACTAGGTTTAAGGTCGACAGTGGCTGGCTCAAAGAGGTATTTTTGGATGGTTCATACACTCTCCCTCTCTCCTACTCTTTCTGATGAGTTTCCACAGTTTCACACAGATACACTCATGCACATGCATTGCTATGAATGACAGCTACACGTACACTCTTTTTATCGAACTATTAACAACAAAATTCGGACATCAGTATAAGCATGACCAAATTACTATGTCACAAAAATTAACGACTAGCATGATTTCTGATAATAAACTTTAGGATAAACATATTTAAATCATGTGACTACCGAATTTTGATCAGTGTGGTCTTTTTTGTGCATGAGAAACTCGATGAGACAAACAGATAGAACGATTTTCAATAATTTTTCAGGCCCAAACGGGTGTATATATATGATGAGCAGTGTTGTGCTAGCTTGAGACACATTCTTGATAGTAACAACACAACTAGGAAGCTAGCCTTACGAAACTTTGGGTCTTATATTGAACTCCCAACCATGCATTATCAATTTCTTCGTAAGGTCAAATTCTATACAGGGTTTAGCCCCTAGTTTTAATTGGATCTTCCATTAATGGACAGTGGAAATCAACCCAAATTAGTCAGTACATGCATGGGGTCAGAACTCAAAACCCACTTTTTCAAGTTTTCATGACCCAATATAAGTGTAATATAAATACATATTCTATGCCAACAGGTACGCGGCCATTTAATAACGGCAGCCACCTTGACGGCAGCCATGGCTTATCAATCTATTTTGAGTCCGCCTGGTGGTCTTTGGCAAGAAACAACAAATGGCCCTTCGCATGCCCCTTCTCCTTCGGATGACAAGCAGATAGCGGGACATGCCATTATGGACACACATGACTCTTATCGTACTTACTTGGCTCTTAACACCGTAGTGTTAGGAGCATCGTTGAGCACTATTATGCTGGCCATGAGTGGATTCCCAATGGAAAACAAGTTTTTAACATGGTCGCTGGTATTCACTGTGTATATCACAGTTATATGCATGGGTGCAGCTTATATAACAGCAATTAATTTAGTATCCCCACAACCACTTTCAAAGGATGAACTTGATGTGTACTTGTTCTGTTGGTTGTATCTATGCGCATTATTTATTTTGGCGCTTCACTCATGCCACTTCTTGGTATGGCTGGGGAAAAAGTTGGTAAAACTCGTTAAAGCATGTTATCGATGTTGCAAACCAACTCCAGCCGGTAGCCATAAGTGCGTGGGAAACTTCTGCTAGCTAGTCTTTATTGTACTTTGGGATTCTATTCCAAGCCGAGGATTTGTGGTTGTGGACCTGGATGATTGCTGCAGACTGGCAGATCTGGTGTGGTCGCCATTATTAAATAAAGAGTACTGTAATATACGTGTGCCCGAGACCCTTTATTATGTGACTGTGTGCAGTATTTGTGCAATTCCTATGTGTGCACTTGTTGTGTAGTAGAATGAAAGAAGCTAGATCCTTCTTCTTTGTGTATTTGTTTGTATGATTGTGGGTGCCATGTATTTGTTGTATGGTTGTCAATGAATATTCGGTTTGTTGCATGTTATTGGAAATGGTCAATGTGTTTTACTAGTTCTTAAACTGTTATTAATTACAGTTACTTCTTAATACGGATGTAAGATTACTTTAGAGTAACTAATATATTAGGCTTCGAGGGACAAATCTATACAGTAAGAATGTTTTAAACAAACGCTACTCTAATAATGGGGATTTTTTGAAAAATGGGGTAGCGATTGCTCTTACATAATAGCTCTTCGGTCCATCCCTAGCTAATTTATTCCAAACAGATAAAGAAACCTTCTTATAATCTACCGCTTTGTGGGGCCCACTTCTGGATGTCACAAAAATAATTCAAACCTTTTAGTAATCTTTAAATACTTTATTGAGTGGCGTCGTAAAGAAACTAGACAGAGGGGAGACGATTCTACACTTGTGTGTCAAATATAACAAATTAGAGGCTTTAAAGACATCGGTGCAATGTCTTCAGAGCAATGACAAGGAGTTTCTACTACACCAAATTAAGCTTTTTGCGGCATTTTATTAATGCCGATAAAGATCAAATTAATGCCGGTAATAGTATTCCCGGCATTTGTTGACGAAAATAAAAAATGTCATCTAGGTAAGTGTCGGTAATACATAAATGGCATTTGTACAAATGCCAGAAATAAAACCGGCATTTGTTACTAGTTTTTCCGGCATTTGTAAAGTGCCGGGAAAAAAATTGCCGAATATACATTTATTAACGGTATTTGATGCAAATGCCGGAAAAGGTAATGTTACCGGCATTTTATAAGTGCCGTATTTTTTTTATAACTTTTACCGGCATTTTCAAAATGCCATTTGTATATCTTGGTATTTTTTTTCATTGCTTTTACTGGCATTTGTAAAACGCCACTATAAGGTTTCTTCTTCTTTTTTCACCAATTTTCATTTTTAATACATAATTTTTTCATTAACAAATTATCCTAACCTAGTACCATTTTTTATAACACATTTCCTGCATACAAAATTGTAACTGTCCAAAACAATTTGAAGTTTCACTACCAAAACCAAAATGCATGTTCCGTACGTATATAAGCAAATTGGACATCGTAAAGACAATTCTCAAAGTAACAAAAAAATAACAATGCTAGGCATAGAATGCCAATGTGAGAACAGTCATGCGTGAGACCCAAGAAGGAATCACCGCAGTGCAGCCCTGTTCTTAGTTTTTCCTACTGTCATCCGTAAAACAAAATAAAAACCTCCCTAAAAGCTGCTGTGCTGAAGTCATTATATAGGGACTAGGTTAAACATACTTTAATTACACAAAGCTTCCTCAGGTTATGTATAATAACAATTCACGAAATTGACTTTAAAGCACTTTGCACTTTTAATCCCAAACTTTCTTTTACTTCTGTTTTTATCCAAATTTCTTGAAAACAAGCTCAAGCAACCTCCGCTTTGACACCCTAGCAACATACGAACCGGCCTCGAGGCCACGCTTTCCAACCTTGGCGTTAAAACCGCCTTATTATCTGTAAAAATAATAAAAACACAAAACCAAGACAAAGCACGGCATCAAGTGGAAAATGAAATAAAACGCGCCTCTAATGCGCTAATTCGCCCTACTTAGGCGCTCCTATCTATGATATCACGCGCCTATCAAAAATCAAACCCAAAGCGTCAAAATATAAGTTTCAATTGTATGTGTATCTCCAAAAACAAAAAATCATACTAACCAAAGCAACACAAATACCCAAAATATGCTTTTGGTTGCGAACTCCAAAACAAAAACAATTTTCATCATCAAGAAGATTTCCCGTCATTCCTATTGCATGTCTTCCATGTCCGTCTATGTCCTATCAACCTGCAAATACAAGAAACAATTACACGTTTATACAGAGGTGTGTGGGTATCTATACAATCAGTAAGTGCAAGAAACTAAATGCAAGATAAAGGACACAAGCATCAAACATATCCTAGTTTAAAGACAAAGCGCATAGGGCATCAAACATATCCTAGTTTTAACTTATTTGTAGTAGTGCTCCTGATCAAAGCGCATAGAGCTTCTAGACCCCGCACCCAGCAAACTGCGCCACACCCAACCAGAGGAAGGACAAAAGAAAAAAGGGAATGACATTATTCGCTAGCTTTTCTATTATCTTTGCCGAGAAGCATGCCAAATTTTAAAAGGACAAGATATCAGTAAATCCAGATCTGGGAATGTCAACATGATGATATAAAACTGAAGGTCAAAATCCTTAAAGCAAAATGCTAATATTGAAACTTAGTGTTCCAGGAACTCATTTGTTGCATTTAGATGCATCTGATGAACACCTTTATGAACAATGAACACTAGCTAGCTAGTATATAAACATTACAATTTACACGCATTGGTACACATGAAAATTACAACACACAATAGCATCGCCTTGCATTGCAGCTGGGCAACAAGTTAAAACCTCATGCGCTGGGTTTATAAGCCAAAGTAGACCTAGCGGACCAGAAATAATAACCCGATAAGAATGAAACGGAATGAAATTCAATTCATATTCCATAGAGGTCATGCTTGACGATTTCCTAGTCCTAAAATAAAGGGTTGCCCCAAGCGTAGGGCGGAGACCGACGTAGCATAATATCCGGTAAGTCCGGAGTCGAATCCACAGAGACGGTGATGTGTGCTGACTAAAAACTCTGGTTGTTACTTATTTAAACTGGCTCTTAGGTAGCCACCCCTTGTCGTTTAGTTGATTAATTAACTAATACTAACAAATCACTTGCTCAAATAATTAAAAATAGAGGCACGGTCGTAGGGAATCCGGCGCTCGCTACCCAATCAGAATTCGCTCGCTTTTCAAAGTTCTAAAAACGATTAAAATTAGGGAGAATTGGAAACTCCGAAGGATGCGAATCCTAAGGTTGCCGGTCCCGTACACAACGGCGAACAGGTTTTGGTCCCCCGTTCCCGCTCACATGAGTCCCGGCAATGCCTCGAATTCGTCCAACGAACGTAGTTTTCACCAACTAAGATTATTTAATTAAATTAATGAACAGAAAAATTGCGAGACGAATCCTAATTGGGTCGCGGCGCGCCTTTTACCCAGCGATCAAACCTCAGAAAAACTACTCACTCATTATTAAAAATAAAAGGAATAAAACCCTAGATTGCATCATGTTTCTATTGCTTGTAATGAAAAATAAACAAAAGATCTAAACTAAATAAAAACAAACGAACAACTTTTATTAAGAACAGAAATTAAATCGAATTACCGGAGTGCGAGTAATGAACAAAACTTAAAGAACTCGAAAGGAAAAATAACTCTGAATGGAAGAACAGAGATCTGAAGCTGCGAAGTCAAAAAAACCCCAACTTCTGTCGTCGCCCGTCCTCGTCCTTTTATAATAAGTGAAGTCGTTTTTTTTAACCTAATAACTCCTTCTTTCTTTTCTTTTAATTCTCAGCCAGCCCATTGTCTGTGGCCCACAATCAAAATAACGAATAAAAGTTGGGCCCACCATTTCTCGTCCAATAGCACGTACAGTAGGAGGAAAAATCACCGGCGCAATCTACGACTCTTTTAATTTGATTAATCGAGGCTTTCACGTATTAAGCTTCAAAAAAAAACACCTCTGCCTCGACTTCCCATGACGACGTCCAACATGGCCTCAAGGCCTCGCAATCCAAACTTGGCGCAAAACCCACCTTATTTCCTGCGAAACTAACAAAAATACAAAAACAAGACAAAACACGACATCAAGCGGAAAATGGAATAAACCGCGCCTCTAACGCGCTAAAATGTCCTACTTAGGCGCTTATATCTATGATATTGCGCGCCTATCAGGTGATCACAATAGCTATGTTCTCCTATTAAAGATAACAAAGAGGGATAAGAATGCCGGCAAATAGATGTCAAAGTCAAACACTCGCAAGACGGAACATCAAGAATACACTTTCAAACCTCAGAAATGCTACACACATCCCCCAAGAGGACACACACCGTATGCTGTTTCATAGCCGCACCTAATGGCTGAAGTAGCTCCTCCACAAATCTTTCCTCAATAAAGGCCATGCCTTCTGATCAGCCAACACATTTTATGTCCTCCACAAATCTTTCCTCAATAAATTTCTAAACCTACTGTTTCTTTGCACTTAACAATTGATACAAGTTTGATTGAAAACAAAAACAACTAAGCACATATCAATTCACAACCCAGTAAATCTTATAAACCAAAAACAAAGGAATGCAACTCCAACTACCCATTGCACTACAACTGGACTTAAATCTGGACTAAAAACAGCATTAAAACAGCACTAAATCCGCATTTCCAAGCCTAACAATGACTGAGATTCAAACTGCAAGAACTGGAAAAGAAAAAGACAACACTTTTTTTTTTTTGCTCGGTGAAAAAGACAGCACTTCCACTAAGATTCAACATGCAACAACTGGAAAAAAAGTCAGCACTTAAAATGCTATAAAAGTGGTCAAATACAGCTTAGTTCAATACCATGCACTTCAAGAAACTGCTAAAAAAACTGCCCAAAAACTGAACATAGCATATGTGATTATCTGCAAGGACAAGTTAACTACCTTCTGATCTTTTCATCATAGAAACCTGTAGAAAGTTCAAAATGGTGATCCAGTTTTTGGTAATGGATTACTTATCAAAAAAAAAGTTTTTGGTAATGGAAGCCCTTGCAAGTCTCTCTGCAGTTTGGGAGCTGAGCAAACTAGAATTACGTGAAAAATAGTACGTAGAGTTCACGAAATGGTGGAGGTTCAGAAAACAGTCACGGGGGATTTCAAAAATGGCCTTAATGCCCTCGAGCTCCCTCAATGTATCCGTTCAAAAATGGCCTTAATGCCCTCAAGTGTTCAGAAAACACTCGATCGTTGAAGATGTAAAATGTTTGGGTGTGAGGTGTCTGCCATTCAATTTTCTGTTGGAGGATTTTGGTTAATTGGTTCTTTTTTCTGTTATGCTGGAGTGAGTGGGTCTTAATGCCCTCGAGCTCCCTCGATGTATCCGTTCGAGTTGTTATAAAAGTTTCGTTTGCCGAGCAAAAAAAAAAAAAAAAAAAGGCCTTTTTGGTGGTGGCAGACAGCACCGGCACCCTGTAGTGTTTTAGGTGTAACTCGCATTTGGAAACTCGAAACAATGCACCGATTATTGGATTAGAACCTAGGTCGATATAACAGTACAAGCATATGCATGGGTCGGGTTGGGTTGGGTGGGTTAAATGTGCATTTTCCAACCAACCCGTCTTTGGAAGGTTCGCAAATTTTTAACCTGCAGCCAACCCACCAACTTTCAAAACCAGCGGGCTGGTTGAGTTTCTTGGCGGTTTCGACTCAGCGGGCAGGGTTAGAATAACTTAATCATTTGTTTTTTTTTTTTTATCCCGAGTCTCTGGTTGTTCACAACCTATTTAATATAAGCTCAAAAAGAAAATCTCTTCTAAAGACAAACCATAGCTAATGGGCATCTACATAAATCTCTATCTAACCTAACTCATAGACACCCATAGCTAATGGCCATCTAAACATGTAAGCCATTTAGGTGGTGTCACGAGGCACGGAGGAGCTTCACCAATTTACTCTGATTACCTTGATTAGCAATAGTTAGCCTGTGGTTAAGATTAATCAACCACAACTGGGGATAGTTTATGACACTTGCTTAATCATGCCCACCTGTCCTTAATCACGAGATACTCAATTAGTTGTTCACAACCTAATGAATCAAGATAGATTGTCGTTCAAGGTTCAATTCATAGCAAACAATAAAAAAATTTCGTTAAGCACGTTGATTAAGAAAGCAGAGAGCAGGAAGCATGTATGACACTTCGACACGACTCTTCAAGAGTAGAATAAGGGACTGTTTGTTTGACCGGATATAGGCATCGGATTGAACTACATATCCAAAGCAACTACGCATTCAGGGTTCCTCAAAAGATTTTGCCCTGGACTAAACATCCATTGGATATACAAAGTCGCAAAGTGTGGGATACAAAGACCATGCAGGGTGTGGTATTATTAATCCGATCACATTTGTCAATTGAGATAACATATTTTACGGGATATCCATTCACTACTAGTCCCTTTGAACAAACTGGACCTAAGGGCATCATTCCATGCCCAAGTCACTATACAGAGCACTACCATGGGCGGAGAATGATAGGGTATGATTTCGAAGTAATACTTCTGGCTTTACAACGATTTAATTCTTTTGCTGCAGAGACCAACTACGAAGACGATAATGGCAACATCATTTTGCATCTTGCTACAACACTCAAACAAATAGATGCATTCATTTGTGTACACAAGTAGTTACCCACATTGATATGACTATAAAGAAGGACCGGCAATTCACTTTGTCCATTTGTGGGTAACGTCAAACTCCACTCCCCCAATTCCTAGCCTGTGGCTGTCAGTTTGGGACCTTTTGGCTTATCCAAAGGATACCTAGTGATGTTGGCTCGGGTTTTTTTTTCAGAATTAGAAACATTTTTTTTTCCTTTTTGGGCAAAAGTCGTTCATCGCCTCGCAGCTAGACCCCAACAGACCTTTACGTGATTACGTCTCACTCCACCTCTCGGCCTAAATAATTGTGCTTGGTGCGGCGGTAGCCAAATGAAAACCAAAAGTCTTGTGTAAATGGACGCTTTCTTGACTTTTGTAAAATAAACTGCTACGACACTCCAAATGCTCTCTGGTGTAAAAAATGTTGAGAAAATCTTGGATAGGGAACACCAGCAGCAGTAGCTAATTAATGGCTACAAAGTCCAGCATCAAACTTTTTGAACACTGGAAATACATCAGCATTCAGCAGTAACCACACAATGTTCCCAATGCTCAACATCAATTAGCAGAATTTACAATTTATCCATGAGGAAACATGACAGGCTCAGAAGAGAATAAGTGTAAGACTGTGATTCACCAGAGATTGGTACCAACCTCAGGGAATACAAACATCAGAGAAAGGGAACACCAGCTAAATCAAACTTCTCAGTCATTGTTTCTTGTATTAAAATAACATCTGGGCTTCTTTTCTTAACCTAATGTTCCAAGAGATTATTTCATCGAGGCCTCAACTATCTTATAGTGATGGTTCAAAGGTGATGATGCTAATTCCTCTGGAGTGGAGCAAAGGTATTTTTCCTCATCAGTTTTAATTCTTTAGCTTCCTTTTCAATCAATTTTTTTCATTCTTATTACGCCAGCGTCATCAAAATTAACGCCCAAGGTAATACCTGCTCTGATAGTATTCTGAAGTTCCTCTGCAATTCTGTCCTCATCTTGCTCTTGATTGTCAAAGATATAACCATTAGCTTCATTGTCAATACCATCATTACTTAAACTTGCTTCCAACTGTTGGCTTCTAATTGCTTTTCTGCCATCACTTGGGTTTAAATCCACATGAAGATTAATGCCTTCCAACTGAGATGCACGAAAACTATTGTTTGAGTCAATCACCACTGGACTTTTAATGAACTCTACATTCCTCCCATTCTCCTTCTGCTGTCTCACTGAATTAAAACACTTTCACATATATCAATACATCTTTTTTTTTTGATAGGCAACAAAATTTTATTAAAAACTTGACAAAGGGTACATCAAGATAAAGACCAATTACAGAAAGGGAACACCAGCTAAATCAAACTTCTCAGTCATTGTTTCTTGTATTAAAATAACATCTGGGCTTCTTTTCTTAACCTAATGTTCCAAGAGATTATTTCATCGAGGCCTCAACTATCTTATAGTGATGGTTCAAAGGTGATGATGCTAATTCCTCTGGAGTGGATACATCTTTCTTGGATATCAATGCATATTTTACCTATTATCATACACCCTTTGAGCAGATGTTAAAATAATCCAACTTTTAATAACACAAAATTTCATGTAATTCATAGTACTTTTAATAGGAGAACAAATGAATTGATTAATCAATGGGAATGTAATCTACAGTCACAAAGTCTTGGTCATCGTTTTTCTTTCTTTTCACTTATAAGTCTTATCCATCTTTAAGCAAAAAAGCTTCTTTTTTTGTTTATAGGCAAAAATTTATTAAAAACAGGGGGAGGGGAAAGGGAAATTCAACAAAAAATTGGACAGTAGTCACATGGGTCAAAACCCAACCCCTAAGGTCTAACATAGGAATCCAAAAATAATACAAATAAGCACGCCCGATACCCAAAATAAACAACAAAGCCCAAGAAAACAATCAAACCCAAGAGAACCCGCCCGACAGACCCAGACCCCATAAAACCCTAACCCTAACCTAGCCGCCGCCTCATAAAACACTGTAGGCAACACCACCCAAACCAGCACCACCACCCAACCGCCTCGCCGTTAAGCAGATCTGGTCACTCCCAAATGTAGATGACAGGCGGCAAGAAGGAACCCAACCGACTCACCAAGGTAGTAATACAAACAGCCTATGACGACGGAGAGGAAATAGAGATAGGCCAGGCAGTGAGAAAGAGAATCTAACGCCACAAGCTGCCTCTCCATGAACCCCAGGAACACGGTTGAGAACAAAAGTTGTATTCAACACTGCCAAGTCGATCCCTCGTCCGGGCTGCACCTCATAAGCGATCATCGGCCGAAAACAGCACACAAAGACGACCAGAAAACTGCGGACCATTGGGATCGCATACCCTTCGCGAACAAGCCTCCAAACCGCCGCAAACCATTGCGAAACACCCATTTTGCCTATCAATTTTTTATTAAACTTGCAGAAAAGAAAAAAATGTTAGGAAAAGAAAACCCCTGCAACCATCTCAACTCCAGATCCACACGCCATTCACCACCCCACCACCTACCCACATCCTCTACGGTAAGCCGAGCCACCTGCCGCCGCTAAGCACAATCGGAGGAGCCAAGAAATCTCAGGTCGGAGACAATGAGAAAGGAACCCAAACATCACACCCTCCCACAGTGGAGGATGCTGGCCCAGCCCCTGAAAACAAGACCACCCACACGGTGTTGGCGGACCCAAAACACGACCCCACCCACGCGGCGCTGGCGAAATCAGATCCAGACAAGAGAAGCAGGAACGAAAGAGAGCGAGGGAAGGAGAAGGATTAGGGAGAAGAGAGGGGGAGGGGGGGTGGTGTGGTTTAGAGAAAGAGGGCTTTTGTAACTTCAAAATGCAAAAAAAAAAAAAAATCTTTTTGAAATGGTCTTTTAGATAGAATTTTGCGTCAGTTTTATTTTGCATGAATGATCTACTCAACATTCTCAGCAAAATGAATGATTTATATGACAGATTCGTTTTTTCATTTGATCAGTAATTATAGCTTCTCCCCCCTTTAAATTTCACGTCCAGCCTAGCTCCTATATCCATCGCCATACGAGCATTCTTACAAATAATGGAGTTCTTATTCCGGATGTTATTAGATGATAAAGAAGAAGAGGGGAAATTCTCTATTCTATGATTCAATTTTTCGGCTTTAACCCTAATCTCTGCAAGAAGCTTTTTTTTTGAATCTTTCTTTTTGACCCTTCTCAATCTCCTTGACAATTTATGACAAAAGCATATTACAGAGGGCCCACAATCAAAGGCACTGCACTTTTCGGGGTTGGGTCGAGTATGACCAAATCCGCCCCGCCCCATTGCCATCCCCACAAGATGGTACATGACAACCAAAAAAAATTCTTAAAACAAATGTAAAAACTTTGGGTTCGTCTATCTGCTAGACACCTAGCCCAAATATGAATGAACATCCAATTCAAAATTAAATGAACACCCACTCCAAAATATTAGCCCATTACAACCCAATAGCCCATAACAAATAAGAAACGGAAAAAGAGATAAGGAAAAGAAAGAAGGGAAAATTGTTAAAACGGAGGAGTACTCTTCAAAAATTGATAATGATCGAGGCTATCAAGCAACGGTTTCTAGATATGAAAACTCGTCAAGGGAAATTGTAACATCTTACTATATACTTTGTTGTGTTTGGGTGTTGATATGAGTAAATAATTTTGTGTTTTTACATCGTTGACCTAACTTACTAAATCATTGTCATCCAACGTACCTCTGCCACAAAAAAATAAAAAATAAAAAATTGTAATCGAATGTTGAAAAATATATACAAGTTTTTAGCAAGTGTTTTCTGAAAAACAAGTATTCCAACACATAGAACCCCTCTCCACTTAGCAGTCATGAAAGGGCAAGTAGAGCTAGGTTATACACGAACTGATTGGGGCTAAACCATGTTCATTTCATGACAAATTAGGTAGAAGGGAGACTGTTTTGCACTTGTCAGTCAAATACAACGGGCTAGATGCTTTAAAGACACTGGTGGAATATCTGCTGAGCAATAACATGGAATCTCTCCTCAACTCCGTAGACAATGATGGCAACACCATCTTGCATCTTGCTGCAGACCTCAAACGAATGAATGTAAGTATTTGTGTGTACGTGTAGTGTTTTTGCTTAAAAGTAGTTAGTTTTCAAAATATTTGGGTTAAGGTAAATTTTTTTAACTTTTCCGATTCGTCTCCAATAATACAAAATTTTGATGCAAAACCAGCAAACGCATAAAAATTTAAATAAGAACAAAACGTTCACTTTTTTTAAAAGTGCAAAAAATGTTAGTGGAACGAGATCTATGTCGTTTGTCTGTTTTGTGGATCCTTTTCTTCGGATCTTCTTTGATGACGAAAAAATTATAAATCACATCGAGACTACGAGACCACCAACTATATCAAAAGTTAAGTTGACAGCTTTTAGAAAAATTGACTCTTATTGCACCACTACAAGTAGTTGCGTACAACAGTTTTTCATCCCTTTATCCCTTTTGAGAAAAAACATTTTTACAGAGCAATCTGGAAAAAAGGTTTACGGCGCTCAATCGCGCGCGTCCAAAAGTATTTTAAAAAGTCCTGATTGAAAATCAATTTTGGCTGGTAAAATTTAATTATTACCAGTCAAAATTTAAAAGAAGATCTCAACTATTGATTGCCGAAATAGACGGTCGAGATTGTGCGAAATCGTGAATAAGTTTCTCTCATCCCTTTCTAACATTTCCAAACAAAAGAAAGAGAGAGAGAAACTGATTTCATAGACTTGGTGCAATGGTAATCAAATGAAAACTAGAAGTCTAGCTCAAGAATCTTTTGGTCTAGGGTTCGACATCTACCCGCATCTAAATTATAATTCATAACAAGAAACTGGGATGGAATATTTAGTCAAAAAATTTCTCAACCTTTAATTGCTTTTAATCTTGCTCTTAATTTTGTGGCATTAATTTCGAACACTAATGGCACTTTGGATGTGCAGACCGTAGAATATTTGTTGGGAATAGAAAGTGTCAAAGACCACGCCAATAACAAGAACCAGAACAGTTTTACAACTTTGGACATTGTGGAGCACTGTCCCAACAGAGACCTAAAAACCATGGAAATTCGGGAGTTTCTGTTGGGAGCTGGTGTTCATAGATCCGTTTCTAAAACACCTGCCGATAATCCTCCTCCTCCTCCGCCTCAACATTGCTGTAAAGCTGGAGCAAAATTTATGCTATGCATCGCTTGGTTTTGGAATAAGTATATCAAGCTCGACTGTCTTTGGCTCAAAGAGGTACCTTTGGATGCTTCACACACTCTCTCTCCTTTCCTTTCTGATGAGTTTCCACACTTTTATACAGATACACTCGTACACATGGGTAGCTATAAATGACAACTACACACTATTTCCATAGAATAACTTCTTTACGGAGCTTTCCGTAAACTGAGCTTCCAGAGGCCCAATCACGTGCATCCAAAGTATTTTTGCACGGTCCGGATTGAAAATCAATTTTGACCTGTCAAAATTAATTGTTATCGGTCAAAATAGAAAAGCAATCTCAACTATTGATTGCGTGAATAGACGGATGAGACCCAATATATATGTAATTAATATTAATTAATACATGTTTCATACCAACAGGTACGCGGCCATTTAATAACGGCAGCCACCCTGACCGGAACCATGGCTTATCAATCTGTTTTGAGTCCACCTGGTGGTTTTTGGCAAAATAATTCAGAACGCCAATCGCTTGCCCATTCTCCTTCCCCGAGTCTTTCCTATATTTATCCGGATGACGAGTACACAGCGGGACAAGCCATCATGGACACCGAAAAGGCCTCTTATGGCACTTACTTGTTTCTTAACACCATCGTGTTAGGAGCATCGTTGAGCACTATTATGCTGGCCATGACTGGATTCCCAACGGAAAACAAGTTTTTAACATGGTTGCTGGTATTCACTGTGTATATCACAATTTCATGCATGGGTGCAGCTTATGTGATAGCAATAAGTTTAGTGTCCCCAGAACAACGTCCATCGCTTGTAATTTATTCGTTCCCGTGGACGTACCCGGTATTGGAGAACCACGTTTATTCTGTGTGTTGATTTCTTTACTGTTTTCTATTTGCATATCGTGTGTGTGTGTTTCGGTCCTACACTACTTATGTGAACCTGTTGAGTTTATATCCGGCTGGAGATGTTGCACACAACTGACATGTTCTAAAACTTCAAAAGTTGGAAGAGTCCGTGTAACTTAGTGTGCTATTATGCGACTTGGTATATCTTTGTTTCATGCATCGCAGTGTCGTAGGTAGCTTTAAGCCATTGATGTATTAACTTTGAATTTTTTTTTGCAGGCGAGCTGCCTAATTTGCAGTGTTTGTGTTGGAAAATTACCCGGTTGCTGCGAATACCGAACTGTTGGCAAAACCTCCACAAATGCTGAAATAACACTTCGAGTCACGACTATGTCGCTTTCCTAAAGACAATATTTGCCCCCACCAAATGGTATGCAAATGGTTACAGCAAATCTGCCTTCAAGATAAATCGAAACCCGACTCGAAGTTCTACCGTTTGCGTTTGCACTAACGAAACGGACAGGATACCTGCTGTGTGAATCTAAGAACCGAGAATCACTGAATTCTGTTTTCTGCAGCAAAACAGAATGCAGAATGAATGCTAGAAAATATAGAGAGAGATGTGGGAGAATTCGGCACATGTATGTGTTTTTTCTGTCTGTCCAGATTTTGTCAAGTAGTGGTCTATTTATAGGCCACTACGCACCCATTGTGAATGGGTACGCACCCGATCTAGTCTGACTGTTGGATTAGATCCTACGGTCTAGATCGATCAGTCACACCTAGTCACACCGAACTGGTGTACTGTTTCATTCACACCCAATCGGATTTGATCCAATCCGTTGGATCGTGACCGCTCCGTGTGACTCACCTGCCACGCGTGTGACATGCAGCATCCACGTCAGCGCCACCTTACTGCCAACTCGTTATAAGAAAGGGCGCCTACAAGGCGCCTAATACAACGGTCTAGATCGATCAGTCACACCCAGTCACACCGAATTGATGTACTGTTTCATTCACACCCAATCGGATTTGATCCAATCCGTTGGATCTTGACCGCTCCATGTGACTCACCTGCCACGCGTGTGACATGCAGCATCCATGTCAGCGCCACCTTACTGCCAACTCGCAATAAGAAAGGGCGCCTACACGCTAAGTGCAAAGTGCGCCGCTAAAGCGCCACAATGCACCACAGCCCACGCTGCGCGCGCGTGTGGGTGTGTCCTGGTGCGAAGCACCGGCTCCGCCGGTATGGTGCGGAGCACCATAGGGCTGCACCACACTGGATTATTAGTTATTCACATTAGGAATGTTTCCTAATATATACCACTCCAATATCTCTCAACTAACCAATGTGGGACAAAACTCACAAAGAGGAAAACAAGCATTCTAAGGAAAAAAGGAAATTTTCCAAAACCAAAACGACGACTCTTTTATTTTGAAAATCTCTAACAATCTCCCACCATTTTCGAAATACAGATGAAATATTCTCGGTTCTTATTATAAGGTTTATGCATACATAAATAGTGTCTTACGACTTCAACTATTCACTTAGTGAAAATATATCAAAGCTAGTCAGGGCAGCGTAATAGACGTGTCTTTGAACTAGTTGTCCTCTGTTGACCAACCGGACATGTCTCACACATAATCCTCCAAATAATGCAAATATCCCAATCGGTTGACCCGTGAACTGGCCTTGGGTCTTTTATCTTGATTTCATGAGCCCTCTAAGGTCTAGCCCATGTGACCTATAGGAAGCGGCATCACCTCCACACTCACATAAGTAGATCGCTATCCGTGCTCCTATAACATTAGCATAAACAATCTACTAAGAACTAAGTAGTTCAACCTCCTTTGTATTCACATTATAGGTACAAAACACTTTACCTTGGAATGTGTAAAATAACTTTAAAGTGTTTCCAATCACGACATGTGGTGTAATTTCTCATTGAGAGATTGAGAGTATCAACCGGTTGAGTTGAGTTTCCACCAGGAGTGATCAAACTAATTGGGCAAAAGTCCCATTCCCTTTGATGTTTTCAACACCAAATCCCTTGCAAGGCCTTTCGTAAAAGGATCCACCAAGTTCTGACTTGACTTTACAAAATCAATGGTTATCACCCCATCAACAATCAATTGTCTCACATAGCTATGTCTAAGTCCTATATGCCTGGACTTTCCATTATACACTTGGCTATACGCTCGTGACAACGTAGCTTGACTATCACAGTGCAGCGATACAGGTGGCATAGGCTTAGGCCACACTGGAATTTCCAGCAATAGATTTCTTAGCCATTCTGCCTCCTTACTACCAGAAGCTAATGCTACAAACTCGGCTGTCATAGTTGAGTCTGTTATCAGCGTTTGCTTCTTAGATCCCCAGGAGATTGACCCTCCACCAAGTGTAAACATCCAACCACTCGTTGAAGAGTGATCATTCCGCTCAGTAATCCAACTAGCATCAGTGTATCCTTCTAGAACCGAAGGATACCCACTATAGACTATTCCATAATCTATAATACCTTTGAGGTATCGCAGTACTCTATGTACTGCGTGCCAATGCACATGCCCAGGACTATTAGTATACCTACTAAGCCTTCCCACCGCATATGCAATGTCCGATCTTGTACTTGTCATGGCGTACATCAAGCTGCCAATCACTCTAGAATATTCTAGTTGTGAGACCACTCTCCCCTCATTATGATCTAATGGCGATTGAGAGTCATATGGAGTAGACACCGGTTTGCTTTCAAAGTGATTAAACTTCTTTAAGATCTTTTCAATGTAATGTTCCTGGGATAGAATTAAATTACCACCATTTCTTTTAATTCTTATACCCAATATTACATCAGTAACACCCATATCTTTCATACTAAAGTTAGCAGAAAGAAAATCTTTTGTACTCTGAATGCTCTCTTGGTCTGTACCAAAATGAGCATATCGTCTACATACAAACAGATAATGACTCCTCGTTTGCCATTGAACTTACTATACACACATTTATCAGATTGGTGTATTGTAAAACCGTTTGACACAATCACTTTGTCAAACTTCTCATGCCATTGCTTAGGCGCTTGCTTAAGTCCATAAAGAGACTTTACAAGCTTGCAAACTTTGTGCTCATAACCTTGCACAACAAACCCCTCTGGTTGCTTCATATAGATTTCCTCATCTAACTCACCATTAAGGAATGCAGTCTTAACATCCATTTGGTGTATCTCAAACTTGTATATAGAAGCAAGAGCAATTAAAACTCTAATTGTTGAGATTCTAGCAACCGGGGCATAGGTATCAAAGTAATCAATACCTTCTTTCTGGGTAAAACCTTTGGCTACAAGTCTGGCCTTGAACTTATCAATAGTTCCATCAATTTTCATTTTCTTCTTGAAAATCCATTTACAAGCAATTGGTTTAGAACCAGGTGGTAAATCAGCCAAAACCCATGTATTATTACCCATAATAGAGTCCATCTCATCTTGGATAGCCTCTTTCCAAAAAGCCACGTCTTGCGATTTCATTGCTTCCTCAAACGTCAAAGGATCATTTTCCACGTGAAGTGAAAACACATTTTCAGCACATGAAGTCTCTCTAGTACCTTCAACTAGATAAACTATGAAATCAGGATCAAAAGTTCTCTCTGTTCGAACTCGTTTGCTCTTTCTCAATTCGACTTGTTCCTCAGGTTCATTTCCTTCAACTGGAACCTCTAAAGGTTCATTGTCCTCTTCGGCCATCAAAGGAAACTCTTCCGAATCTTTATTAGATTCCAAATCTTTACTAGATTTTAACCTTGGAATTTTGTCAAATCTGTTTTCATAAAACACTGCATCTCGAGATTCAATGATGGTGTTGATGGACACAACATCATTATGCTCAGCCACTAGAAACCTATATGCTTTACTGTGCAAAGCATATCCAAGGAATACACACTCGATTCCTTTTGGGCCTAGTTTCTTCCTTTTAGGTCCAGGCAGTCTCACAATTGCCTTACACCCCCAAGTCTTAAAATAACTCAGGTTTGGTTTCCTTTTTGACCAGAGCTCATATGGAGTAATGTTAGACTTTTTGAGAGGTACTCTATTCAAGATATAAGCAGCGGTAAGTATGGTTTCGCCCCACAAACCTTTACTTAATCCTGCATTGCTTAACATAGCAACCACCATCTCAGATAAAGTTCTATTCTTCCTTTCGGCCACTCCATTCTGTTGTGGTGTATAAGGTGCAGTTACTTCATGTATTATCCCTACTGATTCACAGTAATCAGGGAAGTGATATTCACCACCCCTGTCAGACCTAAGACGTTTTATTTGCAAACCACATTGATTTTCAACTTCAGTCTTATATGCAACAAATTTATCAAGTACTTCATCTTTGGAATGAAGCAAATACACATAGCAAAATTTCGAATAATCATCTATGAATGTTGCCATATAACGTTTACCGCCTCTAGTTGGAGTACTATGAAAATCACATACATCACTATGAATCAATTCAAATAACGAAGAAGTCCGCTCAATATTAGGAAATGGCAATCTGGTTATCTTTGATTCCAAACAAATCTTGCATTTATCAACCATATCATTTTCAGATTTAGGAATTAATTAATCCTGATTTAACCATGCAATCCATTTTCCTTGTACTGATATGTCCTAAATGAGTATGCCATAAAGAAATAGAGTCAAGCATATAAGCAGAAACAACTGTGTTATTAATGTTAATCTTAAACATCCCCTCGGTTACATAGCCTTTGCCAACAAACACACCACTCTTGGACACAACAATTTTGCCCGACTCAAACACAACCTTAAAGCCATACTTATTAAGTGGACTTGCAGACACGAGATTCTTCCTAACTCCCAGTACATGATACACATCATGCTTGACGATTTCCTAGTCCTAAAATTATGGGTTGCCTCAAGCGTAGGGCGGAGACCGATATAGCACAATATCCGGTAAGTCCGGAGTCGAATCCACAGAGACAGTGATGTGTGCTGACTAAAAACTCGGGATGTTACTAATTAAATTGGCTCTTAGGTAGCCACCCCTTGTTGATTGGTTGAGATTAACTAAAAACTAGAAATTGATCGAACTTTGCAAATAATTAAAAGGAGGTACGGTCGTAGGGTTCATAGCACTCATAACCAGTCCGGATTAGCCTGCTCCATTCAGCGTTCTTAAAAACATTTAACTTTAGTTTGAAAAAGATACCCCGCAAGATGCGATACCCTATGGTCGCCGTGTACCCATGCGCAGCGGAGAATGAGTTTTGGTCCCCCATTCCCCCGTTCACATGGGCTCCGACGATGCCCGGGTTCGTCTCACGACTCAATTAACCTAAAATTGGTTTTTTCCATTGTTTGAAAATATGAGCAGTATCCGAACTGGCCACGGTGTACTAATCACCCCGCGGCCCTACCAATACGACTACTCACTCATTATTGAAAGAGAAACAAAAGAAACCCTAACTTGCATCATGCTTCTATTGCTTGGAATGAAAAAGAAATACGAAAAATCAATTACTTGAATACCAACGAACAACTTTAATGAAGAACAAAAATTAATACAAGTTACCGGAGTGCGAAGATCTGAACAAAACTTTGAAAACTTGAAAGAAAATAACTCGGGAACGGAAAGAACGGAAAATAAAGCTGCTACGTAATGTTCGAACCCTAAAAACGGAGTTCCGATGGGTATTTATATTAATCCCCAAAAGACTTAAATTGGAAATCCCCAATTTAATTCCAATTGAAATTGGAAAAATACCAATTTGATTCCAACTAAAGTCGGCAACAGCTGTTGCCTTGCCACGAAGTTCCGTACGAGGTTGCTTGTGGCCTTCGGTATCCATACTGGAAAAGGGAGGATCGATACACACAGCTCTGTTGAGCCTTTAACCTCTTTTACACTTCATTGTATCGATACAGTAAAGGATGGTATCGATACCGTCCGCAATAACGGCCATAATCCGAACCTTGCATGGGATTTGGTCACCCGACATTCACGACACCGCTTGGCATCACGGCAATGTGCGAACCGGCCTCGAGGCCACTCATTCCAACCTTGGCGCTAAATCCGCCTTATTATCTGCAAAACTAACAAAAATACAAAAACAAAACAAATCACGGCATCAAGTGGAAAATGAGATAATACGCGCCTCTAACGCGCTATTTCGCCCTACTTAGGTGCTCATATCTATGATATCACGCGCCTATCACATCAGTAAGAGTCAGCGTCTTGCCAGAAGTGAACTCCAAATCCACTTTGCCCTTACCCTTAACTGGTGCAGTTGACGCATTTCCCATGAACAAAACGGTGCCATCTACAACTGGTTTATACTCAGTAAAAAACCTCTTGTCATTGTAGACATGCTTTGTCGCACCAGAATCAATCCACCAATCTCCAGCATCTTCAAGGATATTCGCCTCGGAAATAACAGCAATGAATTTAGAATTCTTTGCCCCAGATGCTCCTGGTTTTCCACCAGAGTTCTTCCTTTGCAGGATTCGGCAATCTTTCTTAAGATGCCCAGGTTTGCCGCAATGCCAGCAACCAGTGTCGGTAGGATCCAATTTCTGCTTCTTCCACTTACCAGAAGCCTTATCACTGCCTTTGTTCTTGCATTTCTTGTTGGAATTTTCTTCCACCACATGAACTTTGGAAGTAGTATTATCCTTACCCTCCTTACGCCTTGTCTCTTCTTCCACCCGAAGATGTTGGGCCAACTGATCAAGGGTAAATTCCTCGGTCTTATGTTTGAGTTCCTTTTTGTAATCTTTCCAAGATACAAGAAGTTTGTCAATAACAGAGGAGACAACAATAGATTCATCCATATGCATATTCTTAACCTTAAACTGACTAAGGATATACTGAATCTCATGCAACTGATCAATGACTGGCTTAGTATCAACCATGCGATAGTTCATAAACTGACTAACCAGAAACTTCTTACTTGTAGCGTCATCAGAAAGATACTTATCGTTGAGTGCATCCCAAAGTTCCTTTGCCGTCATTGAATTCTGATAGACATCGAATAGCGAATCTGACAGTGCATTGAGAATGTGTCCTCTACAGATGTAGTCATCATTCTCCCATTTGCCCCTTTCACGAGCCTGCTCCATAGTTTCATCATCTGGCTCCTCCGGAATCACTGGACTCGGAGTAGTCAGAACATAAACCACTTTCAAAGTGGTTAACAAGAAGTGCATCTTCTTCTGCCAACGCCTGAAATTCCCACCTTCAAACCGCTCCAATTTCAGAAAGTCTTGCGTCATCTTTTGTAGAGACATCGCCATCGCCAAATATTGTCTTTAGATTGTTGGAAAATTACCCGGTTGCTGCGAATACCGAACTGTTGGCGAAACCTCCACAAATGCTGAAATAACACTTCGAGTCACGACTATGTCGCTTTCCTAAAGACAATATTTGCCCCCACCAAATGGTATGCAAAGGGTTACAGCAAATCTGCCTTCAAGATAAATCGAAGCCCGAACTCGAAGTTCTACCATTTGCGTTTGCACTAACGAAACGGACAGGATACCTGCTGTGTGAATCTAAGAACTAAGAATCACTGAATTCTGTTTTCTGCAGCAAAACAGAATGCAGAATGAATGCTAAAAAATATAGAAAGAGATGTGGGAAAGTGCAAAGTGCGCCGCTAAAGCGCCACAATGCACCACAGCCCACGCCACACAGCCCACGCCGCGCGCACGTGTGGGTGTGTCCTGGTGCGAAGCACCGGCTCCGCCGGTATGGTGCAGAGCACCATAGGGCTGCACCACACTGGATTATTAGTTATTCACATTAGGAATGTTTCCTAATATATACCATTCCAACATCTCTCAACTAACCATGCAATGTGGGACAAAGCTCACAAAGAGGAAAACAAACATTCTAAGGAAATAAGGAAATTTTTCAAAACCAAAACGACGACTCTTTTATTTTGAAAATCTCTAATAGTTTGTGGACTTCCAGAGTGCACATAAAAGATTCTTGACTGAGGGCCTGAGGGCCTGAGGCTCATTGTTCTCCTACTTGATGATATGTATAAATAGTTCATTTCTTTTCTTGTATTGTGGGTTGACTTAAAAAAATTGTCTGATGTTGATGGCTTTTGAGATATAATGGATGTTTATTGATTAACTGACCCTGCAATTGAATTTCCAAAAAAGAAAAGGAAAGTGACTAAGATACTGGATCCAGTTCCGTAAATCATATTTCTGCAGTTTCCTTGCTTAATTGTTAACTCTCATTCTTTGTTCTTTTATTGCAGCAACTTTCCACTTCAAGGACGTTGCTTGCTAGTTCATCTGATGAAACGCCTATTTCTTCTCCACTGACGCCTGTTTTGGCATTGGGAAGTGGTAAACTTGAAGAGCAGAAAGTTCTATCTAAACCTTCAAAAGTTCAAGCAGTTTTAAAAGGCATAAAACAGGTATGAGATTCCTCTTTGTTTGACTTCTTTCATTGATAAACTCCTAGGGACTTTTAGTAATTTTAATGCTTCCAGGTACTTAGATGTAATGTCGGAAACAAGGCCTTTAAATTTGAATTCCAATGCATTAATGGTATGTTTCCTTTAAAGTTGGAGCTGGAAGAGGGACAAACAAAATAGGACAGGGGGAAAAAACAAAATAGATGATGTTCTATTATCAATTATAGAACGAGACATTAAACAGTATCAAAGAAAATTACGGATGCTAGCCAATCTGCGAACATCACAAGTCATTAACATTTTGCAGTTTTTAACTCTTAAAAGTATTCTTGAACTAATGGCCAGCTAGTTTGGACAACGGAAAGATCATGGTAAGCTAGATTTTTCCTGTCAGAAATAGAGTCAATAGACCAAAGGGAATTCCTTATGCACGTACTTTTTTTAAAAAAAATTTAGTTTTTGTTTTGCATTGACCGTGTTTAATGCCTCGCTGTTTTCAGAGTCCTAAGAAGGTGAACTTGGTTGCTGCATTAGTTCGTGGCATGCGTGTGGAAGACGCATTGTTGCAGTTGCAAGTGACGGTTAAGCAAGCCTCCAAAACTGTATATCAGGTGATATAAACTATTGAACATTTTACACGTGATTATACGCACATTTTATAATGGTTATGTCATAGATTTCATGTGCGAAGGGGAAAACAAGTTCTTACCTTCTTGGGGGTGTGGATAAAGGAAAGCCACTTTTTTTAGATGGAATTTTTGTCCTAAGAGTTCTTTAACTCAGAGCATATATTATAAAGCGAGATTCTGTATTTTAACAATCAACCAATTCAGTCATGTCCATATCATATGGACAAAGATCCATCTCTGCCTATTGGGAAAAAAGGTCCATGTCTATGTTTTTGTTTTTTGAGTGTATTTCAAATAGTTTTTGTGCATTTTAAAAACAAAATCAATTCTTTCTGTGCAGGTTATACACTCAGCCAGGGCAAATGCAACCCACAATCACGGATTAGACCCAGATCGTCTCCTTGTTGGTAACTACAAAAAATGAATCCCCCTTCTTGATTTTACTTGAAATATGCTTATTGTATATTTTTCATGCTGATTTTACTTGAAATGTGCTTATTGTATATTTTTCATGCTTCTTGCAGCTGAGGCATTCGTTGGGAAGGGCCTCTTCCTAAAGAGAGAATCTTTCCACGGTAGAGGAAGATCCGGAGTAATGCATAAACCAGAGTGTAGATTGACCGTGGTAGTTAGGGAAATAACTCCATATGAGGAGGCCGAGATAGCTAAGCTGAAAGTTAGCAATTTCCTCAAGCTCACCAAGCGGGAGAGACGGCTTGTTCCCCATAAGCTTATTGAGACTACTCCGATTTGGAACCGCAAAAGCAAAGCAACAACTCACGGATAACCAGCTGGTATGCGTCAGTGACCAAGCTTTTCTTCAAATTTTCACATTCTGGTAATTGTAAACTGTCATTCGAATCATTGTTGTTTTGTTAGAACGGTTTAAAAGTTTTCAGTACCTGTACTACATTTTGACGATGAGGAGCTTCGTTATGTGGGAAGACAACTGCGTGTCTGCATGGGACATTTGTGTTAATGTATACTGTTTTTTTTGTTGTTACTTGGGGAAATATTTGGGTTGTCCTATACACCATTCCCGGCCCAATAAAGAAACATTCCCGGCCCAAATCTGTCACGGATAGATTGGACAAAGTGAATCGGGATTTCCTCTGGGGTTCCTCGGAGGAAAGCCGCAAGCTTCATGCAGTGAATTGGAAGAATGTTGTTAAACAGAAATCTCTAGGTGGTCTTGGTATTCGCAGTTCGCACGAAGCTAATAAAGTGGCTTTGGCCAATCTCAATTGGAGATTTTATAATGAACCTAATTCTCTCTTTGGTGCCGTGTCCTCAAGGGTAAGTACGGGAATACGATCAAACAAGTGTTTATATAAGCCTTCTCCAATTTGGAGGAGAGTATTTGTAACCGTAATGAGCTGTTTACAAAAGGTGAGAGAGTCGTCATTCGTAATGGGGCGACCACCAGTGCTAACCCGCGTGTCGTTCACTTCCTTTGGTTAGTTGGGCACACGCGTCTGTCCACGAAAGACAAATCTGTTCGCCCGCTCTATCACTCCTGACCCTTTTCGCATGCATTGCCCGAATCATGTTGAAAGCAACCTTCATGTGCTCCGTGATTGTCCCTTTGCCCGCTCTGTTTGGCATCTTCTCCTTCCCTTTGTCCTCACTTCCTTTCTGAGTCTCTTCCTAAGTGGCTCCTCTCCAATTGTCAGTCCAAGCTTACCCACCCGTCTGTTTGCTCCATAACTGTTATTTTATTTTTACCCGTCGATTTGGTGACACGTAGTAAGGGCAAACTTGGAAAGTTGAAAGATGACTTCAATTTACCATAAAAGATGAGTTTGGGTTATATAACTCAATAAATATCAATAAAACTATAATAAAGTTTTGGAGTTATTAATTTATCCATCACCAAACCAATAGTTGGTTTGTTACATTTAATCGATTAATCATTATTTGAGTTGTTTTACCCGTCGATCACGCACGTGACAGGTGTTAGATAGATGTGTAATCAGTTTTTCCATGATCGAATGTGCGGTTATACATGACCAACTGATATTTTTCTAGATTTTTTTCGGACTCGAAATGGGGCCAAACGCGATTGTCTCTGTACGGATCCCTGCAAATTGTCCATGCTCTTACTATTTTTGATTTTTTTAACCACACTGATATTTTGTCTCGGGCTTCGGAATGGTACTTTACAGCCCATAATGCTGAGCGAAATTCCAGTCCATCCACGGTTGGGGTTGGGTGGAAACCTCCCGATTTTGGCATGGTGATGCTTAATATTGATGGGGCAGTGGATTATCAAGGCAATGCCGCTTGCGGGGGTCTCTTTCGGGACCACAATGGCTGTTTTATTATTGGCTCAGAAGTGCTACACACACAGCAATATGTGCACAGATTTTTTTGCGGGGCCCACCACGGGTCCCACACAAATCATCTGAGCCGTTCATTAAATGTAAAACATTTTTTCAAGGTTCCCCGTGAAAAATAAGCTCAATCCGATACCTATAAGTGCTTCATCCAACAATCTAACTTTTCATTCAGATTTTCAGATAATAAAAGTTATATGGTTGGATCGAGCACCTAGAGATATCAGATTGAGTTTATTTTTTACAGGGACCCTTGAAAAAATATTTTACATTTAATGAATGCCTCGGATGATTTGTCTGAGACCCGTGGTGGGCCCTACAAAAAAAATATGTGCGCAAATTGCTGTGTGTGTAGACTTTCTGTTATTGGCTTCCAGCTCGACCTTGGCAGCGGAGTTATTGGCCTTAAGGGATGGTCTCAAACTTGCAAATGATCTTCATTATTTCAATATTGTTATCTGGATGCTATTGTAGTGATCAATACCATTCAAGACCGAAACCAGTTTCTTATCAACAAAAAAAAAAAGACCGAAACCAGTCTCAACGGCTCATCCTTTGAGCAATTTGATAACTGATTCAAGGTTCCTAATAGAGGGAATCATGGTGACAAACCTCAAGCAAGGCCCGCTCATTAGTTTTGGAGGTCGGATGCAAACCTCTTGAATAAGGCCACCTTATGTTTTTCATACAAAAGTGGTCAACAAAGAGTCATAAAAAAAAAAAATCAATACAAAAGATTTACTATTACAAAATAGAAGCATATAATTATCCCAAAAAAATGCAACTATTACAATACCTCAAAATCCATCATTTGAAAATTATTCTTCTCGTACTTTTTGCTGCAAACGTACTGATTAAGTCTCTATAGTCAAGCTGCTTCACCAACTCCTTCTTGATAGACAACATAGCCGTCCTTATGATCGGCTATATCTTCTTCTTTTTCTTTTTTGATGATCTTCTTTTTTGATTGGCTATATCTTCCTAGTTCCTGCCGACCCTTATGTTATTTTCTTTTTTAACGCGTTAGTGTTTCTAATGAAAAGTTTCACAATTTGGGCTTATTTTGTGGCTCCTAAATTTCAATTGGGCCTATTTTGCGTAAAGGAGGCTAGTGTAATTTTTTTTGGACCATATATACATATATTATATAGGAATCCTAAAAATTTGGGGCCCGCTTTTTTAATTTTTTTCCGGGGGGCCAGAAGCGCAGGCTTCCCTCGCCTTGGCTATAAGCTGGCTCTGACCTCAAGCATGAGTACCAGGAGGCTAGCTAATTGATGTGCCGACTTGCTAGCAAGGAGTGCGCTGACCCATTTATTGGGTTTTCTATCTTTTACTGTTATTCCATCGTTACCTTCCATGGAGTAGCTTCATATGACAGAAACTTCTTTCTTGTTTTGCCAAAAGATCGAGAGGGAAAAAAACCCCGGAAAGTTAGTAGTATCAGATTATTTGATATAATGAAAATCATTTCTCAATGATGAAATGAAAACATCAACTCAGTCAATCCTGAATTGCATTTCAATCTATTCCTTTCTCGAAATTCATAAGTTACCGAAGACAAATGCTCATCAACTCAACTTATGCGATCTCGAATTTCTAATGCTCAGTGACAAACAAAGCAAAAGAACGATACCCCACTCCGTCCCACAAAAAATGTCCAGGATTACCATTCACGCTTCTCCTAGTACAATCTATATATTTTTTACTTTTATAAGATTTTGTACATGCAATATAGATATTGTTTGATAGATTTCACTTAGTTTTATTACACGAAGTACTTAAATTTAGTATTAAATATAAATTAAACAATGTAAATATCTTTTTGAAAGGTGTGAATTATAATTTTGGACATCCTTCGTGGGGCGGAGGAATATTTTGAGCAGTAATGCTACACATACAGCAAAAATGCACAGATTTTGCATACAGATTTTGTGTGGGGCCCACTACGGGTCCCACACAAATGATCCGAGCCGTTCATTAAATGTAAAACAGTTTTTCAAGGGCCCCCGCGAAAAATCAGTTCAATCCGATACTTATAGATGCTCAATCCAATCATCTAACTTTTGATTTTGATTCCCGGATAATGAAACATTCTATAATTGGATTGAGCATTTATAAGTATCGGATTGAACTGATTTTTCGCGGGGGCCCTTGAAAAACTGTTTTACATTTAATGAACGGCTCGGATCATTTGTGTGGGACCCGTAGTGGGCCCCACACAAAATCTGTATGCAAAATCTGTGCATTTTTGCTGTATGTGTAGCATTACTGTATTTTGAGCAAACAAACATATTACTACGATTACCAAAATAAATAAAAATAACAATAAACTTTCCTATAACATTCCAATGGGAGGGATATTTCAGCCCAACTATAACACATGCACCATTCAAAGCCATTGAATACACACACCTACTTGCCAAAACAAACAAACAAACAATTAAAAGACAAATTTTAAAGTGTAATTATAAAAAGTGGAGTATCAAAATTGTGTCTTTTTTTTTTAATGCAATGACCTACGGTCAGTATTTGCTTTCAATTTCCTGCTGTACTCACCGGACGGACGACCCCTTCCAGCCCTGCCCTGCCCCTTCCACTATCAGTTCTCCCTCCTCTGTTTCCACCACCCACCACTGCCCCTGCATTACAAGGGTATAGGTTCTATTCTACTATGTTTAAGAGCGTTGGGCGTAGCATTAAAAAAAATTGTCATAAGAGAAATACAGTATTGCAAATTAAAGAACCTAATCAACCTCTCATTCATGTCATGCTGAATCCCACCCCCATCTCGTCAGTGTCTTTTTTTTTTTTTTTATCAATGCTATTGACACATTTTGGGAGCTGTATAATGCATGAGACCCCATACGATACGTGTACACCAAAACGACAACATTGAATGCATAAAAAATGCTACCGCCATACTCAAACACACACCTCTTTATACACTCACACAAACAAATGTGTGGGCTCGTCACACCATAGTGTGTGTTGCATGTAGACTTATTGTTGAACACACATTTGTGCCCAATCAGTACTTTTTCTTATTTTTTTTCAATGTTGAGTTGCGAGAGTTTAAACTAAATTTACAATTGATTAGGTTCTTTTGCAATATTTCTCTTATGACAATTTTTTTTTTTTTTTGCTTCAAACTTTTTGCGGACCAAATAAAAATTTTTGGGAAAAAATATCAGACATTCTCATCATATACAATGACTTTTTGTGTAATCTTGTTAAAAAATTTATTTCAAAGAATATGAATACTATGGTAATTAGATTTATTGAGTAACTTCGAGTATTATTCTTACAGATGTTTGTATACTTGGTGTTTAGTGGATTTTTTTAGTTGTCAAAATAGTTAGGATTAATAATTGGGCTCGACGAGTAGCTAGAATTGAAAAAAAGAGTAAAAAAATAAATCGAGTTGAACAAACTGTAAACAAGACTCAATTTTTTTAATCCATTTTTAGTCAATTATTCTTTTTTTTTCTTCTTAAAACTCGACATGAATGTAAGAAAAAACTGGACAAAAGGACAAATAAAAATAGTATACAACTTATTGGTTCATGGCAGACCCACCTGTGATGGCATCAGGAATTTCCATGCATGAAACTGACTAAACATAAAGAAAAATAAGTGAACGAGATTAAAAGTAATATTGACCAAAACTTCCATGTGCGGATCAAAAAAAAAAAGAAGAAAAAGACCAAGACTTCCATGTATTAAAAAAATATATATATTGACCAAGACTTGCACATGAAAGAAAGGAAAAAAGAAAGAAAAGAAAAGAGGATCATGACCGAGCTAGACATAGTGGAAATGAGGGACACTGTTGTTGCTTAGAAAACAGCATGGGCGTTGTTCGGCAATGGATGGCCCGAATGGGGCTAACACCCAATTTTTCCCCTGAGGGATAGCAGGGTCTCGACTGAGAGTAGAATACATTCCCATTGATTAATCAATTGATTTGTTTTCTCCTATTAAAAGTACTGTGAATTACATGAAATTTTGTGTTATTAAAAGTTTAGTTTTAAAAAATCAGTTGATTAATCAATGGGAACGTATTCTACCGCGCGTCACAAAGTCTTGGGAACGTATTATAGGAGAGGAAGCTGCAGCTAGCGCTGGTCAAGAAAATTAAAAAGAGGTTCTCTGAGGTGTACGTGCATAATTGATTCTTCACTCATTTGTTGCTGATCAGACTAGTGGGTCTCGTACATTTTTGGACTGATATCTCCCCTTGTAATTATGAATGGTATATACAACTGGAATCGATCTCCTTTACAGAAATGCTCGGCTTTTATGATCAATGTTTTCTGGTTGTTGTTGGCTTTGCCTACATATAATTAACAAGAAGGTCTTGCATGCCGTTTTCATGATTTCATTGCAGTTTTTCCCCTTACTAATTAGTACTTCCCCATTTACTTGTTTCGAGTAGTTAGTCAAATATTTCTCTTTGCTTACTAAAGAAAAAGTTGAAATATTACGATATGACCGGGACAGAAGAAATGGCGAAAAGGCTCTATGAAGCCTGCTTGAGTGGGAGTGTCGAAACATTAAAAGCACTGATTGGAGAAGATCCACTCATTCTCGACCGAGTTAGCTCGACTGAGTGCTTCTTCAGCAACACCCCCTTGTAGCGGCATTGTGCGGTCATTTGGGAGCTGTATAATGCATGAGACTCCATACGATACATGTACACCGAAACGACAACATTGAATGCATCAAAAATGCTACAGCCACACTCAAACACACACCTATTTATACACTCACACAAACAAGTGTGTGGACTCATCACACTAAAGCGTGTGTTGCATGTAGACTTATTGTTGAACACACATTTGTGCCCCAATCAGTACTTTTTCTTCTTCTCAAATTTCAATGTTGAGTTGCGAGAGTTTAAACTAAATTTACAATTGATTAGGTTCTTTTGCAATATTTCTCTTATGACATTTTTTTTGTTGGTTTTGCTTCAAATTTTTTGCGGACCAAATAAAAATTTTTGGGAAAAAATACCAGACAATCATATAGAATGACTTTTTGTTTAATCTTGTTAAAAACTTTATTTCAAAGAATATGAATACTATGGTAATTAGATTTATTGAGTAACTTTGAGTATTATTCTTACAGATGTTTAGTGGATTTTTTTAGTTGTCGAAATAGTTAGGATTAAAAATTGGGCTCGCCGAGTAGCTAGAATTGAAAAAAAGCGTAAAAAAATAAATTGAGTTGAACAAACTGTAAACAAGACTCAATTTTTTTAATCCATTTGTAGTCAATTATTCTTATTTTTTTTGTCTTAAAACTCGACATGAATGTAAGAAAAAACTGGACAAAAGGACAAATAAAAATAGTACAACTTATTGGTTTAAGGCAGACCCACCTATGATGGCATCGGGAATTTCCATGCATGAAACTGACTAAACATAAAGAAAAATAAGTGAACGAGATTAAAAGTAATATTGACCAAGACTTCCATGTGCGGATTAAAAAAAAAAAAAAGAAGACCAAGACTTCCATGTAATTAAAAAAAAAAATTGACCAAGACTTACACGTGAAAGAAAGAAAAAACGAAAGAAAAGAAAAGAGGATCATGACCGAGCTAGACATTGTGGAAATGAGGGACACTGTTGTTGCTTAGAAAACAGCATGGGCGTTGTTCGGTAATGGATGGTTTAGATTTCATTTCGATCGAACAAATCTTAGTCGTCCAGTTGTCGACGGTGGGAGTTCCCCGTGTGAAGGAGCGACTGATAAGAGTCAATGTAGAGAGAGAGAGAGAGATTGGGGGAAGAGAGAGAGTGTGGCTTTGTAACGTCTAATCTTAGCCGTCCAAATCAACGGTCAAGATTTAGTGTCAAAACTATTGGCAAATCTATTGTCCCTAGATCCCTCCCCATATACCATATATATATATATACAGTTGTTTTCAGGTCCGGACGCCTTACGGTCTGGACCGCCCGGACCTCCTATTTTCCGATCGAATTTCGATAATCCGAGCCGCTCAATGTGATCAGTACGTGATTTTAAGGGTACCCGCGTGAAATCAACAAAAAAAATGACCTGGAAGAGCTTGATCCAAGCAATTTTTTATTGAACAGTTCAGTAAAAAATTGCTCAGGTCAAGCCCTTCCCGGCCATTTTTTTTGCTAATTTCTCGTGGGTACCCTTAAAATCACGTTCTGAACACATTGAGCGGCTCGGATCATCGTAAATCGATCGGGAAATGGGAGCTAAGACACAAATCCGGACCATAAGAAATTTCGGACGACTGGACCTGAAAACGACTGCATATATATATAATTAACAAGAAGGTCTTGCATGCCGTTTTGATTTCATTGCAGTTTTTCCCCTTATTAATTATTACTCCCCCATTTACTTGTTTCGCGTAATTAGTCAAATATTTCTCTTTGCTAATTACTAAAGAAAAAGTTTTTTTTTTTGGCTCGGTAAACGAAGATTTTTATTATGCTCGAAGGGGTACATCGAGGTAAAAGGAGAATACAAGATCAAGTCAACAAAACAGAAAAAAAGTAAGTTAAAACTTCAGTTTCCGAATCCCGTCCAAATACCCCTTAAAGTCCTCAACCGAGTATATCTTGATATCGCGTTTAGTCCTCATCCACATGGCTACCCGTGTTTTAATAAGATCCGCCACATCCCAAACCAACGTAGATGCATTGTTGAAGATATAATCATTCCGCACTACCATAACGACCAAAGAGTTGCATAGAAACAAGAATCCCAAATTTCTTTCTCTAAGTTTCGAAACCTGCTCCCAAACCACCAGTTAGCCAAAGCCTCTATAGATGAAGGGCACACCCATTTAACATGCCACCAATCCAAAATCAAAGACCAAATTTCATTCTATATGATGAGAATGTCTTGGGAAAAAATCCCAAGACATTCTTATCATATAGAATGACTTTTTGTTTAATCTTGTTAAAAAATTTATTTCAAAGAATATGAATACTATGGTAATTAGATTTATTGAGTAACTTTGAGTATTATTTTTACAGATGTTTGTATACTTGGTGTTTAGTGGATTTTAATAGTTGTCAAAATACTCAGTTAGGATTAAAAATTGGGCTCGACGAGTGGCTAGAATTGAAAAAAGCATAAAAAAATAAATCGAGTTGAACAAACTGTAAACAAGACTCAATTTTTTAATCCATTTTTAGTCAATTATTCTTTCTTTCTTTTTTTGTCTTAAAATTTGGCGTGAATGTAAGAAAAAACTGGACAAAAGGACAAAAAAAAAGTAGTTACGGAGTACAACTTATTGGTTCAAAGGCAGACCCACCTGTGATGGCGTCGGAAATTTCCATGCATGAAACTGACTAAACATAAAGAAAAATAAGTGAACGAGATTAAAAGTACTATTGACCAATACTTCCATGTGCGGATAAAAAAAAAAAAAAAAAAAGAAGACCAAGACTTCCATGTAATTAAAAAAAAAAAATTTGACCCAGACTTACACGTGAAAGAAAGGAAAAAAGAAAGAAAAGAAAAGAGGATCATGAGCAAGCTAGACGTTGTGGAAATGAGGGACACTGTTGTTGCTTAGAGAACAGCATGGGTGTTGTTCGGCAATGGATGGCTGGCCAACACCCAAGTCTTTCTTTCTTTTCACTGAGGTGTACTGTACGTGCATAATTGATTCTTCACTCATTTGTTGCTGATCAAAAAAACTAGTGGGTCTCGTACATTTTTCGACTGATATCTCCCCTTGTAATTATTAATGGTATACAACTGGAATCGATGATCTCCTTACAGAAATGCTAGCTCGGCTTTTATGATCAATGTTTTCTTGTTGTTGGCTTTGTCTATATATATACAGTTAGGATCCTATGAGGGATTTCTTACGGTTTTACCGTAAGGGACTTTCCTTTCCCGATTGAATTGCGACGATCTGAGTCGCTCAATATGTTCAGAACGTGATTTTAAGGGTACCCGCAAGAAATCGTCCAAAAAATGACCGGGAAGGGCTTGATCCGAACAGTTTTGCATAAAATGCATTTATAGTCAGTCTCCCATGAGGGGGTCATCATTTTAGTTAAAATGCGGACTTCCTCATTTCTCCCATTTTTCAATCGAATTTCGATGATCCGAGTCGCTCAATATGTTCAGAACGTGATTGTAAGAGTACTCACGAGAAATCAGCCAAAAAAAAAAGACCGGAAAGAGCTTCATACGAGCAGTTTTTATTTGAACCGTTCGATAAAAAATAAACAAAAACTGCTCGGATGAAGCCTTTCCCGGACTTTTTTTTTGCTAATTTCTAGCGGATACCCTTAAAATCACGTTTTGAACACATTGAGCAGCTTGGATCATTGAAATTCAATCGAGAAGTTGAAATACTGTATTTCGATATGAACGGGACAGAAGAAGTGGCGAAAAGGCTCTATGAAGCCTGTTTGAGTGGGAGTGTTGAAACATTAAACGCACTAATTGGAGAAGATCCACTCGTTCTCGACCGAGTTAGCTCGATCGAGTGCTTCTCCAGCGACACCCTCTTGCACGTAGCGGCATTGCGCGGTCATTTGGAATTCACGAAAGACCTTCTAAGTCGGAAACCAATGCTTGCCGTCGAGTTAGACTCGCGACGGTGCACACCCCTCCACTTGGCTTCCACCGAGGGCTACATTAGTCTATAAAAAAAGTTATGTATCAGAATGGGTCATGAAAAAATTTATTGTCCAATTGAGTCACATTCCTTTCCAATTAGTGGAAAAATTACAAATCTTATGGGAACTTATGCAAAAAAAAATGAGAGAGAGAGAGAGAGTTTGAAAAACAAAAAAACATATAGTGTGCCAAGGGATTCAAATTAACCACAGCGGAAATCACACTACTACTGTAACACCCCTAATTTTGGAAACGTTAAAAGGACAATTTTCATTGAAAATCTAATTAGAGTCTAGCTCATTATTACATCACGAGAGTACTTTTTATTACACAAGGGATAGAAAACTAAGGTTTACGACTATTCTGCTTCTTCCTCCATCCTAGCAAGTTCCTCGGCTCCGAAAGCCTCCAACAAATACTGTTCACCCTGTTCATCTATCAACTCTGACACATTATACCAGAGTTGCCCCCAATATAATATGTCAGGGTCACCAAAAGGTAACACCGTGAGCTACAGAAGCTCAATAGAATAAACCGTACCCACTAACCCTTAACTTACAACAGAAAGACATATAAACAAATACACATGTTCATTTAACAATATAATTAACATTCACACATCCTTATTAGCTATCTTGTTAACGTTTGTGTCATGCCTTTTCATGTGTTTCTCCTACGCGACTCGTCGTGGACCGTGTCACCATTTTTCACTTCTCTTATTCAAATCAACATTTCAAAAATCCGTTTTTTGACACACCCAACCTCGGTTCCGCCGTTCCGGGTTCCCGAGTATCCTCACAATGGTTCCGCCGCACCGGGTTTCCATTGGCACACAAAAACTTTGCATTGGCTCCTCTCCGCGGATAACCAAGCTACACACCCAACCTCGGTTCCGCTGTTCCGGCTTCCCGAGTATCCTCACAATGGTTCCACCGCACCGGGTTCCCATTGGCACACCAATCATATTTCAAAACTTTTTCTCCTTTTCAAAAACACACACGACTTACATAGTGACTCCCACATTGGTCATTATGTAATTTCAAAAATATTTTACCAAGTCATGCCTTTAATCACCCTAGGTGCCATGTTTCTAACTTTCTCGATTTTCGTGTCTCGTTTTCATGCTTAGACTCCGCGGTATGACTTTTTCACATAAATAACATATATCATTTATTTTGAAATCTTGAAACTAAACTAGCAAGATCATCCAACTCTATTTTATTTAGCATGCTCAATTTATCCTTGATTTCACATAATCATTGATCCGCACCCAAGATTGTATAATCTTGGGGGCTTTTAGCTTATTATTTGTAGCGGTTCATTCCCATTTATCCCTTTTTATCGCATTTTGCGCGTAAAGTGTGTTTTGAGTGTTTTCAGGTAAAACATGCTAATAAGGCGGTTTTGACGCCAAGAAATGCTCCGGATGCAACCAAGTGCTCAAGGTCATGTGCCACCATGTTGTGGTGCCCGAGGAGTCATGAAGAGGTGGTTTGGAGGTTGCTCGGGTCGCCCAAGGGTCAAGGGAATCGAAGGAGAAGTGAGGATTTTACCAAAGCTATTCATCTTCCGACCAGCTGAGGGTAGAATCGTCATAACTTTTGATGTACAAATGATATTGGATCCAAACCACTTGGGTTAGAAAGTAGACTCGACGAGCTTTCCAACGGTCCAAAGAACACCCATTTTCGAGTTCGGGAGTGTCCGGAGCGAGCCCGCGAAGTTGGCCCAGAAATCTGCCAGCCATGAACCGGTACGGGTAAATCACCAACCGGTTCATGCTCGTCAGAAATTGAAGATTGAACCTTGGTCGAGCCCATGAACCGGTACGAAGAATTTACCAACCGGTTCATGCCCTGTACCCGAACTCTGCTTTTTACTTTTGGGATATTTTGTTTGTCTCACCTTTTGGGATATTTCTAGGATATTTTTGTGAGAGAAAGAGTAACCCTTGTATATAGTCTTCTCTCTCTCTCTCTCTCTCTTAGTTAGATAATTAGTTTAGGTTAGTTTCTTCCATTGTTGTCTTCTCCAAGTCTTTCAAGCTTTTGTCTTCCTTAATCTTGTAAGTTAATTCTCTTTTGTCATTTTGTCGTTTATTAATGTTGTAGCTACGGACTAGAGCTATCTTAAAATCAAGTTTGTTTTCGATTTCGTCGGTTAGAAATTATGTCTCGTTTTTATGCTTTGTCTAGTCTTTTAATCATGTGTGAGTAGTTTATTGGCTAAGTCTCGGGATAATCTTTTCCGAGGACTTAGGTTGTTATTTGGTTCTCGAGCCATCGGGCTTTAAAGCATGATTTCCGGAATAGAACTTTACTTGCCTTTTCGGTCTAAACTAGGGGTGTTAACCCCTCGGTGACGAGTTAGTCAAGCGGTCTTGGCAAGTGACTCACCGAGGCCTAGTGGCCTCCTTTGTGTTCGATAAATATTAAAAACAAGTTGGTTCGCCTCCGGGAAATCACATCTTTTGTTAAACGTAGTCTTTTCAAGATAAATCTTCCGGGCGTGAGCACGCGGTCGTGACTCTCGCCTGAGTTATAATCGAGAACCGGTAACGGCCTTTGTCAAGGGTTAGAAGACCCCGAGACTTGCCTCTTTAAGTTTATCAAGCGTTAATCTAGTTTTCGTTTAAGTCTTTCCTTTTAAAGCAAAACCTTAGTTGGCGGGCTTGAACGCCGAAATTCTACCTTAAACCTACAATCCATCTCAAGCTAGAATCGAATTCTCTGTGGGAACGATCCCGGACTTCCGGATATTATGCGTACAACGACCTAGCCCTACGCTTCGGGTGTTTCAACCTCGTATTGGAAGGCGAGGTTGTGGCGTAAGTATTTTTGGCGCCGTTGCCGGGGAATTCTTATTTAGCTTATTTGGAGGTTCGACAAACCATTGTAAGTATCCCGCTTTATTTTGTTTTGTGCAACTTATACGTAGTCTAGCGGATACCTCTAACCGATCTTCATATCAAATTTGAGGTGTAACGAAGCTAGAGTACGTATCAATTGCCTTTTCTTTTATTGTTTGTATAACGTGGCGGTGGCATAACCCCACGGATCTGTTTTGAGAGAGGTGGCAGCATAGCCCCTCCAGCCTGTTTACTTTATGTCTTATCTATCTAGTAGAATGGAGGCGGCAAATGGGGAAATAGCCCCCATGCCTATGTTGGAATACTCTTATCCCGCTTATGCTTATCCATCTTCTCGCATAGTTGCCCCCATCGCTCCTACCGTCAATGTATTTAGGATGCAAATGAATATTTCCAATTGGTTGCCTCGCTTTCATGGCATGGATCACGAGCACCCTTACAAACATGTTGCGGCTTTCAAAGGCAAACTGGGTACCCTTAGTGCCATTGTGGAATCAGAGTCCGCGTGGGTGACATTCTTTTCTCTCTCTTTAAGGGATAGTGCCAAAACTTGGCTCAATTCCTTGAACCCTCAATTCGTGTTGACTTGGGTTGATTTGCTAAATGAATTTCACAAAAAGTTCATTCCCATGTATTATACGGGGGTTCGTAAGAAACAAATTCAAACTTTTGCTGAGAGAGAGAATGAGTCGTTTTATGCATGTTGGGGTAGATACAAGGACTTGCTCATTGCGTTCCCGAATCATGGCTTTGAAAATTTTCAAATTGTTAACTATTTTTATGATGGACTTTCTCCAATGAGTCAACGATTCTTAGACAAGATGTGCGATGACAAACTTTTTGAACAAGAACCCGCTCAAGCCTTAAATTTCTTTGATCGTTTGGCCGAAATTTTACAATCTCGGATTTTTGTTAAACATTGTCAAGAGTCCAACTCAAATGCCATGGAAGAGGGAATTGAGCCACATGGCTGTGTTGAAGATGTTAGTTTTGCTTATGAAAGCCCCGTAGAGTCTGAATGGGGTGATGAACTTAATTTCCACATGGATGATTTTGATTCGTATTCTGAAAATTCCTCAGAGTTTGGAGGGAATGATGAGCTTTACAGTCCATGTTCCCCCCTTGAGTCCTTCCCTCCCCTTGAATTTTTGCCTCTGTGTGAGGCTCCACGGGAGAAACATCTCATAGCTGAAGAGATGGAAGTGGATGAGACCAATAATGGGTCTCCTACGTGTGAGGAACCGGCTCTTGTGATAGGCATGATCGACCAAGTATCCTTTCCTTGTGGTATCTACCCATTGGAGAAAGTACTCACTGTTAAGGAAATGGACGAGGAGGTAGACTATTTGTATTCCTTGTTAGAAAAGCAAGACAAAGCGTACGAGACCAATGGTGGGTCTCCTACCCTTGAGGATACAAATTTTGATGTGAGGGAAAAAGAGAACATAGATCCGCTTGTCATTAGTAAAGGCTATATGCCTATTGAGGAGTCATTGCCAATAGTTGCATTGCATAATCCATTAATCTTGGCTCTAGACGATGCCACCCTTCCTACTGAGTCGCCACCATTCCAAGAGCTTATGAAAGTCGAATTGATTGATTTTCTTGGTGTTGATGAATTTGATTTAGTTTCTCATCCCTATCTTGTGGATTTTGCCAACTCTTTGAAAATCAATCTAGTTTTGTATGCGCACTTGGTGGAACTCAAGTTTATGAAACGAATTCGACAATTGCTTTACTCCAAGTATCTTATCTTGTGGCATGGTCGAATTCAGTTTTTGACAAAAAGTTTAAATTTGAGTGGTATGTTCATTGTAATCATTTTTGATGGCATGATCAATGTTCGCAGCCCGTGGTTGGCTGAACATACATAAACTTTTTTTTTTTCTCTCCCTCTCTTTTTCTCTTTTCTTTTTCTCTTTTGATGGTCCGGTATAGCCACCCGTTTCTTGCTTGGGAAAAGGGGAGAAAAGTAGTACCCGTGTAATCACGTGACGATTTGGTGGATTTAATTTTATTTGTCAGTTTTTGAGCCCGGATAACACGAGCCGGGCGGTTCTAACGTCATTTGCCTGCTGGTAGGTCCTTCGTACAATTCCGTTTCTGCAGGGTTAACACGCTACCACACCAGCCTTGGTGGTTTGGGTCTACTGTTGGAGTGATTGAGGCATTCAGGAGCCCTAAGCATGGGTGCGATTATGTGTCGCGGTTGTTAGTCCGAAAAGCTTTGACTATGGCCCTGTGTGACTAGCTGGTGGTTCCGGCCGAAGGAGTGAAGCCCTGGAAGCACATAACTCCGGATCGAAGTGGGAAATGGCAAAAATCCTCCAACTTGGTCGAGGTATTCGGGGGTTGACATTCCCCCGTGGGTACTATCTCTTCTCCCTTTCCCTCTCAATACTGTTGTTCTTCATGCTATGAGGACATAGCATCGTTTAAGTTGGGGGGAGGGATATATATGTTATATATATGTTTTTGAGACTTGTCTCATTTTTCTAAAATTTTCAATTTTGTGTGCAATCTTCCCTCGTTAGTAGTGTTCTCTTATGCTAGATACTTTAATTATGCTCAATTGTGTCAATATGGCAAGAGTCATGTATCCCCTTGAATTTGGTTGTGTGTTTGAATCCATGTCACATGCATATACATGAATTTTGATGAACAAGTTGAGCTTAAAAGTCGAGTCAAGTGTTGTGCATCGCTAGAGTGGAGATTCGTTTCTTAAGCATCCCATGCTTTTTGTTCTCATTTCCCGCACTTGCGTAAATAACATCTTTTGTTCATGCTTGTGTAGTGTATATATCTTTCTTGCATCTTTTTGGAGTTGTTGGCGTACTTAGGAAATGATTCAAGGCATTTTTGCTTGATTAAACCACATAAGAGTCACCACGTCCTTATTTTGAACCATAGTCCGAGTCTCTTCCGTTGTTCAAACCTAGGTAACCGGATGTTTGGAGGGTTGCGTGAAAGTGTTTTTCAATGTTTCAAGGAGGTTTGGAGTGGTGTGAATGTGATAGAAGTGGTTGGAATGTAAAAAGGAGAAGAATGGTATGTGATTCCTTATTTCTCCTCTCCCACTACAAAAGCTAAAGATCCAAATTTTCATCTCCCTCTCCAAATCCTTCAAATTTGGCTCAAGTCTCTCTCACTACAAATCTCAATTCAAATAACCCTATTCCTCAAAGAAAATCAAAGAAATGCTATAAAGAGCAAAAGCATATTCGAAAGAGGGTTGAATACTATGATGAGGGGATTGGTTACACATCCGGGCTAGCTTATATTCCGGATGAAAAAGAGTCCGATGGAAAGGGGGAGCTCGATGCTCAATACCAAGAGGAGCCGGATGAGGATGTCGACTGCGTGTGGTGGAGTCGGTGGTAGTAGTTTTTCTTTAATTCTTTTTCGTAGTTTGTTTGATGTTTGGTCGTTATGTGGCCATGCCTTGGGTAGTTTAGGGTCGGCAGTGGCTAAAGGGTAGATGAACCGTGCTAGCATATGGCCACTTCACATTTTGTAGTCCCTTACTCTTTGTATCCAAGGTCGTTATAAGCTAATAAAGTCCTCCGTTGATCTTTAGTACGCTAATTAACTCCGTTTGATGCATGGTCGATATTTATTATTACTTAAGTTGTGATATTAATTCCTAGTCTTTTCATACTTGTCAATAGTTAGCTTTCCTTTCGTTCTTAGCGCTATTTTGATAGCATGCGTAGCTTTTTGCCTCTGGCTATTGCATTTACTCGCTAGCGCTTGTCATGGGATGTATCTTGTATCTCAATGTGTGAAAAGTCGAACAAGAGCGTATCCTTGTGAGTTTTGGAGTCGAAACTCGTTGTGGTGCATGCATGCTTGACTACTCTAATATGGCATAGTTTGTTCATCCTAGTTCATGGCATGTTTGTGCGTGGATTACATGTACTCGGGTTTGAAGGGGTGTTTTTGGACTCTTGCCTAGTTGTAATAGTTGAGCATAACTTTTGTATCTTGAATCTCGAGAAGGTTGCATAGCTTAGTTAAATATGTTTTGTTTTTGTTTGCTAGGGACTAGCAAAGCTTAAGTTGGGGGGCGTGATCCGCACCCAAGATTGTATAATCTTGGGGGCTTTTAGCTTATTATTTGTAGCGGTTCATTCCCATTTATCCCTTTTTATCGCATTTTGCGCGTAAAGTGTGTTTTGAGTGTTTTCAGGTAAAACATGCTAATAAGGCGGTTTTGACGCCAAGAAATGCTCCGGATGCAACCAAGTGCTCAAGGTCATGTGCCACCATGTTGTGGTGCCCGAGGAGTCATGAAGAGGTGGTTTGGAGGTTGCTCGGGTCGCCCAAGGGTCAAGGGAATCGAAGGAGAAGTGAGGATTTTACCAAAGCTATTCATCTTCCGACCAGCTGAGGGTAGAATCGTCATAACTTTTGATGTACAAATGATATTGAATCCAAACCACTTGGGTTAGAAAGTAGACTCGACGAGCTTTCCAACGGTCCAAAGAACACCCATTTTCGAGTTCGGGAGTGTCCGGAGCGAGCCCGCGAAGTTGGCCCAGAAATCTGCCAGCCATGAACCGGTACGGGTAAATCACCAACCGGTTCATGCTCGTCAGAAATTGAAGATTGAACCTTGGTCGAGCCCATGAACCGGTACGAAGAATTTACCAACCGGTTCATGCCCTGTACCCGAACTCTGCTTTTTACTTTTGGGATATTTTGTTTGTCTCACCTTTTGGGATATTTCTAGGATATTTTTGTGAGAGAAAGAGTAACCCTTGTATATAGTCTTCTCTCTCTCTCTCTCTCTCTTAGTTAGATAATTAGTTTAGGTTAGTTTCTTCCATTGTTGTCTTCTCCAAGTCTTTCAAGCTTTTGTCTTCCTTAATCTTGTAAGTTAATTCTCTTTTGTCATTTTGTCGTTTATTAATGTTGTAGCTACGGACTAGAGCTATCTTAAAATCAAGTTTGTTTTCGATTTCGTCGGTTAGAAATTATGTCTCGTTTTTATGCTTTGTCTAGTCTTTTAATCATGTGTGAGTAGTTTATTGGCTAAGTCTCGGGATAATCTTTTCCGAGGACTTAGGTTGTTATTTGGTTCTCGAGCCATCGGGCTTTAAAGCATGATTTCCGGAATAGAACTTTACTTGCCTTTTCGGTCTAAACTAGGGGTGTTAACCCCTCGGTGACGAGTTAGTCAAGCGGTCTTGGCAAGTGACTCACCGAGGCCTAGTGGCCTCCTTTGTGTTCGATAAATATTAAAAACAAGTTGGTTCGCCTCCGGGAAATCACATCTTTTGTTAAACGTAGTCTTTTCAAGATAAATCTTCCGGGCGTGAGCGCGCGGTCGTGACTCTCGCCTGAGTTATAATCGAGAACCGGTAACGGCCTTTGTCAAGGGTTAGAAGACCCCGAGACTTGCCTCTTTAAGTTTATCAAGCGTTAATCTAGTTTTCGTTTAAGTCTTTCCTTTTAAAGCAAAACCTTAGTTGGCGGGCTTGAACGCCGAAATTCTACCTTAAACCTACAATCCATCTCAAGCTAGAATCGAATTCTCTGTGGGAACGATCCCGGACTTCCGGATATTATGCGTACAACGACCTAGCCCTACGCTTCGGGTGTTTCAACCTCGTATTGGAAGGCGAGGTTGTGGCGTAAGCAATCATGCTCAAGCAATTAACATACAATCTAAGGCATAGTGTCACATGGACGGACACCTTTGGAGTGGAAAACCACTTATGCCTTATCACATATCAAGACAAGTCAATCTAATAATCCTATAATCATGCTCATCCTTCTATTTAAAAAAAAGTTACTAACTACCATGCATTGGATCATAAAAGTAAATACTATCTATCCTTTTTTTTTATACGAGGGGTAGAGTAGAGGTATTCTACCTTCCTTCTTGGCGGTGGTTACGGCTACGGTAAAAAGTAAGTACGTCGGACGGAGTAACTTCCTACGGTGGCTTCCGATAGCTTCGAAAGAGAAAGGTTTCTCTCGAAACTAATTCTTGACTAACTTTCTAACTTTTATGGATCGAAGGGTGGTTGAGTGGTGGTTTGGTGGCGGCCTAGGATGAGTTTCTTGGAGAGTTTTTAGAAAAAAACTCAAGAAAACTTAAGAACAAAGTAAGAACATGGTAAGAACACTAGGATTTCTTAGAGAGAGAAGTAGAAGAGTGAGGTGTGAATTGAATGGCATGGGCAAGGGTCCTATTTATAGCAAAAATTGGTTTATTAACCAATGGATAAATTTTTCCCTAACAATTATTGACCAAGGGTTAATTTTTGAAAGGCATGGCTTTGAAAGCATGCCAAGCCTTCCTTCTTTTGTCACTTCATCTTTTAAGCCCTAATCTAGGTTTTCATGGAAGCTTTCTAGCCTAATTTGTCCTTGGATAGCTAGCTTGCAAGAAGAAACACCATGATTATGTTTAAAGTTGGTTAGTAATAGGTTGACAATAGGTTTAAGACTAATGGTAGCTTGTACAAGAGTACAAGCATGCACTCCCTCCCCCTCTCCATGGCCGGCCTCCCCTCTCCCTCTCTTCCTCTCAACTTTTTCTCTCTTGTACCATATGTGTCCATGTGTCTAACCTAAGTACTTAAAGTTTCAAGTAGGCTTATAAGCCTAATGAAAGAGGAAATGATTAAGGAGAGGTTTCTAAATGGTAAGAACCTTGTCCCATGGATAATCCTTCTCCTAGAAAGCAAACCTAGATTTATTAGGCATGCTTAAGTACTAACTAGTTCTTATTAGGCAAAAAAAAAAAGACATGGCCAAGGCTTTTAACATTGACCAAAGGTTATAGTTTTCCTAGGAAATTTTTATCCAAGGGTCATACTAATATAAGTTTTAAGAAAAATTAGAAATGCAATTAGGTGGCCAATTTAGGGTTAAGGCTATTGTTTTTAGACTTGCATGTGGCAAGACTAGTTTACTTCTTTTTGAAACACTATGATGGCTTCCTATTTTGTAAGTACCTAATTTACTAGCCTTGTTAATTTAAATCTTTTATTAGAAAGGCTAATTCTTATTGACCAAGGGGTAATATTTTCCCTAACAATTAATAACCAAAGGGTAAGGGAGAAAAATGCCACATAAGTCTTTGAAATGACAAATCATAAGGTCAAATAATTATTTTTTGTAGTCTATTGGTTTAATTAGGCCCTAGGAGGGTTCACAAGGCTCAAAGGGGGTTAAGAAGGCTCATTAAGGGTTAGGGGGGTGTAACTAGGTTAATTGGTAGTTTGGTCCTTCCAACTAATCGGTTGAAAGCTAACTTTACTAGTCAAGTAGGGCTTTAAATCAAGAAATGAATTTAAAAGGGCTAAAATTTAATTATGACGAACTATAGGGATTAAAAAGGAATTCTTAGAGCAATACCATGAAATATTAAATGAAATAATAAAAAAATAATAATTACCGAAATTTAAATGAAATTTTTATTCGCTAAAAATTTAGAGTCGTTACAACTACCCTACAAGGCGGGGCGCGCTTTACCGCTATACCAGAGCATGCACTTGTGTAGAATTCTTCAAATGTTTATATTTAATCTTTCTATGTGTAATATTTTTTTTCTGATATTTTGGAAGCGGAAGTGGCACATATCACCTCCCCTTTTTAGCTCCGCCCTGAGTGGAGGATTAGAGGAGAGGAACCTACTGGCCGGTCAAGGGGAAAAAAGGTTCTCAGAGGTGTGCATGGTTGAGTTCACTCATTTGTTGCTTTTGTAACTTCATATATATTTTTTGGACTAATATTGGCCCTATCTCCCCTTGTAGTGTGGCAGACAGCCGGAATCTCCTTTACGGAAATGCTCGACTTTTAAAAAAAAATATGATCGAAACTTATAATTTTTTTTTGAAAAGACATGAATAAATAAATTTTTTTGTCTTTTTACTTATTTTTATCTTTATTCAAAAAATTATGAGTGATTATCAAAAAAATTTACTTTTTCGATTCCTCTCGTTGTGACAAATCAATAAGTCACAAAAATTTGACGCAAAACAAACAAATGCAAAAAAATTTAAATAAAAACAAAAAAAATAAGTTACTGTACTTAACTTTTTAATTCAAACCCACCCTAATGCCTGACTGGCACCATTTAGCATTAGCTATAGAAACAAAATTGACTTTGTTAATTTTTTTTACCGCTCGATAGATGTCTAGCATACTTCTAAGGGATGAGGAAGGGGTACCGCTAAACGGCAAGTAGGTGGAGCAAGCCTAAAGAACGTAACATCAAGCACTCGCGTTCGTAGCAAGAATCGAATCCTTAGATTCCATGTAGAGGAGCGGAAGAACTTTTAAAAAAAGAAGGTAATTTCAAGCTCAAAAATCATGTATTTACGGAAATAATTTTTCTACCAACATAGATCTTGTTTAATAGATCTTATTAAGATCTTTTAAACGGTGCAAAAAAATTTGAAAAATATTTTTCATTTTTGTTATATATGAGTTTGAAATTACCTTATTTTGAAAAAAAAAGTACTTTTAGGAAAAATGGAACACCACCGAAGTGGTGTTGAAATAAATAGATGGGCACTGCACTCTCATGTCATGCTGAAGTTGAATGACGTATAGAATCTTTTTTTTTTTTTTGGGTAACTTCGTATAGAATCTATTCGTCATCAAAACACGTGAAAATCAACCACAGTTTGTGTGGCTCCCCTAAAAAGAATCATTTTTGCTATTATGTGAGAAATGATTTTGGCATTCCCCATTTTAATCAATGCACTCTAATATTTGTCTTTTAGCGTGTATAATACACATAGCACAATTTTCATAGAATAAGTAAAAAACAGATTTTAGAGTGTAATTATAAAAAAAAAAAGGAGTATCAAAGTCATTTTCCTTTTTCTATCAATGCTAATGACACATTTCGGGAGTTGTATAATGCACGAGACCCCAAAAGATACATGTACACAAAAATGCTACAGCTACACCCAAACACACACTTATTTACACACCCATACAAACAAGTGTGTTGTAGACTTGTTGAACACATTTGTGCCCCAATCACTAAACTTTCTCTTCTTTTTTTCTCAATTTCCAATGTTGAGTTACAAGAGTTTAAACTAAATTTACAATTGATTAGTTTTTTTTTTTTTTTTTGCTTCAAATTTTTTGCGGACCAAATAAAATTTTTGGGAAAAATGCCAAACATTCCCGTCATGCATATAGAATGACTTTTTGTTTAATCTTGTTAAAAGTATTACTATTTCAAACAATATGAATACTATGGTAATTAGATTTATAGATAACTTTGAGTATTACTCTTATAGATGTTTGTATATGGCAAATGATAATGCCAAAAGCAAAATTGATGCTGCCAAAACTCAACCATGTGAAATGACTTCTCTGTCCTCCTCCCAATCTCACTCTACTCTAGCTGTCTCTCCGGAACAAACCCAATCAATCGACCAAACCAAGGGTTTGCCCACTCCCATTAATTCCCAAATCAATCTGTGAAAGGTCACCACGCCACCTGTTTTGCCCACTCCCATTCAATCCCAAATCAATCTTCCATGAGTTCCGTCAAAACCAATCACACACACTTGAAAAACCATTTCTCGTACACCATAAGATCGCTGCACCACCACGCCAAGGCCAACCTCAGGCGAATAAAAGCTTTCTTCTCTGTTGTCCGCGGTGGTTTCGAGCAAGTTGAGGTAGCAAAAGGCCAAGCTTTTTTCCATCGGTTGCTTATGCTTCTGATGCTAAATGTAAGGTTGATCTCCGGATCAAGATCTAGAAATGGACCTTCTAATTTCAGAGCACTCAATTCTCTTGATTTTGCTGTGTTTTTTCCCCCTTTTTGGGTTTGTGAACTTTTTATTTTGGAAGAAAATAAAAAGTGAGGTGGGTGGTGTCGTCGGCAACCCGTTTCGTCATCGACAGCTGGCTCCGGTAACGGAGGTTTGGAAAACAAGAAGCAGGAGGCGGCGGATACAGTAAAGAAATGATCGGATCGGTCAATGGTGGGCCACTTCGTTGGTTCTCCCCTTGCACTGCGCTTCTCGCTCAAACAACTCTTTTCTTTCTTTCTTTCTTTTCTTCTCTCCTTTTCTCTCATTTTTTTCTTTCCCTACAAATTTTACAATTGTATCTTCTCTCCTTTTTTCTTTCTTTCTTTTCTTCTGACTTTTTTTTGGAGGACCTCACCATTTTTCCGAATGATTTAGGCAATCATTTTACAGAAAACCTTGGCGTCGGTGGCAGAGGTGGCATGGAGAGGTTGAGTTGGGAGACTGGATTTGTTCAGGAGGGAGAGAGAGAGAGAGAGAAAAAAAGAGAGTAGAGTAGAGTGAGATTGGGAGGAGGGCAGAGAAGTCATTTCACATGGTTGAGTTTTGGCAGCATCAATTTTGGTTTTGACATTATCATTTGCCTTGTATATTTGGTGTTTAGTGGATTTTTTTAGTTTGTTGTCAAAATATATAGTTAGGACTAAAAATTGGGCTCGGCGAGCAGCTAGAATTGAAAGAGCGTAAAAATATAAATCGAGTTGAACAAACTGTAAATAAGACTCAATTTTTTTTATCCATTTTTAGTCAATTATTCTTAGTTTTTAGTCTTAATATATTTTTAGTTTTCCGATACCTCTCTCAAGATAAATACTAACTAATTTCTAAAAAAATCAACGTGAATGTAAGACAAAACAGGAAAAAGGACAAATAAAAATACAATTATTGGTTCAAGGCAGACCCACCTTTCATGCATTAAAGTGACGGGCAAAACATACAGAAAAATAAGTGAATGAAATTAAAAGTGATGAGGCTATCAAATAAAGATTAAAAGTAATGACAAAGACTTCCATGTAAAACAAAAAAATATTGACCAAGACTTACACATGAAAGAAAGGAAAAAATTAATACATCACGACTGAGACTTTGCGACAAATACATTGTGGCTAATGTAGAAGAAGGAAAAGCAGACGCAACCAATGAAATTGGCGAGTGCCTGATTAAATTGATCTGGTCATGTAGAAACAAGGTTCAAGTCTCCTCTCATATTCAGTTAGCGTTTTTCTATTTCAAGTTGATTTACTCAAAAAAAGAAAAAGAAGAATACATTCACATTGATTAATCAATTGATTATTTAAAACTAAACTTTCAATAACACGAAATTTCATGTAATTCATAGTACTTTTAATAGGAGAAGAAATCAATTGATTAATCAATGGGAATGTTTTCTACAGTCACAAAGTCTTGGCCGGTCATCGTTTTTCTTTCTTTCTTTTCACTTATACGGAGTAAGTGTTATCCATCTTTAACAGAAAAAAAAAAAAAGCAAAAAAAATCTTTGAAATCATTTTGTAATGGTCTTTTGCATGAATGAACTACTCAACATTCTCAGCAAATCGATCTTATAGAGTAACTTTGAGTGTAACCTAAAGTTGCTTCTTTTAGCACTAAGAAACAGTGTGATTAGAAAGGGTGTATACGTACTCGGTGCCATGATTTTTTTTCTTCAGTTTGTTGTAAAAAAAAACGGGGTGCTCCGATCAACGGAGTGCTCCGATCAAGCACCCTACACACCTCGGATGCCGTTGATTCTCGCGTAGGCCCACTCGGTTTTATTTTTTAAAATTTTTGGACGGCTCGGATCGGCCGTCCGGTGGCCGGAGATGGCTGTCCGGCGGCCGTCGGTGCATTTTCCCTATGGTACCATCGGTACCAATATCATTTTCGATTAAAAAATATGGTGAAAAAATTAAATGTTCAAAATTTTAATCTGTTTGAACCTGTGCGAATATCTTAATTTTTTGATCATTTTATTCTAAATGGTCATAATTATTATTTTTATATATAAACAGCCTAAAAATATATAAGATTGATATTTCTCTTCCATGGTTCTCTTAGTGTTCTCATTGAAAGCCTTAAAGTCAAAAAATTAATTATGATCCTTTAGGATAAAATGATCAGAAAATTAAGATCTTCGCACCAGTTCAAACGGGTTGAAAATTGAAACGCTTGATTTTTTTAGACTATTTATATATTAAAAAATATGGTGAAAAAATTAAGTGTTCAAATTTTCAATCTGTTTGAACCTGTGCGAAGATCTCAATTTTTTGATCATTTTATCCTAAAAAATCATAATTATTTTTTTGACTATAAGGCTTTCAATGAGAACCCTAAGAGAACCATGGAAAAGAAAAATCAATATTTCTAACCAAACGACACCGTTTTGAGGTGAAATATCAAGCTTGCCCTTGGTTTTGACGGAGGGAAGGAACGGCGTGAGCCGCAGGGACCATTTAAAGACAAAATTGATACTTTGGGGATGCAATGTTAGCAATTGGATTATTGGGGACCAAAATGGCACATCGAAAATACTTTGGGGACCAAAAAAGTCAAAAAGCCGAAAAGTCAATATTTCCAACCAAACGTTTTGAGGTGAAATACCAAGTTTGCCCTTGGTTTTGACGGAGGGAAGGAACGGCGTGAGCTGCAGGGACCATTTGAAGACAAAATTGATACTTTGGGAATGCAATGTTAGCAATTGAAATATTGGAGACCAAAATGGCACAGCGAAATTACTTTGGGGACCAAAAAAGTCAAAAAACCGATTTGTGGCAGTACTACTCCACATATTCGTTAAGAAACGTTTTCCTCGACACACAAGACCTGTACACGTATAATTTCGTATCATCATCGTGAGATTCTTTTCAATTTGGTCGAAGATTAGAGGAGAGGAAGCTGCAGCGCTGGTCAAGAAAATTAAAAAAAAAGTTCTCTGAGGTGTACGTGCATAATTGATTCACTCATTTGTTGCTGATCAGGCTAGTGGGTCTAGCTCGTACATTTTCGGACTGATATTTCCCTATCTCCCCTCCTTGTAAATGGTATACAACTGGAATCGATCTCCTTAATTTACAGAAATGCTCGGCTTTTATCAATGTTTTCTTGTTGTTGGCTTTGGCGCCTATATAAGAAGGTCTTGCATGCCGTCTTGATTTCATTGCAGTTTTTTTTCTTCCTTACTCCCCCATGCATTTACTTGTTTCGAGTTAATTAGTTGAATATTTCTCTTTGCTTATCGAACACAAAGTTGAAATATTTTCGATAATGAGTGAGATAGAAGAAGTGGCGAAAAGGCTCTATGAAGCCTGTTTGAGTGGGAGTGTCGAAACATTGAACGAACTCATTGGAACAGATCGACTCGTTCTCAACCGAGTTACTTGGTGTTTTAATGCTTAATTTTTTGTGTTGTAGGTATTTGGAGGTTTTGATATTTTAATGTGCTCTGCTTAGCTGCTTACCGAATTAAAAGAAACATGGATGGCGCCTCACGATTTTTCTCCTACGGTGCTGCTGTCACGTGATATTGGAAGTGAATGGGTAGCAATATTGGACGTGCACTTGATCTTGTAGGTGGGCCTAATAATTATTTGTAATTTGGACTTAAGGTTGGGGCCCATGGTTTCAACAATTGCGGTACATGGCTAAGCCAATTCTCGACCCACGAGGGTAGTTATTTACACGGCCGAGGATTATAAAAGGGCAGCAACGGTTTTGGTTCAGGGGATCACTTTTTCTACGTAGGGAAACAGAGAACGAGAGCCGTGCGTAATCGTCAGTTGTTTCGAATAATATTATTTTGCAGTTTTATACTCACGTTCTGCCTTTCAGATTTTCTTTTCCCCTAAAGTTTTTGAAGTTTTGTTTGATTACTCGCACTCCGATAACTCGTTTTAATTTTTGTTTTTAAATTAAGTTGTTTGTTGGTATTCAATTAGTTGTTATCTCTTGTTTATTTTTCATCTCGTGTAATAGAAGCATGATTCGAACTAGGGTTTTTTTTTTTTTTTTTTCCTGTTTCTTGCGCAATGATTAATGAGTAGTCGTATAGGTAGGGTCGCGGGGCGATTAGCACGCCGTGGCTAGGTCGGACACGTTCTGCTCCTGTTTTTCGACATAAAAATTGAAAGGGCAATTTTAGGTCAATTTAGAACATCCGTGAGACGAACCCGGGCATCATCAGAGCCCATGTGAACGGGGGAATAGGGGTTCAAAACTCATTCTCCGCTGCGTATGGGAATACGGCGACCATAAAGGTTCGCATCTTTTGGGGTATCTTTTTCTCTCTAAAGTTGAATGTTTTTAAGAACACCGAATGGAGCAGAAAAGTCCGAACTGGTTGCAAGCGCTATGAACCTTACGACCGTACCTTCTTTTTAATTATTTGAAAAATCGAACAATTTCTTAATTTTAGCTAATCTCAGCATCAAACTACAAGGGGTGGCTACCTAAGAGCCCATTTTAATTATAACAAACCGAGTTTTTAGTCAGCACACATCCCGTCTTTGTGGATTCGATTCCGGTCTTACCAGATATTGTGCTACGTCGGTCTCCGCCCTATGCTTGGGGCAACCTATTAATTTAGGACTAGGAATCGCTAAGCACATATCATCTTTGTGCGATTCAAGGTGATCGAGCTTAATTCTTTTTAATTTGGTGGAAGCAGTTCTTTTTAATTTGGTGGAAGTAGTGGCGGCGGAGCCAGGATTCGGACGTGAGAGTGACACCATTAAATGGAAATCTAATTTCATATTGTGCAGAAAAAATATGGAGAAAAAGATTAAATAAAGTCATATAATTAGGTTTTTGGACTGATATTTCCCTATCTCCCCTTGTAGTACTGGTAGACAACTGGAATCTCCTTTACAGAAATGCTCGACCTTTTATCAATATTGTTTTCTTGTGGTTGGCAAAGTGGTTGGCTTTGCCTATATAAGAAGGTCCTGCATGCATTTACTCCCCCATGCATTTACTTGTTTCGAGTTAATTAGTTGAATATTTCTCTTTGCTTATCGAACACAAAGTTGAAATATTTTCGATAATGAGCGAGACAGAAGAAGTGGTGAAAAGGCTCTATGAAGCCTGCTTGAGTGGGAGTGTCGAAACATTGAACGAATTGATTGGAACAGATCGACTCGTTCTCAACCGAGTTAGCTCGACCGAGTGCTTCTCCAGTGACACCCCGCTGCACGTAGCCGTATCGTGCGGTCATTTGGAGTTCACGAAAGCCCTTCTGCGTCAGAAACCAAAACTTGCCGCCGAGTTAGACTCGCGACGGTGTTCACCCCTCCACTTGGCTTCCACCGAGGGCCACTTTGAAATTGTACACGAGTTGTTAGGGGTGAACACCAACGTCTGTGTCACTCATGATCAAGATGGTAGTCATGTTATTTTTCTCTCTTTGGTAATAGCAGGGTTTTTTTTTTTTTTTTTCCTGCTGTCTAACAAAAGTTACAAAACGAAGTAACAACTCCAAAAAAAATCTAATCTGATACTTATAGAAACTATCCTCTAGTGTTTGGGACTTCGTGTCCACTCACTAGATGCTCTACAGCTTGGCCATTATGGCAATCATGTCCCTGCCCTGAACCCGCCCCTAGCCCACCTTGATTCGTCAATTCTTTAGATACCAGGGTGGGTTCGGGAAAATAAGGAAAACTCGATCGGGGTCGGGTAGGATTTGGGGTGACATTATATGGTTTCATTATCCATCTCAAACCCGCCCCGAAATGATTTAAGATAAAAAAAAATCAATGTTTTATTCATATTTCACTATTATACTAAAAGAATTACATGTTTATCCATATATTTCCACTATTTTACTAAGTAATTATACATTTCCCCTTCTTTATTCACCATCATTATAAGAAAAGAAATTAAATAGACATCCTACCCAATAGACTTATTTAGGTAACACTTGTTATATTATTCCTTTCATTTTGTATTTAGTTTAGTTTACACAATTTGTTTCTCAAGTTTTATGGGGCGGGGTGGATCGGGTAAACTAGTTCCTCAACCGGGGCGGGTATGGGTCACCCATATACATTACCTGGTTAGGGTTTTGGGGTAGGTTCGAGGCCGTGTTGCGCTTTGGGGTTAGGATTGGGTATGGCAAAATCCGCCCCGCCCCATTGCCATCCCCACAAGATGGTCACATGACAACCAATTTTATTTATTTTTTAATAATAAACAGATGTAAAAACATTAGGTTCATCCATCTGTCAGACACTCAAATCCAAAATAAAATGAACACCCACCCAACATATTAGCCCAGTAATCAATCCACTTGAATATGGGAAAATGATGGCTAAGGACATGTTTTGATAATTAATATCCGTCAAAGACATTTTTAGCATTAACTAATATTCTCAGCATGTCCTTGACGGAATTTAATTATTAAAACACGTGCTTGGCCGTCATTTTCCCTTTGAATATCGCAATACAACCCATTACAACCCAATAGCCCATAACAAATATAAAACAGAAAAAGAGATGAAGAAAACGAAAGCAGGGAATTGTTAAAACAAAGGAGTTTTCTGAAAAACAAGTATTCCAACAGGTAGAACCCCTCTCCATTTGGCGGTCATGAAAGGGCGAGTAGAGGTTATACACAAACTACTTGGGGCCAAACCAGATTCAGTTTATGACAAATTAGGTAGAGGGGAGACTGTTTTACACTTGTCAGTCAAATACAACAAACTAGAAGCTTTAAAGGCATTGGTGGAATATCTGCTGAGCAATGACATGGAATCTCTCCTCAACTCCATAGACGATGATGGCAACACCATCTTGCATCGTGCTGCAGCCATCAAACAAGTGGATGTAAGTATTTGTGTATATCTATAGTTACCCTGACTAACATGACTAAAAAGGACCAAACCCTGTAGTTTGTTGTTTGTTTGTCCTTTTCTGATTTTCTTTGATAACGAAAAAGTGATAAATCTCATCGAGATGATGAGACCCCCAACTATGTCAAGAGTAATTATTCAATAATTCGGGAGTATTGTCACATGATATTTCAGACCATTTTACAACTACACATTCATGTGGGGTCTGTATATTTAGGGGTAGACTACACAGAAAAGTGTGATTATAAAGTGATCTGGAGTACCACATGACGGTACTCTCATACTATTGTATAATTTCACCTATATCAAAAGTTAAGTTGACAGCTTTTAGAAAAATTTACTCTTATTGCACTACTACAAGTTGCGTACAACAGTTTTGCATCCCTTTATCCCTGTTTAACATTTCTAATCTAACCAAAAAAAGAAAGAGAAATTGAATTCATAGACTTGGCGCAATGGTAATCAAATGAAAACTAGAAATCTATAAGAATCTTTTGGTCTAGGGTTCGACTTCCACCCCATCTAAAGTTGGATACCAATTCTGCAATTCATTAAAAAGAAACTGGGAAGGAAAATTAAGTCAAATTTTTCCTCAACCTTTAATTGCTTTTAATTCTTGCTCTTAATTTTGTGCCATTAATTTCAAACACAAATGGCACTTTGGATATGCAGACCATCGAATATTTGTTGGGAATAAAGAGTGTCAAAGACCACGCCAATGACAAGAACCACAACGGTTGTACATCTCTGGATATTGTGGAGCACTGTCCTAATAGAGAACTAAAAACCAAGGAAATTCGGGATCTGTTCCAAGATGGTGTTCGTAGATCCGTTTCTAAATCTCGTCCTCAACATTGCTGCAAACCTAGAGAAATATTTATGGGATGCATTTCTTGGATTTTGATTAGGTTCAAGGTCAACGAGGTACTTTTGGTTTTTGTTTTGGATGGTTCACACTCTCTCTCTCTCTCTCTCTGATGAGTTTCCAGAGTTTTATACAGATACACTCATACACATGCATGCATTGCTATAAATGACTCTTTTCATCAAACTAGATATAATTAACTACTGATTCAAGCAAACTTCAGTATTAGCGTAGATGTAATCACCAGATCCGTCTTGTTGTGCCCCTGATCATCCCAAGCTCAAAAACTTATTCGAATCGTTTCTCTTTTGGCTCTTCAAGTTTGTCGCGTACAACAAAATTTGGACATGGATAACAACATTGGGACATCGGTACGTATAAGCACGACCAAAATACTATGTCCCAAAAATTAATGGTTAGCAAGATTTCTGATAATAAACTTTGGATAAACTTGTTTAAATCAAGTGACAAACGGTTTTCGATTAGTGTGATCTTTTATGTGCACGAGAAACTCGATGAGAAAAATAAATAAAACAATTCAAATCCATTTTCAGGCCCAAACGGGTGTATATAATGAGTAGTATTGTGCTTGAGACACAATCTTACAGTAACAACACAATTAGGGGGCCTTGTGGAACTTTGGGTCTTATATTGAACTCCCAACCATGTACTATCAATATTTTCTTTGTAAGGTCAAATTCTATACAGGGTTTAGCTGGTTTTGATTGGATCCTCCATCAGTGGACAATGTGTAGTGGGCCAAAAATACCAAAGGTTCAAAGGGGTCAAAGCGATGTAGTCCAGTGGCCTACGAACCTAATTGATTTGGACTCTATACGTCGGCCGAAGAAATGTGGTATTACTACACTCGGCTTCCGAGTGTGGGCAGTGCGCCGACTCTTGTGATTCTGTTTGCTCCGGGAAGAATAATTCATCATTACGTTCGGCAAGCTTTACGTTCGGGAAGTCCCCTCTTCGGCAGAACCATTAAACTTATTTCACTCGGAGAGTCTTATGTTCGGGAGACCCTCTCTTCGGAAACCGCTTCATTCGGCAGTCAGTACATTCGTCTACGGTCATTCAACGGTCAACAGTGTCAGAACGAAAGTGACCGCTCTGACAATGACTAGCGCGGCTCTGTCACCCACGTGGGGCGGTGGCTCGACAAATATCTCTGCCACGTGACATCAGCCGAATAACACAACACGTGGAGGCGGTCTAACTTGTCTGATACTCCATGGTTGCCTATAAATAGAGGACTGCCCCCAACCAGGTTCTCTCTCTGATACACTCTCTCCCTCTACATATTTTCTAAAAAGCTTTCTTCTCTTTTTCTCCTCCACCTACTGACTAGGTCGTCGGAGCTTCTTCCCAGAGGAACACCCCCCTCCGGCTTGCAGGTACTCAGGCGCTCTCTGCCCATCTTATCGACCCAAGACGAAGGAAGGAAAAGGTTCAAGGTGGAATTAACCCCCCCACAATTGGCGACTCTGCTGGGGACGCATTTCACTCGGTTTATTCTCCCTTCGTTCATCAATGTCGAGGCGTACACCACCACCGAGGCCAGAAGACTTCACTCTCGGGCTGTCCGGGTTCGGTTATTGCAACACCCCCCCGGCTCATACTTCCCGAACCGTTGTACCAACCACGTGTCGGTCGGACGCTCAACCTACCGAGCTTGAAGTTGCTCTTGCCGAACAGAAACGGCAAGCTGCCGTGATAGCACTTCTCCAGCAGCGACTCGAAGGCCAGGATCGCCATGTTCCGGTAACACCGTCCCATGGAAATGACGACGCGGGAACAACTAGACATGTGGACGCTCGACGACATGGGAAGCACGTCCTCGCCTCGACCGAGGATAACGCTAGGACGAGACACTGTCCTAATCTTAACCAAGTCAGGAATCAACCAATTACACCCCAAAGGCGGCACTTTGAAGGTGCTGGTCATGGTGAAAGTTCGACTCGTTCTTCGGGATCGACCGCACGGAGCCGACGGTCTGAGGCTTCCGGGCCCTCGTTGACCCTGGGTCCTCATCGGGCAGAACGCCCAAAGGCCAGGACTCGGTTAGATTTCGACATGAATTGCCCTCCTCTTCGGGAGAAGCGTGCCCGCTCCCGTCTCCAGCTTTCTGGCGAAGAAATGTTGGGGCACCACCGAGCTGACAGTAGGGATAACCATCGGGAACGAGACGATAGCGTCATCCTGTTTGATCAACTCACGGGCGAACCCATCACTTATCGTCCTGTAGATAGCGGTATAGCACGACAGCGGGTTTATAACGATGGCCCCGAACAATCAAGGGGGGGAGTGCGCGTCTTTGGGAACGTCATGAACCGACGTATCATCAACGGCAGCGTATCGTTGAACCCGAGCGATGGGATACTGGCTTGCCACTAGGCGCGGTTGTTATCCCAGCAGACGACACGAAGCTCGGGAGGGCGAAAGCCTCGCCTTTCACCGACGCTATCCTGAATGAACATCCCTCCGCTCGATTCACCATGCCAAAGATCAAGCCATACGAGGCAAAAGAGGATGCCGTGTTGTTCGTTATACGCTTCCGACAGATAATGTCTCTGCACAATTTCTCCAACGCTATTATGTGCAAGATCTTCCCTCTTGCCCTAACTCAGCCGATTATGATGTGGTATAATCAGTTGAAGCCACGGTCAATTACATGTTTCGATGAATTGGAACTCGAGTTCACCAAACGCTTCATAACAAGTAGCATTCAACCAAAAACACTTTCTATGCTGGTCAACATGCGTCGAAAGCCGAGGGAGACATTGCGCTTGTACACTGAGCGATATTGGGAAGTGTACAATTTGATTCCCGACTGTAACCAGGCGGTAGCAGCAGAATCCTTTATGAACGGGTTGGACCCTTCATCCCCCATGTTTCGTGATCTTTCTCGGAACCCGCCGAGGAATATGAGTGATCTCATGGCTATCATCGAAAAGGATTGCATGTACGAGGAAGCTGTGGCCGAGCATGGTAATCCGAAGACCGGAGATTTCACAAAACCTTCGGTAGGCCCTACGGTTGTAAAAAAACAGGTAGCGAGCGTGAAGGGCGGGGCGCAAGGGCACGCCACGTAGAAACCAACGCCGAACAAGCAACAGCCTCATCCGCAACCCACGCAGCAACAGCAGTTTCGGGCGCAAACTCGTCGGGAACCGAGGCCAGACAAGTACACTGCCGAGACGACTGTGTTTATAGTACCTATCTATCAGTTGCTAAGCGTGATCGGCCGCCTCCCCTTCTTTCATTGGCCGACGGAATTATTAGGGACGGCAAATGCACGTACTGGCCATTGTACGTTCCACAACGAGCATGGGCACTATACGACGAGATGTGGCCCGTTCAAACGCTACCTGGAGGAGCTCGCCGCTGCGGGGCACCTAAATCAGTGGATTGACACTCGTCATACCCCGCTCCCACCCCCACCACCGGATAGAGAAAGGCTAGTCAGCGTTATACACGGGGTCGTTTCGGAAGCCACGGCCATTGAGCTTCAGACGGAGGTTGACAAAGCTATGGCCGAGCGGACCGTATGCTCGATAGCCGTGGCAGCTAAACGAAAGTATCAGGATCCCGAAGACGATTGGGTCCTGACATTCACTAAGGAAGACTTTCTTGGAATACACTCGCCCCATACAGATGCCTTAGTCGTGACTGTTTCGATCGATAAATCCTCGGTTCAGCGCGTGTTGATCGATCAGGGCAGTTCGGCCGAGGTTATGTTTTATTCAACCTATAAAAACTTGGGATTGGAGGCGTATCAACTACGACCAGCCACTTCACCGCTCGTCAGTTTCACCGGCGCGCCGGTATGGCCCCTCGGTTTGATAAATTTGCCCGTTCGGGCTGGCTCACGTATGGTTGACGTGGAGTTTGTCGTCGTCAGTTCCCCGAGCCCTTACAATGTCATTCTCGACAGGGCATGGCTCCATAACATGAAGGCAGTTGCTTCCACTCTCCATCAAATTGTAAAATTCATAGGGTGGAATGGCCAACAGGAGAGTCTACGAGGGGATCAGCTTTAGTCCAAAAAATGCTATGTAAGTACCGTGGTCCAGAGCTCGGAAAACTTGGAGGTACAATGTATCGACACGGTCGTTCCCCCGGTTCTAGAGGACGTTGGTATACCTGCCGAAGAGCGCTCTACCGAAGAGCTTATTAAATTGCCAATCAATGAGGACGGCAGCCAGTATTTTCTGGTAGGAAGTTCCTTGGACTCCTCGGAACGTGCCGAGATGTTCAACTTTCTGATGAAGAATATCGAGGTGTTCGCCTGGTGTCCGAGTGAAATGCCAGGGATCGATCCCACCTTCGCCTCGCATTCTCTCAATGTCGACCCCACTCGGAAGCCGGTGGTTCAGAAGGTACGACGGTCATCCCCTTTGCATGTGGAGGCAGTTATGTGCAAGGTAGAACAGTTGCTGGCTGTTGGGGCTATCAGAGAGGATCTTTATCCTACCTGGCTCGCCAACACCGTCGTCGTCCCGAAGAAAAATGGAAAGTTGAGGGTCTGTGTGGACTATACAAACCTGAACGACGCTTGTCCGATGGATCGATTTCCCTTGCCTCGGATTGAGCAAATGGTTGATGCAACCACTGGTTACGAACGGCTAAGTTTTTTGGATGCGTACCGAGGTTATCACCAAATAGCAATGCATCCCGATGACCAGGAGGAGACCGCCTTCATTACTCCTCGGGGAATTTACTGTTATAAGGTCGTCCCCTTCGAGCTAAAAAACGCTGGGGCTACGTATCAGCGGACAGTTAGTAAGCTGTTCGGTAACCAGATCGGCAAGACGATGGAGGCCTACATTGACGATATGGTCGTAAAGAGTAAGCTTAGCTTGGAACATTTGGATAACCTGGGCCAAGCCTTCGAAGTTTTGTTGAAGTACAGGCTCCGTCTAAACGCCGAGAAGTGTGCGTTCGGGGTCAGTTCCGGTAAATTCCTCGGTTACATCGTTAGTCGCTGAGGAATAGAGGCAGATCCGAAGCAGCTAACGGCCGTACAGAACCCTTCGGTCACCGACTACTATAAAAGAGGTCCAGCGGCTTACCGAGATGGTTGCTGCTCTGAATCGATTTATCCGACGCTCGGGTGATCTTTGTCGACCGTTCTTTCAGGTCATGAAGACAAGCAGGTGGGGATTCACTTGGACAACGGATTGTGAAGCTTCTCTTCAGACTTTGAAGGATTATCTCTCTCGGGCTCCGCTCCTCGTCACTCCTGTTGGGGACGAAGACCTATATCTGTATTTGGCTGTCTCCGATCATGCAACTAGCTCGGTACTTGTTCGCAAGGAAGGAGCCGTGCATCAGCCTATATTCTACTCAAGCAAAACAATGACAGGATCCCAAACGAGGTATCTGCCTATGGAGAAGCTCGCCCTTGCCCTTATCTCTTCTAAAACGAGACTCCTCCCTTATTTTCAGACACACCGGATCATCGTCCTTACCGAGTATCCTCTGAAGGCTATTCTTCGGAAGACGGATTCTTCTAGCCGGATAATGAAATTCTCGCAGGACCTGGCCAATTATGACATCCAGTTTGAACCTCGGACTTCTGTTAAAGGGCAGGCTCTGGTCGATTTCTTTGCCGAGCTTACTCCTGGGCTTCAAGACGAGGCGAATCTCCTGTTGGTGGCCGAAGAAAAACGGAAGCTGGCTGAAACCGAGGTTACTAGTGACACTGCCGAGCCACAGCTTGACGCATCATTCGCTTGGTTCACAATGGGTAATAAACGCCCACGCCGAGAATGGAAACTATTTTCTGGGGATGCCTGGCGGTTGAATGTCGACGGGGCCGCAAACGTGCATGGTGCTGGGGCTGGAGTTGTTCTTGTTTCACCGAGCGGGACTGTCCACAAGAGTATCGTTTCAATCAGTTTCACCGCCACCAATAATGAGGCCGAGTATGAAGCTCTGATCGCTGGTTTGACACTTTCCCTTCGGCTCGGGGCTGACTCCGTATACGTACTCTGTGATTCTCAGTTAGTCGTCGGCCATCTCACTGATGATTATCAGGCCAAAGACAGCCGAATGAACGCTTATGTGAGTTATGTCCTTTCCCTCTTTGCTCGTTTAGGCCGTGTCAAAGTGGAGTGGATTCCTCGTGAGCACAACGCACATGCAAACGCCCTGGCAGGCCTCGCTTCGGTATTCAAGTCATCCGGCAGCAGGACCATTATTTTTGACAACGTTGATTCTCCGATCGTTAAACCTGCCGAAGGCCATCTGGTTTTAGCCATTTCGCTCGGGCCAAGTAAGTTGGACCCCATTATTGCTTATCTCAAAACTCTGGTTCTTCCCCTCGGTAAAAAGGACGTGTGTAAGGTTCGTTGTCAGGCCGCTAATTATTACCTCTGCACGCATGATGTGTTATACCGCCGAACGTTCACGGGGCCTGACCTCCGGGTAGTGCATGAGGGCCAAGTCACAAGCATCTTGGATGAACTCCATTCTGGCAGTTGTGGGGCACACTCGGGAGGAAGATCCCTTGCTCAACGAGCTTTGACCCAAGGGTATTGGTGGCCGAAGATGGTAAAACAATCGGAAGACTATGTCAAGCGATGCGTTCGATGTTAGAAGCAAGCTTCCTTGATCCACAAGCCTGCTTTTCCACTTAAGATGATTTCTAGTCCCTGGCCTTTTGCTGTCTGGGCGTTTGATATTGTAGGCAAAATGCCTATGGCACCAGGAGGATTTGAATACATGCTTACTGCTACAGATCTATATACCAAGTGGGTTGAGGCTGTCCCGTTGGTCCATACCAAAGCAAGTGATGTGCAGAGCTTCATTTGGAAGAATATTATTTCTCGGTTCGGCGTTCCCTACGCCATTATATCGGACAACGGCTCACAGTTTGTCGCCGCAGCAATCAAAGAGTTTTATCGGCAGTACGGCATCCTCATCCAAAACTCTTCGGTCGCTTATCCGCAAGGGAACGGCCAGGCCGAGGCATCAAACAAAACTATCACGTGGGGGCTTAAGCGTCGGTTGGACGAGAAGCTTGGTAAGTGGGCCGAAGAGCTTCTTCACGTTCTTTGGGCGTATCGTACAACTCCTCGTCGGTCTACCGGGCGTACCCCGTTTTCTATGGCATATGGTATGGAGGCTGTTCTTCCGCTTGAAACATTACTCCCCACCCCTCGGTCTGAAGATTTTGATTTTGAGGACAACAGCGCTCAAGTCGGTATGGAACTCACCTTTGCCGAGAAACTACGAGACATGCAACGCCAATTTGAAACACGTGGCCTACCAACAAGAAGTTGCTCGGAGCTATAACAAGAATGTTCGGCTCAGGCCCTTTAACGTCGGTGATCTTGTTCTTCGAATGGTCACCGAGACCGACAAACTCACCAAGTTGAAAGATCCCTATGAAGGCCCATTCCGGGTAGCTCAGAAGATTGGACATGGTGTTTACAAGTTAGAGGAAATGGACGGGACCCCGATTGCTAATCCCTGGAACACTCAGAAATTGAGAAAGTTCCATGGCTAGCCCTCGGTTTCTTTCCCTTCGGCCATTTTTCCTTTTTTGCTTTTTGTCATTACCAGTTGTAAGCCTATGGGTTGAAGCGATTTCTTACCATCAATATATCTGTATTCCTTTTCTATCTTCACTTTTTGTCATTATTTCACTCGTTATGGGCGTATACTTCGTAGCCCTCGGCATTTCACTCGTTATGGGCATATACTTCGTAGCCCTCGGCATTTCACTCGTTATGGGCGTATACTTCGTAGCCCTCGGCATTCTACTCGATTGGGCGTATTCTTCGTAGCTCTCGGCATTTCACTCGTTATGGGCGTATACTTCGTAGCCCTCGGCATTCTACTCTATAGGGCGTATTCTTCGTAGCCCTCGGCATTTTACTCGATTGGGCGCATTCACCGTAGCCCTGAATTCTACTCGTTCGATTCTCCTCGGATCACTCGTTGCACGCCATTTCCCGTGCATCTACTCATCTTTTCTGCCTCGGCATATCTTGTCCTTTGTGGCCAGCATCCACCGAGGCAGGGGGCTATATGGTAGAAGGGATGAGTAAATGAGTACAAACCACTCAATCAGGTATGGTCTTAATGACGAGCAAACTTACTTGGCAAATTAACTTGGCCGTACACAAGATAACCAACGAACGAATTAACTTCGAAAATTATTCTACGAACAAAAACACTTGGCGAATTATCAGACAAAAACAAATCATTTCAGCATTGTAAACGAGCAATAATACTTGCGAAATATCAGACAAACACGAATTCCTTTCAAACACAAAACCGAGGTATGGCAGTGGTGTACCGTTCGGCGCCATCCCCAAGCATAAAAACAATTACAAATCCGAGGCGTAGCTATGATAAATTGTTCGGAGCTACCCCCATTTCAAAATACTTCTAAAAATAAACTAACAGAAAAAACGAACAAAACAACTGAAATCCTATGCTTCGGGATTCGAGGTTGTTACAGCAACGGCATCTTCACCTTGAGCAACGGTTGACTCGTTTGCGTCAGTATTAGCCTCCTGTTCAGGAGTCTCTTCGTCATCTTCCACAGCGGGTTCCAGCCCTTCGAGAGGTGGAACTGCTACTTCAGATCTCCTTATGTCATCGGCAGCCACGCCAGCATCAACAAGTGCCTTGCAATAGCCTAGAGTGTAACTCTCGGCATGCTGTTGCTGCTTAAACACAATTTCGACTTGTTCCACTTGATCTACAAGCTCGTCTCCAGCTTTGTCGTACCCTCGTGAGTACCCTTCTTCTTTTCTTTCTCCATCTCCTTCTCCATTTCCTTTTTACCCTCGGCACGAGCTTGCTCGGTAGCCTCTGACAGCTGCTTGACCATGTCATTCAAATTGGACACCTATTCGACAAGCTTCCCACACTCTAACTCCGAGCCGTCCAGCTGCTTCTTGTATCATTCGGCAAGCAGCTGTTGTGCCTTGGTTCGTTTGTCAATATCCGCAATGTACAGTTGCACTTGCAGTTGTGCCTTGGTTCGTTTGTCAATATCCGCAATGTACAGTTGCACTTGCATCATGGATTGCATGGCCTACAAATCAGTTCAAATAGATCCGATTAATATTCGTCACCGAGTAATAAGACTTGTGAAAATATAAATTCAAAAATCAAAGGAATCATACTCGTCCCGAATAGAAGTAGTGGTCGTCGATGGCCGATCTGAGCGAGACCGGCATTGTGATGTCCTTCGGGAGGGCCAAGCTGTGGTAGAGAACCCTGGCGATGGATGGATCAGCAGCAAGGCTGTCTTCATTGGTAATTTGACGCTTCTCCGGCGCCGGCGTAACGAACAATGGACGCCATGGCACAGCCGAGCCAGTTACCCCCTTTCCCTTCGTCGTCTCACCCTCCCCTCCCGAGCCAACCTCAGTAGTTCTTTGTTTCTTTTTGGCACGAGTGTCCTTTGGGACCTCTTTGTCTTGGCTTGTCGAAAAGTGTGGCCTCTTGGCGACAGGAGAGTCAGGAACTTGGATCGATGTGCCTTTTGCTTGGGTGCTCCTTGTTGATGGACCACCAACCGAGGGGCCGATTTTGCTCGTCATTTTGGCTTTTTCGGCTTCTTCTTTCTCTTTCTTTCTCTTCTCAAGGTCGGAAAATATGTTCCTCGGGGCCATCTCTATTTCTTCTCCTTCTTCGTCGGTCGTCTCTTCTCTCTCTTCCCTGATCTTTCCTCGGAGAGGATGTCGGATGCTCGAACGAAGAAATTCAGGAACCTCTCCGAAGGAATCTTCAAAAACCTCTTCTGACTTCTCCTCTCGTTGCTTGAGTTTTGTTGTTTTTGCTTGCTGGGCTTGCTGAGAGGGCTTCTCTGTGTCGGCAGGCTTTTTGCCCTTCTGCCTAATAAAACCCTAGTAAGTCGGCGTGTACTTGAGAATTGATGGAGCATCCTTTTCCTTCTCGGGAAAAAACAGGATTGCCTCTTCGAGGCTCGGCCTATTTCTGCACCGCTTCAGTAAAGCACGGTTTACGCTCGACGTATCTGCCGAGCATTATAACAGAAGACGTCAGTCACAGAAGGAAACAAAACAGAAACAAATAAACTAGTACTTCGAACAAAAAGAAAAGAAAGAGATTGAGTGGGTACTTACTTGGAGTATCCCTACGCTTCGGAACCTCGAATTGACCGTACTCACCGATGGGGTACATAAAGTTACCACGGATTTCAACGTAATCCGAGGCCCATTTTTCCGAGTCATACATACCCCCAACGATCAACTTGGGTTTGTTTTTTCTACTACATAAGTAGTAGCGCGAGTACTTCAAGTTTCGAGACATTAAATAATTTTCGAAAAAATGATGTGCATCAAGGGCGAACATTTTCACCCGAGCAAGTTCGATCACCGAATGAATCAAGCGAAACGAGTTTACACTGAGTTGACAGGGAGTAAGGTCAAAATTATAAAGCAGCTCCCTCATGACCCTATGCATCGAGAAGCGGAGCCCTCCCTCGGTAATTGCCATAAGTGGCACCGTTATGTGCTCATCACTAAACAGTATACGAGGGCCTTCAACTGGGGTAACCACTACGTCGTCAGGAATTTCGTATACGTCTCGGAAAAGCTTAAGGGCCTTGTCATTCTTAAAACAATCCCAATAAGGGCATGGCTCCTTCCCAGCTCTGTCTGGAATCACGTCGGGATCGACGGGCTGTATTCTTCGTCGTTTCCTCTTTGGCTTAGGCGGTTTTGACGAAGCTTCGGCGTCCTGTTCGGCAGGTAGGACACTGGAAGAAGCACCCACGGCTTCCCCTTCGACGATATTCTCCCCTCTCTCTTCGGCCTGTTCTTCGGTATCTTCTTCTTCTTCTTCCTCCGCCAACTCTTCTTCTTCTTCTTCTTCTTCCTCTTTTCTCTCCTCTTCCTCTTCGGCTAGGGTATCTTCACTCTCTCTTCGTTGAGCCGACGCATTAGAAGGCGAGTCATCTTCGATTTCAACGATCTCTGAAGGATCGACTATTTGAAGAGGAGAAATGACGAGAGGCATCTCAAGCCAGCTCTCGTCGTTAGGATCGAAGGCATCAGGATTCGACATACTGCCTGTTCGGTATGATCGGCCGAAGCAACGAAGAAGACTTGCAGTCTGTGAGTCCAAGCTGTCTGACTCTGTTGCAGACTCCGAGTGTGCAACCACCTCTTTGGACGAAGAATCGGTCGATGCCAGACCTAGCGAAAAAGTGCAAGGGGGGAAAGACCGTTAGCTATATGCATGGTCAAAATTCTTAAAGTGCCTACGTTCGGTGTATTGATCTATCTATAATCATTCTTGCGGATGAACCAAATGGGTGGACAATCATCCGATTATCGAATGATGTTGTGCTTCGGAAAAACGTGTTCAACCTTATAAACCGTTCGGATGAAATATCCAATCTATTCCTATCAGTACGCTCGGAAGAACGTATGAACATCTCCAACCAATCTACAGTATTTTACAGCGGGCACTATTCACACCAGTCAAAACGAATCCAAAAAACATCGTTTTTGGCCCAAAAGACGCTTAAAAACTATCAAAATGCAGATGGGAGTAAAGAGAATCAAAAAATACCTGAAAATCGAGTGAACTCTGCAACAAAACTTCAGAAATTTTTGAGTTTTCTTCGAGTTTCAGGCGGACGGCGGTTGGGCGATATGGAGCGATCGAGGAGAGAGATGAAAAAGTGACTCTCTCTCTCTCTCCTTCCCCGTTTTATACCTAGGAGCATATTTCAAAGCGACGCAGAACGGTAGCCGTGGGATTTGAGCGGGAGATCTCAGAACCGTACGATGAATGTCATGTGGATACTGATTAGACTCGCCATACTAACATGCAATCACACTAGGACGCGTGGCATATTTGAAATCGGCAGTTACAGAAGTATTAAATGTGCCATGACCTTTCGGGTATCATGGGCCTGGCGTTAATCTGTTCGGAAGGTTTGTTCGGAAAGCTTTGTTCTGTTCGAAAGATGTCTTCTGTTCGGATTCTGTGCTCTGTTCGGCCACTGTAATCAACTCCTCCTCCACACCCGAGTGTGTGAAGAAGAAGTTGAGGGGCTATTGTAGTGTGCCAAAAATACCAAAGGTTCAAAGGGGTCAAAGCGATGTAGTCCAGTGGCCTACGAACCTAATTGATTTGGACTCTATACGTCGGCCGAAGAAACGTGGTATTACTACACTCGGCTTCCGAGTGTGGGCAGTGCGCCGACTCTTGTGATTCTGTTTGCTCCGGGAAGAATAATTCGTCATTACGTTCGGGAAGTCCCCTCTTCGGCAGAACCATTAAACTTATTTCACTCAGAGAGTCTTATGTTCGGGAGACCCTCTCTTCGGAAACCGCTTCATTCGGCAGTCAGTACATTCGTCTACGGTCATTCAACGGTCAACAGTGTCAGAACAAAAGTGACTGCTCTGACATTGACTAGCGCGGCTCTGTCACCCACGTGGTGCGGTGGCTCGACAAATATCTCTGACACGTGACGTCAGCTGAACAACACGACACGTGGAGGCGGTCTAACTTGTTTGATACTCCAAGGTTGCCTATAAATAGAGGACTGCCCCCAACCAGATTCTCTCTCTGATACACTCTCTCCCTCTACATATTTTCTAAAAAGCTTTCTTCTCTTTTTCTCCTCCACCTACTGACTAGGTCGTCGGAGCTTCTTCCCGGAGGAACACCCCCCTCTGGCTTGCAGGTACTCAGGCGCTCTCTGCCCATCTTATCGACCCAAGACGAAGGAAGAAAAATGTTCAAGGTGGAATTAACCCCCCCACACAATGGACTTGAACCCGAATTAGTCGGTGCATGCTTGGGGTCGGAACTCAAAACCCACTTTTTCAAGTTATCATGAACTATTATATATGTAACATGGTCTAGGGCAGGGCCGGCTCTGGGCTAAGGCCCAAGAGGCCGGCGCCTTAAGCCCCCCAAAAATGTGTAGAAATTAGGGCTTCCTACTTTTTTGGGTACCCATTATATATGTCCAATCTTTTAGGTATAGCAACATTAGAGGCCCATTTTAATACCCAAACCTCCTATTTTTCACTTAAGAGACACATGCCCAAAAGTTGGGCCCAACCTGACTTGCTCAATCAGAGGAAACAAAAAAGGAAAAAGAAAATGCAGATCACGGGTGGCTATCTTCATGTAGAGCCCCTTGAAAAATGATCTCATGTGGTGGGTTTCTCGATAAGTTTTATGCATATTTTATCCTTGCAGCTCTAATCTCCATGAACACACAATAAAATGGAAGGAGATGAATTAGAGATCAAATGAGAGAAAACAGGATCAGAAATTAGTATTTGCATGGGTTTTTTCCTTTGTCGAATACATGCATTTGGCTTTGAAAAAACCATTTATCTACTTATTATTTTATTTTCGTAAATTTTATTAAGGGCCTCATTATCTACGTTCGTCTTAGGCCCCCAAAATCTTAGAGCCGGCCGCATATGATTGTCTTGAGGTTTATGTGCCAACCTTGTTGGGATATTTGCTTTCAGGTTGTGGTGCCGTTATATTCTTGTTCCCTTTAATCTTTGTAATACTTTTTAAAAGATTAATAAAATTTCTTTGCCGTTCGAATATATATATACACACACACACACTCAGGATCCTATGAGGGATCCCTTATGGCCTTACTGTAAGGGACTCCCCTTTCCCGATCGAATTGCGACGATCCGAGCTGCTCAATGTGTTCAGAACATGATTTTAAGGGTACATGCGAGAAATCGCCCAAAAAAATGACCGGAAATGGCTTGATCCGAACAGTTTTGCATAAAATGTATTTATAGTGTTTTTATAAAAAACTGCTCGGATCAAGCCCTTCCTGGTCATTTTTTTGGGTGATTTCTCGCAGGTACCCTTAAAATCACGTTCTGAACACATTAAACGGGTCGGATCGTTGCAATTCGATCGGGAAAGGGAAGTCCCTTACGGTAAGGCCGTAAGGAATCCCTCATAGGATCCTGACTATATATATAAAGTCCCCTTCTAATAAGAACCACCTCATTTTAATAAAATGAGGACCTCCCTTTCCCGATCGAATTTTGATGATCCGAGTCACTCAATGTGTTCAGAACGTGATTTTAAGGGTACTCGCGTGAAATTAGCAAAAAAAAAAGACCGGGAAGGGCTTCATTCGAGCAGTTTTTGTTTATTTTTTATCTAACGGTTCAAATAAAAACTAATCAAATCAAGCCCTTCCCGGTCATTTTTTTTGCCGATTTCACGCGTGTACCGTTAAAATCACGTTCTGAACACATTGAGCGGCTCGGATCATCAAAATTCAATCGGGAAAGGGGAGAAATGGGAGTGGTCCGCATTTTAGATCCTCATTTTAGGTCATTACCTGAAGATTTCTGTATATATATATATATGTATGTATGTATGTATGTATGTAACATGCTCAATTGACTAGTAGAGGTGGTAAGTAGAATTACTCTCTTATCCTTCCGTGTTAAAAAAAGTTATCATGACCTATTAATATATATGTAACATTCTATGCCAACAGGCGGCACGCGGCCATTTAATAACGGCAGCCACCCTAACGGCAACCATGGCTTATCAATCTATTATGAGTCCACCTGGTGGTTTTTGGCAAGATACAAAACCCGATTCGCTCGCCAAGTCTCCTTCCTCGGGAAATTCAGATCTTCCTTCGGATGGGCCGCACAAAGCGGGAATGGCCATTTTGGACACATATGGGTATGGCGATTATGAAGTTTACTTGTCTCTTAACACCACAATGTTAGTAGCATCGTTGAGCACTATTCTGCTGGTCATGACTGGATTCCCAATGAATAACAAGTTCTTGACATGGTTGTTGGTATACACTGTGTATGTCCAAATTTTATGCATGGCTGCAGCTTATGTGGTAGCATTTGGATTAGTAACCGAAGGACAAATTCACTCGTTGAGCACTATTCTGCATGGTTGGATGGGTGTATGCGCATTTTTTATGGGGCTTCACTTATTCCACTTCTTTGTATGGCTGGTGAAGAAGTTGGTAAAACTCGTTCAAGTATGTTATAGTTGTTGCAAACGGCCTCCAAGCGCTACCCCCCAAAACAGCACTAGCGAGGATAACCAAGCTGACAGCCATAAATGCATGGGAAGCTTCTGCTAGCTAGTCTTGGTTGTACTTTGGGATTCTATTGCAAGCCGAGGATTTGTGCTTGTGGGCTGGGATGATTGCTGCAGACTAGCGGATCTGGTGTGGTTGCCAATCTTTAATAAAGAGTACTGTAGCATGCGTGTGCGCGAGACCCTTTATTATGTGACTGTGTGTAGTATTTGTGAATTCATATGTGTGCACTGGCTTGTGGTGTGTAGTAGTATGAAAGAATCTAGATCCATCTTCTTTGTGTATTTGTCTGAATGGTTGTGGGTACCATGTATTTGTTTTATGGTTGTTAATGAGTATTCGATTTGTTGCGTGTTATTGGAAATGGTCAATGTGTTTTAGTTCTTATATTGTTATTAAATTATGATATATATACTTATTTACGGAGCAACCGTAAACAAGTGTAAAGAAACAACTGTAAAGAAGTTATTTTCTTAAATTATAGTTACTTCTATATAAATACAGTCGCAAGATTACTTTAGAGTAACTAATATATTAGGCTTCATGGGACAAATCTATGTAGCAAGAATATTTTCAACAAACGCTACTCTAATAATGGAATTTTTTTGAAAAATGAGGTAGCGATTGCTCTTACATAGTCACTCCTCATCAATCCCTAGCTAATTTATTCCAAACAGATAAAGAAACCTTCTTATAATATGTTCATTAGTCTGTGCTCAGACCGCTTTGTGAGGCCCAATTCGGGGTCTCACAAAAATTATCCAAACCTTTCTGTAATTTTAAAATACTTTATTGAGTGGCCTCGTAAAGAAACTAGTCAGAGGGCCGGGAGATGATTCTGCACTTGTGTGTCAAATATAACAAGTTAGAGGCTTTAAAAACGTTGGTGCAATAGCTACAAAGCAATGAAAATGAGTTTCTACTCAACTACGGAGACGATGATGGCAACACCATTTTGCGTCTTGCTGCATTGTGTACTCATGTAGTTTGCCCACTTAGTCACTTTGTCCATTTGTGGGTTATTCTCGAGTCTACCTAAATGACAGAACAGTTCATATGTTAAATCTATTAAGGGCAACGTCAAACCCCACTCCCCCAATTTCTAGCCTGTCAGTTTTGGACCTTTTGGTTTATCCAAAGGATACCATGTTGGCTCTGTTTTTTTTTTTTTTCAGAATTAAAAACATATTTTTTTCTGGTGGGCAAAAGTCGTGCCTCGCCTCGCACTTAGACCCCAACAGACCTTTGTGTCTCACTTTGCCTCTCGCCCTAAATATTTGTGTTTGGTGTGGTGGTAACCAAATGAAAACCAAAAGTCTTGAGAAACTTAACTTTTGGTCTAGCGTTCGATTTCTACTTGCGTGCTATTGATTCTTGTGTTGAACCTCTGATGGTGAACGTTGAGCCGGATAGGGAGTTATAAAAAGGGTGACCTGGGAGGGAACAATATCTAATCAAAAACTTTTCTCAAGCTTCTATTGCTTTTTAATCTTGCTCTTAATTTTGTGGGATCTTTTTCCAACACTAATGGCGCTTTGGATATGCAGACCATAGAATATCTGTTAGGAATAAAGAGTGTCAAAGATCGCCACACCAATCTCAACCAGAACGGTTCTACAACTTTGGATGTTGTGGATCACTGTCCCTAACTAAAAACCATGGAAAACTGAGAATTTTTTTACAAGCTGGTGTTTGTTAGATCAAATTGCGATGAGCAGTGTTTGTTAGATCCAATTGCGATGGACCGAATCTAAACCCGAGTCACCTCCCAATAAGTGGTTTTGGAACTAAAAATATATCAAGGTCGACCCTGTCTGGCTCCAAGAGGTATTTTTTCTGATGAGTTACAGATACACTCATGCGCAGGCAAAGCTACACACTCTTTCAATCAAATTATTAACTAAGTACTGTTTCAAGGAAACTTCAAAGTTAGCAAAGTGGAATCACCATCCTGTTGTGCCTCTCGTATGGCCCCCATCCCGAGCCCAAAAAGTGATTCGAATCGTTTCATTTTCTCTGGCTCGTTGAGTCTGTCACGTACATAAAAAAAATCACACTGTGAAACATTGATATAAGCATGACCGGAATTCTATATGTCACTTAAAATTAACGATTAGTATGATTTCTGAGAATTAATTAACTTTATGATAAAATTGTTGAAATCATGTGACTACCAATTTTCAACACAACTAGGGGCTCTTGCGAAACCTTTGGTCTGATTATTGAACTTCCAATCGTGTACTATCAATTTCTTTGTTGGTTCAATTCTATACAGGGTTTAGCTTCTAGTTTCAATTGGTTTTAATTGGACCCTCCATTAGTGGACAATGGAATCGAACTTTTTGTCGAGTTTTTAATAAATTGTGTTGCCTATCAAAAAAAAAAAAAAAGCAATCGAACCCGAATTAGTTTGTTAATCAATCAACTTATTATCAAATATTTGGAGAGTTCCATCCAAAAAAATTGGAGTAAATAAAAAAAACAAGGACAAATTTATGTGATCCGGAACACTTATTTCTCTTTTTGATACATTTTAGGGTTAACTTTTCGGACTACTTAGCATTAATTCTTATTACCTAGCATTAATGCTTATAACTTTCAAAGACTCTTAGTCGAATCAAAGTTCTATCTGAAACATATAGAGGATAATAATTACCAAAAAAAACAAAAAACAAAAACAAAATGAGGATAATAACGTAGGTAAGGTTAGTTAGAGATAAGAATAAATTCCAAATATTTAGTAGAAAATTATGGAGTCCAAGTCCCCCAAAGTCAACGTCTAGACCTAGGAGAAAATTATGGAGACCAAGTCTCTCAAAGTCAACGTCTAGACCCATGTTCACTAAAATAGTTTATTTGTGTGTTTGTAACCGGATGTTCGGGTCATGCAGTTTGCGCGCATCTCGCCTTATTCTCAAACCCTGAAGTTAATGACCGAACAAAACCTCTAGTGGCCTCAAGATTTGGAATGTTTGGCCTCTAGGATGGAATTTAAACATGCAACCTCATGGACTTTCTTTTGATAAAAAATATAGTACTCCATATATGACAATCTTTTGGTACTATTTTTACAATTTATGTTGGCAAAATTAATATCATTTTCTATATGTAACAAACTTTCTTTTGACCCGCCCAACCCTGAAATTATGCGTCCGTTCCTGGTAGAGGTTGAATCGGCGTCTATCTTCTAGGAGTTATCTGGTTATTGGTTAGAACCACTACCCATAGACACCATGTGAGAAGCCTTGGCGAACTGAACTTGCGTCTGCCTCTCTCTCACATAAAGAACAAAACTCATAGAATGAAGATCTGGTGGTCTTGGTGAATCAACCTCTCTCGCTTAGGGAGTTTATGATTCGGGATAGCCTCAACCTAAGGCAATTCCTTGACTAGCTAGGAATCTTTGTTGATGTGGTGTAATTTATATTTTATGCTCGCATTTCTGTTGCACAAACTCTTATTCTCTTAGTTTTATATCATTCCGAAGTACCAAAAAAAGAAAGAAAGAACAAAACTTGGAACTTTGGTGTATGGAATAAGGAGTTGGTATCTTGATCCAGAAAACGTGAATACATACTTATACAGATCAAGGTGGCTCTTGAGTTTTATAAAGGAATCGAATCAATACAAGAAACTCTCACAATGAATTCTATGTATTGAATTCTGCCATAACGAACAAGTGTTTGTGCTCCTCACACCGGAGCGTGTGTTGTAGACTTATTGTTGAACACATTTGTGCCCCAGTTACTACACTTTTTCTTCTTTTTTCTCAATTTTCAACGTTGAGTTACGAGAGTTAAAACTAAAATTACAAATGATTAGGTTTTTGTGCAATATATTTCTCTTATGACTTCGTGGACCAAATTAAAAATTTTGGGAAAAATACCAGACATTCTCGTCATATAGAATGACTTTTTATTTTGTTTAATCTTGTTAAAAGTTTTATTTCAAAGAGTATGAATTCTATGGTAATTAGATTTTTTTTGATCGGCAAAAGAAATTTTTATTAATCTCCGAACAAAAGAGTTACACAGATGAAAAGGAAACGGGGGAAACGGCATCACAACCAAAAACCTACATCCCAATAATGTTGGCACCGAGGCTAAGGACATTCATATGCCACCTGCTACCGAAGAGGGAAAAGAGCAGGTGAGTAGCCAACCCGAGAGGAACCAGAAAAATACAATTACAACAAAGATGTCCACAGCAGAAGCAAAACTAGAGTGATGCATTGTTGCCCCTGGCTTCAAATCTAATGAGGCGTAGCAGATTGAGAAGCTTGTGTGTCATCACAGCAAAACAGATTCCTCCAAAACTAGATTGCAACTTCACTTTGTTAAGATCCAATCATCTTTTTCATGTGAACAAAGTATGGCAGATGGAACTTGAACAGAACTTCTTAGTTGAGCCATTTCTGAGACTTGTATCCTTCCTGGGCTTTCCTGTTAGAGCTTCAAAATCCACCTTTCTGAGCCGCAGAGAGACCAATTATACACCACAGCAACTTTAATGAATATCTCGATCACAGTAGAGAGAGGATAGTATCAAAGAAACAAGAGTCCCAATCTTCTACTATCAACCCCAAATTTGACATTCCGAAAGAAACAAGATCCAATCTATTGAACGAGTAACTTTGAGTATTATTCTTGCAGATGTTTGTATATTTGGTGTTTAGTGGATTAAAAATTGGGCTCAAAGAGTAGCTAGAATTGAAAAAAGCGTAAAAATATAAATCGAGTTAAACAACATGTAAACAAGACTCAAATTTTTATCCATTTTTAGTCGATTATTCTTAGTTTTTGGTCTTAATTTTTAGTGAATGTAAGAAAAAAACTGGAAAAAGGACTTTCAAGGGACCCACCTGTGATGGCATCGGGAATTTTCATGCATGAAAGTGAACCTGACGGGCAAAACATAGAGAAAAATAAGTGAACGAGATAAAAAGTAATTAGGCTATCAAAAAAAGATTAAAAGTAATGACAAAGAATTCCATGTAAAAAAAAAAAAAAAAAAGACTAAGACTTTACACGTGAAAGAAAGGAATAAATAAATAAATCATGATTGAGACTTTGTGACAAATACTTTGTGCTAATCCAGAAGAAGGAAAAGCAGACGCGACCAATGAAACTGGTGAGTGCCTGATTGAATTGATTTGGTCATGTAGCTAGGAACAAGGTTCGAGTTTCTTCCTATATTTGGTTAGCGTTTTTCTATTTCAAGCTAATTTACTCAAAAAAAAAAAGAAAAGAGAAGAAGAATACATTCACATTGATTAATCAATTGATTATTTAAAACTAAACTTTTAATAACACAAAATTTCATGTAATTCGTAGTACTTTTAATAGGAAAAGAAATCAATTGATTAATGGGAATGTATTCTACAGTCACAAGTCTTGGTCATCGTTTTTCTTTATTTCTTTTCACTTATAAGTCTTATACATCTTCAACAGCAATAAAGCAAAAAAAAATCTTTGAAATCCTTTTGTAATGGTCTTTTAGATGGAATATTGCGTTAGTTTTATTTTGCATGAATGATCTACTTAACATTCTCAGCAAAATGAATGATTAATATGACGGATACGTTTTTTGTTTGATCGGTAATTATAGCTTCTCCTCCCGTTAAATTTAGGAAAATGATATTGGCACTCCAAAAATTGATGCAGGCACTCCAAAAAACAAAGAAAAGTGGCTTTGGAATTACATTGATTTTGGAGTGCCTGCATCAATTTTTGGAGTGCCAATATCATTTCCCTAAATTTAATGTCCAGCCTATATAGCTCCTATTTCCATCGCCTTACGAGCATTCTTAAAAATAATGGAGTTCCTATTCCGGATGTCATTAGATGATAAAGAAGAAAATGGGACATTCTTTTTTTTATGATTCAATTTTTCGGCTTTAACCACAATCTCTGCAAGAAACTTCTTTTTGGAATCAAGTTGAACAAAATGTAAAAACGCCTCAACTTGGAAAAAGTTCCCCTTTTTTTTTATTACCGTTTCTTTCACACAAAATATTGATTTGTGGTAGTACAACTCCACATATTCGTTAAGAAACGTTGTCCTCGACACACAAGACCTGTATATATTTATATTTCATATCATCTTCATGCGATTCAAGGTGATTGAGCTTCTTTTTAATTTGGTGGAAGTAGTGGCAGCGAAGCCAGGATTCGGACGCAGGAGTGGCACCATTAAATGTTTCATATTGTGCAGAAAAATATGGAGAAAAAGATTAAATGTAAAGTCATATAATTAGGTTTTCATGGGTTTTTTTTTTTCCAAAGAAATAATGGTTTGGTTCAACTCTTTTAAGGTATGCAAATACAAGACATTACGATAGTGATTTTTCTTTATCCGAACCTACCATTATCTAAAGATTCAGGACAAACCCGAATCTTTATCCGAACCTACCATTACCTACCATTATCTAAAGATTCGGCTTAGTGTTACTGGGCCAAGTACTCGTGGTCTAAGGATAACCTCTCTAATGACTACGTTACTGAGCTAGAAATTATTCAAACAGAAAATCCTACTATATAATATCGTTCCTAAAATTGTTCAAGAAAATATATACAATAGAAATTTCTGATAAAATAATAAGTACTCTAAATGATATTGTTAAGATATAAAGTCCCACATTACTTGGGAGTGGGATGGGTGATCACTTAATAACATTTAGGACCTCTCCACTCATTGCCAATTGGTTTTGAGATGGACATAAAGTTTCTACATGGTATCAGAGCGAAGCCCGTTCCACCCCACATTTTAATAAAAATTACAATCTACACCCCGCGATGACAGACCAGCAAAAAAGTGGCCACACGTGACAGACCTCAAAAGCGGCTGCACGTGAGGGGGATGTTAAGATATAAAGTCCCACATTGCTTGGGAGTGGGATGGGTGATCACTTAATAACATTTGGGATCTCTCCACTCATTGCCAATTGGTTTTGAGATGGATATAAAGTTTCTACATATATCGATCGACCAAAAGAATCATATAATAACATGTTTACAAGCACGGGTTTAGAAAAGCCTGCGGGGTGATTGAGGCATGCGAAATCACGCTCTCCTTAGGATTGATATATCCCCTCCTACACTGATTTGAACGGTAGTACTCCAAAATACAACGATCTTCGAGCTTTCTTCTTTTTAGCAAAGTAAAATCATGAACCAACTTGTGCTTTCCAGACACTCAAATAGTTGATGAAAATCAATCCTCAATTATAATGTAATGAAAAAAGAAAACAATAGCAGCATTTGTGCAATATATATTTTTACATATTGAAGGGAGCGGAAATTATGGTCAAGCGTATAACTTTCAAAGATAGTGGAATCAAAGATGTATCTGGTACTAGTATTTTTCTTGTTTAGCCGCATAGGTATATGAAACATATGGATAATAATAACGTAGGTAAGGTTAGAGCATCTGCATCGGTGTTTGCCATTTCCCTATTGCTATTTCTATTTTTGGCTAATGAATAGTGTTATGTTGTCAAAAAAAAAATGACAAGGGTGCTACAGTGCGACACCCATGTATGCTATTTTGTCATTCTCATTTTTCTCCCTCTCAATATAAAAAATGGCAACGTTGCCATAAATTTTCTCAAATTTGGCATATAAAATGGCAATTTGTCATAGAAACATTTGAGTTTGTAGGTGTGGGGTGGCAGTTGCCATTTCTTTTGGCATTTTTTTAGAATTGACAACAAATCGTGCCAATTAAATTTAACAACCAGTGTGGATGCGCCAGTAAGTAATTTGTTTTTCAGAATACAGAAAACCTCTATATATGTTTATTTAGCTTGTTTTGCTCTAAAGAAATCAATAATTCACAGCCACTGATGAAGTATTTCCCGAAAAGTCAAGGTTCTTCTTTCATTTACCAGTTAGGAGCCTTGTAAGACAAAAGTCTCATGAACGGTTTTGAGTGAGAGAAAGAAGGGAGAGGAATCTTCTTTTTTGATTCTGAATCTCCCACTCCAATCATAGCCTTTATTTTTATTCTTATCAGGTTGGAAAGTATATGCTTCAATTTTAGCCACTCAAATTCGAATTCTCATTTGTGCGAGAACAAAGTGTAGCCCAAAATGATGAGATACTCCATTTACCAGGATGAGGTCCCGAGTTCGGTCCTCACTTAGGGTCTCATTGCCTACATTTGTAGATTAGGCAAGTATCCGTTTCTTGCACGTAAACAAAAAAAATTCCCTAAATGCATCGTTTTTTTTTCTTTCTAATTTACATCATCACCCTTGTAAACAATAACTCTATCACTCCGTAATTTACCCCCTATAATTGATTTGTTCATCATTCTATTGAACAATTAAATGGTCCAGAATTTTGTTACACAATTTTTTTTTTTTTAAACTTTCATTAGATTAGTTTTAGAACTTTGGAATTCTCGTGATGTGACATGTGTAACACCAAACAAGCTCCCTAGCTATATGATGAAAACTAATGGTTGTTGAATATATATCCATAAAATTAACTTGATGTCCTGGAATGTTAGAGGGTTAAACCAAAAAAGAAAAAAGAGGAAGAATAAAGAAGACTCTTAAAGAAAGAAAGGTGGACATGGTCTTTTTTCAAGAAACAAAACAAAGATTTGTCTCAAAGGAGCTCATCAACTCAATCTGGTGGAATGACAACTGTGAGTTTTTGGAAGCTGTCGCAATATATTGAAGCTGCAGGTGGGCTTCTTTGCATTTGGAATCCAAAAGTTTTCTGTTTGGAAGAAACCGTGGGGTCCAGAAACTTCATAATTTTGAAAGGGTTGAAGAACAGCTACATTCCTTGGACTTGAAAGCTGAAAATTGGGTTGCGAAGCATTCTCCAAGCCTCATAATCTGAGGTGGCTTTGCTTCTTGGGGTGGGGCCTTGGTGGGGTGTGTTTTGGTTTTTGGGTGGGTGGGGTGTCTTGTCCTGAGTGGGGGTGGGGGTGTTTTCCTGTAATTTTGGTGCTGTTTCGTTGGGTCCTTTTGGGGGTGGCCCTGTTGCTGCTGTGTTTTGTGGTGTCTTTGAGTCCTTGTGTCTTGGTGTTCTATTTTGTTTCTCTGTGTTTTTTGTCTGGGGTGGTGGTGCCTTTGTTTGGTGTTCAGTTCTTTTTTGTCTCTTGTTTTTTGGTCCGGGGTGGTTGTCTTTGTCTTCTGCCTGGGCTTGGGGACTGTCTTTTTCTCATATCAATGCTTGGATGCCACCTAATCCTTGTGTAGCAATTTTGGTGCATTTTGGTGTGCTACTTTTTTATGGATTGAACTATTGAAGTAGCAATTTCTACTATTAGACTGCAGTTTACTGCTGCTGCTTCTTTTTGCTGCTTTGGTTTGGTGTCTCTTGCCAATTGGATGTGATGCTGTCCTAAAGGATGTTCTGGACTCAATTCTTAGACGCTACCTAATCCTTGTGTAGCTATCTGGTGCATTTTGGAGTGCTACTTTATGTTGAGTAGCAATTTTTAGACTGCAGATTACTGCTATTGCTGTTTCTTTGCTACTTTGGTTTGCTGTCTCTTATCATTTGGGTTGCTCATTGCTGCATAAACTGGTGATCAATTAATTTACCGAATGGGATGGAATATGCTGCAATTTACCACTGATACCAAATTGGGCAGACATGAAGTGGGTATAAACATGAAGTAGGTTAGGATCAAAAGAAAACAATAGAGAAAACACAAGACACAGGAATATATTATTGAGAACACACTAACTTGGTTTTTACAATGGAAGAGTCCTCCTTTTATAGGCATAAGGAGGAAAACGTTTACATCATTGCTTACATCATACACCAATACCTAGCACACTACTTTTGGCAAGCACTACTTTCAACACATCACTACTTTTGTCACGCACTATTTTCATATTACTTTCTACATCACACTTATTACATACATGCTACTTTCAATACATTAATAATTTTCTCCCGTGGAAGTTGTTGCAAACCAAATGATTATCAACTTACAAAGGTTTAAACCTGCTAATTTTTCAAGTGCAAGGTACTCGGAGGATGATTGTGCTATTTTCAGGACAAGACTTCTAATTTGGGCGTGCTATTATGTGTATCTTGTAATTTGGGCGTCATTCGGATTGATTTTTTGTCAATCCTTGAAGCTTGAATAACATTTGATTGTCGTGGTGTAGGATGCCAACTTAGTTGGGATACTACTCTCACGTAGTGATGCTATCTTATCTTGCTCTCATATTATTGAATGGTGCTACTGGTACAGACAAAAAATCTGTACCAGTGGGTACAAACCCTTTTTTGGGCTCATTTTGGATTTTAAAAAAATGATCGTAATCGCTAATTTTATTTAAAATATTTTTCTTATGGTCCCTACAAAAAATAAGCTCAATCCAATATCAGTTAAGACACCTACAAAACGTCCAACTTTGTCCAACTAGAATTCTAAAGCAAAGTTTGGATGTTTCGTAAATGGTCTTACCGATACCGGATTGAGCTTATTTTTTGTAGGGACCATAAGCATAGTATTTTAAACAAAATGAGTGACTCCGATCATTTTTTTGAGACCCAAAATGAGCCCAAAAAAAGATTTGTACCCATTGGTACATATTTTTTGTCTGTACCATTAGACTTTCTGCATATTATTGTATTTCTTTCTTTATTAATATAATATCCCTTTTTCGCCCTAAAAAAAAAAAAAAAACTTGACACAAAGTAAATGGGTCATGCTGCAAACTGAAATAATTTCTAAAGGGTAAAATCGGAATTATAAATGAAAGTAGTTGGAAAGGTTTATCCATTAATGACTTAACGAGTATATAATCCTCAGGATAACTAACATTAATTATAGCCAAACTAGGCCCGAGGGGCACCATTTAGCATTTGCCATAAAAATAAAATCGACTTTATTATATTTTTTATCATTCGATAGATATCTAGCATATTCCTAAGGGAATGTGGAAGGGTACTGCTAAGCGGCAAGTGGGTGGAACAAGTTCAAAGAACATCAATCACTACGTCAAGCACCCGCGTTCGTGGCGAGAATCAAAGTCTCACCTTTCACGTAGAAAAAGCGAGGAAATGGTGTTGAATAGGTAAAACAGATGGGCACTGCACTCTCATGTCATGCTGAATCCCACCCCCATCTCGTTAGTTGAATGATGTATATATGTAACCTCCACTTATCAAAACACAAAATCAACCACTTGTTTGAGTGGCTCCCCCAAAAGAAAGAATTTTTTTTGATCTTTTCATTTTTGTTACTAGTATTATGTGAGAAATGATTTTGGCATTCCATTTTTTAATAAACGCATTTCAATACTTGTTTTTTAGCGTGAATAATACCCATAGCACAACTTTCATAGAACAAGTAAAAGACAAATTTTAGAGTGTGATTATTAAAAAAAAAATGAAGTATCTGTGTTTGCTTTACTTCTTAAAAAAAAAAATTCGAAAAATTCCCCCTACTTCCAATCATTTCTCTTTTTATTTCTCTCCACTAATTACCCTTACTACTTTTTCAAAAAAAAATTCAAAATGCAATCCAAACACAGCATAAGTCATTTTCCTTTTTCAATCAATGCTAATGACACATTTCGGGAGCTGTATAATACACGAAACCCCATAAGATACATGTACACAAAAACAACGACATTGAACACATAAAAAATGCTACAGCCACACCCAAACATGCACTTATTTACACACATACCCACACAAACAAGTGTGTTGTAGACTTGTTGAACACATTTGTGTCCCAATCACTATATTTTTTTTCCCTCAATTTTCAATGTTGAGTTGCGATAGTTTAAACTAAATTTACAATTGATTAGTTTTTTTTTTTTTTTTTGCAACATTTCTCTTATGTCAAATAATTTTTTTTTTACTTCAAATTTTGTGCGGACCAAATAAAATGTTTTGGAAAAAATACCAGACATTCTCATCATATAGAATGACTTTTTGTTTAATCTTGTTAAAAAAATTTATTTCAAAGAATATGAATACTATGGTAATTATTAGATTTATATAGAGTAACTTTGAGTATCATTCTTACAGATGTTTGTACACTTGGTGTTTAGTGGATTTTTTTAAATTTTATTGTCAAAATAGTTAGGATTAAAAAATTGGGCTCGACAAGTGGCTAGAATTGAAAAAAAGCGTAAAAACACAAGTCGCGCGAGTTGAACAAACTGCAAACAGCTAGGACTCAATTTTTAAATCCATTTTTAGTCAATTATTCTTATTTTTTTTGTCTTAATTAATTTTGAGTATACAAAACTGGGAAAAAAAAGGGGACAAATAATTGGTTCAAGGGATGCAGACCCACTCCACCTGTAATCGCATATATCTGGAATTTTCATGCATGAACGAAAATAAGTGAACGAGATTAAAAGTAACAATAATAGTTCTAAAAGTAATGACCAAGACTTCCAAGTAAAACAAAATATCGACCAAGACCTCTTTTTTTTTTTGGGCTAAGCTGAAAGAATTTATTGATCTTTATAAAGGATTACAAAAATTAAAAGGATTAAGGGTATACCGGCAAAAAGCCACCCAAAACCTAAAGGAAGGCAAGACGTCTTGCCTTCCTTTAGGTCGGCTTCAACCCCAATCTTTGGAAGAAGCTTCTTTTTGGAATCTCTACCGGCAAAAATGGAGTATCAAATTCATTTTCCTTCTTCTATCAATTCTAATGACACATTTCGAGAGCTGTATAATGCACGACATCCCATAAGATGCATGTACACAAAAGCGATGACATTGAACACATCAAAAATGCTATAGCCACACCCAAACACACACTTATTTACACACCTATATAAACAAGTGTGTTGTAGACTTGTTGAACAGATTTGTGCCCCAATCACTAAACTTTTTCTTCTTTATTTTTTTCCCCTCAATTTTCAATGTTGAGTTACGAGAGTTTAAACTAAATTTACAATTGAATAATATTTTTTTTTGCAATATTTCTCCTATGACAATTTTTTTTTTTGTTTTGCTTCAAATTTTTTGTGGACCAAATAAAATATTTTGGGAAAAATACCAGACATTTTTTTTTGCTAAGAATTTTTTTTTATTAATCTTTATAAATGATTACAAAGATTAAACAGAATAAGGACATATCGACATAAGCCACCCAAGACCACCAAAAAAAAGACGGCAAGACACCAACCAAAAACAGCAAAAACCTGAGAAAACCTAACTACAAACACCCAAAAATCTAAACGAAAACTCCAAACCAAACTTTAAGATCCAAACCGTACTTCAAAACCCAAAGCTCCACAAAAAGCAAAAACAAACCGAAGTGAGAAACCGAAGCAAATCCGAAAGACCAACACCAAAACCTAACAACATGCACAATAAGCCTTGGAAACCAAACATGGGAAGCTAAAACTCCAAAGAGATAGAAGCATTGTTCTCCCAATTAATTAGAAAATTCCCCCTCTTCTAACTCCGCGTACTTTTTCAAAGCATTCTCCCTATTTGTAATTTCCTCCTCTTCCATTTCAACCAATTTCTTCAAATTAAAGTTTCTCCCTCCTACGAGTTTAACTCCCAATCGAGCTCCAAAATCCAAAGTCTTACTAGCATTCCTATCATATAGAATGACTTTTTGTTTAATTTTGTTAAAAGTATTACTATTTCAAATAATATGAATACTATGGTAATTAGATTTATAGAGTAACTTCGAGTATTATTCGTACAGATGTTTGTATATTTGGTGTTTAGTGGATTTTTTTTAGTTTGTCGTCAAAATATATAGTTAGGATTAAAAATTGGGCTCGGCAAGTAGCTAGAATTTTATTTTATTTTTTTGATTGGCAACAAAATTTATTATAACTCAGACAAAGGGTACATCGAGGGTTTAGGAAGCCAAATACAAGCCTCAATAAGAAAATGAGGACATATAATATGGCTGAAAACAAAAGAAAAAAGAAAGATTACATCCAACACTAAATTGAAAATAATACTCCAAAGAGTAAATGCATCTTGAGATTGAAAGAGCAGGCCGCAAAGCAGATGAGATCGATGAAATCCAACATGGCGGCAAAACTTCTGTCTTCCTATCATAGGTAGATCTATTATGACAACTTGATCAATTACTTCCATGGTGACTCATCTTTCTTTCCATTCTAGTGCACCCCACTCTTTCACCAATGGCCTTGATTTCATTGAAGTCCCCACCAATGCACCATGATATGATCAGAGAAGATTCAGTTGGTTGAGCTGCCCCTTTGGAGTGGAGCAAATCTATTCTTTTGAAGTAGAGCATACTCTTTGGCTTCTATTTCAATCATCTTCTTTACTGCCAAAACATCTGTTTCCTCATAGTCTATTCCCAGAGTTGCCCCTGCTTCTTCTGAAGTTGAACAAAACTGCAACCAAGACTCAAATTTTTTTTCATCCATTTTTAGTCAATTATTCTCAGTTTTTTGTCTTAATATATTTTTAGTTTTCCGATACCTCTCTCAAGACAAATACTACCTGATTTCTAAAAAATTCGACGTGAATGTAAGAAAAAACTGGAAAAAGGACAAAGACAAATACAATTATTGGTTCAAGGCAGACCACCTAAAATTGCATCGGGAATTTTCATATGCATTAAAATGAGCCTGACGGGCAAAACATAGACAAATAAGTGAACGTACGAGATTAAAAGTAATAACAAAGACTTCCATGTAAAACAAAAAAAATTGACCAAGACTTACATGTTAAAGAAAGGAAAAAATAAATAAATCATGACCAAGACTTTGTGACAAATACGTTGTGCTAATCCAGAAGAAGGAAAAGCAGACGCAACCAATGAAACTAGCGAGTGTCCGATTGAATTGATCTGGTCATGTAGGTACAAGGTTCAAGTCTCCCCCCATATTCGGTTAACGTTTTTGTATTTCAAGGTGATTTACTCAAAAAAAAAAAAATTACATTCACATTGATTAATCAATTGATTATTTAAAACTCAACTTTTAATAACACAAAATTTCATGTAATTCATACTAGTACTTTTAATAGGAGAAGAAATCAATTGATTAATCAATGGGAATGTATTCTACAGTCACAAAATCTTGGTCATCGTTTTTCTTTCTTTCTTTTCACTTATAAGTCTTATATACATCTTTAACAGCAAAAAAGCAAAATAAATCTTTGAAATCATTTTGTAATGGTCTTTTAGTTGGAATATTGCGTCAGCTTTATTTTGCATGAATGATCTTTGATTTTTTTTCATGAATGATCTTTATTTTGCATGAATGATCTTTAACAGCAAAATAAATCTTTGATTTTTTTTTTCTTCAGTTTGTTGTCAAAATATTTAGGATTAAGAATTCAACTCGATGAGATCGAAGAACTGAAAAAGTAAGAAAATATGAATCGAGTTGAACAAAATGTAAAAACCCCTCAATTTGGAAAAAGTTCCTCTTTTTTTTTTTTAACCATTTCTTTCATACAAAATATCGATTTGTGGCAGTACTACTCCACATATTCATTAAGAAACGTTGTCCTCGACAAACAACTGTATTTTTGTTTCATAGTATCATCTTTGTGCGATTCAAGGTGATCGAGCTTAATTGTTTTTAATTTGGTGGAAGCAGTTCTTTTTAATTTGGTGGAAGCAGTGGCGGCGAAGCTAGGATTCGGACGCGGGAGTGACACCATTAAATGGAAATCTAATTTCGTATTGTGTAGAAAAAATATGGAGAAAAAGATTAAATAAAGTCATATAATTAGGTTTTCGTGGGTTTTTTTTTCAAAGAGAAATAAAGGTTTGGTTCAACTCTATTAAGGTATGTAAATGCAAGATATTAAGATATTGATTTTTCTTTATCTGAACCTACCGTTCTCTAAATTGAATTTTTTTAAACAGTATTTGTACATAGTTTTAGTTTTTATTACATACCTGTCAATACCTAAAAGAACCACATTAGTCTATAAAAAAAATTATGTATCAGAATGGGTCATGAAAAAATTTATTGTCCAAATGAGTCATGTACCTTTCCAATTAGTGGAAAAATTACAAATCTTATGGGAACTTATGCAAAAAAAATGAGAGAGAGAGAGAGGAAAAACATATAGTGTGCCAAGGGATTCAAATTAACCACAGTGGAAATCACACTGCTACCCTACAAGGAGGGGCGCGCTTTACCGCTATACCAGAGCATGCACTTGTGTAGAATTCTTTCAAATGTGTTCTCTTTCAAGTTTTGAAAAGTTTTTTTTCAAAAAATACCCCATACTTCCAATCATTACTTTCCACTTATTACTCCTATCTCTAATTATTATTCTTATTTCTCTCTTTATCTCTCTCCACTCATTACCCCTACTTCCAATCATTACTCTCATAAAAAAATTCTCAAAAACTCATCTAAACACAACATTAACCTTTCTATGTGTAATATTTTTTTTCCGATATTTTGGAAACAGAAGTGGCACGTGCCACCTCCCCTTCTTAGCGCCGCCCCAGAGTGGAAGATTAGAGGAGAGGAACCTACTGGTCAAGGGAAAAAAAGGTTCTCAGAGGTGTGCATGATTGAGTTCACTCATTTGTTGCTTTTGTAACTTCATATATATATATTTTTAAAAGTAATGACAAAGAATTCCATGTAAAACAAAAAAATATTGACCAAGACATCATGATCGAGACTTTGTGACAAATACGTTGTGCTAATGTAGAAGAAGGAAAAGCAGACACAACCAATGAAATTGGCGAGTGCCTGATTAAATTGATTTGGTCATGTAGGAACAAGATTCAAATCTCCTCTCATATTCGGCTAGCGTTTTTCAATTTCAAGCTAATTTACAAGGAAAAATAAAACAATACATTCACATTGATTAATCAATTGATTATTTAAAACTAAACTTTTAATAACACAAAATTTCATGTACTGTAATTCATAGTACTTTTAATAGGAGAAGAAATCAATTGATTAATCAATGGGAATGTATTCTACAGTCACAAAGTCTTGGTCATCGTTTTTTAATCTTTCTTTTCACTTATAAGTCTTACCCACCACATTTCTTTTCACTTCACGGGAGGGAGAGAGAGGGGGGCAGAGTATATTTTAGAGAGAGAAGAGAATTTGCAAATCCACAGGCCACATGTGACCTCCTCCACCACATTATCTATGCACGTCCCGGCTTTTCGCAGGAAAAAATGCAACAAGGCACTGTTTGCCTCTTTTTTTTTTTGAAAATAAGTTGACACAAACATGTTTTCTGCTTTTACTTTTCTTTTAAAAAAATAAAAATTGATTTTAACAAATAGAAAACAGGAAATAGAAAAGTGGCAACGTTACCAAACATAGCCATAGTGTGCCAAGGGATTCAAACCACGACGGAAATCACACTGGTACCCTACAAGGAGGGGCTTTATTGCTATACCAGAACATGCATGCACTCAGTGGCGGACCTAGGAATTTGACATAGCGGGGGCACAAATTTTTTTGGGTAAATTTCTTTTATATCCCTTCGACTTTACACGAAAGTTCACTTTGGTCCTTCTAGTTCCAATTTGGACAATGTTAACCTTGCATTTTAAAATTTGTTTCAATGTCAATCCTCTGTTAGCTTCCGTTAATATTTTGGATGGAAATTGGTCATGTGCCCAGCATGTGACCAATTTTGAGGGGTAGATTTGCCCATTCATTCCTCTTTCTTCCAACCATTTCCCTCTGCTCCCCCATATCCCACAACAAAACTAGGGATGGCAATCGTACCCGCCCCGAACGGGGCGGGTTTTCCACCCTATTTTCGGGTATCGGGTCGGGGTCGGGGTAAAAATTTCCAAACCCGCCTGGGTTCGGGGCGAAGGTACCCCGCCCCGAGATACCCGCCCCGAAATTACCCGAACCCGCCCCGGCGTATATATATATATATATATATATATATATATATATATATATATATATACTTATATACATGTCCTTTCATTTTTTTTAGCATAATCCAAAAAACAATGTCTCTTTTCTGTCAAGTAGCCTAATTAAATTTAAAAAAGAAATAAAAATTGATATTTATTGGTGTTTAGTGGATTTTTTAAAAAGTTTTCTTCAAATATTTATAATAAATTCTACACATAAAGAAATGAAATGAGGTATCTAAAATATTGTTTGCAATTAAAAGTCTAGATAAAATCGCGATACCAAAAGACACAAAACTAATTTCAAAAGTTTTATTTTCTAGATAATTTTTATTCTTATTCAGCATTTTTTTTTTTACTTTTTTACTTATACTTTAATTTTTACGGGGCGGGGCGGGGCGGGGCGGGTAAACCCGTTCCCCGATCGGGGCGGGAACGGGGGTACCCAAAAAAACCCGGTCGGGGTCGGGGCGGGGCCGGGTAATGATTTTCGGGTCGGGGTATGCAAAAACCCGCCCCGCCCCGCCCCGTTGCCATTCCTAAACAAAACCCAGTCACCTCTCTCTCCTCCCCCACCCTCTCTCTAGACCTCCTCCTCTCCCTCAACCTCACCGACACCCTCTCTCTCCAAAGCAAAACCATTTTGACTCCATCTCCGCCCGCCTCGACCGTCACTTGAACAACACACATCTTACTCAAAATCGACATCTCACACGCCGCCCCCGTTTCCGCTTCCACACCTACGTCTTATTGTTTCCTTATGGTCCAAAACTCACAATTTGATTGCTCCTCTTTTGGTGAAAATGAAAATTGCTTCGTGGGATGAATTGAGCTAATCTGGGTATTAACAATTTTGATTAGCTTGACAATCGGCATACATGCACTAAGGCTGATTTCGGATACTCAAGTTTTGATGCGAAAAGAGGAAGCAGAAATACATCAACAAATCCAAAAGCCAACCTTAGCCTAATTGGAAAATGGATTAGTCCGTTGCTGCAGAATTAGGGGGAAAAAAGAGAGTTAATGTGTGCATGTACAATCAGTAACATATAGACAATAACGTAATGAAACTAGTGACTTATATTTCGAATAAAAAACCAACAGATCGAGTTCTTTTGGTTTCTTGAAAGCAATTGATTCTTTCCATTTGTTTGGTTTCTTTTTTCCTTGAAAGAATTTGATTTTTCTCAATTCGGCATGCGTATATATAGGTACAAATGCTACTACAAGTATGTGTAAACATGATGCTCTGTATTTTTTTTGGAACCACATTGCTTTGTTTTTTCTAGCTGTATCCGTTTTGAATCCAATTTGTGAAATTGTTAAATCAAATGGGCTGGTAAATCAGGTTGTGTCCGTTTTGAATTGTGAGGTTTTGGTGTGAGAATTTCCGCTGCTAAAACTGATTAATCAATTGATTATTTAAAACTAAACTTTTAATAACACAAAATTTCATGTACTGTAATTCATAGTACTTTTAATAGGAGAAGAAATCAATTGATTAATCAGTGGGAATGTATTCTACAGTCACAAGGTCATCGTTTTTCTTTCTTTCTTTTCACTTATAAGTCTTACCCACCACATTTCTTTTCACTTCACGGGAGGGAGAGAGAGGGGGGGCAGAGTATATTTTAGAGAGAGAAGAGAATTTGCAAATCCACAGGCCACATGTGACCTCCTCCACCACATTATCTATGCACGTCCCGGCTTTTCGCAGGAAAAAATGCAACAAGGCACTGTTTGTCTTTTTTTTTTTTTTTGAAAATAAGTTGACACAAACATGTTTTATGCTTTTACTTTTCTTTTAAAAAAATAAAAATTGATTTCAACAAATAGAAAACAGGAAATAGAAAAGTGGCAACGTTACCAAACATAGCCATAGTGTGCCAAGGGATTCAAACCACGACGGAAATCACACTGGTACCCTACAAGGAGGGGCTTTATTGCTATACCAGAACATGCATGCACTCAGTGGCGGACCTAGGAATTTGACATAGCGGGGGCACAAATTTTTTTTGTAACCGTAATATACGAGTTACAGTTAAGCACATTTACTCTAAAATAATTTTAGCATTCATGATAAATTAACAATTTTAAAGTATATATGTATTTTAATAATTAGCTACTTAGGCAAACTTGCGCACCTTGACTAAATGCATTAAAACAACATTATCACATGTTCATCATCTATTTTTCTATTACTAACTCTACTATTACAGTTTTGGGGACAAAAAGTATACAAATGCAATGTGGGGGTAAACTGGAACCCACGAATAGTATAAAAAATAAGGTACGCACTACTATTTTCTACTGCTTTTTGGAAAAAAAAAACACATTTTCTACTGCCTTTTGGGAAAAAGGCAAAAAAAACCTCATGACTGCCTTTTGGGGAAAAAAAAAACACACATTTTCTACTGTCTTTTGGGAAAAAGGCAAAAAAAAACCTACAAGAGAGCATGGGGGTAGTCTCGAACCCACCACCTCTTGTTTAGAAAAAGAGCACTTTACTACTACACCAACAGACAACTACAAAGCAATTGTGGATGACATCAGATCTTGGGCAAAAGCTAGGAAATGGTCTTTTATTTGGTGTAATAAGGAGATTAATAGAGTTGCTCACGGTTTGGCAGAATTTTGTGCTGATCGAAATTTTGTTTTCCAAGCAGGATGTTTACCGCCTGCTGTGGAAGTTTTGGTTTCCAAAGATGTAAATCGTTCATGAGTTTCTATAATATCGTGATCCCTTTCAAATAAAAAATAAAAAAAATAGACAACTAATTACATGCATTCAACATAAATAATATATATACAAAACTGTAAAAAAAAAAAAAAAAAAATTAAAAGGGCGTGTGGCCACGTGAACCCACGTGCCCTATGGTGAATCCGCCCCTGCATGCACTTATGTAGAATTCTTCAAGTGTTTATATTTAATCTTTCTATGTGTAATTTTTTTTTTTTTTGTTGTTGGTATTTTGGAAACGGAGGTGGCACGTTTCACCTCCTCCTTCTTAGATCCGCCCCTGGATGGAAGATCAGAGGAGATGAACCACTGGTCAAGAAAAAAAGTTCTCAGAGGTGTGCATAATTGAGTTCACTTATTTTTGGGACTGATATTTGTCCTATCTCCCCCTGTGGTGGTAGACAACTGGAATCTCCTTTACAGAAATGCTCGACCTTTTATCAATGTTTTATTTTTTATTTAGGTTAGTGATTTTGTCACACCTTTTTTTGTTATTGCCACACCCTGTAAGTGTATTTTTTGGTGCAAAAATACACTTGTAGGGTGCGGCAATAACAAAAAAGGGTATGACAATATCATTTCCCTTTATTTATCAATGTTTTGTTGTGGTTGGCTTCATTAATGCTAGGTACCCAAAAAAATACATTTACAGGATGTGGCAATAACAAAAAAGGGTATGACAATATCATTTCCGTTTATTTATCAATGTTTTATTGTGCTTGGCTTCATTAATGCTAGGTACCCAAAAAAAACTCACTCAAAAAGTACCCCAAAATGAAAAAATCAGGAGTACACCATCTTCGGGGATAAAGTACCAGCTTCTTGATTTCCCTTTTTGGGTACTTTCTGGATAAATTGTTTAGGTACCTAGTATTGCTCGGTTGGCTTTGCCTATATAAGAAGGTCTAGTATGCCGTTTTGATTTCATTGCAGTTTTTTCCTTTCTTATTACTTGTTTCGAGTGGTCAGTCAAATATTTCTAGTCTTTGCTTATTATTAAAGAAAAAAAAGTTAAATATTACTATTTCGATCGATATGAACGAGACAGAAGTGGTGGCGAAAAGGCTCTATGAGGCCTGTTTGAGTGGGAGTATTGAAACACTAAACGCACTACTTGAAAAAGATCCACTCATTCTCAACCGAGTTAGCTCGGCCGAGTGCTTCTCCAATGACACCCCCTTGCATGTAGCAGTATCGTGCGGTCATTTGGAATTCACGAAAGCCCTTCTGCGTCGGAAACCAAAATTTGCCGCCGAGTTGGACTCGCGACGGTGTACGCCCCTCCACTTGGCTTCCACCGAGGGCCACTTTGAGATTGTACACAAGTTGTTACAAGTGAACACCGATGTTTGCATCGCTCGTGATCAAGATGGTACTCATGTTATTTCTCTCCCTCTTTTCTAATAGCAGTTTATTTTTATTTCTTTTCTGTCTAACAAAACGAAGTCGTTGCTTTCCGCGTGAAGATTCTATGAGAGTCTGAGACAGTAAACTCCAAAAATCTAACCTGATACTTATAGAAACTTTCCTCAAAGTGTTTGTGACTTTGTGTCCACTCACTGGCGGCTCTGCAGCTTGGCCAATATAGATGGCAAAAACATGTCCCCACCCCGAACCCGCCCCTAGCCCGCCATGATTCGTCAATTTTTCAGATACCGGGATGGGTTCGGCGGAACTAAGAAAAACTCGATTGGGATCGGGTAGGGTTCAGGGTGACATTATACGGCCTTGTTATCCAACATAAAAAATTCAATGTTTTTACTCTATTATACTAAAAGAGTTGTATGTTTATCCATATCTTCTAGAGAGAATGACCGGCCGGTCCTAGATTTCAAGTCCACTGGGTCCTATGCGTTATATACTTATAAGTGTAATGCTGTGTAGATCCTTCCCAAATTTACTCTCCACGTGCGTTCATTTCTCTCTACTATTGTGCGCATTTAATGTTGTCTTGTCATTTTCTTCCTTCTCTCTCTTTCTCTCTCTCTCTCTCTCTCTCTCTCCTTCCTGTCACTTTCTTGCCTTTTTTTGTCTCTCTCTCCTCCTCCCTCTCTCATGCGTCATCTCTCTCTCTCTCTCTTGCCCCCCCCTCTCCTCTCTTTCCTCTCTTACTTTCTTTATTTATATCTTATAGTACTAATTATAAGAGTAGTTTTTTTTGTAAATAAGCATTTTTTATAAAATTTATTTTTTTAAATTTACTCGGCGAGATATATTAAACAAAATTAATATTGGATGTAAAGCGAGATATATTAAACAAGACTATATTGGATGTAAAATTACATGTAGGAAAAATGATTTTTTTTTAGGTGTAGTCTAATTTTATTTGTTTTACACTATTAATTGTTAATAAACCATTAAACTGTTAATTAACACTATTAGGCTGTTAATTAACACTATTTATATTTAAACAAAAATACTTTTAATTATATATTTAGACTGTTAATTAATAATTTAAACACAATTAGTTATTAAATAAATATTTTTAATTGTATATTTAGAATGTAGTAAATTATAAATTTAGACAAAATGAAATGGAAATTGAAAAATAAAATTTTTATTTTTTTATAATTTTATAATCAATATTGGTCTCATTAGCTAGATCTCTACAAGTAGATTTCAAAAATATAAATTTTGTAAATAATAGATATGTAAAAAAAAAGTTATACTCCATTTTAAGATTTTAAGTTTTTTGAATTAAAAGAGGAGAGAGAGCGCTTCAAGGCTGAAAGAGAGAGGAGAGAGAAAGAGGTACCATTTTGCTCTTACATTATTTGCTTTACTCTGCTACATGGAATAAAGAGAGGGAGTGGGGTGCGTGTGGGACAGACGGAGGAGAGAGAGACAAAGAGGAACAGTGCGCGCGTGCAAATAAGACTTTGTGGGAAGATACTTGTGTACATTTGTGCACAAGAACCTAATGGGACATATTCCACTCACATAGGACCGATCCGGAAGAACCCCTATCTTTTAACTATTTTAGTAAGAAATTATACTTTTCCCTTCTTTATTCACCATCACTATAGAATTACAATTGGTATATAACTATTCCTTCCATTTTGTATTTAGTTTACGCAATTTGTTTCTCAATTTTTATGGGGCGGGACGGGGTGGGTTGCGTAAACTAGTACCTCGACTTGGGCGGGAACGGGTCACTCATACATTAACCTGTTAGGGTTCGGGGCAGGTTCGAGCTCGAGGATGTGTTGCATTTTTTGGGTCAGGGTCTAGTATGACAAAACCCGCCCCGCCCCGTTGCCATCTCCACTGGACAGTCACATGACAACCAAATATTTTTTTCTTATAACAGATGTAAAAACTTTAGGTTCGTCCATCTGTTAAACACTTAGCCCAAATATGAACGAACACTGATCAATTCAAAATTAAAATGAACACCAACCCAACATATTAGCCCAAAAATCAATCCATTTGAATAACCCAATACCATCCCAATAGCCCATAACAAATAAAAAACGGAAAAATGAAATGAGAAATTGAAAGAAGGGAGTCATTAAAATAGAGGAGTACGTCCTCCTCTCTGGACTTCATAGTTCATAGTAATGAGGGCATGAGGCAGGCTATCATGCAACAGTTTCAAGATAGGTACTTTGTTGTTTTCGGTTGTTGATAGGAAACACAGTATTAGTCAATATAGCACATGGTCGTAAAAAAAATAAGCAAGTAAATTGTGTAAAGATTCAAGTGTTGCGATAGGGCATCTTCTTGGAGGAATTATGGTCGTAGCCCTGTTAATAGAGCTCTATGCAGAGCATGGAACATTTCAAAACATATTTTGTAACTAACTGTAGTTAGGCTCTTGTTTTTTTAGTTGTTGGTGTTTTTGTCTTGTTTCCGATAGGTTAGCTGGACTTTTTCCGAGGTATGCCCTTGTTTCTTGTATTCTTGTTTCTTTTTGGTAATAAAATATCTCTTTACCAAAAAACAAAAACAAATAGGCCATCGTGCTCCCTTTGTTTTTTGGAACGGTGGATTTTTTTTAATTAATCATTGAGAGATTACAAAGACTAACGGGAACAAGGAGAAGGGCAACAAGTGCCATCCGAGACCCAAACCCTTGATTGGCAAGATGCCAACCAAGGGAACACCCAAGGGACAAAGCCCAGCACATAAGAGGCTTTAAAGTTCAGATAATCGTGTAGGTCTTGGATTCGAACGGATGGACCCTAATAGTGATGTTAACTTGGTGTTTACGCTAATGATTAACTTATGCAGAATAATTTTCTGGTTGTCTTTATTCAATTTTTTTTTTGTGTTTGTTAGTTTTACGCCAAACTTTTATATGATATGGGTGAGTAAGGACGAGAGGAATTGGAAACGTAAAAAAATTTAACTTTTGCACAAGTATTTTGGGAAATATCCAAAGAAAAGCTTAAAAAGTCAGTTTTTGGACTTTTTGTTGAATATTTCCCAAAATACTTGTTTAAAAGTCATAATTTTTTAATTTTTCGATTCCTCTCGTTGTTACTCGCCCATATCACATAAAAAATTGGCGTAAAACTAACAAACGCAAAAAAAAAAAATTGAATAAGGACAACCAAAAAATTATTCTACATAAGTTAATCACTAGCGTGAACGGGGTTTGCCAAAAAAAAAGAACTTATGCAATCCAACATTGAAAAATGGGTGAGCTTTGTTATGGCTACAAATTGTGGTTTTTGTGATGTCGTGACAGAGCTTTTGTTTGGTCTTGTTGTATGTTGGGTCTTTTCCTTTTGCTTTTGGTCTTGTATTGGATGCTAAGTGAATATGGTTGTACTGTCTTCATATTATACATAAATGGGATTATATTGTTCGTAAAAAAAAAACATTGAAAAATGTATAAAAGTTTTTTAGTAAGAGTTTTCTGACAAACAAGTATTCCAACAGGTAGAACCCCTCTCCACTTGGCGGTCATGAAAGAGCGAGTAGAGGTTATATTGGAACTGCTTGGGGCCAAACCATGTTCAGTTCATGACAAACTAGGTAGAGGGGAGACTGTGTTGCACTTGTCAGTCAAGTACAGTAGGCTAGAAGCTTTAAAGACATTGGTGAAACATCTGCATAGCAAGCAGAGCAGTGACATGGAATCTCTCCTAAACTCAAGAGATGATGATGGCAACAACATCTTGCATCTTGCTGCAGCCCTCAAACAAGTGGATGTAAGTATTTGTGTATACATGTAGTTACCCTCACTAACATGACTAAAAAGGACCAGACTATGTAGTTTGTCTGTTTTAATTGTGTGTCATTTTATATTCTTTGATAACGTAAAATTTATAAATCTTGCTGAGACGACGAGACCATCAACTATGTCAAAACTTAATTAAGTTGGCAACTTCTAGACAAAAACGTAGGCGCTTTTACCATCAATTAAATTGACACTTATTGCACCGCTACAAGTTGCGTACAACTGTTTTTCATCCCTTTATCATTTTTTAACATTTCTTACTAGAAAAAGAAAGAGAGAAACTGATTTCATAGACTTGGTGCAATGGTAATCAAATGAAAACTAGAAGTCTCAAGAATCTTTTGGTCTAGTGTTCGACTTCTACCCGCGTCTAAAGCTACCAATTCATTAAAAAGAAATTGGGAAGGAAAATTTAGTCAAATTTTTTATCAACCGTTAAATGCTTTTAATTCTTGCTCTTAATTTTGAGGCATTAATTTCGAACATTAATGGCACTTTGGATGTGCAGACCATAGAGTATTTGTTGGGAATAAAGAGTGTCAAAGATCATGCCAATGACAAAAATCAGAATGGTTCAACAGCTTTGGATGTTGTGGAGCACTGTCCTAACAGAGACCTAAAAACAATGGAAATTCGGGAGTTTCTGTTGCAAGCTGGTGTTCAAAGATCCAATTGTGATGGGCTGAAACCGAACCCTGAGTTACCTCCTAATAATCCTCCTCTTACTCGTAAGGAACGCATTTCTCGGTTTTGGAATAGGTATATCAGGGTCGACCGTGACTGGCTCAAAGAGGTACTTTTTTGAATGGTTCACACATGCACACTCTCTCCTCCTCTTTCTGATGAGTTTCCACAGTTTTATACAGATACACTCATGCACATGCATTGCTATAAATGACAGCTACACGTACACTTTTTTCATCAAACTATCAACTACTGATTCAAGCAAAGTTTAGTGTTAGCGAAGATCAAAAAGTGATTTGAATCGTTTTATCTTTTTTGGCTGTTCAAGTTTGTCGCGTACAACAAAATTCGGACACCGATAACAACAAAATTTGGACATCAGTATAAGCATGACCAAAATACTATGTCACAAAAATAAACGACTAGCATGATTTATGATAATAAACTTTAGGATAAACATGTTTAAATCATGTGACTACCGATTTTTGATCAGTGTGGTCTTTTATGTGCACAAGAAACTCGATGAGACAAACAATAGAACGATTCCAATCCTTTTTCAGGCCCAAACGGGTGTGTGTGTATTGAACTCGATGAGACACAATCTTGATAGTAACAATTACACAACTAGGGGGCCTTCCGAAACTTTGGGTCTTATATTGAACTCCCAACCATGTACTATCAGTTTCTTTGTAAGGTCAAATTCTATATAGGGTTTAGCCTCTGGTTTTTTATTGGATCCTCCATTGGTGGACAGTGGAATTAAACCCGAATCAGTCAGTACATACATGGGGTCGAAACTCAAAACCCACTTTTTCAAGTTATCAAGACCCAATGTATATGTTATTAATATTAATACATGTTCCATGCCAACAGGTACGAGGCCATTTAATAACGGCAGCCACCCTGACCGGAACCATGGCTTATCAATCTATTTTGAGTCCGCCTGGTGGTTTTTGGCAAGATAACAAAGAACCCCAAAATGCCGCTTCTCCTTCCCCGAGTTTCTCATCTCTTATTACTTCGGATGACGAGCATAGAGCAGGACACGCCGTCATGGACACCGAACACGACTCTTATGGCACTTACTTGTTTCTTAACACCATCGTGTTAGGAGCATCATTGAGCACTATTATGCTGGCCCTGACTGGATTCCCAAAGGAAAACAAGTTTCTAACATGGTTGTTGGTATTCACTGTGTATATCACAATTTCGTGTATGGGTGCAGCTTATGTGATAGCACTTCTTTTAGTATCCCCAAGACAATGGCCACTGGTTGCATCTTGGCTGTCGCTTGGTTGGATAGGTCTATGCGCATTTGTTCTGGTGCTTCACTCATGCCACTTCTTGGTATGGCTTGTGAAGAAGTTAAAACTCGATAAAATATATAGTTGTTGCAAACCAACTCCAAGCGCTACCCCCAAAAATAGTACTAGCAAGGATAACCTAGCCGGCAGCCATAATGCTTAGGAAGCTACTGCTAGCTAGTCTTTGTTGTACTTTGGAATTCTATCTGAAGCCGAGGATTTGTGCTTGTGGGCCTGGATGATTGCTGCAGATTGGCGGATCTGGCGTGGTCCCCAATCTTAAATAAAGAGTTCTATAGCATATGCTTGCGTGAGACCCTTTATTGTGTGACTTTGTGCAGTATTTGTGAAATTCATGTGTGCACTAGCCTATGGTGTGTAGTAGAATGAAAGAAGCTGGATCCTTCTTCTTTGTGTATTTGTCTTATATGGTTGTGGATGCCATGTATTTGTTGTATGGTTGTTAATGAGTATTCGGTTTTGTTACATGTATTATAAATTGTCAATGTATTTTAGTTCTTATACTGTTATTAAATTATAGTTACTTTTAAATATTGACGCAAGATTACTTTAGAGTGACTAATATATTAGGCTTCAAGGGAGAAATCTATGAATTAAGAATATTTTCAACAAACACTACTCTAATTAATAATGGGGAATGCTTGAAAAATGGGGTTGCGATTGCTCTTACATAATCGCTCTTCGGTCCATCCCTAGCTAATTTATTCCAAACAGATAAAAGAAACCTTCTTATAATACGTGCATAGTCCGTGCACAATCCGATTTGTGAGGCCCACTTTAATTGGGGTCTCACAAAAATAATCTGAACCTTTCAGTAATCTTAAGATATATACTTTATTGAGTGGCCTCCTAAGGAAACTAAGCAGAGTGGCGGGAGACGATTCGGCATTTGTGTGTCAAATATAACAAGTTAGAGGCTTTTAATTAAAGACATTGTTGCAATATTTTCAGAGCAATGACAAGGAGTTTCTACTCAAATACGAAGACAATGATGGCAACACCATTTTGCATCATACAACAGCACTCAAACAAACAACTGTATTTATTTGTGTACACATGTAGTTACCCACATTGATCGATATGACCAAAAAGAACCGGCAATTCACTTTGTCCATTTGTGGGTTATTCTCGAGTTTACCTAAATGACACAAAGGATATCATGTTGGCTCTAGTTTTTCAGAATTAAAAACTTTTATTTTCCCCGTTGGGCGAAAGTCGAGTTTTCTGAGAAAACAGGTTTTTCTTGGAAAACAGCTTCTTACAGCTCAAGTAGTAAGATTATAGTATTTTTGGCATGGGTACATGGCGAGTAGTGAACGGCTCTTTTAAAAATGGTACACTTTCCAAAATTCAATGTCCTAGTATTTATTATTTGATGTATTGTTTATGATATTGTTGTCTCGCCTAGATAGTTACACCTCATCTCAATAAGACTCAGTGTCTCGCCCTCGCACCAAGACCTCAATAGGCCTTTTTCGTCTCGCTCTGCCTCTCGCCCTAAATAATTGTGCTTGGTGCGGTATTGGTAACCAAATGAAATCCAAAAGTCTTAAGAAACTTTTGGTCCAGGGTTTGACTTCTTCCTGCGCACTATTAATTCTTGTGTTGGACCTCTTTTAGCGAACATTGTGGGAGGGAACAATATCTAATCAAAAAATTTCAATTTACTTTTAATTCTTGCTCTTAATTTTGTGGCATCGTTTTCCTATAACATTCCAATGGGAGGGATATTTCAGCCCAACTATAACACATGCTCCTATAAGCCCCCTACTTAAGTGTGGGCTTCGGCTTAGTGTTACTGGGTCAAGTACTCGTGGTCTAAAGAGGAAATTATGGTCTAAGTGTATAACTTTCAAAGTTAGTGGAATCAAAGTTCTATCTGGTACTAGTATTTTTCTTGTTTCGTCTCATAGGTATATGAAACATATGGATAATAATAATAACAGAAATTCTAATCGCAAGGAAGATTTGCAGGGAACCACGCAAGGAAAAACGCGTTTGGGCCTATTCCGGATCCCACAAAAATCTAGAAAAATATCCGTAAATTTTTGAATATTATTTTATGGGATCCTGTAAAAAATCAGCTCCAACAGACATCGGTAAGTATTATTTTTGGATTCGTAGGACGAAACTACTCAGTTCGTCCCTATGAATCCAAAAGTAATACTTACTGATGTCAGTTGGACCTGATTTTTTATAGGGCCCCATAAAATAATATTCAAAAATTTATGGATATTTTTCTAGATTTTTGTGGGACCCAGAATGGGCCCAAATGCGTTTTTCTTTGTGTGATTCCTTGCAAATCTTCCCAGGTAAGGTTAGAGCATCTGCATCGGTGTTTGCTATTTTCCTATTGCTATTTCTATTTTTGGCTGATGAATAGTGTCATTTTGTCAAAAAAATGACAAGGGTGCTACGGTGCCATTTTGTCATTCTCATTTTTCTCCCTCTCAATATAAAAAAAGAAGAAGGCAACTTTGCCATATATAAATTTTCTCAAATTTGGCATATAAAACGGTAATTTTCCCTAGAAACCTCTACGTCATGCCATGCTGAATCCCACACCCATCTCTTCAATTGAATGACGTATGGAACCTCTATGTCATCAAAATACAAAATCAACCACTTGTTTGTGTGGCTCCCCCAAAAGAAAGAAATTTTGATCTTTTCATTTTTGTTATTATGTGAGAAATGATTTTGGCATTCCGCCTTTTAATAAGCGCACTCCAATATTTGTCTTTTAGCGTGAATAATACACATAGCACAACTTTCATAGAACAAGTAGAAGACAAATTTTAGAGTGTAATTATTAAAAAAAATGGAGTATCAAAGTCATTTTCCTTTTTCAATCAATGCTAATGACACATTTCGAGAGCTATATAATGCACGAAACCCCATAAGATACATGTACACAAAAACGATGACATCAAACACATCAAAAATGCTACAGCCACACCCAAACATGCACTTATTTACACACATACCCACACAAACAAGTGTGTTGTAGACTTCTTGTTGAACACATTTGTGCCCCAATCACTAAACTTTTTTTTCCCACAATTTTCAATGTTGAGTTGCGATAGTTTAAACTAAATTTACAATTGATTAGTTTTTTTTTTTTTTGCAATATTTCTCTTATGTCAATTTTTTTTTTTGCTTCAAATTTTAAAATTTTTTGGAAAAAATACTAGACATTCTCGTCATATAGAATGACTTTTTATTTAATCTTGTTAAAAAAATTTATTTCAAAGAATATGAATATTATGGTAATTATTAGATTTATATAGAGTAACTTTGAGTATTATTCTTACAGATGTTTGTACACTTGGTGTTTAGTGGATTTTTTTTAGTTGGTTCAAGGACAAATAATTGGTATAAAAAACTGGGGGGAAAAAAGGACAAATAATTGGTTCAAGGCATGCAGACCCACTCCACCTGTAATTGCATATATCTGGAATTTTCATGCATGAAAGTTAACATGACTGACAAAACATAAACGAAAATAAGTGAACGAGATTAAAAGTAACAATAATAGTTGTAAAAGTAATGACCAAGACTTCCATGTAAAACAAAAAACTGACCAGGACTTTTTATTTTTTCAATGAATTTTTTTTAATATTTATAAAAAATTACAAAGATTAAAAGGATTAAGGGCATACTAGGAAAAAATCACCATAGACCTAAGGAAGACAAGACGCCAACCGACAGCCAAAAAACCTACATAAAAATTGACCAAGACTTACACGTGAAAGAAAGGAAAAAAAAACGAGTGAGCCTCACTGACAAAACATAAACGAAAATAAGTGAACGAGATTAAAAGTAACAATAATAGTTGTAAAAGTAATGACCAAGACTTCCATGTAAAACAAAATATTGACCAAGACTTTTTTTTTTTTTTTTGGGCTAAGCTGAAAGAATTTGTTGATCTTCATAACGGATTACAAAAATTAAAAGGGTTAAGGGTATACCAGCAAAAAGCCACCCAAGACCTAAAGGAAGGCAAGACGTCGATCTTTAGGTCGGCTTTAACCCCAATCTCCGGAAGAAGCTTATTTTTGGAATCTCTACCGGCAAAAATGGAGTATCAAAGTCATTTTCCTTTTTCTATCAATTCTAATGACACATTTCGAGAGCTGTATAGTGCACGACACCCCACAAGATACATGTACACAAAAGCGACGATATTGAACACATCAAAAATGCTACAGCCACACCCATACACACACACCTACATAAATAAGTGTGTTGTAGACTTGTTGGACACATTTGTGCCCCAATCACTAAACTTTTTCTTCTTTTTTTTTTTTTCACAATTTTCAATGTTGAGTTACGAGAGTTTAAACTAAATTTACAGTTGAATAAATATTTTTTTTTGCAATATTTCTCCTATGACATTTTTTTTGTTTTGGTTCAAATTTTTTGCAGACCAAAAAAAATATTTTGGGAAAAATACCAGACATTTTTTTTTTGCTAAGCAAAAAGATTTTATTAATCTTTATAAACGATTACAAAGATTAAACAGAACAAGAGCACATCGGCATAAGCCATCCAACACCACCAAAAAAAAGGATGGCAAGACACCAACCAAAAACAGCAAAAATCTGAGGAAAACCTAACTACAAACACCCAAAAATCTAAACGAAAACTCCAAACCAAACTTCAAGACCCAAACCGTACCTCAAAACCCAAAGCTCCACAAAAAGCAAAAACAAACCGAAGTGAGAAACCGAAGCAAAACCAAAAGACCAACACCAAAACCTAACAACATGCACAATAAGCCTTGGAAACCAAACATTGGAAGCTAAAACTCCAAAGAGATAGAAGCATTGTTCTCCCAATCAGAAAATTACCCCTCTTCTAAGTCCGCATACTTTTTCAAAGCATTCTCCATATTTGCAATTTCCTCCTCTTCCATTTCAACCATTTTCTTCAAATTAAAGTTTCTCCCTCCCACGAGTTTAATTCCCAATCGAGCTCCAAAATCCAAAGTCTTACTAGCATTCCTATCATATAGAATGACTTTTTGTTTAGTTTTGTTAAAAGTATTACTATTTCAAATAATAAGAATACTATGTTAATTAGATTTATAGAGTAACTTCGAGTATTATTCATACAGATGTTTGTATATTTGGTGTTTAGAGGATTTTTTTTTTTTAGTTTGTTGTCAAAATATATAGTTAGGATTAAAAATTGGGCTCGATGAGTAGCTAAAATTGAAAAGAGCGTAAAAATATAAATCGAGTTGAACAAACTGTAAACAAGACTCAAATTTTATTTATCCATTTTTTTTCAGTTATTCATAGTTTTTGGTCTTAATATATTTTTAGTTTTCCGATACCTCTCTCAGGATAAATACTACTAACTGATTTCTAAAAAAATCGACGTGAATGTAAGAAAAAACAAGAAAAAGGACAAATAAAAATACAATTATTGGTTCAAGGCAGACCCAACCATCAGGAATTTTCATGCATTAAAGTGAACCTGACGGGCAAAACATACAGAAAAATAAGTGAATGAGATTAAAAGTGATGAGGCTATCAAATCAAGATTAAAAGCAATGACAATGACTTCCATGTAAATTAAAACAAAAAAATATTGACCAAGACTTGCACATGGAACCGAAGAGATTTTAGAAAATATCCAATCTTACTTTTCATACAGCTGGCATTTAACTCCACTAACTATTATTCCACTAACTGATTACAACAGAGATATACTCAAGTGTGAGCTAATCATATAGAATTACGGTGTGCACTACTCAGGTGAACTCATACTCTTATCATCCCCCTCAAACGGATGGGTGATGGAATAGTAGGTAAAGGTTTTGTAAAGACATCCGCCAGCTGATCGGAAGTAGGAATGTAATGGAGAGACAAAGCCCGAGCTGCAACACGATCATGGATATAACGGCAATCAATGGCCAGGAGAAAAAGAAAGGGGAATTTGCACTTACACCACTTGTACTATCACCGATTTGCACATACACCCCCTGTACTCCAAATTTAGGCACTTACACCCCTTGTACTTTGGACTGAAGTGCAACTGTTAAAAATTCCGTTAAAATGGATGGAAAAGCTATTGGCGGGAGATTTCCCTCCAAAATGAGGAAAAAAATGTCCAAACTAACCCTAATAGCCATTTATAAGCTCTGTCAAACTCTCATTCCAAAAAATAGAGCATCCAAACCCCTCTCTTCCCCTAACCCACTCTCTCTAGTCTATTATTATCAACAGAAAACAACAACATCTAGCACTATATCTCATGTCTAATCAGTCCCAAAACATCTGCAAATGTAGCAACACAAACACCCAGCAGCACAAAAAAAAATGGACTTACACTGTCCAAATCCACAACATAAATGGCCAGCAATAACAAAAAAAAAAAACATACTTCAAATGCAGATATTCAGTTTGAACTACTTCAAAGTCATTTTGTAACATACTTCAAAGTCAATTTGTAACATAGAGGCTTTTGTTTAAGAAAAGAGCTCAGTTTGAACTACTTGGTATTGAATATCTGCATTTGATGTTTTTTTTTTTTGGGTCATTGCTGGCCATTTATGTTGTGGATTTGGATAGTGTAAGTCCATTTTTTTTTACTGTGCTGCTAGGTGTTTGTGTTGCTACATTTGCAGATGTTTTGGGACTGATTAGACATGGATATATGTTGTTTTTTTTGTTGATAATAATAGACTAAAGAGAGAGTGGGTTAGGGGAAGAGAGGGGTTTGGATGCTCTATTTTTTGGAATGAGAGTTTGACAGAGCTTATAAATGGCTATTAGGGTTAGTTTGGACATTTTTTTCCTCATTTTGGAGGGAAATCTCCCACCAATAGCTTTTCCATCCATTTTAACGGAATTTTTAACAGTTGCACTTCAGTCCAAAGTACAAGGGGTGTAAGTGCCTAAATTCGGAGTACAGGGGGTGTATGTGCAAATCGGTGATAGTACAAGGGGTGTAAGTGCAAATTCCCCAAAAAGAAAAGCAGACGCAACCAATAAAATTGGCAAGTGCCTGATTAAATTGATCTGGTTCAAGTCTCCTCCCATATTCGGTTAGCATTTTTCTATTTCAAGTTGATTTACTCCAAATAAAAAGAAGAATACATTCACATTGATTAATCAATTGATTATTTAAAACTAAACTTTTAATAACACAAAATTTCACGTAATTCATAGTACTTTTAATAGGAGAAAACAAATCAATTGATTAATCAATGGGAATGTATTCTACAGTCACAAACTTGGTCATCGTTTTTCTATTCTTTCTTTTCACTTATAAGTTTTATCCATCTTTAACAGAAAAAAAAAAGCAAAAAACAATCTTTGAAATCTTTTTGTAATGGTCTTTTAGATGGAATATTGCGCCAGTTTTATTTTGCATGAATGGTCGACTCAAGATTCTCAGCAAACCGATCTTACAATTTCAAAGAATAAGATCGATTTAGATTATAGAGTAACTTTGAGTGTAACCTAAAGTAGCTTCTTTTAGCACTAAGAAACAGTTTGATTAGAAAGGGTGTCTACGTACTCGGGGCCATGATTTTTTTTTCCTCTTCAGTTTGTTGTCAAAATATTTAGGATTAAGAATTCAACTTGATGAGATCGAAGAACTAAAAAAGTATGAAAATATGAATCGAGTTGAACAAAATGTAAAGACGCCTCAATTTGGAAAAAGTTCCTCTTTTTTTTTTTAAACCATTTCTTTCATACAAAATATCGATTTGTGGCAGCACTACTCCACGTACTCGTTAAGAAACGTTATCCTCGACAAGCAAGACCTGTATTTCTATTTCATATCATCTTTTGTGCAATTCAAGGTGATCGAGCTTCTTTTTAATTTGGTGGAAGCAGTGGTGGCGGAGCCAAGATTCGAACGCGGGAGTGACACCATTAAATGGAAATCTAATTTCATATTGTGCAGAAAAAATATGGAGAAATAGATTAAATAAAGTCGTATAATTAGGTTTTCGTGGGTTTTTTTTCAAAGAAATAAAGGTTTGGTTCATCTCTTTTTAGGTATGTAAATGCAAGATATTAAGATATTGATTTTTCTTTATTTGAACCTACCATTCTCTAAATTGCATTTTTTATAGTATTTGTACAAAGTTTTAGTTTTTATTACATACCCGTGAATACCTAAAAGAACCACATTAGTCTATAAAAAAAAATTATATGTATCAGAATGGGTCATGAAAAAATTTATTGTCCAAATCGGTCACGTTCCTTTCCAATTAGTGAAAAAATTACAAATCTTGTGGAAACTTATGCAAAAAAATTAGAGAAAGGGGGGGAGAGAGTGGGTGTTTGAAAAACGGAAAAACATATATACAGTGTGCTAGGGGATTCGAATTACCACGGCGAAAATCACACAAGTACCCTACAAGGAGGTGCTTTACCCCTATACGAGAGCATGCACTTGTGAATTTTTTCTCTAATGTTTATATTTAACCTTTCTCTATGTTTTAATTTTTTTTGAAAACGAGGTGGCACGTGCCACCTCCTCTTCTTAGGTCCGCCCCGGGTGGCAGATTAGAGAGGAGAGGAACCTACCGGCCAAGAAAACTAAAAAAGGTTCTCAGAGGTGCATGTGCATAATTGAGTTCACTCATTTGTTGCTGACCGTACTCCCCTTGTTGTCCATTTGTTGCTGACCAACTGGAATCTCCTTTTTTGGGTTTGAGGTGTAACACATCCAACCTCCGGCCGGATGTTAATCTTTGTGTTTCCTTTTTTGTGGTTGAGCAAGTTTGCTCTTCCTTTTTTTCCCCTCGATGTACCCCTTTCGAGATTTATATAATTGTTTCGTTTGCCGAGCAAAAAAAAAAAAAAACTGGAATCTCCTTTACAGCTAGACTAGACTAGACTAGAAATGCCCGGAATACTTTTATCACTGTTTTCTTGTGGTTGGTTTTTTTTAATCGACAACAAAATATTATTAATCATTGAAACAAATTTCTTGTGGTTGGCTTACCCTATAAGAAGGTCTTGTGTATGCCGTTTTGATTTCATTGCAGGTTTTTTCCCTTTGAGAAATTAATACTCCCCCAGGCCATTTACTTGTTTCGAGTTCTCTTTCTCCACCTCCTCCTAATAATGAAAATCGAGAGATGCACTTCTTGGCTTTGGGATATGATCAAGGTCGACCCTGGCTGGCTCAAAGAGGTACTTTAATTTGGATATATGGTTCACAGTTCACACATGCACACTCTCTCTCCTTCTCTTTCTGATGAGTTTCCACAGTTTTATACACTCATACACATGCATAGCTATAAAGAGAGATCAGAGTCAGTCCTGACTTTTCAGGGCTTAAAGCGAAAGTAAAAGATGCGGCCCATTTCTTGGGCGACTATTAAGGGGTAAAACAGTGCAAGGGGTCCCTGAAATTCATTTTTTTTTTGGGAGGTTTAAAGCGGCCGCAATACAAGCTTTATGTCAGGGCCGGGTATGGAGAGATGTTATATAGGGACACATCACTTTGTCACACCTCAACCACATACAAAATTTGAAGCAAAACAAAAAAAAAATGACATAAGAGAAATATAGCAAAAAAAAAAACTAATCAATTGTAAATTTAGTTTAAACTCTCGTAACTCAACATTGAAAATTGAGCAAAAAGAAGATAAAGTGCAGCGATTGGGGCACAAATATGTTAAATCCGTTCCGCTAAACTTTATTAAAAAATAAGTACTTATTTGTAATTTTAAACATAAAAATAATGTATTTACGAAAACAAATACATTGATTAGTTATTTTTAAACTTAAAATAAGTTTTAAGCTTTCTTAAAGTGGTTATTTCCCAAAAATATTTGGGTAAAAGTAAAAAAATTTACTTTTCCGAATCCTCTCGTCAAGACGAATCAATAATCCACAAAAATTTGGCGCAAAACTAACAATGCAAAAAAATTTCAAATAATGACAAAATCAACTTATTTTAAGATAACTCACTCAAAAACTAAAATTTGCTAGTTATCTCCCTGCCATATCAGTTAACGTGCACTAGCTAGAGAGTAGAGATGCTCTTAACTACGTACGGATTCAAGCAAACTTCAGTGTTAGCGTTGAAGTAATCACCAGATTCGTCTTGTTGTGCCCCTCAATATTCCAAGCTCATAAAAGTGATTCTAATACTTTATCTTTTTTGGCTCTTCGAGTTTGTCGCGTACAACAAAATTCCGACATATGATCAGTATAAGCATGACCAAAATACTATGTCACATGCAAAAATTAACAGCTAGCATGATTTCTGATAATAAACTTCAGGATGAACATGTTTAAATCATCAGTCATGTGACTACCGATTTTTTATCACTGTGATCTTTTATGTGCACGAGAAACTCGAGACAAACAAATAGAACGATTCTAATCCTTTTTTAAGGCCAAATTCTATAGAGGGTTTAGCCCCTAGTTTTAATTGGATCCTCCAATCCTTTTTTAAGGCCAAATTCTATAGAGGGTTTAGCCCCTAGTTTTAATTGGATCCTCCATCAGTGAACAGCGGAAATGAACCCGAATTAGTCGGTACATGCTTGGGGTCGGAGCTCAAAACCCACTTTTTCTAGTTATCATGACCCAATATATGTGTAATATAATTACATGTTTCTGTGCCAACAGGTACGTGGCCATCTTATAACGGCAGCCACCCTAACGGCAACCATGGCTTATCAATCTATTTTGAGTCCGCCTGGTGGTTTTTGGCAAGAAACGAAGCCTGCACAATTTCCTTCCTCGATCGATACTCCGGATGACCAGCACACAGCGGGAGAAGCCGTTATGGACAGTAGCCCAGATGGCTCTTATGGTAGTTACTTGCTTCTTAACACCATAGTGTTAGGAACATCGTTGAGCACTATTATGCTGGCCATGACTGGATTCCCAACGGACAACAAGTTTTTAACATGGTTGTTGGTATTCACTGTGTATATCACACTTTCATGCATGGCTGGAGCTTATATGATAGCAATTCATTTAGTATCCAAAAAACAAATTTCAGAGGATGCACTTAAGGGACTGTCGATCGGTTGGATACTTTTATGCGTATTTGTTCTGGTGCTTCACTCATTCCGCTTCTTGGTATGGCTGGGGAAAAAGTTGGCAAAACTCTTTAAAACATACTGTAGATGTTGCTAACCAACTCCGGCCAAGAGCTACCAATACAGCATAAGGAGGATAATCTAGCTAGCTGGCAAGCCATAAATGCGTGGGAAATTTCTGCTAGCTAGCTAGTCTTTGCTGTACTTTTAATTGGGATTCTATTCCAAGCCGAGGATTTTGTGCTTGCGGGGGAGGATGATTTCTGCAGACGTACTGGCGGAATCTAGTTTGGTCGTCAATCTTAAATAAAGAGTGTTGTAATATGTGTGTGTGTGAGACCCTTTATTATGTGATGGCTGTGTGTAGTATTTGTTCAATTCATTTGTCTGCACTAGCTAGCCTATGGTGTGCAGTAGTATGAGAAAGAAGCTAGATCCTTCTTCTTTGTGTATTTGTCTGTACGTATGGTTGTGGGTGCCATGTATTTGTTGTTTGGTTGTTAATGAATATTCGGTTTGTTGCATGCATGTTATGGGAATAATGGTCGCTGTGTTTTATTTCTTATATTGTTATTAAATTATAGTTACTTCTAAATACAGACGCAAGACACGCAAGCTGGCCTGGAGACTACTCTTCATTACCAAAATATATATATATAATGGCTTCAAAGGACAAATTTATTGTAGTAAGAATATTTTCAACAAATGCTACTCTAATAATGGGGATTGGGGAATGTTTGAAAAATGGGGTAGCGATTGCTCTTACATAGTCGCTCCTCGGTCCATCCCTAGCTAATTTATTCTAAACAGATAAAAAAACCTTCTCATAATATGTGCATAATTCGTGCAAAGACCGCTTTGTGAGTCCCAGTTCAAGGTCTCACAAAAATAATTCGAACCATCCAGTAATCTTAAAATACTTATTAAGTGGCCTTGTAAAGAAACTAGGCAGATGAAAGACAGTTCATATTTTAATTCTATTAAGGGTAACGTCAAACTCCAATCCCCCAATTCCTAGCCTGTCAGTTTGGGACCTTTTGGTATCCAAAGGATATCATGTTGGCTGTGTCTTTTTTTTCTTTTTTTCGGAATAAAAACTTTTTAAGTCCTCCCCTGGGTGGCAGATTAGAGGAGAGGATCCTACTGGTCAAGAAAACTAAAAAAGGTTCTCAGAGGCGTGCATAATTGATCGAGTTCACTCATTTGTTGCTCACCATACTCCTATATTTTTGGGGTAGCGATTGCTCTTACATAGTCGATCCTCGGTCCATCCCTAGCTAATTTATTCCAAACTCATGAAGAAACCTTCTTATAATATGTGATTAGTTCGTGCAAATACCGCTTTGTGAGGCCCAGTTTAGGGTCTCACAAAAATAATCCGAACTGTTCAGTAATCTTAAAATACTTATTAAGTGGCCTCGTCAGGAAACTAGGCAGATGGGAGACGGTTCTACACTTGTTTGTCAAATGTAACAAATCAGAGGCTTTAAAAACGTCGGTGCAATATCTACAGAGCAAAGGAGTTTCTAGACAACTACAGAGACGATGATGACAACACTTATCTTCCTACAGTCCTCAAACAAATAGACGTATTGGCAAACAATGAGCTCTTAGCTCAGTTGGTACGCCTCGCTTAGTGGAGGCATGGTTCAAGTCCCGCAAGGGGCGGTTTGGGATTCAGGGTTATGGACAGTTTCTAAACCCCCTGTGAACTAACATAGTAACACGTGTACACATGTAGTTACCCCACATTGATATGACTAAAAAGAAGGAACGGTATGACAAAAAAAAAAAAAAAAAAAGGAACGGCAAATTCACTTTGTCCATTTATGGGTTATTCTCGAGTCTACCTAAATGACGAGAAAATTTTCAATGCAACAGTTATTTGTAATGCCCTCTCACATGATGTGGGCTACATGATGTGAGAGGGAGTTACAAAATAACCGTTGTATTGAATATTTTGACAGAACAATTCATATTTTAAATCTATTAAGGGTAACATCATACTCCACTCCCCCAATTCCTAGCCTGTCAGTTTTGGGACCTTTTGGTATCCAAAGGATATCATGTTGCCTCTGTTTTTTTCAGAATTATAAACTCTCTTTTTTTCCCTGTTTGACGAAAGTCGAGTTTTCTGAAAAACAATTGTTCTTGGAAAACAGCTTCTTACAGCTTGATGTATTATTTATGACATTGTTGTCTCACCTAGTTACACCTCATCTCAATAAGACTCGTGCCTCGCCTCGCACCTAGACCCCAACAGACTTCTGCGTCTCGCTCCACCTCTCGCCCTTAATAATTGTGCTTGGTGCGGTGGTAACCAAATGAAAACCAAAAGCCTTAAGAAGCAAGGTCGACCCTGTCTGGCTCCCAGAGGTATTTTTTCTTATGAGTTACAGATCATACACTCATACACAGGCAACACTGTAAATGATAGCTACACGCTCTTTCAGTCAAATTATTAACTTTGAGTATTATTCTCACAGATGTTTGTATATTTGGTGTTTAGTGGATTTTTTTTAAGTTTGTTGTCAAAAAATATATATAGTCAGGATTAAAAATTGGGCTCGACTTGTAGCTAGAATTCAAAAGAGCGTAAAAATATAAATCGAGTTGAACAAAACTGCAAACAAGACTCAATTTTTTTAATCCATTTTTAGTCAATTATTCTCAGTTTTTTTGCCTTAATATATTTTTAGTTTTCCGATACCTCTCTCAAGATAAATACTACCTGATTTCTAAAAAATTGGACATGAATGCAAGAAAAAACTGGAAAAAGGACAAATACAAATACAATTATTGGTTCAAGGCAGACCCACCTGAAATCGCATCGGGAATTTTCATATGCATTAAAGTGAACTTGAAGGGCAAAACATATAGAAAAATAAGTGAATGAGATTAAAGTAATGAAGCTATCAAATAAAGATTAAAAGTAATGACAAAGACTTCCATGTAAAACAAAAAAAAAATATTGACCAAGACTTACACATGAAACAAAGGGAAAAAATTAATACATCATGACCAAGACTTTGTGACAAATGCGTTGTGCTAATCCAGAAAAAGGAAAAGCAGACGCAACCAATGAAACTAGCGAGTGCCCAACTGATGGATGGGTATGAGGTTTGTTTGGGTTTTTTGGCTAGTTTATGTTGAGTCTATTTGGGTTTTTTGGTGTTTCAATTGGCGTCTTACCTTCTTCTAGGTCTTTGGTGGCTTTTTGCTTGTGTACCGTTGATCCTTTTAATCTTTGTAATTCTTTTATAAAGATTAATAAATTCTTTTTGCTTAGGAAAAAAACAGCAAAAAAGCAACCAAAAAAAAAACCTTTGAAATCCTTGCAGAGATTAGGGTTAAAGCCGATTTTTTTTTTTTTGCTCGGCAAACGAAGAATTTTATTAAGCTCGAAGGGGTACATCGAGGAAAAGAGAGAGCACAAAAAGCAGCTCAAGGATACAAAATGAAAAAACAAGTAAACACCCCAACATCCAACCAAAGGTTGGATACAAACACCTCAAAGGTAGGTTAAAATTTCAGTTTCCGAATCCCGTCCAAATACCCCTTAAAGTCCTCAATCGAGTATATCTTAATATCGCGTTTGATCCTCATCCACATGGCTACCCTTGTTTTAACAAGATCCGCCACATCCCAAACCAACGTAGAAGCATTGTTGAAAATATAATCATTCCGCACTAGCCAAAGCGACCAAAGTGTTGCATAGAAGCAAGATTAATCCCAAATTTCTTTCTCCAAGTTTCGAAACCTGCTTCCAAACCACCAGTTTGCCAATGTCTCGACAAATGAAGGGCACACCCATTTAACATGCCACCAATCCAAAATCAATGACCAAACAGCCCATGAGAATTGACAATGAAGGAACAAGTGTTGGGGAGTTTCTAGGAGTAGAGAGCAAAGGGGACATACCAGAACTTGGGAATCCGTTAGAATATTTCTGCTTCGAAGAACCGATCTTGTTGCCACTCGTTCTTGGACAGCCAGCCACGAAAATATTTCAACCTTTGGAGGGCTTAAGTTCTTCCATAGGGAACCCAAAACGGTATTCCTTGATTGACCCCTCTTCTTCTTTATCATCTAATAACATCCGGAAAAAGAACTCCATTATTTGTAAGAATGCTCTTAAGGCGATGGATATAGGAGCTAGGCTGGTGCTTTAACGGATTCCTAGTCCCAAATTAATGGGTTGTCCTAAGCGTAGGGTGGAGACTGACGTAGCACAATATACGGTAAGACCGGAGTCGATCCATAGAGACGGTGATGTGTGCTGACTAAAAACTCGGGTTGTTATAATTTGATTTGGCTCTTAGGTAGCCACCCTTTGTCGATTGGTTGAAATTACCTAAAACCTAGGAAAATATTTATTCTTTTCAAATAATTAAAAAGAAGGTACAGACGTAGGGTTCATAGCACTCGCAACAAGTACGGACTTTTCTGCTCAATTTGTTGTTCTTAAAAATGTTTGACTTTAGAGAGAAAAAGACATCTCGAAAGATGCGAACCTTTATGGTCGCCATTACCCATGTGCAGCGGAGAATGAGTTTTGGTCTCTGATCATTCCCCCATTCACATGGGTTCCGACAATATCCGGGTTTGTCTAATGGAAGTACTTTAATAATCTAAAATTGCCTTTTCATTTTTATTTCAAAACAGGAGCAAGACATGTCCGACCTAGCCACGATGTGCTAATCACCCCGCAACCATACCTATATGACTACCCCTCCATTGACAAAGGACTTGCCAAGGAAAGGTTAGAAACAACTAAAAGCATAATTAATTATTATTACGTGAATATGAAAGATCGATACTAGTGCGCACCAGAAAGATGTTTACAACGGAGGTAAGCCAAAGGCGTTCCGTTCTCAACCTTAAAGGCATTCGCACTAATATTAACCTTAGATTTAAGTTTGGTGTGAGAAACAACCGAGTAATTTCCGGAAAAAGAACTCCATTATTTGTAAGAATACTCTTAAGGCGATGGATATAGGAGCTAGGCTGGTGCTTTAATGGATTCCTAGTCCCAAATTATTGTCCTAAGCGTAGGGTGGAGACTGACGTAGCACAATATCCGGTAAGACCGGAGTCGATCCATAGAGGCGGTGATGTGTGCTGACTAAAAACTCGGGTTGACGTAGCACAATATCCGGTAAGACGCCGGAGTCGATCCATAGAGACGATGATGTGTGCTGACTAAAAACTCGGGTTGTTATAATTTGAATTGGCTATTAGGTAGCCACCCCTTGTTGATTGGTTGAAATTACCTAAAACCTAGGAAAATATTTATTCTTTTCAAATAATTAAAAAGAAGGTACAGCTAGACGTAGGGTTCATAGCACTCGCAACAAGTACGGACTTATCTGCTCAATTTGTTGTTCTTAAAAATGTTTGACTTTAGAGAGAAAAAGACATCTCGAAAGATGCGAACCTGTATGGTCGCCATTTACCCATGCGTAGCAGAGATTGAGTTTTGGTCTTTTATTCCCCCATTCACATGAGTTCCGACAATATCCGGATTTGTCTAATGGAAGTACTTTAATAATCTAAAATTACCTTTTCATTTTTATTTCAAAATAGGAGCTGTAGACACCTCCCAAACGGGGCATCGCCATACAGATTGATCACGTTTGATTGCTCGATTGGTTGCTTGCTTCGTAAACTAAAATCATGGACATTCTCATGGCTAGGAACATCGCCACATGATAGCGGTTATCATCAAAACAGAGTCGCCACCCAGTTTATTAAAACTAGGAAAGTAGATAGAGCTTCTGGGCACAGGAGCCAAAAGTATAATAAGGGGAAGGTGTTAGGCACCCCTCTTTGCCCAATCGTGAGACTGACCCATAATCGTTCAACATAAGACATGTACATGCTTTGTTTAATTCTAACATGTAGTTTGTTTTTAACCTTTAAGCAAAAAAGGGGTGAGTCAATGCAATAAGTAAAGCATGCATCAGAAAGCAAAATGAACAAAGCTGTCCCAGGGAGATGGATCCCGCGGCCGGTGAATGGATGTCACAGCCGAGGGATCCTCCTGGATTTATGTACCGGCCGAGGGATCGAAGCCCCGGTCGGTGTTCTTCCTCACACCAGACAGAAAAATCAACAGATGATTAAATGTTACGATTAATCATAAATACGATAAGTAAAACAAACCAGAGGCCGTTGGGCCTCACCACCTTGATCCCTCAGTTGCTTGATTGCTTTGGATTGGGTGTGATTGACTAATTGCTTGATTGAAAACCCCAGGGTTAGGGTTTGAACTTCAGGGTTTGATCGCCGGATTGACAGCTGCCTTCGGGAGGTTAGGGCTTTTGAAGAATGGGTTTGAGAGAGAGTTTTGACAGAGTATCGGAGCTTGAGAGGGTGTATTCTCTTATTAATTTCGTGGTCCTATTTTCGGAGTCCAAATGCCCTTTATATAAGCAATTGGTGACTCACTCCGGCCAATCAAATGGCACGATTGCAATTGCAATTGCAATGCAATTCAAACTCTACGTCGTAATCTCTGAACGTGGCCCGAACGCATCGGAAAGGTAGTGTAGTTGGATCAAACAATCGACAGAACGTTCGAGAGTTTGGAAAAAACTGGCAGAATCTTGAGTCGACCATTCATGCAAAATAAAACTGGCGCAATATTCCATCTAAAAGACCATTACAAAAGGATTTCAAAGATTGTTTTTTGCTTCTTTTTTTTTCTGTTAAAGATGGATAAAACTTATAAGTGAAAAGAAAGAATAGAAAAACGATGACCAAGTTTGTGACTGTAGAATACATTCCCATTTTTTTTTTGTTGATAAGCAACAAAATTTTATTAAGAACTCGACAAAGGGTACATCGAGGAGAAACCAAATACAGACCACAGAGAATGGGGTACCGTACGGTCTACAAAAAAAGAAAGAAAAGAAGGAAAGGAAAATTACATTCAATAGAAGTTGAATGATTCCACCAAGACTGCCTATCTCAGGGTCGAACCCAATAATAGATCATGTATACCCGTGCTACATTCCCATTGATTAATCAATTGATTTGTTTTCTCCTATTAAAAGTACTATAAATTACGTGAAATTTTGTGTTATTAAAAGTTTAGTTTTAAATAATCAATTGATTAATCAATGTGAATGTATTCTTCTTTTTGTTTGGAGTAAATCAGCTTGAAATAGAAAAACGCTAACCGAATATGGGAGGAGACTTGAACCAGATCAATTTAATCAGGCACTTGCCAATTTTATTGGTTGCGTCTGCTTTTCTTTTTCTCCTGGCCCTACTCCTATCCTTTGGTGTGATAACAACTCTGCCATTGATTGCCATTATATCCGTGATCGTGTTGCAGCTCGGGCTTTGTCTCTCCATTACATTCCTACTTCCGATCAGCTGGCGGATGTCTTTACAAAACCTTTACCTACTACTCACTTCCAATATCTCAAGAGCAAAATTATGGTGATCGATTCCATCACCCATCCGTTTGAGGGGGATGATAAGAGTATGAGTTCACCTGAGTAGTTCACACCGTAATTCTATATGATTAGCTCACGCTTGAGTATATCTATGTTGTAATCAGTTAGTGAGTGTAATCATTTAGTTAGTGGAATAATAGTTAGTGGAGTTAAATGCCAACTGTATGAAGTAAGTCGGTTTAGAGTTTCCATCGTATAAAAGGGTTTCTCCTGTATCAATGAAAAGTAAGATTGGATATTTTCTAAAATCTCTTTGGTTCCATGTGCAAGTCTTGGTCAATATTTTTTTGTTTTAATTTACATGGAAGTCATTGTCATTGCTTTTAATCTTGATTTGATATCCTCATCACTTTTAATCTCATTCACTTATTTTTCTGTATGATTTGCCCGTCAGGTTCACTTTAATGCATGAAAATTCTTGATGGGTGGGTCTGTCTTGAACCAATAATTGTATTTTTATTTGTCCTTTTTCTGGTTTTTTCTTACATTCACGTCGATTTTTTTAGAAATTAGTTAGTATTTATCCTGAGAGAGGTATCGGAAAACTAAAAATATATTAAGACCAAAAACTAAGAATAACTTACTAAAAATGGATAAATAAAATTTGAGTCTTGTTTACAGTTTGTTCAACTCGATTTATATTTTTACGCTCTTTTCAATTTTAGCTACTCGTCGAGCCCAATTTTTAATCCTAACTATATATTTTGACAACAAACTAAAAAAAAAAATTCTCTAAACACCAAATATACAAACATCTGTATGAATAATACTCGAAGTTACTCTATAAATCTAATTAACATAGTATTCATATTATTTGAAATAGTAATACTTTTAACAAAACTAAACAAAAAGTCATTCTATATGATAGGAATGCTAGTAAGACTTTGGATTTTGGAGCTTGATTGAGAATTAAACTCGTGGGAGGGAGAAACTTTAATTTGAAGAAAATGGTTGAAATGGAAGAGGAGGAAATTGCAAATATGGAGAATGCTTTGTAAAAGTATGCGGACTTAGAAGAGGGGGAATTTTCTGATTGGGAGAACAATGCTTCTATCTCTTTGGAGTTTTAGCTTCCAATGTTGGGTTTCCAAGGCTTATTGTGCATGTTGTTAGGTTTTGGTGTTGGTCTTTTGGTTTTGCTTTGGTTTCTCACTTCGGTTTGTTTTTGCTTTTTGTGGAGCTTTGGGTTTTGAGGTACGGTTTGGGTCTTGAAGTTTGGTTTGGAGTTTTCGTTTAGATTTTTGGGTGTTCGTAGTTAGGTTTTCCTCAGATTTTTGCTGGTAGAGATTCCAAAATGAGAGAGAGAGAGAGAGAGAGAGAGAGAGAGAGAGAGAGAGAGGAAAAACATATAGTGTGCCAAGGGATTCAAATTAACCACAGTGGAAATCACACTGCTACACTACGAGGAGGGGCACGCTTTACCGCTATACCAGAGCATGCACTTGTGTAGAATTCTTTCAAATGTTTATAGCCTTGTTCGTTTCAAGTTTTGAAAAGTTTTTTTCAAAAAATACCCCTTATTTCCAATCATTACTATCCACTCATTACCCCTATCTCTAATTATTATTCTCATTTCTCTCTCTATCTTTCTCCACTTATTACCCCTACTTCCAATCATTACTCTCATAAAAAAAATTTCAAAAACTTATCTAAACACAGCATTAACCTTTCTATGTGTAATAATTTTTTTCCCGATATTTTGGAAACAGAAGTGGCACGTGCCACCTCCCCTTCTTAGCTCCGCCCCAGAGTGGAAGATTAGAGGAGAGGAACCTACTGGTCAAGGGAAAAAAAGGTTCTCAGAGGCGTGCATGATTGAGTTCACTCATTTGTTGCTTTTGTAACTTCATATATATTTTTTGGACTAATATTGGCCCTATCTCCCCTTGTAGTGTGGTAGACAACCGGAATCTCCTTTACGGAAATGCTCGACTTTTTAAAAAATTATGATTGAAATTCATAATTTTTTTTAAAAAGACAAGAATAAGTAAAAAAAACTGTCTTTTTTATTTATTTTTATCTTTATTCAAAAAATTATGAGTGTTTATCAAAAAAAATTTACTTTTTCGATTCCTCTCGTCGTGACAAATCAATAAGTCACAAAAGTTTAACGCAAAACAAATAAATGCAAAAAAATTTAAATAAAGACAAAAAAATAAGTTATTGTACTTAACTTTTCAATTCAAACCCACCTTAATGTCTGACTGGCACCATTTAGCATTAGCTATAGAAACAAAATTGCCTTTGTTAATCTTTTTTACCGCTCGATAGATGTCTAGCATATTTCTGAGGGGAAGGGAAAGGGTACCGCTAAGCGGCAAGTAGGTGGAGCAAGCCTAAAGAACATCAACTACCACATCAAGCACTCATGTTCGTGGCAAGAATCGAACCCTCAGCTTTCATGTAGAAGAGCGGAAGAAGTGGTGTTGAAATTAATAGATGGGCACTGCACTCTCATGTCATACTGAAGTTGAATGACGTATGGAATCTCTTCGTCATCAAAACACGTGAAAATCAACCACAGTTTGTGTGGCTCCCCCAAAAAGAATCATTTTTGCTATTATGTGAGAAATGAATAAGATCGATTTAGATTATAGAGCAACTTTGAGTGAAACCTAAAGTAGCTTCTTTTAGCACTAAGATAAGAAACAGTTTGATTAGAAAGGGTGTATACGTACTCGGTGCAATGATTTTGTTTTTCTTCAGTTTGTTGTCAAAATATTTAGGATTAAGAATTCAACTCGATGAGATCGAAGAACTGAAAAAGTATGAAAATATGAATCGAGTTGAACAAAATGTAAAAACGGGAAAGACTACAATACACACCTCTTATTTGGGTATGTATCATATGCACCTCCAAAATATTATGAATTATAGAGAAAATGTTACGAATCGTATTGCTAAAAAGTTACGAATCGTATAAAGGGTACGAGATACACCAAAATGTTATAAATTATAATGAAAATGTTACGAATTGTACTGCTGAAAAGTTATGAATTCTAGAACAAAAGTTACGAAACACGCTAAAATGTTATAAATGAACCATAAAATATGTGCATATGGTACAATCTTTTAAGGGATGTGTATATATTGTAGACTGTCCCTGTAAAAACACCTCAATTTGGAAAAAGTTCCACTCTTTCTTTTTTTTTACCATTTCTTTCATACAAAATATCGATTTGTGGCAGTACTACTCCATGTATTCATTAAGAAACGTTGTCCTCGACAAATAAGACCCGTGTTTCTATTTCTTATCATCTTTGTGCGACTCAAGGTGATTGAGCTTCTTTTTAATTTGGTGGAAGCAGTGGCGGCGGAGCCAGGATTCGGACGCGTGAGTAATACCATTAAATGGAAATCTAATTTCATATTGTGCAAAAAAAAATATGAAGAAAAATAAAAGGTTTGGTTCAATTCTTTTAAGGTACTTTCTGGATACGAAAATGATATGAGTACCGACCGAAGGGAGGGAAATCGTACCGACGGCCGCCGGCGGGCCATCTCCGGCCACTGGACGGCCGATCCGAGCCGTCTAAAAATTCTATAAAAAAAAAAAACCGATGGGGCCCATGCGAGAATCAACGGCATCCGAGGTGTGTAGGGTGCTTGATTCCAGTACCCCTTTTTCGTGTATATACACATATATACACGAAAAAGGGGTACTGGAATCAAGCACCCTACACACCTCGGATGCCGTTGATTCTCGCATGGGCCCCATCGGTTTTTTTTATAGAATTTTTAGACGGCTCGGATCGGCCATCCAGTGGCCGGAGACGGCCCGCCGGCGGCCGTCGGTACATTTTCTCTCCCCCCTCAGTCGGTACATATAGCATTACTCTTCTGGATAAGTTGTTTGAGTACCTAGCATTGCTCGGTTGGCTTTGCCTATATAAGAAGGTCTAGTATGCCGCTTTGATTTCATTGCAGATTTTTCCTTTCTTATTACTTGTTTCGTGTGGTCAGTCAAATATTTCTAGTCTTTGCTTATTATTAAAGAAAAAAAGTTAAATATTACTATTTCGATCGATATGAACGAGATAGAAGAAGTGGCGAAAAGGCTCTATGAGGCCTGTTTGAGTGGGAGTGTTGAAACACTAAACGCACTGCTTGAAAAAGATCCACTCATTCTCAACCAAGTTAGCTCGGCCGAGTGCTTCTCCAATGACACCCCCTTGTACGTAGCAGTAACGTGCGGTCATTTGGAATTCACGAAAGCCCTTCTGCGTCAGAATCCAAAACTTGCCACCGAGGTGGACTCGCGACGGCGTACACCCCTCCACTGGGCTTCCACCAAGGGGCACTTTGAGATTGTACGGGAGTTGTTACTGGTGAACCCCAACGTCTGCTTCACTCGTGATCAAGATGGTACTCATATTATTTTTCTCTCTAGCTCTTCGTTAACAGCAGTTCTTCTTTTTTCTCGTTGCTTTCCGCGTTTAGATTCTAGCAGAGAGTAGCAACTCCAAAAAAAATCTAACCTGATATACTTATAGAAACTTTCCTCTAGTGTTTGTGACTTCGTGTACACTCACTGGCGGCTCTACAACTTTCTTTGTGTACACCCCAAACCCTCTCCGAGCCCGACCCAATTCGTCAATTTTTTGGATACCAGTTCGGGGGAAATTATTAAGAAAAACTCGATCGGGGTCGGATAGGGTTTAGGGTGACATTATGTGGCCTCGTTATCCGCCCCGATTACGCCCTGAAATGATTTAACATAAAAAATCAATGTTTTTACTCATATATTTCACTATTATACGTACTAAGAGCATCCACAGTAGAATAAACAAAACCAAAAGATTGCTAAAGTTAGTAATGTTTGCTCAAAAAAGTACTCATATTGAATAACCAAACTTAGCAATCTCGTACCAACTCATCAAATTTTGGCCTTTGAATAATCAAAACTATCAACCTTTTGACAATAACCAAACTTAGTAATCCTCGCGTTTTCTCAATCAAGTACAGTACATCATCATTAGATAAAAACATTCTCTCTCTCTTAATAATGTTTTCAGAAAATAATTCTAAGAAACTTTTTTTTTCAGAAACCCCTTTTTTTTATAAAAACTTTTTTTCAATTTTTTAAAAAACTATTTTTTTAAAAATAAACTGTATTTACACAAAACAGTTTTTTGACACAATTTTTTTTATAAAACTATATTTTTTTCTTCCAAAAACTGTTAAATAAACTGTTTTTTTTTTTTTGAAAAACAGATCTTTTTATAATAAAAAATTTGTTTTTAACATAAACTAGTTTTTTTAAAAATATACCTGAAATGAAGGGGAAAAGTTTGGAGGGAACTCAAGGAAGGAAGCAATGGGCCCATTGGTTTTGAAAATGAGCAAAAAATAATCAATGTAAGACTTGATATTACTAACTCTAGTAATCTCTAAATGGATAATCAAAATATGATGTGACACGTTTTGATTATTCACTTTTGCTTATTCCAGTACTACTGATGCTCTAAAAGAGTTACATGTTTATCCATGTCTTTTTACTATTTTAGTAAGAAATTACACTTTTCTCCTTCTTTATTCACCATCATTGTATATAAAATAACACTTGTTATATACTCCGTAACTATTTCTTCCGTTTTGTCTTTAGTTTACACAATTTGTTTCTCAATTTTTATGGGGCGGGGCGGATTGCATAAACCAGTTCCTCGACCGGGGCGGGAATGGGTCACCCATACATTACCCTGTTAGGTTTCGAGGCAGGTTCGAGGCCGTGTTGCGCTTTTCGGGTCAAGGTCGGGTATGACAAAATCCGTCTCGCCCCGTTGCCATCCCCACAAGATGGTCACATGACAACCAAAAAAAAATTCTTATAATAGATGTAAAAACTTTAGGTTCATCCATATGTTAAACACGTGGCCCAAATATAAATGAACACCGAATTCAGAATTATATGAACACCCACCCAACATATTAGCCCAAAAAAATCAATCCATTTGAATAACCCAATACAGCCCATTACAATCCCAATAGCCCATAACAAATAAAAAAGGGAAAAAGAAAGAAGGGAGTCGTTAGAACAGAGGAGTACTCCTCTCTGGACTTCATACCATTAATACCATTGATAATACCATTGATAATGAAGCTATCATGTAATGGTTTTAAGTAATGGTTTTAAGATATGAAAACTCGTCGTGTGCAATTAATTGTAATATCTTATGTACTTTGTTGCTTTTGGGTTGTTGATATGAAACACAATAATATATATTTCCTCTGTCCCTATTCTTTAGTTTCTTAATTTTGAGAGTCTGTGCCACTTTTCAATTGATTATATCTTGCTATCTATAAATTTTTAGATGATTTTGAAAACAATGTTTAAAAGAGCTCATTGAAATCTATCAAATAAGATCCATATTGCATATAAATAATATTACCAATTAAAAGTTATAATTAGTTTTTTATCCAATTGAAATAGGACGAGGGACAAAAGAATGAAGACGGAGGAGTAATCAATATAGCACATGGTCATAAAAAAAAATTTAAAAAAAAGGCATGTAAATTGTGTAAAGATTCAGGTGTTGCGTACGACAAACGATTACAACAAATAGGTCATGAAAGGGCATTAAGACCTGCGCGCACAGTTAGCTCAAGGTTGTCTAGGTCTTGTATTCGAACGGATGGACCCTAATAGTGACCTAACTTTCCACCTCGCTCATTTAAGTCACATAAATTTGGTTAATATATTCTCGAGATTACTCCATCTACTGCCAACTGGTTTTAGTGGGAACCCTCCAAGAAATCTAATATAGTATCAGAGCTAGGTCTTGGGTGGTCTCACCTCTCGTGAGAAAGTCTCTGTCATCTCTATCGCCCGAGTCAATCGCTCAGCTCCTTATAAATCTAACACTCCCTCTCACGTGCATCCGGACTGCACGTGAAGGAGAGTGTTAGACTTGTCCCATTGTCATCCAACATACCTCTGCCAAAAAAAAAAAAAGAACTTTTGCAATCGATCATAAATGTGTAAAAGTTTTTAGTAAGAATTTTCTGAAAAACAAGAATTCCAACAGGTAGAATCCCTCTCCACTTGGCGATCATGAAAGGGCGAGTAGATGTTATACTGGAACTGCTTCAGGCCAAACCACATCCAGTTCATGAGAAACTAGGTAGAGGGGAGACTGTGTTACACTTGTCAGTCCAATACAACAAGCTAGAAGCTTTAAGGACACTAGTGGAATATCTGCAGAGCAAGAACATGGAATCTGGTCTCCTCAAGTCCACAGACGATGATGACAACACCATCTTGCATCTTGCTGCAGACCTCAAACAAGTGGAGGTAAGTATTTGTGTATACAAGTAGTTACCCTCATTAACATGACTAAAAAAGGACCGAACTATGTAGTTTGTTGTTTGTGTGTCTTTTTCTGATCTTCTTTGAAAACGAAAAATTCTAAATATCATCGAGACAATGAGACCACCAACTATGTCAAAAGTTAAGTTGACAGTTTTTCAAAAAATTGACTCTTTTTTTTTTTTTGGGTAATGAACAATGCAACTAAGATTACGAATTAAAAATAAATATGTGGTATTTCACCCCTACAGATATCAGTTTTTCATTCTTTATCCCTTTTTAACATTTCTAACCAAAAAAAAAGAAAGAGATCAAATTGATTTCATAGACTTGGTGCAATGGTAATCAAATGAAAACTAGAAATCTCAAGAATCTTTTGGTCTAAGGTTCGACTTCCAGCCGTGTCTAAAGCTTGATACCGATTCATAAAAAGAAACTGGGAAGGAAAATTTAGTCAAAATTAATTGCTTTTTAATTCTTGCTCTTAATTTTGTGGCATTAATTTCGAACGCTAATGGAACTTTGGATGTGCAGACCGTAGAATATTTGTTGGGAATAGAGAGTGTCAAAAAACAAGTCAATGACAAGAACCAGAACGGTTCTACAGCTTTGGATATTGTGGAGCACTGTCCTATCAAAGACCTAAAAACCAGGAAAATTCGGGAGTTTCTGTTGCGAGCAGGTGTGCATAGATCCAATTGTGATGGGCCGAAACCAGGGGCGGATTTAAGTAAAGCACAGGCGGGTCACGTGACCCACCTGAAATTGTTAGAATTATGTTTTTTTAAATGAGAAAATAAGTAATATATATTAAAATTACCCAAATCGTAACGAGATAGGAGCCTTGTACCAGTGGTAAGAATGTTGGCTTATATGTCATAGATGTACCACAATGCCAGCAAATAGATTTTTGTCATAGTTCCACAACTAATTGTAATAAACTATTACTCTCTCCGTCCCAATTTAAATACTCCATAGTCCATACAAAAATTCATGCAATTTTGAATAAAAATAATAATATGCAGAAATATGTTTTTTTTTTAGTTCAAAATTGCACAAATTTCTGTTGGGAGCATTTAAATTGGGACGGAGGGAGTATTTCATTTATTTTTTCTTAATGTTCTTCACTATCTGTTGTTTGATCAAACGCTATAATTGAAAGGTGGTGACTACAATTCTTGGATCCACCACTGGCCGAAACCGATTAAGGAATGCATTTATTCGTTTGGGGAATGGATTAAGGTCGACCCTGGCTGGTTCAAAGAGGTACTTTCGGATGGTTCATACTCTCTCTCTCTCTCTCTCTCTCTCTCTCTCTCTCTCTGATGAGTTTCCACAATTTTATACAGATACACTCATGCACATGCATTGCTATAAATGACAGCTACACACTCTTTTCATGAAACTATTAACTACCGTTTCAAGCAAACTTCAGTGTTAGCGAAGAAGTAATCACCAGATTCGTCTTGTTGAGCCCTTCATCCAATTAAGCTCCAAAAGTGAATTGACTGGTTTATCTTTTTTGGCTGTTCGAGTTTGTTGCGTACAACAAAATTCGGACACCGATAACAACAAAATTCGGACATCAGTTTAAGCTTGACCAAAATACTGTCACAAAAATTAACGACTAGCATGATTTCTGATAATAAACTTTAGGATAAACATGTTTAAATTATGTGACTACCAATTTTTGATCAGTGCGGTCGTTTGTGTGCACGAGAAACTAGATGAGACGAACAAATAGAACGATTTCAATCCTTTTTCAGACCCAAACGGGTGTATATATATGATGAGCAGTGTTGTGCCTGAGACATAATCTTGATAGTAACAACACAACTAAGGAGCCTTACGAAACTTTGGGTCTTATATTGAACTCCCAACCATGAACTATAAATTTCTTTGTAAGGTCAAATTCTATACAGGTTTAGCCCCTGGTTTTAATTGGATCCTCCTTTAATAATGGACAGTGGAAATGAACCCAAATTAGTTGGTACATGTATGGGGTCGGAACTCAAAACCCACTTTTTCAAGTTTTCATGACTCAATATAAGTGTAATATAAATACATGTTCTATGTCAACAGGTACGCGGCTATTTAATAACGGCAGCCGCCTTGACGGCAACCATGGCTTACCAATCTATTTTGAGTCCACCTGGTGGTCTTTGGCAAGAAACAAAAAAAGGCAATTCGCCTGCCCCTTCTCCTTCTCCTGTGGATGGAGAGCATACAGCGGGACAAGCCATTATGGACCCAGATTACAATTATCGTGTTTACTTGGCTCTTAATACCATCGTGTTAGGAGCATCGTTGAGCACTATTATGCTGGCCATGACTGGATTCCCAATGGAAAACAAGTTTTTAACATGGTCGTTGGTATTCACTGTGTATATCACAATTACATTTATGGGTGCAGCTTATGTGACAGCAATTAATTTAGTATCCCCAGGACCACTTTCAAAGGGTGACCTTGGTGCACAGTTGTACAGTTGGCTGGGTATATGCATATTTTTTGTTATGGTCCTTCACTCATGCCATTTCTTGGTATCGCTGCGGGAAAAGTTGGTAATACTCGTTAAAGCATGTTATGGACGTTGCAATCGAACTCAAAGAGCTACCAAAAATATAGTATAATTACGAGGATAACCTAGCTGCCAGCCATAAGTGCGCGCGTGGGAAACTTCTGCTAGCTAGTCTTTGTTGTACTTTGGGATTCTATTCCAAGCCGAGGATTTGTGCTTGTGGGCCTGGATGATTGCTGCAGACTGGCGGATCTGGTGTGGTCGCCATTATTAAATAAAGAGTACTGTAACATACGTGTGCTCGAGACCCTTTATTATGTGACTGCGTGTAGTATTTGTGCAATTCCTATGTGTGCACTAGCCTAGCTATGGTGTGTACTAGCTGTGTAGTAGAGTATGAAAGAAGCTAGATCCTTCTTCTTTGTGTATTTGTCGATATGATTGTGGGTACCATGTATTTGTTGTATGGTTGTTAATGAATATTTGGTTTGTTGCATGTTAATTGGAAATGGTGTGTTTTACTAGTTCTTAAACTGTTATTAAATTACAATTACTTCTTAATACGGACGTGAGATTACTTTTTAGTAACTAATATGTTAAGCTTCAAGGGACAAATCTATGTAGTAAGAATGTTTTAAACAAACACTACTCTAATAATGGGGATTTTTTGACAAATGGGGTAGCGATTGATCTTTACATAGTCATTCCTCGGTCCATCCCTAGCTAATTTATTCCAAACAGATAAAGAAACCTTCTTATAATCTACTGCTTTGTGGGGCCCACTTTCGGGGTGTCACAAAAATAATTCGAACCTTTCAATAATCTTAAAATACTTTATTGAGTGGCCTCGTAATGAAACTAGGCAGAGGGGAAACGACTCTGCACTTGTGTGTCAAATATAACAAGTTAGAGGCTTTAAAGACATCGGTGCAATATCTTCAGAGCAATGACAAGTAGTTTGTACTCAACTACAAAGACGATGATGGCAACATCATTTTGTATCTTACTGCAACGCTCAAACAAATAGATGCATTCATTTGTGTACACAAGTAGTTACCCACATTGATATGACTATAAAGAAGGAACGGCAATTCACTTTGTCCATTTGTGGGTAACTTCAAACTCCACTCCCCCAATTCCTAGCCTGTCAGTTTGGGACCTTTTGGCTTATCCAAAGGATACCTAGTGATGTTGGCTCTGTTTTTTTTTTCAGAATTAGAAACTTTTTTTTCCTTTTTGGGCAAAAGAAGTTCAACGCCTCGCACCTAGACCCCAACAGATCTTTACGTGATTACGTCTCACTCCACCTCTCGGCCTAAATAATTGTGCTTGGTGCAGTGGTAACCAAAAGTCTTGTGTAACTTGACGCTTTCTTGACTTTTGTAAAATAAACTGCTACGACACTCCAAATGCTCTTTGGTGTAAAAAATGTTGAGAAAATCGCGACCGCAATACCCGATTCTCGATTCCCTACTCCTGCTACGAATCATTCGACTCTCCTCTTCCACCATCACGTCTTTACAACTAGCGTTATGCAGCCTAGGATCATCGATCGTCCCCCACTCACCTCCTGATCCGGACGTGACCCTAAGACTTATGGATCTTCATTCCATTGACATTTTTGCTATGTTGGCGTTGCATGTATCATTTTAGTGTTTTGAGATGGAGACAGAATTTCTTAGGTTTGCGAGCATTTATTTATTTATTTTCTCTACGTAAGATAGTTTCTTCTTGGAAAACTATAAGACATCGTCGAATCTTTTGAATTTTGTCGTGTTCTTTTTTGGAAAAAAAATTCTTGAAATGTAAGTAAAAAAGTAAGTATAGATTAAGTTTACTTTTTTGAAATGTTTTTCAAAATTCAATAGAGATTCCTAAATCAGGGTTCGGCTAACAAATTAGCTTATTTGAATTCGTGGTAGAATAAGAGAATATTTGCTTGGTTATTTGGCCAATCAGCTCATGCCACTTGTCGCATCGAGGTTCCTCCTCACGAAAAGTGCCTCTGCAATAATATATATTACAGATGATGAAAGCAATATTTTTGATTTCGTTCATCAGGCCAGAATCACAGCAGAGTTGGTTTGAGTTACAATGTTGAGCAGTAAGCGCGAATGTAATAGAGTACTACTTATCGCTGCTTTGAAATCTGAGGATCTCCACGCCCAAGTAATCAACCGGACCCTGAACAGCAACATGCGGCTTGCCGACTGTGACACGAAGAGCAGATATCTGAGGGTACTTGGTCAGGGTCGTCGATGCGATTTGTTGAGCCACCGACTCCAGAAGATTCTTAGGTGGTCCCTCCACAATTTCTCTGACTAAGCTGCCAGTCCACCGGATGAAACCATAAGCAGCAGGCATTTTAAATAGGAGATGATTCTAAAATCGTAACCCAAAATATTTACATGAAATGAAATTACATAAGATGCAAGACTCCTCGGATTAGAACCTCCCCATAGAAGAGCTTAGCCACTTTTTCTAAGTTGTTTCGTTATTGTAAGACTTCAAACATGCAAGACTCCTCATCAGATTAGAATCCCCGAGCTTGCTGATGTTCATCTCCTTGCTTGGATCTTCGATTTACGTCTTTTGTGAACAAGAGTGTGAACTGGTGCAAGAGCCCAAGTTCATGCAGGCGCTACGTAAGTGTGCTGAGATGAAAACACTCTACTGCAACATATCTAAACGTTGGCAAGGCCCAAGGGTGGGTATTAGGTATAGCCTACGACGAGGTTTGTTTCCTGTAAAATGAGGACACCTCATTGTACTTTTTCTCCAAAAAACCAAGGCTAATCCAAAAGATGGAAAAGTCGATTTTTATCTCCAAGTGATTATGAAGTGGACCAACCGGACTTATCTCCATAATAGGTTTACCAACAGAGAAGAGATCTCAGAGTAAGTAAATTATGCATGGATACACAAGTGGGCATGGACACATTAACATGCTCAAGTATGCAGGAACAGAGATTGATGCCAGAAGTAGACTTATATATTGGAGAAACAATTCCATTTTTCCATCAAATTTTTGCTCCGACCTTTGGTGTGTAAGCCATCATTACATCTCTTGGAATGACATTGAATTAATTGATTTTTAACATATCTAACAAATACTAGTACTACAAATTCAAGAGGTGCGGCCACCGCAAAACAAAGGGAAACCTACTATTTATCCTAGACTACTAATATAGTACAGATTTAGGTCCTAATGCATAGTTTACTATTGGAAAAGTGGAGGGAGGGACTCATATGAGCCAAGGAATGAATGACCCAATCAAAAAAAAGAAATAAGCCCATTTACTGAGAAGTACGGAACTCAAACACATCATGGGCGACAACGGGGGTTCCCTCCAAGAAAGTAAGAACTGGTGGAAGTGGGCGGGGCAAACTACCCTAAGAAAATAAAATGTGATTCAAAACTGGATTTAAACCATTAAATCTCCTGGATTAGCATTATACAAGTTGATGCGCGATAAGATAAAAGACTGTCCGGCACATCAGCGAAAACACTAATTTTGCAACTTAACAAGTAGATGCGTGTAAGGTATTGTTGAACCTAAACATGGAAAGAGTAGTGGAATCCAAAAGATACTTGTGAGAAACTATTAGACATTAAGCACCAAGTGCTACACACAAATATTATATGCATCCTAGATACATGAATAGGTATGTATGTTCCCTGTAGGCATGTGTTTACATACTATATTCATAAATTCAGAAAATCAAGGACACATGAAGAGAGCAAAACATTCATATACTAAAATAGTCTGCTCTTAGTGTCCTGGTTATGATGGAACTTTCGGATAGTCTAGAGCATGAAGCATCAAACATTTAATTCATTTGAACCAATAAGTAAAATATAGTCCAAGAAAATTAAGTGCAATAATATTCCACACACATGATCAACCATTCTTGTTAGATGCATGCATATTCTGAACATGTATCCCAAAGCTTACCAAATTTCCTAGGCCTGATACGAGAACTTAATATGCTTATTGGGGTCTATATAGGGGCTATACATATATGTGGAGGAAAATTAAATTACACCAAATGGAAACTTCTTTCCTTGAACAATTTGATGCATTTCTGTAAACGTACATTTCAAGCTGTTCAACTTCACAGACCACCTTCAAACTTCAATTAGACATTCAAAGTCAAATCTCATATAATAGACCAACACTGAATCAAAATCTGAATGGAAAATTCACGAACTCTGGTCAACCAGAAATTGAGCATGAGTAAAGAAGGAAAGAATTATCTAGTTGGTGGGGCCTCCAAAAACTTATTAGGAGGTGTCAAAACAAGAAGTTTCACCACAGGTGAAATTATGACTATTAATATATATTGTAATGACCCGATTTCCATATAAAATCATAGCCGTAAAGTACATAAAGCTCGCTACCATGAACACTTCATTGGAATTGACCGAAGTTCCCCAATACAATTCCATCAAACTTAGAATTATCTGTTCCTCTAAAAAAACTGTGAGTGAATTCCCCATTATATGTTATAGGCTTATCACTTAACCATAACACAAAAACCATTAGATGAGTGTGTTCCCTTTCGCTGGCATTTTTGTCTCATTATGGGTCCCACCGACCAACTGCACTACCACATGTCCTGACATGCATCAACGTCACACAAGCCTTTATGTCAACATGCACACACAACCTACAAAATTAACACTTGTATCCTCCATGTAGGCATAGTTTTATGCTAAGAAGCACGGATATGGATACAAGATACAGATACGTGGATACGTGATTTTTTCAAAAAATAGGATACGATACGTTAGGGGATACGTTGAATATAAAATTAAATAAAAAAATATATTATATATTATATAAATATAATTTCGAAAAGTCTCATACTGACTGTTAAAAAAAAACAGAGTATATTTCAGTCTAAGACGAGAGAGAGAGAGAGAGAGAGAGAGGCGAGATATATATGTAATATATATATATATATACTGTGTATAGTATATACACACAGCAACACAGTGAGAGAGATGAGAGGGGAGAGAGAAGAGAGAGACGAGAGAGGAGAGGGGAGAGAGATACAAGGGAGGAGAGAGATGAGCAGGTCAGAGATAGATGAGAGGAAATCTCCTTCTTTCTTCCTGCCTTTTCTTCGTTTCATTGTTTCTGATCGATAGGGTAGAAGAAACATATATAGCCCTAATTGCACGTTAACCCATATGTTTTAAGAAAATAACATATTTACCCCGCGCGTATCCAAAACGTATCCCAGCGTATCCAAAACGTATCCAAACATATCCGAATACCAAAAAATAAAATAAAAAACCGGATACTCTAAAAAAAAACGTATCGGATACGTATCAGGAGCGTATCCTATCCGATACGCGTACGGTACGTGATACAGAGGCCAAAATAGAGTATCCGTGCTTCATAGGTTTTATGCATCGATCCTCTCTGAAAAATAATATTAGGCATCTGCATGAATCGAATTCTCATCCTCTATAGTCATTTTGTTTTATTTTGTATATATATGTGATAACACACACATATATATACAGTAGACGAAATGTTGTTGGCTGAGAAAATGAGGGTAGAATTTTGTAAACTTCAGTGTCCACGACTTAATTGAATTGTCAGTCTCAAAGGAGATAAAACGGAGAAGAGCTACAACCATCACTCACCGGTATATGTCAGAATAACTAACTGTATCTGACAAACAGTCCGATTTACCAGCTGCTTGGAGGTCCATCCATGCATCTATGTCTACCAAGAACTTCTGGCCCAGATTCCTTTCTTCCGGCTTCACCCCATGAAACCCATGGAACTTGAGTCCTCTTAAAACAAGTTTGTCCCCTTTTATTTCCTCATTATTGCCCATCATTGCTCCTGATGAGAAATGCATCCTTGGATTAGAAAGTTAACACTATACAAGTTGATTGGATTTGCTAAGATACTTAAAACGTATTCAACCATCATCAAGTAAAATGCAAAACAAAGAGGAGCAATATTATTGATTTCAATGACATTTTGTTTCCACATGCATATATACGTGCATATGTATATATGTCTGTATATAACTCATAACCAAACCAAACCGAGCCTTATGTCCCAATCACTTGGGGTCGGCTACATGAATCTTTTTCCTCCATTGAGATTTGTCAAAGGTCACTTGTTCACACAAATCCATTATACTCATATATTTGCGAACAATAGCATCTAATGTCAATTTAGGTCTACCCCTCCCCATATCATAGCTACCCAAAACTATCATATCCGCTCTCTTAACTACCGCATCTCCTGATCTACGGTAGACATGCCCAAACCACCTTAGCCTATTTTCACTCAACTTCTCCTCTATAGGTGCTACACCTACCATCTCACGAACCGTTTCATTTCTAATCCTGTCTCGTCTAGTCTTACCACACATCCACCTCAACATTCTCATTTCGGCTACACTCATCTAGCTCACCTTATTTCTTAATAGGCCAACATTCTGTCTCGTAAAGCATCGCTGGTCTTATGTAGGGCTGCAAACGCTCGACTCGACTCGGTTCATGACTTAAACGAACGAGCTCGAGCTTAAATATTTAGCTCCTTTGATAAACGAGCCGAGCTCGAGCCAACCAAAGCTTGGCTCGAGTTGGCTCACGAGATTAACTTATTTATACATTTAATTTTAACTATTTTATTTCTTCCCACTTCTATCTATATTTTCCCTATTTCCCCTGTATATCATACTCGAAATGAGAGGTATGGGCAAAAAGTTGAGGGATTAAGGGTGAGGTAGGTCTCCACCAGAGGTTTTATAGAGTTTTGAAAGTCTCTGCAACTTTCTTTTGTTGATGTGGGACAAATGCAAAGCTTTCCTTTCTCCTTTACTCCACTTCTTTTAGTCCCACCTCGCTCCTGAAGGTAAAAGAGAAGTGTGAACTTCTCTATAAAGCCCAACCTTCAACTGCTTTCCCCGTGTTTGTGTTGTAGCTTTTGCTCACGAGCCATACACGAGCCGAGTTCGAGCTGAGGACTTTCTCTTCGAGCTGAGCTCGAGCCCACTATATGCAACTCGTCTCAAGCTCGAGCTGGGGTAATTTATTGCGAGCCGAGCTCGAGCTGTTGAAAGCTCGGCTCGACTCGGCTCGTTTGCAGCCCTAGTCTTATGATAGTTCCATAGAATTTTCCCTTTAATTTTGTGAGTACCCTCTTGTCACATAGTACACCAGTAGCGCTCCTCCACTTGAGCCACCCCACTTGGATCATATGGGTCACATCATCGGCAATCTCTCCATCTCTACTAATAATTGTTTGTATATAACTCATGCAAGCAGGAAAATCTTCTTCAACAACGAATGCATTAAGATTGCAATAAATTTGGTATTTGCGTCTCTCCATCGCCATCAGAACGTGCTGATGGATTGGATATGAGTTTAACTCAATAGACAACAGTATAGCCCATTCAGTCCCTAGCATGTAATAGATTAGAATTAATAACCAAAAGACATGAGATGGATAGTGACGCTGACGACCACCACCAAAAACACAAATCTTACCAAGTAAGAGAGTGAATTCCTTGAAGAAATCCAATAACTGTAACAGAGGTAAAACTGAACTGATGGTTGCAGAGAATAAGCGCAAGGGAAAATCACGGGGATAAGGAGAGAGTTCCTAGGAATGTGGTTGACAAAGCTCGTTATTCTAACAAATCAGAAAAAATAAAAATTTGCTAGTGTTCTACCCAACTGCTCCAAACTTTCATGAAGAGTACGAAGATGGAGGGTAGGGGTGTAAACGAGCCGAGTCGAGCCGAGCTTCAGCGAGCTCGAGCTCGGCTCGAGCCTTAACGAGCCGAGCCCTTAACGAGCCGAGCTTAGTAATTTACTAAACGGGCCTCTCTTAATCGAGCCGAGCCTCCTTTATCGAGCCGAGTTTTAGTCAAACGAGCCGAGCCGAGCTCGGCTCGTTTTACTAAACGAGCCGGATACTCGAGCTCGAGCTCGGCTCGTTTACTAAACGAGTCGAGCCAAGCCGAGCCTTAACGAGCCGAGCCGAGCTCGCGAGTAGCTCGGCTCACTTACAGCCCTAATGGAGGGAAAGAAGAAATGAGCTTTCCCAACTTCTCTGGTATACCAGCGCACATATTAAGTAAAAGAAAACCCTAGGTTTCGATCAGCTAGTCGAGATGGGCTGTACGTTTCATTCGATTTGGTTAGAAAAAAGAAGAATAAAGGCTTAACGTAGCAAAAGGAAAGATCGAATAGCTCGTTTCATATTACAATCAGCACAACAAGAAGTCCAACTTTCAAATCCTTACCAACACAACTGATCTCAAACAACAAACTGCTGGTATGAATATCATTTCCAAATAGCTGATTCCGCGGAAGCCTCTGCCTTAATTGTGCTATTTCCCCCATTGATATTTATACGAAATGGTACTTGAAGCAGGGGCGGTCCTGGGGGACTTGGGCCCCTGCACAACTCCAAATACTCTAGCGTATTTTATTAATTTTCAGGTCAATTAAGAAAAATTTCATGGGACTAGCCCCTGCAAGTCCTTCGAGTAAAAAAAAAATTCTTAGAATTTCCATATGTGTGGAGTAAAAATCCCCAAGATTTGAAGTTATCAATCATTTTTTAGGTTAAACGGTGGCAGCCCACATATACCTAACATCGTCTCTTCTTCGGACATCGTGAGTAGAAATATTTACTCATAAATATATCTTTTCTTGTCAATACATATATCTTTTCTTGTCAATACAAAAATACACGTGATTCGGGCCCCTCCAAAACACAAATCCTGCGTCCATCCGCCACTGACGTGAAGAACTTGCCTAGGTTTCAAATCACATAAATTGGCACCGGATATAACTTCAAGTAAGGCAAAAGAAACCTACCGAGTCGAGATCTTTCCACCAAGTATTACTGGGCAAGTTCTTCGAGTACCATTTCGTATAAATATCATTGAAGAATAACGGGAAAAAGGAAAGGAGAGAGAGAGAGAGAGAGAGAGAGAGAGTTATACCTAACAGAGAGACTCAGCGGAGGAGGAGGGGATGCCGGAGGTTGACTGGATGGTGACTGGTTTGGTATGCTGGTTATTGAAGAAGAAAGGGGAGAGAGAGAGAGAGAGAGAGAGAAAGAGCAATGAGATGGAGCACTCAGCTCCGATCCAGTCCCACTCCCATCCAGTTTGGTCCAGTTTGGGCCGTTTGTGGGCCCTTCTCGGGCTCACAACAATGATCGAAATTGTTTCACTTTTTAGACCTCGTCGAGAACATGGCCACATCAAAATCAGGTTAATCGGATGCCGTTTGATATAATTTCAAAACAAGGTTCTGAATACCATACCAGTCATGGTACCGGTTTTCCTACTGCCACCAGTTTTCCTACTGGTATGGTACGTACCGGTATCGGTCGAATACTGGGTACTGTTTCGGATTTACCGCAACTACAATTATATATAATATAATTATAACTCAAAAAAATTCCCACGCGCAAAGTAACTTAATTGTGTATAGTGATCTATTCGTTACAAGTTTCAGTCTGTAAAGTGATAAACATTCAGTGTGAGAGAGAGAGAGAGAGAGAGATATGCAGTGGAGCATTCGGCATGTGTTGGCTATTGGTTGTTCAGAACCGATTGAATGGGGTGTTCAAATTGAAGAGTAGAACACATACATATTAGTAATTATCAATGCATACATACATCAAACTGGGTCTTCAAAATAAAAAATCAAACTGGGTTTAACAGTGTACACGTCGACCAAATAGAGTGTTGGAAACTTGGAGCCTGGAGGAATTACCTTCGGTTGAGGGTGGCTCAGATCCCGGCGGGCGGCGGGGACAAGCTGCGCTGCACCGACTCCGCCGTGGATGAGATTTGACGGCGACAAACTGGAGATGAGGTGAAAAAGGGAACCACTTGAATGATGAGTGTGAGTAACTCGATGATCGATGTCTGCGTCATTTGGGTAGATTAGAGACAGTAGATAGATACACCGAATTGAGGGGAAGGACTTAATTTGGACATTATTACAAAATGACCCAGCATTGCAAAAAACCGGCCGGAATTTCCGGTAAGAGCATCTCGCCCGGTATTTACCGAAACTGCCGGTATTCACAACCTTATTTCGAAATGCATTAAACTTTAGATAATTGTGTTAAATAAGTTACAATTCAGTGTTGTGCATTTTTTTTAAACAAGATCAATGCATTTCAAAATCATATCAAACGGTATCCAATTAACTTGATTTTTCACGTGGTCGATGTTCTCGGAGAGGTCTAGAAAGTGAATGGTTCTGATTATTGTTATGAACCCGGAAAAAGCCCACAAACGACCCAAACTGGACCAGACTAGATGGAAAGAGACTTAATGGGAGTCGAGTCCAGAGTTGGAGAGATAAGACAGAGGATTTTAAAAAATAAAATTGATCGGTGAATGGGTGAGTATGTGGCTGTAGCCCCACACGCTGTAAGTGTGTGTGTGTGCGCAATTGTGCGAGTAAATGTACGTGGTTATAGCATTTTTTTTGAATCGGAGGCAGGCAGGTTTGCCCCTATCCCGGCCCGCCCTATTCCCATCCCTCTCCCGCTTTCCTTTATTACAAGATGCCCAGGAGAGAGAGAGAGAACTGCATTTCATTGTATACCCAAAAGACATATCCACTATGATGCACCGACACCGACACCGGGACACGGGAATTCTAAAAAAATGGGGACACGGACACGGCGGGGGACACGCCACGTGTATATTTATTTATTTATTTTTATATATATAAATAAATAATTATAGTTTAACACCCAGAAATTTAAAAATATATATATATAATTTGGCCCCAAATTTTTTAAAAAAAATTACAGTTTGACCCCCAATTTTTTTCATAAATTACAGTTTGGCCCCTGCCGTGTCCCCATCGGTGTCCCCGCCGTGTCCCCATCGGTGTCCCGCCGTGTCCCCAGCCGTGTCCCCCTCAAAATTTAATATTAAAATATGAGACACGCCACGTGGCGTGTCCCGTACGTGTCCCCGAGGTGTCCCGCCGTGTCCCCGTGTCCTGACACCGCGATACTTCGACCTTTAGAGGTGTCGGTGCTTCATAGCATATCCATGTATTCCACATATATTCAGCAGAAAGGAAGAATTTGCTATCCCGCAGAAAGGAAGAAATGTAAATGCATGTTTCCTAACGAAGAGAAGAGAAGTAATCTTTTTGGTCTCACACATTATTAGATACTCCCTCCGTCTCACTTTGTTGTGCATGTTTCCTTTTTTGGACGTCTCAAAAAATTATCTATATCTGTTAATTTATAATATTTTATATATTCAATATGGATCTTGTTTGATAGATCTCAATTAATTCTTTTAAATAAAGTTTTTGAAATCGTAAAAAATATATAGATTGTGAGATATAGACAATTTTTTGTGAGGTGCCAAAAACAAAACAGATTCAAAAAAGTGGGACGGTGGGAGTAGAAGTTTAGGCAATACAATTAAGAAAAAACCCAATGTCCTGTTATGTCACCACATCTAATCAGACTGTCAGTGTCAGGAAAATGCTAAGAAGATAAACAGACATACAGATTCGACATCTAAAGTGACTTCATAATTGGAATGTGTACTAACCACATGTCTTCTGGCCCTAGCTAGAGGCTCCTCCTTCAAGAACGCTTCAAGGCATTTATAAAGTGAAACAGATTCTCGAGGTTTTTTTTTTTTTGATCCGCGATTCTCGAGGTTGCTTCGTAGGTAATCGAGGTTTGCAAACCTGTGGCAAAGAGCTTAGAACACAAGTATCGTATAACTTAGTCATTCTATCTGACCAAGAAACAAGCACGTTAATCTTCCCGGTTAATCCTTTCATTGGTGTTGGCTCAGTCATCTGTATCTTAGAACATTTACGCAACAGTGTCCTTTCTTCCATCAAGTAAAATTTGAAGTCAGGATTCAAATTCAAGTCATCCCCAGGTGCACTGTTTGACTTTTCATCTCCGTCAGATAATCTCGAGCCAGTAACATCCTCCATCTCGAAAACTTCATTAGCAATTATTTCATCATCATCATCATCATCCTCATCATTCAAAGAATCTCCAGCCCCCATAAAAAACGGATTGAGTAATTTGAGGAACTCTTCACGTATTTCGGATCCTCTAGAAATACTACATATCCTTGCCACAAGAGGAATACCAAACTTCTCCGTCGATGAAAATGCTTGACCACGACAACTGACCAACAAATTAGTTAGTATTATGAAATCTATGCAAAGAAATCAATTTCCTAAGAAAATACATTCCTATTTTGTGTAAGTATATTTACATATTGACCAACAAAACAAGGGAATAACTACAAATTAAAAAGTGAAAACAAATACATAGCTTCAATGACCAAGTTCTGCTACTAAGATAATGAGTGATTATCTTCCACTACCTTCATATGGACAAACAAGTTAAGGATGGGGCGTGGAATACAACTGAGTACCCACACTCAAAACTTACGAGCTATCAAGAGATAAATAGAAAAAATGAGTCTCTGACAATGTTTAACTGAAACCCAAATACTTTACTTCTACAGTAAGACTGGAGTATTTTAGACACCCCAGGACCAGTATTAAAAATAAACTAGCTGATCAGGCTGAAACTGTAAAAGACAAAAATTCATTCCCGATGGCCATTCCAGAAGACAACGAGCAATAGCTCTTTCAGCAACAGTTGATAGTAGATGCGCTCTCATAAAAGTAGGGGTGGGCATCGTGTCGTGTTCGTATCGTGTCATCTCGTGTTCGTGTCAGAATTCTCTCAACCCTAACCCGACCTGTTTAACTTTTCGTGTTATCGTGTCGTGTCATATTTGTGTTTCGTGTCAGGAATAGCCGACCCTAACCCGCTAACTTCGTGTCAGGTTATCGTGTCCTTTCATAAATTCTCGTGTTGTGTCGTGTTCGTATCAGAATTCTCTCAACCCTAACCCGACCTGTTTAGCTTTTCGTGTTATCGTGTCATAAATAGCTGACCCTAACCCGCTAACTTTGTGTCGTGTCAGAAATTCTCACCCCTACGTAAAAGCTTACACTTTGGGAGTAGAAAGTACTTAACATGGCAAGGCGCTCTCATAAAAGCTAACGCTTTGGGAGTATACCATACTTAAGTGGTAAGTTCTGGTTCGAACAAATTTCCAGGTCAGGTTTCTCCCTTTTACAGTATTCATTTTTTTTTACTCTGGTATTCACATTATTTGTGCATCTCACCCAGTAATATCTGCTTCTCATGCTAGAAGAGCACAAACACGCAATAGAGGGAGGACTGCTTAACATACAACATTGCATCCTTAACAGCTTAAGCTCCTGGGGAGAACAACTAGGATGACAAAGAAGCTCAAAAATTTTGGTTATTAAAGTACTCTAGAACTACTGAAAACTGCGAAAGAGACAATAATCTTCTTTAATTACGCCATACCCATACCGGATAAAATTCAAAGTACTACCAATTACAAATTCTTTCAAATAAAAGACACAAGCAAGACCTACCGTCATGCATATTCAACTCACAATTCAACATAAAGTAGGAGTGATTCAGCCAAGTCTATAACAAGCCCCCTCATAAAATCTCACTATTCCGAGTTTATTTCCCCACTCATCAGATTTTTTTTTTTCCTGATAAGTCAGTAAGGGCAACCCCAATGGGGATGTAAAATAGAAGGGGATGGATAGTTATTTTAGATGTAAAAAGTGGTTAAAAGTTAGTTGGATGTAAAATAGAACCCACCTCTATCCAATGGTGAGATGTAAAAAAAAGATGGATAATTAACCAACTTTCCCTAACTTTCTTAACCCTAATTCAAGTACTACTTCCGTTGAAAAATAATTTGCCGTATCCGGTAATCAAGAACTTAAAAAAAAAATTATTCCAAAAAAAAAAAAAAATTCCGTTCGAATTTTTTTTTTTTTTACTTCTCATCCACTTCAATTAAGATTTTTTTAAAAAAAACTCCAACGGGCAGCCCGGCCCACCCCCAATGCCTATTCATCCCTATTCTCTCTCTCTCAGTCAGAGAAGAAACGTAGAAACAAGGGGAAGAAACAAGGGGTTTTGATCGGAAACCCAACTCACTCCAGCCCCCCCCCCCCCCCCCCCCCCACCACGATCTCTCTCTCTCGATCATCCATCCCCTGCCGATCCAAACCCTCATCCAAAAGAATCATATAATAACATGTTTACAAGCAAAGGTTTAGAAAAGCCTGCGGGGTGGTTGAGGCACGCGAAATCATGCTCTCCTTAGGATTGATATATCCCATCCTACACTGGTTTGAACGGTAGTACTCCTCCAAAATACAACAACCTTCGAGCTTTCTTCTTTTCAGCGAAGTAAAATCATGAACCAATTTGTGCTTTCCCTACACTCAAATAGTTGATGAAAATCAATCCTCAATTATAATGTAATGAAAAAAGAAAACAATAGTAGCATTTGTGCAATATATATGTGTGCTTATTGAAGGGAGAGGAAATTATGGTCAAGTGTATAACTTTCGAAGTTAGTGGAATCAAAGTTGTATCGGGTACTAGTATTTTTCCTGTTTAGCCGCAAAGGTATATGAAACATATGGATAATAATAATGTAGGTAAGGATAGAGCATCTGCATCGGTGTTTGCCATTTTCCTATTGCTATTTCTATTTCTGGCTAATGAATAGTGTCATTTTGTCAAAAAAAAATGACAAGGGTGCTACAGTGTCATTTTGTCATTCTCATTTTTCTCCCTCTCAATATAAAAAAAAGGCAACTTTGCCATATATAAATTTTCTCAAATTTGGCATATAAAATGGTGGAGTAATTTTCCATAGAAACTTTTGAGTGTGAGAAACGACAACAAATTGTGCCAAATTTAGCAACCAGTTTGGATGCGCCAATAAGTGTATTGTTTTTCGGTATTCAGAAAACCTCTATATATGTTTGTTTTGCTTGTTTTGCTCCTACGGAACTCAGGTGGATAAAATGAAACGAATCTAGTCTCTCTCTTTTTCAATCGTCATACATCAGCGGATGTTAGGGTTAGCACGGGGTCCAGAAGCTATCCATAGCTTGGGACCCAAGGGTATTGCCCCAGTAGGGGTCGAACCCAGGACCTCCCCCTTAGGGGTAATCTAGTCTTCTTTCTTTTACTACCAGTTAAGACATAGGAGTCTCGTGAACGGTTTTGAGTGAGAGAAAGAAGGGAAGAATCCTCTTTTTTTATTCTGAATCTCCCACTCCAATCATAGCCTTTTTATTTCTTTTCTCATTAAGATGAAAAAAAGTATATGCATTCAACTTTAGCCACTCAAATTCCAATCTCATTTGTATGAGAACAAAGAAATAAGAATAGACATAAGGTGCTCCATTTATCAGGACGAGGTCCTGAGCTCGGTTCTCACGAAGGGTCTTATTGCCAACATTTGTAGATTAGGCAATTATCGGTTTCTTGCATGTAAACAAAAAAAGTTCTCTAAATACATCATTTTTTTTTTGTTCTTATCTAATTTACACCATCACCCCCTGTAAACAATAACTCCATCACTTCGTAATTTACCCCCTATAATTGATTTGTTCATCATTCTATTGAACAATTAAATGGTCCAGAATTTTGTTACACAAATTTTTTTTTTAAAAAAACTTTCATTAGATTAGTTTTAGAACTTTGGGATTCTCGTGATGTGACTTGTGTAACACCAAACACGCTCCCTAGCTATATGATGAAAACTAATGGTTGTTGTGAATATATATATCCATAAAATTAACTTGACACAAAGTAAATGGGTCATGTTGCAAACTGAAATAATTTCTAAAGGGTAAAACCGGAATCGTAAATGAGAGTAGTTGGAAAGGTTTCTCCATTAATGACTTATAAATGGGAGTAGTTGGAAAAATGAGAGTAGTTGGAATAAAATCGACTAACATTAATTATAGCCAAACTCGTCCCGGGGGCACCATTTAGCATTAGCCATAGAAATAAAATCGACTTTATTATATTTTTTTTATCACTCGATAGATATCTAGCATATTCCTAAAGGAATGTGGAAGGGTACTGCTAAGCGGTAAGCAGGTGGAGCAAGTCCAAACATATCAATCACCACGTCAAGCACTCGCGTTCGTGGTGAGAATCAAACTCTCACCTTTCATGTAGAAGAAGAGAGCTGGAAGTGATGTTGAATAAGTAAAAACAGAGGCACTGCACTCTCATGTCATGCTGAATCCCACCCCCATCTCGTCAGTTGATTGACGTATGGCACTGCACTAGTCTCATGACAGCCTGGCGTATATTTTGTAGCCTTGACACATACGATTACCAATTGGTTACTTTTTGTGGCCTAAAATGAGAGCAGATTGTTTTCAACTCCCTATCATTTGGTTGATTGATTGCGAAAACTTGAAAGAACATATTTGTGTACAAGTTCATGATAAGCCTATTATATTACAGGAATTCGTCAATCTTGACGGCTTTGTACACAATTAATTAAAGAAGGGACCATTTTGAATTTTGATCAAAATTTTCTATGTTACAAGGACCCAACGAGTTATTGAGTCAATAAAATATGAGTGGTAGTAATATGTTGAGCCATGTTGGTGGGACAATAAGTTATTGGACTACTGAAAAGTGAATCAATAATATTCCTACAGCCAAGCTACTATATGAACCCGACTGAGCAATCCAAACCTCCGAGAAAATTAGCATGCCCACACGAGTCACGTCGTTATTTATTACTAATTGACTGTAAAATTATAACTAATTAATATATTATAATTTTATGAAATGACATAATCGCAAGGGAGTGGAGAGAAAGAGGGATCAATCGGAGACACATGAGACAGAGGAAGAAGCTGGGAACAGAAGGGGAGAAGAGGGACGGTGTGAAGGGGAGAGAGAGGGGAACGAGTCTCTCTACTCATCGTTAATTAGTTCTGAGATGGATATAAAGTTTTTACAATGGGCATAAATAGATGTCCGGGCCAACTTACGCACTGTGTGCCGTGCATCTCGGCTAATCATGGGATATCACCCCGGCAACTGTCTGATCTGTGAGGTTTTGAACCTAAAATTTTAGGAGTGAGTAAACCCCTAAATCTTTTGCCTTGACCACTAGACCAACCCTGTAGTACTTCTATAGATCCACTTGTTTGAGTGGCTCCCCTAAAAGAAAGAAATTTTGATCTTTTCATTTTTGTTATTATGTGAGAAATGATTTTGGCATTCCACTTTTTAATAAACGCACTCCAATACTTATCCTTTAGCGTGAATAATACACATAGCACAACTTTCATCATAGAACAAGTATAAGACAAATTTTAGAGTGAAATTAGTCAAAAAAAAAAATAGAGTATCAATGTCATTTTCCTTTTTCAATCAATGCTAATGACACATTTCGAGAGTTGCATAATGCACGACACCCCCATAAGATACATGTACACAAATGCAAAGACATTGAACACATCAAAAATGCTACAGCCACACCCAAACACACACTTATTTACACACCTACATAAACAAGTGTGTTGTAGACTTGTTGAACACATTTGTGCCCCAATCACTAAACTTTTTCTTCTTCTTCTTTTTTTTCCTCAATTTTCAATGTTGAGTTACGAGAGATTAGACTGAAGTGCAACGGCCTCCGAGTAATGATACGTCCACCGAAGCCAAAAGCGGTGACCGGCTACTGCACGCGTGTGGGGCCTACTCCGGGTCCCGCACGGATAATCCGAGCCGTTCAATAATTTAAAAAAAAAAAACCGAGTGGGACTCATGAGAAATCACCCCGTCTAATCCGTTTAAGTGCTCGATTCAATCTTTCTCTTTTGAACGGCTCGGATCATCTGATTTTTGGAAGTTTGGATCAAGCACTTACACGTATCGGACGGGGGTGATTTCTCACGGGTCCGACTCAATTTTTTTTTAAAATTATTAAAACGGCTCGGATTATCCGTATGGGGCTCGGAGTGGGCCCCACACGCGTGCGGTGGCCGGTCACCGCTTTTGGCTTCGGTGGACGTAGCATTTCTGCCTCCATTACGCACGTCCCCCACCAGTTCCTTTAGAAAATCTCTCCTCTGCTGCCAAGTGTCCCATTGACCCAGTCCACGAACCTCCTTTATTCTTAAGCACGAATAACAAACTGCCACGTGCCCCATCTTTTCCCAATTGGTACGTAGCAGTTAACAGTATCATGGGCAAAACAAACACGTTTCAGTTACAAAAGTGATTAGTATAAGATTAAATTAAATCCCATGAACATAGGAATTAATTTAAAATTATACTAACCACCTCCACAAAAAGTGGGAAACTCCTACCTTACCACAACAAACTGATTTATCTCTCTACATCCATTAAGTCGGTATTACCCCTATCCGAAATAAATTATTAATTATTTAATCACATCCTTAATTAATTGGAAAATTTAAATAATCATCATCTTTATTTATGCCATGTAAGAATTCATCTCACCCACTTTGCATGATTATGTTTTCATATTTTCAATGCGTGAATTACTCTTATTACCCCTTTATTATGATATCTATATAGATATATACATTTATGGTTTTCTAAATTAAAAGGATTGAGATGAATATCAATCTCTACAATTAAATGAGATACAAGCTTTCCGATTTCATGGTAAATTATTTGTAGCATTTACCATGAAATATGTTTGTATCTTCCTATCATTTCATGGTTAATTGTTTAACCATTTATCATGGTTAATTATTTGGACCGTTTACCAAGAAACTAGTCCGACGAAATCTGTTAGGCCGATGCGCGGACCAATTCATATAAGGATAGTTTGGGATGTACAAATACTTATGTTTACATCCTAAAATTCTTGGCATATATAGACAAGAATTTTGGGATGTAAATTACTTATGTTTACATCCTAAAATTCTTGGCCTATATAGACAAGAATTTTGGGATGTAAAATACTTATGTTTACATCCGAAAATACTTGGCCTATATAGACAAGAATTTTGGGATGTAAATTAATTATGTTTATATCCTAAAATTCTTGGCCTATATAGACAAGAATTTTGGGATGTAAATTACTTATGTTTACATCCTAAAATACAAATCGAGTTGAACAAACGGTAAACAAAACTCAATTTTTTATCCATTTATAGAAAATTATTCTAAGTTTTTGGTCTTAATATATTTTTAGTTTTTCGATACCTCTAGATAAATACAAACTGATTTCTAAAAAATTCGACGTGATTGTAAGAAAAAACTGGAAAAGGGACAAATAAAAATACAATTATTGGTTCAAGGCAGACCCACCTGTAATCACATTAGGAATTTTCACGCATTAAAGTACTGAACCTGACGGGGAAAACATAAAGAAAAATAAGTGAACAAGATTAAAAATAATTAAAGTGGAACAACACCATATATGTAAAGTGGTGTTTATGCGTTTTTGCGTCTCCCTGGGTTTTTAATTTTCCTAATGCTATTTCTATTTCTGGCTAATGAATAGTGTCATTTTGTCAAAAAAATGACAAGGGTGCTACAGTGCCATTTTGTCATTCTCATTTTTCTCTCTCTCAATATAAAAAAAAGGCAACTTTGCCATATATAAATTTTCTCAAATTTGGCATATAAAATGGTGGAGTAATTTTCCATAGAAACTTTTGAGTGTAAGAAACGACAACAAATCGTGCCAAATTTAGCAACCAGTTTGGATGCGCCAATAAGTGTATTGTTTTTCGGTATTCAGAAAACCTCTATATATGTTTATTTAGCTTGTTTTGCTCCTACGGAACTCACGTGGATAAAATTAAACGAATCTAGTCTCTTTTTTTTTTTTTTCAATCGTCATACATCAGCGGGGGTTAGTGGGGGGAGTTAGGGTTAGCACGGGGTCCAGAAGCTATCCAAAGCTTGGGACCCAAGGGTATTGCCCCAGCAGGGGTCGAACCCAGAACCTCCCCCTTAGGGGTAATCTAGTCTTCTTTCTTTTACTACCAGTTAAGACAGAGGAGTCTCGTGAACGAGTGAGAGAAAGAAGGGAAGAATCCTCTTTTTTTATTCTGAATCTCCCACTCCAATCATAGCCTTTTATTTCTATTCACATTAAGATGAAAAAAAGTATATGCATTCAACTTTAGCCACTCAAATTCGAATCTCATTTGTACGAGAACAAAGAAATAAGAATAGACCAAATGATAAGGTGCTCCATTTATCAGGACGAGGTCCTAAGCTCGGTTCTCACGTAATGTCTTATTGCCTACATTTGTAGATTAGGCAATTATCGGTTTCTTGCATGTAAACAAAAAAAGTTCTCTAAATACATCATTTTTTTTTGTTCTTTTCTAATTTACATCATCACCCCTGTAAACAATAACTCCATCACTTCGTAATTTACCCCCTATAATTGATTTGTTCATCATTCTATTGAACAATTAAATGGTCCAGAATTTTGTTACACAATTTTTTTTTTTTAAACTTTCATTAGATTAGTTTTAGAACTTTGGGATTCTCGTGATGTGACTTGTGTAACACCAAACACGCTCCCTAGCTATATGATGAAAACTAATGGTTGTTGTGAATATATATATATCCATAAAATTAACTTGACACAAAGTAAATGGGTCATGCTGCAAACTGAAATAATTTCTAAAGGGTAAAACCGGAATTATAAATTAGAGTAGTTGGAAAGGTTTCTCTATTAATGACTTATAAATGGGAGTAGTTGGAAAAATTAGAGTAGTTGGAATAAAATCGACTAACATTAATTATAGCCAAATTAGTCCCGAGGGGCACCATTTAGCATTAGCCATAGAAATAAAATCGACTTTATTATATTTTTTATCACTCGATAGATATCTAGTATATTCCTAAGGGGATGTGAAAGGGTATTGCTAAGTGGCAAGCGGGTGGAGCAAGTCCAAAAAACATCAATTACCACGTCAAACATCAATCACCTTTCATGTAGAAGAAGCGAGGATGTGGTGTTGAATAATTAAAACAGATGGGCACTGCACTCTCATGTCATGCTGAATCCCACCCCCATCTCGTCAGTTGAATGATGTATGGCACTGCACTATTCTCATGTCAGGCTGACAATTTTGTTATTAGTCATAGATTTTTCCGAGATTAATGACTCTACCCCTGACGTATATTTTGTAGCCTTGACACATTCGATACCAATTGGTTACATTTTGTGGCCTAAAATGAGAGCAGATTGTTTTCAACTCCCTATCATTTGGTTGATTGATTGCGAAAGCTTGAAAGAACATATTTGTGTACAAGTTCAATCTTGACGGCTTTGTACACAATTAATTAAAGAAGGGACCATTTTGAATTTTGATCAAAATTTTCTATGTTACAAGGACCCAACGAGTTAAATTAAATCCCATGAACATAGGAATTAATTTAAAATTATACTGTACTAACCACCTCCACAAAAAGTGGGAGACTCCTACCTTACCACAACAAACTGATTTATCTCTCTACATCCATTAAGTCGGTATTACCCCTAACCGAAATAAATTATTAATTATTTAATCACATCCATAATTAATTGGAAAATTTAAATAGTCATCATCTTTATTTATGTCATGTAAGAATTCATCCCGCCCACTTTACATGCTTATGTTTTCATCTTTTCAATGCGTGAATTATCCTTATTACCCCTTTATTATGATATCTATATAGATATATACATTTATGGTTTTCAAAATTAAAAGGATTGGGTTGAATATCAATCTCTACAATTAAATGAGATACAAGCTTTCCGATTTCATGGTAAATTATTTGTAGCATTTACCATGAAATATGTTTGTATGTTCCTATCATTTCATGGTTAATTGTTTGGACCATTTGTCATGAAACTATTTCATGGTTAATTATTTGAACCATTTACCATGAAACTAGTCCGGCGAAATCTGTTAGGCCGCTGCGCGGACCAATTTATATAAGGATAGTTTGGGATGTACAAATACTTATGTTTACATCCTAAAATTATTGGCATATATAGACAAGAATTTTGGGATGTAAATTACTTATGTTTATATCATAAAATTCTTGGCCTATATAGACAAGAATTTTGGGATGTAAAATACTTATGTTTACATCCAAAAATTCTTGGCCTATATAGACAAGAATTTTGAGATAGAAATTACTTATGTTTACATCCTAAAATACTTGGTCTATATAGACAAGAATTTTGGGATGGAAATTACTTATGTTTACATCCTAAAATACTTGGCCTATATAGACAAGAATTTTGGGATGTAAATTACTTATTTTTACATCCTAAAATACTTGGCCTATATAGACAAGAATTTTGGGATGTAAATTACTTATGTTTATATCCTAAAATACTTGGCCTATGTAGACAATAATTTTGGGATGTAAACATAAGTATTTGTACATCCCAAACTATCCTCATATGAATTGGTCCGCGCAGCGGCCTAACAGATTTTGCCGGACTAGTTTCATGGTAAACGGTCCAAATAATTAACTATGAAATAGTTTCATGGTAAAAGGTTGAAATAATTAACCATGAAATGATAGGAACATACAGACATATTTCATGGTTAATGCTACAAATAATTTACCATGAAATCGAAAAGCTTGTATTACATATATGGTTTAAAATCAAGTCTATATATATATGGTTTAAAATATATACATATATACAATTAACAACACTCAAAGGGCAATAGCGGTATTAAAAGTATGAGAAAGATGAAATCAAAAGTTGCTGAAAAGGACAGGATAAATTTATAAGCGAAGAGGGCAATGAGGATGAATTTTTAAGTCTACCTATAATTAGGTTTTCGTGGTTTTTTTTTCTCCAAAGAAATAAAGGTTTGGTTCAACTCTTGTAAAGGTGTTGCTGAATCCTCATGAAGTTCCAAAATCTACTTGTTATTGGTTGGGGTAGATTCTTCCTATTTCTTCCTACCTCGAATGGTGCTATTGCTGCTGATGCCAATTGATTTTGCTGCTGTATTTCTTTCGGATGTGAACCCATTTGTGCTCCTTGAAGACATTTGCTGCTGTATTTGGATATGGTTTGGTTTTGAGTATGGCTTTCGGATGCATCCACTAATTATCCTAATAGTTTCTTTCAATCTATCGTTGGATGTATTTTTTCTTTTCTTATGGCCTTCTCTATGATTCAAGTTTTTCTTGTATCTAGAGCTTGGTCTTCTCGATGCTTTGTCGAGTTAATAAAATTCTATTGCTGATAAAAAAAAAACTCTTTTAATGTATGTAAATGCAAGATATTAAGATATTGATTTTTCTTTATCCGAACCTACCATTCTCTAAATTGCATTTTTTTTACAGTATTTATACAAAGTTTTAGTTTTTATTACATAGCCGTCAATACCTAAAAGAACCACATTAGTCTATAAAAAAAATTATGTATCAGAATGGGTCATGAAAAAATTTATTGTCCAAATGGGTCACATTCCTTTCCAATTAGTGGAAAAATTACAAATCTTATGGGAACTTATGCAAAAAAAAATTAGAGAGAGAGTTTGAAAAACGGAAAAACATATAGTGTGCCAAGGGATTCAAATTAACCACAGTGGAAATCACACTGCTACCCTACAAGGATGGGCGCACTTTACCGTTATACCAGAGCATGTACTTGTGTAGAATTCTTCAAATATTTTTATTTAATCTTCTATGTGTAATCTTTTTTCCCGGTATTTTTGAAACGGAAGTGGCACGTGCCACCTCCCCTTCTTAGCTCCGCCCCTGAGTGGAAAATTAGAGGAGAGGAACCTACTGGCCGGTCAAGGGAAAAAAAGGTTCTCAGAGGTGTGCATATATGATTGAGTTCACTCACTTGTTGCTTTTGTGATAGACAACAACAAATTATGATCGAAACTTATAATTTAAAAAAAAAAAGACAAGAATAAGTAAAAAAAATTAGTCTTTTTGACTTATTTTTATCTTTATTCAAAAAATTATGAGTGTTGATCAAAATTTTTTACTTTTTCGATTCCTCTCGTCGTGACATATCAATAAGTCACAAAAGTTTAACGCAAAACAAACAAATGCAAATAAATTCAAATAAAGACAAAAAAATAAATTATTTAATTTTTCAATTTAAACCCACCCTAATGCCTGAGGGGCACCATTTAGCATTAGCTGTAGAAACAAAATTGACTTTGTTAATTTTTTTTACCGCTCAATAGATGTCTAGCATACTTGTAAGGGGATAGAGAAGGAGTACCGCTAAGTGGCAAGTAGGTGGAGCATGCCTAAAGAACATCAAATACTCGCGTTCGTGGCAAGAATCGAACACTCACCTTTCATGTAGAATAGAGGAAGAAGTTGAATGACGTATGTAATCTCTTTGTCATCAAAACACGTGAAAATCAACCACAGTTTGTGTGGCTCCCCCAAAAAGAAGTGTAACCTAAATTAAGTAGCTTCTTTTAGAACATGTACACCAATAAAAATGTAAAAATGCTTATCAATCGTGTACTTTTTTATTTTACCTACTCACATCTCTCTCAACACTACACTAATACTATCTATTTTACTTAACACCAATTAAAATATATATTTTTCACTCATTTTCTATTATCTTTATTGTTTAAAGAGAGGAGAAAGGAGGGAGGAGAGAGAGAAAGAAATATTAAAAAAAGAAAGGAGTATAAATAGTGCATAGGTAATAGGGTACAACTATTCATAAATGCATTTTAGCTCCTCTTTTACCTTACCTGGTGTAGACTATTTTTATGTTTCTCTAAGATAAAATAGCAAAAAATGAATTTAAGCCCATCTAGTGTACTTGCTCTTAGCACTAAGAAACAGTTTTGATTAGAAAGGGTGTACACGTACTCGGTGCCATGATTTTTTTTTCTTCAGTTTGTTGTCAAAATATTTAGGATTAAGAATTCAACTCGATGAGATCGAAGAACTGAAAAATATGAAAATATGAATTGAGTTGAACAAAATGTAAAAACGGGAAAGACTATAATACACACCCCTTATATGGATGTGTATCATATGCACCCCCAAAATGTTATGAATTATAGAGAAAATGTTACGAATCGTATTGCTAAAAAGTTACGAATCGTGTAAAAGGTACGAGATACATCAAAATATTTTGAATCATAATAAAAATCTTACGAATTGTACTGCTGAAAAGTTATGAATTCTAGAACAAAAGTTACAAAACACGCTAAAATGTTATGAATGAACCATAAAATAGGTGCATATGGTACAATCTTTTAAGGGGTGTGTATTGTAGACTGTCCCTGTAAAAACGCCTCAATTTGGAAAAAGTTCCACTCTTTTTTTTTTTTACCATTTCTTTCATACAAAATATCAATTTGTGGCAGTACTACTCCATGTATTCATTAAGAAACGTTGTCCTCGACAAATAAGACCTATGTTTCTATTTCTTATCATCTTTGTGCGACTCAAGGTGATTGAGCTTCTTTTTAATTTGGTGGAAGCAGTGGCGGCGGAGCCAGGATTCGGGCGCGTGAGTAATACCATTAAATGGAAATCTAATTTCATATTGTGCAGAAAAAATATGGAGAAAAATAAAAGGCTTCGTTCAACTCTTTTAAGGTACTTTCTGGATACGAAAATGATGAGTACCGACCGAAGGGAGGGAAATCATACCGACGGCCGCCGGCGGGCCGTCTTCGGCCACCAGACGGCTGATCCGAGCCGTCTAAAAATTCTATAAAAAAAACCGATGGGGCCCAAGCGAGAATCAACGGCATCCGAGGTGTGTAGGGTGCTTGATTCCAGTACCCTTTTTTCGTGTATATATGTATGTACGTGTATATACACGAAAAAGGGGTGCTCGGATCAAGCACCCTACACACCTCGAATACCGTTGATTCTCGCATGGGCCCCATCGGGTTTTTTTTTTTAGAATTTTTAGACGGCTCGGATCGGCCATCCGGTGGCCGGAGACGGCCCGCCAGCGGCCGTCGGTACATTTTCTCTCCCCCCTCAGTCGGTACATATAGCATTACTCTTCTGGATAAGTTCTTTGAGTACCTAGCATTGCTCGGTTGGCTTTGCCTATATAAGAAGGTCTAGTATGCCGCTTTGATTTCATTGCAAATTTTTCCTTTCTTATTACTTGTTTCGTGTGGTCAGTCAAATATTTCTAGTCTTTGCTTATTATTAAAGAAAAAAAAGTTAAATATTACTATTTCGATCGATATGAACGAGATAGAAGAAGTGGCGAAAAGGCTCTATGAGGCCTGTTTGAGTGGGAGTGTTGAAACACTAAACGCACTGCTTGAAAAAGATCCACTCATTCTCAACCAAGTTAGCTCGGCCGAGTGCTTCTCCAATGACACCCCCTTGTTGCACGTAGCAGTATCGTGCAGTCATTTGGAGTTCACAAAAGCCCTTCTGCGTCGGAATCCAAAACTTGCCACCGAGGTGGACTCGCGACGGTGTACACCCCTCCACTTGGCTTCCACCGAGGGGCACTTTGAGATTGTATGGGAGTTGTTACGGGTGAACCCCAACGTCTGCTTCACTCGTGATCAAGATGGTACTCATATTATTTTTCTCTCTAGCTCTTCGTTAACAGCAGTTCTTCTTTTTTCTCGTTGCTTTCCGCGTTTAGATTCTAGCAGAGAGTAGCAACTCCAAAAAAAATCTAACCTGATATACTTATAGAAACTTCCTCTAGTGTTTGTGACTTCGTGTACACTCACTGGCGGCTCTACAGCTTTCTTTGTGTACACCCCAAACCCTCTCCGAGCCCGACCCAATTCGTCAATTTTTTGGATACCAGTTCGGGGGAAATTATTATGAAAAACTCGATCGGGGTTGGATAGGGTTCAGGGTGACATTATGCGGCCTCGTTATCCGCCCCGATTACGCCCTGAAATGATTTAACATAAAAAATCAATGTTTTTACTCATATATTTCACTATTATACATACTAAGAGCATCCACTGTGGAATAAGCAAAACCAAAAGATTGCTAAAGTTAGTAATGTTTACTCAAAAAAAGTACTCATATTGAATAACCAAACTTAGCAATCTCGTACCAACTCATCAAATTTTGGCCTTTGAATAATCAAAACTATCAACCTTTTGACAATAACCAAATTTAGTAATCCTCGCGTTTTCTCAATCAAGTACAGTACATCATCATTAGATAAAAACATTCTCTCTCTCTTAATAATGTTTTCAAAAAATAATTCTAAGAAACTTTTTTTTCCAGAAACCCCTTTTTTTTTATAAAAACTTTTTTTTCAATTTTTTTTAAAAATAAACTGTATTTACACAAAACAGTTTTTTGACACTATTTTTTTTATACAACTATATTTTTTTCTTCCAAAAATTGTTAAATAAACTGTTTTTTTGTTTTTTTGAAAAACAGATCTTTTTATAATAAAAATTTTGTTTTTAACATAAACTAGTTTTTCAAAAAATATACCTGAAATGAAGGGGAAAAGTTTGGAGGGAACTCAGGGAAGGAAGCAATGGGCCCATTGGTTTTGAAAATGAGCAAAAAATAATCAATGTAAGATCGACTTGATATTACTAACTCTAGTAATCTCTAAATAGATAATCAAAATCTGATGTGGCACGTTTTGATTATTCACTTTTACTTATTCCAGTACTACTGATGCTCTAAAGTCTAAAAGAGTTACATGTTTATCCATGTCTTTTTACTATTTTAGTAAGAAATTACACTTTTCTCCTTCTTTATTCACCATCATTATATATAAAATAACACTTGTTATATACTCCGTAACTATTTCTTCCGTTTTGTCTTTAGTTTACACAATTTGTTTCTCAATTTTTATGGGGCGGGGCGGATTGCATAAACCAGTTCCTCGACCGGGGCGGGAATGGGTCACCCATACATTATCCTGTTAGGTTTCGGGGCAGGTTCGAGGCCGTGTTGCGCTTTTCGGGTCAAGGTCGGGTATGACAAAATCCGTCTCGCCCCGTTGCCATCCCCACAAGATGGTCACATGACAACCAAAAAAATATTCTTATAATAGATGTAAAAACTTTAGGTTCATCCATATGTTAAACACTTGGCCCAAATATAAATGAACACCGAATTCAGAATTATATGAACACCCACCCAACATATTAGCCCAAAAATCAATCCATTTGAATAACCCAATAGCCCATAACAAATAAAAAAGGGAAAAAGAAATGAAGAAAAAGAAAGAAGGGAGTCGTTAGAACAGAGGAGTACTCCTCTCTGGACTTCATACCATTAATACCATTGATAATGAAGCTATCATGTAATGGTTTTAAGATATCAAAACTCGTCGTGTGCAATTAATTGTAATATCTTATGTACTTTGTTGCTTTTGAGTTGTTGATATGAAACACAATAATATATATTTCCTCTGTCCCTATTCTTTAGTTTCTTAATTTTGAGAGTCTGTGCCACTTTTCAATTGATTATATTTTGCTATCTATAAATTTTTAGATGATTTTGAAAACAATGTTTAAAAGAACTCATTGAAATCTATCAAATAAGATCCATATTGCATATAAATAATATTACCAATTAAAAGTTATAATTAGTTTTTTATCCAATTGAAATAGGACGAGGGACAAAAGAATGAAGACGGAGGAGTAATCAATATAGCACATGGTCATAAAAAAAAAATTTTAAAAAAAGGCATGTAAATTGTGTAAAGATTCAGGTGTTGCGTACGACAAACGATTACAACAAATAGGTCATGAAAGGGCATTAAGACCTGCGCGCACAGTTAGCTCAAGGTTGTCTAGGTCTTGTATTCGAACGGATGGACCCTAATAGTGACCTAACTTTCCACCTCGCTCATTTAAGTCACATAAATTTGGTTAATATATTCTCGAGATTACTCCATCCATCTACTGCCAATTAGTTTTAGTGGGAACCCTCCAAGAAATCTAATATAGTGTATCAGAGCTAGGTCTTGGGTGGTCTCACTTCTTGTGGAAAAGTCTCTGTCATCTCTATTGCCCGAGTCAATCGCTCAGCTCCTTATAAATCTAACACTCCCTCTCACGTGCATCCGAACTGCACGTGAAGGAGAGTGTTAGACTTGTCCCATTGTCATCCAACATAACTCTGCCAAAAAAAAAACTTTTGCAATCGATCATAAAAGTGTAAAAGTTTTTAGTAAGAATTAAATTTTCTGAAAAACAAGAATTCCAACAGGTAGAATCCCTCTCCACTTGGCGATCATGAAAGGGCGAGTAGAGGTTATACAGGAACTGCTTCGGGCCAAACCACATTCAGTTCATGAGAAACTAGGTAGAGGAGAGACTGTGTTACACTTGTCAGTCCAATACAACAGGCTGGAAGCTTTAAAGACACTAGTGGAATATCTGCAGAGCAAGAACATGGAATCCGGTCTCCTCAACTCCACAGACGATGATGACAACACCATCTTGCATCTTGCTGTAGACCTCAAACAAGTGGATGTAAGTATTTGTGTATACAAGTAGTTACCCTCATTAACATGACTAAAAAAGGACCGAACTATGTAGTTTGTTGTTTGTGTGTCTTTTTCTGATCTTCTTTGAAAACGAAAAATTCTAAATACTATCGAGACAATGAGACCACCAACTATGTCAAAAGTTAAGTTGACAGTTTTTCAAAAAATTTACTCTTTTTTTTTTTTTTGGATAATGAACGATGCAACTAAGATTACGAATTAAAAATAAATATGTGGTATTTCACCCCTACAGATATCAATTTTTCATTCTTTATCCCTTTTTAACATTTCTAACCAAAAAAAGAAAGAGATCAAATTGATTTCATAGACTTGGTGCAATGGTAATCAAATGAAAACTAGAAATCTCAAGAATCTTTTGGTCTAAGGTTCGACTTCCAGCCGTGTCTAAAGCTTGATACCGATTCATAAAAAGAAACTGGGAAGGAAAATTTAGTCAAAATTAATTGCTTTTTAATTCTTGCTCTTAATTTTGTGGCATTAATTTCGAACGCTAATGGAACTTTGGATGTGCAGACCGTAGAATATTTGTTGGGAATAAAGAGGGTCAAAGACCACGTCAATGACAAGAACCGGAACGGTTCTACAGCTTTGGATATTGTGGAGCACTGTCCTACCAAAGACCCAAAAACCGTGGAAATTCGGGAGTTTCTGTTGCAACCAGGTGTGCATAGATCCAATTGTGATGGGCCGAAACCAGGGGCGAATTTAAGTAAAGCACAGGCGGGTCATGTGACCCACCTGAAATTGTTAGAATTATGTTTTTTTAACTGAGAAAATAAGTAATATATATTAAAATTACCCAAATCATAACGAGATTAATGGAGCCTTGTACCAGTGGTAAGAATGTTGGCTTCTATGCCATAGGTCACTGGTTCGAACCTTGCCAGCTTCCCCCAACTTTTCTTTTTATAGCTGATGCTCAAACGGCTGGAAAACAAAAAAAAAACCTTCCATCTTGCTGCTGCTAGCAGGAGTTGAACAATGCCAGCAAATAGATTTTTGTCATAGTTCCACAACTAATTGTAATAAACTATTACTCTCTCCATCCCAATTTAAATACTCCATAGTCCATACAAAAATTCATGCAATTTTGAATAAAAATAATAATATGCAGAAATATGTTTTTTTTTTAGTTCAAAATTGCACAAATTTCTGTGGGGAGCATTTAAATTGGGACGGAGGGAGTATTTCATTTATTTTTTTCTTAATGTTCTTCACTATCTGTTGTTTGATCAAACGCTATAATTGAAAGGTCACCCATCTGTATGGCCGAAACCAATTAAGGAAAGCATTTCTTCGTTTCGGAAATGGATTACGGTCGACCCTGGCTGGTTCAAAGAGGTACTTTCGGATGGTTCATACTCTCTCTCTCTCTCTGTGATGAGTTTCCACAGTTTTATACAGATACACTCATGCACATGCATTGCTATAAATGACAGCTACACACTCTTTTCATGAAACTATTAACTACCGATTCAAGCAAACTTCAGTGTTAGCGAAGAAGTAATCACCAGATTCGTCTTGTTGAGCCCTTCATCCAAGCTCCAAAAGTGAATTGACTGGTTTATCTTTTTTGGCTGTTCGAGTTTGTTGCGTACAACAAAATTCGGACACCGATAACAACAAAATTCGGACATCAGTTTAAGCATGACCAAAATACTGTCACAAAAATTAACGACTAGCATGATTTCTGATAATAAACTTTAGGATAAACATGTTTAAATTATGTGACTACCAATTTTTGATCAGTGCGGTCTTTTGTGTGCACGAGAAACTCGATGAGACGAACAAATAGAACATTTCAATCCTTTTTCAGACCCAAACGGGTGTATATATATGATGAGCAGTGTTGTGCTTGAGACATAATCTTGATAGTAACAACACAACTAGGGAGCCTTACGAAACTTTGGGTCTTATATTGAACCCAAATTAGTTGGTACATGCATGGGGTCGGAACTCAAAACCCACTTTTTCAAGTTTTCATGACTCAATATAAGTGTAATATAAATACATGTTCTATGTCAACAGGTACGCGGCTATTTAATAACGGCAGCCGCCTTGACGGCAACCATGGCTTATCAATCTATTTTGAGTCCGCCTGGTGGTCTTTGGCAAGAAACAAAAAAAGGCGATTCGCGTGCCCCTTCTCCTTCTCCTTCTCCTTCCTCGGGCTATAGTACTACTGTGGATGAAGAGCACACAGCGGGACACGCCATTATGGACCCACATAACGATTATCGTGTTTACTTGATTCTTAACACCTTCGTGTTAGTAGCATCGTTGAGCACTATTATGCTGGCCATGAGTGGATTCCCAATGGGCAACATGATTCTAACATGGTTGTTGGTATTCACTGTGTATATCACAATTGCATTTATGGGTGCAGCTTATCTGACAGCAATTAATTTAGTATCCCCAGATCCACTTTCAAAGGATGCACTTGGTGCACAGTTGTCCGGTTGGCTGGGTCTATGGATATTTTTTGTTATGGTTCTTTGCTCATGCCCATTCTTGGTATGGCTGTGGAAAAAGTTGGGGGGGAAAAAGTTCGTTAAAGCATGTTATGGATGTTGCAATCGAACTCCAAGAGCTACCAAAAATATAGTATAATTACGAGGATAACCTAGCTGCCAGCCATAAGTGCGCGCGTGGGAAACTTCTGCTAGCTAGTCTTTGTTGTACTTCGGGATTCAATTCGAAGCCGAGGATTTGTGCTTGTGGGCCTGGATGATTGCTGCAGACTGGCGGACCTGGTGTGGTCGCCATTATTAAATAAAGAGTATTGTAACATACGTGTGCTCGAGACCCTTTATTATGTGACTGCGAGTAGTATTTGTGCAATTCCTATGTGTGCACTAGCCTAGCTATGGTGTGTACTAGCTGTGTAGTAGAATGAAAGAAGCTAGATCCTTCTTCTTTGTGTATTTGTCGATATGATTGTGGGTACCATGTATTTGTTGTATGGTTGTTAATGAATATTTGGTTTGTTGCATGTTAATTGGAATTAAATGGTGTGTTTTACTAGTTCTTAAACTGTTATTAAATTACAATTACTTCTTAATACGGACGTAAGATTACTTTATAGTAACTAATATATTAAGCTTCAAGGGACAAATCTATGTAGTAAGAATGTTTTAAACAAACACTACTCTAATAATGGGGATTTTTTGACAAATGGGGTAGCGATTGCTCTTTACATAGTCATTCCTCGGTCCATCCCTAGCTAATTTATTCCAAACAGATAAAGAAACCTTCTTATAATCTACCGCTCTGTGGGGCCCACTTTCGGGGTGTCACAAAAATAATTCGAACCTTTCAATAATCTTAAAATACTTTATTGGGTGGCCTCGTAATGAAACTAGGCAGAGGAGAAACGACTCTGCACTTGTGTGTCAAATATAACAAGTTAGAGGCTTTGAAGACATCGGTGCAATATCTTCAGAGCAATGACAAGGAGTTTCTACTCAACTACAAAGACGATGATGGCAACATCATTTTGTATCTTACTGCAGCGCTCAAACAAATAGATGCATTCATTTGTGTACACAAGTAGTTACCCACATTGATATGACTATAAAGAAGGAACGGCAATTCAGTTCGTCCCCCACTCACCTCCTGATCCGAACGTGACCCAAAGACTTATGGATCTTCGTTCCATTGACATTTTTGCTATGTTGGCGTTGCATGTATCATTTTAGTGTTTTGAGATGGAGAGAGAATTTCTTAGGTTTGCGAGCATTTATTTATTTATTTTCTCTACGTAAGATAGTTTCTTCTTGGAAAACTATAAGACATCGTCGAATCTTTTGAATTTTGTCGTGATCTTTTTTGAAAAAAAAATTCTTGAAATGTAAGTAAAAAAGTAAGTATAGATTAAGTTTACTTTTTTGAAATGTTTTTCAAAATTCAATAGAGATTCCTAAATCAGGGTTCGGCTAACAAATTAGCTTATTTGAATTCGTGGTAGAATAAGAGAATATTTGCTTGATTATTTGGCCAATCAGCTCATGCCACTTGTCACATCGAGGTTCCTCCTCACGAAAAGTGCCTCTGCAATAATATATATTACAGATGATGAAAGCAATATTTTTGATTTTGTTCATCAGGCCAGAATCACAGCAGAGTTGGTTTGAGTTACAATGTTGAGCAGTAAGCGCGAATGTAATAGAGTACTACTTATCGCTGCTTTGAAATCTGAGGATCTCCACGCCCAAGTAATCAACCGGACCCCGAACAGCAACATGCGGCTTGCCGACTGTGACACGAAGAGCAGATATCTGAGGGTACTTGGTCAGGGTCGTCGATGCGATTTGTTGAGCCACTGACTCCAGAAGATTCTTAGGTGGTCCCTCCACAATTTCTCTGACTAAGCTGCCAGTCCACCGGATGAAACCATAAGCAGCAGGCATTTTAAAATAGGAGGATGATTCTAAAATCATAACCCAATATATTTACATGAAATGAAATTACATACTATGATGCAAGACTCCTCGGATTAGAATCTCCCCATAGAAGAGCTTAGCCTCTTTTCTAAGTTGTTTCATTATTGTAAGACTTCAAACATGCAAGACTCCTCAGATTAGAATCCCCGAGCTTGTTGATGTTCATCTCCTTGCTTGGATCTTCGATTTAAGTCTTTTGCGAACAAGAGTGTGAACTGGTGCAAGAGCCCAAGTTCATGCAGGCGCTACGTAAGTGTGCTGAGATGAAAACACTCTACTGCAACATATCTAAACGTTGGCAAGGCCCAAGGGTGGGTATTAGGTATAGCCTACGAGGAGGTTTGTTTCCTGAAAAATGAGGACACCTCATTGTACTTTTTCTCCAAAAAACCAAGGCTAATCCAAAAGATGGAAAAGTCGATTTTTATCTCCAAGTGATTATGAAGTGGACCAACCGAGACTTATCTCCATAATAGGTTTACCACCAGAGAAGAGATCTCAGAGTAAGTAAACTATGCATGGATACACAAGTGGGCATGGACACATTAACATGCTCACGTATGCAGGAACAGAGATTGATGCCAGAAGTAGACTTATATATTGGAGAAACAATTCCATTTTTCCATCAAATTTTTGCTCCGACCTTTGGTGTGTAAGCCATCATTACATCTCTTGGAATGACATTGAATTAATTGATTTTTAACATATCTGACAAATACTAGTACTACAAATTCAAGAGGTGCGGCCACCGCAAAACAAAGGGAAACCTACTATTTATCCTAGACTACTAATATAGTACAGATTTAGGTCCTAATGCACAGTTTACCATTGGAAAAGTGGAGGGAGGGACTCATATGAGCCAGGGACTGAAGGACCCAATCAATCCTAGAAATAAGCCCATTTACTGAGAAGTACGGAACTCAAACACATCATGGGCGACAACGGGGGTTCCCTCCAAGAAAGTAAGAACTGGTGGAAGTGGGCGGGGCGAACTACCCTAAGAAAATAAAATGTGATTCAAAACTGGATTTAAACCATTAAATCTCCTGGATTAGCATTATACACGTTGAGAACACATCTTTTCTATGCTACAAGTCTATAACACAACAAAATCTTGGGAACATTTATGTAAGGTACCATGCATGGATAACGGGCTGCATATGGCCAATAGATGTGCGATAAGATAAAAGACTGTCCGGCACATCAGCGAAAACACTAATTTTGCAACTTAACAAGTAGATGCGCGTAAGGTATTGTTGAACCTAAACATGGAAAGAGTAGTGGAATCCAAAAGATACTTGCGAGAAACTATTAGACATTAAGCACCAAGTGCTACACACGAATATTATATGCATCCTAGATACATGAATAGGTATGTATGTTCCCTGTAGGCATGTGTTTACATACTATATTCATAAACTCAGAAGATCAAGGACACATGAAGAGAGCGAAACATTCATATACTAAAATAGTCTGCTCTTAGTGTCCTGGTTATGATGGAACTTTCGGATAGTCTAGAGCATGAAGCATCAAACATTTAATTCATTTGAACCAATAAGTAAAATATAGTCCAAGAAAATTAAGTGCAATAATATTCCACACACATGATCAACCATTCTTGTTAGATACATGCATATTCTGAACATGTATCCCAAAGCTTACCAAATTTCCTAGGCCTGATACGAGAACTTAATATGCTTATTGGGGTCTATATAGGGGCTATACATATATGTGGAGGAAAATTAAATTACACCAAATGGAAACTTCTTTCCTTGAACAATTTGATGCATTTCTGTAAACGTACATTTCAAGCTGTTCAACTTCACAGACCACCTTCAAACTTCAATTAGACATACAAAGTCAAATCTCATATAATAGACCAACACTGAAGCAAAATCTGAATGGAAAATTCACGAACTCTGGTCAACCAGAAATTGAGCATGAGTAAAGAAGGAAAGAATTATCTAGTTGGTGGGGCCTCCAAAAACTTATTAGGAGGTATCAAAACAAGAAGTTTCACCTCAGGTGAAATTATGACTATTAATATATATGGTAATGACCCGATTTCCATATAAAATCATAGCCGTAAAGTACATAAAGCTCGCTACCATGAACACTTCATTGGAATTGACCGAAGTTCCCCAATACAATTCCATCAAACTTAGAATTATCTGTTCCTCTAAAAAAACTGTGAGTGAATTCCCCATTATACGTTATAGGCTTATCACTTAACCATAACACAAAAACCATTAGATGAGTGTGTTCCCTTTCGCTGGCATTTTTGTCTCATTATGGGTCCCACCGACCAACTGCACTACCACATGTCCTGACATGCATCAACGTCACACAAGCCTTTATGTCAACATGCACACACAACCTACAAATTAACTCTTGTATCCTCCATGTAGGCATAGTTTTATGCATCGATCCTCTCTGAAAAATAATATTAGGCATCTGCATGAATCGAATTCTCATCCTCCATAATCATTTTGTTTTAATTTGATAAGCTAAACAATAACAACCAACCACTAATCAAAGAAACATGAGGTATCACATACACATACACATACACACACACACACACACACATATATATATATACAGTAGAGGAAATGTTGTTGGCTGAGAAAATGAGGGTAGAATTTTGTAAACTTCAGTGTCCACGACTTAATTGATTTGTCAGTCTCAAAGGAGATAAAATGGAGAAGAGCTACAACCATCACTCACCGGTATATGTCAGAATAACTAACTGTATCTGACAAACAGTCCGATTTACCAGCTGCTTGGAGGTCCGTCCATGCATCTATGTCTACCAAGAACTTCTGGCCCAGATTCCTTTCTTCCGGCTTCACCCCATGAAACCCATGGAACTTGAGTCCTCTTAAAACAAGTTTGTCCCCTTTTATTTCTTCATTATTGCCCATCATTGCTCCTGATGAAAAACCTTTGGTTTTAGAAATGCATCCTTGGATTAGTAAGTTAACACTATACAAGTTGATTGGATTTGCTAAGATACTTAAAACGTATTCAACCATCATCAAGTAAAATGCGAAACAAAGAGGAGCAATATTATGGATTTCAATGACATTTTGTTTCCACATGCATATAAACGTACATATGTATATATGTCTGTATATAACTCATGCAAGCAGGAAAATCTTCAACGACGAATGCATTAAGATTGCAATAAATTTGGTATTTGCATCTCTCCACCGCCATTAGAACGTGCTGATGGATTGGATATGAGTTTAACTCAACAGACAACAGTATAGCCCATTCACTCCCTAGCACGTAATAGATTAGAATTAATAACCAAAAGACATGAGATGGATAGTGACGCTGACGACCACCACCAAAAACACAAATCTTACCAAGTAAGAAAGTGAATTCCCTGAAGAAATCTAATAACTGTAACAGAGGTAAAACTGGACTGATGGTTGCAGAGAATAAGCGCAAGGGAAAATCACGGGGATAAGGAGAGAGTTCCTAGGAATGTGGTTGACAAAGCTCGTTATTCTAACAAATCAGAAAAAATAAAAATGTGCTAGTGTTCACTGTGTTCTACCCAACTGCTCCAAACTTTCATGAAGAGTATGAAGATGGAGGGAAAGAAGAAATGAGCTTTCCTAACTTCTCTGGTATACCAGCGCACATATTAAGTAAAAGAAAACCCTAGGTTTCGATCAGCTAGTCGAGATGGGCTGCGTTTCATTCGATTTGGTTAGAAAAAAGAAAAATAAAGGCTAAACGTAGCAAAAGGAAAGATCTAATAGCTCGTTTCGTATTACAATCAGCACAACAAGAAGTCCAACTTTCAAATCCTTACCAACACAACTGATCTCAAACAACAAACTGCTAGTATGAATATCATTTCCAAATAGCTGATTCTGCGGAAGCCTCTGTCTTAATTGTGCTATTTCCCCCATTGATATTTATACGAAATGGTACTTGAAGCAGGGGCAGTCCCGGGGGGGACTTGGGCCCCTGCAGAACTACTCTAGCGTATTTTATTAATTCCCACTCCGATCCAGTCCCACTCCCATCCAGTGTGGTCCAGTTTGGGCCGTTTGTGGGCCCTTCTCGGGCTCACAACAATGATTGAAATTGTTTCACTTTTAGACCTCGTTGAGAACCTCGCCACATCAAAATCAGGTTAATCGGATGCCGTTTGATAGAATTTCGAAACAAGGTTCTGATACCGGTTTTCCTAATGGTATGGTACGTACCGGTACCGGTCAAATAGCGGGTACCGTTTCGGATTTACCGCAACTACAATTATAATAATATAATTATAACTCAAAAAAATTCCCCATACCACGCAATTCATCATAAAATCTGACAACACACGCAAAGTAACTTAATTGTGTATAGTGATCTATTCGTTACAACTTTCAGTCTGTATAGTGATAAAATAGTGATAAAACATTCAGTGAGAGAGAGAGAGAGAGAGATATGCAGTGGAGCATTCGGCATGTGTTGGCTATTGGTTGTTCAGAACCGATTGAAGGGGGTGTTCAAATTGAAGAGTAGAACACATACATATTAATTATCAATGCGTACATACATCAAACTGGGTGTTCAAAATCAAAAATCAAACTGGGTTTAACAGTGTACACGTCGACCAAATAGAGTGTTGGAAACTTGGAGCCTGGAGGAGTACCTTCGGTTGAGGGTGGCTCAGATCCCGGCGGGCGGCGGGGACACGCTGCGCTGCACCGACTCCGCCGTGGATGAGATTTGACGGCGACAAACTGGAGATGAGGTGAAAAAGGGAACAACTTGAATGGTGAGTGTGAGTGACTCACTGATCGATCGATGTCTGCGTGATTTGGGTAGATTAGATACAGTAGATAGATACAACGAATTGAGGGGAAAATACGGTTTTAGGACTTAATTTGGACATTATTACAAAATGACCCAGCATTGCAAAAAAAAAACGGCCCGGAATTTCCTTTCCGGTAAGAGCATCTCGCCGTATTTACCGAAACGGCCGGTACCGAGCGGTATCGTCCAGTATTAGGACCAGTACGGTATTGGAGGGTCATGGTACCGTTTACTCGTCAATCCGGTACACACCGGTCGGTACTGGCAGATACAGAACAGCATTCACAACCTTGTTTCGAAATGCATTAAACTTTAGATAATTGTGTTATATGAATTATAATTCAGTGTTGCGCATTTTTTTTAAACAAGATCAATGCATTTCAAAATCATATCAAACGGTATCCGATTAACTTGATTTTTCACATGGTCGATGTTCTCAGAGAGGTCTAGAAAGTGAACGGTTCTGATGATTGTCATGGGCCCAGAAAAAGCCCACAATCGGCCCAAACTAGACCAAACTAGATGTGGAGAGAGACTTAATGGGAGCCGAGTCCGGAGTTGGAGAGATAAGACGGAGAATTTTTTAAAATAAAACTGATCGGTGAGTGGGTCGAGACCGTCGAGTATGTGGTTGTAGCCCCACACATGCTGTAAGTGTGTTTGTGCAATTGTGCGAGTAAATGTACTTGGTTCTAGCAATTTTTTCGAATCGAAGGCAGGCAGGTTTGCCCCTATCCCGGCCCGTCCGATTCCCATCCCTCTCCCGCTTTCCTTTATTACAAGATGCCCAGGAGAGAGAGAGAGAGAGAGAGAGAGAGAGAGAGAGAGAGAGAGAGAGAGAGAACTGCATTTCATTGTATACCCAAAAGACATATCCATGTATTCCACATATATTCAGCAGAAAGGAAGAATTTGCTATCCCGCAGAAAGGAAGAAATGTAAATGCAAAATGCATTTCATTGTATTCTCGCTCAAAAAAACTAACATTACAAAACATCTTTTTCCTTTCGGGGTGGCAGCACGAATGTACAAAGTAACACAAAGGGCACGCCCTTTGTAAGAATCTGCTATCCCGAGGCGTATGTACATACGAATTTCACCATTCTATTACCCTGTGTATTTACGTTCTTCTCTAATTCGGAACCCATGCCAAAAGATGCAGCTTTCCAGGTTCCCCGGCGCTTTCAGAGACAAACAAATGAGAAGTTCAAAAAGAAATTGAAGTTTCTCTCTTCACCCGAAGTCTCAAAAATAATCTCACTGTACGGCCACGTAATATCAAACATCTGCTATCCTCCGGTAAAAAAGAACGTAGGCAGCCGATGACTTTATCTGGTGCTCACCAATAGGGGAGACATGACTGTCATCAAACTCATACCACCAATCACGACCATGCTGTACACAACAGACATAAGACTTTCTTAAAGCCAGTGATGGATAATAACAAACATCTTAAGGCTGTTTTTTTATACATGGATCCGTAGAGCGTTATAGGGAAAACTATAAAGAGAGAGATACCAAGACAATAAGGGACAAAGCTAGATTTGTTATTATTTGGTTTCCCAATCATTTTCCAGTTCCTTGACAAATTTGATCAGAAATCCATGATCAAAAACATAGGCAAATGACAAACATTCAACTATCAAGTACATTAAAAAATGAAATATCCCCGTAGTGTCCCTACTTTTTCGGTTTCTCCCCGAGTCCTTGTATCCTATGCTTTGGAGTTTGATATGTCAAACGTCAGACCCCTTTATATACCCACCCAAGTCCATACAACATACTTACGCTGGCTCTGAACAGTATATAATCATGATGGTACCAAAGAATTCAGTTATAATCGAAAGTAACCACAATGGTAACCTTCAAATAAGACTATAAAAGCAGTACTTACTTGGACAAATGCAGTATAGTGACCACCGCCCAAGCCACCATAGTGATTACTAACTGCATACAGCTTGTAATGATGGGACTGCTGGCTATTATGAACAATGCAAGTTGAGAGATCAAAATTGTCAATCGGGAAGTCAACAAATGTTTCCAGCTTGTTCTTGAAAAACTGGTTGTATGAAAACCTCTTTAAATGAATAATTAAAATCTCGGGCAGTCGCCAAAGATCTAACTTCTTGTTAGCCTGTCGATGCGTCTTGCAATTGGGGCAGTACCTACAAGACACATAAAACATCTAACATTAGAGGGGCCAACCCACAAGACAAGACAAACATTCGTATGGAAAAATCTAATAATTCTAACGAAAAGAAGTAATCTTTTTGGTCTCGCACATTATTAGCTACAAGGCAATACAATTAAGGAAAAACCCAATGTCCTGTTATGTCACCACATCTAGTCAGACTGTCAGTGTCAGGAAAATGCTAAGAAGATAAACAGACATACAGATTCGACATCTAAAGTGACTTCATAATTGGAATGTGTACTAACCACATGTCTTCTGGCCCTAGAGGCTCCTCCTTCAAGAACGCTTCAAGGCATTTATAAAGTGAAACAGATTCTCGAGGTTTCTTCGTAGGTAATCGAGGTTTGCAAACCTGTGGCAAAGAGCTTAGAACACAAGTATCGTATAACTTAGTCATTCTATCTGACCAAGAAACAAGCACGTTAATCTTCCCGGTTAATCCTTTCATTGGTGTTGGCTCAGTCATCTGTATCTTAGAACATTTACGCAACAGTGTCCTCTCTTCCATCAAGTAAAATTCGAAGTCAGGATTCAAATTCGAGTCATCCCCAGGTGCACTGTCTGACTTTTCATCTCCGTCAGATAATCTCGAGCCAGTAACATCCTCCATCTCGAAAACTTCATTAGCAATTATTTCATCATTATCATCCTCATCATTCAAAGAATCTCCAGCCCCCATAAAAAACGGATTGAGTAATTTGAGGAACACTTCACGTATTTCGGATCCTCTAGAAATACTACATATCCTTGCCACAAGAGGAATACCAAACTTCTCCGTCGATGAAAATGCTTGACCACGACAACTGACCAACAAATTAGTTAGTATTATGAAATCTATGCAAAGAAATCAATTTCCTAAGAAAATACATTCCTATTTTGTGTAAGTATATTTACATATTGACCAACAAAACAAGGGAATAACTACAAATTAAAAAGTGAAAACAAATACATAGCTTCAATGACCAAGTTCTGCTACTAAGATAATGAGTGATTATCTTCCACTACCTTCATATGGACAAACAAGTTAAGGATGGGGCGTGGAATACAACTGAGTACCCACACTCAAAACTTACGAGCTATCAAGAGATAAATAGAAAAAATGAGTCTCTGACAATGTTTAACTGAAACCCAAATACTTTACTTCTACAGTAAGACTGGAGTATTTTAGACACCCCAGGACCAGTATTAAAAATAAACTAGCTGATCAGGCTGAAACTGTAAAAGACAAAAATTCATTCCCGATGGCCATTCCAGAAGACAACGAGCAATAGCTCTTTCAGCAACAGTTGATAGTAGATGCGCTCTCATAAAAGTAGGGGTGGGCATCGTGTCGTGTCGTGTTCATATCGTGTCATCTCATGTTCATGTCAGAATTCTCTCAACCCTAACCCGACCTGTTTAACTTTTCGTGTTATCGTGTCGTGTCATATTTGTGTTTCGTGTCAGGAATAGCCGACCCTAACCCGCTAACTTCGTGTCAGGTTATCGTGTCCTTTCATAAATTCTCGTGTTGTGTCGTGTTCATATCAGAATTCTCTCAACCCTAACCCGACCTGTTTAGCTTTTCGTGTTATCGTGTCATAAATAGCTGACCCTAACCCGCTAACTTTGTGTTGTGTCAGAAATTCTCACCCCTACATAAAAGCTTACACTTTGGGAGTAGAAAGTACTTAACATGGCAAGGCGCTCTCATAAAAGCTAACGCTTTGGGAGTAGACCATACTTAAGTGGTAAGTTCTGGTTCGAACAAATTTCCAGGTCAGGTTTCTCCCTTTTACAGTATTCATTTTTTTTTTACTCTGGTATTCACATTATTTGTGCATCTCAACCCACTCACCCAGTAATATCTGCTTCTCATGCTAGAAGAGCACAAACACGCAATAGAGGGAGGACTGCTTAACATACAACATTGCATCCTTAACAGCTTAAGCTCCTGGGGAGAACAACTAGGATGACAAAGAAGCTCAAAATTTTTGGTTATTAAAGTACTCTAGAACTACTGAAAACTGCGAAAGAGACAATAACCTTCTTTAATTACACCATACCCATACCGGATAAAATTCAAAGTACTACCAATTACAAATTCTTTCAAATAAAAGACACAAGCAAGACCTACCGTCATGCATATTCAACTCACAATTCAACATAAAGTAGGAGTGATTCAGCCAAGTCTATAACAGACCAAAGCCCCCTCATAAAATCTCACTATTCCGAGTTTATTTCCCCACTCATCAGATTTTTTTTTTTCCTGATAAGTCAGTAAGTGGTATATAAGATAGTAATATGGGAATACAACCAGGTAACGAAAAAAGCCATCATGAGAAGGCCCTCCACACTCCATGCAGATCACAATGCTCAACATGAATTGCCCAATAAGAGAATCTACCTCAACTCCAACTATGGAATGACTAACTAGGGAACAGTAAGTGTTTTCAAAGAACTCTCTATCACATCAATTTGCCGAGATCCTCCCCGACAAATGAGCCACGTCAAACGAAGATGAATCAACTTCCATATCTTCTTCCTCCGAGTGCAATAGCTCCATTACACTCCCAGGAAAAACCCATGACAAACTAAACAATCGAGCACCGTATATCAATATGGTTCCATGCCACCGCGCTGTGAACTGTTATTTAGCACTTTTGTACTCCTATTTTCCAAAGGTTTGTTGGGGTTGTCTGCTTAACCTAATGTAGGTTTGTATATCTTTGATGACTAGTAATATACAGTAACACACTTCTTATTTCCAGTTCTCTTTTGCAATTGTATCTTTGTATCAGAGTCGCCATTAGAATAATTTGCACCGGCCAGCGCCGCCGGAATAGTTATTCCACCAAATTCTGCCACCACCTCTCCCTTTCACAAAAAAAAAAACCCCAAAACAATCACTTCCCAAGCAAAGTTTGACTGAAAATCATTCTCCACTGCTTTGGTACCACCATTACTATGGAGTATAAGGAAAAAGGGGTTCCCCTACCTTTACCCCCTCATGGATTGGAAGAATCTTGTTGAAATCCCGTTCACTAAATCCGATGTTCTTTGTGCAGACATACAGAACACTATCCATTTCCCCCCTTCGTCACCAGTTCCCCTCCTCTCCATCATACGGAACAAGAAGGCCCAGTTAACATCGTCTTAAGCTTCCTCAATGTCCAATTTACATGCTACCCCCAGAATCCCAGTTCTCAAACTCAAGTCAATGCATTCACTGGCACCGCATTCAAAATTTTCCTTCCTGCAACAAATGTATCCTAAGACTCTGAAACAAGCTGTCCCAGCACACTTTTTCAGCCTACTAACCCCTTCTCCATTTCTCTCCCGATTGAATTGTACACCGACTCTCACACTTTCCTCCCTCCCTCCAAAGCAGTGAGCCAGCACTTCATAGGGAATTACAAGAGACCTTGAACTCCAAAATGACTGTATTTTTCACTAGCTAGAGACCCCACATTGAACAATGAATTAGTTTGGAAATATATTTGGACGTACTATCTTATCCAAAGCAATTCACTACACTACCTTGAAACATCCAAGACACTGAATATATAATTTTAAAACTTCAGTCATTTGGTCGCAGTATTCACCATTGTTGTGAATGAATGTTTAACTTATGTCACTCTTGGTACGGAATGCAAGAGATAAGATTCTGAAATACACAGAAATAACTCATACCCCAGTCCAAGTAATAAAGAATTAAGGATATCTTGTGTGGAGTATGTACAAATGGCACTTAGAATAATCTACTTCTTAGGCTTTATTATACAAGACAAGACACTATAAGGTAGGTACAAGCGCAGCCTTCAGAAGAAAGATCCATATAGCGAACGCCAGATAGTTGAACAGATTGCGTAATTTCTATGGCAGGGGCAACAGTAGAATTACTATCAAGAATCAAACGGAGGTGAAAAATAAAAAGAAAATAAACAATTAAAGGGTGCAATATTAAAGAAGACATCTAGAGCTCCAATTTCAGAAGACTTCAACTAAGTATAGATAACAAAAATGGAGCCTAGTATAAATTACACCACTATAAATTACAAAAATGTGAATAATGGAATTATGTATGCACAACTAACCTCTGTTCATGCATGAATACAACCAGAGGAGATGTCTCATTGTCTTTTGGCAGTCTATATGCAACAAGTCTATCATTATCTCAAAGAAGATCTATCGAACTGGATGCCTCATCCAAAGTTTGGAGTATGCGATTATTGAATATCTGCCAAAGCACCCATAGGATCATATCACAATATGCTAATCTTACAAGCACAAGCATGTAAAAGAAAATTTTTAAGTCCATGTAGACAAGTTTCCCATGCTAAATCTTGGAAAATAAAGAATAGGATCTCCAGTAGACTGGGGTAAGGGTCTGACCTAACAAGACACAGATCAACGCACGATATACAGAATAACTATATTTAGTGTAATTTTTCTTTGGTAATATCGTGTACCCGAATTCCCACAACTACATATAGGATTAATGTGGCTGAGAAATACAGAAGTGCTTACATTTTTATAAATTGCTGTCTCTTGATCAAATTTGTTGTGTTACACAACCATACAAGTTCCATTCCACCTACTGGTGCTTGAAGAACTATTTTCAGTTTAAGGTTCAAATACAAGATATTCACATACTGATACAATAGAAACCACAGGTTCAAGCAACACATTGTCCTCCTGTTGTCAATTGGAAACTGAAAACAAAAGAAATTGCATGCTTTATGCTATACTCCTGACGATCAAGCAGACTATGCTAGAGGAGTAACAGACTAAGAAACCAAAGATGCCCTTTTCTCAATTGGGGCCTTTAAGGCACCAGGGCCAGAGGGCTATCAGGCACTCTTCTTTTCCAAGTTCTGGCATGTGTTGGGAAGCTCTATATTTAGTGTTGCAGTCCATGCTGTACCATCATGCAATTGTGACATGTCAATATGGTATTTGAAACCCCATCATTTTCGATGAGCCGTGATGTAAATTGCCTTTTGCATATATGTAGGGAATAGCCAAAGTTCACAAGTACTTCATATGTTGTTGACCACATTGCTATGAAACATACCTCAGCTACCAAGAAAGTTTCATCGTCTCTCAAACAGCATGCAGTGCTTAAGGCCTCCACAAGATCCTTACACCTTCCATCCTTTGGTACCGTTACAGTGACAGGAAATGGCAAAGCAGTCCCGTCAGTGTGCAAGACTGTCAGTGTTATTGTGCGCATTGTTGTTGAAGGCAGTGGCAACGAAAGGTACATGAATGGCTCAATGTTCCCTCTGTTAGCAAACATTGAGCCGGATACTGAGTTATTAAAAGGGTAACCTGGGAGGGAACAATATCTAATCAAAAAAATTTCAATTACTTTTAATTCTTGATCTTAATTTTGTGGCATCATTTTCCTATAACATTCCAATGGGAGGGATATTTTCAGCCAAACTATGACACTGCTCCTATATATATTAAGCCCACTACTTAAGTGTGGGCTTCGGCTTAGTGTTACTGGGCCAAGTCGTGGTCTAAGGATAACTTCTCTAATGACTACGTACGTTACCAAGCTAGAAATTATTCAAACAGAAAATCCTACTATATAATATCGTTCCTAAAATTGTTCAAGAAAATATATACAATAGGAATTTCTGATAAAATAATAGGTACTCTAAGTGATATCGATCAACCAAAAGAATCATATAATAACATGTTTACAAGCAAAGGTTTAGAAAAGCCTGCGGGGTGGTTGAGGCACGCGAAATCATGCTCTCCTTAGGATTGATATATCCCCTCCTACACTGGTTTGAACGGTAGTACTCCTCCAAAATACAACAACCTTCGAGCTTTCTTCTTTTCAGCGAAGTAAAATCATGAACCAATTTGTGCTTTCCCTACACTCAAATAGTTGATGAAAATCAATCCTCAATTATAATGTAATGAAAAAAGAAAACAATAGTAGCATTTGTGCAATATATATGTGTGCTTATTGAAGGGAGAGGAAATTATGGTCAAGTGTATAACTTTCGAAGTTAGTGGAATCAAAGTTGTATCTGGTACTAGTATTTTTCCTGTTTAGCCGCAAAGGTATATGAAACATATGGATAATAATAATGTAGGTAAGGATAGAGCATCTGCATCGGTGTTTGCTATTTTCCTATTGCTATTTCTATTTCTGGCTAATGAATAGTGTCATTTTGTCAAAAAAAAATGACAAGGGTGCTACAGTGTCATTTTGTCATTCTCATTTTTCTCCCTCTCAATATAAAAAAAAGGCAACTTTGCCATATATAAATTTTCTCAAATTTGGCATATAAAATGGTGGAGTAATTTTCCATAGAAACTTTTGAGTGTGAGAAACGACAACAAATTGTGCCAAATTTAGCAACCAGTTTGGATGCGCCAATAAGTGTATTGTTTTTCGGTATTCAGAAAACCTCTATATATGTTTGTTTTGCTTGTTTTGCTCCTACGGAACTCAGGTGGATAAAATGAAACGAATCTAGTCTCTCTCTTTTTCAATCGTCATACATCAGCGGATGTTAGGGTTAGCACGGGGTCCAGAAGCTATCCATAGCTTGGGACCCAAGGGTATTGCCCCAGTAGGGGTCGAACCCAGGACCTCCCCCTTAGGGGTAATCTAGTCTTCTTTCTTTTACTACCAGTTAAGACATAGGAGTCTCGTGAACGGTTTTGAGTGAGAGAAAGAAGGGAAGAATCCTCTTTTTTTATTCTGAATCTCCCACTCCAATCATAGCCTTTTTATTTCTATTCTCATTAAGATGAAAAAAAGTATATGCATTCAACTTTAGCCACTCAAATTCCAATCTCATTTGTATGAGAACAAAGAAATAAGAATAGACATAAGGTGCTCCATTTATCAGGACGAGGTCCTGAGCTCGGTTCTCACGAAGGGTCTTATTGCCTACATTTGTAGATTAGGCAATTATCGGTTTCTTGCATGTAAACAAAAAAAGTTCTCTAAATACATCATTTTTTTTTTGTTCTTATCTAATTTACACCATCACCCCCTGTAAACAATAACTCCATCACTTCGTAATTTACCCCCTATAATTGATTTGTTCATCATTCTATTGAACAATTAAATGGTCCAGAATTTTGTTACACAAATTTTTTTTTTAAAAAACTTTCATTAGATTAGTTTTAGAACTTTGGGATTCTCGTGATGTGACTTGTGTAACACCAAACACGCTCCCTAGCTATATGATGAAAACTAATGGTTGTTGTGAATATATATATCCATAAAATTAACTTGACACAAAGTAAATGGGTCATGTTGCAAACTGAAATAATTTCTAAAGGGTAAAACCGGAATCGTAAATGAGAGTAGTTGGAAAGGTTTCTCCATTAATGACTTATAAATGGGAGTAGTTGGAAAAATGAGAGTAGTTGGAATAAAATCGACTAACATTAATTATAGCCAAACTCGTCCCGGGGCACCATTTAGCATTAGCCATAGAAATAAAATCGACTTTATTATATTTTTTTTATCACTCGATAGATATCTAGCATATTCCTAAAGGAATGTGGAAGGGTACTGCTAAGCGGTAAGCAGGTGGAGCAAGTCCAAACATATCAATCACCACGTCAAGCACTCGCGTTCGTGGTGAGAATCAAACTCTCACCTTTCATGTAGAAGAAGAGAGCTGGAAGTGATGTTGAATAAGTAAAAACAGAGGCACTGCACTCTCATGTCATGCTGAATCCCACCCCCATCTCGTCAGTTGATTGACGTATGGCACTGCACTAGTCTCATGACAGCCTGGCGTATATTTTGTAGCCTTGACACATACGATTACCAATTGGTTACTTTTTGTGGCCTAAAATGAGAGCAGATTGTTTTCAACTCCCTATCATTTGGTTGATTGATTGCGAAAACTTGAAAGAACATATTTGTGTACAAGTTCATGATAAGCCTATTATATTACAGGAATTCGTCAATCTTGACGGCTTTGTACACAATTAATTAAAGAAGGGACCATTTTGAATTTTGATCAAAATTTTCTATGTTACTAGGACCCAACGAGTTATTGAGTCAATAAAATATGAGTGGTAGTAATATGTTGAGCCATGTTGGTGGGACAATAAGTTATTGGACTACTGAAAAGTGAATCAATAATATTCCTACAGCCAAGCTACTATATGAACCCGACTGAGCAATCCAAACCTCCGAGAAAATTAGCATGCCCACACGAGTCACGGCGTTATTTATTACTAATTGACTGTAAAATTATAACTTAATATATTATAATTTTATGAAATGACATAATCGCAAGGGAGTGGAGAGAAAGAGGGATCAATCGGAGACACATGAGACAGAGGAAGAAGCTGGGAACAGAAGGGGAGAAGAGGGACGGTGCGAAGGGGAGAGAGAGGGGAACGAGTCTCTCTACTCATCGTTAATTAGTTCTGAGATGGATATAAAGTTTTCACAATGGGCATAAATAGATGTCCGGGCCAACTTACGCACTGTGTGCCGTGCATCTCGGCTAATCATGGGATATCACCCCGGCAACTGTCTGATCTGTGAGGTTTTGAACCTAAAATTTTAGGAGTGAGTAAACCCCTAAATCTTTTACCTTGACCACTAGGCCAACCCTGTAGTACTTCTATAGATCCACTTGTTTGAGTGGCTCCCCTAAAAGAAAGAAATTTTGATCTTTTCATTTTTGTTATTATGTGAGAAATAATTTTGGCATTCCACTTTTTAATAAACGCACTCCAATACTTATCCTTTAGCGTGAATAATACACATAGCACAACTTTCATCATAGAACAAGTATAAGACAAATTTTAGAGTGAAATTAGTCAAAAAAAAAAATAGAGTATCAATGTCATTTTCCTTTTTCAATCAATGCTAATGACACATTTCGAGAGTTGCATAATGCACGACACCCCCATAAGATACATGTACACAAATGCAAAGACATTGAACACATCAAAAATGCTACAGCCACACCCAAACACACACTTATTTACACACCTACATAAACAAGTGTGTTGTAGACTTGTTGAACACATTTGTGCCCCAATCACTAAACTTTTTCTTCTTCTTCTTTTTTTTCCTCAATTTTCAATGTTGAGTTACGAGAGATTAGACTGAAGTGCAACGGCCTCCGAGTAATGATACGTCCACCAAAGCCAAAAGCGGTGACCGGCTACTGCACGCGTGTGGGGCCTACTCCGGGTCCCGCACGGATAATCCGAGCCGTTCAATAATTTTAAAAAAAAAAACCGAGTGGGACTCATGAGAAATCACCCCGTCTAATCCGTTTAAGTGCTCGATTCAATCTTTCTCTTTTGAACGGCTCGGATCATCTGATTTTTGGAAGTTTGGATCAAGCACTTACACGTATCGGACGGGGGTGATTTCTCATGGGTCCGACTCAATTTTTTTTAAAAATTATTAAAACGGCTCGGATTATCCGTACGGGGCTCGGAGTGGGCCCCACACGCGTGCGGTGGCCGGTCACCGCTTTTGGCTTCGGTGGACGTAGCATTTCTGCCTCCATTACGCACGTCCCCCACCAGTTCCTTTAGAAAATCTCTCCTCTGCTGCCAAGTGTCCCATTGACCCAGTCCACGAACCTCCTTTATTCTTAAGCACGAATAACAAACTGCCACGTGCCCCATCTTTTCCCAATTGGTACGTAGCAGTTAACAGTATCATGGGCAAAACAAACACGTTTCAGTTACAAAAGTGATTAGTATAAGATTAAATTAAATCCCATGAACATTGGAATTAATTTAAAATTATACTAACCACCTCCACAAAAAGTGGGAAACTCCTACCTTACCACAACAAACTGATTTATCTCTCTACATCCATTAAGTCGGTATTACCCCTATCCGAAATAAATTATTAATTATTTAATCACATCCTTAATTAATTGGAAAATTTAAATAATCATCATCTTTATTTATGCCATGTAAGAATTCATCTCACCCACTTTGCATGATTATGTTTTCATATTTTCAATGCGTGAATTACTCTTATTACCCCTTTATTATGATATCTATATAGATATATACATTTATGGTTTTCTAAATTAAAAGGATTGAGATGAATATCAATCTCTACAATTAAATGAGATACAAGCTTTCCGATTTCATGGTAAATTATTTGTAGCATTTACCATGAAATATGTTTGTATCTTCCTATCATTTCATGGTTAATTGTTTAACCATTTATCATGGTTAATTATTTGGACCGTTTACCAAGAAACTAGTCCGACGAAATCTGTTAGGCCGATGCGCGGACCAATTCATATAAGGATAGTTTGGGATGTACAAATACTTATGTTTACATCCTAAAATTCTTGGCATATATAGACAAGAATTTTGGGATGTAAATTACTTATGTTTACATCCGAAAATACTTGGCCTATATAGACAAGAATTTTGGGATGTAAATTAATTATGTTTATATCCTAAAATTCTTGGCCTATATAGACAAGAATTTTGGGATGTAAATTACTTATGTTTACATCCTAAAATACAAATCGAGTTGAACAAACGGTAAACAAAACTCAATTTTTTATCCATTTATAGACAATTATTCTAAGTTTTTGGTCTTAATATATTTTTAGTTTTTCGATACCTCTAGATAAATACAAACTGATTTCTAAAAAATTCGACGTGATTGTAAGAAAAAACTGGAAAAAGGACAAATAAAAATACAATTATTGGTTCAAGGCAGACCCACCTGTAATCACATTAGGAATTTTCACGCATTAAAGTACTGAACCTGACGGGGAAAACATAAAGAAAAATAAGTGAACAAGATTAAAAATAATTAAAGTGGAACAACACCATATATGTAAAGTGGTGTTTATGCGTTTTTGCGTCTCCCTGGGTTTTTAATTTTCCTAATGCTATTTCTATTTCTGGCTAATGAATAGTGTCATTTTGTCAAAAAAATGACAAGGGTGCTACAGTGCCATTTTGTCATTCTCATTTTTCTCCCTCTCAATATAAAAAAAAGGCAACTTTGCCATATATAAATTTTCTCAAATTTGGCATATAAAATGGTGGAGTAATTTTCCATAGAAACTTTTGAGTGTAAGAAACGACAACAAATCGTGCCAAATTTAGCAACCAGTTTGGATGCGCCAATAAGTGTATTGTTTTTCGGTATTCAGAAAACCTCTATATATGTTTATTTAGCTTGTTTTGCTCCTACGGAACTCACGTGGATAAAATTAAACGAATCTAGTCTCTTTTTTTTTTTTTTCAATCGTCATACATCAGCGGGGGTTAGTGGGGGGAGTTAGGGTTAGCACGGGGTCCAGAAGCTATCCAAAGCTTGGGACCCAAGGGTATTGCCCCAGTAGGGGTCGAACCCAGAACCTCCCCCGTAGGGGTAATCTAGTCTTCTTTCTTTTACTACCAGTTAAGACAGAGGAGTCTCGTGAACGAGTGAGAGAAAGAAGGGAAGAATCCTCTTTTTTTATTCTGAATCTCCCACTCCAATCATAGCCTTTTATTTCTATTCACATTAAGATGAAAAAAAGTATATGCATTCAACTTTAGCCACTCAAATTCGAATCTCATTTGTACGAGAACAAAGAAATAAGAATAGACCAAATGATAAGGTGCTCCATTTATCAGGACGAGGTCCTGAGCTCGGTTCTCACGTAATGTCTTATTGCCTACATTTGTAGATTAGGCAATTATCGGTTTCTTGCATGTAAACAAAAAAAGTTCTCTAAATACATCATTTTTTTTTGTTCTTTTCTAATTTACATCATCACCCCTGTAAACAATAACTCCATCACTTCGTAATTTACCCCCTATAATTGATTTGTTCATCATTCTATTGAACAATTAAATGGTCCAGAATTTTGTTACACAATTTTTTTTTTTTAAACTTTCATTAGATTAGTTTTAGAACTTTGGGATTCTCGTGATGTGACTTGTGTAACACCAAACACGCTCCCTAGCTATATGATGAAAACTAATGGTTGTTGTGAATATATATATCCATAAAATTAACTTGACACAAAGTAAATGGGTCATGCTGCAAACTGAAATAATTTCTAAAGGGTAAAACCGGAATTATAAATTAGAGTAGTTGGAAAGGTTTCTCTATTTATGACTTATAAATGGGAGTAGTTGGAAAAATTAGAGTAGTTGGAATAAAATCGACTAACATTAATTATAGCCAAATTAGTCCCGAGGGGCACCATTTAGCATTAGCCATAGAAATAAAATCGACTTTATTATATTTTTTATCACTCGATAGATATCTAGTATATTCCTAAGGGGATGTGAAAGGGTATTGCTAAGTGGCAAGCGGGTGGAGCAAGTCCAAAAAACATCAATCACCATGTCAAACATCAATCACCTTTCATGTAGAAGAAGCGAGGATGTGGTGTTGAATAATTAAAACAGATGGGCACTGCACTCTCATGTCATGCTGAATCCCACCCCCATCTCGTCAGTTGAATGATGTATGGCACTGCACTATTCTCATGTCAGGCTGACAATTTTGTTATTAGTCATAGATTTTTCCGAGATTAATGACTCTACCCCTGACGTATATTTTGTAGCCTTGACACATTCGATACCAATTGGTTACATTTTGTGGCCTAAAATGAGAGCAGATTGTTTTCAACTCCCTATCATTTGGTTGATTGATTGCGAAAGCTTGAAAGAACATATTTGTGTACAAGTTCAATCTTGACGGCTTTGTACACAATTAATTAAAGAAGGGACCATTTTGAATTTTGATCAAAATTTTCTATGTTACAAGGACCCAACGAGTTAAATTAAATCCCATGAACATAGGAATTAATTTAAAATTATACTGTACTAACCACCTCCACAAAAAGTGGGAGACTCCTACCTTACCACAACAAACTGATTTATCTCTCTACATCCATTAAGTCGGTATTACCCCTAACCGAAATAAATTATTAATTATTTAATCACATCCATAATTAATTGGAAAATTTAAATAGTCATCATCTTTATTTATGTCATGTAAGAATTCATCCCGCCCACTTTACATGCTTATGTTTTCATCTTTTCAATGCGTGAATTATCCTTATTACCCCTTTATTATGATATCTATATAGATATATACATTTATGGTTTTCAAAATTAAAAGGATTGGGTTGAATATCAATCTCTACAATTAAATGAGATACAAGCTTTCCGATTTCATGGTAAATTATTTGTAGCATTTACCATGAAATATGTTTGTATGTTCCTATCATTTCATGGTTAATTGTTTGGACCATTTGTCATGAAACTATTTCATGGTTAATTATTTGAACCATTTACCATGAAACTAGTCCGGCGAAATCTGTTAGGCCGCTGCGCGGACCAATTTATATAAGGATAGTTTGGGATGTACAAATACTTATGTTTACATCCTAAAATTATTGGCATATATAGACAAGAATTTTGGGATGTAAATTACTTATGTTTATATCATAAAATTCTTGGCCTATATAGACAAGAATTTTGGGATGTAAAATACTTATGTTTACATCCAAAAATTCTTGGCCTATATAGACAAGAATTTTGAGATAGAAATTACTTATGTTTACATCCTAAAATACTTGGTCTATATAGACAAGAATTTTGGGATGGAAATTACTTATGTTTACATCCTAAAATACTTGGCCTATATAGACAAGAATTTTGGGATGTAAATTACTTATTTTTACATCCTAAAATACTTGGCCTATATAGACAAAAATTTTGGGATGTAAATTACTTATGTTTATATCCTAAAATACTTGGCCTATGTAGACAATAATTTTGGGATGTAAACATAAGTATTTGTACATCCCAAACTATCCTCATATGAATTGGTCCGCGCAGCGGCCTAACAGATTTTGCCGGACTAGTTTCATGGTAAACGGTCCAAATAATTAACTATGAAATAGTTTCATGGTAAAAGGTTGAAATAATTAACCATGAAATGATAGGAACATACAGACATATTTCATGGTTAATGCTACAAATAATTTACCATGAAATCGAAAAGCTTGTATTACATATATGGTTTAAAATCAAGTCTATATATATATGGTTTAAAATATATACATATATACAATTAACAACACTCAAAGGGCAATAGCGGTATTAAAAGTATGAGAAAGATGAAATCAAAAGTTGCTGAAAAGGACAGGATAAATTTATAAGCGAAGAGGGCAATGAGGATGAATTTTTAAGTCTACCTATAATTAGGTTTTCGTGGTTTTTTTTTCTCCAAAGAAATAAAGGTTTGGTTCAACTCTTGTAAAGGTGTTGCTGAATCCTCATGAAGTTCCAAAATCTACTTGTTATTGGTTGGGGTAGATTCTTCCTATTTCTTCCTACCTCGAATGGTGCTATTGCTGCTGATGCCAATTGATTTTGCTGCTGTATTTCTTTCGGATGTGAACCCATTTGTGCTCCTTGAAGACATTTGCTGCTGTATTTGGATATGGTTTGGTTTTGAGTATGGCTTTCGGATGCATCCACTAATTATCCTAATAGTTTCTTTCAATCTATCGTTGGATGTATTTTTTCTTTTCTTATGGCCTTCTCTATGATTCAAGTTTTTCTTGTATCTAGAGCTTGGTCTTCTCGATGTGCCCTTTGTCGAGTTAATAAAATTCTATTGCTGATAAAAAAAAAACTCTTTTAATGTATGTAAATGCAAGATATTAAGATATTGATTTTTCTTTATCCGAACCTACCATTCTCTAAATTGCATTTTTTTTACAGTATTTATACAAAGTTTTAGTTTTTATTACATAGCCGTCAATACCTAAAAGAACCACATTAGTCTATAAAAAAAATTATGTATCAGAATGGGTCATGAAAAAATTTATTGTCCAAATGGGTCACATTCCTTTCCAATTAGTGGAAAAATTACAAATCTTATGGGAACTTATGCAAAAAAAAATTAGAGAGAGAGTTTGAAAAACGGAAAAACATATAGTGTGCCAAGGGATTCAAATTAACCACAGTGGAAATCACACTGCTACCCTACAAGGAGGGGCGCACTTTACCGTTATACCAGAGCATGCACTTGTGTAGAATTCTTCAAATATTTTTATTTAATCTTCTATGTGTAATCTTTTTTCCCGGTATTTTTGAAACGGAAGTGGCACGTGCCACCTCCCCTTCTTAGCTCCGCCCCTGAGTGGAAAATTAGAGGAGAGGAACCTACTGGCCGGTCAAGGGAAAAAAAGGTTCTCAGAGGTGTGCATATATGATTGAGTTCACTCACTTGTTGCTTTTGTGGTAGACAACAACAAATTATGATCGAAACTTATAATTTTTTAAAAAAAAGACAAGAATAAGTAAAAAAAATTAGTCTTTTTGACTTATTTTTATCTTTATTCAAAAAATTATGAGTGTTGATCAAAATTTTTTACTTTTTCGATTCCTCTCGTCGTGACATATCAATAAGTCACAAAAGTTTAACGCAAAACAAACAAATGCAAATAAATTCAAATAAAGACAAAAAAATAAATTATTTAATTTTTCAATTTAAACCCACTCTAATGCCTGAGGGGCACCATTTAGCATTAGCTGTAGAAACAAAATTGACTTTGTTAATTTTTTTACCGCTCAATAGATGTCTAGCATACTTGTAAGGGGATAGAGAAGGAGTACCGCTAAGTGGCAAGTAGGTGGAGCATGCCTAAAGAACATCAAATACTCGCGTTCGTGGCAAGAATCGAACACTCACCTTTCATGTAGAATAGAGGAAGAAGTTGAATGACGTATGTAATCTCTTTGTCATCAAAACACGTGAAAATCAACCACAGTTTGTGTGGCTCCCCCAAAAAGAAGTGTAACCTAAATTAAGTAGCTTCTTTTAGAACATGTACACCAATAAAAATGTAAAAATGCTTATCAATCGTGTACTTTTTTATTTTACCTACTCACATTTCTCTCAACACTACACTAATACTATCTATTTTACTTAACACCAATTAAAATATACTCGTATATTTTTCACTCATTTTCTATTATCTTTATTGTTTAAAGAGAGGAGAAAGGAGGGAGGAGAGAGAGAAAGAAATATTAAAAAAAGAAAGGAGTATAAATAGTGCATAGGTAATAGGGTACAACTATTCATAAATGCATTTTAGCTCCTCTTTTACCTCACCTGGTGTAGACTATTTTTATGTTTCTCTAAGATAAAATAGCAAAAAATGAATTTAAGCCCATCTAGTGTACTTGCTCTTAGCACTAAGAAACAGTTTTGATTAGAAAGGGTGTACACGTACTCGGTGCCATGATTTTTTTTTCTTCAGTTTGTTGTCAAAATATTTAGGATTAAGAATTCAACTCGATGAGATCGAAGAACTGAAAAATATGAAAATATGAATTGAGTTGAACAAAATGTAAAAACGGGAAAGACTATAATACACACCCCTTATATGGGTGTGTATCATATGCACCCCCAAAATGTTATGAATTATAGAGAAAATGTTATGAATCGTATTGCTAAAAAGTTACGAATCGTGTAAAAGGTACGAGATACATCAAAATATTTTGAATCATAATAAAAATCTTACGAATTGTACTGCTGAAAAGTTATGAATTCTAGAACAAAAGTTACAAAACACGCTAAAATGTTATGAATGAACCATAAAATAGATGCATATGGTACAATCTTTTAAGGGGTGTGTATTGTAGACTTTCCCTGTAAAAACGCCTCAATTTGGAAAAAGTTCCACTCTTTCTTTTTTTTACCATTTCTTTCATACAAAATATCAATTTGTGGCGGTACTACTCCATGTATTCATTAAGAAACGTTGTCCTCGACAAATAAGACCTATGTTTCTATTTCTTATCATCTTTGTGCGACTCAAGGTGATTGAGCTTCTTTTTAATTTGGTGGAAGCAGTGGCGGCGGAGCCAGGATTCGGGCGCGTGAGTAATACCATTAAATGGAAATCTAATTTCATATTGTGCAGAAAAAATATGGAGAAAAATAAAAGGCTTCGTTCAACTCTTTTAAGGTACTTTCTGGATACGAAAATGATGAGTACCGACCGAAGGGAGGGAAATCATACCGACGGCCGCCGGCGGGCCGTCTCCGGCCACCAGACGGCTGATCCGAGCCGTCTAAAAATTCTATAAAAAAAACCGATGGGGCCCAAGCGAGAATCAACGGCATCCGAGGTGTGTAGGGTGCTTGATTCCAGTACCCTTTTTTCGTGTATATATGTATGTACGTGTATATACACGAAAAAGGGGTGCTCGGATCAAGCACCCTACACACCTCGAATACCGTTGATTCTCGCATGGGCCCCATCGGGTTTTTTTTTTTAGAATTTTTAGACGGCTCGGATCGGCCATCCGGTGGCCGGAGACGGCCCGCCGGTGGCCGTCGGTACATTTTCTCTCCCCCCTCAGTCGGTACATATAGCATTACTCTTCTGGATAAGTTCTTTGAGTACCTAGCATTGCTCGGTTGGCTTTGCCTATATAAGAAGGTCTAGTATGCCGCTTTGATTTCATTGCAAATTTTTCCTTTCTTATTACTTGTTTCGTGTGGTCAGTCAAATATTTCTAGTCTTTGCTTATTATTAAAGAAAAAAAAGTTAAATATTACTATTTCGATCGATATGAACGAGATAGAAGAAGTGGCGAAAAGGCTCTATGAGGCCTGTTTGAGTGGGAGTGTTGAAACACTAAACGCACTGCTTGAAAAAGATCCACTCATTCTCAACCAAGTTAGCTCGGCCGAGTGCTTCTCCAATGACACCCCCTTGTTGCACGTAGCAGTATCGTGCAGTCATTTGGAGTTCACAAAAGCCCTTCTGCGTCGGAATCCAAAACTTGCCACCGAGGTGGACTCGCGACGGTGTACACCCCTCCACTTGGCTTCCACCGAGGGGCACTTTGAGATTGTATGGGAGTTGTTACGGGTGAACCCCAACGTCTGCTTCACTCGTGATCAAGATGGTACTCATATTATTTTTCTCTCTAGCTCTTCGTTAACAGCAGTTCTTCTTTTTTCTCGTTGCTTTCCGCGTTTAGATTCTAGCAGAGAGTAGCAACTCCAAAAAAAATCTAACCTGATATACTTATAGAAACTTCCTCTAGTGTTTGTGACTTCGTGTACACTCACTGGCGGCTCTACAGCTTTCTTTGTGTACACCCCAAACCCTCTCCGAGCCCGACCCAATTCGTCAATTTTTTGGATACCAGTTCGGGGGAAATTATTATGAAAAACTCGATCGGGGTTGGATAGGGTTCAGGGTGACATTATGCGGCCTCGTTATCCGCCCCGATTACGCCCTGAAATGATTTAACATAAAAAATCAATGTTTTTACTCATATATTTCACTATTATACATACTAAGAGCATCCACTGTGGAATAAGCAAAACCAAAAGATTGCTAAAGTTAGTAATGTTTGCTCAAAAAAAGTACTCATATTGAATAACCAAACTTAGCAATCTCGTACCAACTCATCAAATTTTGGCCTTTGAATAATCAAAACTATCAACCTTTTGACAATAACCAAATTTAGTAATCCTCGCGTTTTCTCAATCAAGTACAGTACATCATCATTAGATAAAAACATTCTCTCTCTCTTAATAATGTTTTCAAAAAATAATTCTAAGAAACTTTTTTTTCCAGAAACCCCTTTTTTTTTATAAAAACTTTTTTTTCAATTTTTTTTAAAAATAAACTGTATTTACACAAAACAGTTTTTTGACACAATTTTTTTTATACAACTATATTTTTTTTCTTCCAAAAATTGTTAAATAAACTGTTTTTTTGTTTTTTTGAAAAACAGATCTTTTTATAATAAAAATTTTGTTTTTAACATAAACTAGTTTTTCAAAAAATATACCTGAAATGAAGGGGAAAAGTTTGGAGGGAACTCAGGGAAGGAAGCAATGGGCCCATTGGTTTTGAAAATGAGCAAAAAATAATCAATGTAAGATCGACTTGATATTACTAACTCTAGTAATCTCTAAATAGATAATCAAAATCTGATGTGGCACGTTTTGATTATTCACTTTTACTTATTCCAGTACTACTGATGCTCTAAAGTCTAAAAGAGTTACATGTTTATCCATGTCTTTTTACTATTTTAGTAAGAAATTACACTTTTCTCCTTCTTTATTCACCATCATTATATATAAAATAACACTTGTTATATACTCCGTAACTATTTCTTCCGTTTTGTCTTTAGTTTACACAATTTGTTTCTCAATTTTTATGGGGCGGGGCGGATTGCATAAACCAATTCCTCGACCGGGGCGGGAATGGGTCACCCATACATTACCCTGTTAGGTTTCGGGGCAGGTTCGAGGCCGTGTTGAGCTTTTCGGGTCAAGGTCGGGTATGACAAAATCCGTCTCGCCCCGTTGCCATCCCCACAAGATGGTCACATGACAACCAAAAAAAAATTCTTATAATAGATGTAAAAACTTTAGGTTCATCCATATGTTAAACACTTGGCCCAAATATAAATGAACACCGAATTCAGAATTATATGAACACCCACCCAACATATTAGCCCAAAAATCAATCCATTTGAATAACCCAATAGCCCATAACAAATAAAAAAGGGAAAAAGAAATGAAGAAAAAGAAAGAAGGGAGTCGTTAGAACAGAGGAGTACTCCTCTCTGGACTTCATACCATTAATACCATTGATAATGAAGCTATCATGTAACGGTTTTAAGATATGAAAATTCGTCGTGTGCAATTAATTGTAATATCTTATGTACTTTGTTGCTTTTGAGTTGTTGATATGAAACACAATAATATATATTTCCTCTGTCCCTATTCTTTAGTTTCTTAATTTTGAGAGTCTGTGCCACTTTTCAATTGATTATATTTTGTTATCTATAAATTTTTAGATGATTTTGAAAACAATGTTTAAAAAAGCTCATTGAAATCTATCAAATAAGATCCATATTGCATATAAATAATATTACCAATTAAAAGTTATAATTAGTTTTTTATCCAATTGAAATAGGACGAGGGACAAAAGAATGAAGACGGAGGAGTAATCAATATAGCACATGGTCATAAAAAAAATTAAAAAAAAAAAAGGCATGTAAATTGTGTAAAGATTCAGGTGTTGCGTACGACAAACGATTACAACAAATAGGTCATGAAAGGGCATTAAGACCTGCGCGCACAGTTAGCTCAAGGTTGTCTAGGTCTTGTATTCGAACGGATGGACCCTAATAGTGACCTAACTTTCCACCTCGCTCATTTAAGTCACATAAATTTGGTTAATATATTCTCGAGATTATTCCATCTACTGCCAATTAGTTTTAGTGGGAACCCTCCAAGAAATCTAATATAGTGTATCAGAGCTAGGTCTTGGGTGGTCTCACTTCTCGTGGGAAAGTCTCTGTCATCTCTATCGCCCGAGTCAATCGCTCAACTCCTTATAAATCTAACACTCCCTCTCACGTGCATCCGAACTGCACGTGAAGGAGAGTGTTAGACTTGTCCCATTGTCATCCAACATACCTCTGCCAAAAAAAAAAAAGAACTTTTGCAATCGATCATAAAAGTGTAAAAGTTTTTAGTAAGAAATAAATTTTCTGAAAAACAAGAATTCCAACAGGTAGAATCCCTCTCCACTTGGCGATCATGAAAGGGCGAGTAGAGGTTATACAGGAACTGCTTCGGGCCAAACCACATTCAGTTCATGAGAAACTAGGTAGAGGGGAGACTGTGTTACACTTGTCAGTCCAACACAACAGACTGAAAGCTTTAGAGACACTAGTGAAATATCTGCAGAGCAAGAACATGGAATCCGGTCTCCTCAACTCCACAGACGATGATGACAACACCATCTTGCATCTTGCTGCAGCCCTCAAACAAGTGGATGTAAGTACTTGTGTATACATGTAGTTACCCTCATTAACATGACTAAAAAAGGACCGAACTATGTAGTTTGTTGTTTGTGTGTCTTTTTCTGATCTTCTTTGAAAACGAAAAATTCTAAATATCATCGAGACAATGAGACCACCAACTATGTCAAAAGTTAAGTTGACAGTTTTTCAAAAAATTGACTCTTTTTTTTTTTTTTGGGTAATGAACGATGCAACTAAGATTACGAATTAAAAATAAATATGTGGTATTTCACCCCTACAGATATCAGTTTTTCATTCTTTATCCCTTTTTAACATTTATAACCAAAAAAAGAAAGAGATCAAATTGATTTCATAGACTTGGTGCAATGGTAATCAAATGAAAACAAGAAATCTCAAGAATCTTTTGGTCTAAGGTTCGACTTCCAGCCGTGTCTAAAGCTTGATACCGATTCATAAAAAGAAACTGGGAAGGAAAATTTAGTCAAAATTAATTGCTTTTTAATTCTTGCTCTTAATTTTGTGGCATTAATTTCGAACGCTAATGGAACTTTGGATGTGCAGACCGTAAAATATTTGTTGCGAATAGAGAGTGTCAAAGACCACGTCAATGACAAGAACCAGAACGGTTCTACAGCTTTGGATATTGTGGAGCACTGTCCTACCAAAGACCCAAAAACCGTGGAAATTCGGGAGTTTCTGTTGCAAGCAGGTGTGCATAGATCCAATTGTGATGGGCCGAAACCAGGGGCGGATTTAAGTAAAGCACAGGCGGGTCACGTGACCCACCTGAAATTGTTAGAATTATGCTTTTTTAACTGAGAAAATAAGTAATATATATTAAAATTACCCAAATCATAACGAGATTGGAGCCTTGTACCAGTGGTAAGAATGTTGGCTTCTATGCCATAGGTCACTGGTTCGAACCTTGCCAGCTTTCCTCCAACTTTTCTTTTTATAGCTGATGCTCAAACGGCTGGAAAACAAAAAAAAAACCTTCCATCTTGCTGCTGCTAGCAGGAGTTGAACCAAGAGCTTATGTCATAGATGTACCACAATGCCAGCAAATAGATTTTTGTCATAGTTCCACAACTAATTGTAATAAACTATTACTCTCTCCGTCCCAATTTAAATACTCTATAGTCCATACAAAAATTCATGCAATTTTGAATAAAAAAATAATATGCAGAAATATGTTTTTTTTTTTAGTTCAAAATTGCACAAATTTCTGTGGGGAGCATTTAAATTGGGACGGAGGGAGTATTTCATTTATTTTTTTCTTAATGTTCTTCACTATCTGTTGTTTGATCAAACGCTATAATTGAAAGGTCACCCATCTGTATGGCCGAAACCGATTAAGGAAAGCATTTATTCGTTTCGGAAATGGATTACATGGATTACATGGATTACGGCCGACCCTGGCTGGTTCAAAGAGGTACTTTCGGATGGTTCATACTCTCTCTCTCTCTCTCTCTCTCTCTCTCTCTCTCTCTCTCTCTCTCTCTCTCTCTCTCTCTCTCTCTCTCTCTCTCTCTCTCTGATGAGTTTCCACAGTTTTATACAGATACACTCATGCACATGCATTGCTATAAATGACAGCTACACACTCTTTTCATGAAACTATTAACTACCGATTCAAGCAAACGTCAGTGTTAGCGAAGAAGTAATCACCAGATTCGTCTTGTTGAGCCCTTCATCCAAGCTCCAAAAGTGAATTGACTGGTTTATATTATTTGGCTGTTCGAGTTTGTCGCGTACAACAAAATTCGGACACCGATAACAACAAAATTCGGACATCAGTTTAAGCATGACCAAAATACTGTCACAAAAATTAACGACTAGCATGATTTCTGATAATAAACTTTAGGATAAACATGTTTAAATTATGTGACTACCAATTTTTGATCAGTGCGGTCTTTTGTGTGCACGAGAAACTCGATGAGACGAACAAATAGAACGATTGCAATCCTATTTCAGACCCAAATGGGTGTATATATATGATGAGCAGTGTTGTGCTTGAGACATAATCTTGATAGTAACAACACAACTAGGGAGCCTTACGAAACTTTGGGTCTTATATTGAACTCCCAACCATGAACTATAAATTTCTTTGTAAGGTCAAATTCTATACAGGTTTAGCCCCTGGTTTTAATTGGATCCTCCATTAATAATGGACAGTGGAAATGAACCCAAATTAGTTGGTACATGCATGGGGTCGGAACTCAAAACCCACTTTTTCAAGTTTTCATGACTCAATATAAGTGTAATAGAAATACATGTTCTATGTCAACAGGTACGCGGCTGTTTAATAACGGCAGCCGCCTTGACGGCAACCATGGCTTATCAATCTATTTTGAGTCCGCCTGGTGGTCTTTGGCAAGAAACAAAAAAAGGCGATTCGCTTGCCCCTTCTCCTTCTCCTTCCTCGGGCTATAGTACTACTGTGGATGAAGAGCAGACAGCGGGACACGCCATTATGGACCCACATTACAATTATCGTGTTTACTTGGCTCTTAACACCATCGTGTTAGGAGCATCGTTGAGCACTATTATGCTGGCCATGAGTAGATTCACAATGGAAAACAAGTTTTTAACATGGTCGTTGGTATTCACTGTGTATATCACAATTACATTTATGGGTGCAGCTTATGTGACAGCAATTAATTTAGTATCCCCAGAAACATTTTCAAAGGATGAACTTGGTGCACAGTTGTTCAGTTGGCTGGGTCTATACATATTTTTTGTTATGGTTCTTCACTCATGCCATTTCTTTGTATGGCTGGGGGAAAACTTAAGGAAAAAGTTGGTATGGCTGGGGGGAAAAGTTGGATGTTGCAAACCAACTCCAAGCGCTACCCACAAAAATAGTTCTAGCGAGGATAACCTAGCCGGCAGCCATAAATGCGTGGGAAGCTTCTGCTAGCTAGTCTTTGCTGTACTTTGGGATTCAATTCGAAGCCGAGGATTTGTGCTTGTGGGCCTGGATGATTGCTGCATACTGGCGGATCTGGTGTGGTCGCCATTATTAAATAAAGAGTACTGTAACATACGTGTGCTCGAGACCCTTTATTATGTGACTGTGTGTAGTATTTGTGCAATTCCTATGTGTGCACTAGCCTAGCTATGGTGTGTACTAGCTGTGTAGTAGTATGAAAGAAGCTACATCCTTCTTCTTTGTGTATTTGTCGATATGATTGTGGGTACCATGTATTTGTTGTATGGTTGTTAATGAATATTTGGTTTGTTGCATGTTAATTGGAAATGGTGTGTTTTACTAGTTCTTAAACTGTTATTAAATTACAATTACTTCTTAATACGGACGTAAGATTACTTTATAGTAACTAATATGTTAAGCTTCAAGGGACAAATCTATGTAGTAAGAATGTTTTAAACAAACACTACTCTAATAATGGGGATTTTTTGACAAATGGGGTAGCGATTGCTCTTTACATAGTCATTCCTCGGTCCATCCCTAGCTAATTTATTCCAAACAGATAAAGAAACCTTCTTATAATCTACCGCTTTATGGGGCCCACTTTCGGGGTGTCACAAAAATAATTCGAACCTTTCAATAATCTTAAAATACTTTATTGAGTGGCCTCGTAATGAAACTAAGCAGAGGGGAAACGATTCTGCACTTGTGTGTCAAATATAACAAGTTAGAGGCTTTAAAGACATCGGTGCAATATCTTCAGAGCAATGACAAGGAGTTTCTACTCAACTACGAAGACGATGATGGCAACATCATTTTGCATCTTGCTACAGCGCTCAAACAAATAGATGCATTCATTTGTGTACACAAGTAGTTACCCACATTGATATGACTATAAAGAAGGAACGGCAATTCAGTTTGTCCATTTGTGGGTAACGTCAAACTCCACTCCCCCAATTCCTAGCCTGTCAGTTTGGGACCTTTTGGCTTATCCAAAGGATACCTAGTGATGTTGGCTCTGTTTTTTTTTTCAGAATTAGAAACTTTTTTTTCCTTTTTGGGCAAAAGAAGTTCAACGCCTCGCACCTAGACCCCAACAGATCTTTACGTGATTACGTCTCACTCCACCTCTCGGCCTAAATAATTGTGCTTGGTGCGGTGGTAACCAAAAGTCTTGTGTAACTTGACGCTTTCTTGACTTTTTGTAAAATAAACTGCTACGACACTCCAAATGCTCTTTGGTGTAAAAAATGTTGAGAAAATCGCGACCGCTGTACCCGATTCTCGATTCCCTACTCCCGCTACGAATCATTCAACTCTCCTCTTCCACCATCACGTCTTTACAACTAGAGTTATGCAGCCCAGGATCATCGATCGTCCCCCACTCACCTCCTGATCCGAACGAGACCCAAAGACTTATGGATCTTCGTTCCATTGACATTTTTGCTATGTTGGCGTTGCATGTATCATTTTAGTGTTTTGAGATGGAGAGAGAATTTCTTAGGTTTGCGAGCATTTATTTATTTATTTTCTCTACGTAAGATAGTTTCTTCTTGGAAAACTATAAGACATCGTCGAATCTTTTGAATTTTATCGTGTTCTTTTTTGAAAAAAAAATTCTTGAAATTTAAGTAAAAAAAGTAAGTATAGATTAAGTTTACTTTTTTGAAATGTTTTTCAAAATTCAATAGAGATACCTAAATCAGGGTTCGGCTAACAAATTAGCTTATTTGAATTCGTGGTAGAATAAGAGAATATTTGCTTGATTATTTGGCCAATCAGCTCATGCCACTTGTCGCATCGAGGTTCCTCCTCACGAAAAGTGCCTCTGCAATAATATATATTACAGATGATGAAAGCAATATTTTTGATTTTGTTCATCAGGCCAGAATCACAGCAGAGTTGGTTTGAGTTACAATGTTGAGCAGTAAGCGCGAATGTAATAGAGTACGGAGTACTACTTATCGCTGCTTTGAAATCTGAGGATCTCCACGCCCAAGTAATCAACCGGACCCTGAACAGCAACATGCGGCTTGCCGACTGTGACACGAAGAGCAGATATCTGAGGGTACTTGGTCAGGGTTGTCGATGCGATTTGTTGAGCCACCGACTCCAGAAGATTCTTAGGTGGTCCCTCCACAATTTCTCTGACTAAGCTGCCAGTCCACCGGATGAAACCATAAGCAGCAGGCATTTTAAAATAGGAGGATGATTCTAAAATCGTAACCCAATATATTTACATGAAATGAAATTACATACTATGATGCAAGACTCCTCGGATTAGAATCTCCCCATAGAAGAGCTTAGCCACTTTTCTAAGTTGTTTCATTATTGTAAGACTTCAAACATGCAAGACTCCTCATCAGATTAGAATCCCCGAGCTTGCTGATGTTCATCTCCTTGCTTGGATCTTCGATTTAAAGTCTTTTGCGAACAAGAGTGTGAACTGGTGCAAGAGCCCAAGTTCATGCAGGCGCTACGGAAGTGTGCTGAGATGAAAACACTCTACTGCAACATATCTAAACGTTGGCAAGGCCCAAGGGTGGGTATTAGGTTATAGCCTACGAGGAGGTTTGTTTCCTGAAAAATGAGGACACCTCATTGTACTTTTTCTCCAAAAAACCAAGGCTAATCCAAAAGATGGAAAAGTCGATTTTTATCTCCAAGTGATTATGAAGTGGACCAACCGAGACTTATCTCCATAATAGGTTTACCACCAGAGAAGAGATCTCAGAGTAAGTAAACTATGCATGGATACACAAGTGGGCATGGACACATTAACATGCTCACGTATGCAGGAACAGAGATTGATGCCAGAAGTAGACTTATATATTGGAGAAACAATTCCATTTTTCCATCAAATTTTTGCTCCGACCTTTGGTGTGTAAGCCATCATTACATCTCTTGGAATGACATTGAATTAATTGATTTTTAACATATCTGACAAATACTAGTACTACAAATTCAAGAGGTGCGGCCACCGCAAAACAAAGGGAAACCTACTATTTATCCTAGACTACTAATATAGTACAGATTTAGGTCCTAATGCACAGTTTACCATTGGAAAAGTGGAGGGAGGGACTCATATGAGCCAGGGACTGAAGGACCCAATCAATCCTAGAAATAAGCCCATTTACTGAGAAGTACGGAACTCAAACACATCATGGGCGACAACGGGGGTTCCCTCCAAGAAAGTAAGAACTGGTGGAAGTGGGCGGGGCGAACTACCCTAAGAAAATAAAATGTGATTCAAAACTGGATTTAAACCATTAAATCTCCTGGATTAGCATTATACACGTTGAGAACACATCTTTTCTATGCTACAAGTCTATAACACAACAAAATCTTGGGAACATTTATGTAAGGTACCATGCATGGATAACGGGCTGCATATGGCCAATAGATGTGCGATAAGATAAAAGACTGTCCGGCACATCAGCGAAAACACTAATTTTGCAACTTAACAAGTAGATGCGCGTAAGGTATTGTTGAACCTAAACATGGAAAGAGTAGTGGAATCCAAAAGATACTTGCGAGAAACTATTAGACATTAAGCACCAAGTGCTACACACGAATATTATATGCATCCTAGATACATGAATAGGTATGTATGTTCCCTGTAGGCATGTGTTTACATACTATATTCATAAATTCAGAAGATCAAGGACACATGAAGAGAGCGAAACATTCATATACTAAAATAGTCTGCTCTTAGTGTCCTGGTTATGATGGAACTTTCGGATAGTCTAGAGCATGAAGCATCAAACATTTAATTCATTTGAACCAATAAGTAAAATATAGTCCAAGAAAATTAAGTGCAATAATATTCCACACACATGATCAACCATTCTTGTTAGATACATGCATATTCTGAACATGTATCCCAAAGCTTACCAAATTTCCTAGGCCTGATACGAGAACTTAATATGCTTATTGGGGTCTATATAGGGGCTATACATATATGTGGAGGAAAATTAAATTACACCAAATGGAAACTTCTTTCCTTGAACAATTTGATGCATTTCTGTAAACGTACATTTCAAGCTGTTCAACTTCACAGACCACCTTCAAACTTCAATTAGACATACAAAGTCAAATCTCATATAATAGACCAACACTGAAGCAAAATCTGAATGGAAAATTCACGAACTCTGGTCAACCAGAAATTGAGCATGAGTAAAGAAGGAAAGAATTATCTAGTTGGTGGGGCCTCCAAAAACTTATTAGGAGGTATCAAAACAAGAAGTTTCACCTCAGGTGAAATTATGACTATTAATATATATTGTAATGACCCAATTTCCATATAAAATCATAGCCGTAAAGTACATAAAGCTCGCTACCATGAACACTTCATTGGAATTGACCGAAGTTCCCCAATACAATTCCATCAAACTTAGAATTATCTGTTCCTCTAAAAAAACTGTGAGTGAATTCCCCATTATACGTTATAGGCTTATCACTTAACCATAACACAAAAACCATTAGATGAGTGTGTTCCCTTTCGCTGGCATTTTTGTCTCATTATGGGTCCCACCGACCAACTGCACTACCACACGTCCTGACATGCATCAACGTCACACAAGCCTTTATGTCAACATGCACACACAACCTACAAAATTAACTCTTGTATCCTCCATGTAGGCATAGTTTTATGCATCGATCCTCTCTGAAAAATAATATTAGGCATCTGCATGAATCGAATTCTCATCCTCCATAATCATTTTGTTTTAATTTGATAAGCTAAACAATAACAACCAACCACTAATCAAAGAAACATGAGGTATCACATACACATACACATACACACACACACACACACATATATATATATATACAGTAGAGGAAATGTTGTTGGCTGAGAAAATGAGGGTAGAATTTTGTAAACTTCAGTGTCCACGACTTAATTGATTTGTCAGTCTCAAAGGAGATAAAATGGAGAAGAGCTACAACCATCACTCACCAGTATATGTCAGAATAACTAACTGTATCTGACAAACAGTCCGATTTACCAGCTGCTTGGAGGTCCGTCCATGCATCTATGTCTACCAAGAACTTCTGGCCCAGATTCCTTTCTTCCGGCTTCACCCCATGAAACCCATGGAACTTGAGTCCTCTTAAAACAAGTTTGTCCCCTTTTATTTCTTCATTATTGCCCATCATTGCTCCTGATGAAAAACCTTTGCTTTTAGAAATGCATCCTTGGATTAGTAAGTTAACACTATACAAGTTGATTGGATTTGCTAAGATACTTAAAACGTATTCAACCATCATCAAGTAAAATGCGAAACAAAGAGGAGCAATATTATGGATTTCAATGACATTTTGTTTCCACATGCATATAAACGTACATATGTATATATGTCTGTATATAACTCATGCAAGCAGGAAAATCTTCAACGACGAATGCATTAAGATTGCAATAAATTTGGTATTTGCATCTCTCCACCGCCATTAGAACGTGCTGATGGATTGGATATGAGTTTAACTCAACAGACAACAGTATAGCCCATTCACTCCCTAGCACGTAATAGATTAGAATTAATAACCAAAAGACATGAGATGGATAGTGACGCTGACGACCACCACCAAAAACACAAATCTTACCAAGTAAGAAAGTGAATTCCCTGAAGAAATCTAATAACTGTAACAGAGGTAAAACTGGACTGATGGTTGCAGAGAATAAGCGCAAGGGAAAATCACGGGGATAAGGAGAGAGTTCCTAGGAATGTGGTTGACAAAGCTCGTTATTCTAACAAATCAGAAAAAATAAAAATGTGCTAGTGTTCACTGTGTTCTACCCAACTGCTCCAAACTTTCATGAAGAGTACGAAGATGGAGGGAAAGAAGAAATGAGCTTTCCTAACTTCTCTGGTATACCAGCGCACATATTAAGTAAAAGAAAACCCTAGGTTTCGATCAGCTAGTCGAGATGGGCTGCGTTTCATTCGATTTGGTTAGAAAAAAGAAAAATAAAGGCTAAACGTAGCAAAAGGAAAGATCTAATAGCTCGTTTCGTATTACAATCAGCACAACAAGAAGTCCAACTTTCAAATCCTTACCAACACAACTGATCTCAAACAACAAACTGCTAGTATGAATATCATTTCCAAATAGCTGATTCTGCGGAAGCCTCTGTCTTAATTGTGTTATTTCCCCCATTGATATTTATACGAAATGGTACTTGAAGCAGGGGCAGTCCCGGGGGGGACTTGGGCCCCTGCAGAACTACTCTAGCGTATTTTATTAATTCCCACTCCGATCCAGTCCCACTCCCATCCAGTGTGGTCCAGTTTGGGCCGTTTGTGGGCCCTTCTCGGGCTCACAACAATGATTGAAATTGTTTCACTTTTAGACCTCGTTGAGAACCTCGCCACATCAAAATCAGGTTAATCGGATGCCGTTTGATAGAATTTCGAAACAAGGTTCTGATACCGGTTTCAATGCGTACATACATCAAACTGGGTGTTCAAAATCAAAAATCAAACTGGGTATAACAGTGTACACGTCGACCAAATAGAGTGTTGGAAACTTGGAGCCTGGAGGAGTACCTTCGGTTGAGGGTGGCTCAGATCCCGGCGGGCGGCGGGGACACGCTGCGCTGCACCGACTCCGCCGTGGATGAGATTTGACGGCGACAAACTGGAGATGAGGTGAAAAAGGGAACAACTTGAATGGTGAGTGTGAGTGACTCACTGATCGATCGATGTCTGCGTGATTTGGGTAGATTAGATACAGTAGATAGATACAACGAATTGAGGGGAAAATACGGTTTTAGGACTTAATTTGGACATTATTACAAAATGACCCAGCATTTCACAAAAAACGGCCGGAATTTCCTTCCCGGTAAGAGCATCTCGCCCGGAATTTACCGAAACGGCCGGTACCGAGCGGTATCGTCCAGTATTAGGACCAGTACGGTATTGGAGGGTCATGGTACCGTTTACTCGTCAATCCGGTACACACCGGTCGGTACTGACAGATACGGAACAGCATTCACAACCTTGTTTCGAAATGCATTAAACTTGTGTTATATGAATTACAATTCAGTGTTGCGCATTTTTTTTAAACAAGATCAATGCATTTCAAAATCATATCAAACAGTATCCGATTAACTTGATTTTTCACATGGTCGATGTTCTCAGAGAGGTCTAGAAAGTGAACGGTTCTGATGATTGTCATGGGCCCAGAAAAAGCCCACAATCGGCCCAAACTAGATGTGGAGAGAGACTTAATGGGAGCCGAGTCCGGAGTTGGAGAGATAAGACGGAGAATTTTTTAAAATAAAACTGATCGGTGAGTGGGTCGAGTATGTGGTTGTAGCCCCACACATGCTGTAAGTGTGTTTGTGCAATTGTTCTAGCAATTTTTTCGAATCCCGGCCCGTCCGATTCCCATCCCTCTCCCGCTTTCCTTTATTACAAGATGCCCAGGAGAGAGAGAGAGAGAGAGAGAGAGAGAGAGAGAGAACTGCATTTCATTGTATACCCAAAAGACATATCCATGTATTCCACATATATTCAGCAGAAAGGAAGAATTTGCTATCCCGCAGAAAGGAAGAAATGTAAATGCAAAATGCATTTCATTGTATTCTCGCTCAAAAAAACTAACATTACAAAACATCTTTTTCCTTTCGGGGTGGCAGCACGAATGTACAAAGTAACACAAAGGGCACGCCCTTTGTAAGAATCTGCTATCCCGAGGCGTATGTACATACGAATTTCACCATTCTATCACCCTGTGTATTTACGTTCTTCTCTAATTCGGAACCCATGCCAAAAGATGCAGCTTTCCTGGTTCCCCGGCGCTTTCAGAGACAAACAAATGAGAAGTTCAAAAAGAAATTGAAGTTTCTCTCTTCACCCGAAGTCTCAAAAATAATCTCACTGTACGGCCACGTAATATCAAACATCTGCTATCCTCCGGTAAAAAAGAACGTAGGCAGCCGATGACTTTATCTGGTGCTCACCAATAGGGGAGACATGACTGTCATCAAACTCATACCACCAATCACGACCATGCTGTACACAACAGACATAAGACTTTCTTAAAGCCAGTGATGGATAATAACAAACATCTTAAGGCTGTTTTTTTATACATTTATCCGTAGAGCGTTATAGGGAAAACTATAAAGAGAGAGAGATACCAAGACAATAAGGGACAAAGCTAGATTTGTTATTATTTGGTTTCCCAATCATTTTCCAGTTCCTTGACAAATTTGATCAGAAATCCATGATCAAAAACATAGGCAAATGACAAACATTCAACTATCAAGTACATTAAAAAATGAAATATCCCCGTAGTGTCCCTACTTTTTCGGTTTCTCCCCGAGTCCTTGTATCCTATGCTTTGGAGTTTGATATGTCAAACGTCAGACCCCTTTATATACCCACCCAAGTCCATACAACATACTTACGCTGGCTCTGAACAGTATATAATCATGATGGTACCAAAGAATTCAGTTATAATCGAAAGTAACCACAATGGTAACCTTCAAATAAGACTATAAAAGCAGTACTTACTTGGACAAATGCAGTATAGTGACCACCGCCCAAGCCACCATAGTGATTACTAACTGCATACAGCTTGTAATGATGGGACTGCTGGCTATTATGAACAATGCAAGTTGAGAGATCAAAATTGTCAATCGGGAAGTCAACAAATGTTTCCAGCTTGTTCTTGAAAAACTGGTTGTATGAAAACCTCTTTAAATGAATAATTAAAATCTCGGGCAGTCGCCAAAGATCTAACTTCTTGTTAGCCTGTCGATGCGTCTTGCAATTGGGGCAGTACCTACAAGACACATAAAACATCTAACATTAGAGGGGCCAACCCACAAGACAAGACAAACATTCGTATGGAAAAATCTAATAATTCTAACGAAAAGAAGTAATCTTTTTGGTCTCGCACATTATTAGATACAAGGCAATACAATTAAGGAAAAACCCAATGTCCTGTTATGTCACCACATCTAGTCAGACTGTCAGTATCAGGAAAATGCTAAGAAGATAAACAGACATACAGATTCGACATCTAAAGTGACTTCATAATTGGAATGTGTACTAACCACATGTCTTCTGGCCCTAGAGGCTCCTCCTTCAAGAACGCTTCAAGGCATTTATAAAGTGAAACAGATTCTCGAGGTTTCTTCGTAGGTAATCGAGGTTTGCAAACCTGTGGCAAAGAGCTTAGAACACAAGTATCGTATAACTTAGTCATTCTATCTGACCAAGAAACAAGCACGTTAATCTTCCCGGTTAATCCTTTCATTGGTGTTGGCTCAGTCATCTGTATCTTAGAACATTTACGCAACAGTGTCCTCTCTTCCATCAAGTAAAATTCGAAGTCAGGATTCAAATTCGAGTCATCCCCAGGTGCACTGTCTGACTTTTCATCTCCGTCAGATAATCTCGAGCCAGTAACATCCTCCATCTCGAAAACTTCATTAGCAATTATTTCATCATTATCATCCTCATCATTCAAAGAATCTCCAGCCCCCATAAAAAACGGATTGAGTAATTTGAGGAACACTTCACGTATTTCGGATCCTCTAGAAATACTACATATCCTTGCCACAAGAGGAATACCAAACTTCTCCGTCGATGAAAATGCTTGACCACGACAACTGACCAACAAATTAGTTAGTATTATGAAATCTATGCAAAGAAATCAATTTCCTAAGAAAATACATTCCTATTTTGTGTAAGTATATTTACATATTGACCAACAAAACAAGGGAATAACTACAAATTAAAAAGTGAAAACAAATACATAGCTTCAATGACCAAGTTCTGCTACTAAGATAATGAGTGATTATCTTCCACTACCTTCATATGGACAAACAAGTTAAGGATGGGGCGTGGAATACAACTGAGTACCCACACTCAAAACTTACGAGCTATCAAGAGATAAATAGAAAAAATGAGTCTCTGACAATGTTTAACTGAAACCCAAATACTTTACTTCTACAGTAAGACTGGAGTATTTTAGACACCCCAGGACCAGTATTAAAAATAAACTAGCTGATCAGGCTGAAACTGTAAAAGACAAAAATTCATTCCCGATGGCCATTCTAGAAGACAACGAGCAATAGCTCTTTCAGCAACAGTTGATAGTAGATGCGCTCTCATAAAAGTAGGGGTGGGCATCGTGTCGTGTCGTGTTCATATCGTGTCATCTCATGTTCATGTCAGAATTCTCTCAATCCTAACCCGACCTGTTTAACTTTTCGTGTTATCGTGTCGTGTCATATTTGTGTTTCGTGTCAGGAATAGCCGACCCTAACCCGCTAACTTCGTGTCAGGTTATCGTGTCCTTTCATAAATTCTCGTGTTGTGTCGTGTTCGTATCAGAATTCTCTCAACCCTAACCCGACCTGTTTAGCTTTTCGTGTTATCGTGTCATAAATAGCTGACCCTAACCCGCTAACTTTGTGTTGTGTCAGAAATTCTCACCCCTACATAAAAGCTTACACTTTGGGAGTAGAAAGTACTTAACATGGCAAGGCGCTCTCATAAAAGCTAACGCTTTGGGAGTAGACCATACTTAAGTGGTAAGTTCTGGTTCGAACAAATTTCCAGGTCAGGTTTCTCCGTTTTACAGTATTCATTTTTTTTTTACTCTGGTATTCACATTATTTGTGCATCTCAACCCACTCACCCAGTAATATCTGCTTCTCATGCTAGAAGAGCACAAACACGCAATAGAGGGAGGACTGCTTAACATACAACATTGCATCCTTAACAGCTTAAGCTCCTGGGGAGCACAACTAGGATGACAAAGAAGCTCAAAAATTTTGGTTATTAAAGTACTCTAGAGCTACTGAAAACTGCGAAAGAGACAATATCCTTCTTTAATTACACCATACCCATACCGGATAAAATTCAAAGTACTACCAATTACAAATTCTTTCAAATAAAAGACACAAGCAAGACCTACCGTCATGCATATTCAACTCACAATTCAACATAAAGTAGGAGTGATTCAGCCAAGTCTTTAACAAGCCCCCTCATAAAATCTCACTATTCCGAGTTTATTTCCCCACTCATCAGATTTTTTTTTTTCCTGATAAGTCAGTAAGTGGTATATAAGATAGTAATATGGGAATACAACCAGGTAACGAAAAAAGCCATCATGAGAAGGCCCTCCACACTCCATGCAGATCACAATGCTCAACATGAATTGCCCAATAAGAGAATCTACCTCAACTCCAACTATGGAATGACTAACTAGGGAACAGTAAGTGTTTTCAAAGAACTCTCTATCACATCAATTTGCCGAGATCCTCCCTGACAAATGAGCCACGTCAAACGAAGATGAATCAACTTCCATATCTTCTTCCTCCGAGTGCAATAGCTCCATTACACTCCCAGGAAAAACCCATGACAAACTAAACAATCGAGCACCTTATATCAATATGGTTCCATGCCACCGCGCTGTGAACTGTTATTTAGCACTTTTGTACTCCTATTTTCCAAAGGTTTGTTGGGGTTGTCTGCTTAACCTAATGTAGGTTTGTATATCTTTGATGACTAGTAATATACAGTTACACACTTCTTATTTCCAGTTCTCTTTTGCAATTGTATCTTTGTATCAGAGTCGCCATTAGAATAATTTACACCGGCCAGCGCCGCTGGAATAGTTATTCCACCAAATTCTGCCACCACCTCTCCCTTTCACAAAAAAAAAACCCCAAAACAATCACTTCGCAAGCAAAGCTTGTCTGAAAATCATTCTCCACTGCTTTGGTACCACCATTACTATGGAGTATAAGGAAAAAGGGGTTCCCCTACCTTTACCCCCTCATGGATTGGAAGAATCTTGTTGAAATCCCGTTCACTAAATCCGATGTTCTTTGTGGAGACATACAGAACACTATCCATTTCCCCCCTTCGTCACCAGTTCCCCTCCTCTCCATCATACGGAACAAGAAGGCCCAGTTAACATCGTCTTAAGCTTCCTCAATGTCCAATTTACATGCAACCCCCAGAATCCCAGTTCTCAAACTCAAGTCAATGCATTCACTGGCACCGCATTCAAAATTTTCCTTCCTGCAACAAATGTATCCTAAGACTCTGAAACAAGCTGTCCCAGCACACTTTTTCAGCCTACTAACCCCTTCTCCATTTCTCTCCCGATTAAATTGTACACCGACTCTCACACTTTCCTCCCTCCCTCCAAAGCAGTGAGCCAGCACTTCATAGGGAATTACAAGAGACCTTGAACTCCAAAATGACTGTATTTTTCACTAGAGACCCCACATTGAACAGTGAATTAGTTTGGAAATATATTTGGACTATCTTATCCAAAGCAATTCACTACACTACCTTGAAAAATCCAAGACACTGAAATATAATTTTAAAACTTCATTCATTTGGTCACAGTATTCACCATTGTTGTGAATGAATGTTTAACTTATGTCACTCTTAGTAAGGAATGCAAGAGATAAGATTCTGAAATACACAGAAATAACTCATACCCCAGTCTAAGGAATAAAGAATTAAGGATATCTTGTGTGGAGTATGTACAAATGGCACTTAGAATAATCTACTTCTTAGGCTTTATTATACAAGACAAGACACTATAAGGTAGGTACAAGCGCAGCCTTCAGAAGAAAGATCCATATAGCGAACGCCAGCTAGTTGAACAGATTGCGTAATTTCTAAGGCAGGGGCAACAGTAGAATTACTATCAAGAATCAAACGGAGGTGAAAAATAAAAAGAAAATACACAATTAAAGGGTGCAATATTAAAGAAGACATCTAGAGCTCCGATTTCAGAAGACTTCAACTGAGTATAGATAACAAAAATGGAGCCCACTATAAATTACAAAAATGTGAATAATGGAATTATGTATGCACAACTAACCTCTGTTCATGCATGAATACAACCAGAGGAGATGTCTCATTGTCTTTTGGCAGTCTATATGCAACAAGTCGATCATTATCTCGAAGAAGATCTATCGAACCGGATGCCTCATCCAAAGTTTGGAGTATGCGATTGTTGAATATCTGCCAAAGCACCCATAGGATCATATCACAATATGCTAATCTTACAAGCACAAGCATGTAAAAGAAAATTTTTAAGTCCATGTAGACAAGTTTCCCATGCTAAATCTTGGAAAATAAAGAATAGGATCTCCAGTAGACTGGGGTAAGGGTCTGACCTAACAAGACACAGATCAACACACAATATACAGAACAACTATATTTAGTGTAATTTTTCTTTGGTACATTGGAATATCGTGTAATCGAATTCCCACAACTACATATAGGATTAATTTGGCTTGAGAAATACAGAAGTGCTTACATTCAATGATTGAAAAAGCGCACCTAGGCAAGGCAAGGCGTGAGGCGAGCCTGTGACGCCTCACAGGTGTGAGGCAAGGCGAGGTTGGGTGAGGCGGGCGACTAGGCGTGAGGCAAACGAATAATCGCGAGGCGTGAGGCAAACGAATAGTCGCGAGGCGTGAGGTGACTAAAAAATCCCGCCTAGGCGTCGTTAGGAATACAAACTAAAGACGTATTATATTCCAAAAACGCGATCAGAACATACCTCTCTGCTTCTCTCCTCTGCGGCGTCAAACGCAATTAGATCTTCAAATCTCAGAGGTAAGATCAGATCTCTCTCTCTCTCTCTCTCTCTCTCTCTCTCTCTCTCTCTCTCTCTCTCTCTCTCTCGCACCCTTCTCTCTCTCGAACACCTCTCTCTCTTCTTATTTTCTTCTCCTTTTCTTCTCTTCTTTTGCCGAAAGTGTGTGTGTGTACACACATGCACTCTCTCTCTCTCTCTCTCTCGTCTACCGTTGGTCTTGGTCAGTCATCAGTGGGCTGCAGCCGCTGCACACAGTGCACACATACACGTATATGCTGGGTCTTTCTTTTTTCACACATGCTGGGTCTTTTTTTTTCTTCACATACACACAATATATATATATATATATATATATATTATACAGTAATGATTAATCAGTTTGTATTATTAATACTACTGTTGTTGATCATATTTTCTCACCTTTCTTTGTGTATATATTGTAGATGTTGAATAGAGCCAATCCTATTTTATGAGCATATTTTACTAGTATTTCGTATGTTGGATTGTTGGTTATTATGCAATATGGTGATGTTTATTCTTGTTTTGATGGTAGGAGTGGATATCGGTCATTTATGTAGTTTATATTTCTTTTTTTAAACGCTCACCTAGAGTTTGCCTCGCCTATTTAAATCACTGCTTACATTTTTATAAATTGCTGTCTCTTGGTCAAATTTGTTGTGTTACACAACCATACAAGTTCCATTCCACCTACTGGTGCTTGAAGAACTATTTTCAGTTTTAAGGTTCAAATACAAGATATTCACATACTGATACACTAGAAACCACAGGTTCAAGCAACACATTGTTCTCCTGTTGTCAACTGGAAACTGAAAACAAAAGAAATTGCATGCTTTATGCTATACTCCTGACAATCAAGCAGACTATGCTTGAGGAGTAACAAACTAAGAAACCAAAGATGCCCTTTTCTCAATTGGGGCCTTTAAGGCACCAGGGCCAGAGGGCTATCAGGCACTCTGCTTTCCCAAGTTCTGGCATGTATTGGGAAGCTCTATTTGTCCAGAGAACATAACTGGTCAAGTGTTGCATGACCAGTTACAGACTTAGAGTGCCTGCAGGCCATGCTGTACCATCATGCAATTGTGACATGTCAATATGGTATTTGAAACCCCGTCATTTTCAATGAGCCTTGATGTAAATTGCCTTTTGCATATATGTAGGGAATAGCCAAAGTTCACAAGTACTTCATATGTTGTTGACCACATTGCTATGAAACATACCTCAGCTACCAAGAAAGTTTCATCGTCTCTCAAACAGCATGCAGTGCTTAAGGCCTGCACAAGATCCTTACACCTTCCATCCTTTGGTACCGTTACAGTGACAGGAAATGGCAAAGCAGTCCCGTCAGTGTGCAAGACTGTCAGTGTTATTGTGCGCATTGTTGTTGAAGGCAGCGGCAACGAAAGGTACATGAATGGATCAAATGTAATGGACAACTTCTTGCAAAATGGACAAACTAATGTTGACCGGTATTGACCCTATAGTCAAAGGGAAAGAATTCAACTGAGTCAGAAAGACCAACAAAATACGCTATTTCAGTCAAAGTTTAAAACCCGTTAAACTCATGTAAATACTGCTTTAGTCTCAACCACAAAGCGAAAAACATTTACCTCTTCGAAAAACTTTAATGAATCTAAGTACAGAAGTAAATTAATTTACCATGGTAAACAAGGCAGCCTAAATTACCGAAGACTCACTTGAAACAAATCAACAATGATGGAGTCATTGCGAGCTAGATGATTCTGCCAATGCTCATCTGCCACTGCTTCATCAGGATGACCTTCTACATCTTTTGCTTCTATGTAAGGCTTGCATTTCACACGATTGAGATCTTCATGGAGCCCATCCAACAAAAAAGCAAGAAATTCCTACGTTCAAATAACGAATTGATAAGTACTTTGCCTCCAAAAGATAGGATCAATGCAGAGTATACTTCTGAAAGCTAGGAAATTCACCAACTTGGGAATCATGCTGGTTATAGCCACTGAATTGTGGTGCAAAAGCAGTAAGTTTCAATTTGAACACTCCTGGGGAAACTGGTGCTGCTCCTGGAGCCCATAGCTTCCTTAACAAATCTCCAAATCGGAAAGCAAGTTCACCCTGGACAAAAGGTGTACATTGAGAGAGAGATACAGACAGATAGATGGATAGCAAGATACAGAGAGAGAGAGAGAGAGAGAGAGATCTGAGCAACTGTATGCAACATGCGAGAACACAACCAACAACCCAACAAAAAGGGGAGAATGCAACAAGAAGTTCTAAAAAAGGTAGAACAATAAAAATTTAAGGTTTCCGAGCACACACACCTTCATTCCCAATGGATTTCCAATATTTATATCCTTTCTGTAGTCTCCAAGAAAATAATCAACAAGCTTCGGAGTATGCACCAAGCATTGGATAGCACTGTTCATGAAACAAGTATTCCCCAGATTATATAACCCTGTTAAGCCCAAATTACAAGCTTCCTTGTAGGTGCTACCAAAAGGTGAACCTCTGTTAAGTGTAAAGTCGGACTTAACATGGTCAGTGCCCCCATTCATCTGAATTGAACTATTATTAAAGGAACTTCCAATCATTGGCTGTTCTACAACCATTTTATTTTTCCTTTCTTCTCTTGTCTTCGTCATACAAGACGACCCGTAGACTTTCAACTCCAGATGAATCTGCATGCAAGCAGGGCAAGAGGTGAACCAAATTAAGTAAACCGTTCAATGCCCCAAGTGAAGATCATAATTTCATAGATGCAAAAAGCAAAGCATGACACACCCAAAAATATTTATATATATATATTGAAGCCAACTAAGCTCATTTGGGTTCCAAAAGTTACAATCGTAAACGACTAAAATTGATAGGGTTATCACTCCTGAAATGAACCCTAAAACTATTCTGAACAAATGCACAAACCAAAAATAGTCACAGATTCCACAATTGTCCGGCAAACAAAAATAATATGCCCAGCCATATAAAACCTGATTTTCTTGAAAACCAAAAGATGCATTGCTTCAACAAGAGTAAATATGATGACCAAATGCGCTAGAGTGCTTTATGCTTCAGTTCTTTTGACACCTCATAGTGAGTGCTAAACAGGCAAGAAGATGTCGGGTCAGCATCAAACTTAAAGGTCCTCAGCAAACTACTATTAGCTGAAAATGGCAACTTTTTCGTTTTGATAGAAAAATACTGCATTGCTAAGATAAATTAGTAGAGCGCAATATTATGCACAAACAAGTGTGAGAACCCCATAACTGTCCCAATTCGAATTAAAAGGGGTGCAAGTACCTTTATAAAGAAGTAGGAAATTCCTACTAAGATGCAAAATGCACAAAACAAAAACAAGAATGAACTTAATGAAATAGTACAACTTTGGAATCTCTACAAGATATCAGTCATAAACAAAGAGAATCATCTTTCAAAAATCCGTGTCTAAAATTGCAGTAGCTCAAACGATAGATCTTCCTCCATGACAGAACTCACCAGGAGCAGAAACTGTCAAGTATGTGAAACAATGATACATATCTTAGTTGAAATTGGCATCCATATAATAAAAATATACCCGTGTAATTCGACGGGGATGTTATTCAAGAAGACTATAATTGATAACTGATTCTTGAATAAAAGATTGAATACAATAAAAACAATTAGCATAAAATTAACAAGACTAGAAGATTAAATAAAATGCTTCCATTCACAAGAAAGTAACACAATAAGCAGCATAGCATACACATTACCACAAGCTAAAGAGGCACAAACGCACAGCCTCAAGGTCAAAAATTGCTATCTACTACAAAAGATAACAAAATGGAAGCGACTGTGAAACGAAGTCCCACATTGCCTGGGTACCAATGTAATTTGAAGTATATAAGCGTGAGGGCACCCTCACTTCAATAGCTATCTTTTGAGGTTGAGGTCTACCCAAGACCGTGTAACATTGTATCAGAGCTAAGGTAACAAAGCTGGGTAAGGTGCGTGTCTCTGGCCTACACGCGGCAGGTGCTGCCGAGTGAGCACGCTGCGCGTGAGGGAGGTTGTGAAGCGAAGTCCCACATTGCCTGGGTACCAAAGTAATATGAAGTATATATATGCGTGAGGGTGAGGCCCTCACTTCTACAGCTAGCTTTTGGCGTGGAGTTCTACCCAAAGACCATGTAACAGGGACAACCCTCAACATAAATGGAGAAATTGTATTATACTTTAACTTTAGACTACATATAGTCAAAAAACACAATTTCATACTCATTCCAGGAGAAACGGTTCTGTCACAGAAGACTGATATAAAACATTAGTGTGACACTGAACCCCAAACTTTTCCACTGAAACATAAGAAACTAATTGAAACATGAAACACAACAGAACATTGATTTGTATCAAGATCTCTGATCCAAGTACCCACACCTTGTTACCAAAAAGATATCCCTATAACTTGGAAACACTTGGTTATTGCAGTTGTTGTTATCACTATTTCCTTGAGCACATCAAGAATCATAAGCACTTGGGTTTTGTGGAGCACATGTCAAAGATAGTGCGAAAGTATTTTACAGACATCCAACATCACTTGACTTCAGCAACTAAAAAAAAGTGGGTTGCACCATCCTACAGCAGAGCCTCTTGTAGTAGAGTCCACCAATTTTCTATTCCTTTTTCTTTTTACATATGCAAGGTTTAGAAAGACAAAAGCAGAAATCAAGCAAAAATTTATTTTCTCACATTAAACTTGTTCTAGGCTTCTAGCTTTTCTACCCGTTGAGGAAAGAATGAACCTGGGGGCACAAGTGTACTCTTTTAGCATCCTAGTTGTGTCAGTTATAGCAACGAAAAACTCACAGCCATTGCACACGAAGTAAAAAAAAAAAAAGAATAAGGAAAGATGCAACTTGACAGCGAAGTATATGTGATACAGCCCAACAGACTCCCAGGCTCCTAGCGTAAGTCAGCCCCTTAACAAACATGACCACCAATTCCCTAATCAGAACTGTGATTCATAATGTGTATCACACACATCAATTCAATTCACCCAGCTATCAATTTGCATCTAACGGGGGAATAGCTGGAACAAAAGAATCACACGATTCGTATGGTACATTCAATTCAATATGCCTAAAAACTGATTCACTTCAACATGTATCGCTTGCAAAAGGATAAAATTGAAGTCATCAAATGATATATTTGCAAAAGAGGGGTGATTTGAGAATTGAAAGACTTGTGAGGTGAGTATACAGATTAGATGAACTACAAAAATTGTATTAACCCATTTGATGAAAATAGAAGAACAAAAACAAACAGTACAAAATACAAATATTATTACGAAATTTGTGAAGTTGAAAATCTTGTAATGGGTATATATGCTAATAAAATATGGACAGACACTGTGTACAATCCCTCTCAATTTGAGTTAAAATATCGGGGGTTTTATCTTCTAAGATGATATGTCCTAGATTATGGTTTTTAGTATTCTTTTTTTTTATTTTTTTTGATCGGCCTTGATTTTAGACTTTTTAGTATTCTTTAAGAGTATGGATTAATAAATCATGGCATAATAATAACAGGCATCATAATAACATAAAGAGGGAGACAAATACAAAAAGATAGTGATGCAAGCCAATATTCTAATTAATCTACGAGTTTAGGAATTTTATTTTATTAATTCAAAATTAGTATTTTAGTAGGAATAGTTATTTTTGTCAAGATTTTCTAGACATATTTAGTTTCCTAGTTTGTTTTGATCTAGTATTCCTATTTTGTAGGTTGCTTGGTCAAGAAGAATTAGGGTTAATTTTATTTCCATATGTTTTATTTTCTATTTTATATTTTAGTAGGGTTAGGTATCATTATAAATAAGGATGTAAGCCTTAGGGCTAATTAGTTGTTTATGATTGATTAATGAAAATTTGAGAAGTTTTCTCATAATTGTGTGTTCGTAGAGGGAGTTCCTCTAGTTCATACGTGTTCGTGATTGTCCTTGTTGCGCGTTCTTCTATTTCGACACGCCTCCCTGCATCAGATAGCATAAAATAATCCTAAAGACCTTACATGGGTTATGTGAATCATTTTTTTCACAATAGAAAAGGAGCCAAAAAATCGAATTCACGTCTCTTGCAATACAAGGATCTTCCCTAGTCGACCACGTGATCCTCTATATATCACTCAAGACAAGCTTTTTATTGAGGCCTAAAATAATCACATTTAGAATACATCTACCTCATCAAAAAGCACCAAAATCTGTTTCAACATATCCAAGAAATCAAGACCAGGTCAGGGCAACTTAGAACAATTTGATTCATGGTTGACAACTACGGCCCCCAAATTAGCTGTGAAAGCCCATTTAACTTCGAAAAATAATCTTGCCATGATTGGAATTTGGAAGTGCCTTCTACCATATGCCCATTGCTAAGAAATGCAAGTTCCAAAAACAAGAAAGCTAACAGCATAAATCAAATACATGAAGTGATTACCTCTCCGTCTGGTTGCTCTAAATTATCAGATAACGAAGTTCTGCCAAGTGTGGAAAACTGATTTATTTTCCCTGAGAAATCCCAAATGCTCAGCTGCCCAAGAGGAAAAATGAGTTGTCAAACTTGCCCCGCCAAAAAGAAAAAAAGAAAAAGAACCAATCATGGCATTAGCTGTTAATTTACTTATCTCACCATCCCAGACTCTATACAAAAAATATCACAGGCTCTAGTGAAAGCTACACTTTCATTGTCCTGAAAAATAAGATTACAAAAGCAGGAAAATTTCATTAAAAAAGGCAGAGATAAAATCATGTGCAGTATTGATCCCCCACAAAACAAAAACAAAAATGTAAGTGTACTTTAGTGAGTACAGTCAACTCAACGGCCAATTATATTTTCACGTCATCACTTTCTTAGGGTAATAAGTCCGACTCACAAAGCACAAGGATAAGCAACTCAGGGGATGAAACCGAAACTGACAACCAAAAAAAAGCAAACCAACTATATAAATCATTAAGTCAGCTTTCTCCTTTAGCGAGAGAAGTGTTTACAAATATACCAACCTTGTCAGTTGAATACTACTTCTTAAGACTATCAGATGTTACACGTACATGTATCTGCAATGATTGGCACTAAAATCAATGTTTTTCACTTGGCAAATGCAAAAGACAACTAAGAATCATAACTCTATCTTCAGTCTATTCTAATAGTGGAATAATACGTTTAAGACACAACATATCTGGGGATGTGCACTTTTGCGCTCACAACTTAAGTGCCTTTCAAAGCAAGAGCTCACCCCCAGCCTCCATAATCTAAAATAATCGATTTCAGTCATCCTTGCTGGGAACATAAAAGTTTGTATTCTTTCTGCTGTGAACAGCCATATGCTATTAAGTATTAACCATATTTAAGAATCTTACATTTGCCGCTTAGACCCACAATCCATGCCTAGATCAATCAAGACCTATGAGAGAATTTATCCCGGATAGAAATGCAAACTTAGATAGTTTCCCAATCGATGATTTGTGTCTATTAGAAAAATGTCAAAATATACACAACGTTTGACTTGTACCCATCCATGGCCCCAAACACGAAAACGTAGAAGTTACCACCCAACAAGACTAGAAATGCTAAAGGGAACTATCTTATCCACCGACATTATCTGACTATAAGGACTTTTAGAAACCAAAAAAACTTTCTATTAGATCTCCAATGTCACCAGATTCCTTCTTACTTCAATCCTAGGACCTAAGACATCTAGGTTGTGTTGCATGACCTGTCCCCACGGTTGATTCAAACATTTCAAGAAATTGTTCGAGGCCCTCCCAACAAACCTTAACTAAGTACCAAGGACCTTTAAACCTCTATCCAACATCGTAAATTGCTTTATCTTAAAAATTGACATATAACACCATCGGTTATGAACCAGGATATGCAAAATTTCCTAAACCAGTCCTGTTAATCATAGAAATCCCATATCATAGTGAAAGCAGGGCTTTATTTTTCAATTGCGCCAGTGGTTCATGTTCCTCACCCCTTCCTTTCAGCCCTCCAAAAATTAGCACCTCATTAAACAAAGGCATGGTTCAAAAATTACCACAAAAGAAATCATGGCCTTGTCATACACCATGGAGTAGTTCTTCCTAGTTGTCTCATGGTTTTTCCCTCCTTTGAAACAGTGAAGTTCTTTAAAGACATTTTCCAAAATTCTTTTGAGGGAGAGGAGCTAGAGATAGATGAGACAAAATAAATGCAGCTAAAAAATAGAGCTGTAAGAGTGTAAGGTATTGAATTCATTCCATTTTACTTGTCAGGTTCAATGACTTGTATTTCTATTACAAATAAAAATTGAACACCAATCCTACCACATCAACAACCAATTCAAATTATGATACCAAGGTTGAGCAAGTCTTTGTCAGACCTTCCAACTAATTTTTACAACCAATGAATTTGTTTCGAGCGAAACAGAAAGCTTGATTTGTAAAGAGAACAGATCGTGAAGGTTATCTTCTCCAGCTAAAAAGCCTTCCCCTTCCTTCACTTCACTATGCCTGCAACGGTGGAAAATAAATCGTACATAGTCAGCTTCCACCAAAGAGCACCCATAGGCAACGCCCATCAATTTTGGATGAATGGTTAGACAGCCGGTGCAAAAGACATTTCAATACAATCAAACAAGATAGGTAATTGGGCGTTCATTGAGAACTTACTGCAGCAAACACAACTACTTTGGATGAAACTTTAGTTAGCAGTTGTTAATGACTTTCTTGTCTTATTTTGAGCCGTTAATCAAGTTGTTTTGGTAGTGGACTTCCATCTATAAAGAAACAAAAGAGAAACCATAACAATTTTAAGGTACTATGCCAGATAGTGGTTTCTTAAACACTCCTAGTATTAGACACCTTCATTGCACATATATTTAGATAGGGAAGCGAAATTTCAAGCATTTTAAAAGCACCCCAGAAAGAGAGAGAGATGCAATAATATTCTAAAACATTAAGAAGCAGCTATATCAATTCATGCCTTAAATTCCTTTGCAACATAAATCTCTATTGCATGGACTCTCCTGAACATAAATAGGTCCCCTATTTAGACAACCATCGGTCAGCCCTATTGCGTTAACTAGAAAATGAACATTTCTAACCTTTACATGTAAATGGAAAACAGAAAGGATTTTCTTTAATCCCATTTGGGTTGAGAACATTGTTAAATGATTCAATATACAAATTTTCAACCAACCTATTATCTAACACTATGATAAATTTCCAATATTAATATGTTCAAGACGTCTCCTACACCCGTGACCCAGTCCAATATCCCAATGTTTAAGTTCAGGAAGCTCTGATAACTGGACACGCCCTTGCACCCAATAAGTATTATCTTTCTTTTATTATATGTTAAGCTATAGGAGAATTACAAGCAGTGAATTACAATAACTGGACACTACATCAATCATGTGAGGTCCAAGAAATACCCCCATACGGGGAAGAAATAAACTAACAACAAAACACTCATGTGCAAGATTTGACCCCTTGACTCTCTATTGAGAGTGTACAAGGGTGGCCAACTAGGCCTAGCCTGTTGGTTCCAATAAGTATTAGTATTACTATCTCTAAAGATACAACAACTGAACAAACTACAAAGATTTGCAAACGAATGCTTAAACATAATTGCGCACCATTTAAGAGCCCGCAAGAACATCCATTCCGCAATCAATGCGTAATCACCTCCTTTCGTACCGTCCCAATTCAATTCATTTGGTGAACCATGTACTCTCTTCATATTAAGAACGATTTCCGCCTTCGGATAGTATCCCCCAATCACCATTGGCTCCAAAGGAGCACCACCTGACGACGACTCCGCCGCATACAAAACGCCCTTCACCTCCTCGCTTGTTTTGTTGTTCCCAAACAACCGCTCGCTAGCCTCACTCCACCACCTGAAAAACACCATTAGACTCCACATTTTTACCAAGGAAAAAAAAAACACACACACCATCAAACTGCACAAGTAGACCAATGACAGATAGCACCTAAGGGGTTGGCCCGGTGACTTAGCAGTTGCTCTTCGAAACCTCTTACGTGTTATCCACTTTTTGCCGCCCCCGCCGGTGGACGGTGGGATTGGTCCCGCAAGAAGTGGACCGTAAGATTGGTCCCTAGTACTCGCTACTCTTATCGGTCCCTATGACTTAGGGTTTTCTCTTCACTTAAAGTGCTATCGACTTCTTTGGGTCCATTACCTAATCTTGGACTCCTTTGGGGCCAACACATACAATACGCACTACGGAGCTTTCGCCCCGGATTCAAACGGCCCCTGTCAGTAGACGGTGGGATTGGTCAAAAAACTAATCAAAGGAGCGCGTAAACTGCCCGGGACATATCAAGAAAACAAGAAGTGACGGGAGATGGGGGGGGGGGGGGGGGGGGGATGGTGTATACCTGTGAGGAACGAAGTAGAGTTGCTCTTCTTCGTCCCGGGCGTCGGAGTCGGGGGCGGTGGAGGAGGAGGAGGGAGGGTGGGGCCAGCGGTCGACGAAGTCGGCGTCGTCGGCGTCGAGGGGGGAGAGGAGGTCCATGGAGAGGAAATCTAGGGTTTTGAAGAGGAGCGGGCGGAGGAGGAGGGAGACGGAGGCGACGAGGTTGCAGAGAGAGAAGCGGAGGGTCCCGATGAGGCGGCTCAGGGTCATGCAGAAGGGTGGTGATGATCTTGATATTGATCTTTCTCTCTCCTCAGGAGATCAGTTTTTACAGCTGTGGGTTCATTGAGAGAGAGAGAGAGAGAGAGCCAGAGGTGGTTTTTGTTTTTTGAATTTTGATTTGACGAGAGAGATATGGAATTATTTAGGGCTCTAATTGGATTGGAAGGGAATATGGAGGGTTCTACCGTGGCGGTACAGATATTGTTGCGGCTACGGGTCCCATGCGGATTTTTATCGGAAGTGCTACTATCACCGCAACATCTCCATCGCTCCATGTGGTGCCCATATCAGAAATGTTTTTTATAGGGTTCGGCAAAAAATTAGTTCAATCGCGCATCGGTAGGCATGTTTTTTGAATTCGTAAGGGCGAAACTGAGCAGTTGAGCAGTCTCGCCCTGCGAATTCAGAAAACATATCTACTGATATAGGATTGAGCTGATTTTTTACAGTGCCTCGTAAAAAATTTATGGATATTTTTTCGGTATTTTTTGTGTGGCCCACATAGACCGGTGAAAATGGTGCAGTAATCCTAGTCTTAATGGATTTTAATTCCATTAGATTAAAGGAGAGCGCTAAAAAGAGCTCAAGTAGAGTTTTGCTAAAGTTGAAAAATTGTATCGAAATGTGTATAAAAAGTTGGAAATTCTAATCGCAAAGAAGATTTGCAGGGAACCACGCAAGGAAGAATGCGTTTGGGTCCATTCCGGGTCCCACAAAAATCTAGAAAAATATCCATAAATTTTTTAATATTATTTTATGCGGTCCTGTAAAAAATCAGCTCCAACTGACATCGGAACTGGGCCCAAACACATTCTTCCTTGCGTGGTTCCCTGCAAATCTTCTTTGCAAATAGCAGGGCTCATAAAAAGTATGTGAAAAATATATAGAAAAATGTACAAAGTGTAAGACCATTTTTTTTTTATCATTTTCACCCTAATTAATTAAACGAACCCCAACGGAAAAAACTTTAATGAAAGCGTGAAAAAAAAAGATTATTTCTAATGCGCATGCTTTTTATCACTTTTCCAATTACCATTATTCAAATCACGTTTCCTTATTACTCCAGTTTTTTACGTTACGGCAGCCAAGAACAATAACAACGAACCCCGTTCGTTTTGTGATTTTGGATTTGGATCTTTAGGTAATGAGTGTAGAAATAAATAAAGTAATAATTGAAAATAGGAATAATGATTAATTAGAGAAAAATAGAAAGAAAAGTAAGAGCAATGATTGAAGAGAAATAGGATAATGATTAGATTCCAAAATCCAAAACCCCAAAACGAACGGGGATAAATCAACTGATGTGTTACCTGTTTAAGGTTTGATGTCGATTGATAAAATCCTGTAACCTAATTTGTTCCATTAGATCGTGCTTGCGTTAAAGAGTATTAATGCGACACGAAATTATAATTTAGCTGGTCGATGGCAACCACGAAAGATGGGATTGAATGAGAAGTCCCGCTCAGTATTCATATGAGCGAATGACGCTTTCTCTCTCTCTGCGTTCGGTTATTGATTAGTATTTTACTTGTCATCGGACTAACTTCTCACTCTCTAATTTTTCTACCAGGGGCTATAAGGCTGTGTTCCACAACCCTTCTTATTTTATAAGTTCTTATTTGGCAACTTCTTTTTCAAAAATAAGAAGCTTTGTTCCACAAAAATCAAACAAAAAGTTTATTTTACATTTTCAAACTCAAAAATAATGTAAATGAAATGGTCTGGTTCAATTGCTTTTACAGCTTTTAATCTCTCTTAAAAGTCGTTTGTGGCCTAATGCATCTTTAAAATGGTCTGGTACCTATTCTTGATTTTTTTTTTTTTTCCTTTGTTTCTGATTTTTCTGATTTGTTCCTTTATTCCTCTCTGAATTTTTCTTCTTCTTGCATGACATATGTTTGCGAAGGATTTTTCAGTACCCAATTGGGCAATTTGTGCAGAGGAGGATATAGTACAGATTTCCTTTTCAAGTTGATGATGTTGAGATCCTAATTAATTAACCAAAGGAAGAGAAATGATGGTTCAACTACACAAAAGTTGAGCTTCTAATAATAAGGAGCAACCATCTAGGTGGTAGTCCAGTTGGTGGGAGTCACCACCTCTCTTTAACACCTGCGCCGGTTCAAACCCCGGGAGGCACATTTGTGCTAGTACCCGTAGGTGGACTAAAGAGGGGGATTTCTCGCCGCTGTGCACCAGGTGATGCCGTGGTGACGGCCCGTTCTCCCGAACGGTAGCTATGGCTCGAACCGAACATCCATTGGCGGGTAGGGAGCCCCTATGGTCACACCCAAGGGAGAGTTACTACGCTGGTCGCCCCCTCCCACCCTTTTTGAATATCAAAAAAATAATAATAATAATAATAATAATAAGGAGCAAAAGTTTACAAACAATTACCATATTCCATTTTTTTTTTTATAAACGGATGTCCGAACCAGCTTGTGCGCACCTCGACTAATTCCAAGACCCTGAAGGTAACGGCTGGGCATAACCCCAGTAGCTCCAAGGTTTGGAATAGTATTCCTAGGCAAAAACGCTTAAAAGAATAGTATTGTCTTCAAATTGTACACAGAAAACTTGCAATATCATCAAATGGAATGCCAAAGAGCACAATAATACTGGACCACATTTTCTTTTTAGGAGGCCTATTCGTGTCGTATTTCCGTAAACATGCAAATAAATGGACACATTTTAATATATGTGAAAATGTGAGAAATTTACAAGTACGATGATCTTATGTAATATATGTTATTTTATCATAAAACTGCATACAAATATAAAAAAAATTAGGGAAATGATTTTGCCACTCCCTTTTTTGTTAACGCCACTCCCCTGCAAGTGTATTTTTGGTGCAAAAATACACTTGCAGGGAAGTAGCGTTAACAAGAAAGAGAGTGGCAAAATCAGCAGCCAAAAATTATCATGTATTATATAACAATTTTATAGTAAACAACAACTAATTTATCATAAATGCAAACAATATAATTTACATATAAGCTACAAAGAATGTATCTTCCAATCTTATTCCAAAATTGGTAGGCAAGGTAATGAGAGAGAGAGAGAGAGAGAGAGAGAGAGAGAGAGAGAGAGAGAGAGAGAGAGAGAGAGAGAGAGAGAGAGAGAGAGAGAGAGAGATTCTTTTTTTTTTTTTTTCAATCGTCACACATCAGCGTATAATGCGTGTGACAATCTCTATTCATAGCAATATCTTACATACATGGTGGTGATAATTAAGAAGAGTACATACACATATTAGCTATGTGAATAACAAGTTCGCACATGATTATATACATCATCATGAAAAGGAATTGAAGAAGCAGCATAGAACGTTTTCAAGTGAAGTTGAAAATGCGAAGCAATATCACCTGCGAGGGAAGATTGTGTAGTAGGTCTGAAGAAAACTCATGGTAACAATAACAGCCGCAGCAACGAAGGCCAAGAATGTCCACGGACTACTGAAATACTTATGAATCAATTCGGCAAACCATGTCCTCGCCTTGTTATTATAGTGATGTTGGATTTTCCGCTTCACCTTATCATATATCCTGAAGTCCTCCACTCCGAATGTGGAGATGCTGTTGAACATCTTGACCGCTTCTTCATCGCTTGTGCAGGCGCTGAATAGTATATTCTTTGCGCGCAGCTCTCTCACATCGTCAACGCTATTGATAAGCGACTTCATGAAGTTCATGTAAGCCATCGTGGGTAGGTTGTTAGGGTTGTTTGGCGTCCACTCGTACGCTATTTGGTTTGAAGTGTGTATGATGAACTGAGGATTCAAAATAAGAGGAGGAATTTCGAGCACTGCAAAGAAGAAGAAAGATTTGAACTTGAAATCCCTTTGAGTATAGACACTACCACTCCTGGCATGGATTCCCTTGGCTTTGAGCTCACAGACAGATTTGAATGAGTAGTAAAAGTCCGAGAAACCAATGTTTACTAAGGTTCGGCCAGTTTGATCAGATTGGCTCAAGTTATTATGCCGCAACCAAATGTATTCAAGGTAATGAAGCGGTTGCTTCTTATCAATTCCACTTTTATTGTCCAACAGCCATCTGAATTCCGTCCCGAGTTCTTTCGTCTTATCTTGTCGCTGTGACTCCCTGGACTCCAAACTATCCAAGAACTTATCCATCATTTCGGTCAATTTGTTGTTTTTGGACTTTAAGCTCATCAGTAACTCGAGAACTTGAAATGGGAGTTGATTCTCAAGCAATGACGTTATATCACTTGGCAGAAGGTACAAAGCGTGTTTACCCAAGTGTTTTACTATTTCGTCCTCAATTGTTTGATCCCCGTAACCTGGAGTAATGGACTCAATAAGTGCACAAGCAAATAAACCGTCAAGGAGCATCATTTCAGCAAATTCATCATCGGAATATTTATCTGTTGATCCATCAACGTAGCAACTTCTAGCATCATCAACTATCTCCAAAATATGCTCACGAAATTCATCCATGCCCCTTCCACTACTCGCAATAAACAATTGCGCGATAATAGGCTTGATTCTCTCGACCGTCTGGAGCTCCTCCTTCCCATGATGATATGGACCTATTGAAACCACCCTAGGATCAAAGTACCCCTTAGTCTTTTCATCTTTTCGCATTGTCAACGGGACTTTTTCTATACGACGTTTCTGATATAGCTTACTTCCCGAAGACTCCATTCCAGGATCAATCATAACTTCTAACGCGTCGTTTCTTGCAGTAGGTCCATAACTGCTGCTGCTGCTGCTGCTGTCGTCGCTTCCTTCATCAACTCCTCCGCATGTCCCATTTTCAGAATTGTCCGTTCTAATCAACTCCATTCCACCTGCTGTTGTTGCTACATGTAAAGAATTTTCTCTATGAAAACACGATGTGTGCATGAAAATATCACTAGCGATCCCTGCACGAGCAAGCTATATTTGTTTTTTTGGTGGGGGTAACTAAATTCTTTGAACGATCGATTTCGAGGTTAATTTGATTGAGACATGGGGACCACTCTGGTTGTAATTTGCAACAAAAGCAAACAAACCATATTCAATGGGGGAGAGTTACACATATACCTAGGGGCGAAACTAGAATTTCGACTTGGGCTCCGTTTGTTTCGATGTAAAATGTTTTACGATGTAAAATATTTTTCATGTAAAATATTTTTTCAGAAAACAAATTTCAAATTTTTATTTTCCGGTGTTTGGTTGGCACTTCAAAAATGTTTTCAGAAATCGACAAAATAGTGTAGAGAGAGGTGGGCTTAAACGGTGGAGAGATATGAGAATATTGGAATTGAACGTGGGTCATGACTGACGAGTAAGGAAACTGAGCAGTGAGAATTGTAGTAGAAGGCAGCGGGTTCATTTCGGAAAATAACTTACGGAAGATTTAAAGATAAGTCAGTTTCATCCAATTAATGGAAAATATTTTACATATAAAATGTTTTCCTTATTTTTTACATAACCAAACACCGGAAAATAGGTAAAACATTTTATCGGAAAACATTTTATGCCCAAACAAACGGAGTTGAAAACCCTTTTTTTTTTTTTTTTGGGGCCAATATTTTATACATTAGCGGGAGTTAGCAAGGTATTAGTATGTTAGTCAATAAAGGGTTCAAAGGCTGTCCATAGCCCTGAACCCCAATTATAATTGGAAAACCTATTTTAATCTCCTAATTATAATTGGAAAAGCTCTTTGTTTTTTTATTCCTCAATGGGCGTGTCGTTTGAAAAGCTTTTATTGCTCCTACATAGAGTTTTTTTCGAACAGCACCAACATAGAGTTAAAGTTGAGAAAGTGCAGTGAACTAATGTTTGTTTTTTTCATCAGCCAGTGAACTAATGTTCGGAGCAACTCCAACCAAGCTCTATCTCTATAATGCTCCAAATGATTTCTATATCGAGGGAAAATTTTGCAATTTATTCCGTTTAGTCTTCAATTTTTTGTACTTAATATGAGAATCTTGGAGGGACTAATCGTCTATTTTAGATATTTGGTCTCCAAATTTACTTTTGGATCTCCAAAAATGGAGATCTCACCTCCAAGATTCTCTCGTAAAGTACAAAAAATTGAAGAAAAGATTGAGTGAATTACAAAATCTTATTTTGGTGATTTAATAGAGATTTTGTAAGAATTTAGAGATAAGCCCACAAGTCCAGCCCAACATTTTGTAAGCCCACAAGTTCACACGCGTAACCTAAATCCTAGGGTACCTTATGAAAATGCCTAAAATCCTAAACCCTATGAAAGTGTCTAAGCCCTTGTTCGATTCAGCATTTGGGAAAATTTGGAAAGAATTTTTGGGATAATGAGTGAAGAGAAAAATTAGGGTAATAATTGGTTATAGGGGTAATGAGTAGAAAGAGATAGAGAAAGAAATGAGAGTAATGATTGGAGATGTGGGTAATGAATGGAAAGAGAAATGAGAGTAGTGATTAGAGATAGGAGTAATGAGTGTATTTGGCCGGAATGTAATTTTCTTTTTCAAATGTTGAACCGACAAAGCATAAACCACTAAAACCCTATAATAGAAAAGTAAACCCTAAAATCCAGTATGAAAGTGTTTAAACCCTAGGATACCCTACGCTATAATAGAAAAATGCACCATAAAATCCTATGAAAGTGCCTAAACCCTAAGGTACCTACCCTACCCTAGAGAGTGGACTGGGCCTACTATGAACTTTTTAAAATGGACTTTACATTTTACAAAACTAATAAGTAGACTTGTGAACTTATGAAATTCACATAATGGACCTAAGACCAATTTTTTATACAATATTATCTCAACTATTTAACTTAATAAATTTGGACTAAATTAATTTTTTTTGATATTGTCTTTGTTTATACTTACTGTCAGAAAACTCTTTCAAGCTTCTGGTTCGATATCTGACTTTTTTATTTTGAAAAATGGAAAATATGTATGAATTGAATTTGAAACAAACCCAAGGAATTGGCCACGAGGTGGAAGCAGAATTTAACGGGGTGGTCAAATGTATGGAGCCTAAAATTTTATATCTATACTCAATAAACAGTGGAAAACTCCTCATTCCGCTTTCTCAAATAAGTACTTAAAAAATAAGGACTTATTTTCAATCTTAAATTTAATGGACTTACAAAAATAACTTTTTAATTTTTTTGCAGAATTTGATAGATCTCATCGATATCTATCAAATAAAATCTATGTTGCATTATTATTTTTATTTCAATAAGCTTATATACTATTTTTAAGCTTAAAAATTGCAAATAAGTACAGTAGTATTTTTTAGGGCTTTTTATCTCTAAGTCCAGAAAATAGAAAGTAATTCCCACCAAGTCTCCTCTAATTAATGAAACACTGAAACCCTATGAAAGTACCTAAAACCATAAATCTTGAAAGTGCCTAAATCCTAGGGTACCCTAAAAAAATGCCTAAACCCCTAGGTACCCTATGAAAGTGCCTAAACTGCTAAAACCCTATAATAAGAAAGTACACCATAAAATCCCTATGAAAGTGCCTAAACCTAAACTCTAGGGCTCTATGAAAGCGTCTAAACCCTAGGGTACCTTAAACCCTAAAACCCTAAGGTACCCTAAAACCCTAGGGCCATTACTGGTAAATGCATTTTCGTAAAAAGTGGACCTAGTGGTAATTAAGTATTCCATCTCTCCTTAATGAGAATTAAGATTTACTTTTCTATACTTAAAAGATAAAAATCTCTATTTTTTTTTAAGGAGAAAAACGGAACGGGAATTCAATAAAATATTTCACAAATGAGAAATCTACACCTCATACAGTCATGAGTCATACGGAGTACCATACAATTTCTTTTTTTGGGTAAACAAGTACCATACAATTCCTTTTGCATCATAACAAGTAGCTCATTTGTAATGCTATAACGTTCCGGTTTCTCAAAAAAGAACTTTTAAGAAAAGAAAGGTAATTTCAAGCCCAAAAATCATGTGTTTACGCAAATAATTTTCCTACCAATATGAATCTTGTTTGATAAACCTCATTGAGATCTTTTATACGGTGCAAAAAAAATTAAAAAATTATTTTTCATTTTCATTATATTTGAGTTTAAAAATTGAAGAAAAAGTACTTTTTAAAAAAGAAGGGAAAGTGGAACACCAAAATCTCTCTCTCCCGCCTTCTCTCTTTCCAAACTACATCATGCATTGGAAGGCTCGTTCCTACTTCAAAATGTTTTGATGATTCTCGTGGTAGTGTTTTTTTTTAAAGAACCTTTAAGGGAAACTGACGGTGCACAGACCGGCACGCCAGACCAATTCTGAATCCCGCACTAATAATCCAAGTTGGTCAATAATTCTAAAATAAATTTTTGAATGGCTCCTCGAAAAATCAGCTAAGTATAGACGCTTGATCTAATTAATCTTCTAAATTTTCATTCTGATCGGAGAACTTTTCGTTTTCTAAAAACACATATCCCTCATAACTCTTTTCTAAAGGAAAAATAACATGTCAGAAAACTCCTGCATGACCAAAGGTTATCCTAATCGACAAAGGAGGGCCACAAAATAAGTTGTCCTAGATTGGATGGAATCAAAAGCCCCAACTTTTTTTTTTTGGGTTCTCACAAACAGGGGCGGCGTCTGAACAAACTTACGTGCACATCAACTAATTCCCTTCCCGATCTGATCAAAGCCAATCCGCGCCCGAACTAAGAAATTCGCAAAAAAACTAGTTTCTTGCGGCATGACCCAAAATCCCCAACTCAGTTAACAAAACTCAAACTCTTGACTTCGAAGTAAGCAATGCAGATAGCAAACAATCCAATTGAACAAAACTTAACAACCCTGCACAACACATCAATGCTCCCCAATCGACAATTGCGCGCACGCGCACACACACAAAATCAGAATCTAAGAAATACTAATCAATTTCCCCCAAATTAATTTGGGTTTAGGACTAATCAGAATGGAAACATATGGATTCTTTTTGTTACCTGAAATGATAATAGAATCAAGGGATTGCTTTGCTCTCGAAGTTGGCTTCCTTTCTCTTCCGCAGGACAAAACAACTCGCTCTGGAAGTCACACTGTGATTTTGTCCCAAATCACAGGGTTTTAAAGCTTCCGTAATCTTCCTTTGCTTTGCCTAACAGCAAAGAACCTATTCCATCACCATTTTTGTCTGGAGAGAGAGAGAGAGAGAGAGAGTGGAGAGAGAGAGAGGTACAGTAGTTCGCAAATGGGTGCCGAAAATATCCGAATTGGCAAATTGGGTACCTATTAAGGCTACTGCACTCGGATTCTTAATCAATCAATTTCCCCTTTTACCGGTGTGTAGGTCCCCGTGCAGGGTTGGCTTAGTGGTTAAGACTCACAACAAGATTCCACTTGCCACAGTGCAAGACCGACTTAATCGGACATGGCCACGTATTTAGGTCCCCGATCATTCGGTACTTTGTCTCGACTTTAATTGGACTCCGACTAGCGGACGGTTGTATTAGATAGTAAGCATGAATTAGTCAACGTTCGCATAAACTGGTCTGGACAACCAAATTTATAAAAAAAAAAAGAGATAGGAAAAAGGTTTTGACTCTAGATAATAGTATTAGTTAGTCATACTCCAATTAATTTAGCCAAACAAGCAAAGGTCAAGAAAGACACAATAAACTCTAATAAATTCTACTTAATTAGTAGAATTGTTTAGTCCAAACTGTGAGTGTAACTGAAGTCATTTCCCACAAACTAAAAATATCCTCGGATACTCACCAACTGGTCACTTCTCAATAGTACTGTATTTGTTTTTGTGTTTACTGATTACCCACGGGTCATTGTATTATATGACCACTTGCCTTACATAATTGGAGGAATGCTAGGGGTACAGCTGTCCAAGTACAGCAGCCACGTACAGATCCGTTTTGAGCCCGTCTCGGGTTCTACAAAGATGATCGGAGCCGCTCATTTTGTTCAAAATATGTTGTTTAAGGTCCCTGCAAAAAATCATCTCAATCTGATAACGGTAAGGATATTTACGAATCATACAACTTTGCTTTAGAATTCCAGGCCAAATTCTAAAGGAAAGTTGTATAATTCGTAAATACCCTTACCGATATCGGATTGAGATGATTTTTTGCAGGGACCTTATACAACATATTTTGAACAAAATGAGCGGCTCCGATCATCTTTGTGGGATCCGAGACGAGCGCAAAACGGATCTGTACGTGACTGATGTACCCGAACAGTTTTTTGAGTCATCACTTGATTTTAAAATGATCGCGTTTAATTAGGTCCCGTTCTGCTAAGCGAAATAAGTACTTATTTTTAGATAAGTAATAAGTACTTTTTTGAATTAAAAGTGATGTATTGTAAGAGAATGATCTGTCTCGTAAAACGAAAAATAAGAATCTTAGCGAAACGGGATCTAATTTTAAATGATTGAACTAATTATGTGCTAACCAACCTGATGACGTTGGGTTGTGAAACCTGTTACCGGTCGATTTCAGGGAGAACTCGGTCATTGTCGGCGGCGGCGGCGGCGGGCTGCCGGACGGAGTTGATTGGGTTGGTTGGATAATGGCGTACTAATGCCATTCAAGCCCATTCATTTTTATCTGGTGTTTGGTTCCTCCTTTTCAATCAGGCTACTTCTCCGGCGGATAAGCTAATCCCAACCCCCCACCTCGGGCAAAATTATTGGAGTACCCCTCAAATCTTTAGAAACCATTTTTTGTATTCTTATTACAAGAGGCAATTACTCTTACATTAGGTTTTTAACCACCAATGATCTTATCCATTTATTCCAACTACCAATTGGATCCGTTCTTAGGGTGTGTTCAAACAAGTACTTATTTTTTGAATTAAAAATGATGTATTGTAGGAGAATGATCTATCTCATAAAAGAAAACTAAGTACTTAAAAAATAAGAAACTTAGCAAAACGGGCCTTTGTGGCATTCGTTTTTTTTGAATTTTTATTAGATTTGTGTTACATTTTTTGATTAATCATCTGTCTCGATGAGAGGAGTCTAAAAAGTAAAAAATTATGACCGAAAGCAAAAATGGTTTTACAAAAAAAACGAAAAAAGTATCAAACAATTGTCTTTTTTTAATTATTATCTAAATTGTCGTCTTATTCTCATATATAAACTTTTTTCAACATCGGTTCATATTTTTATATTTTTCAGATTCGTCTCGTCGTCGAGACGAACGATTAATCTTAAAAATTATGATAAAAAGGTAAACAAAAATTTTAAAAAGTAAAACACCGTAATAAGTCACGGACAAATAAATTTACAAGAAAGCAGAAATCTTAACTCCTAGCCAACCGCAAACAGAAGAAAAAGTAAAAAGCACGTCAAAGTAAAAGATGCATGCCAGGCCACATGTGAAATCATTATGGCCTTGTGAAAATGTCAAAACCTTATCCCTAAAATCTCCATGACCAATAGAAGATAGCCACGCGGGCCGAACCGGTAGAGTGGTTACTCTTCAGCTCGACAAGTCTACCCACCGTTCTGTTTGATCGCTCCCCCATTGCAGTGCTCAAACTGGTAGTGTGGTTACTCTTCCTTGGAAGAGTTATTTTAAAATTCGGACCGACCAAAATACTTTTGAACAGTAAAAATGAAAACTGTTGGGATCGGTGTCGGTGGGGTAGACTTTTTGCTCCTCAGGCGGAGCAATTTAGGGATTAGACATCATTAAGTAGGTTTAGGCTTTAAGAAATTGGCATAGAAGGGTGGCTGGTTGGGTATTAGACTTAGGTTATAAACTGAGGGGCCGTGCTGTGCCCTTAAGGGACATCACGGTGCTGTCCCGGCCTTGTGGGGCCCATTCCAGTATCACTTTGATGATCGAAAAAGTTCACTTTGTAGAGCTCATCCAGTAGAACAACTGTGGAAAAAATTAGCTCGATCGGATATCATTAAGTGCCTAATTGAAATATTTTTATTTCAATATGAATAGATCCGAAACACTGAATCAAATCCACTGGATTCCATTATTGGCAAGTTTTATGTGTTCCAATCAAGCACTTAATGATATCCAATTGAGCTGACTTTTTTGTATTGTTGTTCTATTCGACAAGTTCTACAAAGTGAATGTTTCCGATCATCGGAGCAAGACCGGAGCGGGCCCCGCAGGAAAGGGACAGCACCGTGCTGTCCCTTGGAGGGCACAACATGGCTTCTCAGTCCGGTTATATACAAGTATAGTTTAAATCAAAAGGTAATGATCTAATTTTAAATATTAGGGTCATTACATGCATAAAAGTTTGCAAATGCGTATTTCTAAATTAAATTTTTATTGAGATTCTACTAACTTCTTTGGCATACATTAAGTATTATCTAAATTTGTTGACCGATGATTAGTAAAATATTATTGGCAAAAAGAGGGAAATCCATAATTTCAATGGAATTATTTCATACTCGGGGCAATTTAATTAAAATTTTCGGCACAATTGACAAGACGTCATAAAAATCTAACCAATTTAATGGAGAAATATATAAGCAGGTCAAGTATTATTTCATACTTGGGTCCAAAAAAAAAAAAATTTTGAACGGGGTTCAATTGAAAAATTGTCATAAAAATCTACCTAATTTTAGGGAACTGATTTTCGCGCTCCAAAATTTACTGCAGGCGCTCCACCTTTTTGTTTTTATACTGTGGTATTGCTAGCAATATCACAGTACATTTTATTTTTACACTGTGATATTGCCAGCAATACCACAGTATAAAAACAAAAAAAGAAGCGCCTGCAGTAAATCTTGGAGCGCGAATATCAATTTCCCTAATTTTAATGGAGAAATGTATCAGTGGGTGGGGTCAACTTTACCCAGATCGGCCGTGCTCATTCTCAACTCATCTGAAAGTACTATATATTATTATTATTTTTTTTTTAAAGAAGAGAGTAGAAACTGGAGTACAGGTAAAGAGCTGCGCTCGTGAGCTACTCCGTCTAGTGTGTCAGTGTGTGCATCAATTAGTGTGAAAATGAAAAACAAAATTTGTTGAAGAAACAAAAAGACAAAATCCATTTTTTTTTTTTTATCCGCAACAAAATCCATTTGGGTACGGGCGAATGTTCAGGCTATGAGAGTACTCCTCAAGATTTGGAGTTCGATTTCCCCACAGGGTGAGTACCTAGTGTTGGAAAAATTTCGGCAGCCACGTAACATTTCAGAGAACAATTTCACTTCCAATAATAAAATTACAGGAATAAATCGAATTACAAGATACAAAACAATTTACAGAATATGAAGAACGAGATACAAACTGAATCTTTAGGATCAAAACCGAGGCCTGTGTAATACCACAGTCACCTTAAGAAATATTCGCCGCCTACCGTGGGTGTTGTAGGTTGCGTCGGCGACTTTCTCCCAGGGTTGGCTCGGTTGAACCGCAGGCCGTCGGAACACCACCGAAGACCGCCTTGGCGAACTGACTACCGCCTGCCTCTCTCTCTCTCAAGAACGAATATTGGAATATGCTGAAAGGTTGCGAATTTGCTTGTGATTTCTCCAAGAACATGAGCCTCCTTTTATAGGGTGAAGGAGGCTGGAGAGGTGTAATGCTGCCATTAACAGGGCAATGAATTCTGCCATTGAAGAAGGAGGTTACGGGAATAATACACCATCATGAGGAGGGTTACGGGAGTTACAGAATCCCACAATTCAATACGTCCATTGATTGTAGTGCGTCCAGATTCGACAAACCCGGAACGAGCACGGTTGCCTCGAGAGACCCTCCGGTAGCCCCGATTTCATTCATCTGAAATTCCGTAAATTTCCAACACCTAGCAGTAAGTGGGGGGTCGTGACGGGTGTGGCCGCGCTAGCTCCTCCGGAGGTTTGGGTTGTGCAATCGGATCCATTTATAGTGGCTTGGCTATAGAATTGTTCCTTCGTTAAATTTTTTTTTTTTATGGTTGTCTGGATATAAAAAAATAAAAATAAAACATGCAGGTCTTTGTGGGGGAGGGAGTACTGTGTGCACGTGGAGTGATGTGGTGAAATAAACATGGGAAAAAATCAACCGATGTGGAGTTCTGGGTGTGTCATGCACACGACAGCATTATGCACGCATTCGACGGCTTCAATTTGTCATGGTAAGTTGAAGAAAGAAGGGGTGGTGTATTCACGGAAAAATGTGTACATCTTTAAGGAAGTGGGAAATTATTATTTTTTGTTTGTTTTTTCAATATTTATTTGTGGTTTATATTGAGTTGGTGGCATAAAACATTCAATTTTGGTATGTTTGGATTGTGGTGCTTGAGGATCCGGATTGTTACAAGTACCATGCGAGCAATGATAGAGCCATTAAGGGGCTGGGGTTGGCCTAATGGCTCTGGGGTGGCCAAGGCCCCCCCGGAGTTTTTCTTTTTGAGTTTTGCATGTGAAGGTTTTTTTAAAAAAAAAAACAAAATAAATCTTATTCTACTAGTACTAATTTAGGAGAAAGGGGATGAAGTTGGTGGGGTTTGAACCCTCACCTAGTGTAAAGAGAATAGCATATTCATCATTTGACTGTCACTCAATTTGCCACATGTGAAATGGAATAACACTCTCATTGGTTATTTCAAAATTTTCTTTATGGAAAAAAAAAACAAAAAACACATCTTTATCATTTTGATGGTTTTTTTTTTTTTTTATCATTATCATTTTGATGGTTAAAAAACCTTTTTTAGCATACTTAATTAAATTTAAAACTCTATTTTAATATACTTAATCAATCTTTAGAATTTCATTTTTGTCAAAAAAAAAAAAAAGGGTCCATTTCAATTTAATCAATCTTTAGAATTTCAATTTAATCAATCTTTAGAATTTCATTTTTATCATTTCGGCCCCTCCCGAGAGGAGATTCTGACTCGGCCACTGCATGCGAGCTCCACCCAAGGTCCAAACAGAACTGGGGATGGTGTTGTGCAAGGGTGCATAACATCATGTTGTGCGCATCTGGACCGTTGATTTTGGCAATCAACGGTTTAGATTAAAAACAAACTTTTACCGGTAAAAATATATATTACCAGTCAATGTTAAAAAACATATCTCAACCATTGATTGCCAAAATCAACAGTCCGAATGTGCACAATACGATGCCACACAGCACCTCCCCAGGTCCGTCTAAACATATGTACCGATCGGCTGCATAAAAATTATAATTAATTTTTTATTTTTTTGTGGGTATGAAAAGGGCTTCACAAAGCATGTTGACTGCAGTTGGGTTGACGTGTTGGTTGGGTTAACAATAAGTCAGATTCCATTTTAGCATTGTCCATAATGTTACGTATACTCCTGCCGACCATTTCTCTCTCACGTATGTGTCGCCCCCATACATACAATGCTACTCACATAACAATCCAAACACAACAACTCACGCAACCTCTCAAATACATGTGGGGCCCACACATAGTAGTGCGTGTGGAGTCCATAGGTATGTTGAGATGTTGTGTTTGGATTGTTGTATGAGTAGCATTTTTGGCAAACACTAGTCTGAAATCAAGAGGCCCACTCGATAATGATTTGACAAACAGCGTACAACACTTTTCTTTTTCCATTTTGAGTGTTTGGGGAGCTACTTCTGGAACGGCTTTTCTGAAAACTCTTTTTTTTTTTTTTTTTTAATTACACTTTTCTGAAAAACTCATTCACCATTTTTGGAGTTGAGGCCAAAAGTGAGAAATTGGTCCGGAGGTATTTTTCCCATTTTTACATTATCTCATTTTTTGGTTCAATGACCAAATTGCCCTACCTAAATGAGGTATTACCAGGTATTAAATGAAGGTATTACCAATTTTGGTAATATTTTTAATTACCAAATAAAAATATTTATAACTCAAAGTTATGTGATATTTATAAACCGCAATATTTTATTTATATACTAACTTAAAGAATAAATGAAAAAAGCATTATTCATAATCTTTTAATATAATAATAGGAAACAAGGGCAATATGGTAAAAAATCAATTCTTAATTCATTTTCATCATTCATCTATCAAACACTAATCCTGTTTCAAAATATATTCTACACATATCTCTCAAGCACTTCTACCATATTCAAAACACATCTCTTCTCTGTTATAAAACAGAAGGATGTGGGGACAAGTTGTTGGAACGGCTTAGATTCATTTGATCCAAAGGCTGTAGTGCATCTTCCCACTTCCCGGTTAAGTGCCCATGGTTTTCACATAAATCACACAACTGCCATCCCCTAGTACTAGTTATGACTATAATTCAGAAAGCCAAAAAACTGAAAAGTAGGCTCCCAAATATCTCCTAAAATTGAGGTATCTGCACCTAAAGAGACCTAAAAATATGCGCATCTGGATAGACGTTTGATTCTATAAAACTGTTTCTAACCATTGATCGTCTTTAGAATCCAAAAAATAGGCTCTCAATCCGAATTATAACGACAAGATAAATATAACTTTACCTTAACAGTATTATTTACCTAATAGAAAAACTTAAAATAACAACTAAATCTACTGAATATGGTTTATGGAAAATTCTAAAAAGTGTGTGAATATGTACTGTAAGGTATAAAAAGTACACATATATACATGTTTTTCTTATTTTTTTGTGTGCTTATTGTCAACTCAGTGAGCTGACAATAGAAAGACTGATCTTTTATTAAAGCACTAGTGTTAGCCCGTGCCTACGGCACTACGCATTCCGGTTGGAAGGGGATGACAGTTTTGTGATTTAAGTGAAGATCATTGGCACTTAACCGGGAAGTGGGAGGATGCACTACTGCCTTTGGATCAAATGAATCTAAGCCGTTCCAACAACTTGTCCCCACACCCTTCTGTTTTATAATAGAGATTCAAACTCAAAACTACAATTGGCAATGGGTGGGAGGCTGCCCAGGTTCATGTACTTGTTTTGGAGGTGATAATTGGGTCTCTTGATTTCAAGTCCATCTGTTTTTTTTTTTGAAAGGCAAAAATTTTTATAATCTTTGAAATTGTTACAAAGATTAAAGGAAAAAGGATGATGGTATCATATCCGTGAATCTAAGAACAAAGAATTCCTAAAAGTAAGAATAATCATATGCCCACCCGATACCCAAATCTGAGATTGACAAGAAACCAATCAAGGAAGCACCCATTGGGACAAGCCCACTCCTAAAAGGCCTAAAAAGTCCAAATATATGAATTGGGGAATGGTGCTATGCAGTGGTGTGCGCGTGTCGTGCACTCGGATCTCATCTCGGCAATAAACGGCTCTCGATCGTTGGTTGACGAGATGAGATGAGATCCGAACCGTCGGATGCACGATCCGACGGCTCGAAGATGCGCAACACGGTGTTGTGTGCCTCACTGCACAACACCAATCCGAAATGCCAAATATACAATGCAGCTCAATAAAAACAGCAAAAAAGAGATTTGTAATCCTCAGTAAAAATTTCTCTCAGTGAAGGCACTTGTCCTGGGATTCCTACAAGATAAAACCCACTAAGTCAAGAATTGTGGCCCTTATCTTCTTACAGTTCCTTCTATATATTCCCACTCGAGCCTATAATCATGGCACATTGGACCCCACACTTGTAAACTTGTAATTGTAACTTTAATCTTACTATTATAAAAAAAAAAACCCTTTAATCTTACTTCTTTTGACTTGGAGGATTGTAATGTAATTAACTTCCGTTTTTCATCCTATTTCTTATGTAATATTGGGCCGTGGTCTCTTAAGCGTAATTTTGGAACTTGTGATGACATCATGGAATGGATTTGGCAAATCCTTTTGGGTATTATGTATGATAATATGAGTATTTTATTTATGAAATTTATTTATGTTAAAAATCGGAGGCATGACAACCGTGATCTTTCATTTCAAATTCTCTGGACAAGTAACTCTGCGGAGCCTTCCTTTCTTCGGGATCATTTCCTTTAACCACCACGTCGTCGACATACACAATAAGTACAACGATCTTATCATGCTGTTTTTTTCAAACATAAAGTGCGGTCTAAATTACTCTGATGGCGACCAAAGGCTCTCGTAGATTTTGTGAGCCTTTCAAACCATGTTGTCGGAAATTGTTTCAACCCATACAGAATTTTTTTTGTTAAGCAAACAAGTGGATGCATGAAATGATCACTAATGGTGATTTTCCGTTTGACCAAAAAAAAAGAAATGATCACTAATGGTGACCTCTAAACTGTTTCTTGTCTTGGTAAAGATATTCATGTAAAGGCAATGCGACCTTTTGCGATTCTCTTGGGCAGTGGAAGGAATTGATGCAATTCGAGGTACATGGTTAGCCTGTCTATTTTGGCTTAAAAACAACTTTTTAGCTCTTGTGTTCGGGCTAAAAATCTGAAATTTTGTTAAAATTGGAAAAATGATTTTGTTAAAATTGGGAAAATGATTTTGTCACTCTCTTTTTTGTTAACGTCATTCCCCTGCAAGTGTAGCAAATGTATTTTTTGTGCAGAAATACACTTGCAGGAGAGTAACGTTAACAAAAAAAGGAGTGACAAAATCAGCAGCCTAAAATTGAGGCTTTTTCAAGCTCTTTTTTTTTTTTTTTTTTTTTGGGGGGGGGGGGGGGATAAAAATACTACTCCCTCCGTTCCTTTTAAGTGCATTTTTCATTTTGCCTCTAAAAATATATTCCATTTTGAAAAGTTAGTAAGTAAAAGTGTAATGATGATGTCTCCATAGAGGATAAGTAGGAAAAGTGAAGATAAAAGTTGATGTGAAATGTGTAATGTGTAATGATGATGTCTCCTTAATAAGTTAGAATTACAAAGCAGGACACTTAGAGCATCTCCAACCCAATTATCTTAAATAGAGACTCAAAATATGCTTTTTTATCAACAAAAAAAAAAACAAATTTAGAGGTTTTCACTATTCACTCCAACTCCAATCCTAAATCTCTATTTTCATCTCTATATAAAAAGGGTAAAGTTGTGATTTTAGAAAGACAAAAAAATAGTATAGAGATCATTCTCTATATGTTTGTAACATCTTTATATATAGAGAACCAAATTTGGGTCTCTAGAATAGAGACCCAATATAAAGTTTGATTGGAGTAAATTGGTTCCCTATTTTAAAGATTTAGAGTTTGATTGGAGATGCTCTTAAAAAGGGACGAGGAAGTACTAAAAAGGGCATTGATCATTCTCTATGGTCCACCCGCACCCGACACCAGTTACACTGGAGTGGTGTCGACACCAGTTACACTGGAGTGGTGTCGACACCAGTTTAGTGCATCTCCCTCAGTACTTTTCCATTTTTTAACCTTCCAATCCTTGACTGGTGTCGACAAAATCTGATCTGCAAACACATCAGTCTCAAGCTAGCTGCCCAACCCTCCTTGGTCCTCATGTTTTGCCTTCACTGTATGGATTATTTGGCAAGCTCGTAACCAAAGTTGTTTTCCAGTCCCCCCCCCTCCAAGCCTCAAAGATCAACTGCTTTCTATCAACCACCTTCCCATGGAATTTTTCTACCTTGCAACGGCATCCCATTCTCCTAAAAGGTTTGATTCTAAACTGATTCGGTGGTTACCTCCCAATCTAGGACGAGTGTTAAATCGAACACGTACCGACGGCGGTGCGAATCCTCAAACCAGTAGCGCTAGTATTGGTGGTGTGTTTAGGGATTCTTATGGGTGTTGGTTATTTGGTTTTGATCAATATGTTGGTGTCACAACAAATTTGGCGGCGGAGCTCAAAGCTATTTGTATGGGCCTACAAATAGCATGGACTGAAGGGTTTTATGAGCTCGATTTGGAGTCCGACTCACGATCAGTACTTTGCTGCTTTATTATTTATATTGTATTAATTTCACTATGACTCCTTTCTCTTATCTCTGATTGCAGGATGCTACTGGCCCGTAAATGGGATGTTCGCATAACTCATATTCTCAGGGAAGCAAACTGTTTAGCCGATGGTCTGGCAAAAAAGTCGTTGGCGTCAGACGGAACTTTGCATATGTTCCCCTTTGTATCCCAATGCTTTCTTTTTGATGTTAGTGGGATGGCTACTCTACGTTGTGTAGCCCATCATCTTGTTTAAATAAATAAACTTGCTCATTGAGATTAAAAAAAAATCGCCCTCAATTCTTTCTATCTCTGCGGGACCCTGTAGTGAGCAAGCGCTCTCTGTAGTGCGCAATCTGAGTTGTACATCTAAACAATCAATGGTCCAGATATGTTTTTCATCTCGAAAATGAATCTGAACCATCGATTGAGGAAACGGACGATCCAAAAGATCACTACACCCCTATAGTGAGCAAGTCACTACAGGGTCCTTGGGTCCCTGTCATGGTACGTAATAACCTAACCAAGCATCTGTATATATAATTTGAGAAACGTAACATCTCTTACCTGTTTTGTTTAAGATAAGAATGTGTAATTTAGGGCTTGTTCGGACAAAAAAGCCTACTTGGCTTTCCCGCCAAAAGCTGGCTTATTGGCTTATTGCCAAAGAGCATTTGCTTTTACCTTCTGACACACACAGCCATGGGCCGACCCCACCCCACACACAACCATTTGCTTTTACCTTCTGACACACACTGCCATGAGCCATTTTTGGCGGGAAAGCCAGGGGAGCTTTTTTGTCCGAACAAGCCCGATGGTGGAGGGACAAGTGTCTTGTTCCTACACCTTTTGGAGCTGAGTCAACCGGTTGTATAAAAGCATATACTAAGAACAAAGAATGGGGGAGAATTAAGGAGTTCATGAGGATAACACCTATAGAAAGGATTGGGTAAGCAACGAACGACTAAGGGAGGTAGGTATGAGAGGATGGGGAAAAATAAGTGGAAGAGGAAAGAGTAGGAAGTGCATATGAAAAACAATTAATATTTGTATATTTTTTCAATTTTGTAATGCCTTGGTCGTAGTGCTTGAAGATCCGGGTTGTATCGTGGTACTTGAGGATCCGGGTTGTCACATGGTATCTGTTGGGCGTGGCATCTTATGCTTCTAACACGATGTTCTAATAGCACAACTATCACTACTATAAGCTTCGCGCAAAGCTAGGCTTAAATCATTTCGTATGATTGAACAGCTTATACATATGGTGCATAGTCGAAAAGGGTAAAGCTAGGATTCGAGCCGAAGGGAAGAGGTCTAACCCATGTGCCTGTTCTTGTTGATGCAACGCTTCAACAAGACAGAGTATATAACAACTAAAAGCTCCCAATGTAAAAAAGTATACATTACTCGCCTCATACCCGAGCTAAGCTCTGCATTACTGTTTCCTATCTGGATCTCATCCAGAACGTCCCCCCGGCGTCCTTTCTGCGACTCTGTTTTCCGACAGCTTCTAATCACTAAATTCGGATGATCATAACTTAAGGCATTGGTTTACATTTTTGGGTGAAATTCGGGTGTAAAATGAAGCCCAAAAGTCTACCCAATGGTTCTAACTTCATGCAAAAATTCCAAGAACTCAGGGGGATATGAGCAAAATGCAAGATTCGTTAAGTATTCACACGCATAAATCAAACTCTGAGAATTCTACCTGGTTTTCAAGAGTTCTATTTGTACGGCTCCGAAATGGCTCAAGGACTGAGCGCGGGCGTGCCAAGACTTGTCGCGTCTAACGTAAGGACTGGGCGTCCCTTTTTTGACTTCGTAACCGTAGAGCGAATGTGCTGCAAACCTAAGGGCTAGATTGCAGTGATGGTTTGTGGTTTTGCCACAACGAGCGTGGACTTAGCTATTTTCTAACCGTGTAGGAAAGAGAGCAACATAAAAAGGAAAAAACGAACTTAATTATATCGGAATAATAAAGTTGGGTACAAGAAAATAAAACCCAGATTACTTGATGAAGTAATAAAAGGTATTGGGCTTCCTTCATTTTTTGCTCCCGTGGAACTAAAAGAACGTGGGCCATTTGACCGGGTCAAATACCTCCCACTAACTTGTCCCTATTTTTCCTGTTGAACCCCATGATTGTACAGTTAACATGATATTGGGTCATTTGACCAATTTAACATGTGCAAGGCCTTTGTTCCCATAATAAACCAATTGGGCCTCGTTTTGATCTTTATAGAACATGGCCCACAACCCATAATTCCAATCTTCAAACCGAAATGGGTTAAAATTAATTGGGCCCAGTCAACATTATTTTGGCCCATTAATTTTAACTCTATATGACTTCATTTTGCGGCCCAATTTAACTGAATTTCAATTAAATGGCCGCCCAGCGCTAGTCCAGGACTGGGTGCCAAAAACGGGTGTAAGCACTATCCAAAACCAATCTGAAACCTCATGGTCATGGCTTCTAAGGTGTCTTATACACATCAAAGCAACAAGGAGAGCGGTCCTACAAGACCAAGAGAGGATTTCTAAGCAAACCTTAGCAAAATCTATAGTCAAATTATTTGTTTAAACTTCAACCTTTCAAGTTCTCACTTCTTCTCCTCCTGAATATCTCTAACTCTCAAGATGCACAATAATCAGGCGACGGCGACGACGAAGAACTTGGTTCCAAGTGATCCAATGATGGACCGATTTTCTGAAAAAGTTCTGAACAGCGGTTGAAATCTTCGTGAAAAAGGATGATTTTGCTGCCTCATTAACAGTGAATGTTCGATATTGAAAATGTAAGCTCGTTGGTGATTTTGCATTTCTTACAACCTGAAGTTACAGCTACCCTTTATGCTTGTGCTCAGCTTGCCAAGGCAATGAACTTATCAAGCATTGAAATTCAAGGAGACAACGAGCAAGCATTTTGTGTGTGTTTCCAAAGACGATCACTGACGAGCTTACATTTGTAATGTTCGTTTAATGGCCTCAAAGTTCTCTCTTCATTCTCCTGGTGTTCTAGAAAGGCAAACGAAGTAGCAAATCGGGTCGCAAAGGCTTGCAACAGCAACAATCTTGCCTCTTCTTGGACTGCTTTATCCTCCATCGGATTTCTTTCCTCCTGTGGGGTGTAGCCTCTTTGGCATATTTCAGGATAAAAAGAAAAAACCCATTGTTCGTGCATAATCGGACCAAAACCAAACCGCAAAAGCAGTTCAGTTTCCAATTCTACCCGGTTAGTATGCGGATAATTTCCGTAAAATCATGGGACTGGGGAAAGCAGTTCATAGATTTGGCACGCAAAGCACTCAAAAAATAGTTATAGGTATTTCATTGACAATCCAAACATAAGATGGTCTACAAAATAGTGAACATCTTCTACCACCTCTAAAGCAACTCCCAAAAATAGCCTGAAACAACCATTAGCTAAAAACAACCATGAATATGCATCAACCCGTCCATGTTCACATTCGTTTTGTTCATACTTTCTCACAGGCAATAGTAGAGTCCACAACTAAGTACAGTGGGGTCACGATTACTTGTGGAGGAGGAGGTTGTGTAAAAGAGTGTCAAGATAAATGGCTAACTGGCATTTGCTCGACCAATAATCTGGGGAGATAGATTGTGAATGGGTGTTTCAAGTATCTGATACTCTTTTAATATCTAGGCTCGAGGATGCGTTGTGGCATTTGAATGCAATTCTCTTCAAATGATCATTGACTGTTCAAGTGGAATGATCTCCATTTACTGCTAAAACAGTGAGAGTCCCTTCAAAGTCCTAGCCACGATTGAAGATAAATCCCTTTAAAGTCTCCATTAGAGAAACTTGACATAGGGTACATTAAGTTGGGAGAGATGGGAAGGAAATCCAACCAAGGGTTGGATAAAAGAAAACACCTAAAGGGCCGAGGGCGAGGGCTCAAACACCTTAGGGGCGAAGCCCGAAAATGGACCAAGCCCAAACCCTTATGAGCCTAAAATACCCAAAGGGAAAATGACGGCCAAGTATGTGTTTTGATAATTAATACCCGTCAAAAACATTTTCAGCATTAATAAATATTCTCAACATGTTCTCGGTAGGTATTAATTATCAAAACATGTCCTGAGCCGTCATTTTCCCATACCCAAATCATACAAATAAGCTCAAAAAAAACACCTAACAGCCTAAATGCCCGGATCAGATCAAGTTAGCCCGAAACAAACAGCCCAAAGGCCCAGACCTAACCCTAACCAGCCAAATCAGGCCACCCCCTGCAGCCAACCGCCGCCGGCCAACTACTCAGGCTCCACCGTACACCACCAGAGAAAGCCCATCTAGGAACGGACACCACCATACGCCAGCCGGCCAGCCACGCCGCCAAGAGAGCCCCCGTGCTCAGTGGGACCCCAAATACTGACCGTATATGGGTATATGAATATGCTGCTACCCATATACGGTATCCATGTAAACCCAATTTGGGAAGGGGGGAAAAATAAATCCTACATGCAAAAACAAAGATTCAAACTTGTCTTGTTTTCTTGAATTTCCCAAATCAATCAAAAACAAGGGGAGGAGAGAACTTAATCAAGGAGTTCAGTCTATGAGGTACAATGTTAAGTGCAATAAAGAAGGAGGAGAACTGAGGGGTAAGTATGGAAGAAGAAGTTGAGATTCGGGTTTTGAAGATTTGCCCACAACTGTTTCTTCCTGCAAAATTTCTCCGTTGATTCTGGTGTTTGGTTATCCCGGGAAGAAGATGGCGCTCATAGTTTTGAAGAGATAGGGAAACGATGGTTTCAATTCAGTGTTAGCCGAACCTATTTCAAGAAACAAAAATGAAGAGAAATGCATCAAGATCAGGTACCAATCTGAAATTGATTGACATGAAATTTTACATGGTAAATGATTGTAATGGATTGTACAAGATGATTGTCTCATATCAATTCAAGATGAATCTTACAGGTAGAGATTTTTTGTGCAGTCTCCTAAGAGTTATGTGAACCACGATCACTTCAGGATGACGTAGTTTTATAAACCTCGCATGTTAAACCTGTGAAGTGTGTTGAAATTATTTCGTCCGCAGCCAGAAGTAATTACACGAGGTCAAGAGTAATTATTAGCGGTCAATTCTATCCGGCCAAGAGGCATGTAAAACACAAGAGCATCGTGTGTAGTAACCACGCTTTCAAAACTATGCGGCCAGAAGTAATTCCATGCGGCCAAGAGTAATTATTAGTGGCCAGGAATAAGGTGAAGAAGTTTTGAGTAACTTCGCATGTTGAAGATGCGAAGTGTGTTGAAATTGTGTTTTTTTAAAAAGTTATCAAGAAAATCGAAAATCTCCCTTGTTATTTTGATCTTGAAGCTCTCTCTTCAAATAGGGAGAACCGAATAGCTCCAAGTCGATTGAAAAAATCGAATTGCATCGAATTCCTGAAAACCCAAAGATTTCTCTCTCTAATTTTTTTTTAATTATTTCCATAATTTCTGCTCATGCCGGCCGCCATTGCTTGTTTCCTTTGCATTACTACCACGACCTTGAAATTCTGATTCATGTGTACTTCAAGTTTATGCCCATCTTCATTTACTCTTGATTTGGCGAAATCGGTTAGAAAAGAGAAGAGACTAGGAGGGAAAAGAAAAGAAAGGATTCAGTTTGGGATAAGAGAAGAGAGATCAAAAGATTGGGAAGGACAATGGTATGTTTCCATCTTATTAGTTGAATAATTCATGAAAAAACTATAGTAAGAAATGTTATCCTCGATATTGCCATGTCAAATCTCAGGAACATGGAAATTGTGAAACAAACCGATATCGATGCTTCTATTCTCAGGTGTGGCATTGAATTTGAAAAAATAGAAAGTTATATGATAGATATGTTTGCTAAATCAGTTCTGATATAATCTGCACAAGGGTTGTTTGAAATATGCTGCACATATGGTAGTGATCATGCTACATGGAATGCTTTAATTGCTGGGAATGACAAATAAATATGAGCAGGCTTTCATCACTTTTAGGCAGATGTTCGAGCAAAATGTCGTACCTAATGCAGTAACCATGGCATCAATTCTTCTTGCTTGCTTGGATCAAAGGCCAAGAGGCCTTGGCCTTTGGCCCAACGGCACACTTAAGTGCGCAGAGAAAGGAGGTCAGAAGTTCATCTCCTCCTCCAAAGTGTTAATCTAACCATTCTTACATTCGTTGATCAAAAAGAAATTCTTCCTGTCTTCCTGCCTGCCTGCCAGTCAGTCGGTGTCATGTCTCTGGGCAACCAACTCAATGGCTTTGCCATTTGCAACTGGTTGGACCATAATGTCTTTGTGGGCTCAGCCCACATGGACATGTTCTCAAAATCTGGTGCAATCAATCATGCTGAAAATGTGTTTCCCACGTCCCCTTGAAAGAATTTGGTTACATACACAAGTATGATATTGGGTTACGGTCAACATGGGTTTGGTGAGAAAGCTATTTCACTATTCTACTCGATGAGGGACATGAAACCTGATGCCGTTACCTTAGTTGTTATTGTCAGCTTGCAGTTATTCTGGGCGCTTGTGTAGCCTGATGCCGTTCCCTTGCGCGTGTGTAGATCAAGGCCTGATGCCGTTACCTTAAGGCATGCTAAGATATCGTACCAAGAGTCCATTATGGCTTTAGAGTTGGTTCATGAACTCTTATTTGTACAAAGTCCAATTGTGTAATTGTCTGTCTGTAATTCCTTTTGCTGAGGAGATCCAATAGGCTCATTAATCCTCAAAAACCATCCACACAATTGTCTTGAAAATGCTCCAAATCCCAGCTTGATAATCTTTTCAAAAACTAGGAAACATGAAAGATTTCCTTCAGTTTATCTTTTCGTTCCCCAGGCGGGTTGGGTATAGTACTACGTACGAAAGGAAGTTGATCATGGATTACCAATAAGCCTAAACCAGATTCTTCCTGGGTCGATGCCCAACCGGTTAACGGGGACAGACTGTAAATTCGTTGGCGATATGTCTACAGTACTGGTTCAAATCCAGGTCGGCCCAACAGTTTGTCAATCTACCACATGATCCGTGATTGAAGCATATCATGATAGACATACTATAATGGATATTTGACTAGGAAGAATGGTGTCTCTGGATTTCAACCTGTTGGGTGTTGACACAGCAAAAAGAGATCTGTGAAGGCACTTGTCCTGGGATTCCTCATTCCTACAAGATAAAACCCACTAATAAGTCAAGAATTGTGGCCCTTATCGTCTTACAGTTCCCCTAAATATCCCCCACTCATAGGCCTATAATCATGGCTTCAAGTAAAAAATGCACCCCATCCATCATACATTCTTCCGTCCAATTTTTTTAGCTTTTCAAAAGGATTTACATCCACACACTTGTCGAACGGGAACCGGGAAATGAAAACATAATGAGAGCTAGGAAATTAGCAGCACGGACACACAACAAGACACAGACATGCCGATATATACCTCGGTGTGATAGCAAAAACAAAAATTCGAAGGATAAAGACACATTTGGGACACGTTTTAAAAGTCGTGTCTATATATATATATATCGAATGTTTTTTTATGTGGGATTATTACTTTGATGAATTCTCCAATCCTCTGATTCCTGCGTAACATGGAAGCCGTCAGTTTGCTTACCAGTCAACTGGGTTTGGTTAATTTTTGGGGGTTTGATTGATTAGACTAAAGGCTGTACGTTACGAAATAAACTCTTAGTGTACGAGTGCGTGACGTGGTTCAGAATTATTTCTAATGTCTGTTTAGGAATGACAATCTCACCCGAACCGTTGGTTACCTGAGTTGTAATAGACTCGATTTGTTTATCTTACAACTGTCGAGAAATACACTCAGAGCTTGGCTCAAGACCGCGTCCCCTGAGTCGGAGTAAAGAAGAAAGCTACGAAGAAGACAGCCGAATCAGCCGATGCCTAGGTTGAGGCTCAAGCCCAGGTGAGAAAACAGAGAAAAATTTGCACGCGAGTTGTCCCGAATAGATTGTATCGTATCGAAGAAGTTTTTTGGGGGTCCCTTGGGGGACACCCGTTAAGATTGGAACGATACAGAGAAAGATTAGCATGGCCCCTGCCAAAGATGACACGCACCAATCGAGAAATGGTCTAAATTCTTTAATAAAGCAAAAGCCAAAAAGTTTTGGTCTAATTCTGATATTGCTGGAAGTGGTCCAATCTCTTAGGAAGACTGATGCGTGGTTGACTGAAAGAAAGACCCCTTATCTTACGTGAGTTGCATTCCAAAGTATGGAGAACGACTTTACAAGGTAGATTCGTTATCTAGAACGTGTTTGAAAGGGTTGAAGTAGTACCGTCGAATTTTTTTGCGTAGGAGTGTCGTACACACTGTTTTAAGCGTGTTCGTAGAGTGGCTGTGTCTGAATACAAGTATCCCAGTGCGACATGAATTTTTTTTGGCGTAGATGATGTTATCGAGGATATCTACATAATCAGCGGTTATGATGATCGAAGTAGACTCGAAAGAGACCCGCAATGGGTCCAACAAGACGGTTCAATTCCTAAAAAGAGACAGGAAGGGTTAACATAGTGGTCAAAACATAGGATCTAGGGGTTTGTTCCTTCTTGAAAGCTCAGGTTTGAAATCTCTCAGGTGCTATCAACTTCTTTAGCCCTAGGCAATTCATACGGAGCATTTGCTCTGGATTTAAGTGGGGGCTCCGCTAGTGAACGGTGGGTTTTCTGGTCCTCAAGATTAATCGAAGTGTGCGTAAACTCGTCCAAACATCTGATTATAAAAAAACACAAGTGGTGGGGTGGGGGGGTTTCCAATGTGCATAGCTGAACATAGCCAAACAAGGCAACACAAACTCATGGAATCCCAACACTTCCAACTGCCAAAACATGAACATGACAACTCAAAGAAATGAGATGAGATGAGATGACATATACCACTATTTCCCTTGTATAAAAACATCCAACAATGGCTACAGAATACCCACCAATGCAACTTGATTCGCGGCCTAAGAAACTATTAAGGAGACGTGTCTTCTTGGATACTTGTATTCAGACACCGCCACTCTTTGGACGCTATCGGATACTGATTGATATGCTTTCGGAACGCATTTATGTCGAAAAACTAAAAAGTGGAAAAATTTATGAGTGTTGAAAACATGTGAAACGATATCTCATAAACATGTTTTTCGACATGATCGATGTTCTCAGTGAGCTCTAAAAAACGAACAGCTTCGATGATTAAGGTAGACCCAAAATAGGCCCACCAGGGGCCGAACAGAGCCCTCCAGTAATGGACAGGATCCTATTCCATTTTCATATTCTGTCTCTCTATCTCTCTCTGGTAAATTTTCCAATCATTCTTACGCCCACTTGCGTTGCTTTTGTTATGTGGCTGTTGTTCAACATTGTCATTTTCTAAGGTCCGTCGCTTTAGGATTCTAACTTCTGTTTTTATTTTTATTTTTATATATATGGATTTGAAAGGATACCCGGACCAACTCACGTGAATCTCAACTAATCGCATCTCTGGCCCGGTCAAAGACAAATCATCCACGCCGAAACTAGGGAATTTACAAAAAATTATTTTTTTGCAACCTGACTTCAAAAATCGAATCCTCGTCAATTGTGTGGGGAGCAATTATACCAACCAACCGAACTAATCTTTTGGTAACTTCGGTTTTTTTTATCTTTGTTAGTCACTTTCACATGCGGAAACAGCCTCTGTACATCAACCATTTTCCAGATCCCGCAATGGCAACAGCCTCGTGCACTGGGTTTGCCATTTTTTGTGTCACTTTCACAGTCTTTGATTCTAGGGAAGACATTGTTTTGCGCAGCGATTTTTTTTAGAAGTATATTTTTCTGTCTATTTTTTAACTACTTTTTTAGTTTTTTATTTTGTGTGACATCCTCTCTAGCCATCTCTTGAACATGTCAAGGGGCTCTGCTTTTCTTGAGTGGCCCTAAACTATTTCAACTTGCCCCACATTGGGGCGCTCAAGACGTTTTGCAATCTTTTATGGATTTAATACATACATATTTGTAAACATATACAGTGGCGGAGTTATAATTTGAATAGGGGTGGCGTTGTTCTTTCGGAGTCTACCAATATTGTTACACGTTGTTCGTAAAAATACGGGGAAAAAAAGGTAAGGAGTGAACTTATGCTTTGTACTGGGCTTTGTGTTTTGGTTAAAAAATAATAGTAAATTTTTTTATTCAACTATCTTTTGGTTATTAAATGAAAGTTATTGAGATATATGTTATTTTTGAATTGTCATTTTTTTAATCATTTGTGTGAAAAACCAAGCTATTTTGATACCCCAAAGTACCTAATCGACTTACATTAATTAATTAATTTTTTTGGAACTGGGAGTGGCATGTTCCACCCCAGGACTCCACACACCTCCACCATTGTACATATGTATTAATTTAGGTACATGTAATTATCTCAAGGGTTTGGTCAAATGAGCATGAGAAAGCAAATAAGTAATTATACTCCATGAAATTGCATGATCAAATTCTACGTAGGCCAAACGTTCAATACCTTGGGGCCACTAGAAGGTTTGTTCGGTTATTAACTTCAGGGCCCCCGCAATAACTCGAGGTGCGCACAAATTGATTTGGACATCCGGTCACAAGGTTTTTGAACCGCGTACCGTACTGGCCGGTATGTACTAGGGCTGCTCAAAAAATCCGGTGAACCGTGAAACCGGTCCGGACCGAACCGATCCGTACCTTTTGGATTTTGTCCGTGGATTAATGGTCCGGACACGGATTGAAAAATTAGAAAACCGTGACTCGCGGTTCGGTCCACGGATTTTCATTACAAAACCATGGATTAACCGAACCGAACCGTGAGATATTTATTTTATATAAATAATATATATAAATATATATGTGTATTTATATAATAAATTGTTAGTAATGTTAACACTTTTTTCTACCAATTTTAGTATTTTATCTTAATAATGGGATATAATGTAGATGTACATAAAATATAAGGAGTAAATTATAGTGTTTTCATATAAATAACGGGTAACCCTAGTTGAGTTTCACTAGTTCGTTTCTTTTTCATTTTTGTAATGTTATGTACTATAATGATACAATTCTACTAGTGTTTAGATTCTTTTGAATTTGATTTTTAAAATAGGTTTTTGGTAGTTTATGTAACAAGTATTTTCTGGTGGTGTTAAACTTAATTTTGAATGTAACATTCTTCCCTTTTAGTGTGGGATATATGCTTAAGCTTTATTTTTGTTAAAATCCGTGGACAAAACCGTAACCGATCCGCGAGTCACGGATCGGATTTTATTTTGTAAGAACCGAACCGTAGGACTTTTGGTCCGGACACGGATTTCATTTTATAAAAACCGTGACTAGCGGTTCGGTCCTCAGATTCCTAGAAATCCGAACCGAACCGGACCGCGAGCAGCCCTAGTATGTACCGGTACCAACCAAATCCAGTACCATAGACCCCTAATTTCATTCCGGCTCAAATACTGGCCGGTACTGGCCGTACCGGCCAATACAGGACGGTGCCGATGAAAACCGGACAGCGTCTTTATTTCTTTTTTTCTTCTAGTATCGGCCGGTCTATACCGGTCGGTACTGAACTACACTTAAATTTATTTATTTATTTAATAAATGAATATATTATGCTAAACAATTTGGTGTGGGAAAAATAACGTTAATAGCAGTAATCACCGGTACTGGTACGTACCATACCAGTAAGTAAATATTTAACCGGTACAGTATTCAAAACCTTGTCAGGTCAACAATAAAATTTTAGTTACATGTAGTGGGTATCTTTGCTTCTCTGGATATACTACTATAGTACAGTAGTATTCTTAACAGAAAGCTCTTACAAAAGGTATTGACAATATAATGATATTTCCGTAGTACCAAAACAAAAGGAAAAGGCTAATGGGACTTAATTCCTAATTTTCAATGAAGATCTTGTACTATATACTACTATATAATACGGTTTGCTTTTACCTAACTTATTGATTCCTAATTGATTTATGAGGTGGAAAAATAAGTACAATTGCGTACATATTAAAAAAAAAAAAAAAACTAGACCTATCTATCTAATTTTCTTGCTGGGGATTTTGTATTTTGGGAATTTTGCAGAAGTTGGGTAAGCATTTGAATTATAAGTAAAATAAGAAGTACTTATTTTTTGAATTCAAAGTGATATATTGGGAGATAATGACTTGTCTCGTAAAACAGGAAATAAGTACTTAAAAAATAAAAACCTTAGCAAAATGAGGCCTGAAATTGCTTAAAGTACTTACATGTAGTATGATAAAACATGCATCTCCGATACGGATTTTTTTTCCCTTTACATTTAGCCTTTGCAATCATTTATTTTTGAATTTATTATTCTTCTTCTTCTTCTTCTTTTGTTGATTTAGATGTTAATTTCTCACCATATTTTATTATGAAACCGTTCTTTTCTTTTTTTTGATTGGCAATTTATTTTAAAACCGACCTGATATCACATATTGAAATCTCAAAAAATCCTCCATCCACGAAGGTTAATCTTTTAAACTATATAAAAGGGATAAACATTTTAGAATAGAGAAGTCAGTGCAGTAAGCTGGAGACCGTGTTAACCCTAGAGAAACATAAGAAATTGATTTGATAATCAACATTTTTTTGGTTTTTCAATTCAATGAAATTCAATATTGTGAGGATTTTAGTGAAGTCCTCCTTGCAACTTTTTGACCAGAGAAAGTTGAAAAAACCTTTACATGCTTTTGCTCTTTTCCCCTGTTACTAATAAAAGTGTAAAGACAACCAGGATCATATTTTTTAAGTTGTGTCATCATCCAAATAAAGATAAGCTTTCAAGTGGTTTGATTAATGGACCATACCACGGCTCATTCTGATTCACACTCAACTGTTTTTTTTTTTTTTTTTCCTTTTTATGTCCGGGCCAGTTTACGTACACTCCGACTAATTCCGGGGTCCTGAGTTAATGACCCGATAAACACTCTAGCGGTCCCAATATTTAGAATGTTCAGCCTACGGGATTCGAACATGGAACCTCATAGAAGGCAAACACTTAGTATTTGTTTTCTCATGCCCACTCGGCTAATCTCTTGGGTTGATTCACACTCAACTGTTTCTATGGTGTTTCTAATGAATAATTTTATTAAATGAGCACGGGTTTTTCTGGTAAGACAAACTTTTATAAAGGTGATCTGAGACCGCATAAAGTTAAATTGCTAAAAGTACAACGATTAAACTCACCGCACAACAGTTTAAATTAGTTCCAAGACCGTGATAGAAAGTCGAAGGTGATCTAGTGAGCGAATCACATTTATCTTTTAAAAAAAGGCGATTTAATATATGACTTTGAGAATGAATTTTGAAGTTTAATTTGTTAGATCATGTGGTTATTGAAGATCGATCACCTGAATCAAAATAATTAAATTATGTATGTATATTAGTTTATAATTCATCAAATAATTAAATTAATATATTCATGAATGTTTTCCCTAAGATCCTCATAAAATACGTAATTATGTTATAACAAATCTACTCCCTAGCTAGGTACATATAGAAAGATGAATGCCGATGTCACCTAATCCCTCGACGTTGGGTGCTATCATGCCGTTTTTTTTTTTATACTATTTAATTAACGAATGGACGAAAAAGGAATTCCTAATTAAAATTACCTATAATTAATTAACCATTCAAACTATCAAAAAAAATATAACTCTAAGTGTGTGGATCATGCATGCATTTTTACTTTGAATATGGTCCACATGCACAATAAGCCAAATTAAAGTTGAATATCTACATTTATTAAATATTCTTTCTCGATCGCGGTTTGAATATCGAGGAAGTTTTTTCACTCTCCATGCATACGTACCTATAACCTATTCACTTTTACTTACAACCATTCAACGAGCATACGTGTTTTTCTTGCTTCTTTTTCACTATTCTATTTCTTCGTGATTTTTTAAACATACAATCCTTTACAAGGTGATACCTTTCCCAGAAGAGGAGAGGATCGTCCAAAGCATATATGGTCTCTGATACGACTGCTCACATTTGTGGCTCTTTTGCATTTGCTTTGATTGTGAGGGTATGATTTCTTGCAAGTGACAACCAACAACTCACATGCAATATCCTTCCCCCCCAAACCAAAGGCTCTAATACTTGAAGTACCAAGTTGGGTAAAGCAAAACTATACCTTTTGAATAAAGGGCAGGGGCCGACCAAGTTAGTCCACATGAGATTCAGAAGCTGTCCATAGTCCTGGAGATAATCGTACGTTGGGTTACAAGCCCTTTGGTTAAAAGAACTATTGTTGTCGTAAGAAATTTACCATTACACGACTCCAAATTTGGGCAATTCGAACAAGTTTTATGGGATTGGCTCCGGCAAGTCTCTTGGGTGAAGGAAAACACTTGAAAATGGTAGACGTGTGCAGCACGGTGCTGCGCACACCACTGTACAACACCATCCCCCAATTCGAAAATAAATCCCTAAAAGTCAAAATCATCAACCATTTTTTTTCATATGTATAAAATTGAATGACTACGGATATATACACACAATCTAATCTCTTTCTCGGACCTAGAAAGTAGCAATACTCCTATAACAAATTTTTTTTTTTTGGAATACCACTTTTTGTTATCAAATTAATACAAAAATACACGTGATTCGAGTCTTTACAAATTAAGTACAAATTCTACGCATCCGCCACCAATAAAGGGCACCCCTGCTTTATGTGGGTCCACCTGCATGCCCCAAGTATACGTATATATCTTCTCGTTCATGGGTTCCACCTAAAAGTAGTGGGTTGCTGGAAAAGTCCATGATCCCATCCCACCCTTTTAAGCAAAAATAAACCATATGGCAACGGTAGAAGCGCACATGTACTAGTGGTTTATCACCAAAAGCCACTTAAGAAACATGATTTGTTGGGTACTCATGATCACGTGCATTGACCTACAAATCTTCTTTTTTTGTAAAATTTGCTAAGAAAAGAAAATTCAAGGCTATTAGCTAGAGCACCTCCGGTCCTTACCCTTTGAGTGAAAACCACTCAAACCGATACTAAATTGAATTCCACGTATTCAAATATTCAAGGGAGACTCAAATTTTGCAAGGCACTTCCTCCCTATCAAATTTACAATTGTGCCATTAATGAGATCATCTCTAAGTTGGATTGGAGGGAACTAGGGCACCAGGGGTAGGCCTGTCAACGGGCCGGATCCGATCCGAATCCGATAAGACTTGGATCCGATCCGAATCCGATAAAACTAGGATCCGATCCGAAAACTAATTTACTTCAAAAATTTAGCAAAATAAATAAATAAATAAAAATACAACTTCTTGAACATTTTTTTTTCGAAATAAAAAATTTACTGTTTTTTTTTTTAAAATTTATAAATTTATAAAAAGTTTAAAAAAAAATAAAGTTCGGATTCGGATTGATAACGGATTTAATCCGATCCGAATCCGATAACCGGATTCGGATTCGCGGATTTTACGGGGACAGGCCTACCAGGGGGTTCCCCATAGCCATATATTTAACAATCTCTCCAATAGCATAATTTCACGAGACTAAACATTTCTAAAACTGGCTCTCTCTTAAAATTCTACAGTTCTGTAAGTCTCTCCATAGAGTTACATCCGTGACAAATTTTGTTCCTTAACGATAACTATCTCCTTTTTCTGTATTACAATCCGTAGAATATATATATATATATATATATATATATATATATATTATATATATATTATAAAACAGAAGGGTGTGGGGACAAGTTGTTAGAATGGTTTAGATTCATCTGATCCAAAGGTTGTAGTGCATTCTCCCACTTCCCGATTAAGTGCCCATGGTTTTCACCTAAATCACACAACTGTCATCCCCTTTCAACCGGGATGTGTAGTGCCGTAGGCACGGGTTAGCACTAGTAATACAAATATCTTAATTGCCCCAAGCGGGATGCGTAGCCCGAAATCATACGAAACCTTCGTAGCCACAAAAACAAATATGTGATGATAAATAACTTGCCCAAAAAAAGAAAATGAATAGCTTCCAGCAGCTGGAAATGAAGGGGACTCCACCTTCCAAGCTCCAAACTAATCAATCACTTCAAGCTTACCAAATTTCTTGTTATTAGTATTAGGTAATTACCAAACAATCCTAGCTAATTTATACCCGAAACAAAAATTAGTTAAAGTTTGTCTTTTCTCCAACACTATGCATTTGTCTTGAGTAAGTTCGGTGGAACAAGTTTGTCCCCCACTAAAGCCATCTTTTTTTGTACATAGCTCACCTACAATTCATACATGAATTTTCTTGGGATTTTGTCATTAGTAGCTGAAGATCATTTGACACGGATCCATGTAGGGTTATAAACAAAGGCCATTACGTATCTTATCGATCTGTCGTTACATAACGGGCTTTCGGTTCTCTAATACCTTTATTTACTTATGTATTGTCCAATACCGATCAATACGGTCTAATACCGGCCAATATTAGATACCGCGACATTTTCCGATACCACGATTTAAAATCTTAGTGTTTGAAAGCTTTCGATCTCCCCATGCCCTCACATGCAAGATGCGCCAACTCTAGCAAGTTTGTAACAAATTAAGTGGCAGGGGAACACATCTTCATGGAGCAGTGGGGACAAGGCGTGAAAAGGAAATTCACTTTTAGTGCATGGGATTTTCCCCCCATCGGGCAAAGGCTCCATTTGATATCTCAAACTTTTAGTTGAGGAGATAAACTAATTATTATCACTGCATTTGTAACTTATAGTTCAATTCTAAGAATGGAATTCACTTTATTTTCTTTCACCATTCCATCAAGCATGAAGAGGAAGTCATGATCATGTTAGCTAGAGTCATAAAACCAATTTTGAAATTAATCATGGCAAGTAAGATCGATGATCTGACCCTTACTAAAATTTGAGTATAACTTTATTTTTAGTGTGAAACACTCTAGTGGACAAATACAAATCTAAGCATAAATTTCAGTAAAACTCTAGAAGGTAAGTCTGACGATACTGTATAATATAGATATAAATATTAGTATTATCTTTTTTAAACTTTCGCTATTTCAAACACATACAATATACTGTTAAATTTGCTATACACATCAGTAGCTCTCTCGGTCACCAAGGTGGAGTTCAAATCAGAATTAATGGATTCTTGTTTATGACGATGACTCTTTTCTATAGTAATTCGTACTTTTTAGTTTTGGTAAAAATATTTGACTTTTCAAATTTGTCTCAACGAGAGAAATTGAAAAAACAAAACAAAAATATGCATTTTTTTGATTATTTTGTCCCTTAATAAATATTTTCAGCTTTTGGTCATTTTTTTTAATCTAAAAAATACACAAAGCCAAAAGTTCCAAAAAGATGAACATAAAATTAAACAAGTAAATAATTTAGGTCGAATTATCTCTAAGTTGCACTTGAGAGAGAGAGAGAGAGAGAGAGAGAGAGAGAGAGAGAGAGAGAGAGAGAGAGAGAGAGAGAGAGAGAGAGAGAGAGAGAGAGAGAGAGAGAGAGAGAGATGAAGTCCCACTTTATAGTTTATATTCTTTTGTGCAATGTCTATTCATTTTTACAAGTTAATTATGTCATTTGACACGCACTAATTAAACATCGATCTATGCATGCACCCACAAAATTAGCAAAAAGTTAAAAAAAAAAAAGAAGAAGTGCATATTTACTCGTTATTTCCTATATGCCACAGTCAAAGTTATTTTCCTGGAAATTAAGAGAATTTAATATGTGGCAAGTTTGTCTAACTCTTGATTAAAAAAAGGTTTGTCAATCTCATTCTTGTTAGATTTCCCACAATAAATGATTTTGACAATTTGAGACAAAAAAATTAATCTTGCAATCAGTGAAGATTCCCTTTTTTTTAATTTTATTTCTGTCAAGTTGACTTCTATATTATAAATGATTTTCTAAATCAGTGTAAGTATTCTGAAATTAAAATTGGATCTCACTTTGACTTATTTATTCACTTCAACAGTTTGAGGGGATAATATGAAAAAGTCAAGTTTGGTCAGTCTTAGCATTTTTTTTTTTTGATAATGCATGTAGCGTGTCCTAGACCAATTTGCGTGCACCTCATACTAATTCTGTAATTCCTATAGGCGTTCCCACAGCCTTTTCGCTTTTTTATTTTTGCTTCTTCCTTAAATTTATTTATTTTCTTGTACTTCCAAGGCAAAAGCAACAAAGTCTAAAAATGAGCATCATCTCTCAATGGTTTTCGCTTTGCCCAAACAATTTACAAAAATTGAAGATTAACATTCTTAATTTTATAAAAATAGTTTTTTTTATCCACTTAAAAATAGTTCAATAAACAAATTTCTTAAACATGAATAACACAAGACAGAAACCGATACCAAACAATTAGTTAGGTCGTTCCAATTAAGTTTAAACAATAGTCATATTTTGATAAAAAAAAAACATTTAAACCCTATTTTGGAATCTTGGATGGCTATTATACGACTAAAGGCTAATAAAGGGACCCAAATTGAATGGTTTAGGTAATTTGATGCGCGATCGGGTGTCAAAAATAATGATTAATCGAGTTGTATATAAACTAGTCCGGACACCGGTCGTGCTAATAAAAAAGAAATTTATTCCAAGAAATGGAGGCCTGTTCTGCTAATGGAAATAAATACTTATTTTTCACATATTTTTGAATTAAAGATGACAAATTTCGTAAAACGAAAAATAAGTATTTAAAAAATACTACTACTCCATCCCTCCTGATTTATTTGTCTCCTTTTTGACTTACACATGTCCCAAATTGACTGTCTAATTTCAAAATCAATGGCTCAGATTAAGTAAATTTTTAAATCAATGGATTAGATTTGGTTTCCTTAATAAGTTGAAAACCCGAAATTAGACAAACAAATCGGAATGGAGGAAGTACAACCTTAGCGAAACGGGCCTAACAAGAAAGGAAAAAATCTCCCACATATTTATGAAAAAACCTAATCCAATTGAATGATTCCTAACTCCCAACAGGAACGGAAGTCAACTACCGGCTTTCCTACGCCGTTTTATCCGGAGTATCCATCTAATATCTATAAGGCGTAATTACAATCTTGCCCCTTAAGTATCACACCTTTTAAATTACTCAAACTACCTAAATTGTTCAACTTGGGGCCCTTTATTAGCCTCTAGTCATATAATGGCCCTCAAAGATTCCAGAATAGTGTTTAGATGTCTCTCTCTCTCTCAAAATATGACTAGAATGCCCAAAATGAATGATCTTTGTCCGAACTGCGCTCTTTCAATCATCCCATCCACTGATCTCCCTCGGAACACTTCTCTATACTCTTACATCCTCAAAACCATCAAGATGCCAAAATAGCTCTTCATGTAAAAGACAAATTGACAAAAGTTTAATCTCAGATTTTCATAAATATGCATGTTTCATATGAACATCATTTTTCAAATTTCGTCGTTTTTGGGAGAAAATAACATTTAAAAATTATTGTAAGATCTTCAATGGCTATTTAGTGATTGAATATTAATAAGGTTGGGATAATTTAAACTTTAAAGTAGTTGAGTTTACGATTTGGTGATTGATTTTCACATTTCTTTCTTTATTATATAATCACATTCATTTTTTGTCCTATTGTGATGTGAATTTACATGATTAATCTTTCATTTGTATGTTTTTTCACACTTGGAAGGGTAACATTGTAAATTCATATCACAAAATGATCAAAAGGGAGCGTGGTTATAAAAAAAAAAAAAAAAAGACGGTGTAGAAATCAATACCCGTAGGATTTTAAAGTTGAAAGAATAATTTGAAAAAGTGTGATAGTTCAAGGGTGGAAGATGCACTTTTAATCCTATTTATATCTATATCGATATCTATTTAAACTTTACCCTTACCCTGAGTAATATATATCTCTCTCTCTCTCTCTCCTCCGGACTCCACCAAACAATTTAATTCCTCTCGCTTCGTAGCAGCATCCCATTGCCCGACCCCACCCACCCTTCTTTCTCTCTCTCTCTCTCTCCAACATCGACCCTCTCTCACAAACAAATCCTCATTTTTTCCTCTCTTACCCTTTTCACGTCTCAAAGATCCAAATAAAACCAACCTATTATTTTCCCCCATACTCACAAGCAACAATAATGGTGGTGAAGATGATGAAGTGGCGGCCGTGGCCGCCCCTGCTGTCGAAGAAGTACGAGGTCAGGCTCGTGCTGAGGCGCCTGGAGGGGTATTATAATCAGGTGGGTGAGGGCGCAGAGAAAGTGGCGGTGGAGATCAGGTGGAAGGGGCCCAAGATCGCGCTGATGAGCTCGCTGAGGCGGACGGTGAAGAGGAATTTCACCGAGGCGGCGGCGGCCGGGGTTGGGGAAAACGGCGTCGTCGAGTGGGGGGACGAGGAGTTTCAGGGCGTCTGTACTTTGTCTGGGTACAGGGACAATGTTTTCCACCCTTGGGAGATCACATTTACTGTCTTCAATGTGAGTTCTTTTTTTTTTCTTTTTATAATTTTAACTATTATTTCTATTCCTATTATTAGGATTCAGGTCATAAAAGATCTAAGAGCCAAATTTTAAACTCAAACCCAAATTTGAGTAAAAACCACCTAAATTGGAGCTCCACTCCTTACCCAAACTCAATACCTAATTTGGGTTTTACTCAATTTCTTCACCAAATTTGGTTAGAACCAAATCCTTACCCCAATTTATGTGTTGGCTGTCAACTACCTAAAAATTGGATTCGTGTAGCCGACCCCATTTGATTGGGACATGAGGCTCGGTTTGGTTTGATTTTGGTTTGGTAACTGTTATTTCTATTAATTTTTGACTCTCTGCTTTTCTTTTTTGCCATTTTTCCTGTTGGGTTTTAATTTGGAAAGTTGGGTTTTATGTGGTAAATTTTGGGGATTCTCTAGTTATTATTACTATTTACTGTCTTGAATGTGAGTATTTTTTTTTTCTTTTTTTACTACAGTTTCTGTTGATTTTTGACTCTCTGCTTTTCTTTTCATCGTGTTGGGTTTTTTTATGCGGAAGTTTGGTTATTATTACTATCTACTGTCTTGAATTTGAGTTTTCTTTTCTTTTCTTACTAATGTTTCTATTGATTTTACTGTCTTGTTTTCTTTTTTCCTGTTGTGTTTTAATTTGGAAAGTTGGGTTTTTAATGTGGAAATTTAGGAATACTCTAATTGTTATTCTTTTTGGCTGCTGATTTTGCCACTCTCTTTTTTGTTAATGCCACTCCCCTGCAAGTGTATTTTTAGTGCAAAAATACACTTGCAGGGGAGTGGCGTTAACAAAAAAGAGGGTGGCAAAATCATTTCCCTTGTTTTTTGACTGGGAATTGGTCTTTTTTTTTTGGTGTTTGTTTTGGAGTGAAATTGTCAGAAAATCCCGTTCTTGACTTAGAACTCATCTTGGAGGAAATTTTGGAAAGATTTGTTCCTTTCAAATTCTTAGGAAACAATTTTTACAAAACAAAAGAATAGAATATTGGTTGGCTGTTTGTGTTTTCTATAACGGTTACAAACTGTTTTTGGGAGAGTCACTGTTTTTTCTTGTTTCCTTTTGTATTGGGTTTTGTATGTGTATATTTTGGGGTTTTCAAGTTCTACTTTTGGGGGTTATTTGGTTGGGGGGAATTGGTGTGAATCTCATGTTGGATAGTTAATGGGATTGTTTGTTTCTTTTGGGTTTGTGGTTGGATGTGATGATCAAATTTGGAGTCTGAGAAATGGTAGACATGCTTGTGTAAGTATGGGTTCAAATAGAAAGTATGCTAGGATCAAATCAAAACTCATGCGTACCGTTAGCCAAAATGTAGAGTTGTTAATGAGGTCTTTCATTTCTTCCATCTGCGTTCGAGTGTTTGAACCTCGTCCTAAAAATGTAACGGAGATTTTTTTGTTTGGGAGAGACATTTGGTATTATATTGCTCCTGTTCGATACAAAAGTTGTGATAATGTATGCATTTCCACTACTCCCACGAAGTTTAGATTACGTGTTTATGTGTAGTGTGGGGGATTAGAAGCAAGTGTTTGACATAGTGGGCTGTGCATGTGTTATCCCTCCAGACCATCTGTAAGTTGCATGCAAATCAAACCATGAATTGTGATCTGATGAAAGAATGAATCATGAATCTTTGTCAATCGTGAAGGATTTTGAACAACATCGTTTTATGCGTTATGCAGACAAAATAGCAACAAAACTAAACTGAATCATGGTGAATTGCATGAATTTTGTGAACAAAAGTGAATCACAAACTAAAAATTCGTTTAGTGTCCGATTCTTAGTTTGATTTGTTAATAAGGGAATACCATAATCTGTAGGTCTGTGTGGGCATGTGAATACTGTTTTTTTTCTTTTTTGGTTTTAGCTATCTGTTATTTATTCGAGTTAACTCAGAAACATTTTGGTTGATCCAGGGCTTGAATCAAGGACCAAAAATCAAGGTGCCAATTGTCGGAAGAGCATCGTTGAACCTTGCTGAATTCGCTTCTAGAGTTGAGGAAAAAGATTTTGATCTTAAAATTCCTCTCATCTCTGGCGGTGCAGCTGAGCCTTCACTTCATGTATGTGCCATTTGTTACTTTATGCTTCACATGTTTATTGGTTTATCGATCTAGTTCTATGAAGAACGCAAGAACAATAGTATAACAGCTTCTTTGGATGGTGAGAAAGAAAGGATTGAGGTTTCTCACTGAATCTCACCATTTTGGTGAGATATGGTGAGAATCAAAATGGACTAATAAAATTAACCATTACTCACCTCTTTAACCTTTTGTTTCTTTTGCCTTTCCGTCATATTACAGATATCTCTAAGTTTATTGGAGCTGAGGACTGGTCAAGAATCTGCAGTTATAGTTCAGAGATCAGTTTGTCCCCCACCATCAAATTCTCCTCTCCAGTCGGCAGACCCTCCTCTATCCACAGATAAAGACGAGCTTTCTGTACTCAAGGCCGGTCTGAGAAAAGTGAAAATTTTTACAGATTATGTTTCGACTAGAAGGGCAAAAAAGCCTTGCCGCGAGGAAGAAGGCAGCGAGGGCAGGAGTGAAGATGGTGATTACACCTACCCCTTGGACTCGGACTCGCTCGACGAGTTTCCGGAAGGAGAATCTGATGAGGGGAAAAATGAAGACTCCCATGTTAGAAAATCGTTTAGCTACGGCACATTGGCTTATGCGAATTGTATAGGCGGATCGATTTACTCTGATATGACGGAGGACGAAGATTGGATTTACAGCAACCGCCGTAAATCAGACGTGGGTTGCTCACAAATGGAGGATTCTGCTACTTCTTCTACCTCTGAGCCTTCTTTGTTCCCAACATCGAAGCGCAGTATCATCTTGCCTTGGAGGAAGAGGAAGCTTAATTTCAGATCTCCCAAGGCTAAAGGTGAGCCACTACTAAAGAAGGCCTATGGAGAAGAAGGCGGGGATGACATCGACTTTGACCGTAGGCAGCTAAGTTCTGATGAATCTTTTTCTTTTGGGGTAAGAACTGTCGACCTTTCCTTTTTTGTTTTCAAGATTTTTGTTGCAGTAAATACTTCATTTTATCAAGTTGTTGAAGCAAAATTGCTCTACATCTATGATCGGATATGTGATACTAGTATCTAATATTCGAGGAAGAGGACGATTCCTGTTATTTCCCATTTTTTAAACTTGAACCTTCGCAAAACTGTCCCTTAATGACATATGCAGTTGATCTATCTGAATATATTAATGCATATGATTGTAAGAATTGATTGCAAAGTTCTTCATCCCGGGCCTTTCAATTCCTGGATAACAAAAAATATTTAGGTGATATTGTTGCATTATATAACACCCATATCTGTCATACATTTCACAGCGGTGTGGGGTCCATTAAAACATTTTCGTCAAAATGGTATCGTTTCAATCCTATGGTTGAGGTGCACTCTTGACTCTCCAAGTTTTTAATTAGAGAGCCTACACTTTCCAATGTGTTACACAACTGTAACCAGTTGTCTCCTTTTCCCCCCTCCTGAGTTGCCTTTGGGGTGTTGGAGACCAATGGGATTTTGTATCCTCACACCAGCCAATTTCTCATCTGGATATTGATTCACAACGCCATAGGCTGTAACATTAGGACACCGATACCACCCTACCCTTCTTCTCGGTCGATTAGGCAGGACAATACAATCACTGATCCACCATCCTTTGCAGCCGCTCGCCTTCATCGACCCAAGAAGAGACTGTCCAACCATCGCTCGTGGCTGATGTCAGTGTAACCACCATCTCTCTCTCTCTCTCGATTACGAAAGAAAGGCAATACAATCACCGATTCACCATCCTTTGCAGCCGCTCGCCTTCATCAACCCAAGAAGAGACTGTCCAACCATCGCTCATGGCTGATGTCAGTGCAACCACCATTTTTCGGGCTAGGCAACATGCTTTCCCCTCCTTTAGTGTTTGTTACCATCACTATTGTCGCAATCAATCTTGGGTCTATGATTAGGCTTGTCATTTGCTGATTTAGGTATTTAATTGAGAATGTTTTGGTTAATTTGGCAGTGTTTTAAAAGCCGCGCGCCTAGGTGCTGAGGCAAGGCGAGGTGCAGTGTAAGGGTCTCGGGGTGTCAACCTTGAGGCGCCTGAGTCGCGCGCCTCGATGCGAGGCGCAAGGCGCACGATGCGAGCGCCTCACGGTTATTTTTTGATCTGCCCTCAGTTTAGTACAGATCTACTCTGTTTTTTTCTTCTTTGTTGTCGTCGTCGTCGTCCTCTTCTTTGTCTTCCTTTGCTCTGTTTTTTGTTTCTTCTTTTATACAGTCAAGATGAATACTCTTACTGTCACCTCTACCAAGTACTTTGTAATGCTACTTGTCTTCATTATTATTACTCAAATAAATAACCAGGGATAAACTAAATAAGTATTATGGTATTTGAAATAGTAGAAGCATTTATTTGTGTTGCCAATTCTGCCTATATCGGTATTCTAATTATTTACTACAACTGGTGCCTCGCTCTGAAGAGTTGCCTACCCTTGCGCCTAGTTTCTTTTAAAACACTGGATTTGGCCCCCTTTTAATCTGTCATAAAGACTATAAAGACATTTAAATTTTGTGGTGGAGTTCGATTCATTTTTATGGTCTACGTTTGGATCTGATGTGTTTCTTTTTATGCCTGACGAGAGTGTCTGGACTCTGGGTTTGGTGCCTTCAAGTACAGGTAATCCGCTAGCAAATTGCCCATGCCTAGGACACCAAACCGGGACACAGATATGTGAATGAGTTGTTTTCAGTGCAGCATGGATTGGAATTTTAATTTTTGGCATTATGTGCCTTTTACCCACCCAATAGGTGAGGTGGTTAGCAAAATTATGTATAGGTGATCCATTTAAAGGAATTCTACTGGTTGAAAAATAAACACATTTATGTTTTTAGTTTTGTAACTGAAAAACAATAAATGGTAGCTACATTGCAGCTACAGAATCAGTAAATTAGGTCCTATATTGTATTTAGAATGATTGGATGCATTCAATTCCATATTAGAAATACTAATGAAAGAGATGGTTCATAGAATTTTTCGAAAATCATAGGGATCTGATTTGATAATAATAATGAAACTAATAGAGAAAATTTGAAAATGTTGGAGAGAGCCATGACCACCCTGGGCTATTCCATGGCTCCGTCCCGGAATATCAGGTATTAATTGTCAGGTCAAAGTCTCACGAGTGAGAAAATCTGCTTAAGTTTTTTGGCTGAAGAGTTATAAAAAATTTTTCTGGGTACTGTGTAGAAAGTGTACTTAAGCTGGGTATGTTTAGTGTATGTCGACTTATAAGCTTATTAAAAATGCATTATGATGACCATTGTTAGGATGACTTTTTCTAGTAACCAAAACTAAAGCAATTGGAGAATATGTGACATTCCGTTGCGAACTGTTCGGTTCTTAGAAATTTACATGGAGACATCAGCCATGTAAGGTTTAGTCTTTACGAGTGCCAAGACTTCTGAAGGATGATGCTTATTTGTTTGGTATGTAATCAATTTTTAGAAGTCAAAACAGCAGTTACATATAAGTATCGGGAAACTAGCATCGACACTTTAAGATGCACCTAAGCTCAACTGCTTAGTTAACCAAGGATGATGGTAATTTGATAAATGTAGCTCTCAGTTGCCCTTACCATTTTCAGGTCTTGCTCTAAGTAGGGCCTTGCATTACTGCTTCAGTTGATTCACTAGGCCACTAGGGTGCAATGGCCCAGTTTTTTAACAGTGTTAAAATAATATCTACTCTAGATTGTGGAGTAATCTGGTGGCGTGACCCTTTTTCATCAGATGTAAGGTTTGGATGCTTGTGGTCGGATATTGTTGGGAAGTGCCTTTAGGCAAGGGTAATTTGCTAATTAATGTGAGGACCATAAAGGTTTTTTTCCCCCCCCCTGTTTGACAGCTTCCCGTTGTGCAGAAAGGTTTCTTTGTTTCATTGGCACGTTGATGCTACCTTTTGATTGTCATGTATTTTGTGCCAGTGCTTGATATTTCTAAGTCACCAGCTATTACTTCAACTCGGATCCTATTTTTCCATCATATGTTCTGTCAAAACAACCTTTTTGTTTTTAGCCTTCTTCTAATCTTATATAGAATGAAACTACACGGTCATGACAATACAAATAATGATTTCCATTTTCGCAGTGGCAAAAGACTGACGAAGACTCAAGCGCAAATCGTTCGTCGATCTCCGAGTTCGGGGATGACAATTTCGCCATTGGCAGCTGGGAACACAGAGAAGTCACAAGTCGTGACGGACACATGAAGCTTCAAACTCAGGTCTTCTTTGCCTCTATCGATCAGCGGAGTGAACGGGCTGCGGGCGAGAGTGCTTGCACCGCCCTGGTTGCTGTCATTGCGGATTGGTTCCAAAATAACAAAGACCTCATGCCCATTAAATCACAATTCGACAGTTTGATCCGCGATGGCTCCTTAGAATGGAGAAACCTCTGTGAAAATGAAATGTACAGATTACGTTTCCCTGACAAGCACTTTGATTTGGAAACGGTTCTCCAAGCTAAAATCCGCCCTCTCTCTGTAGTTCCTTCGAAGTCCTTCATTGGGTTTTTCCGTCCGGATGGTATTACGGATGAGGGTAAATTCGACTTTTTGCACGGCGCCATGTCTTTCGACAACATTTGGGATGAGATTAGTCGTTTAGGGTCTGAATGCCTTTTCATAGTCAGTTGGAACGATCATTTCTTCGTGCTTAAGGTTGAACCGGAAGCTTATTATATTGTTGACACGTTGGGAGAAAGGCTATACGAGGGGTGTAACCAGGCGTATATCTTAAAATTTGATAAGGATTCGATCATTTACAAACTAATGGGGTCCACGCAATCTTCGGAAGAATTACCTCTTGCCAATCAGCAGATAGTCGATGGTACAGCGGAAACTAAGAACCAAACGGATCCCCAGATTAACTCTAAGGAGGGTTTTCCAGTAGAAGGGGCCGAGTCAATGAAGAGTGAAGAAATAGAGGAGGTTGTTTTTTGCCGCGGGAAGGAGTCGTGTAAGGAGTACGTAAAGAGCTTTTTGGCTGCAATCCCAATAAGGGAATTGCAAGCGGATATCAAGAAAGGTTTGATCGCTTCCACACCTCTTCATCACCGACTGCAGATCGAGTTTCATTACACACAAGTACAACCACCACCGCCACAGCCACAGGAACTTCCACAAACGGAAGCAGCAGCCGCGATGATGCTTTCGTTTTCCGAAAATGGAGAGCATTCCCCACCAAAAGAACCGGTCACTGGTGATCCGATGAGTAGTTGAAGTTCTGGAATAACCGAGGTTTGCCGCGTATGGACTAAGTGTAAATGTTAGCGTGTGCGTTTATCTAACATGTTTTTAGGGTTCTTATTACTTTTTTAGGGCGAGGTTACTGGACTAAAAGTATGAGTCCATTTCAGCCTCTTTGGAATGGTTTTAGACTTTTAGGAGAGAAGGGTTGTGTTTCTCACTTATGTTTCTGTGTTTGTGTGGCATTGCCCTTTTATTTTTGTCCATCTTTGTTGAAAAGGGGATAATAGACTGTTCTCTTCTTGAAGTGAAACTCCTTTTAACTTTCCATATCTATTCTAGTACAAGTTTTCTTGAATTCCACCAAGTGCTCCCTTCTTTTTGTGGTGTGACGATGCTTTATAACATTGCCAAATGTGGCGCAGACTGTAAAGACAATCCTAGTGCTTTGTTTCAGTTATAGGTGGTAGGAGCAGTTGTACATGTGATGACTAGGGTTCGATTTTTGAGGTCATACCGCAAGAAAGGAATTTCATGTGAATCTCCTATTTCCGGCGTGGATGACCTTTGACCAGACCGAGAGGGGATTAGTCGAGGCGTGTGTAAATTGGTCTAGACACTTCTAACCCTCGAACCAAAAAAAATAAATTTGATATATGGTTATTGACAGGGATGGGAATCTGCAATGGCATATGCTTTGTTGGATTTTGGATTTCATTCTTGACTATTGGGCTTGTGGGCAGATATTCCTTTCCCATGTGGGCTGTTTCTTGTTTTGGTAATTTTTATATGGCTCTCCCAATTTGGCCTGTATAGAAGGCAATGAGAAGATTCTCTAGTTTGCTTTTATTTCTACTTTTTTGCCAAAATTTATAGCCGAAGTTACACTCATGTTACTCTTTGTTGTGTCCCTCATTCCCAATTTTGGAGGAAAAGAATATTCACATTAAGCACCCTGCGACCAATTTATGGGCGCATTCGAGAACCATAGACAGAGTTGATAGGTTTATGGAGTATATAACATTACACAAACTAATACACGACGGAAGTTCGTGACGTTGGATTAGGCTTCTTAAGAATAAGAACAATGTGAGTTTTATTTAAGAGGGCGTTTCCTCTAAGTAAGCAATAAGTTGTGAACTACAACTTTTTGGTTTTGTCCTTATTTATTTATTTATTTTTGCGTATGTTAGTTTTGCCGTTTTGCTTTTGCGCCAAATTTTTAAGTATTGTGGGTTCGTATCAGTGAAAGGAATCGAAAAAGTAAAAAATTAGGATGACTTTTACGCAAGTGAAGGAGGACTGGAGGAGTGGTGTGACTGGAATCCCTTTAACAGTAGCCCAAAGAGAGTTGTCCGTTAGAAAAATAGATGCAGACCAAGGTTGTGAATACCGTTCCGTACTGATACGTTCCGGATTGACGAGTAAACGGTACCATGACCCTCCAATACCGTACCGGTCCCAAATACCGGACGATACCGCTCGGTACCGGCCGTTTTGGTAAATACCGGGCGAGATGCATGCTCTTACCAGAAATTCCGGCCGTTTTTTTGCAATGCTGGGTCATTTTGTAATAATTTCCAAATTAAGTCCTAAAACCGTATTTTCCCCTCAATTCGGTGTATCTATCTACTGTATCTCTATCATCAATCTAATAAACCCTAAATCCCAAAGTACGCAGACATGGATCAGTGACAGTGAATCACTCCGACTCACCATTCAAGTTGTTCCCCTTTTCACCTCATCTCCCTTGTCGCCGTCAAATCTCATCCACGGCGGAGTCGGTGCAGCACAGCTAGTCGCCGCCGCCCGCCGGGATCTGAGCCACCCTCAACCGAAGGTACTCTCTCCAGGCTCCAAGTTTCCAACACTCTATTTGGTCGACGTGTACACTGTTAAACCCAGTTTGATTTTTGATTTTGAACACCCAGTTTGATGTATGCATGCATTGATGATTAATGCGTATGTGTTCTACTCTTCAATTTGAACACCCCATTCAATCGTTTCTGAACAACCAATAGCCAACACATGCCGAATGCTCCACTGCATCTCTCTCTCTCTCACTGATTGTTTATCACTATACAGACTGAAACTTGTAACGAATAGATCACTACACACAATTGAGTTACTTTGCGTGTGTTTTGTCAGATTTTATGATGAATTGCATGGTATGGGGAACTTTTGAAAGCATTGTGCTTATGTTTTTTTTTTTTTTTTTGAATTGACAAACATAACATAACAGGCAAAAAAACAAAACTAAGGAGGCCTATCCTTCACAAGGAGCCTCTCCATCCCAGGCAGAATACAACCTGGATTGAAAACAAAATTCCTATCTAAACTATTCGAGGCCAACCAGTGAGCAACTTGATTTTGTTCTCTGTGGACCCAAGAAAAGCTCCACTCCCTCTGTGATGCCCAGTAGCTCATTGTGCTTATGTTTATGGACTATTGGAAGCATACATATTATAGAACTTGTTGCGAAGTCTCGTTTAATATTATTGTGCTTGATTATAAATTTTTGTTTAGTTAGTAGAAATTGGTGCCCGCTAGTGAGATTTTCTGGATCCGTCCCTGTCTACTAGTGATTGGTGAACACCAACAAAAGATTAATGGAGTGGGCAAGCAAAGTGATGAGTGCTGCGACGAGAGCTTCGAACAACAACATGGTGATCAACGTGCTGTTGGTGGGTGCATTTGTGGCGCTGAGCGTGAGGTCGGTGAAGCAGCAGAGAGACATCGAAGCCCTAGAGTCCCAGAAAGATGCCCTCCTCGTTACCAACAAGGCCATGAAGAAGTCCATGTGGGACTGGAAGCAACAACTCTTCAACGAAGCTTCTTCTCCCGACACCACCACTGTCCCTCTCTCCAAGCTCAAAGCCATCTACGGCGAGTCCCCGACCACTCACCACCCCAGTAACTCTCTCTCTCTCTCTCTCTCTCTCTCTCTCTCTGCAATACGTCTATTTATGTTTGTGTATAAGGATATTTGGTTCGTGGGTTTGGTGAGTTTTGGGTTCCTTTATAGGGTTTTGGATTTCTAAGAGATGGGTGTAAGCTTAATTTGATTAATAGTCCAATTTTGAACCCTTGGACTTAAATCCTTCAAGGGTTTCGAGACTGGTTGCCCTCTATTTGGCTGCTGAGAAAGATGAGGAAACAAATGAAAGTAAAATGCTCAACCTCGATGTTTGGAGATGGGTAACTGAATTGGTGGGAAAATTACTTGGAAAAACTGAGAGAACTGAAATACATCTCCCTCCAACTAGTAGTCCTCCCTTTGTACACACATACCAAGGTAGAGGTATTATTTTGGGTTAGTATCTACGGTTTTGGATTTCTGTGTCTTCTGGGTGGTTGTTGAGAAATGGGAGTGAACATAAAGAAATTGGTGGTTGTATTTTGATCCCTTTAACTTAAATCGTTTTAATGGTTTTGACTGTCTTGGAAAATTTTGGCTCCTGAGAAAGTTGAGTCTTTAGACCAAAGAAGTTCCAAAGATTTGAGTGTGTTTAGTTGTCTTCTTGTTGGACGTAACATTGGGTTTGGCATGTCGACACATTTTTCGTTGATGAAAAATCGGACTAATTTTAAGAGATTGATTGTTCAATTGTATCCCTTGACCATTGGACTTAGACACTTCGATGGATTTTGACTGTTTGGTCTATTTTTGGCTGTTGAGTAAAATGAGCGAATAAGCAATGTAGACATGCCCAGAGTTGAGTTTTCATGATTTGGTATAGTAGCCATTGAAGTTTTACTAACTGTTGAGTAGAGGTTTTGAAGATGGGAAATACACGTGTAGGAAGTTGATACCTTCTAAATTCTGTATGATGCCTTGGCAATTAAATGGATGGTTTAGTTTGTACTTGGGAATCATGCTGTCAAATTTCGTTCTCTGTTACATTTCGTAAGGTCCATAAGCAGTTTGTTTGTAGATACATTTGTTTCTTCGGTACAGTTAATAGAGCATTTGAACTTAGAAACACAAATATGATGAGTCATAGGATCACTTTGACTCAAACTGTTGAGCTGCTGAAGAGCACATGAGGGCTACCATTTTCAAACGGATAATGGTAGCAATGATAGGCTACAATGTGACACCATTTAATTCACCTCACAAATGTACCTACAAAGTCCAAACCCTAGATAGCGATTCCTTCTCTGAGGTTCTCTCTCTCTCTCTCTCTCTCTCGATTGGTCTGGATACTCCCTGTTGCTTACTCTGTGTTTATATTTTTACTTTATATTTGGCATACACACACTGATTTAGTATATATTCGAAAGTGGTGGTCCTTTAGTTTTTTAATATGTAAAAGATGCAATATTATATACGGGTATTTAACTACTCTTTTGAATTCTTATGCCCAGTAGGAGACTAATGATTATAATAATATATAATTTGCACAGCCGTATTCCCAACGTATCCTAGTTTTTTAGGTTTTGCCGTATCGCTGTATCCATATCGTGTCGTATCTGTATCCCGTATCTATATCCGTGCTTCATAGTAATTAACCAATGTGGGACAAGCTCTAATAGTCCCCCGCATGTGCGACCCTTGACCCATACATGGAGAGTTAAACAATGGATCCATTACTTTTGGATCATAACGAAACTAGGTGCACTTAATGCACAAATAACGGGGCATTCAACCAAGAGTCTTGTCCAAAAGCCTCTGAAACCCAAGCTTTGATATCATGTTAAAGCATCAATCTCCAAACCAATTGGCAATGAGTGGAGAGGCCGCCCTAGATCATATACTAGTTTTGAAGGTCATAATTAACCAATGTGGGACAAGCTCTAACAACACCCGTCCACATATTCCTCTTCTCCTTCATTGGAATCTCTGTTTTCCCACTCTATTTATTCCCATTCATCATAATCATCTAATGGACGAGAAGTTTGACGGGGAAAGTCGAAGGTTAATTTCAGAAGAAGGAACACCCCGGTAGAAAAAAAATATTTGCGCTTTTTACAAATTTAACAATTCAAATTCCAAAGCAATCCGTTACATTGACCCTCATTAAGGACTGGATAGACTTAAATATTGGAGGACTGTTATTAAATACATAGATCTTGCAATTGGATACTTAAGTTCGTGGTTCATGGGCCTTGCACTTAGCCCCAAGGCGCGCGCTTTTTGCGACTCAATTCCACTTTGCCACCCTCACCTTGTTTCAGCATATTGAGGCGCTTAGGCATGCTTTTTAAAATAGTGCTTGGAGGTTTGATGATTGTTCATTTTGGTAATTGTTGGCGCCTTGGCAGTGCATAATACAAAACACATGTCAATAACTTGGACGCTGATGTCACATTTACTGGGAGCTAATATGTTGTTTCCTGTGATTAAAAAATAAAAATAAAAAAGTTTCCTTGAACTGATTGTATCATGAGGGGAAGACATCAATTACATGTGTGGAAGTGCAATGTAAATCCAATTGATTGAATCCTCTCTCTCTCTCTCAGATTTATGGTCATAGTACTGATTGTATAAATTGCCTTGATTGTTTGAATGCAGCTGTAGAAGCTGAGCAAGGGGGTGGAAAATCAACTGTATCTAAAATTGTAATCTGAAATCTGAAGTGCAACTTCGCCAGATGAAAATTTTGTTTCAGAGTCGGGTTGTACGGAAGTATGACGGAGAGAAGTGTACCGATTTCAAAGATCCGAGTCATGTAAAGAGCATATTTCTTACTTCTGACTTACTCTATCAAACTGGAAAATAATTTTTTGTAGACGTCGGGCTAGTACTACCATCTTTGGACAATGAATTTTTGAAACTTGATTTGTCTTTATTTTTGCTCGTTTGTAGGTGTGGTGCTGAGGACGTTTCTTCTGTAACTCTCACACTCCCCCCTCCTCCGTGCACGCAGAGGTGAATAAAATGAGTTTGAGCTAAAAAATAAAGCGTATGGATATATTCATGTGCTAGTTGTGCAAAAATAGTACTATTCTGGAGGAGGTGTTTATGATGCTGGCCAAATATTTGTAGCTCTGTTGTCAATAATCTCCTCTAGTTGCGTTTCATAAACTTCCTTATTTATGTTTTATCTTTTTATTTATTTGTACCTCAATAGCTGACAAGGTCAGCAAACTTCTCGTTATGCCAGTTTTTTGTTGGCGGCTGATTTTGCCACTCCTTTTTTTGTTAATGCTACTCCCCTGCAAGTGTATTCTTAAATGCATCTAGACTTTAGTCTAACCTTACTCTTTATCTACCTTAGTATTTACCAAAACTAAACTTTAAAAAAAAAATTCTAAAAGAAAGTTGCGCACACACAAGTCTTGTTTAACAAAAAAGTCTACCCCACCGCACCAATTCACCGCTCTGCTCACCTCATACAAAATGGCACCATTTTGGGAGAAATTTTTCAGTGCCGGATGGGTACCACGTGGTGCTTGCTCGGCACATCCGAGCCGTCCGATAAGATTTTGGACAGTTCGGATTTGGAGAGAGAAAGAGGAGGGGTGAGAGGAGAGAGAAAGTTTCAATATGAGCTGTCTAAAAGTTCATCGGACGGCTCGGGAGTGCCGAACGGACACCACGTGGGACATAACCGCTCAGCACTGAAAAATTTCTCCTGTTTTGGTGCGAGGTCAAATGCCCCGGGCTTACTTCCTTCCTTGTTTGGTGCCGCGCGAATAAATGGGCATGATTTTGTGGGGCCCATTGCAGGTCCAAAAAAACGATTCAAACTGCAAGTTATTCTTAAAATAATTGTTTATGGGTTCTTGTAAAAAATTAGCTCAATCCGATATTCGTAAGGCCTTTTTTGGCATTCGTAGGGGCCTACAAATTCTGAAACAGCCCTTGTTGATATCGGATTAAGCTAATTTTTTTCAGGAATCAATAAGAAATATTTTAAGAATAACTTGCAGTTTGAATTATCTTTGTTGGACCCATAATGGACCCTGCAAAAATCAAAAAAATCATTGCCCACTTAATGGGTACCAAACAGGGGAGTACATCGCTTCAGATTTTTTTTTGATTTTTGCGCGGCCCATTATGGGTCCTTCAAAGATGATTCAAATAGCAAATTATTCTTAAAATATTTTTTATGAGTTCTTGAAAAAATTTAGCTCAATCCGATATCAGTAAAGGTAGTTTCAGAATTCGTAGGGCGCCCTACGAATTCTAATACCACCTAAAAAATATTTTAAAAATAACTTGCGGTTTAAATCATCTTTATGAAATCCGAAATGAGCCCCATAAAATCATGCCCATTTATTCGGCACGATACAAGGAAGGAAGCAAGCCAATGGGGCCTCTGGCCTTGCACCAAAACGGTGCCGTTTTGTATTAGCGGTGAATTGGTGCGGTGGCTTGTTTCCAAGTTCAGGTGCAGGAGAGAGAGTGAGAAGCGTTGGCATGGGAGTTTTCTTTCAAATAGGAAGGACAAAATGGTCATCTTATTTTTTAACTTAATTTGATCTCACGGTAATATTAGTGATGTCGGTTGCTTAGTTAATTTAACCGTAAGAATCGAGGAATTCGAAATACTCTGTCATAATAACGGTAAAATAATGTTTTTTAGTTGAATCTTAAGCCCCAAGGAAAAAGAGGAAAGAATAGAAAACAAGAAAAGGAAACCCATGATATCAAAAAAAAAAAAAAGAAGAAGAAGAAAGAAAGAAATAAAGAAAAGGAAACCATGCAAAAATATACGTGACTTTTCTTTTCTTTTTTTGAACAGAAATACATGACTTGATCAAACATCTCTCTTCTGTAGCTTCCTATCAAGCATTCTCTCTCTAGCATTCACATTGGTGTATACCCACATAATTCAATGAATTATTCATCATCATCACGTAACACGAATACTCCTTACCATATTCTTCTCAAAGTCGATTCGAGTCACGGTTTTTACGGAGGGCTTGAACTAGTGAATGGTTGGAACGATCCAGCCATAAGTACTTTTGGTGTGAAGGTAACTTGTTAGTAATTCTTTGTTCTCTTTTATCAAAATCCAATTTCTTCTTATTCCTTTACCTGTGTCTGGGTAATAATTAATAACTAGCTAGGTTTACAACTCCGAATTAAGGAAAGTTGAATCATTCTTCACACATAGATACACACACACATATATATATATATATATATAGAGAGAGAGAGAGAGAGAGAGAAGAAATATCTGAATGTGCTTAATAGTACTCAACGTGAATGCTCTTTAGTCTTGTTCCTTGTTCCTACTCGGTCGACTGCTTGCTATTGCCCATAGTTGTTAAAAACCTACGATACACGATACGTATCTTACGATTTGTATCATCTCCTTCGGAGAATGATACATATCCCATCATGTATCATAAAAATCCTACGATACGGCCGCGTATCCTACGATTTGCACGCATATCCTAATTCTATACGTACCCTACGATTACTTATTCGAAAAAAGTCGGACATTATTTCAAGAAGCGGAGCCCCAAATGCATTAATCTAAGCCGTTTGATCTAATTATGGCATCTTTCAAACCCTTTGATAGAAATTCAACCTCAATGTAGGTCTTGTATAAAAAAAAGAACCATCGATTGTATTTTGTCTTACTTTTCTTTTCTTAACAAAGGGAACATAAAACCTTAATGTAATAGATCCTAGTTGAGAGACTTGAAATTTTGTATCTTAATTTTTTTTAAATGTAAGCATAGTTTGTTGGTGTTATTAGGTGTATCTACTTCTTAATTATATTTTAATTAAGATTAACGTTGTTGAAACATAAACTAAATTTAGTATTTTGACAAAGTTCCAATTGACAAAACCCAAATATGATAGATATTATCGAAAAAGATATAAATATCTAGTTTTTAGAAACTCTAAAATATCTAGCTCTCGAAGCTCTAGAATATCCTTGTGAAATATCTAGAGTTTTTTTTGTGAGAATTAGTCTCATATGTAATTCTAGAATTACCTCAAAGTTTATCTTGTATGAAAATATCTTTGTACTAGAGTTTTCCATGGAGTAGTATAAATAGAGATGAGTTCTAACCATTTTATACCAAGCCAAAAAAAAGTTTGAGTTCAAGTGCAATACAAATACTCTCATTCCCCACTCTAGTCTTTAGTATTCTCCCTCTTCCAAAAATATTGTCCAACTACAAAATAGAAAATCCTACTTTTCAAACAAAAGTATCTCAAGATACACGATACGTATCTCGACACGAACTATACAAGTGAAAAAACAATACACTATACATTTCTATTGCCTATGAAATTCTTGATTTGGAAAATTAGGCTCAATTTGAATTAATTTTTGATGTGCAATTGAAGAAAGATGGTAATCCACGCCTGATATTTGTAAGTATTGGTTCCTCATAATTAGGTCCTGTCTAAAATTCCAGTTTAATTCTTGTTAATTTCTGGAAGTTTTTGGTCCTTGATTGAACTTTTGTCGTCTTTCAAAGATTTTCTGTTTGCTTTTTGATGTCCCCTATTTTTCTTTAGTAATAAATTTCGTCCTTATTTTGCTGCTTTTTAACGAGGGAAAACTGCATAACTCTCTGTTTCTTTCTTTTTTTCATGTATAAAAAACATAGGAAAGCCATGTTAGCATAGGGGCAGGATATGGGCAAGAAGAGATCACGACCAAAGTCATGACTGAGTGCCGTTAGCGTTGCCGTTGTGGAGGACGGGAACCGCCATGATGAGAGCAGAATTAATGGGAGAATTTCGATTGGAATGCTCATTGTCTCTAAGCGGCCCGGTAGACCTAAGCGAAACCAACAACGAGTGGATTTCCTTGATGGTAAGTAATACGTAAATTAGATTGACTTAAGGAACAAATAGATTTTTCGTGCAAAAATTTCTTTGAATTTTTCTGGGTATGGAATGTTGCTCTGAAAAGTGCATAAATATACATGATAAGAAGTTTGAATTGAAAAGTAGTTTTCTTTAACAACCACATCTTCACTAACATTGTGCCTTGTGTTTGTTGCAGAACAAGCCCAATTCAACACACGACAAGTTCATAAAGAAATTACAGCTTACAAATGGCCATTACCGTGCATCGACACCAACATGCATGGATGGATCCAGATTATGGCCTACACTTCTATCCGTTCGTTTGGAAAAATGAATCGGAGCGTCCATATATTACTGTTAGTGGCAATACTGAAGAAGTTTTGGTTGACATCCCTCAACTTGCACAATTGGACATAGTTCCTAATTCCAGGAGCAAAATTAGAGATAGTTGGTTCGAGCTGTGTTCTGAGGTATTACCTTTATATGGGTTGTTATATTGGTTTTGCGGCTTTTGCCTTCTTATTCATTCAGTTACTACATTTAATTATTCTATATCTTGACTCAAATTAGCTCTCTTTTGGTTAAATTGAATGGTTTAATTTTGATCAGGCTTGTTCCTTTATGAGTTACGCAACCACAATCGACACATCGCGGTGCGATTTTACGAACTTGAAAAAAGTTTGCTTCAATCAAACTACTGAACTAGAGGTTGCTATGATCAGGAAGTTGACTCACACTTGTTCTCATCTTGAGGAATTAAGTTTAAGTCACTGTCATTTGTCGGAACCATTTTTGTTTGTATCAAGCAAAACAATCAAGACTCTCAAGATCGACTTTTGCCTCGGTGAGTTCTCGATTAGGGGTTGACATCTTTGATGACCTAATGCCTGGTAACCATACATTCGACCACACGAAAGGTAGGAGGAAAATGATTGTGGAAGAAAAGTTAGATGCAGATTTCGATACAACATTTGATGTCGATATCTACCCGAGAAATTCTGAGATCCGCAACACAGTTGAAGACATACGTCTCGTGGGCTATAAATTTATGGACCTGTAGAGCTTCTTAATATGTCCAAGATTGAAGAGGTTCGCTCTGATGAGATTGAAGAGACTAAAAGAAACTCGATGATGATCTTTTGCATTGCTGACGAAAAACTTGTCTCGAATTAGGTTGATACATGAAATATGTTCCGGTTTTTCTTTCTTTTCGAGGAAGTCCAAAGTCTAAACTTGATCACCTACTCTTATGAGGTATTTGAATTTCGTTACCACTAGTATACTGTAATTTTCCACTTTCCATAGTTTGTTTATTTATTGCCTCTTTTTATTTAAACTGTTCAACCATTATCCTTGTACTAACTAAACACTTTTTCAAATGCAGAATTTAATCGCTCGAGGTGAAGAAGGTGTACTGTGCAATCTCAAAGAATTAAGAATCACGGTTTTTTTTTGACTCGGTAGAATCACGGTGATATCTACTATTCTAGAGGAAGGCTTTGGGAACATACTAGGAGCTTTAGTTAATAGGTGTCCACACCTAGAGAGTTTATACATTAAGTCTGGTGCTCAAAATATCTACAAATCGTTACAGGTACGAAAAGGCATTTAATTAATTTTGACGATAATTTCTACTCCCTCCGTCCCAAAATCATTGTCCATTCCGCAAAACGGAGTCTTAAAAATAATGCAATTTTTTAAAGAAAAAATTCAATTTTTTTTCACCAATTAATAGAACTCATTGATATCTAGTAAGTTGTTAAAATACTTTTGAATTTTTCTTGCAAAAATCGTATTATTTTTAAGACTCCGTTTTGCGGAATGGACAATGATTTTGGGACGGAGGGAGTATCTACTATATATAATTAGTTTTACTATCATTAACGGATAAGAACTTTGTTGTTTTACAATTTCAATATAAGAATGGGGAGAGAACTCACCAAGGCTGCAATTTCCACACTTGGGCAAGAAGAGTCAGAAAAATAATCTACACCAACCTAACTGCAGAAGAGGCACGACAGTTTTGAACTTTTGTCAAAGTGAAGAGGTGTTGGATGACACAAAATTCCTCTGGGAACAAGTTGAAGACTTTGCTAAACGAGTTGCGTAGACTCCCTCGCACAAGAAACAAATTACGGCGGAATTGTTGAGTTTTTTTGTTTGTTTTGGTTATAAGATGGAAACAGGTGAAAGAAAAACATCAGTATGGAGCATAATGTTAGGAGTATTATTGTTTATGATTCTGTTTGAAGTCCACGACTTTCTTAGTGTGTTTGGAATTACCTTCAGGGGTTGTTTGATTGGCTATATGAGATACATAGTTGGATTACAAATCTCCGTCGTGGATCATCGTTGTTTTTTATGTTTGGATTTGATAGTTGACCATAAAGAGATTACATATATGTCGTTGTGTTGGACAACCAATCTACAAATTACCGGACAAACAATATTGTTCATAAACCTCTATACAATACCCGAGAGATGTATCAATATCTATGCACTATTTTATGGTGGATTACCAAATTCTATGCTGATACTACATCCGCTCACAATTAGTCTGACCAATTCGAGTCTATCGGAATAAAATTCAAAATTTTCAAAGAGCAATAATTCCAGGAATAACATCGGAAAAAGGGCACACTTTTTTTTTTAATGGGAAAAACAATTCATTTGATGGAATCAGAAAGTACATCAGCAAAAAGCAAAGAGGAGGTCCAGTCAGGGCCAACAGGAATGTTCAATGCATGCTTGGCAAAAGAATGGGCACAAGCATTTCCTGTTCTTTTAACATGACAGCACAAGCTAAAATAAAAACTACGGAGTAGGCTTTTGCAATCCATAACCACATTACCAATATTTGTCAGATTTTCTCCCTGGTTGTTCAAAGCTTTAATGATTTGCAAAGAGTCGCTTTCCATAATGCTGCCCAGATTAAGCTCTCCAGTCAAGAGACAACCTTTACGAGCTGCAAAAGCTTGAATAACTGGTGAAGGGTTATACTGCACTTTCTGAGAACACGTAGATAGAATGTCATAAGCCTTCTCCACGACCCTGGCTGACTCCGCCACTTTGTTAGAAAACACCAATGCGTTCCTATCATTCCAAATGGCCGGAGCAAGGACAGCAAATTGTGAGCAAACAGTCATAGATTCACACTGGTACATACAGACGACGACTTCTTTTTTTGTGAGCAACCTTGTTCATATTTTCAAGCTGATTTACCCAAAAAAACCTTGTTCATATTATTGAACTCTTCTATCTATATCCTCGACATCTGCAGCCTGTCTCAAAATTCCTTCTATGGTAGTTCCTGCCGGAAAGATATAGTAGCATCAGATGAACTCGAACTAAAGATAGTAAATGTATAGATAAACTTCACTATAGAATCTAATTTTGCATCTCTACTTTGATAGATGGATTCCTACTTTCCTTTGGAAATAAGGCTTCTATGATAACTGGATTAGACATCTATGCAGTAGAGACAAACATTCAACAACAACAACAACAGCAGAACCCATGTAGTCCTCAATCAATGGGGGTATGAGAGGGGGAGGATTGGAGACAAACCAAACCTTTGACAATATGCACAAATTGGCTGCTCTCAAAGTACTACTGAAATAGTGGCCCTATACCTGTTTTGCTGCGGAACCATGCCCCCAAATCAAAGCCGAATGGCATCAAAGAAGGCATGCCTAGAGACCCAATTCAATTTTTGTGCACATTATCATGTTTACTTCATTGATAGTCCAGAGTATCGATATGCACAATAAAGACAAACATTCACATCATATTAAAACTTCACAAATAATGCAACAAAGGAAACTCCTTGTAGACTTTGCAAAACACATCAAAACTAAAAACTAGACGTGGCAATCCCAACCCACATTTTTTAAGCTGCCCATTTCCGCCCACTTATAACCCAACTCAATCCGCCCATATTGTATAATGAGTTGATATGGATTGAATTAGATGGGTTGAAAATGGGTTCAATATGGGCTGAAATTAAAAGACCCACTGGCCCATTTTTTACTCTCTACCGGCCTCTATGATAAACAGTTTGCAAGCATGAGCACATGGAAAATTGGGTTTTGTTGTCACACGGTCAAAACCTTGCATCACAGTGCAATTGTTGATGTATTGGGACACGTGTCACACCACTAGTGCGTGGGTTCCCTCACGCGCGTGGCTCTCACTTTCATAGGTTGGCTCCTGCCACCGGTCTCTACATCTAGGAGAGGCCGGCTCGGCTTAATGGCGAGGCTGGGCTCCAATGGTTTGTACGGTGGTGGCTACCGGTGTAGTTAGGGTTTTGGGGATGGTTTGGGTGGGCCGGTCCAGGCTTGGGCCAGGTCTTGGGTGTTTGGGCTGTCTATGTTTAATTTGGGTTTGGGTTGAGCCTAATATATTTTCTATTGTGGACCCTGGTAGACTTTCGGGTGTTTTGGGCTTTGCCCTTGTGGTGTATTATCCAACTGTTTGTTGGATCCCTTTCCTGTTTTTAATAAAATTCATCTTTTGCCGATTAAAAATATATATATATCCTAGACTCAAGCAACCTAAATCATGCATGGGTAAAAATAAAGAAAAATAAACGAGGCAAATAAATAAGAATCCTATCATTTAGGCCTCTGAGATTTTCTATTCAGTTTGCCAATCCCCTTGCACTCGTGAACATTTCAGGATATTCTTTCTATGCTGTACTCTATTGAAGAAATCATTCCTCATGATTAGAGGCAGGCCGAAAGGTTGCTCTCATGGCCTAACCAAAACTTATTCTTTCCTCCAAGATGGTACCCCGAGCCCTACAGAATATTGGAACCATAATTTCTGAAGATCAAAGGGGTAAAGTTCCTTTCTGTGCAAACTGTCTAAGATTCTACAAAGCACAGACACTTCTAAGAATAGGGCTTGTCGTCGTGTCGGAAATCTGACTCTTTTCAACACTCTTCAAGGCATGTCCGGCCGGCTGACTCTTGTGAAAATGCTTCTCAATTGCTTTATTTTTATTTTTTGGACCTAAACAGACACACCTGCGACACATATAACCATTACCCATCACTTAGAAGTACATACAAAAAAACAAATATCGATTTCAAAAAAATATGGTTGGGTTCCATTGAAGAATTACAAGATCGTAGAAGGATGATACATTAGTTTTCAAGTTGTGGTATATGGTGTCTTCTGCAACTTATGCAATGCAATGTTGCATTTTATACTATTTATGATTATGTGAATTGCCTCATTTCTAACGTGTCCACGATGTGCCGCGTGTCCTGTGGGGTGACTGTTATAGAGTTTTGGTTATAGGTTTAATCTTTTAACATATTTCTGACAAAAAACTCCTCAGCAACTACCAAGAACATAAGACTGATTAATATTAGCATAGGAAAAGCACCCCATGTGGAGTAGATCATTCTCATTGGCCTACAAAAAGAGAAAAGGGAACCAGCCCAAAGCAAAAGGTTAGGCTTTCTGGTAGCCTTGCATTAGTTTTTCAGACATGGTCTTGCAAAATGATTGAAAAAGTTTCTCTTTCCTCGCTTTGTCGAGTTTTAATATCTTTCTTCTTGATAAAAATAAATAAATTAAGAAGTTTCACGGGTGTTTTGATGATGCAAAGAGGAAATTATCAATGTCAAATAATCCAAGGCCTTTGTCTAGTAAACTATAGAAACCATGGCCTTATATAGGCATGGGTTTTGCCTTTCTCATAAAGGTCTCAGCTCTAGTGGTCTTCCATGAGGTTACATGTTTGAATCCCATCGAAGCCAAATATTCTAAACCACAGGGCCATTGGAGGGTTTGCCCCAGTCGTTAACTTCAGGGCCCCGGAATTAGTCGAGGTGCGCAAAAGCTGGCCTGGATATCGGGTTATCAAAAAAATTCCCCTTGTGACTCTTGAAAATTATTGTTAGAGAGCAATAATTGTAGAGTTCAAAAACTTACCAGATTCCAGCAGTCTACGGGTCATATCATGAAGGTTTTTCAATAAGAAGATTAGATGGTACTTTCATTTATACAGGTCAATTCTCAACTACAACCAAGTCAATCAAAAAAACTAAAAGCATATATTACAGGAACAAAGCATTGATCATGGACAAAGAATTTACTCAGCAGCAAATTGGGCACTTAATCAATCCATTGTCATTGCACTCTAGACACCTAATCCATGTCCATTCACCGGTCGGCTCGTCCGGAATCACTTTCCGACTACCGTTACATCTGGAACACACCACAAATCTCACCCCACCACACCCACCACAAGGGCAGCCGGATGAGTTCACCGGAATCCCTCGGAAGAGTCTCCTCAGCCGCCCTTGTTCGTGCAGTCGCACCACCTCCTCCGCCCCTCCGATGTGTCTTCCCTTGATGAAAAGCCGCGGTGGGAGCACCCTGCTGCCCATGATCCGCCACAGTTCCTCCCTAAACTCCGAGTGCAGCGAAATATCTCTTTCGAAGTAGACAACTTTAAAGCTTTCCAATAAGAACTTGACGCTATTGCAATCCTCGAACGTCTTTCTAATCCCCTTCAGGCTCGTCGTGTACAAAATGACTCGTTCATTTCCTTCGGGTGGACAATTCTCCTCGAAATCCAACAGTGTTGGAAATTCTTCACCCTCCTCGTCGGCTTTTTGAGTGACTCGTTCATTTCCTCCTGGTGGAAAATTCTCTTTCCAATCCGACAATGTCGGAATCTCTTCGCTCTCCTCAGCCTTCTGAATGACTCGTTCGCTTCCTACCTGTAGACGATCCGCTTCACAATCATCTGCAGGCGATGGAATTAGAATTGGAATCTCTGCATTCTCCTTGGAAATAATCTCTTTCCAACAATCATAGAAAGGAGCATCAGTTTCCTCATCTTGGCCTTCGTTCTTCAACCGTTCGGATACGCTGATTCTCCCGGGAAAAGGCTCTTTCGGGTTGTAGCAATTCTCCTCCGCTGGCCCTTTTTCAGCATGGAAAACTACTCCTTGTCTGAGAGAAGTGATTGAGGAAATGGATTTTAGTTTCCTTAGGAATCGTCCCGTCACGCCTTTCATATTCGAGTTTTTCCTGCAGGATCAATACATGAGGTGATATATTATCCAGTATAAGGAAAGAAGAAAAGGAGACAGGAGTTATGGCTGAGATTTGGCAGTGCTTCTAAAGAAAGAAAAGCAGGCAGAGGAGGCAAGATTGATGGAGATTTCTCCCACTCTTTTCTCATCCCAACTTGCTTGAAAGTGTAAAGTGGAAACTGGAAAGTAGCTTTTGCTGCTTCTTGCTTTTAGAAGTTTTTGAGTAATTATTGCTGGATAGATGGTGGGTTAGGCTGTGAAATGGCACCTTTTTTCCACTGCCGAAAATCCAGCAGAGTCATAAATGATAAAACTAACAGAAAGCAGCAGTGGGGATTGATTAAGTGGTGGAAACTCTGGACGTGGTTAGACAAGGCTCAAGTTTGAGTTCTCGTAGGTTTTTTTTATCGGGCTAACACTACCCAAACTTGGTGGGGACTTTAGCTTCGGTCTTGACCTAAGTGCGGCGGGATCCCCAACAAATGGTGGTCTGATGTGATGGGAGTCATGGGACAATACTCTCTGGCAAAGGTGACGTGGTACCATACATGCACTTCCATTTATGCACCTACATAAAACTAACAAAAAAACGGGTATAGTGGACTTCGGAATTGGACTCTCAGAATTAATCGAGATGTGCACGTAAACTAGCCCAGACATCCCAAGTTATCAAAAACACAGAAAGCGGGTAGTACGGTGATTGATTTCCACCAGCGTTGAATTTACTTTTACATGAGTGGCTGGAGTAACCTTTAAGATTTTTCGTGGTGGGATAACTTTGAATCCTTTGTCTGTCCCATATGTCTTTGACTCTTTCCCTGTGTGATCAAGAAGAGAGTCCCAACGTGTAAGCGTGTGAAACGGTTGTGAGAGTGATTTTAAGAATTAGTCCGAAGTGCCCGTAAGCTGGCCAGAGACACCCTGGCCCCTGCATTACAAAAAAATAAAATGAAAGGCTCGTAGAAGAACGAAATTCTAGCGTTTCCCTTGAAAAATATAGAACCGGAGTAGAAGCCAGAAGGCTCCAAAACATTTATTCTTTTTTTGAAGAAAAGGGAATTCTTAATATATCATAGTCTAGGATTAGGAGAGCTAGGGGTGCGGGAGTGCGAGCATGAAAACGTCTTTGAAGTACGTCATAAACAATTAAAATCCGCGAGAGCAAACATCGAACAGCGCTAGCGCAGTGCGACGATTGAAAACGCGAGCGCAGTATATTTTGAAAGATTATATGAGTATGGTTGAGCCTGCCAGCTATCGGAGTAGTATATCTTAACGACTTATTCTAATCATAGATATGTGACGAGCCTTGATTTATGGTGACGCAACAGCTAAAAAAAGACATTAAAAAAGCGAGTGAGACTTTAAATAAATTAATGACAGAGGATTTAAAGTCTGGTGTAGACTGCACATGCTTAAGCATTATTTTATTTTATTTTATTTTCGATCACCAAATATGGTGGGAAAGGGGCGACCAGCATAGCAACTCTCATGGGCGTAATCATAGGGGTTCTTGACCTTTTCTACAATATTCGGTTCGAGCCATAGCTATTACGTATCTATTAGGACAAACCATCGACACAACACTACCTAAGTACTAAATGAAGAAGGGCCCTCCATGCCTAAGCATTACTTTGATAATCTAATTTAAGAGGTCTCGACCCCAAGTTAGCAAAACGACTAAAATTAAAAAAAAAATACTATACATACATGAAAGTGGCAGTTCGTTATGTGCCTTGACATGGCATGATCTGATCGGCTTATAACATCGATGAAGATGGTTCGGCGGGCGAACTTATATAATCTTAACGTTTTAAAGAATTATTATTCGGAAAGAAAATAAAACTCGGGTAAGATGGTTGCCCGGACTCATCCATCCATCCGCCCGTCCTTGTTCTACAGGATCAGATCGAGCTGTGCCCGAGGGAGACAAGGAGTGCCCATTGCTATAATGCAACCACAAGGGCGCAAAAGCAACTTTTTTTTTCGTCTGTATCCTTTTCATGATTGAAATAACTCTCAGTGTGGGTGTAATAAAGCAACTATAGTGACTAGTTACTTTCTTTTCTTGTAGCAGACCATGAGTCGCACGACTCTTCTTGCCTACCAAGCTGGTGGAAAAGTTGATTTAGACCGATTTCTGGCATCTTCCGAGTTTCCTTATGAGCTTTTTTTTTGGTACTCAGAGAGAGACCGTTTCGGTAATTAACAGTTGAGATACGTTTTTAATCTTTGACTGGTAATAAATACTCCCTCCGTTCCATTTTCATTGTCTTTTTTTTGATGTTCGTGTCAGTTTTCAATCGCTTATATCTTCCAATGTGAATCTCCAAAAATATGCAATATGGATCTTATTTGATAGATTTCAATTTGTTTTATAATACAAAGATGTCAAAATCATGAAAAATATTATAGATTGAAAGATACACGCAATAGACACAAAAGTGACAAAAGGAATAATGGACAATGAAAATGGAACGGAGGGAGTATATCTTACCTTTAATAGTTTATTTTTAATTTGGATCGCCCAAAACACTTTTGGACGGCCGAAAATTAATTAACCTCCGTAAACTTTATTAAAGGAACCTCCGTAAATCAAGATTTTCCTTGTTGTTATGGCCGCCTCCGGCCGAGGCATCGCCAGAGATGAGATATGAAAGCAGAAAGTTTGGGGGAGAAGCGAGAGGAAATAATGAGCCGTTTCACGACTATATATGCGTTGTGTGTGACATACTAAAAATTTCAGGTATTAGCGTAAGAATCAAAAAATCGGGGGGATCACGCGTTCCTCCTCGGTTGAATCCACCCGTGTCTATGAGTCTATCCGACTTCAATCATGAGGTAGAGGCGAGCGGGTTGGGAACGGGAGAATCTGCTTCTCAAGTAGACGCATCCGGTGCCGTGCCAAGGTGTTCCAAATTCTTGAGTGACAGAATGAGATTTCACCGCGCATGCTCTGCGGCAAAAAGATGTGCAATTACCCTGCTTGTTGCATGCCAACAAGTGAATTTCGGCTACCATTATGTTATTCTATTTCTGTTAGCAAGAAAGAGAGAGCATTAACCACCGGAGGTGGTAATCTAGTTGGTAGGCCAGTTGCTTCCCCCATACGAGACTCAAGTTTGAGTCCTGGGACGTCCTTATCCTGCACGGGATGACATACTACTTCCAGCTAGTACCTTGGTAGTGCTGTGGTGACGGTTTGTCCTCACGGGTAGTAGCTATGGCTCAACCGAACATTCCACAGCGGGTAGAGAGCCCCTATGGTCACGTCCAGAGGAGTTGTTACGCTGGTTGTCCCCTCCCACCCTTTTGATTATCAAAAAAGAGAGAGAGAGAGCGCATTTCCAAAACATATCAACGTTAGCTCGAAGAACATGGATACGTTAAAAGGAATATGCAAATGTACAAAATCCCGTTCCTTTTCCTCACTCCCCTTGCCAATCTAGAGAATCCCCAAAACCGACGGTAAAACATTCCCATAAGGCACGTTTGATTGTCAGACTATTTTTAGGGAGGGTTGGAAAAGATAGGATTACTTACCGATGGGTATAGAGAGGACAAGTGGGGTCCACGTGCACTATGTTTGGTTAGAGTGGATAAAGATATAAAATTCTACCTTACCAAAAAAAAAAAATTACAATGAGGATTACTGCGAAGGGAGAGAATCTGGAGAATATGGACTAAGGGTGGGTTTGGATTGAAAAGTTAAGTAACTTATTTTTTTCATCTTTATTCTTTTCTTTTTTTTGTATTTATTTGTTTTGGGCCAAACTTTTGTGACTTATTAATTTATCTCGACGAGAGGAATCGAAAAAGTAAAAAAATTTGATCGAAACTCATAATATTTTGAATAAAGACAAAAATAAGTCAATAAGTCAATTTATTTTACTTATTTGTGTCTTTTTTTTAAAAAAAATATGAGTTTTGATAAAATAAAAAAAATTACTTTTCCGATTCCTCTCGTCGAGACGAATCAATAAGTCACAAAAGTTTGACACAAAACTAACAAATGCAATTTTTTTTGAATAAAGACAAAAAATAAGTCAGTATTTGACTTTTAAAGCCAAATTGGCCCTAACTAACACCACCCCTCCCGCTGGTACTCCCTCTGTCCCAAAATCATTGTCCATTCCGCAAAACGGAGTCTTAAAAATAATACGATTTTTGCAAGAAAAATTCAAAAGTTTTTTAACAACTTACTAGATATCAATGAGTTCTATTAATTGGTGAAAAAAAATTGAATTTTTTCTTTAAAAAATTGCATTATTTTTAAGACTCCGTTTTGCGGAATGGACAATGATTTTGGGACGGAGGGAGTATTAGTTAATACCCCACATGGGGTACTAAATGGACAATTAGTCTCACCTAGTCCAGTCCAATGGTTAATCCCGGACCAACCAAACACAGGATAAAGAATAGGATTTTGATTTTGGCACTTCAAAAATTGATGGAGGGGTTCCAAAACTGCACGGAGTTGATACACAAAACAACGTCGTTTTGGAGCCCCTCCATCAATTTTTGGAATGCTAAAATCAATTTCCGAAAGAATAACGGGAAACATGTATCCCTTCTTTTTTTTTGGATCGGCAGAAAACATGTATCCTTGTGTTCCCCTAATCCTAATCCCACCTTCCTAGTCCAGCAATCAAGCGAGCCCATAGAGTCCGGGGTAACGTGAACCTAAAAAGGGTCCTCACAAAATCAGACTAATCTATCATTAACATCCCAACTACCTGATTAAACACTAACAGAAAGCTATTAAGTGCGGTTGAAAATGATTAGAATGCACATGGATGGACCAGCAATCACATTGTAAACATTAATATACAAGAATTATTAATTACACTCCAGTAGTCATGATCCACAGACTGAACAGCAGGTAAAGATCAATTGAACATGGCATTAATGGTGACTTAATGAACCTTCATCAAAAGCTGTTCAGGCTAATGGGTTTTGAATAGCCCAATTGATTAGGCTAGCTGTTGGGAAGTTCATATTTGTAGGCCCCGTTTGATAACAGTGATAGATGGGTGTGATTCGTAAGGAGATGGGATTAGGATTGTAATTAATAATGAGAAGGGATTGGTAATGAGAATGGATTAATAATGAGTATGTTTGTTTGAGATGGGATTGGATTGATAGAAGAAATTGGTAATGAGAAGGGATTGGTAATGAGAATGAGTTGGGTTTGGACTATTAATACCATCTCCCCCAGGGTATTCCTAATACCCCCTAATCCCCGGCTTGCTAGTCCATTGGATTCGTAGTCCTAACTCATTTTTGGTTACCAAACAAAGTATTGGTAGTCCCTTGCGATTGGTAGTCCAATCCCAAGGTCGAATCCGGTTAACAAACGGGGAAGGGCTAGATTAACTAGAATTTTGGCCTTTTGGATAGTCTCTTTGCCTGGGATTGGCTTGAGGCCGTTGGAGATGCTCTTATCTTCCTGCAAGTCAGAAAGATAAGAGGTTGATTTCCTAATAACGTCAAATGTGAAGGATAGGAAGGGAGAAGCCAGGAAAAACAAGATGTCTAGATCCCTGTTTCACCGGCAAAGTTTGTGTCTCTTCTACTATACTGTGTTTGACTTATCCAATTGCTGTTTCAAACCCTAAAATGTCCAAATTTCGCAGCATTACTCTTGCACCCGATACGTTTTGTGACTTTGAAATTCCGATGCCCAACCATTCAGCCATCGTCAATTAGTAACAAAAGATATTATGGTGAACGGCGTACCCATGAAGAATTCAAACCAATAACTAATGTCAACAGAATCCCTAGATTGTTTCACCTTCGGTTCGCCAAGTTATATTTCACAAATGGTGTTCTTGTCTTCATTTTCTACCGGACAAAACGAAAGTGTACCACTACTACCAGTCAAACACAATATAGTAGGAGAGACGCATACTTTGCATTTTTATGTCAATTTGACCACCAATGAGTTCATTTCCACTGAGGACCTCCCCAAGGCAGCCACATTTGTGAGCTGCATTGCCAGATTCATGGCATATGCTCCCTAAAATAAAGAGACCTTCTTGGATAAGTTATAATTTCATTTCTTCTTGGTTTTTCCTACGATACAAACACCAGGAAAAACGCCCGGAAAATTTGCAAAAACACGCGGTTAGCTAAGGATTCTATGATAAATTCCTCATTCTTGCCAATTCTAGTACTCTTTCTGAGTAACCATCAAATCATCTTAACAATTCAAAAAATGAGAACATATGCCCCTAAAAGTGAAGAAAGAAGCGTTGAGACTCCCCTGAGTCTCGATATCATACCCGTGTTCAACAACTCCATGCAATACGATCTTCAATTGGAAGGATCGGTAGTTTTCACCACCCTAAAACAAGTGGCGCGCGGCCGGGATAGTCGGCATCTCTTCACATAATTCCAACACCACGTACATCTGTAAATTCCAAAAAAAAACAACAACAACTAAGAATGGTGGCTTTTATCCTATCCAGTATCCACTATACTGCAGAGTCCTGTTCTCCATCTCTGAGTAGAAAGAAACTTCAACACAAGGTTGGTTACCCAACGCTGAAATTAGGTCAAAATAGTCTTTCGATTTTTAGTTCTAGTCATTGTGACAATGCTTTTTGCAATTCTAGATCACATCAAACGAGTGAATCCCCTAGGTTCACAAAATGCACTAGAAATTTGTAATTTTTGACATATAATTTGATTTTTCTTTAATATTATCGGGACTGAATTACTCTTACGGAGTCAAAATAAATAAAAATTCACTTAAATTGGTGAGTAAGTAGGTGATATAGCTCATCAACACAAAATAAATTATGGCCAAGAAATTTGTAACCAATATAAATGTGTATCTATCTATCTATCTATCTATCTATCAATATATTATAGAAATGTAGTTGAAGCCAAAAAGCTCCCAACCCTCAATCCTAAATTCCTAGAATTTAGAGTTTTTTTTTAAAATAAAAATAAAAGAGAGAAAAACGTGGGAGTGGGGGAGGGGAAGAGAGAGAAAGAGGGAGGGGGGGACGTGGGAGAGGGAGAGAGAAGTTTAGAAAAAATTATTCTATGCCCCAGCAGGGATACCGTCATGTGGTACTCTAAATTCATTTTACACCACACATGTCTTTTAATGTACATAATGAGACTAATGCTAGCGTGCATCGAACATGGGACAAAAAAATATTAGATTATATTTTTTTATCACTAACGTTGTGCCCATTCGATACACAGGGTCGAAAAAAACTAATGTTAATTTTTTATCCCATGCATTGAACAGGTACAATATTTGATTTTTTTTGTTACAAATTAATTTGATTTAATTTTTTTTTGAAGTAATTTAATTTGATTTAATATTTCTTGCAATCCGAGTCATCCATTGCTGAGTATGGACGGCCCGGATTGCTCAACACTCATGTTGTTCCTGAGGGACAGCACGCCCTAGGTTCCTTTTCTATCAACTAGCGTCGTTCTCGTTCGATGCACGGAAAAAAAATATTTGTGTGGCTCTGCTACAAAATATCGAGCTCATACAAAATTTGTTATTTGTCCCGTACATCGAACGGAAACAACGCTAGTATTTATATATAGCTTTGTATACAAAATTTCTCTTTACGTTTTTGTCACCGCTCAATAGTAATCCTAGAGCTAGCCGTACCTGGATCACATGATGTACTTTTTCCAAAAAAACAGTTGTAAACCAATAACCAATGAATAACCTCACTCCAACTAGTAAGAGAGACTAAGACATCGGGCTAATTAAAAGAAAAAAATTAGCAAAACGGAACAATAACGCAAAAGGCTCGTTGAATCCAAGAGCAATAGCAAAATGAGACAAGCAATGGAAAGAGTTTGCAGAAATCATGGGAAAAAACCTAAAAAGCACAAAATCACTTCTTTCTTTATAGCTCCGGTGTCCGAACCAGGGGCGGACCCAGGATTTAGTTGCAGTGGGGTCAAATATCTACAACACATGTAATTTCGTGGGATCTTCAGGGCAAGAATATTATCTTTTGGGACAAAATTACAACATACTCCTCAAAACTATACATACTCTTTAGGTATTTTGGAACTCAGGGGGCAAAATTACAAAATACTCCTCAAAACTATACATACTCTAGAGGTATTTTTGGAACTCGGGGGGGCAAAATTACAAAATACTCCTCAAAACTATACATACTCTAGAGGTATTTTGGAACTCAGGGGGGTCACGTGACCCCCCTTGCCCTATACTAGTTCCGCCCCTGGTCCGAACGAGCTTACGCGCACCTCAGCTAAAACACACAAAAGGAAACTAATCAATAGATGGATTTTCAAACAACCATATAAGCAACATCTCAAAAGGAAACTAGTCAAAGAACATCTTTAGAGAGGAGGGGGGAGGGAGGGAAGCAGACCTGTTGAGGAGAGAGAAAGGAAGCATATGGGATCGATTTCTTTTTCTATATGGATATATCCACCCGGCACCGAAAAATTTCTCTAGCTTCTTCGCTGTTTTTGGTGGGATGTATTTCAAAACCACGTCGTTTTATGAGCTTCCTCGCATTTTCTCTCTACCATCCCACAACGTCCCTTAATGCAAAACTCGGCTTTGATACCACTTGTACAACTCGATTTAGTTGATTTGCTAACCCTTTAATCTAACCATGTTGCTCAAAAAATTAATAATCTCAATTTGTACAACTGCTCAAGATTCGTTACATACTATCTTCATTTCATTTTCCCCACCGATGTGGGACTTCTTCTCGCAAGCAAAATTCTCCATATTCACTTTTGGATTAAAAATTGTTACAACCTCCTCTCAATGAAAGAAATAGAGAATGTTGGGTCGGAGATGCTTATCTTCTGAACACAAGGTTGAGCTTTCACTAATTTTTTTGTCTTCAAAATAATCACCATGGTATTTTAATTAACCTACGTGATTAGAATAAATTGCTTAGAAAATTCGTGAAAGAGAGATTCTTATTCACGGAGGAGGCGTGAATAAGTTATTCACGGAGACGGTAAATCTCACCCGTCTATTTCCGCAATCTAACGGTTCATATTTTAAAAAAACTTTTCCGACCACCGTCGACCTCGGCGCGCAGCGAAAAAATAAGGTCAAAGGACAATTACCTTTAGAAAAATCTGAGAGTATTTTTCCCATTATAGAAACTCTCCTTGTCTGTTGTCTCATCTCCTCCTGTAAAATCATCAACCAGAATTATGCTCAGCCACTCTCCTCCACTTCCAATTACAAAACCACCAACACACCCACCTCAAAAACCCACATGTTGGTCTCTCACCTAAATCCCCAGCTCTTCAATCACCACCACAAAAACAAAAAATTGGGCACTCTCAGACCCAAAAACCAAAACCAGAGTCTTTTGGAACTAGGGTTTAACAGGTGGAGTCAAAGGAGAAGACGGTGTAATTCCACTGTGAGGCCGCAATCTGTGTTGAGTGTTGATGATAAAGTATTGAAAAGTGCTATTAAAGCGGATAGGAATAGCAACGACTATAGATATGATGTAATTATAATTGGGTCTGGGATTGGTGGGTTAGTTGCGGCGACGCAGCTGGCTGTAAAAGGAGCTAGGGTTTTGGTGCTGGAGAAGTATGTCATTCCCGGTGGGAGTTCTGGGTTTTACCAGAGAGATGGTTATACATTTGATGTTGGGTCATCTGTCATGTTCGGTTTCAGTGAAAAGGTCAGCACTACTACTATATTCTTGACTCGTTTATGACTTGTTTATGAGACGAACCGATGAGCCAATCTCAAAGCTTGAATTTTGTTTATACATTTTCGAACGAGCCGAGCAGTAATATGTTCGAGAGCTTATCGAGTGTAAAAAAGATGTTGAAGCTTGGTTTGTTTATGGAACAAATTACTTTTAACGAGCGAACACCAGCAATTTGGTTCGTTACTCATCATAAGTTGCATATTTATTTTTTTGGCAACGACCCGAAGACTTGGTTGTTCAAGATTGGTATGAAAACTTAACAAGCTTTAAAAATATATTCGGGCTTGACTTGTTTATGGGAGGAACCGACGAACTGATCTCAAAAAGATGTTCAAGCAATAAAAAGATGTTCGGAAGCTTAACAAGCTTAAAAAGATGTTCAAGCAAGCTTTGTTTGTTTGTGTAACAAACTGCTTTTAACGAGCGAACACGAGCAATTTGGTTCGGTTATCAGGCCTACTCATATACGACGCATATTTATTTTAGAATGTTGCAGTTTAGTGAGTTTACGCAGTGAATGTTATTAATTTCTTCTTTATTTAAGTGAGACCCATAGATTGCAGTTTGTTTGCTGTTGATCTGCCATTGTTGAGATGTTTGTTTCTTTAAAATCTTGGCAGGGCAATTTAAATTTGATAACCCAAGCATTGGCAGCAGTTGGGTGTAAGATGCAAGTGATACCTGATCCAACTACTGTTCATTTCCATCTACCCCGTAATCTTTCTGTCCAAGTTCACAGAGAATACAGTGAATTCATCACAGAACTTATCAGTAAATTTCCCCATGAGAAGCAAGGGATTCTGAAATTTTACGGTGAATGTTGGAAGGTCTGTCTTTAGCGGAGATGCATGTACCTTCTTCTGGGTGTTTGACGTCAACTTGTGTTGTGAAACTTACATTAAGAATCTATTTATTTGGTAGATCTTCAATGCCTTGAACTCGTTGGAATTGAAGTCGTTGGAGGAGCCAATCTACCTTTTTGGACAGTTTTTCAAGAAGCCTCTTGAATGCTTGACGCTTGGTAAATATTTAACACTAGTTTGTCCATTATTTTGATTGTACTGCATTGAGTGTTGGAAAAATGCATGTTTGCATGGTAAACAAAGCTCATGCTTTATTTGGTCTATAGTGGGACTCTTGAGATTGAGTCATCCCCCAGGGGGCAAGGACTAATCCCCGTATCTATCTAGGATGTGTTCTATGGGGGACTGCATTGCCTAGGAACTAGTTGGTGCTGTAAGATACTAGACCTTTCATCATAAAAGCAATCCAAATTCTCCACAGATGCAAAAACTCTTAGGGGATGATTAAACTTCCCTGTCACCCGATTGTTCTTTGCCCCACAAAAATTAATTGTGTATGGATTGGTATGTTTGTTGTTTTTCTGATGTGCCGTGCTCATTACATGTGGTGGTCATTCTCATGTTTCTTAGGTTGATCTGGGTATTTATGCCCACTTGGGAGCTTTGAGGCAATGTTTTCCGATCACTTTTTTTGTTTAAGGGTATATTGTATTTTAAACCTTAGTAACAGGATCCTTCTAAAATGGGGGTGCTCCAAAGACGCGAGCTTGAATCGGCGCTCCCAAGATAGGAGCTTGATGGTAGCCCGCTCCCCATGAGACGGGACCTCGCTCTTGACTAAGATGGGAGCTTCTCGGGCCGTTAAGACAGTTATTCTCTTACTTGTAAGGGAGTTATGCCATTGTGAAAATATGAATATGAAAATCATATCAATATCAAGAAGTTTTGCAAATTGAAAATATCTAATTATCAATACTTACCCTTTAAGACCGGGAATATTCTCAATAAGTATAACTTTTCCTTCAATGGTTAAGTATTTTAAGCTATTTTATATATGTATTTATATATAACCTCTATACACTCCTTAGTCGTCCCAACCTTAGGTACTTCTAGGTGCCTCCGCTCCCCCGCACCCACTTCGTGCTACTAAGTTTTAAACAGTTGGTGGAAAATTTCAGACGGGTGAGGAACCTGTCAAATTACCTGAATTTGTAGAAGCTGCAAGATATTCCAGGATATGCAAAAGGCATTTTTTTTTAAAAGTATAAAGTCTTATGAACCATCTCCACTACTCCCACATGCCCTGAGGAAAAAGTTGGTTACATTATTTTTTGGTGTAGTTGCATGTATTTATTTAAAGATTATGTGAACCAAAAACAATCATCTTGACTGCACTTCTTATATGTCAAATCTTTTGAATGGTTTGTAAAATCTGGTGAGTTTAGAACAAATACATGGTATGAGGCTATGAGCCACTGGAGTTTCCTTTACTTTCTGGGTTTGACACCCTGGATGTACAATCATTTGGGCCTTGATCTACCTTCTTCTGTATAGTTGTGTAAAGTTACGTAGGATGTTCAAACTGCTTTCAGGTTGCTATCTGTACTTCGGTTTTCCCATGAAGTCACATAGTGTTAAAGACTACAAACATTTTTTATAAGTTATTTAAACTGGTCATTGGTGTCCTCTGAAGCCTACTATTTGCCGCAAAATGCTGGAGACATAGCACGGAAATTCATAAAGGATCCTGAGTTGTTGTCCTTCATAGATGCTGAGGTGGGTTGACATCATCCTTTTTCCAGACTGAAGATTTCCTTATTCAAAAGCTTTTGGGTTCCAAACTATCCCATGTTGATCTCACACGAAGAAATTTGTCTGTGGCATTTGCAGTGTTTCATAGTGAGTACAGTTAATGCTGCGCAGACACCAATGATAAATGCAAGCATGGTAATCTCTCTTATTTTTGCATCTGGGTTCCCCTCTCTTTGTTCCATTTTTTTTTTGCATATTATGTTTCTGTAGGTTCTCTGTGACAGGCATTTTGGGGGAATCAACTACCCTGTTGGCGGGGTTGGTGGAATTGCCAAGTCCTTAGCGAAAGGTTTAGTTGATCAGGGCAGTGAAATACTTTACAAAGCAAATGTGACAAACATTATAATGGAAGGTGGAAAGGCTGTGAGTTTGTTCTTAGTGACGCCAAATTTATTTACTGTATTGATCACTCTGGAAAGAATAATTTCTTCTCATGTTATATTTTTGCAACAGGTGGGAGTGAGATTGTCTGATGGAAGAGAGTTCTTTGCCAAAACCATTGTATCAAATGCCACTAGATGGGATACGTTTGGTTAGTTCTTCCTTAACTTCCCAAACATTATTTCCAGTGTAGACATCTGGCTCCTTTAAAAACTTTGAGTGAGCAAGGTGCCAAATAGTTAGTATATTGTGTCCCATCCTTGTTAGGTTTTGGGGGTGATGTAGAGAGGGAGCTACTCCCCATTACGGCATCCCATTGTCACTGCAAACACCCCCAAGAACATAGCACAGACATACACGGAGAGAGGCAATTTTGTTGCTTTTGCCATTTTTCGTTCTTCTAGTGGAGACTCGATGGAATTGATATTTTTTTTATTTCAGGCAAGCTTCTAAAAGGAGAAGATCTTCCTAAAGAAGAACAAAATTTCCAAAAACTGTATGTCAAGGCACCCTCTTTTCTTTCCATTCACATGGGGGTTAAAGCTGAGATTTTGCCGCCAGATACGGATTGCCATCATTTTGTTCTTGAGGTACTTTTCTTCTTAGAACACATATGTTAGATGATTCCAGAGTGAATGATGAATGGTTGCCTGATGTATTTATGCTCTTTACTGTATTCCCTAATCATGTAGGATAACTGGACAAGTTTGGAGAAGCCGTATGGGAGCATCTTTTTGAGCATTCCAACTATTCTTGATTCATCATTGGCTCCAAAAGGGCGCCATATTCTTCACATATTTACAACTGCTTCCATGGAAGACTGGAAGGTAAACATAGTTTTTGATTTTGATTCCGTTTTTCTATTGTAGACCCTCGCTCAGTATCTAGTAGGAAAATGAATAGTTCATTACACAAGTAATCCGGTTTTTAACCCAGGGCATGTCTCAAGAGGACTATGAGGCAAAGAAAGAGCTTGTGGCTGAGGAAATCATTAGCAGATTGGAAAAGAAACTGTTTCCTGGGCTTAAATCTTCTATTGTTTTCAAGGAGGTACAAGTAATTCTGTCGTAATCGAAATCGTCTACTATTGTATACCTCATTTTTTTTCACAATAGAACTGGTGTTTGGAAGTTGGGCTTTGCTGAAATTTCCACACACACACAAAAAAGGTATTCAAAGCTGTGAACTCTTTTGGTTTATTTTTGTTAGCCTGGCAATTCATCAATTTTTAAACCAAGTGATGAGTTCATAAATCCTTTTGCAGTATTGAAGTTCCCCAAATTACTTGTGATGTGGGGAAAAAGATTCTTGCTATTAAAATGATTGGTTATTTGCAGCCTTTTCTTTTGTTGAACAATATTTTTATGGTACTTGTAAATTTAGGCTCTCTCTCTCTCTCTCTCTCTCTCTCTTATTTCAAACCCGCACACACATTTAACGACCAAATAAAAATTCTCTCTCTCTCTCTCTCTCTCTCTCTCTCCCATTTCAAACCCGCACACACATTTATCGACCAAATAAAAATTGCCTCTTGACTTTTACATGGACCTCCTTCTTAGGTGCTTGCTTTTCATTGGTGCTCTTCGTGTTCACATAAACCACCTAGCTGTGCATTGCACAGGGCCAACACTTGTGTTGTATGTTTATTTCTGTATACACTAATTGCTTCAAATTCCCCTCTTCTCTAAGTTCTCTTTGAACTCTTGAATGGGTAAAACTTGGAGTACAGAATTTCAGAGTTGTCATGATAGTATGCCTAAATTTCTGGAATTGTCATAGGCTTTCTGATTGATTAATGAGTTTTTGACGATTGTTGATCATGCCAGGTTGGGACACCGAAGACACACAGGAGGTACCTGGCTCGGGATAATGGTACCTATGGACCTATGCCACGCGGGAATCTTAAAGGCTTATTGGGAATGCCATTCAACACGACTGTGAGTTGAATGAAAAATTAGTTCTTCAAAGTAAATTAAGTACCTTTGTCAGAAACTTGGATAAGGGTATGGGTATGGAATCTGTGTCCGGCATGTGTTGTTGCCTAGCAATCATATTTTGTATTCCATTTACATATACCATGATCCATGCATGGAACTCCTACTTGCGTGAATTGCCCTACGAACTACTAAACACTGATTATCCTAAGAAATAAAAGAACCATGTTGAGAAATATGAATAATTTGGTGTGTCCCCATATCAAGAATCTGATACTTAAGACACATATCCGCTACTGAAATTCGTAACTGAGTCATCCAATATAGCAAATTCAAATGCATGGATTAATAAATAGATGCTTGTAGCTACATCAACATGCATAGTTGATTGATTATGGTACTATGGAACTTGCAGGCTATTGATGGTTTGTACTGTGTTGGAGATAGTTGCTTTCCGGGACAAGGTGTTATAGCAGTAGCATTCTCCGGAGTAATGTGTGCTCATCGTGTAGCTGCTGACATTGGTAAGCATGGTTTCTGAATCCTATCTTGTTGAGGAATCTTGCTTTGTTTGGATTGCTTTTTGAAAAAAAAAAATCTCAACTCAAAAAACACTTATTACCCCTGCTTCCAATCATTACTCACCCCTATCTCCAATAATTATTCTCATTTCTCCCTCCAATCGTTACATCTACTTCCAATCATTACTCTCATTTCTCTCTCCACTCATAACCCTACAAAATTTCTCAAAAATTTCCCAAAAACTCATCCAAACACAGCATGGTCATTAGGTGAAAATGAAGTCTGATCTTACATGACTTATGCCTTGTTTGGATGGTGTTTTGAAAATTTTTGAGTTTGGTTTTTGGGTAATGAGTGGAGAGAAAAATTAGGATAATAATTGGAGATAGGGGAAATGAGTGGAGAGAGATAGAGAGAGAGAGAGAAATGAGAATAATGATTGGAGAGTGGAGAGAGAAATGAGAGTAATGATTGGAAGTATAGGTAATGAGTGTTTTTTGAGTTGGAATTTATTTTTTTCAAAATACCATCCAAACAAGGCATAATAGTTATCCTGCAACTGTATTTTTAATGATTCTGGTGCTTTGCTCATATTGGCACTGGTAAGACCAGAACATTTCCAACTTTTTTAAGCTGACGACAATGGTTTCCATACGCTTTCACATAGTGGATAATGTAAAAAGTTGGATCAACGCAATGCTTATTTGTTTCAACTTTGAATACTGCATTTCATTTGACTGGAGGTTCTTATGTTTTTCATTCTTTTTTCGCAGGGATTGAGAAGAGTTCCCCCGTATTGGATGCTGCTCTTCTTAGACTACTTGGTTGGTTAAGGACGTTGGCATAACCGCATCTTCACTTACAGGAATGGAATACACATCATCTTCACATTGAAAGGACTTGGCATCTGAATAGCAACATTCTCCTGTAAGTTGAGGCATGGAGATGCATGATATATATTTCTCCGGAGTTCGTGTGGTGACTGTCAATTCCAAGTTGAAGTGTGCTGTAAAAGTGATTTTGGCGACAACAATACTCTGTTGTAGCTATTTTTTTTGATCGGTTCTTTTTATCGGTTCTGTAGTAGCTATTTTAAAGACTTCGGCTGTATCTATACAAAATCCTTATGGTGTTATTTCTGGTGTTAGTTCCTGCAAATGGTTCATATGCAGAGGTAACTTGTATTGTGGTACTGTATGTGTGTGTGAGTGGTCTTCATTAAAGTCTTCCATCCTCCTCAATTTCTCTTTCTATTGATTTATTTATTTTCGTTAAGTTGGAGATAAACAAGTACAGGTTTGTCAAAGTCCTCAATGCAAGATGTATTCTGTTTCTGGTTTTGTGTTGCGTATTACCTTTGTGGTTGCGAGTGCAGCTAGCGCTTCTACTCAGAGTTTCCAAGCTTACGCGCATCAACTACTGGACCAGGCGAGTAGTTCACTTTTACTGGCTTGAGCCAAACCCCGGTCAACTGGAGTTACTCATTAGTAGTATCTTCTTATTGTTTGAATGGGCAAATAGGTTCGATTCCCAGCAATTTTATCTGCCTTTGAACGTTTTCTCTCTAGATTTCTCTCGAGAAACAGTGCAAAAATGATGTGAATAGAACATGGAAGAAGACAACCGCGGTCATTACTTGAATTTTGTTTCTCGAGGATTCCTATTTTCGACTCTGACTCTCCCACCCCATCACTATAATCACTATAACCAGGGGCGGACCCACCTTGGGGCACGTGGGGTCACGTGCCCCCACGCCCTTTTAAAAAAAAAATCCCGATTTTGTATGTATATACATTATATATGCTAACATGTATGTGTAAGATGTTAAAGTTTGGTGCAGTGGTAAGGGACAGGCCATGGGAAAGGATAGGCGTGAGTTTGAAACCCAATCACCCTACTTTTTATGGTTTTTTCAAAATCCACTTGAAACTCTTTCAAAGGATGGGCGCGAGTTCAAGTCCAATCACCCTACTTTTTTTGCCTTTGAACGTTTTCTCTCTAGATTTCTCTCGAGAAACAGTGCAAAAATGATGTGAATAGAACATGGAAGAAGACAACCGCGGTCATTACTTGAATTTTGTTTCTCGAGGATTCCTATTTTCGACTCTGACTCTCCCACCCCATCACTATAATCACTATAACCAGGGGCGGACCCATCTTGGGGCACGTGGGGTGACCCCACGCCCTTTTAAAAAAAACAAATTCCCGATTTTGTATGTATATACATTCTATATGCTAACATGTATGTGTAAGATGTTAAAGTTTGGTGCAGTGGTAAGGGACAGGCCATGGGAAAGGATAGGCGTGAGTTTGAATCCCAATCATCCTACTTTTTATGGTTTTTTTAAAATCCACTTGAAACTCTTTCAAAGGATGGGCGCGAGTTCAAGTCCAATCACCCTACTTTTTTTGCCTTTGAACGTTTTCTCTCTAGATTTCTCTCGAGAAACAGTGCAAAAATGATGTGAATAGAACATGGAAGAAGACAACCGCGGTCATTACTTGAATTTTGTTTCTCGAGGATTCCTATTTTCGACTCTGACTCTCCCACCCCCATCACTATAATCACTATAACCAGGGGCGGACCCACCTTGGGGCACGTGGGGTCACGTGCCCCCACGCCCTTTTTTTAAAAAAAATTCCCGATTTTGTATGTATATATATTATATATGCTATCAGGGGCGGACCCATCTTGGGGCACGTGGGGTCACGTGCCCCCACGCCCTTTTAAAAAAAAAAATCCCGATTTTGTATGTATATACATTATATATGCTAACATGTATGTGTAAGAGCATCCACAGTGGTATAATCAAAATAAAAAGGTTTATAAAGTTAGCAACATTTGCTCAAAAAGAGCTCACATTGGAATAACCAAATTTAGAAACATCTTAGCAACTCATCAAATTTTGGCCCTTGGATAATCAAAACTATAAATCTTTTGCCAATAATCAAATTTAATTGTTTTCACATTTCCTCAATAAAGTATACCATCATTACACAAAAACTTTCTTTCTTCTATTTTCAACATGTTTACAACAAAAATACTTTTAAAAACAGTTTTTATTTTTTTTGAAAAAACAGTTTTTTTACACTTTTTTTTATTAAAACTGTTTTCCCCCCTCTTTTGTAAAACATTTTTATTTCAAAACAGGTTTTTTATTAAAACTTTTTTTCAAAAACTGTTCTTACGAAAGAAAAAACTTTCTCTATTCAAAAACTGTTTTTTTTACTTTTCCCGAAAACTGTTTTTTTTTAAATCAAAGTTTTCAAAAAACTTTTTTCTCTTTTTCTAATAACCTATTTTTATTAGTTTGAAAACTATTTTAAAAAAATTGTTTTCTATGTCACAATTTCTAGATTTTTATAAGTTAAAAAGGTGATGTGGCAAGCTTTGATTATTCAATTTTGATTGTACCACTGTAGATCTCTACATTGCTAACCTTAGCAACCCCTTAAATGGATAACCAAAAGATGATGTGGCACCTTTTGATTATCCACTTTTGATTATTCCATTGTGGATGCTCTAAGATGTTAAAGTTTGGTGCAGTGGTAAGGGACAGGCCATGGGAAAGGATAGGCGTGAGTTTGAATCCCAATCACCCTACTTTTTATGGTTTTTTCAAAATCCACTTGAAACTCTTTCAAAGGATGGGCGTGAGTTCAAGTCCAATCACCCTACTTTTTTTTGCCTTTGAACGTTTTCTCTCTAGATTTCTCTCGAGAAACAGTGCAAAAATGATGTGAATAGAACATGGAAGAAGACAACCGCGGTCATTACTTGAATTTTGTTTCTCGAGGATTCCTATTTTCGACTCTGACTCTCCCACCCCCATCACTATAATCACTATAACCAGGGGCGGACCCACCTTGGGGCACGTGGGGTCACGTGCCCCCACGCCCTTTAAAAAAAAAATTCCCGATTTTGTATGTATATATATTATATATGCTATCAGGGGCGGACCCATCTTGGGGCACGTGGGGTCACGTGCCCCCACGCCCTTTTAAAAAAAAAAATCCCGATTTTGTATGTATATACATTATATATGCTAACATGTATGTGTAAGATGTTAAAGTTTGGTGCAGTGGTAAGGGACAGGCCATGGGAAAGGATAGGCGTGAGTTTGAATCCCAATCACCCTACTTTTTATGGTTTTTTCAAAATCCACTTGAAACTCTTTCAAAGGATGGGCGCGAGTTCAAGTCCAATCACCCTACTTTTTTTTGCCTTTGAACGTTTTCTCTCTAGATTTCTCTCGAGAAACAGTGCAAAAATGATGTGAATAGAACATGGAAGAAGACAACCGCGGTCATTACTTGAATTTTGTTTCTCGAGGATTCCTATTTTCGACTCTGACTCTCCCACCCCCATCACTATAATCACTATAACCAGGGGCGGACCCACCTTGGGGCACGTGGGGTCACGTGGCCCCATGCCCTTTAAAAAAAAAATTCCCGATTTTGTATGTATATATATTATATATGCTATCAGGGGCGGACCCATCTTGGGGCACGTGGGGTCACGTGCCCCCACGCCCTTTAAAAAAAAAATTTCCGATTTTGTATGAATATACATTATATATGCTAACATGTATGTGTAAGATGTTAAAGTTTGGTGCAGTGGTAAGGGACAGGCCATGGGAAAGGATAGGCGTGAGTTTGAATCCCAATCACCCTACATTTTATGGTTTTTTCAAAATCCACTTGAAACTCTTTCAATGGATGGGCGCGAGTTCAAGTCCAATCACCCTACTCTTTTTGCCTTTGAACGTTTTCTCTCTAGATTTCTCTCGAGAAACAGTGCAAAAATGATGTGAATAGAACATGGAAGAAGACAACCGCGGTCATTACTTGAATTTTGTTTCTCGAGGATTCCTATTTTCGACTCTGACTCTCCCACCCCATCACTATAATCACTATAACCAGGGGCGGACCCACCTTGGGTCACGTGGGATCACGTGCCCCCACGCCCTTTTAAAAAAAAAATTCCCGATTTTGTATGTATATATATTATATATGCTATCAGGGGCGGACCCACCTTGGGGCACGTGGGGTCACGTGCCCCCACTCCCTTTTAAAAAAAAAAATCCAAATTTTGTATGTATATACATTATATATGCTAACATGTATGTGTAAGATGTTAAAGTTTGGTGCAGTGGTAAGGGACAGGCCATGGGAAAGGATAGGCGTGAGTTTGAATCCCGATCACCCTACATTTTATGGTTTTTTCAAAATCCACTTGAAACTCTTTCAAAGGATGGGCGCGAGTTCAAGTCCAATCACCCTACTCTTTTTGCCTTTGAACGTTTTCTTTCTAGATTTCTCTCGAGAAACAGTGCAAAAATGATGTGAATAGAACATGGAAGAAGACAACCGCGGTCATTACTTGAATTTTGTTTCTCGAGGATTCCTATTTTCGACTCTGACTCTCCCACCCCCATCACTATAATCACTATAACCAGGGGCGGACCCACCTTGGGTCACGTGGGATCACGTGCCCCCACGCCCTTTTAAAAAAAAAATTCCCGATTTTGTATGTATATATATTATATATGCTATCAGGGGCGGACCCACCTTGGGGCACGTGGGGTCACGTGCCCCCACGCCCTTTTAAAAAAAAAATTCCCGATTTTGTATGTATATACATTATATATGCTAACATGTATGTGTAAGATGTTAAAGTTTGGTGCAGTGGTAAGGGACAGGCCATGGGAAAGGATAGGCGTGAGTTTGAATCCCAATCACCCTACTTTTTATGGTTTTTTCAAAATTCACTTGAAACTCTTTCAAAGGATGGGCGCGAGTTCAAGTCCAATCACCTAACTTTTTTTGGTTTTTTTCAAAATCCACTGGAAACTCTTTCAAAGGATGGGCGCGAGTTCAAGTCCAATCACCTAACTTTTTTTGGTTTTTTTCGAAATCCACTGGAAACTCTTTCACAAGTCACAACCAAGGTTTCCCCCACTCCCCAACGTCTCCAATCATTTGTATAGTACTCTCTTCGTCCCATTTTTATTGTCCATTTTCGTTTTTCGTGTCGTTCTTTCAACGCTTATATCTCCCAATCTACAATGTTTTTCATAATTTTGAAAATTTTGTATTATAAATCTAATCGAAAACTATCAAACAAGATCCATATTACATAGTTTTGGAGATTCATATTGGAAGATACAAGCGTTGAAAGAACGGCACAAAAAACGAAAATGGACAATAAAAATGGGATGGAGGGAGTACTCAATATGAATCTGCACATTGTATTTGTACATTTTTTGTCCCCGAAACTTATACTTGTAGAGTTAACAATAGGAAAATAGATGATAAACATGTGATAATATTTTTTTAACGCATATAGTCAAAGTGCGCAAGTTTGCCCAAGTAGCTTATTATTAAAATACATATATACTTTAAAATTATTACATTATCATGAATGCTAATTAAAATTATTTGGGTGTGAATATGCTTAACTGTAACTCATATATTACGGCGTTACAAAGGAAATTGGTGCCCCCACTATGTCAAATTCCTGGGTCCGCCACTGACTATAACCAAAACGATTGTTGTCAACTTGCCATCATCAATTTCATCACCAGCACAATATCATGACCGTGACTTATCCCTAGTTCTCTAGCACGACTAATGGGTGTAATGTATGTGCCAATCGCAATTTAACTAATAAGCCCGTGGATATTGAGGTTCCACATGCCGCACTTTCTCATATTGCATTTGAAGCATTTGTTCAAATTCCTTATGATGTACTAATTGAAACAAAGTTCTTGCTAATGGTACTAAAGGGGGGTTTTGAGTGCACTGGCTATTTTTATTTTACTATAGTGTTTTGAATTGTCCCCTCCAGATTGCCACCAAGAAAGATGTTTACTTCTTAACAGGGCCAGCCCCGGGATAAGCCCCGCAAGCCTTCGGTCTTGGGCAACCAAAATAAAAATATTAAGCTAGATTGTAAGTACAAAAAAGTTACCCATAGTAGCACAAACTATTTGTCTGGTGTAGTGACCACTGCAACTGTGAAAGCTCCAGCTGGGCTGAGTTTGAGCCCATCCTCCTCTTTCCTTTGTTTTTTCATTTTTTGTTCTACCTCTTTTTGTTTTCCTCCCAATCGATAACATTACGAAAATCAAATTACTTTGTTGAAAATTTTCAGACTTAACAAACACAACAGTAATATCATAGTTAAAATAAATCGAGCGAGCTAACCCGGTTTTTATTTTTATTTTTGAACTACCACTTCGCAAGAGAGATTAAAGCACTATAACCGGGGTTTACGTTGTGATATTGATTTTTTTTTTTTATGTTATTCAAGCTAAAAAAACAAGTTTAGTTTAGTTTTGGTAGTGGGTAAAGAGAGAAATAGGGTAATGATTGGAGAGAGATAGAGAGAGAAATGAAATTAATAATTGGAGATATGGGGTAATGATTGGAGAAAGATATAGGGTAAGAGCATCCACAATGTAATAATCAAAATCTAAAGAAAGTTAGCAACGTGTGCTTAAAAAATGCTCACATTGTAATAATCAAAGTTAGCAACCTCTTAACCAATAATCAAATTTGGGCATTTGAATAATCAAAAGTAACAATGTGGGACTTCACATTGCTAACTTTAGCAACCCTCTAAATGAATAATCAAAAGTTGACGTGGCAAGTTTTGATTATTCACTTTTGATTATTACATTGCGGATGCTCTAATGATTGAAAAACAAAACTAAAACTAAAGATAAATGGCAACCGAACACAGCAAATGTAAATTCAATTTTTTTGTGTACATGTATTTTTTTTTTTTTTTTGGGTATGGCTTAATAGTAAGTGGGCAACAAAGAATGAGGTTGGACAAGGGCAACCCAAATGTCGGGAGCCGGCACTACTTCTTAAAACAGTTTGTGTAGAAAATCGAATTAGGTCTCTACGTTTGCCCTCGTTGATGCCCTCTGGCTTTGATTTGGGGCATAGTTCCACGGCATAACATCCCTTTGAGTTCCTCAATTTTTGCAGTGCGGACCCGTGCCCCCGATGGACCTAGGGTGGCTCCACCACTGGGAATGTAAACCAACCCTTGATCAAATCCTTGATAAGTTAGATATTTTTGGCGTTCAGAGAGGTACCTAATTATTGTCTTTCAGTGCAAAAGAAAGCGGGTCAGAATAGGGAAATGGGGTGATTCTGATTTTTTGCGTCTATCCAACCAAGCCAAGAGTTTCAATCTTTGAATTGAGGGGCCGGGTTCCTTTCTCCTATTTATAAAGAGGTGGCTTGAGCAGGCCAAATCCCTCTGAACAAACCAAAGTCAAAAAGAAAAAAAATCAGCTTTTGTTTGGCCTCTTTTGGTCTCCTTTGTACATGGGTGGCACATTAGCATCATCCCCTTGAAGCCTTTCCAAAACCTAATTTTTTTACTTATAAAAAGAAGTACCAAATACCAAGCTGAACTGCAGATAATGTACTCTCACTAATGTTAAGAACCCCTACCTGTATAACATAACTACATAAGGAGTTTGAAAATTGAATTTTGAGCAAACTATTGAAAAGGAAACTTAAGCAGCTACATCCACCCACATGCCTGTGATACTAGCTTATTCTCCTTTATGGTATTTCCAACTACAATGAGGGGTTTAACTCCTGAGTGATGCCAAAAAAAAAACTCAAGTTCTGGATCAGTGGTATTCCATAGTCTCGAACTCGAGTCTTCTCAAGATAAGCTCTGCAAGTGGTAGAGATAACAATGTGTAATTGTTCATCCTTGTGCTCACCGACAAAATCGAGCACTATTTCAAGATCCCGGTTAGAGCTTCGTCCTTCGCAGAGACAGGTAAGCCAAGAGCCGGTAACCAACCACCATAGCTAGGAGGGCACAGACTTCTGTTAAGCCGCCGTCTATTTTCACCCCGTCAACTGCGTGCGTGATGTCCTCGTACTGCACCTTCAGGAGAAGCTTGTATGTGTGGTAGTTGAAAGACATATACCGGAGCCAGGATATGAATACTGGAACGTTCTGCAAATAAATAGGCCTCGTATTAACTCCAATGCCCCTTTTGAGTATATGCGAAACTATCAGAAATTTTCCAAATAGATGGCAGTAATAAGATGGTTCTTGATTCTACTCATGATATAATTAACTCGCCCGATTCCAGATCGCTGTTTGTTAACTCTAGAGTAGAGGAGAACTTGTTATTGAGTTGAAGAACTAATACACCTTTATCTTTTTGTTTTTGAATGTGGTTTTATCTACGAAATGTAAATGAGTTTCACACTTGCCTTCACGAAGTAACCACCGGCCAACATGAAGGTCATCACAGTTACAGAGGCCAAAGTTGTTGCTCTCTTCAAGTCCATGAGTGTAGCCCCGATAGCAAGTCCAAGCCCCTGCCATTGCACCCCAGCTTGTAGTTGTTATATGAATGAAGTACTTTGTTGATATTTGTTAACTCTTGTGAAATCCCAAGTATGTTTCCTTGCTAGGAGTGGAAACTGGATTGGATAAATCTAAGATTTTGAGCTATATTCGAAGGCGAATAAAGAGGCGTACCTGAGCTGCCACGATGCAGAGGAACACCGTGAGCATGGTTAGGAAAAATGGGCCAGCACTCTTTCTCAATCCAGCCATGAAGTAAACGACGACAAGGAAAAGAACCGGCAGTAATAGGTCAAGTGGGATGTCACTTGAGGTCCTGGCCAGAAAGTATGCGCTTATTCTGTACATATCGGCTGCCCGTTCCTTGTTCAGCATGGCTCTTTCTTGAGGGAATGTGAAGATTGCTGTGAAGACTGGGAAAAAACCCCAGAAGACCGAAATGAAGAAAAGAAGCCCTGCCTGCAGTGGAGAGATGTCGCGGTTGAGACGTAACCAAAAGTTCAAATGACCACCCTAGATTAGGATTCCACATCAATCTATCTACAGGTGCATTTGATGAGGAAATTTTTTCGCGTACCTGATCTCGCAAGTCTTTGGGGCTATCGCTATCGGACTGCCACCATAGCAATCCTAAGATGACCGCGGTAGTCAGAACTTGCGTAATCCTCAACCAGCTGAAATAGTCATGGCGCCGCTCTTTGAGCCCTCTCCGAAACAAGATGGAGAACTGTTCCCACCAGCTCGCTCCCCATTCTCTCTTCGACGTGTACATCTTCGACTTCAGTTCTTCTTCGATTGGTAGAGGAACCATCAGTTTCTTTTTCTCATCGTCCGCCACTCGCGTCTCGTATGCCTCCACCAGATACTGTTTCCAAGAGAAATTAGAACCAAGTCATAATACATCTTTCAACTTTGAGAGAGAGAGAGAGTGATTCTATTAACTTTTACCTCATGTACAACTGCAGGAGAGGGCTTTCCATTCCTCGTCTCTGCTTCCGAGTTCTCCATCTGCACTTTGTCCTCCAACTCTGAGGGTATGGAGACATCGTTTATGTTTCCGTTTGCGAGGTCCAGAAGGAACTCTGCCGGGTTCATCGCGATGAGCGGGGAGCATCCTATAGATGAGAAATAAACCGTTGCTTCCGACGCCTTTCCGAAGTATAGCAAGCTCCCTTTTCCCAGAAGGATCAGCTTATCAAACTTGTGGAAGAGTCTGCTTGATGGCTGATGGATTGTGGTAATCACTGTTTTCCCAGCCTGCAATGAGAAATTGAAACGGGATGAGACTAATCCACCCAGGGTTGGCCGCAGAGAACCAACCCTCATGGAAAGCAGTTAGAGACAACTAGCAGGGGAACCACTGGACGTGCGCCCATGAGGCTAACCCACGTGGACTTTCACCTCCCAATTGGTCGGCCTACCCCCTAAGAATCGAACTCACACCTCCAGGGTGAGAGCAAACCCCGTGTCTAGTGGAACGACCCTCGTTGGGTGGACTTCTATCCACCTACGTGCCTTTTGTAGTTTTTTTTCCTTTCTGTGATATAGGTTGAACAAAAAAAAGAAAAAAAAAAGTTGTTCTTGTTCTTATCATTTTGAAAGTGTGATTACTATGCACGATGCTCTTGTTTTTACGTGCCTCTTAGCCACGAAGAATTACTGTTGGCCGCAACTAATTACTGTTGGCCGCAAAGTTTTGAAAGCGTGATTACTATGCACGATGCTCTTGTGTTTTACATGTCTCTTGGCCGCGAAAAATTACTCATGGCCGCAAATAATTACTCTTGGCCGCAACGAGTTACTCTTGGCCGCGACAAATTACTCTTGGCCGCAACGAGTTACTCTTGGCCGCAACGAATTACTCCTGGCCGCAAATAATTACTCTTACCCGCATCGAATTACTCTTGGCCGGCCGCAATGTTTTGAAAGCGTGATTACTTACATTTTACGCAAGACTACGCGATTCTATTAAATTTCTCAACAATAAGAACTTGAAGCCACAGACTTGAAATGCAAATATAGATATACCTCAGCTATATCTTGTAAGATTTCAACAATCCTCAAAGCAGTTGTGGAATCCAAGCCAGAGGTTGGTTCATCAAGACACAACAGGGAAGGGTTGATTATGATCTCATTGCCAATGCAGACTCGCTTCCTCTCTCCCCCCGAAATCCCTCGAACAAAGGACCCGCCGATCATCGTGTCCTGGCACCTGAACCGCACGTTTATATTTCTCAGCTATTAGCTCATGTAGAAACAGGTAACATCAATTTGTGCTATGGATTACTTGCAACCCAGCAGTGTCAAGCGTAGGCAGAGTCGCGAAGTTACCTCTCCAAGCCCAGCTCGCAGATCACATCTACGGCTCGTTTCTCCTTTTCCTCTTTCGCCAGCGTCTTTGAAAGTCGTAGCAGAGCTGCATATGTCAATGTCTCCTTCACCGTAAGGTGAGGAAACAGCACGTCGTCTTGAGTCACGAATCCTATCCTGCACACCATGTGTTCCGCGTCACTACAATGTGATGCTCCCTTATCTTCTCAAACTCGCGTAAACAAAGCGCATTTGTCTAGATTATTACCTGCTTTTTAAGAACTTGGAGTACGGTTGGTCGTTGTAAGTGACCAAACCGCCAGTGGTCGGCTCTCTCAACCGGCCACCAAGCAGGCTCAGAAGCGTAGTCTTTCCGCTTCCTGAGGGCCCCATCAATGCCAAAACTTCTCCAGGACTCACTGAACCGGAAATCCCATTCAGGATATCCTTCTCCACTGTTGATGTCATTCCTTTGAGGATCACCTTGTATGTCACCTCTGTGAACTGCATATTCAGAAACATGACAATTAAGTCTGCATTCATCGATCACCTTGGAAGACGCAGGCGTATATAGTTTCGACCAAATAGACAGCACAGTTAGCCAATTCCAACCATGGAAAACAGGAAACAGATGGATTTGAAACCCCATTAGAGTGTTTCTTTGCTAGGTGCTTGAATTTTTTTTCGTTTTAAATGTTTCCTAGATGAACTACAGGCGTTATAACATTACGGGCTTCGCCTGCTATTTCTCACAAATACTTGGATCTATATCCTATGGTTTCTTGAAATTACAGGATGCATGGACCTCCCGCCGTCTTTCAAAGTTGTCACCGATGGACTTGACGGAAAAAGAACACAATTAGCATTTCCAGTTATCAAAAACTCCAACTGTTAACCTCGCAAGACAACACGAATGGCTAGAAGTGCAAGGATGGAACGGTAAATCTGCACCTCCGGTGACCTACCGGGTACCATCAAGCGAACTGACAACTCGGACAGGGGAGGGATGTCCTTGTAAGTATCCCAACATCGCATTTTCATTTCTTTTGCTAGTTATGGCATTTTTGCTTGTGCAAGCAGAGTTATATCGTACATGTTACGATGTTTTGATCCTTGTGTTTGCGAAAAAAGGAATTATGTCTTGTACGAAAAACGTTATTTACGAATAAGGCTCTGTACAATACTGAACCTGACATGAAAGCCATGTTCATTGGGGATCGAGGGGTGGGCGCGTTGATCTCTACATTAATCTCCATCCTTTTCCTGCCCAAATAGAGATATTATGAAAAATCAATCCATGCCCTTTGTGAAATATGGAGTTGTCACCTTGATTTATATGCCCTGTATAATGCCTACCAAAAGAAAAAGAGAAAGTAATGCCTGTTTGGGAAGAAACTATTGTTTTTTTTGTTTTTGTTTTTTGTTTTTTTTTAATTTTTGAACTTGGGAAATAATTAAGAAAGTATTTCTGGGTTTACCTTGAGATAGATTGGCAAGGTAGGCTCTGCTTGAATCTTCATCTTTCTTGTGCCAGCTTCAAGATCCTCAGCTGTAGGAATCATATATTGACAGAATGAAAAAATGAGCAGACTTTTGCCTTTTTGCTCCATGTTACCATGAATGATAACAAATACTGACTTTCGCCGAGGGAAGAAATTGACATCGAGGCAAAAGTGTTTAATGAAACGCGAGTAGTATCTTGTCACGTTATTTTCATGTAGAAATTTAGGCTTCTTTGTTATCTCATCTCGAACCGGAAATAATCACTGGTGTGGCTTGTAATTTGTAGTAGTTAGGAAGTCGCAGCACCTATTTAAAAATTCTGCTGCTAGGTCATTTTCTATGGTCTCTTTTGTAACTGTCGTTTTCTTTTTTTGTCGAACCCCTGTCAAATGCATGGGATTACATGGCGGTCAATCAAGTGCGATAAAAAAAATTTTAAAAAAAAACTTCGTTTTCTCTTCTAGTTTTGTTGGTCTTTACTACTTTTCTCTTTTCTTGGTTGAGTATGTTAACGAACCATTTTTGTAGGCTTTCTTACTTTTCTGAAACAAAAGGACTATTTTATCCAAAGTTTTCAGGCCTGGTACGGTCCAGGGCACTCGGCTCCTGAAAGTATCCAGAAAAGAAAATGGATGATCCAGATTCGCATCTGAACCATTCATTTTCTTTCCTGGATACTTTCAGGGACCGAGTGTCCTGGATCCTAACACTTTTGTTTATAATAGGGTATCGACCCAACCCATATTCTCCTTTTATCCTAGTTTTTCCATTCCATTACCATCCAAGTGGATCAAATCACCCTTCGTACACTGTGTCGTAATTTCGATCCTAATATTTTTTTTTAAAATTTTGATAACTAAAGTGTATGGATCAACTTACACGTACCTCGATTAATCCCGAAGAATCAATCCAACCGAGCCAAAAACTTAAGTGGGAGCCCTAATTAAAGTCAGAGCAAAACTCTGTAGCCCGTTGGGTGGAATTATGACTCTGTAAGTACGGCATATTGTAACTCTTTAGAGTGGGCAGCACATCACATGCCCTGAAATGTCTTTCTCAATCTTTAACTTTGCGAAAGATCCAACCGAGCTAAAAAGCAAGAAAATTAAGACCACAGAGGGAAAATGGTGTCGACAAACCATTGCAGAAATTCAGTGTGGGGGGCCAGTGAGAGAATTTCGTCAAGAGAGTGAAAGAGAAACTTGAGAAATCAAAAATACGGGTACACCAAACGTACACCGCGTTGCATGGGGCCCATTTTGGAGTCTCAAATTAACGATCGGAATCATTCGCTTTGTTTAAAACGTTACCGAAATTGAAGGAGTGCGTGGGGCCAGAGAGAAAATATCGTCAAGAGAGTGAAAGAGAAACTTGAGAAATCAAAATATGGGTACACCAAATGTACACCACGCTGCGTGAGACCCATTTTGAAGTATCAAACTAATGATCGAAATCATTTACTTCGTTTACTTTTGGAACCCTTGTAGAAAAATCAGTTCATTTGGGTATCAGTAAATGCTTGACTTATTTTCGTCCATGAACTTGCAGAAACAAAAAGTGAATAAATTAATCAAGCTCTTACCGATATCCGAACGAGTTGATTTTTTTTTTTAAGGACTCCAAACATAATATTTTAATCAAATTGAGCAGTTCCAGTTATTAGCGCGAGACCTCGGAATGGGTCTCACACAAAGATAGTAGTACATTGATGTACATGGTGCCCATTGGCCATAGTTGGGCTTTTGAGAAATTGACTTGTGGGTACTGTTATCAAATTTCAAAACCATATGGGACCCATTCATCCCAACCATCTGGGACTTTGAAAATTGTGGTCCAAGTTTTAGTGGGCCATTATTTTCACCAACATCTTAGACCGCAATCTGAAGTAGTACCCCTTTGTCTGTGCATATTTGAAACAACTGGCTTCAGACAGATGATGACAAGTGGCTGGGGCTGTGACAGTCAATGTGGGAATGTGACAGTAGTAGTTGAAAGGAATGAGACTGTGACCACCATCTATTAGTAGGATTCAGATTAGGTAATCATAATGATAAAGAGTCTTGTGAAAGCTCTGTTCATCAATTTTTCAAGGAAAGGTAGAGAAAATGCTGAAAACAGCTCATTGGACGTTATCAGGTCGGCCCGGGGGTAAGCCCAAATATCTCGGTAAGAGATAAGGAGCACAAATATCAGTAATGTTAGATTTTAGTGTTGCACAAATTTGTAAACCTTGTGTGAAGGAGGGGATGTTGATTCAATCGAAATTACTACGTTTTCATGCGAGTGTTAAAGCAAGGTCGAGTTAAATCTCTGTACTTGTTTTTCTTTTTCTCCCTTCATGGAATCCAATCGGCTTCTAACAAAAATTCAACCTTGGGAAGATTTGGTCGAAAGTTTAGCAAACGGTAGCAATTTACCGAAAACGCCTTCTTGCTAGGGGGAGATGTTACGTATTGGGGGGGCATTTAAGTCATTTCAGCTCTATTAATTGTCCTTGTGTGGACAATAGGGAAAACCAAGAGTTCAAACAGAATACGAGGGATGGGACATTTAAAAAAAAAAAACTATAAAAAAATTATCGGGTGAAAATGGTTAGAAATGTTTACTTCATGATAATAGTAAAGTGTCGGAGTAAATGAGACAGACTCATTAAACATTAATTTTTCCTGCATTAATAGAGAGATCAAATTGGGCGTTTCCACCAATTAATAAATTGTTGGCAACAACTTTTTGATTTTGTTCTTTTTTAAAAAAAAAATCGCGTATGTTAGTTTCGCGTCTAATTTTTATATATTATGGGTCCGTTTCGACGAGAGGAATCGAAAAAGTAAAAAAATTATGGCTTTTACATAAATATTTTGTGAAATATCCAAGAAAAAGACCGACTGATTTTTTTGGTTTTATTGGAAAAATCAGAAGGCTAAATTTATTGGAAAATAAGGGCTCGATTCTTCTCCATTTCTGGCAAGAAATGAAAATCTTTAAACTCAGATAAGAATGGCGAATGGGGAAAGTGAACCCACAGGGTTGAATTCCAGGGTCAAGAGTGTCCAGCCTAACTTTCACGTCGGAATTAAGAAATTCACAAAAAAATATTTTCTTACAGTCTGATTCCAAGAATCGAACCTTGGTTAATTAGGTGGAGTTTGATCTTATAAGAAAACCACATCGGAATCTAGTTTTTGACTCAACTACCTAAGATGGCACAAAGTGTTCATTTGAATTTATGTGGGTTTTCTGACAAAGATATGGTGTTATTATTTAAAATGAGACACTCGAATATCACTTAAGCTTAGATTAATCAAGAGTTTTTTTTTTTAATAATTCAGGTGTTTGAGTCAGTTTACTCGCATATCGACTAAACAAGAGTTTGCAGTAGAACACTTACGAATCATGTCATCATCGCTGAACGGCATCATATCCGCGACCTCATCCTGCGGCACAAAGCCGGTGAAGGAGAAAGAGAATCCCAAGCTGGCACTAGAGGCCCGGCTTAGAGCCGCGCCACTGCTAACCTCGTCTACGTCCAGCTTCAATTGGGCACTCCTCGATTTCCTAATGTGCGTGTTCTTGCTGGTGCTGCCTCCGCTGCCACTCCGCCCCGGCGAGGCCAGTCTCTTGCTGGACTTCCTCGATAGCATTCCGCTGCTGCCTGTTGTTTCGGGCCCTCCGGGCGCGTCGCTTGACGCTGCCGGCGACTTCAACGCCGCCATTACCGTCTCCACTAGTTGGTCTGACTTGGTCCGTAGTAGCCCTGAAGTGGAGCTTGATTTCTCCATTTTCTCCATCTGTTCTATGCAGTCACAAGACCACCCACAAGGCCACAAGTATGAAATCAGACAGGCTGGTCCGGACAACCGGTCATAAAAAAGAGGTAGTACGAAATAAGACAAATGGCATAGGATTTTGAATATGACTAAAAGCTGTCTAAAAATTCAATTTGTATTTGCATCATTGAGAGAAGAAACTATTTTTTCCTCTTTCAAAATGTACTTTGTAGAGTCCATTGAAACCATGAGAACTCTCCCATGCTTTACCGGTTGAAAAGATGGCACATAAACATATAATGACAGCACAAAAACATGTGAGCCTTTGACATTGCATTAGGTCTAGATCTTTCTAGTTCTTTCCATATATGAAGAAAAATGGGGGGGGGAAAAAATAAATTATGAAGAAAATTGGAAAATAAGTTCACATGCAAAACTATTTGATAATCACTTGCTTTTGTCCTCAAATACAAAGACAACGGATAATGATGCTTGTTCGGGAGATGTGGCAAGTTTCCCACCAAAACAAGGGTTCTTGAAGTAGAAACGGACCCTGAGCGCCGTAGCGGTCGTGAGTGGAGACACGTTGGCCCGTGTAGTAATCTGACTCTACTAACATATATAGTAACATCCCACCAAATTACTCCGTAATTAAGAGAGAGAGAGAGAGAGATGCACTAGCTATATATTGGCCATACCTTTTTTCTGGGAAAAGAGAGAGGAATTGAAGTGGTGAAGCAGGAAAAAACTGGTGAGAGGTGTATGTATCTGTTTTGGGAGGGCAGTGGAGAACCCAGAAACAGGTAACTATGACTTGTGCTGAGCGCATGTGCTCTTCTTATAAGGAGCAATTAAGAAGGGAACGCGAGATTACGGAAGCACCCCTCGCCTTCTTGTTGAATTACAATTGGGTCCATGATCCCATAATTGTGATAACGACGTACCACTGATAAGTCATGACATCCATACCGTACACGTGTTCGGACATTCATTTGTACCCATTTGCTTGGGGGAATTTCCTTGAAACAGGGGGCCCGTTTTTGTTATCATTGGAGTAGAATTTATTTTGAATTTGAAACTAGGCACAATTATTTTTGGAATTAGACAAAAATAAATAAATAAATACTACATAAATTAACGGATTAGCAATGATAACCAAACATGCCCTAAGACTATGTTTGGACAGACCCGGCCCTAGGGCAAGGTGAGTTGACTAGTTAGATATGCTCAGGGAATGTCCAGTGTCGTGAAGTGCCGTTCCAAGCTCATCCCCTGGCCAGTCAATCGGCACGGGATGACTCGCTCTCGTCGCAGGTGCAGTAGGGATACTCATGTTTTTTCCTGTCACATGGTAAAAACATGGATGGCCCGTCTTGGGGATTCAAATGGCCCCCAAAACCTCGGGACCAGCCATGTGTTTGGAGAATGAAGTCCAACAGAGGGAGAGCAAGGACGCCAAGAAGCCTTTGGCCTAGCATCAGGAGTACTGCACTTAGGTGCTAGGAAAAAGGAGGTTAGGAGTTCGACCCTTCTTCTAAGTTGCTAATCTAACTGTCTCAACAATGCCGACTTTCACCGACCAAAGAAAACAAAAGCATGCACGATGGAGAAACAAAGAAGAAGAATTAAACTTCTTTATGGGTAATCCTTTCTTTTCCCTACGTAACAAAAGTCCTCCACAAATTTTTATGATCCAAACACAGCTAGCTCCAGTTCAAAGAAAATTAATAACACAGCTAGCTTAGCTAGCTTGAGATCATTTTCGTCAACCCAGTTGATTTTCAGGTCAATTAATTACCTCACACTTTTAACATTAATGTGGCTTAACGTTATTAGGTAGGTGGAAGCAGGGAGGAAAGCCTCATCAAAAAGGCTGGATGAGTACAGAGGAGCCATCACAAAAGGAGGACCAGCATATCAGAATATGAGGCCTTGGTTCAATCTCAGATGACCTATCTTATAGGGAAGCTAAAGCTTGGAATTTTGCCCAAAATCATGTGCATAGACTTTACCTTTTAGATTTGAGTTTTTTTTGGTATGTTCTGTCATGGTCTCTTTCGCTTGTATCGTATTGTATCCAGTTCAGAGCGATTGAGAGAGTGTACTCATCTGAATTTTAGCGTATCGTCACATTTCCGTCACCCTCGTCGTCATAATCATGATTTCGTTTCCTCGATTTTCGCTTGTTACGAGCAAATTAGTATCTATCTTACCTTTTCAAAGATTAATAAATTTGTTTTGCAAATAATCATAAATGCTGTACCAAATTAATATTCTGTAGAGGAAGTTATGGGGAAAAAAAGGAAACTATGAAGTGAAAAGGCTAATTTTGGTGAACCCTAATGTTTAAGGATTAGAACGTAAGTCACCAATAGGGCTAGGCTCAAAACCTACGATACCCTTCCGGTAAGGATGTCAATTTCATCAGAACTTATAGATACCCGATCCGATCCACACCCATCCAGACAGTATTAGTCCATTTTTTAACTATGAAAAATCCATTGTGTTTCGGTTCGAGTTCGGGTTTGGCCAAAAAAAGAAAAAAGAAACACTCGGGCCAAACCAACCCATTGCCATACTGATCACCCCATCTAGCAGGATAAAATCCACTCTCAATCTTAATTTGACAGGCTAAACCAGAATAATTTGCTGATCGAACTTAAAGAAATATATCCTATTGCTTAATAAACCAATAAAAATGGGAGGCTCGAGTGGTGGCCAAAAGGCATCCTTTTTAATATCCGAAAACAAAGGCTTCACTTTTCAAACTGATTTCATCTTTCGACAAGTCGCACAATACCGACTGTTATTTTAATGTTTTACCCACTACCTTGATAACTAGGCACCGACCCTAATCTTAATACCTCACCATTCCAACTTTGGTGCTAGGTATTTCAGTTTGCCTGATTGTTAATATTAGAACCCGGGATCAGTAAAGGTGTATGCAAATTGATCCGAAAACCTGATTATTATCAAGAAAAAAGAAAGAAAGATGACCGTGTTTAAGGCTTCTTCCTGGTAACTACTAAATAAATTAGTTTGTACCTAACCATTAGTCACAATATTATCACAAATCCAATTGATATGAGGTTTTCTAGCGGCTCATTTCACGTGTAGTATCTTTTTTAGGTTCTGTCAGACCATCTCTAATTCTTTCCCATTTTTAAACCCAAATTCAAAATTTGGATAAAAATACCCATTTTGGGTTTAACCATTTGTTTCCCCAAATGAGGGACAACAAAGTCCATGCCCATTTTTGCAACGGCTATTTTGAGGCAAACAGAGCAACCGCCATTCTTCTCAGGCAAAGCTCTTCTCCGCCGGAGCCCTTTTCCTGCGAAGATCATTTCCGGGCTCTTTTCCAACGGCTATTCTTCTCTGGCGAAGCTCTTTTCTCTGCAAAACATCCAGAACAACAGCTAGCTCTCTCTCTCTCTCTCTCTCTCTCTCTCTCTCTCTCTCTCTCTCTCTCTCTCTCTCTCTCTCAATTAACCAAATGTTAGGCCCTATCTCAGAACTAGACGTTCAAAGCTTTGCCAGAGCTGCGTCGGAGCTTTGCCAGAGCTGCTGATCTAAGGATTCTCTCCTCTCTCTTATTTACATGAATGCTATTTGGGTACTTAGAAAATGATAAATTTGGGTACAGATTTGGTTCTGCCACAAAGATGCTCCTACCAAAATTGGGATTTTACTTAATTTTTTCTGTTTAGCGTCGTGCATCATTTTTTTTAATTGTTCCTAGTGGATAGTTTAAATTAGGATTAACGAACGGTAAAAAAAAATTGTTCCTAGTGAAAAGTACTGATCGAGCAGTACTTGAAGGCAGGAATTAAACTCCCTTCTCTCTGATAGTACTACTATGACAGAGATTTGATACGCAGTCCAAAACTTAAATGAATGTCGTTCAACATAGAATATTTAGGGCTGAATTCTGGAAGACTCGAGAGAGAGCGAGAGCTCTCTAGAGAGAGAAAGAGAGCCCGTGGTGGGATCCCCTCCTCAGTCAGTCAGCTCCTGGCCTGTCACCTCCACGTGCATCCGTACTGCACGTGAGGGGGAGTGTTAGACTTGTCTCACATCACTCATCTAAGTCACCCAAGCTTGGTTAATAAATTCTAAAGGTTACTCTACCTATAGCCAATTGGTTTTAGGTTGGAACCCTCCAAGAAATCTAACAATCCCAGTCAGCGGCTTTGGCCCTCCAGTCTGCGGCGGGACATGTTCAAGTTGGTGCAGCAGGTCATCTCGAGTGTTGCTCTTCCTATACCTGGCTTCTCCGCTTGCCACTCCACCCACCCTCACGAGTGTGATCGATGGGTCTGACTCCGACTTTTTGGTTCCTTGCGGCTTTTTTTGTTTTTTTGGTTGTTTTTTGTATTTTGGACCGACAGTGTCCCTCTTTGTACTGTTTTTCTTCTATATATGATATGTTTGTGTTCCTGATAAAAAACATAGAATATTTAGGCATTTATTTAGCTATAAAGAACCCAATTGACGTGCACCCAGCAATTTTAAAAAATCTTGCGTACGAGAGTGTCACCAGCACATGAAAAGTGAGCTTATATTAAATTAAGTGGGACACTCCAGCACTAAAACCAACAGCCTTGGTCGATGTCGTCCCTGTAGTACTAATTAAATTGTGCACCTAGCAATTGTATGAAATTTCGATGTCATCCCTGTAGTACTAATTGTATCAATTTTCATGATATAATATACATTTCGTCTCGATATTATCCCTCTAGTTGACGGCGTGATTGGAATTTACAGAATTCATGGGCAAAATTGTCATTTTTCATTGCAAAGAGGCGAAATTGAGATTTTATGCAGATTAGATTGACTATTACGTGTTCATAGGTTTAAATAGCGTTTGTGCCCGTTGATGCACGGGATAATTATAATTCCATTGGTTTATATTCAGTCCCGTGTATCAAACGGACAAAAACGCTAGTTGATAAAAAAGATAGTTTAATATTTTATACGGTCTCGTGTTCGATGCGCGCTAGCATTGGTCTCATTCTATACACTGAAGACGTGTGATGAAAAATGAATTTGGAGTATCACGTGACGGTGCCCAGTGACATAGAATAATTCCCACGTTTCCCCTCTCTCTCTCCCACTTCCCTACATTTCTCTCTCTCTCTCTCTCTCTCTCTCTCTCTCTCTCTCTCTCTCTCTCTCTCTCTCTCTCTCTCTTTATAAACAAAAAAAAAAGTGAAAAATCCAAGAAATTAGGAAGGGAGTTTGAAGGCTTGTGGAGCTCAAACACATTTATACAGTATATTAATTAATTAATGATAAATAGATAGGTAGGTAGATACACTTGAATGAAAATATAAGAAACCCCTCTAATTGTTACTCCATGAAATAGAGGCGTCCGATAGTCACGCCCCGGCGAATTGCTCTTTTAGAGACAAAATTTTGTGGGACAAACAACGTTTGCACTTTAAAAATGTAGCCTTTAGCAACGAAAGTTTCATACCGTAATCATGACCCCAACCCTTAATTATTTGAGGGCAATCAATTTGGTTACAAGGTAAAAGGTGGAATGGTCATTGCTCCATTCTCGTACCAGGAGAGGTTACTTGGTGCTCTTGAAGCATTTAGCACCATACCTTTCATATCTCGTCATGTCAATTTGGTTACAGGGTAAAAGTTGATCGGGTCCGGACCCTCTCCAGTCGCAATAGCTCCGTCACTGAGCACGTGTAGTGTAGTAATGGGTCTTTGGCAAAAAGCCGTCGTCCGTAAAGGCCTATTTTGTGTGGTTCCTGACTTCTTGTTAAGGTCTTCTCTATGGGTCCTTGTGAATGATTCAGAGTCCACAATAGCCAACAGCCATATATGCCGTACAAGTCATCTTTCCAAATTTGTCCAATATCGTGATGTAACTCTTCTAGTCTTTATTAGCATCATTTTGTTTCCATGCGTGGAAAATATTAGTGATTGTGGAATTTCAAAACATAGAAACACCTAATCAATTTTTGGAAAAAAAAAAAAAAAAAAACGAATATGAATACGAATACGAATACGAAAAACATCGTATTGAACACGAAGATTGATCCTTCCTTTGTAACTTCTAGCCTCATCGTGCTCCACCTGTGCCTCCCCTCCCCCTCCACCCTCCGCCTCCATCTTTCCCCCTCCCGCCTTCGCCTCCTTCTTTTGTCCGCTTGTCCGGCTTTGCTGGGGCCGATCTGGTGAAGATTTGAAGATGGGATGGTTTGACTTTGCTCATCTGGCGAATAAGCCGACGGATCCGGTGCGGCGGATTCCAGCGACGACGTCCTCGGCCGGGTTTTCTTATTTTCCTGTCTCTTTTTTGTTTTGTTTGTTTTGGGTTTTGTTGGTTTGGTTCTCTCCCTTTAATGAGAGTTTTTCCTCTGTGGGGGGTTTCTAGTGTTGTTTTGGTTGTCTTTGTCGCAGTTGAAGGTTTGTGTTGCTCTCTCGGTTTGAATGTCGGTCAAGGCCGATTAGTTGGCAAAGCCCGGTTGCGAGGCTCTAGTGAGTGATCTTGGTAGTTAGGCCTCTTGTTTGGTTATTTACTCCCCTTGGGACGATATCCAATTTCGATGTATTCAGTTGTTTTCTGATTATAATACAACTCCTACCATTTTGGGAGAAAAAAAAAAAAAAAACACGAGATCCTTCATGAAAGACAAGAAATTTGTGTAGGAAAAAACAAAAGAAAAAAAAATTACTCCGTAGCTTCACAAATTTAATTTATCTTCTCTTTGTAATTTAATTCCACAAGTCTTCACAACTTTAAGATCTAAAAAATCAAAATTAGAGTAATATAATACACATAAATTGAGTTTACGCGTAACAAAAAATTGGACGCATATTGTTGACATTATGCATCATGCATGTGTGCCTATATATGTCTACATACTTTTGTCTGTCAATTATTAATGTGAAAGCTGTTCAACTAATATAGTTGATGAAATTAATAAAAACAATTGCTTACCAAAAAAAGAAAAAAAACATCTTTTTTCTTTTGCATTCTGCCTTTATACTGTAATATTTAATTATTGTGTTTGAGTGTGGGTTTAAAACCCTTCCCAAATAATCGATAAACATCTTTATTATGTGGAAAAAAAATTCCATCAAACAATTTTGTCATCGTCTGCTCCCACAGAAGGTAAAAAGAATTAAAAAAAAAAAATGGGGCCACAAATTCCTCCAAGTCTAATAAGAGTGCATACCATAAGGATTATGGGAAATTCTACTTACACACCTCTCAATCACGCTACCTATAGAATGAGTCGTTCAACAATATACTATGACAACCGAAACCGATCATTTTGTAGATCTCTACATGAACGTTATCCATGCAAAGATTTAGGTTAGCTACCTCAAATTTTTCATTTTCTTGAGAAAAATGGATTGTTAAAATTCTTCCACTTAATCAATTGATTAAAATCAAGTGCTTACTGATATCTAAATAATCAGATTTGTTTGCATGCCTAATTAACACGTTTAGAGCTACAGAATGAACAGCTCAGCTTGTTAAAATAGATTGTGAGATCCCTCGTAAAAAGGTGGTTTGTTTGGAAAGTGTTTCCGAAAGCTCTAAGGACTACTCATTTTTTTTGTTTTTATAACGAATAATTTTCATAAGAAAACTCTGTATCGATGCATCCAAGCTTCAAGAAATTAATCCAAATATTAGTATCCTTTTTTGAGAGATCGTAGGTGTTTGCGAAAAATTATCTTCACATATTATGTTATAAAATTATCCCGTTGTCGGAGTACGGAGTAGTAGTATGGAGTAGTATTTAAGACTCATACACTAGGAGAGAAAAATCTACTCATTACGTATTTTTTTTCAATTGTTCTAGGACCAAGTGTGTGGGTGTGTAAAATGGGTGTGGTCGTAGAATTATTGATTTTTTTTAGAGATGAAGCAGTATCCTAATCCTGTAACAGTAAATATTGGAGACCAAACAGTAAATCCAAATAAAGGTTTGGTCGAGTAGACATCAGAAAATACTAAATTAAGTGTTTGTTGATGTCCATGAAGTCACATGTTCTAACTCATTGGAGGCTTATTGATCAGAGTTCGTCCGATCATTAACTTTAGAATTCTAAAATTTGTCGGAATGCGCATAAACCGACCTGAATATCCGGTGATCAAAAGAAAAATAGTAAGGGGTGTTCGGCGACCTCCTTTTCACGTTTTCATTTTCTCTTTTTTACATTGTAGCTGTTTGGCGACTCCAAGTTAAAACATGTTTTCACATAATATTTATGGGTTTAGGAGAAGAGAAGTAAGCAGCACGGGGAAGAGGAGCTTTTTTACTTCTCATTTTTTACTTTTTCATTTTGGTTAACAAAAAGACCTACAAAATGTGTTATGCACATATTTCTTAAAGAGATTAAATTCTTTACAGTTTACACCGCCGGTGTAAACATTTGTTTCCTCCAAATCAATTATATTGTGTCACATCGCCATGTTCTATTGATTGAGACCACTGTTTTGCAACGTGGCATGATATAATTGATTTGGAGGAAACAAATATTTACACCGGCGGTATAAAGATTTTATTCTTTTCCTCCAAATCAATTATATTGTGCCACGTCGCCATGTTCTATTGATTGGGATCACTATTTTGCAACGTGGCACGATGTAAAGAATTTATTCTCTTTCTTAAATACTAATCATGTTACAAAATATATATTCTGCACATATATCCCTAAACACTCTACCATATTCATAACACATTCTGACCAATATTCGGAACACATTCTTACCAAAATTCAAAAACTAAAAAGTCAATAACCAAAATGCAAAAAACCAAAAAATAGGATAACCAAAACACCCCCCTAATATAAGAGGAGTGTATCTTCCAAATTTCCGGTACGGAACAAAAGTTGGCTTTTAATCCTGGGGGCGGTGCCGGCCTGGTAAAGGGAGTGGGGAGAGCCACGTGACGGTGACGGCTCCGTTATGGGGACAGCGGCGAAAGGTGTTGCCCTGACTGTATGAGTCCCAATCATTTCAGCTGTACCACTTTAAAAACAGTCTTTGCCGTTAGTAACCACGTGTACCGTCTCCACGTCTCAAAAGCTTGATGTTACCCCACTTGTCCCCCCCCACGTGGACGGAAATCATGCACTCTCAATCCCTCCGTTCAATTTTTGACAGGGGGAGCGGATGTCGCAATATGAACCATTTCGCATCGTAATGAATGGTTTGGATCTGCTTAGAGACTCTTTGCTGAAAAGATCGGATTCCCTCTCGCAAAGAGTTTCTGAGAATTTTTTTTTTTTTTTTTTGATCCGCAGTTTCTGAGAATATTCAAACCATTAAATTTCCCAACATGTGGTCCAGATTTGGACTTCAGTTAAAACCTGGGCCGGTGAGGATCCGATTCCTTTTGATAGAACCACAAACAAATGTGTGTGGGGCCCACACGTGTTGTGAGTGTTTGTTCGTGGTTCTAGACTTTTTGTTCTCCATCAGCCCAAGGTTGATTGATTTTAACAGTCCGTATGGGCAATAACTTTTTGGGGTTCTGACTGGCCGGCCAAGTTTTGTCTCAACACACCCGTCCAGCCCCACCCCGCGTCATACCCTTTCCGCCCAAGCCCCGTTTCAAGTAATGTACCAAAAATACCCCTACCATTATTACTAGTGTCCATCTCGACTAGCGTCGGCAGCACCTGGAGTATCATCATCGCCTTGAGGTCTAATCTGGTGCCGCACGCACACCACCGCCGCGGTACCCACTGCCACCTCCCCATCACGACTGACAGACTGAGGCCGAGGGCACGGTTGATCGGACAAACAGCGATGGTTTTGGTGATTCGAGTGCCGTTGAGGCATCTGGGAGTGAAACGGCATCGATTTTGGAACGTTTGACGGGCGGCCGCGGTGGAACAGACGAAGGGGATGGAGATCTGTCGCTTCGATATAGCGATGGGGTTGATAGGGTTATACAGTTTCTCTAGGCTCTTGATTTGCAAGTCATGGGGGCATGTCGCGCCGATGAGAGGTTAAAGCCCTTGCTCAAGCTGAATAACGCGACTGGTGCTGCCGAAGATCGCTTGCTGGCGCATCTGAGTTAGGTACGTATGCGAATAATCGAGATAAGATGTTAGCGTATGGATGTCGTAAGGAAGAAGATGATTTTGCTTTAGGGGAAAGTCTACAATATACACCTCTTAAAAGGGTGTACCATATGCACTTATTTTATGGTTCATTCATAATATTTTAGCGTGTTTCGTAACTTTTGTCTTAGAATTTATAACTTTTCAGCAGTACGATTCGTAGCATTTTCATTATGATTCATAACATTTTGGTGTATTTCGTAACCTTTATACGATTCGTAACTTTTTAGCAATACGATTGATTCGTAACATTTTCTCTATAATTCATAACATTTTGAGGTGTGAATATGATACACACTCAAATAAGGAGTGTATATTGTAGTCTTTTCCTTATTTTAGAAGAGTTGTAAACTGCAGAATTGGGTGCTGGATTTTGTCCCCCCAAAAGATATGATTTTGCTAAGAAATTTGGTTTGCGTATGAATCTGGTAAGGAAGAAGATCATTTGTTTTGAGATAAGATAAGATGTTATTAGATCGATAAGCATTTTAGTATACATGTACAAACTGAGTGTAATACAACTATTCTTGTTTTGTTATGCAGCACTTTGATTTACAACTATACAAACGTGATTTGGGTGTGAATTCTTTATTTGGGCATGAATTCTGTATTATGGCAGAATTTATACATCCAAGAATTCACACCAAGAAACTGCAAAAAATGTGTGAATTCTTCAAACGGGGTGAATTCTAAGAGTGTGAATTTTGTAAAAGTGTGTGAATTTTGAAAAGGGTTATGAATTCTACAAAATGGTGTGAATTCTTAGAAGTATGAATTCTGCAAAGGGGTGTAAATTTTTTAATGTGTGAATTCTGTAAAGGGGTGTGAATTCTTCGAGGTGTGAATTCTGCAAAAGAGCAAAATAGTAAGAGCATCTTTAAAAAGGGGTTGGATGGAATAGTGCAACAAAAAAGGGTCCGCACGGAACCCCAAGCAAAAAATAGGACCGGCTTGGAATTTCCCGTAACTTTTTTCCCCTGTAAAAACGTTTTCAACAAGAATACAAAAACCCACTCCATACATCCCAAATTGTTGGTCATGTTTTACTTTTTGTGCCACTCAAATAATTATCTAATATTGTCACAATCTATAATGTTTTTATATCAAATATGAAACTTGTTTGGTTGATCTCAATTAATTTTACTAAACAAAGTTTTTGAAATCATAAAAAAGCCAATTTTTTGAGAGGTTCTAAATAGTAAACAGAGCCAACAATTTGGGATGGAGGAAGTATTTAACTTTTCGTGTCGATTTGTTAACCCAAAGATACGGCTCGAACACGACATAATACAACAACATTATTCCTATTATCTTAGTACTGGTATTTTAGTTTGCTAATATGTAATGCAATTTATGTTATACTCCCCGTCTCATTTTATTCGGCCATTTTTTGACTTCTTATTGTCCCAAATCATTTGTCCATTTTAAAATATGACCAAGAAAGAAAAATACAGGACTCACTTTGTTTGGTTCTCCTCTCAAAAATAATCTCTCCAAAACTTTTGACTGTTTCGTCATTCTTGTTTTTTCGTCTTTAGTGATTTTTTTTTAATACTTTTTGGATGTACACAGCATACATCTATTCAAAAAGTAAAAAAATTTGTCAAAATGTTAAAAAAAATTACTAAAGACGAAAAACTACGCAAATTTATAGAACTTTTTTATCTCAAAATTACAAACCAATCTATTTTACGATTCTTTCTTGAATTGAAGTGATAAGTCCCATTTGAATTGAAGGGCATCTGTGGAAAGTTTTAGTTATCAAACTGTAATTATTATGTCCCCCTAATAATAAGTGAGCATAGAAACTTCCGTAGAAAATAGAAAGAAAAAAAAATGTTGGGTTTGGGTTTCCTTGGCATAAGTGAGCATTAATGAGGAATGGTGTATTCGGCATTTATTGAAAATATCATGGGCACCGAGGTAATTCGCATTATACACCATCGGACAAGATTGTAAATACCTGGTCCCAGATGGTAGGAGTATGAAATACAAAAAGTCTAGGACCACCGCATATGTCCACTGCACGCCGTGGAGCGGGGACCACCACATGGAACCACGGCGCCCGGTGGACACATGCGGTGGTCCTAGCACGGTGAAATATGGATCGGAATCCAATGTATGGGCTGAATTACTAGTCGCTTGGGCTTATTAATCCTCTCCTCTTTTGTGCAACCAAATACTGTATTGGATTACTGGGCCCAAAGCGTTGCTAATCCTGTCCCATGGTCCAAGAGACATCAAACAGGGCCTGACACTCCATGCGGGTAGGAATTCTAATCAAGGTTAGGGTCGAAGAATTTGAAGTGTATAACTTTCTGACATAACATAACAGTAACTAGGGGTGTAAACGAGCCGAGTTTCGACGAGCTCGAGCTCGGCTCGTTAACTTGACGAGCCAAAAACTTGAGCTCGAGCTCGGCTCAAGCCTTAACGAGCCGAGCTCAGTCATTTACTAAACGAGCCTCTTTAATCGAGTCGAGCCTCCCTTAACGAGCCGAGCTTTTGTCGAACGAGCCGAGCCTTAACAAGCCGAACCGAGCTGAGCTCGCGAGCTACACAAGCCGAACTGAGCTGAGCTCGCGAGCTACACAAGCCGAACCAAGCCGAGCTCGCGAGTAGCTCGACTCACTTACAGCCCTAACAGTAACAGAAAATTATCTGTGGGTCTAGAAAATCTAGACTTAATTCCCACTAAGGATGAACTCAATTTTTATTTACTTTTAAGAATAATCTTATATAAACATTATCCTTTTACCCTTCATTAAATGCAACCGCCCCTCCCACCTCCATTGCACAACCACTTCCAGCCGGCAACCACCTTCGGCCGGTGACTTTTTCCGGCGACCACCTCCGGCTGGCGACTGAAAATTCGCAGTGTGAAATTCACAAATTCACATACCCCTGTGAAATTCACATAAATTTGTTTAAAACACCACCCATAATCGTAAATTCACAAATTCACGTACCTGCCCGTAAATTGCCTTTCGATTTTTAGAGTACATCTTAACCACTTGTACGCATGGTTTATATCACCTTTTCTGTTAAACATATGATTTCCACTTATTTGATGATGTTGATAGGTAGGTGAATACCACTTGAAGCATAATGGACTGGTGATGAATGATTGTACGTCAAACCCATCTTTGGGGATCAGATTAGATTCCCTCCATATCTGCATCCCTCCAACTTCTCATTTTGAGGACTTTTTAATGATTTGAGCAATTCATCTCATTTGTCCCGTATAGGAATTGCAAAAAAAAACTCTCTTAGTCATATGTAGATAGACACGTGAACAAATTGTATTTGATTCCATAAAACGGATGGGTAAAATTCAGGCCCCGTTCGGCTAAATAAACCAAGTGGTTTATTTTTTTGTCCTTATTCAAAAATTTTTCGTATTTGTTAGTTTTGCGTCAATTTTTTGGGGATTATTGCATCTCCATGACGAGAGGAATCTAAAAAGTAAAAAAATTTGATCGAAATCCATTTTTTTTTAATAAAGCCGAAAAAATTGGCTTATTTTTGTCTTTATTCAAAAAAATTAGGTTTCGATCGATTTTTTTTACTTTTTAGATTCCTCTCGTCATGGAGATGCAATAATCCCCAAAAAATTGACGCAAAACTTAAAAATACGAAAAAAAAATTGAATAAGGTCAAAAAAATAAGCCACTTAACATTCGTCATCCATTTTACGATTTTCTCACTTATTATATGTATCCAAACAAATTTGTTTTCGGGAGATTTGCTATTTTCTTGGGAACTTCACAAATTCACATACCCCTGTGAAATTTCTAGAATTCCACCCCTCTACCAGTATTCGTTGAGCTGCTGCTACTTCTTCTTCAAATTAAATAACTTCTTAAAAAAACACTAACAGAGATCGAAGAACATGACTCACTGTCGGCGGCAGATGTCTTGAGCATCTCGAGAGCTGCGAATTTCATAGCCTTGGTACCCACCTCGTCATCCCCACGAACCAAAGCGTTGGAACAAGAGGAGAGACAGAGATACAGAGGGTGTATGTATGTATACACTCACAAATTCGCAGTGTTGTGGGTGTATGTATGTATACACTAACAAATTCACAGCTGGCCAGAGAGAAGGATTTTTTCCATTTTTATACAAATTCGCAGTGAACGAAATTCATAGTCGATTTGTAACGGCCGATTTCGATTTCGAAAAGCCCCTACCTCTCAACCCTAACCACGCCTTGCAACGGTTCGAATTTTTTCAGAAATTCGCAGTGGTGTGAATTTATGGCGAGGACGGGGGCGCCACCGAGGTCGAGGAGGATGTAGTCATTCATAATTACAATGTAACACCCTGAAATTTGGGAACGTTAAATAGACAATTTTATTGATAATCTAAAGAGAGTCTGGCTCATTATTACATCATAATTCCAATAATTACACAAAGGGAGGAGAAACTAGGGTTCCTAACTACAACTCCGTCTGCTCTTTCATCCTAGCCAGCTCTTCGGCCCCGAAAGCCCTCAAGGTGTACAGCTCACCTTGGTCATCTGCAAAGTCTGACACATTATACCAGCGTCGCCACCAGTATAATATGTCAGGGTCACCAAAGGTAACACTATGAGCTACGAGAGCTCAGCAGAATAATCCTATACCCGCTAACCCATAACTTACAAACAATAGGTCATAGCAATAGTATACAAGCTCATGATTTTCAAATAGCACATGCATATTCAATAAAGTAATTGACAATGACACATCCACATTCCCTATTCTAACGTTGGTGTCTGTGATATCTGTGTTTCTCCTACGCGATTCATCGTAGACCGTGTCTCGTTTTCATTTACAAAATCAACATTTTGAAAAGCACTTTTTAAACACGTCACGTTACCAATGAAGCCACCACGTCCGGCTCCATTGGCAACACACACAATGGGCTACCAAGTCCGGCCACATTGCGGTTTTCAAAATCCATACACACAATGGGCTACCACGTCCGGCCACATTGCGGTTTTCATAATTCGCATAATGGGCTACCAAGTCCGGCCACATTGCGGTTTTCTTGGCTCCTCTCCGCGGATAACCAAGTCACACCTCCAATGAGACTACCACGTCCGGTCCCATTGGCAATACACACCACACAATGGGCTACCACGTCTAGCCACATTGTGGTTTCAAAACATTATCCACACCCTAGGTGTCATGTTTCTACTTTCTCAATTTTTGTGTCTCGCTTTCATGCAATGACTCCACGACAAGACTTTTCACGTAAACAATCATAAATCATTTATTGTAATCTTGAAACTAAACTAGCAAGATCGTCCAACTCTATATTACTTATCATACTCATATTATCCCTAAGTTTACGCAATCATGCTCAAACCTTTAGCACACAACTTAAAGCATAGTGTCACATGGACGGACACCTTTGGAGTGAAAACCATTTATGTTTTATCACGCATCAAACAAGTAATCTAAGTAATCACATATACATGCTCATAACCATCTCAAGATCAAAATACGAATACTTTCAATCAAACCGTTATTTTCTTTTATTTCAAAATCCGTTCTTTCTCCCTTTTAGGAAAATTCAAAACAACATAAGTTTTTCCGAAAAATAAAGTTGAATTATCCAACATGTTCATATTTCTTTTCAAGCCTTTAGTAAAATACTTTACTAGTTATCATGCATTTCAAACAATACAAACAATATACACATTTCTATTTATACGTAGAGATAGTGGATAAGAATATTCTACCGTTCTTCTTGGCGGTAGGGACGACTACGGAAAAAGGAAGTACGTCAGCTATCGAACGGAATGACCTCCTACGGTAAGCTTCCGGTAGTTTCGAAAGAGAAGGGGTTTCTCTCGAAACTAGTTCTTGACTAAACTACTAAATTTTTTGGATCGAAAGGGTGGTCGAGTGGTGGTTTAGTGGCGGCCTTGGGTGAGTTTCTTGAAGAATTTAAGAAGAAACTCAAGAACACCAAGAACAAAGAACAAATGCAAGAATTCTGGAGAGAGATGTTGAAAGGTGTGAAGGTGTGAGTTGAATGGCACGAGGGGAGTCTTATTTATAGCAAAAATCTTGGCTCTCTCTCCCTCTCAATGGCCGGCCCCTCTCTCTCTCTCTCTCTCTCTCTTCTCTCATGGATTTGCTCCATTGTATTGTCAAATCTTGTCTTCCAAGCATGCCAAAGCCTTGTCAATCCAACTTAGGTGTAAGACTAGGTGATCATGGGGATCCTAATGCTTAAAAGAAGATCCTAGGTGCTTATATCCTAGGATGGCAAGTCTTACAAGTCTAATGATCATGATGATTAGGCTAAAAAGGTAGCCTTCCATGTTTAGTCAATCCTAGGCTAGGTTGTAAGTCAAAATCTAGGAGGATTAAGGCTAGGGTGTAAGTAAATCTAGGATGATTAAAGTCTAGTTTTTAGAGTTCAAGTGGTCTAAAGATGGGTTGTAAAGTAGTAATTAGGCTTAAGGCTAAAGAGGTAGCTTGGGGAGTGTACAAACACATGCACACACCTCACTCTCTCTCTCTCTCACTCTCGGCCTCTCTCTCCTCTCGGCATTCTCTCTCTCTCTCTCTCTCTCTATCTCTATCTCTCTCTCTCATACTATGGTATATATATATATGTATACTTTAAGTACTAAGTGGTCTTATTAGGTCTAAGTAGCCTTATTAAGTCTAAGGGAAAGGTAATGATTATGGTAAGGCTTTCAATGACAAAACATTGTCCATTGGGTAAGAATTTTCCTAGAAATTATATAGCTAAGTATATAGGCATGCTTATGGTAGGCTATTAAGTTTATATACATATATATACCTAGAGAAATATCTAGGAAAGTAACTTTGGAGGGTAATTAGATTCAAGGCTATAATCATTAGGTTTGCATGCATGACAAATCTAAGTATACTACTTTTGGAAGCATAATGATTACTTCCTTAGGTCCAATGGTTCATAAGGGTTAGGGAAATGTAACTAAGTTGAATGGTATTTAGGTTTCTTTAACTAATTGGTTGGAAGCTAATTCTACTTGTCAAGTAGGATTTCTAGCCAAAATATATAATTTAAAGATTTTATTTACTTGCTAGGAAAATATACAAGTGCTTCTACAAGCATACTTGTCTTTAGAAAAGGACTAGATTGTCCGGTGTTAAAAGATCTAATTTTTATAAGTTTCAAATCTAATTATGACGGATTATTAGAGTTAAAAATAAAATTTTAAAGTAATAAAGAATTTTTGAATATTAAAACGAGATTTTTATTTACTAAAAATCAAAGTTGTTACATACAATCACCACGAGATCGGTTCGGTCTTCGTCGATGCTGATTTCATGTCAATTACAATCATCACCGCCTGAATTTCCCTTGTTGTTTATAACAAATGAGAGGAGCGACAAATCATCTTTAACAACCTCGGAGAATTCAGGCCATGGAGGTTGCTGCTGCTGATGTGAGTGGAGCGAATCTGCAGTTTTCATCGCCGTGGATGTGGTCGGAGGGAAGATCGAACGGATTTATGAGGATTTACGTTAGATATTTGTGTGCGTTGATTGATTTGGAGGGAAGGTAAATGAAGGAAGAGCCATGTCGTCGTCTTCGAGATCGTTGATTCATCGAATTACGCCGCTGTTCGTGGCTCGAATTTGTCAAAATCAGAGGCTCCTCAGCTCTTCTCGTTCTGCGCTGCTTGAGGATCAATCGTTGTCTTCGTCTGAGTGAGAGAGATTGTCTGAGAGAAGAACGGGGTTGTTTTTGGCATACAAGTTGGAGAAAACCTTAGCGGTGTGTTTTGGTTTTGGGCAGGAGTTGGTGGGAATATAGGTCCATAAATTGGACCGGCCGTAAATCACCCTAGCTAACAGCAACAGTACTTATGTAACGAGGATAAACTGGATGAATGAAATACTTATATGTATAATAAAATGAACTTTTACATGACATGTTAAAGAAGACAAAGATAATTCGAAAATCTGTTTTCTGTTTTGAATTATTTTTGTTTTTTATTCAAAACTTCTTAGGTCTAAACATAATTTTTTGGATAAATTATGGGCTGGTCCAAAAACTGCTCTTTAATTAAAGAGTATGACCTATTTTTTTATTTACTTGCAAGTTTATGTAGGAAAGTATGAGTCTCTCATTGATGGTGCATTTTTAAATTGGGTTGAAGTTATTGGGAATATGGGCCAATTACCAGAACTAGTCCATAATTTATCTTAACTTTTTTACATTTAAATTACTCTTGTCCAGATGAACTAATTATGAATAAAAAAATTGATGCAAAACTAACAAATGTGAAAAAATTCGAATAAAAACAAAAAAACGAGTAATTCAAACAAGTTATTAAAGCCAAACCCACCAGTAAGGTTCTAAACAATTTCAACCCGATCACGACATGATTTTAAGCAAGTCGAGTTAGTGTCGTATAACCTGTCTAGTTAACATGAATAAAAAATATACTACAAAAATGAAACGACACGAACACAGGACATGATTGGATGCCTACCCCTACGTATACCGTATACGTGCTCCACGGGGTCCGTAAACCCATCGGTGCATTTTTCGCAAAAAATATAAGAGAAAATGACGGCCCATGACGTGTTTTGATAATTAATACCCACCAATGACATTTTCAGCATTAACAAATGTTCTTAACATGTCTTTTGGGGGTATTAATTAGACGTGGCAAATGAGTGGGTTGAAACGGGTTGCGGGTCAAGTATGGGTCAAAAAGTAAACGGGTTGAAACGGGTCGAGCTGAATATGGGTCAAGTCAAACCCAAACCCGCCCGTCCCGATCCGTTTTCCCTATATTTTTTTCCCCTCCTCTTCTCTTCTCCCCCATCCCCGTTTTCCCTCTTTTTTATACTTTTCTCTTCTCCCCCATCTCCGTTTTCCCTCATTTTTTACTTTTCACAACTTTTTGTTTAGCTTTTCATTATAATTTTTGGGGTTAATCATTCGTCTCAACAAGACAAATTGAAAAGGTATAAAAATATGGACCGATATTGAAAAAATTCAAATAAGACGACACGTTAGACAAATAAGACAGTTGCTTGATGTTTTTTTAAATTCGTCTTTAGTAGTGAACTTTTTTTTTGTTTTCGATCATAATTTTGTACTTTTTAGACTCCTCTTGTCGAGACGAATGATTAATTCAAAAAAATATCACTCAAATCTAAAAAAAAATCAAAAAAAAAAAAAGAACAAAACACACAAAACGAAAAAAAAAAAAAAAAAAAACGTTTAAATGAAGTCTAAATAAAACTTATAACACTGTTGAAGATTCAAAAGTGCTACGACAACTACTACGACGACGAATACGGTGACGACGATGGCGGTTGGAATGATGATGGTGACGATGAATTGTTTTCCGAGGTTATTTTCTATTTCCCTTGTTTTTCTAGTGTTATTTATTTAGATTATTGGGGCTCTGCTTGTAAATTTACTAAGGGCGGAAAACAATAAAGCTTAAAACTTACTGATTCGTCTCAACGAGATGAGTCGAAAAAGTAAAAAATTATTATTGAAACTCATAATTTTTTAAATAAAGACAAATCACTAATTCACAAAAGTTTAGCGCAAAATTATCAAATACGAAAAAATCTTGATTAAAGACAAAAAAAAAAAAGAGGCCATTTTAACTTTGCCAAATCCAGATTTGTTTTAGTTTAGTTCTTTCAAAAAGTTTTTGAGAGAGAGAGAGAGAGAGAGAATTTGTAAGGGAATCTGATTGAAGTGAATAAAGAAGACCGAATTTGGTCCGGTACTGGAGGCGGTTAACTTTTGTGCAGGATTCAGGAATCGGTATTTTAGTTCTAACCCATATTGAATTTATTTTTAACCCATTTAAATTCATGTAAATATGAGTTTATATGGGTCCAATCCATATAAACCCATTATACAATATAGACGGATTAAGTTGAATTATAAGTGGACGAATTTAAACGGGATAAGAAATGTGGGTGGATATTGCCACCACTATTATTAATTATCAAAAGCATAAAAGGCCCAAGCACCAAAACGGAGGGAATTTACTGAGATTTGAAACGAAGCCAAAACCCAACCTCTACGACCGCTCTCTCTCTCTCTCTCTCTCTCTCTCTCTCTCTCTCTCAGATTTGCCCTAAGCATCTCGGTTAGGGCAAATCGACGCACGCACAAGTCCGAATCAGATAACTAGGGCACCCAGTTCTACAGCGATTTCGACATCATAGGTACGCATTTGATGTTCGGAGATTGTTGTGCCTTGTTTGTTTTCACAAATCTGAATTTTCCATCTCATATTGCTTCTGTACTTTTTGTTTGTTTACATACTCAGATTGGACATCCACTTACGTACCTCTATGCCTAATGTAAAAGTATGCTGAGTAGACTGTCGCATCTGTCGTTGTTGAGTATGCTTTAGTTGTTTTCCCGGGGTTGCTTACGGAGTTATCAGTGTCTGTTTCGGGTGCTTGCCCCCTGTGTTTTTAGTGTCCTGTATCTCTGTAACTTGATCCTCAGATCTTCTTTATAATGGCAACTACTCAAATAAGAAGTATGATTCTGCGTATTAGTCCGTGTGTCAATAGACACACACACACACACGTATACATATGTGCATATTGTAATATAAATGCACGTGTGTGTACAGATGTATATCTAACTTCGTTCTTTAACTTCTTTGTATGGAATTTGGATTTATCGAGGAAAGGAACATCAATTAACTTGGCTATTTCATTTTGTACGTGTAATAGAAGAGAAAATCTAGATCTTTTAGGGAATAGGCGAATAGCTATTCAATTCTTACTGTCAGTTATTCATTGTTTTAAACATTCAAAGAGTAGTTTTTGATGGTTGCATAGTATGTTTGAATGTCATGTATGATTATTGCCGTTCTGACTTTTGGGACTCCAAAGTATGGTACTTGGCTTACTGTAGATGTTGATTTCAAAAATAGATGTCATGTTTGATGATATTGGGTCATTTGGTCACTTGATAAGGCACATTCTACTCTTTTTTTCCCAATGTGTGCTGCACTTCACTAAGGTGTGCGCCTCGCTTAGGCTACAGGGGACCTTGGTGCTTGGTGCCTCGATGCACCTCAAGCCTTTTAAAACACTGATTGTTACTCCCTCCGTCCCTTTTTAAAAGTCCTGCTTCGTAATTCCAACTTATTAAAAAGACATCATCATTATACCTTTCACATCAACTTTTTCCTCCACTTTCCCCACTTACCCATTATCATTACACTTTTACTCACTAATTTTTCAAAATAAAATCTACTTTTAGGGACAAAATAGACAATGCACCAACTTTTACCCACTAACTTTACAAAATGGACACTTATTAAGGGATAGCCCAAAATGGAATACTAGACTTTTAAAAAGGGACGGAGGGAGTATCTTTTTTCTTTTCTTTTCTTCTTTCCCTTCTCTAACAAAAAAGTCGAGCAAATATAGGCTTAAGATTATTTCCTTTTTATGGATGCTGATTTGACTGTTGTTTGATGACTGAATGCGTGCAGAGAGAGTTGCTTGGATTATACATTTGTTGATTTTAGGTCTAACGTAGCATGGCGAAGGTCGCTACCCAAGGCCTTGTATCTTCCAATGCTGTTCAATATGTTGCCGGGCCTTTAAAGGTTGGCACTGGACTTAAAAGGAAGACACCTTCAGAATTGAGAGTAAGTTGTTGAATCTTGATTTTCATTCATTTCCTTTGTATGTTCACCTGGGATATCGGCAGTCTCTTGACTCTCTTTATATGATTGGCTTCTTATCTGTTTGGATAGTCAACCTGCGGTTTAATCTATCTTGAACTAGGTATACCTGTGTACCAAAAAAAGGAAGTTGGTATACCTGTACAATTTGGAATAAGGGAGTTATGTTGGTACTTGATAGTTAACATGCGTTTCAGCTTCTAATTAGGGATTAGAACTACGCTCTATTGATTAGGGATCCGATACAGGTTTTTTGTACTCCACCCTGGCGATAGCGTGACTGGTTTTGAATCTTTTGTTGGTATCATCTGTTGTTTCATAAGGTACTATATATGTTTATTACAATTTACAATGAAGATGCCAATTTAGTGTTCCCCTTTGTTGAAGCCTTGTAAAGTGATTATTGTCCTCACAAAAGTCGATTGGCATTTGTATACGGCACTAAAGGGATTATGTGATGTTCTGTAGGTTAACTGATTTGTTGAATAGTAAAGGAGAGAGTTGGAAAGGAGGGGAAATTCCATAACAATCTCTCCCATGACCTATTTGGGAGAAACTTCATATATAACCTTCCTATCGGCTGCATGCTATCTTCCCATAAATGGTCTGCATTGCCTTTGTGTTGATATATGTGCTTAACTTCACCGATGGATTGAAATTCTGAATGATATAGATGACTTTACTGCAGTATCACATCTGCTTTTACCAAAATTTTGATATTGTAGCTGTGGTATTAGCTCATTATTTGAATCTCTTTCTTACTAAGTATATTAGGTAATTATTGTTATGCATTTGTATTTAGTTAGTTTGTGCAAATCTTTTTGCATGCTCAAGTTCTTGCTGAGAGACATTGTGTTTGAGTGACAGGGGGAACAGTTGAAGCGCAAGCATGTTGTGGAGCTTGTTGATGAATCCCCAGCTCCTGAGCTTAGTTCTCTGAAGTAGGTTTTTTCCTATCGTATCTGTTGGTTATTTATGAAATGTATTTTATAACCAGTTTCCTGATTTACCTTAGGAGCACTACTGGATCAAAGTATCCAAGATACATCAACACCCGTTTGGATGAAGTATACCCCATAAAAAAAAGCAACATTAGGCTTAGGATGCTTTCTGGAAAAGAAAGTGCAAAGGTCAGTACTTTTAGTAATGTATAATATTTATGCCGATCCGCAAATATGATATGTCAAAATTTCATCATACCTAAGTATTCTCATTCTGTGACTTGTAAATGCTGTCATTTGATGGTTACCATATTGTGTTTTCTCATCAGCCAGAAGAAAGTCCCGTGGAGCATACTGGCACCTTGAAGAGTTGCTCTGTTTCGTCAGTTTCGGCTGCCAAAAGCCAACCTCAGGTTTCATGGTAGTCCTTTGCAGACTAATGTCCCTTTACGTAATCAATGGACTATCTTCTTCTGTTTTGATTTTCTTGCTTTGTCTCCTGTCAGTCCGGAGGATTTTGCTTCTAGTGGAGTTACCAGAGATGGTGAGGCACAAGCTTCTAAAACAAACAAGAAATGTAGAGAAAGTACGTTCCGCAGTGTTACAGATCTATCATCTGGTGGCGAGAAGACAACTGGCCTGGATACTATTGATTTGGTACTTGTTTTTGGTGGCAGCACTCAAATTCTATATATAATACTTTGTGTATGAAAATAAACTGACATCTTCTTTTCTTTTCCTGACAGGATAGAGCTCTGAAAGGATTGGTTGCTCATGAACCTTCTTTGTTGTCCAGTTTAGCTCCTGATTCTTCTGAAAGAATAGGTGATTTCACAATGGGAAATTTATGCAGTGAATTCAATATTCTTGGGCAGATGACTCCTCTGGATTTTACATTGAAAACAACCATGCGGGTTGTATCCTCTTCCTCTGTAAATTGGTGAGGTTACTCATACTGTGTTTGGTTTGTGTTTTGAAATTTTTTTTGAAAAATAGTAGGGGTAATAAGTGGAGAGAGATAGAGAGAGAAATGTTGAAAGTAGGGGGAATCTAGGAGGAATTTTTTAAAAAATGCTTCTTGAAAAGTAAAGAGAACAAGGCATCAATCTTTGTTTTTATTCAAGTATGTTAGTTCTGCCTGCTTAGATACTAGGGTCAAATTGATGTCTATTCTCTGTTTAATCCGACTGCTTATGTTAGAAATGATGGATGCATGCAATATGTTTACCTTAAAATCTTACCTTGAAAGTTTCACCTAGCACTTTGGATTTAAGAAGGATTTGGCCATGTAGGGTGCATTTTCAGTGAGCAGGATTGATCATTGAGGGGATGATAGGGTGAACCAAAGAATTCCTGCATTCATTGACATTCTATGCACATTTCCATGATTAGCTGAATATTATTGCTGCATTCTCTCTTTCTCTCAAGATTTTCTTTGTGATGGTGTTCACTTCTCTTCCACGTTCTGGTTTTTTTTCCCTGACATTTTCTATAGCTGGCAATATTTTGTTATAATTATAAGCACATAACGAATGCTTGACCGCCAGCAAAATTCATTATTCAAGTTAGAACTTCAGAATGTGGAGACTTAGGTCTTCATTGCACAATGTTCACGTGTTGAGGGTGGTTGGTGTAGTCGATTAAAGATTGTTTTCTTCTGTCCAGTCTTATGCTAAATTCAGCGTCAACTAAGGCAATCGACTTGAGAGCATAGGAGTATTCAAGGAGAGTAACACTTAAAACATGGGTTGCACTGCTAGTGCTTCTTTACTTTATCATCGGGAAGTATTTACTGCAATCAGCCCCCTTAATTCTGATCCATACCTCATTACCTTGGGAGGTGCTGTCCAAACTTTCAGAGATATTGATACACGATCAAAATCAATACAATCCCTTTAGCCAAATTTGAATTGAGATTCCTCTTTATTTTCTAGGTGTTAATTTGAACAAACTCCCTCCCTTGTTTTATGTTATCTTAGTTAATTCTCTATTTGACCATTTTTTAAATAACTATTTGGATCAAGTTGGCGTAAAGGGGAATTTTTACATCTGATTTCTTTGTTTATTCTTCTTGCGGACCAAGTTCAACTGATGTTAGTGGGATGCAATTATATATTTACTCCACTTTAAAGTAGAGAGATACTTGTGTAGCTTCTACCTTGTTTATAAACTTTTCAAGTTTATTCTCATATAAAAGGAAGCGTTGTAAACTGTGAAATAGTTTTGATAATCTTCTCAGCTGTTATATTCACCAATGGGTTCCAAGATTCGTCTCCCACTTTCTTATTTGGAAAGTTGAGGATAACCACAAGCTCACATAAAGCTTTTGACTGCGTTCGCTTCTTTATTGAATTCAATGTTTATTTAGGCCTGGTTTGGTTTATATATATTTTTTGTCTTAATTCCATTTTGGCTTATTTTTGTCTTTGTTCCAAAATTTTGAGTTTGGATCTTAAATTTTTACTTTTCTGATTCCTTGTCGAGATGAACCAATAATCCAAGTGGCTTATTTAAGCCGAACCAGGCTTTGTTTAATATGTCTGCTTTAGAGTTTAATTAGATCGCATGTTGTTAACTTGGTTTTGTGTTAATTAATGTAATTAGTTTGAGGAACCATTACCTGATCTCGTATATTCCTTGATTATTTAGGTTTCATAGGTTAATCACTCGTGGTTCCTGTAGTGGTGTGGCCCAATTTTGCCAAAAAATGAGTTGCTCGTCAGGCTTCACTTCCACAAACCAAGTAGGTGATAACCTACGAGTTTTACATTCATGGGTGTACCCACAGTCTTCTCTACCACCTTCTCTTGTAGCAGCATTGACCATATCTTCGACGGAACAAGGTTTGGCCAAAATCATAACCGTATTCACTATTTTGTTTTTTGTATCTTATACTTTTTAACTCTGAACTTATCTTCTTTGTTTAGTCCAAATGGATTTCTTGAGCAAAAGGCAATCAGCATGGGAGGATGCATTTCGGAGTCTTTATTACATGCTTCGGAAGGGTGCTTGTGACATTTTTTATGGTAATTAACTTCTTAATGCATTCACAATGTTGATTGTTTAATCTAGCAGGAATTTTGGCCAAGAGCCGTGGGTCAAGAGATTCACAAATCTTCGTAGCCACATTTGAGATTTAGAAAATTCCTTCCCAAATTTGATAACCTCACTAGTTAATACTTTGTGTTGCAAAGTTAAAGATATCATTGTCCTTTAATTTTTAACTGCTTAGCTAAGTTTGAGGAGAGTATCAAGAATTGGCAGAGCCATGTATGCAGAAAAAGGGCATGCCTTGACTGATTGATATGGCTCTTCAATATCGGCACAGCCGTACTTCCTGTGGACATAGTGAAAAGCTTATAAATTGCGCATTAGCAGCCAAGCATGCCAACAAATCAAGCTTGAAAGTATTTAAGCATGAAAATGATACAATTGTAGGCAGATTGTTTTATTGATTCAAGCACCGCCCAAAGTGGCATAAAAGGGGGCACAACCCATAGTTATGTCTTTCTAATTACTTTTGAAGTTTTACACGTATCAATCATTCTTTCTATCTGTGCTTGTGCTTTATAAACAAAAGTAGGCTAATCGGGCGAAATCTGAAAATTGAGTCCCTAGAAAATAAAATTTTGTTAAGAGTTTGTCCCGCATTGGTTACAAAATGCCTCCAAACTAGTTCAAGAGCCCAGGTAGCCTCTCCACTTATTAGCAATTGGCTTTGAGTTGGATGCTTTAACAACCTTCAGAAGGATGGATAGTTGTGGTTGCATTACCTGTAGAAATTCAATAAGTTACCTTTTTTTTTAAGAAGCTGATAATCTTTGGATAGAATTTGCGTTTCAAAATGAAATCATCCTTCAATGTTCAATCTTAGCTTCTATCCATTCATCAGGCTTAACCTTGTTCACTATTTAGTAAGAGAAACCTCATGGCAGCAAACTTTGTTCTATGGTAGAAAATGGCATTTTTCAATGGCTTTCTGAAGCGAATGATGGTATGGCCATTTGTTGTTAACAAAATTCTCTAGGCGCAGGTGTGTAGAACAATGGAAGGATGGGAGAGTTGTGCAATTTTTTAGAAGGCTGAATTAGGATTTGTGTAGGTTTAACTGTTGATCTCTGATTGCTGTGAAAGTACTTCTAGTTGACTCTGGATCTGCATTTCGTTTTTATTGGGGAAAGCTCATTGCGGTGAGTTCATGGAGTATGTCTTTTGATCGATTATTAGGGTGGTGCCAGCTGCCGCCATAATTCTGGTCCCTACAAACTTCCAATGATAATAAATGACTGATGTTTCCATTTGCACATTCTTGTAATACTTAATCTCTCCTAAGTGTAATACTATGCCTTTATCTGCTTGCTTGTTCAAATAAGATAGTTTTCACTGATTTGTTCTTTTTTTGAAACGTATACAGTGTGCACTGCGCAGTTTGTAGTGATGTTCATTGGTCATGGTGATTCTAAGGAAAGCAAGCGTTCATGCAACACATATATATCGCAGTCCACAAGAAGTTTGAGGTCATTATTAAAAGAACATGTAAGATGGAATCTCTTAGCTTTCCCTTGTGCTTGCACATGGATTTGTTCCGATTATTCTACGGTAGCATGCACAGGAGTAGCTTCATATTTTGGCAGAACCTCGTGTTGCGTATGTTTGTTGTGGAAATTGGTTTATCTATTTCCGTAAATCGACTGGATCTTACAGAGCCTTTCAGCGCATGTTAGTTGTGATGGTTGCTGGCAGTAAGAGGATATGGGCACGGGTATGACGCGATACGGGCACTTACACATTATTTATCCAGAAGCTAGGGCATGGTCATTTTCGGGATATCTGATTAAGAACATATATATTGTAGGTATCTAGATAAATTCATGTAAAACGCCAAGTATTATTCTATGAATTTAGGGAAAAATAAACATAGTTGCTAAATAAGTATTGAAAAGTTAAGCATAAATGACAGTTTTGGCCCTACTCAAACTTTTTAAAATTACTTTCTGACCTCTTAAGGTGTCCACAGCGTGTTCGACTAAAAATACTCTGCTTAGGAAGTTGGATGCATTTCAGGGGGGTGTCTGACATGTATCAGATGCCTATGTGAGGCTCTGGCAGTGACATGCCAAGTAATTGAAGGATATAAAACTTATAATTTGAAATTTTGGCATAGACACTGATGGGTACAGTTCTGGAGTTCCTAGCACTTTTGACTTAACATCATGGATGTTCATAACTTCATACTGATTAATGGCGTTGTTAGAGGTGCAAACCTAAATACTTGATTTGAAAGATTTTCCACTATATATGCAGTGATCTTGATGGCTCATAATCGGGATCAGCTTAGAATGCTTTTTAAAGGGTTTCCATGGGTTGCTGGTATGACGCATTGAATTGATATTTTCCAACAGAGGACGCATGTCTTTTGTTTATAAATGGAAGTATATTAGTATACAGTAGGTTTGTGTGACCAATTTTTCTGATCTCGGGATAAAAGATGACGAACCAAAATGCATAACCCATTATTATTATTATTTTTTAAATGGCGTGGGGAACACTGGTGACGTAAGTTTAGCTGCTTTACCTAGGTTTGAGGGAACTAAAAGCTTCCTCGAGAGAATAGAAAATATTCTTACCAGGGTGTTTAACCCGGTGAAAGGGAAAAGCTTTTATACCCACATTTCAATGCTAGTAAGTTAGATATACTGAGATGACGTTACAATCAAACAGTGGAGTTGCTTGGATTGTACTGAAATATACAGTTGACTTCCATAACTTGCTACTGTTGAAGAAGGTTATATACTCACGGAATTAGCTGCTTTCTGCCTTTAGTGTTAATTATTTCCTGGACACGATGAACTTCAGTTTCCGGAAATTTAATGCCTGAAGTGCACTTACATGCTAGATAACTGACTCTGGAGTTCTTTTATTTACCAATCGGATATCAGGGTTTGGAAAATATTTCTTTTTGCCCTTTTAACTTGTACACTTTGCCCGATGGGTTTTAACTTTTAACCTATGATTGTTTTATGTTATGTTTTTGTTTTCTGATGGCTCAAAGTATGATTTAGGATATTCAATTCTCAATGCCTCTTTGCCATTCAAAAGTTGAGCAACATACTACAGAAGACCTGGTTGAGCTGTCTGAGATTGAAAAACATAATCTAGGCCAGGTACAATCTATGCTCATATTCTTAGTCCACTTCATCTCATAGAATGTAAAACTAAGGCCTTAGGTGGAAAATGAGACTCCTCTGTAGGTCATCCAACCAGTCTCTTAAATATATCTCCACTGAAGGGGCTCATGCTCCAACTGTTCTTGTACTGGTCTTTATTTGTCCGCTTATTCAATTATTATTCACAAGAAAGTATCATCAGTTACAATTTTAGGAGCAGTCTAAAGTGTTTGTAGCTCCTTTCACATATTTCTCTGTGTTTCAACGTTTGATGAGACTCTATCTTAATTGGAGATGTTACGAGCACTGAGAAAACTTCTGCTTGCGTTGCTTTTCAGAGACATGAGAATTCTACCAGCTTGAAGTCATTTCTTGTGCGTTGCTACTGATTCCTGCCTTTGATTTGATGCAGATTCGGCGCCATCGTTCCATGTCTGATGTGGATAATAGCCCACAATCTTTGCTTGCATTCAGTGGAAACCAGAATGTGCATGGGTTGTTCGATTTCCTCCTGAATTACAGGTTGGTGTAATATATCATTTGATCATGTCTTATAACATCTCTCTTCTGTATCCTTTGACCTTGAAGGTAGAGCACTCTTTCTGATTTACAATTTGTTTAATCATGTTAGAGAATTTAGCTTGTTGCTGGATTATGATTCCTCTTTTCTGGCTGCCATTTTCCAGGTTTTTCTTAACATCTTTGACCAGTGCCGATGTTCCCGTACTATATTCACCAGTGCCTTTTCAAAACGCTGCCCTTTCTTCTCCAGAGGTACTACCGCTAAGCATGTCCTGCTGATAAAAAGAGCTCTCTTTTTTCTCCTTGTATTCTCTCAAGTCTCAACTGGAGTGTCATTATTCCTGCAGTATCACTCATATTATGTTTATGTAGTCCATAATCATTTGGGAAATTCATAGTTGGTTAACTGCCGATTTAACTGTTTTTAGTGATGTACCATCCAACCAAAGCTTTCATCATTTGGAATATTAGCTTCCTTGGAACCAATGACTTGGGAAAACTACCATTTCTTCAATTGCCAATGTGGAACTCTATTACCTGTCAGTTTGAGGACCAGAAGAGTAACTGCCCTTTCTTCTCTGAAGGGTCCCATTTGTTTTACTTAGACCTGAAGAGTAACTGCCTTGTGTGTCCACTTGTTCATCTCTGAGGGTCAGGTGACAATATCTCGGATATAACCTCTTGGCTTCATTTCGTAACGATATAAGCTGTACAAACAAATGGTGACTTAAATTGGTATCCGGGGTCAGGTTATGTTTAACATATTTAAGTTAGATGTTTCTCTTTAATACATGTACTTGGAAAAGTATGAAAACATCATGTATTACATTGCCTAGTCTCTTTCTCCTGAACTTGTTTGTGTCAAGTATTCACTATACCTCTATTTAAACAGGAAAGACTGCCTTTTGGTATAGAGTATTGACTAGTTCGTTCTTTGTCCTGAAGCTTGAATCCTTGAATTTAGACAGTGTATAATCTGCCAATAAAAATGCGTTTGCCTTCTTTTGCAGGTTAGATGCAAGGAGGTGAGGAAGGCTGATAATTTTCCTTTCCCTCAAAAGGAATTCACCAGCAAAGATGAAACTTATCAGGCTTCATCTGCTGGTTTCTGCTATAGCATTGAAATCAAAGACGCGTATCTTCCTCCATGGATAATCTGCAGTTTATGTGAAGCCATGGGCTCTGAGGGAATGAGTTTTGAGGCAAGGTATGAGATTTTTGATGAGGTTTGGAGTGTATCCTAATATCGGGTAAACCCTTTGGTTCATGAAGCAATTTAGATAGATTTCTGCCTAATCGTCTCAGTCGCCATTGAGAAGTGTATTAATACTTTTTATTGAACTGTGGTTGTATTGTGAGTATTATTTTGTATTTAGTTCGTGACTGATGCATTGAATTCGGGTAAAATGCAGTTTTGTCACAGAATCCACCTCAACTGGATTGAATGTTGGTCTTGAAACAATTTGTGAGAAATCGAATCATCAACCCACTGGCTCTGCAGGATTGGAAGAAAGTAGCAGTGTTCTCGGTATTTCTAACGCAATTATTTCTCCCAAATTGTGTTCGGCCTTCCTGAAAGGCTTGAAGTACAATAATGGTTCTTATACAGCTACCGTCTCATCGGTTTGACACTGTTAAAATTGTCTTTGCTGGAAAAGCAACATTGAAACTTTTCACCACAACATTGAAGTTCATTCGGAGGTTGACAACATTGAAACTTTTGCCTCCTTTTTTTTTATTTTTTATTGATATTTTAATCCTAAACTTTCTTATTTTGGCCTCCTGGAATCTTGTTGAATTGTTCATATTTTTGTTTACTTAACTAACCCCTGCTATTGGAATCTTGTTGAACTAAATGTTTCTATTTGCGGTTTTTGGTGTTTTGGAGAAAGCACCATAGACATGTTTAGTTGTTTTCTATGGTTTCATGTGGGTAAGTAAATTCTTGTTCTTGCGAAAAGAACAAAAACCGAAAAACAAGGGCCGAGGAAATTGCCTTCGCTATGTTACAGCTTTGTTTCATGTACCTGGTTGCACGTACATATTTGGTAGTATTACGTTAAATTATTTGGTTTGATGAATAGATAGATCTCTTCTCAATTGCTTGCCCCGTTGGAGCTCCAAATCACATGAATCGACCAAAAGTTTTACTAAATTTTTTGGCGTGCCCTTAATTTATACTAGTACAAAACAGACTACTATTAGATAGGGGTGTTCAAGAAAACCGTCCGAACCGTAAAACCGGTCCGATCCGGACCGAACAGTCCTATTTGGTCCGGTTCTGCAGTTCTACGGTCAGGTTATGGTTCTAAAAAAATAAGAACCGTTAATTTTGATTCGGTTACTGGTTCTCAATTAATGAACCGTGGTTAGAATTGAATCGGATCGTTTAAAACTAAGATAAATATAGAAATACATGCGTGTGTGTAATTAATATATTAATTGAATTTGGTAGGTTAATCTTGTCCTTGTCCTTGTTAAACTTTAATTTTTTTAGAGATGAAATCTCATTTGTTAGGAAAGCTTTTATTTTCTTTTTTCCTTTCCAATTTCAGCAGATTATCTTCCTATTTTTTTAATTTTATGAGTTCATATTTTGTGAATAAGTGTTTGGAGCTTATTGGATAGAACCGGACCGGTGTTGCGGTTTGGTTTTGGTTAGGTTTCATGCATATATTGGTTAGGTTCTGATTCTCAATTTTCTAAAACCGTTTGAAATGGTCCGGTTACTGGTTTTCTAGATAACCGGATCAATCTGGACCGTGTACGTATTAGATGCTCCATGTGGTTTTCTTCATTTGGGGCAGGATAGGTCCTAGGATTGCCATTGCTGGTTCAAAAACTTGGTACTCCGAAGGACGACAATTGGGAGCAAGGTTTGGAGATGGTCGTTGTTAGGGAAAACCAACGGGGAAGGGCGAAGATGGGAGAGTAGATAACGGAAAATTGAAAGTGGTTCTGGGAAAATGTTAGAGCATCCCCAATGGGGATGTAAAACTGGGTTCTATACTTATAATAGCACCGGATGACAAAAAAAACCCCTCCAATGGGGATGTAAAATGGAACAAATCAGGTGGTAAAATGACAGAGATGGAAAAGGAGATGGATATATCTATCCCTAGATGCATCTTTTCATCCCCTCTAGGTCAGCAAATCAACTAATTTACCAGAACAATGGACGACCGGAGTATACCTGAGACGCCGGAAAATGACCGGAAAAACTTGAACTTCGCCGTAATCTGCAAATCTTGAATCTGGGGGTGAGGAAGCAGGAGATGAGGGGGTCCGTGAGGTGGATGACGCCGGCAGGAGTTGGGGTCGAATCTGGAGGTGATTTCCGATCGGGATGCAAGGGTTTGGATGAGGTTTAGGATCGGCAGGGGATGGATGATCGAGAGAGAGAGAGAGATCGGGGGGGGGGGCCTGGAGTGAGTTGGGTTTCCGATCAAAACCCCTTGTTTCTACGTTTCTTCTCTGACTGAGAGAGAGAGAGAGAGAGAGAATAGGGATGAATAGGCATTGGGGGTGGGCCGGGCTGCCCGTTGGAGTTTTTTTTTTTTAATCTTAATTGAAGTGGATGAGAAGTAAAAAAAATTAGGACGGAAGTATTTATTTATTTTTTGCGGAATAATTTTTTTTATAAGTCCTCGATTATCGGATGCCAAAATTATTTTTCAACGGAAGTAGTACTTGAATTAGGGTTAAGAAAGTTGGGAAAAATTAAGGACGAGGGAAATTTAGTTAATTATCCATCCCTTTTTTACATTTCATCATTGGAGAGGGGTGGGTTCTATTTTACATCCAACTAACTTTTAACTACTTTTTTCATCTAAAATAACTATCCATCCGGTTCCAAAATACATCCCCATTGGGGATGCCCTTAGAGCGCGAACATGACCGGAGAGTTGCACAAAAACTCATATTCCTTTTGGTTCGGATTCTCTGTAGTTCAAGTTTGGGTAAGTTTTGGATTTAACGTGACAGTCTAAATTTGGATCGTCCGTTGTTGCAATCAAGGGTTTGGATTTGCTGAGTCTCGGAGCAAATTCAAACTATTGATTTTATTAAAGTATGGTCAGACTATCCCGTCTAGTCCTACTTAAGGACCATAATCAACTAAATTGGGAGCGAAACACCCCGGGGAGATTCGTCTTGTGCTGATGAGTTGGACCTCTTACGCTGGGAGAAAGAAGATCAGGAGTCCTCTTCCTCCAAAAAAATGATAAAATATAGTTTGGAATCCTTTGCGGAGCCACATTCTGCATGGAAGGATAGGTTTTTTTTTTTAATCATTAAAAGGGTGGGAGGGGGCGACCAGCGTAACAACTCCCTTTGGACGTGACCATAGGGGCTCCTTACCCACCAATAGAATGTCCGGTTCGAGCCATAGCTACCGTCCGAGAGGACGGGTTGTCACCACAGCACCACTTTAGTGCACAGTTGATGAAAAATCCCTCCCCCCTTTGATCCGCAGACGGATTTTGTGCACCTGCCGAGATTCGAACCTCCGTCTGCGTTAAGGGAAATAGTAGCTCTCACCAACTGGGCTACCACCTCGGTGGTTGGAAGGATAGGTTGTTGTCACCTTTTTCATGAAATTCAAAGGCTAGGTATATTTAAAGAATATAAATAAATAGCAGTATCTACTGTATTGACTCTCGAGTCTTGGCCCTTTCAGGAAATAAATAAACCAAAAAAAAAAGTGATTTTGTCATACTCTTTTTTGATAATGCCACACCCTGCAAGTGTATTTTTGCACAAAAAAATACATTTACATGGTGCGGTATTATCAAAAAAGGGTATGGCAAAATCACTATAAAAAAAAATCATAAGTTAGGAGACCAATCATATTCCAATTATACCACCTAATAATAATGCCTCAAAAGCACTTTTAGTAGTAATCCCTTAAATAATGACATGCTTTAAAGTGATGGCCATAACTTTAAAAGGTTGCTTTACGTCATAATTATGACAGGAAGCTAATAAAGGTCTCTTGGCCTAACCCCTGTGGCCATGAGAAAGCTATTATTACTTTTTTCCGTTTCAAATTGCTCGTTCTTTTTAGAGAAGTACAGTATGTATTTACATACTAGAAATATCGTATTTATGATTATCTCTTACAAGAAAATGTACCCTAGTTTTTTATTCTACACATATGAGACCTTGAAATTGGTGTTAAATTTTTTAGGAAAAAAAATTAATGCTAATGCATTATCTTTTGTGAGCACTTCAATGATCAGTTTACTTTTCAAAACTCGTCAAGATCATCAATCCCACAAGAAATTATGTCCGTCGAATCGATAGATTGAAACACATTTAAACTTAACACTGCATTGGAATTCCTTTTACACGACATATAAATTTAATTTAGAAACATTCCAATCAACATTCGATGAACACAATTCTAAGCATGACCGAACGCAACGAGTTCAAAAAAGTGACCGATCATCGAGTGGATCAGGAGAAAGTCCATTAGACAACACCTTGCTGGGTCCCTGAGATAAGTTTAGGACTTTAGGGGGGTCCTCCCGCAGAATCAGTCCACAGGGCCAGGATGCCGAGTCCCTGCAGTGCCCAAAAGCGGCCGCAAACTGCAGCCCTCCAAAACGACGCCGTTTTGGGGGCAAGTTACACGAGGCCAAGCCAGAAGCTGGAAAAGTGGAAAACGTAAGGGAGAGGGAAATTATTCAGTGCTTCTGCCTTTCCAAATTCATAAGCCCGCATCTTTTCCCAACAATCCATAAATTTCTCTCTCTCTCCCAAACCCACTTCCCCTTCTTTCTTTCTCCATTATTCTCTCAAAGCTCTCCCCTCCAGAAAATAACTCTCCTCTCCAGAAAATAGTTCACCGATTGTGTCTATTTTTAAGACCTTGAAGACGACTTTCATCTTTTTTGGCTAGATCAAGTTAGATTAACGTTGGAATAAAGAACAAATTCGTCCATGATAAAAAAAAAAAAGGAACAAATTCGTCCATGATTAAAAAAAAAAAAAGAGAGAACAAATTCGTCCAAAAATATTATTCAATGCCCTGATGCAGCATGTGCCCCAAGCCTAAAACGGCAAACGAACACAGTTGCTTGCAAGCAGCTCGAGGGTGGACGATGCCACCTTAAATTGTTTTTTTTTTAGTCTTCATTACTTACTCCCCTTTATTTTAGTAGGCGCCAGTCCATAAGATCAATATCGCAATCAATGAGGTCTGCAAGTTTCACATTTAACTAATACCCGATCCGATAGTTTACAATATAGATAGATAGATACTAACAACATTCTAAAATAATATATATATATATATGTATCTCGATAGTCGGCTCGTTCAAGACTCAACTTGGCTCGGTTCGTTTAGTTATTGATTTGAGTTCGAGCTCGAGTTTTAATTAGGATGGTGTAGTAAATGAGCTGAGCGAAACACTCTAAAGCTCGGGTTGGCTGAAAAAAAGTTTTGTCTCGTTTGTATAGGCTCAGCTCCTTTATAGAGGCTCGTTAAGTAAATAAAAACTTCGATTGGCTCTTTTGTACGTGCTCAACTACTTTTACAAAGACTATTTTGGTAAATGAATCAGATTCGGCTATTTTACTAACGAGCCGAGCCTGAACTTGAGTTTTAAGCTCGTTTAGTAGTAAACGAGTTGAGCCTGAACAATGCAAAACTCGACTCACTCGTTTGCACCCTTACCCAAGCCTTTCCTCCACCACACATTCCAGTAGGATGCCTAGTTCGTTAGGGGGTTTTTGAGAGTGATTTTTTGAAAATAATGAGTGAACAGGGATAAATAGAGAAAATTTATTGAAGACCGTGCCGAATGATTTCGAGACCCCAAACGAACAAGGCCAATGTGATGAAAAAAGGCTGGGCCAGTGCGCCTTGGGGCACTGGGTAATTTTTCTTCCGTTCCATCAACTAAACAGCATTTTCTTTTCGAGAGGTGCTATTCACATAGACAAAGGGTGTCACGACCCGGATTTTCAACATAAAATAAATAATATGTTTCAAAAGAAAGTGCTACGCTTGCCTTCGTAATCCCAAAATAATGTTCCACCTGTTTAATTACAGACAAGTCCTCTGTTCAAAGAAGGTATATTTTGGCATCACAGCCCAAATCTGCTTAATACAATTATAAATCTAGTCAAAAGATAGTTTATGAATTCTTAGTTACAAAGCCATCTTGAACCAAAAGCTAAACCATTACAAGATGAAAAAGGTAACTAAGTGCAAAGGCTTCCAAAATCTTGTTCACAATCCAGGCATGCACGCATGAGGCTAAAGTCCGGCATTGGTACCTGAAAAGAAGGATTTTGTTGAGCTACAAAGCCCAGTAGGAAAATCTTAACCAAAATTATATGTACACATGTCGACTGATGCAATGGAAAGAAAGGTATGGAAACAAAGCTCAGTACTCAAGATCAATCGATCCACAATCTAAACCTCGACTCAGAATATGTGCATCAATTACGAGACTCAACAATTCAAGTGCCCCAACTCAACTCAACACCATTTAACTCCCACCATTGGTATTTCCACCCCTTGCGTCACCATACAACTTCAAGTGGATTACCGTGTTACCACCCCTTGCGTCACAGTGATCCCCACAAACCCAGGGTTACCGTATTACCACCCCTCGCGTACGAAACCCTTGTGTGTCACCGTATTACCACCCCTTGCGTACGGGACTCCCTAAAATCACCATTCGACCTCAAACAACTCAATTCTCAACTCACATGCAAGTTATGATTCCCGTAGATCACATTCTTAAGCGTAATGTCATATGATATGCCAACACAATCACAAAAGCATCACAAACGGTCACATAGTCCAACTAACAACCATTAGGCACTTTAACAACATTTAACCATGTGATTCTATGTTCAATTTTGCCAACGGAAAGCCAAAGGACAAGGGAAGCATCGAAAAGTCCAAAGACGCCAAAAGAACGAGCTTGAGATCAATTAGGAGGTGTTTCAAGGGGTTTAGAAGTGAGTGAGAGCCAAAGCAATCAATAAATGGTCAACAGGAACAAAATCTGGAGATAAGCATCCCGTATCGATACGCATAAAATCCGTATCGATACGCGTTCAACTGTTCGAAAAGATAAGCAACCCGTATCGATACGCCACTAAAACCGTATCGATACGGATTGATCTCGGGTAGCGATTTTCAGCAGATTTTCAGAACTCAATACTCGACCAAATTCAACAATCAATAGCTCGATTTCACACCAAATCAACAAGGAAACATATAAAAGAGGTCAAGAAGTTCCTACCTCGATTCAAGGAACGAAACCCAAGCAAGTAGCACGAGCCCTAGCTTCCAACTTTTGAAACCAACCGAGATCTACTTCCCGAGCCTCACCCAACGCGATACGAGTCCGGGGTTGTGTAGAGGAGGTGAAATGAGGGTGGGTTCTTGAGATCTTTACGGACTTTGGGTGAGTTTTGAGAGAGAACAAGGGAGAGAGATAGAGCCGTGAGAGAGAGAGATAGATCGGCTGGGGAGAGAGAGAGAGAGAGATGGAGATAAATGATCTCCTACAATGCACACACACACCTTATATACTCTCAAAACTTAAAACTACACAACCACTCCCTCAACCTCTTATTCATTCACTATAGGCCTCAATTCATTTAATCACCCAATAAACTATTTTTTTTTTTTTTTCAATAAGGCATTTACTAATAATTTCAATAATTAAAATTATACGGGTCTCTACAATCTATCCTCCTTAAAGAAATTTCGTCCCGAAATTTACAACTCAAGCCAATCAAAATCATACATCAAATAAACATGCTCATGCCATACAAATACAACCAAACAACAAGCCATTAGCCATAAAGTTTAAACTTGGAACTCACATTGGTTAATTTGGAAATAATTGCGGATACTTTTCCCTCACTTCGTCTTCCCTTTTCCACGTAGACTTTTCCTTACTCTAATTGCTCCACGAAACCCTTACTAACAGTATGGTCCTACCCCTCAACATTCAGTCCCGCGAGTCTAGGATGCATGTCGGTTTCCCCTCAAAAACTACACCAACCTCTAATCATCCTTATTAAATCTTCAACCTTCACAAACACTCAAGTTCTAACACTCATACAAGAGTCCTAGTACTCTTACAGTTACATGACATCCCCACCGAAATTCAACAAATGGTACCCTCACGTTTCTCTAAACTTACCTTATTTCACTAAGTGCCTCTCGAACCCTTTTAAAAAAAAAAATTAATATATATATATATATATACATTGAACCACTTAATAAACTCCAATTCTCATTTTCCCCAATCAACGTCAACTAATGAATCAATTTAGAGAACTCAAATAATCTCCATTAGAATAAAACTAAAAGCCCAGAACCCAATTATTAGACTACAAAATGACTTATCACCATCTGCTCAGCTATAAACACCCACTCACCCTAGTTAAACTCCTCACATTCCAAAAGTATTGATATTTCTTTGGACTCAAATAAATTAACACGTCTCGCAACCTATTCAATTCTATTGATTCTGCTAATAATTGACAGCAACACCACTCCCTTAACAATCCCAAATGACCCCGTGCATCTTAGCACTCACTTCCCTCTCATGAAGACACTATTAACCTCCCTTGGTACGACGAAACACATAACACAAATCCGCTTGCCACTACCTCCAACTCACACATCTATTCACCCATAAAAATACTCTGTCAATTCTGCATAACCCTCAGACGCCTTTTCGTCCACCTAACGTTCGAATAAAACTAAAATTCCAATATCACTCCACATTCCCCTCAGCCCACTCAAAATCACTACCGGTTTCTGTTTCGGATGCCCAAACCCCTTTTTTTTTTTTTTTTTTTAAAGCGCTCGTCCTACATAACCCAACATAACACAACCTTGAAACCATTCGGGTGAACTCTCCATTTCACCATTCTCCCTATCACAAGCCATTAACCACTTCAGACTAGCGGGGTTGACCTACCACGAAAACCTCCTGTATCTAATTTTCTATTTAGGTCACACAAAAGAGTAGTAAGTACATGATTTGAAGTCAAATTCTACCCTCGTCAAACTGTATGTCTCATAATTGTTAGTAAAAGAAAAGACATACGCTAGATTCCAACTAAAAATTAACTCCTCATCGCAAGTACCCACACACATATCAGTGTCCATCCTGCACTGCATTCTAAGAGCAAATTCCACATACTAAGATTTCACAACAGGTCAAATATGTAAATTTAAACGAAGTAGCAACACATTTCTTACATGAAATTTTTTTTTTTCAACTATACAAATTAATAGTTTACACAATACCATCTCTTCATAGTTCATGGCTCTTGGAAGCCCAATAGTAATCAAGTTCACCTCATTCTCGTAAGACTTCACACGATGTCTATTCACCTTACCATTCTCCGGTACTCTCATTCATTTAGTCTAGTCAATTTAAGCATTTCTCATATTCACTATCTTAAATCACACTTCTAATATAACCACCAGTACCAATCATTCCTCTGACTCGACAACGTCACAACCTAATAATATCTCATCACCCAAACACCACAAAATATGTGCAACGGTTGCACCAACAAACATCTAATACTTTATCCGATCTTAGAAAAAGAGTTAATCACATTCCTAATTATGTTTTAAGACTTCTACTAGCCCATTACTCAAGAGTCAAATTTTCTCGCTCAAATAACTTCCAACGGTCTCGCTCACCACCAATTTCACAGCTCACAAATCTCTATTTCCACTAAGTAATCATATCATCATCAATGTTTCTCAAAGACAAGCACTACTATTTCGCCACCAACCCACAACAGTAACAACAACACAATTACAATAAGTATTTCAACAAGGACCTATCGTGTCCCCCATCGTATCTCTCTATTTTACATTATTCATTTTAATGCCAACGTGCCAACGAGTGCTCATATTCGTACGCATGCATGCCCCCTCTTTTTTTTTTTCTCCACATGTTAAACACCAACATAACCCTCGTACAATATCTACCTCACCCCAAGTGTCATCATGTCTTCATACCAAGCAAATTTTCACGTTGATAATAGAACAATGACCCACAATACAAGAAGGCTATAAGAAAGAAAGAAGGCAAGTACAGACATTCCAAACAATCCAGTATACCAACTCAGCCACAAAATTTGAGAGGTCCACAAGAAAGAAAAGAAGCTAGTGTCAACATTTTGAACACTCCAAGATGCCAACTCCACAAACACCCATATTTGATGATAATAGCATACAACCAAGGTATAAATAACAACTTCATTTCACAATTTGAATCAAAAGTCACATACTCACAAACCGTCTGCATTTCCACCCCTTGCGTTGCTGTAAACACCACATTCCAATTCTCAACCACAACCATTCAAATCATATTAGTCCAGCAACTTCACTATCAAGTATTTTTCTCTAATATCAATACATAACAAAAACACGCCAACCAAACGAATTCATGGAGCGAACACATGTAAATAATCTCATCTTCCCTATTCCTACAAGAAAGGCACACAATTCCACACATTTTTTTTTTTTTCATAGCAAATCAACCCTTTGTTTCACATCTCATCTTACCACCTTCGCTATCACTGTTATCTCTTAATCACTCTCAAACCAACATCATCCCAATGGTATACCCCGACACGTCCTCTACTATTGGCAGTGTAAGTCTACCTTACCGAATACACATCGTACACCATCTCTACACTCAAACCCTTCAACTCGTAACGTCCCTTTTTCTCACATGCCTATCACTCCAGATTTCCCACCATTATAATTCAAGACATTAACTACACTCCACTTCGTTAACAACCACAATAGTTCTCCTTCGTATTACTCCCGCTTCAAGCAAATTTCTCACCATGCAGCTTACTTCGACCACTCGACTCAAGTCACATCGATATAGTTCACCTCAAGTCTTGTTGTCCCTCTCACCAAATAATGTCTTCACTAGTTCCTATCAATCCGTCATAATAACACCATCACGGCATTCACCTCAGCAATGACGACTACAACACTATAACTCTTCTCAAGCTTAGAGATCTAGCCCCTATACACAATCCTAGTGTCCAATTGACTTTCCGAGACTTCCATCTAGAAGGAGCGGTGATCAAGCGCCTCTTCCAACTGGATCTCATCAGTAGTCGCCTGGGTGTCCAGGGTACCTATGACCCTCATCTTCCTAAGTCAATCTCAGATACTTACAATTCTCTACGGGGCTCAACTTACCTTACCTTACTTACACTCCAAATCACTACCAATAACTACCATAACAATGACAAACTACAACCATTAGCACACAAAGACATCATTACTTTAAACACATTCAAGGCCCTTGCTAGCTTAACCCTCTAGCTATGACGCACTTTGCTCACTTCCTGGACAAATTATGGTTCCTGTCACATCTCAACACAATTCTCCTTTCTCCTACGATCCTAACAAACATACCACCCTTCGCTCTTTTACACTCAACGCACCTCACATCACATGGAAAATCACTTAAGGTATTTAAAATTTAACACATAATTTGCACAATTCGAATGAAACACATAAAACACTTAGTTCACAAATCTCCCTAATAGTCTAATGCTTGTATTACGTACTAACAGGTGTCTCATATGTCAATCTTGTCGCTATACACAAACTCTACAACAATTTCCCCCTTTCAGATTCTCTCCCGTCTAACATCTCATCTCAAATGGGCACCTTACCAGGAATAGCTCAAGTCCAAGACTTCCAACGGTAGTAATAACAATAACAACGGTCGTAACCATAACCGTTACAAGGTGGTCAAATTTCTCCTTCTCTCAGACACAAGAATCAACTTTTCACGATTTCAAGTAAACATAAATGCAATGCCACGTAAACCAAACAATGCCAATGAACACAAGCACCCATGATGCATGCAAAAAACGTGACATTTTAAACCCATGAGACTAGAAGTCTCCCCACGGTCTCAAAGTATTCAAACCTAGACGCTCTGATACCAATTGTCACGACCCGGATTTTCAACATAAAATAAATAATATGTTTCAAAAGAAAGTGCTACGCTTGCCTTCGTAATCCCAAAATAATGTTCCACCTGTTTAATTACAGACAAGTCCTCTGTTCAAAGAAGGTATATTTTGGCATCACAGCCCAAATCTGCTTAATACAATTATAAATCTAGTCAAAAGATAGTTTATGAATTCTTAGTTACAAAGCCATCTTGAACCAAAAGCTAAACCATTACAAGATGAAAAAGGTAACTAAGTGCAAAGGCTTCCAAAATCTTGTTCACAATCCAGGCATGCACGCATGAGGCTAAAGTCCGGCATTGGTACCTGAAAAGAAGGATTTTGTTGAGCTACAAAGCCCAGTAGGAAAATCTTAACCAAAATTATATGTACATATGTCGACTGATGCAATGGAAAGAAAGGTATGGAAACAAAGCTCAGTACTCAAGATCAATCGATCCACAATCTAAACCTCGACTTAGAATATGTGCATCAATTACGAGACTCAACAATTCAAGTGCCCCAACTCAACTCAACACCATTTAACTCCCACCATTGGTATTTCCACCCCTTGCGTCACCATACAACTTCAAGTGGATTACCGTGTTACCACCCCTTGCGTCACAGTGATCCCCACAAACCCAGGGTTACCGTATTACCACCCCTCGCGTACGAAACCCTTGTGTGTCACCGTATTACCACCCCTTGCGTACGGGACTCCCTAAAATCACCATTCGACCTCAAACAACTCAATTCTCAACTCACATGCAAGTTATGATTCCCGTAGATCACATTCTTAAGCGTAATGTCATATGATATGCCAACACAATCACAAAAGCATCACAAACGGTCACATAGTCCAACTAACAACCATTAGGCACTTTAACAACATTTAACCATGTGATTCTATGTTCAATTTTGCCAACGGAAAGCCAAAGGACAAGGGAAGCATCGAAAAGTCCAAAGACGCCAAAAGAACGAGCTTGAGATCAATTAGGAGGTGTTTCAAGGGGTTTAGAAGTGAGTGAGAGCCAAAGCAATCAATAAATGGTCAACAGGAACAAAATCTGGAGATAAGCATCCCGTATCGATACGCATAAAATCCGTATCGATACGAGTTCAACTGTTCGAAAAGATAAGCAACCCGTATCGATACGCCACTAAAACCGTATCGATACGGATTGATCTCGGGTAGCGATTTTCAGCAGATTTTCAGAACTCAATACTCGACCAAATTCAACAATCAATAGCTCGATTTCACACCAAATCAACAAGGAAACATATAAAAGAGGTCAAGAAGTTCCTACCTCGATTCAAGGAACGAAACCCAAGCAAGTAGCACGAGCCCTAGCTTCCAACTTTTGAAACCAACCGAGATCTACTTCCCGAGCCTCACCCAACGCGATACGAGTCCGGGGTTGCGTAGAGGAGGTGAAATGAGGGTGGGTTCTTGAGATCTTTACGGACTTTGGGTGAGTTTTGAGAGAGAACAAGGGAGAGAGATAGAGCCGTGAGAGAGAGAGATAGATCGGCTGGGGAGAGAGAGAGAGAGAGATGGAGATAAATGATCTCCTACAATGCACACACACACCTTATATACTCTCAAAACTTAAAACTACACAACCACTCCCTCAACCTCTTATTCATTCACTATAGGCCTCAATTCATTTAATCACCCAATAAACTATTTTTTTTTTTTTTTCAATAAGGCATTTACTAATAATTTCAATAATTAAAATTATACGGGTCTCTACAAAGGGTGCACAGATCGTGCACAGATCTCGATGTGGGATTCACTATGGGTTCCACACAAATGATCCGAACCGTCCATTAAATTTGTAACATTTTTTCAAGGGCCCCCGCAAAAAAATGAACTCAATCTGATACCTAAAAATACTCGATCTAATCATCTAACTTTTCATTCAACTTTGAACCTAAAATGAAAACTTATATGATTAGATCGATTAATTATAGGTATTGGATTGAACTGATTTTTCACGGGAGCCTTTGAAAAAATGTTTTAAATTTAATGAACGGCTCAAATTTTTTGTGTGGAACCCGTAGTGGACCCCACATCGGAATCTGTGCACGATCTGTGCAGCCTTTGTCTGTGTCGACAGACTTACGCTTTCTTTTCCTTTTTATCGGTATCGGCAACTAAACAGCATTTTCGGAACACACTCTCTCTCTCCCTCTCCCTCTCCCTCTCCCTCTCTATCTCTCTCTAAAAAACCAAGATTACACGAATCACGATGCAACAGAACAACAAACACAAAATCTAGGGTTTCAAAATTTCTAAATTTTTGGCGTGCCCTTAATTTATACTACTACAAAACAGACTACTACGTATTAGATAGGGGTGTTCAAGAAAACCGTCCGAACCGTAAAATCGGTCCGATCCAGACCGAACAGTCCTATTTGGTCCGGTTCTGCGGTTCTACGGTCAGGTTATGGTTCTAAAAAAATAAGAACCGTTAATTTTGATTCGGTTACTGGTTCTCAATTAATGAACCGTGGTTAGAACAGAATCGGACCGTTTAAAACTAAGATAAATATAGAAATACATACGTGTGTGTAATTAAATATATTAATTGAATTTGGTAGGTTAATCTTTTCCTTGTTAAACTTTAATTTTTTTCGAGATAAAATCTCATTTGTTACTCATTTGTTAGGAAAGCTTTTATTTTCTTTCTTCTTTTCCTATTCCAGCAAATTATCTTCCTATTTCTTTAATTTTATGAGTTCATATTTTGTGAATAAGTGTTTTGATGCTTATTGGATAGAACCAGACCGGTGTTGCGGTTTGGTTCTGGTTAGATTTCATGCATATATTGGTTAGGTTCTGGTTCTCAATTTTCTAAAACCGTTTGAAATGGTCCGATTACTGGTTTTCTAGACAACTGGATCAATCCAGACTGTGTACACATGCTCCATGTGGTTTTCTTCCGATTAGTCGCCGATTTGGGGCAGGCTAGATCCTAGGATTGCCATTGCTGGTTCAAAAACTTGGTACTCCGAAGGACGACAATTGGGAGCAAGGTTTGGAGATGGTCGTTGTTAGGGAAAACCAACGGGGAAGGGCGAAGATGAGAGAGTAGGTAACGGAAAAATGAAAGTGGTTCTGGGAAAATGTTAGAGCGCGAACATGATCGGAGAGTTGCACAAAAACTCATATTCCTTTTGGTTCGAATTCTCTGTAGTTCAAGTTTGGAAAAGTTTTGGATTTAACGGGACAGTCCAAATTTGGATCGTCCGTTGTTGCAATCAAGGATTTGGATTTGCTGAGTCTCGGAGCAAATCCAAACTATTGATTGTATTAAAGTATGGTCAGACTATCCCGTCAAGTCCTAATTAAGGACCAAAATTGACTAAACCGGGAGCGAAACACCCCAAGGAGATTCGTCTCGTGCTGATGAGTTGGACCTCTAATGCTAGGAGAAAGAAGGTCAGGAGTCCTCTTCCTCCAAAAAATGATAAAATGTAGTATTATTATTTGGAATCCTTTGCGGAGCCACATTCTGCATGGAAGGATAGGTCATAGGTTGTTGTCACCTTTTTCATGAAATTCAAAGGCTAGGGATATTTAAAGAATAAATAAATATCTACTGTATGAGTCTCTTGGCTCTCAAATCTTAACCCTTTCAGGAAATAAAAAAAAAAAAAAACATAAGTTAGGAGACCAATCATATTCCAATTATACCACCTAATAATAATGCCTCAAAAGCACTTTTACTAATCCCTTAAATAATGACATGCTTTAAAGTGATGGCCATATAACTTTAAAAGGTTGCTTTACGCCATAATTATGACAGGAAGCTAATAAAGGTCTCTTGGCCTAACCCCTGTGGCCATGAGAAAGCTATTACTTTTCTCCGTTTCAAATTGCTCGTTCTTTTTCGAGAAGTACAGTATGTATTTACATACGAGAAATATCGTATTTATGATTATCTCTTAAAAGAAAATGTACCCTAGTTTTTTATTCTACACATATGAGATCTTGAAATTGGTGTTAATTTTTTTAGGAAAAAAATTAGTGCTAATGCATTATCTTTTGCGAGCACTTCAATGATCAGTTTACTTTTCAAAACTCGTCGAGATCATCAATCCCACAAGAAACTATGTTTGTCGAATCGATAGATTGAAATACATTTAAACTTAACACTGCATTGGAATTCCTTTTACACGACATATAAATTTAATTTAGAAACATTCCAATCAACATTCGATGAACACAAATTTAAGCATGACCGAACGCAACGAGTTCTAAAAAGTGACCGATCATCGAATGGATCAATCAGGAGAAAGTCCATTAGACAACACCTTGCTGGGTCCCTGACATATGTTTAGGGGGGGTCCTCCCGCAGAATCAGTCCACTGGAGGGGTGGCTGGCTGGCGACTTGATTTCTTCTTCTCTTTTATTTTTTTGAACGGATCAGGCGACTGTTGACTCGATCGTTCAACAATTATCCCGCGGTTTAATTCGTTGTAGCCTCCGTTACTTTTAAAAATTATTCAATGCCTTTGGTGCAGCACATGCCTCAAGCCTAAAATGGCAAACGAACACAGTTGTTTGCGAGCAGCTCGAGGGTGGACAATGCCACCTTAAATTGTTTTTTTTTGGTGTTCATTACTTACTCCCCTTTATTTTAGTAGGCGCCAATCCGTAAGATCAATATCGCAATCAATGAGGTCTGCAAGTTTCACATTTAATTAATAACCGATCCGATAGTTTACAATATAGATAGATAGATATTTAACAACATTCTAAAATTATATATATATATATCGGTAGTCGGCTCGTTCAAGACTCAACTTGGCTCGGTTCGTTTAATTATTGATCTGAGTTCGAGCTCGAGTTTTAATCAGGATGGTGTAGTAAATGAGCTGAGCGAAACACTCTAAAACTTGGGTTGGCTGAAAAAAAGTTTTGTCTCGTTTGTATAGGCTCGGCTCCTTTATAGAGACTCGTTAAGTAAATAAAAGCTTTGCTTGGCTCTTTTGTACATGCTCAACTACTTTTACAGAGGCTATTTTAGTAAATGAATCAGGTTCAACTAGTTTACTAACGAGCCGAGCCTGAACTTGAGTTTTAAGCTCGTTTAGTAGTAAACGAGCTGAGCCTGAACAATGTCAAACTCGACGTACTCACTCGTTTGCACCTTTACCCAGGCTTTTCCTCCACCACACATTCCAGTAGGATGCCTTGTTCGTTAGGGGGATTTTGAGAGAGATTTTTGAGAATAATGAGTGAACAGAAATAAATAGAAAAAATTTATTAAAGACCGTGTCGAAGGATTTCGAGATCCCAAACGAACAAGCCCATGTGATGAAAAAAGGCTGGGCCAGTGCGCCTTGGGGCACTGGGTAATTTTTCTTCCGTTCCGTCAACTAAACAGCATTTTCTTTTCCTTTTTTCCTTATTGGTATCGGCAACTAAAACAGCATTTTCGGAACACACTCTCTCTCTCCCTCCCTCTCTCTCTCTCTCTAAAAAAGCCAAGATTACACGAATCACGATGCAACAGAACAACTGAACAACAAACACAAAATCTAGGGTTTCAAAATTTCTCTCTCTCCCTTCGTTCCCTCTCTTTTCCCTCGCTCCCCACTTTCCCCCCTCCTCTGACCTAATTCCTCGTTTCTTTCGCTCGACTTGTTGAAATTTTCTCTCCTTCCCTCAAAATATTTTCCCGGGAAAAGTTTCACCCCCAGCGTCGAGCTTCCATTTTCCATTTCGAGCCTCCCAGCTCTTTCCAGGTAACTCATTTAATCTCTCTCTCTCTCTCTCTCTCTCTCTCCACATTTATATAATAATTGCTTTAATTATTATTTTTTCTATCTGTTGTGATTTTCTTGGTTTTGTTTAGGTCTGTGCGTGGTTTGATTTGTTAATTGAGACGATGGATGGAATGTAGGGTTTTGAGAGAAGGGAATAACATCTTTAAAGGAATAATATTCACACGAGAGAGAGGATTTGGGAGCCCGTACATAGCGATTGTGGAGGAATTCCTGATCTGTACCGTATATAGCGATTTGATTCTTGTTACAATAACATTGATTTTCAATTCGGGGTGGGGGGTTTGAATGCGTAAGGCTTTATTATGGATTCAGAATTTAGCGAGTCGCCTTCGACAAGTTTGGCCAAATGTTGCGATTGCGGGTGCGGTTGTGGGACAATGAACCGGTCCTATTCCGGGACTTGGCTTCGATCCGTCAAGAGGAAATTCGACGAGTGCGAAGAGAGGAATAGATTTTTCATCGCGGGTTTGAATTTACCACAGGTTGCGCGTGTCGAGATTGAGAATGAGAGGGACGCGTTGCGTGACATGGTTAGTAGCCAACAGCAAACCATACAGGATCTCTCCGTTGAATTGGACGAGGAGAGGAACGCCTCCTCGTCGGCTGCGAGTGAGGCCATGTCGATGATTCTGAGGTTGCAGAGGGAAAAGGCTGAGATTCAGATGGAAGCACGACAGTTCAAGCGGTTCGCGGAAGAGAAAATGGCACATGACCAACAGGAGCTCTCAGCTATGGAGGATTTGTTGTATAAGAGAGAGGAGGCCATTCAGTCATTGTATTGTGAGGTTCAGGCTTACAGACATAGGATGATGAGTTATGGGCTTACAGAGTCCGAAGCAGATGGTGAGAGAGGTGGGATTTCACGTAATAATAGTGCACTTGAATTTCTTGATGCCCAAGAACTAACCACCTATGATTACCCTCCTCTCAAGTGCAATTTGAATGAAGTTCATTCGGAGGTTGACAACGATGTGGGTGATGTTGAGAAATATGTATTTGGGGAGACACCACGTTCTAGGGATCATTTGAAGGATTTGGAATTCCGGATCAATCAATTGGAGAAAAGTCCTAGACAAATCCCATTGGATGGGGACGTTAACGGTGCAGAGAATGCATTTGAAAAAGTGATAGTTGGTCAATCTCCTAGGCGGCCTAGAAATATTAGGAAAATGTCTACTGATAGTCCAAAATCGTTTTATGGTATGGGTAAAGAAGTCGGTCCTGATTTTACCCCTGATTCACCAAGGTTTGGTAGCAGTTTCCATAAGAGAGAATATTCTCAGACAGAGGACTACTCGAATTTGAGAAAGGTGGATAACGCATCGGAAGTGGGGGATGATATGAGTGACAGAGTATATACCATTGATTCTGTGCATCAAGGAATGCCATATAATGGTGTCTCGGATACCAAGCCTTATATTGGAGTGTGTGAAGATTATTTAATCACTCCTAGGGAGTCTCTGAACCGGGAAAATGTGGAAGATCCTGAGATCAAGAAGATGTTCATGCGGCTTCAGGCCCTTGAGGCAGATAGAGAATCAATGAGGCAGGCGATCATTTCCATGCGGACTGATAAAGCTCAACTTGTTTTGTTGAAGGAGATAGCTCAACATTTGTGTAAAGACATGTCACCGGCACGAAGAATGCCTGTGAAGAAACCATCTATTATTGGGAGTTTTAACTTCATGTCAGTGTTCAAGGTAATATGTTGTTTATGTGACCTTACCCAGCTCATGGAATTTTCTGTTATATATCTTTCTCCGGCTTTTCCCTATTTAGAAGGCCTTCCATGATAGTATTACACTCTGTATTTTAACATCATCTTTGCTCGACTTATTTCCAGTTCTTTAATTAGTATTTGTGTATACAGGTAAACTATGATGTAGTCTTGTAAGGTATGTAGTATTTTGTAAATGCTCGAGTATAGTGGCAGAGATCTATTACTTGGACGATGCAAGATAAATGATGTCTCATTTCTTTACTCATTCAGTGCATGTATCGAATTTGTGGTAGATAGAATATATTAAAGCATGTGTAATAATGAGAAATACATACAGGACATGCAAGGTTGAATTTGTCAACTTTGAGATGAGGACAACTAAATACTTAATGAAGTCTCAGTGCTACCTTGACCTTTCTTCCCTCCTAGTTACACCCATTTATCCTCTTTACTTAACACAATAAGTTGTAAGTTTTCATGACTATTGTATGTTTTCATGCGTGTTCTTTATGTGGTAATTAGGATCGATTTCAGAGAATTTCTCAAGTGGAAATCTGCTATTCCCAAATTGTTTCTTAAAAACATTAACTACAGGTATTGATGGCATGCGGTTCTAATATGAGTTGTTCATATTAAGGAGTATAAACATTTTAATACACTATGCCAGTATAGTTTTGAGGCCTCATTACACTAAGACAGTTCTATCTCATGCACTCAGACAGTGTGGATGCAATAATTGAAATCAGTCCTAGTAGATGATTCTCCATGTCAGCGTCTTTATACCAACTTCTTCACGGACATTCAAGCTTACCAGGGAAGCAAATCACCATGATAGAGTGGGTTTGGTTTGCATATCCATGTAGATGCAGTACAAGTATATTGTTCTAAATTCTATAATGGTTTTTTGTTAGCCCATTGATGATAGTTTGCAATGCACTAGTTTTATTTCTCGACTTTGAGTGTTCAAGGTGGGGCCAGGATTTGACATTAGGGAGTCCCAAAGCTTTATGAGTGGAAGATAATGCCAATAATGAACTTCAATGATAAAAACCACCTGCGAAGTTAAGGGGATATTAACTTGCTTTACAAGGATGTAGATTAAGTTGATGCATTTTATTGGGTGGAACTTGTTGGTGAAACCAATGTATTACTTAACTCCTTTATTACAGTGTTATGAACTTCTGTTACATCATAAACAGCGGAGTGCCTCTTAAATTTATTTATAGAGTTTGTTTGCTGGTTTTCTGCTTCTTATTTAGTTGTATTGGTAGTTGCTCTCTCATGTCTTTCTTGTTTTGATCAGTGGGTTGCATCCTTTGTTTTCTGGAGAACAAAAGCCCGCCGAACCAAGTAAGTAGACCATTGTCAGAAGTTTCCTTCCAATTGTGTTATTTAAATTGACCATCCTATGTCACTTATGCTATTACTTAATTGTCATGAACTCATGGTTAACTTAACTTTGAAAAGCTGTATCCCAGAACTACCCCACTTTAATTTCTAGTAAGCTTTTTCTTTATATAAAAGTTATGAAATTCTACCTCGGATGGATCAGAATTTTTCAATTTTGCTGCAACTGGTCATACCTTGAGGCTGCCCGAGTTAATTTATTATCTGGAGTAATTTGGAAGCTAAGATAAATTAAGCTGTCTACTAGAATGACAAGAAGCTGGAAGAAAGCTCATACTAATCCATGAAATTGGGAAAATGGAAATTTTCACTTAATAGAGGGGAAAACACATCAGGAAAAGCACTTCCTGTGGGAAATTGTTCAGGGTATTTCGATATTAGAGACTGACTAGAACCATAACCCTATGGTTTTACCTTGATTATCTATTCAACTCCTGTAGTTTAGAAAAATAAGGTCAACCATGCTTTAGTTAATTGAGGGTTACGTTTTTTTTACCAGCTTAGGTGTTTGATTGTTTGATCTCCGTTCTACATATGTGAAATAAATTTAGGCACTAGGTCGATGTTCGATGTTCTATGTAATGTCTGGTATTTCTGGCAGGTACATGTTTGGGATGTCAGCCAACAATATGGGGTTGCTAATGCTTTTAGACAAGGTCCCTCGCGTGGGGCAATGGAGATGTCTTTCAAGTACACAAGTATGAACCCGGGTCTTGACCTTCTGTATCCTCGTATGATGAAGCCTGTGCCGTGTGAATACCGAGTGGATTTTCAGGCATCCGATTTCATTGCATTCTTTGCTGTTGATTCCTTGTTGCTGCAAAATTAGGTGTTTGGTTGTTTTTGGGCAGTATTCTGTCGATTCTTTTTGTCGGAAGTGATTCTACATTTGTTGGTTGATCACTACATGGGTTTAAGCTTGCATATTTGCATGCTCTTATGGTTTGGAATTTAGCTTTGAGGCGCGTCAGTTTTGACAGTTCCTCCGTGTATAGCACTGATTTGTGTTCGATTCTTGGTCAAATATGCGGTGTGCCTGTACTTTTCGTACTGTATCACGTGAAACTTGTCATCTGGAAATGATATTGCTGGAGAGAGGTTTGATCATCGTTTTTTGTTTTGTTTTGAAGGGAATCATCGGTGTCGCTTTGCTGTTTTTCTCACCTTAAAATGTGTTGGAGTGATGAACTTTGTGTTGGACTTAGTGAAGTGATGGTTGAACTCAAGGTGGTTTCACTAGGTTGACGTTTCAGGTGGTCACATAGCCATGAAAATATTGGACTAAATGCTATCTGAAGAAAAAGAAAAAGAAAACACAAAAATGGAAAATGTTTTTTTCTTCTTTAAATTTTTTTTTTTTGAAAAAGGAATATGAATAGATTTTTGGAAGGAATTTTTACCCTCGCGAGCAACAAAAAATGTAGTAGTATCTACCGGTAATTCTTATAATCAATGAGTGATGATAATAAACTCCCAATACACTATGAACACCCATCAATCTTCGTAATTCATAGTTTAATGCCTAATACATTGGCTCAAACAAGATCCACTTGTAATCAAAGAATTTTAAAAAAAGAGAAAAAATAAAGATCTATTGACATAGGTTTCGTGCCGTCCCTTCTGAAGTAATTTTTGTATTCAAAGCATTAACTAATTTAAATCAATTGTTTATTTATCTTAAAGAATTATGGATAACCTTGAGAAATTCAACTACTTTGCAAACTCTGGTGACTTGAACAATCTTTCTTTGGATCCAAGACCATGGTATCTGTCACATCATGCTAATGGTGGGGACAAAATAAGAACACATTTTAAAGAAGGTCCGCCCTACCCTATTCGCCAAAATATCTTTCAAAAGGGATATTAGTAGTAGTTTAACATTGATCGTGTTGAGAAAAATATGCGGAATTTTTCGCAAGTAAATCATGAAGGAATTAATAAAACTGCAGCGAACGTAAACCACAAACCAAACGAACACAAGGAATTTTTACCTGGTTCACCCAAAATGTGAGGTACGTCCACGGGACCGGAGTCCGATTCCACTATCAACAAATGTTCTTATAAATGGATTTACAAAGAGATACAAGATCTCACAAACACTATAAGGCGTATCCAATAAACTTCAATACAAAGAGGAAAGACCTCACCAAATGATGAACCAAAACCCTCCAAAACAGAGCTGAAATGAAGAGAACAAGCACGCACAAGCATGTGCTTCAAAAGTGTGTAGAATATTCTACCCAAAACAAGCCCACCAAAAAATAAATCTTTTGGGCCAAACAAATTATTCTTGGGCTAACAAAATACTATTAGGCTTCCACTAAGAAGGGAACCCAACAGATCGCACTATTATACTATTATACTAGATTGTGTATATATTGTTGATTAATAGAAAGGTATTTTTGAACACCATATAAAATTCTAAAACCGTCACGGGGCTGTTGATCACACTTTCAGAATCATCCGACCGAATGCAAAATGAATTTGTAGTTTTAGCTAAACTAGTACGTCTGATACCGAAAGAAAAAACAGCAGATAAAAATGGACAGCATGGAGCAACCACAAAGAGGATTTGACCTGAATTGCTTTCTAAAGGAAAAAAAATAGATTTAAACCCCAAGTCTTATACTCCCTTAGACCCATTTTCTTTGCTTACGATTCCATTTTAGAATGTTCCAAAATGGCTGTATTTTTGTAAAAGTCGAAGAAAAAAAAAAGTTTAGGCTCCGTTTGTTTCAATGTCAATGTAAAATGTTTTCCATGTAAAATATTTTTTCAGAAAACAAACTTCAAATTTTTATTTTCTGGTGTTTAGTTGGCACTTGAAAAATACTTTCAAAAAAAGGGACAAAATAGTGTAAAGAGAAAGGGAGGCTTAAACGGTGGAGAGATCTGAGAATATTGAAATTGAACGTGGGTTAGGACCGACGATCGAGAAAATTGAGCAGTGAGAATTGCAGTAGAAGACAACGGGTTCTTTTTGAAAAATAACTTACGGAAGATTTGAGGGTAAATCATTTTCATCTAATTAATGGAAAATGTTTTACATGTAAAATGTTTTCCTCAGTTTTTACACAACCAAACACCGAAAAATAGATAAAACATTTTACCGAAAAATATTTTACGCCCAAACAAACGGAGCCTTAGTTCAATCAAATTTTGACTGACCCCCATAAATGACTTAAAGTAGCTTCAAAAGTAGAAAATAATGGATACTATTGAAAATCTAGTCAATTACTTCACCCAGAGTTGCTGAGGCAATGACTATCCTATCCGAGAAAGGTACCCCCGCCCCCCTCCCCTATTACCCCGCCCCCTCCCCTTCTTTCCCCCTTTTTATTCTTTCCGGTTTGAGTTTTTTTTTTTCCTCTTTATTTCCTTTTTTTTTTTTCCCAGTTTGAATATTTTTTTTCTCTTTATTTTCTAATTTTCAATTATTTTCTTGTAAGACAATTAAGAGAGATAGAGGTGGCAATCTCAACTCATATTTTTTAATCCGTCCAAATCCGCTCACTTATAACCCAATTCAATCCGTCCATATTTTATAATGGGTTTATATGGGTTCAACCCATATAGACCCACATTTACATGGGTTTAAGTGGGTTAAAAATGAGTTCAATATGGATTAGAGTTAAAAGACCCACTCCTAAGTGAACTACGGGTACTCAATGTACGAATCTCCTGCTCCTGTTGTACGCATCCTGTACAAAACAAGAAGGGAACTATTTTTGCTGCCTGGAAGGCAATTTTAGTCTGATAAAAAAAAAAAAAAACTATTTTTGCTAGAAAAAAATCCAGTGAGATAAGTACGTACATCCTCTCTCTTTCTCTTTCCATTCCAAAGATAATCTCCAAAACCGATCACTCTGACAAGTCCCGTTCCGTTAAGAACTTTATCTTTTTAACATTTTTTGTTCTTATTAAATTTTTTTCGCCTTTATTAGTTTTACGCCAAATTTTTGTGAATTCTTGATTTGTCTAGTTGAGACGAATCGGAACAGTAAATAAAAATTACAGTTGAGGCTGCACGCTTTTAATAAGTTTTACGCCAATTTCTTCCAAGTTTCAAACTCCAAAACACGACTCATGAATTGTGCACGCTTTCTCATATGTTAAAATATTAGGGTGAAAGTAAAAAAAAAAAATTACTTTTCTGATTCCTCTCGTCAAGACGATCAATAAGGCTAAAAAGTTTGTTGCAAAATGATCCAATGCGAAAAAAAATTGAATTAGGACAAAACGGGAAAAAAAAAAACAAAGGAGTTTTTTTTGGTTATTATATATATTTTAAATTTTGAAATCCACTTTTGTAATTATCTCCCGTAATTATTGTATTGAAAGAGAGCCCTGAAAGGCCGTTCAACTAAATATGCCAAGTGGCTTATTTTTTGTTCTTATTAATTTTTTTTTCATATTTGTTAGTATTGCGTCAATTTTTTGGGAATTATTGCATCTCCATGACGAGAGGAATCTAAAAAGTAAAAAAATTCAATCGAAACCTAATTTTTTTGAATAAAGACAAAAATAAGCCAATAAGCCAATTTTTTCGTTTTTATTCAAAAAAAAATTGGATTTCGATCATAATTTTTTACCTTTTAGATTCCTCTCGTCATGGAAATGCAATAATTCCCAAAAAATTGACGCAAAACTAACAAATACGAATTTTTTTTGAATAAGGACAAAAAAATAAGCCACTTGGCTTATTTAGCCGAACAGCCCCTAAATAATGAGTCTTAGGGTGTTCGTTGAAAGGCTTAAGAGCAAAAAAATCATTATGGCCATTTAGAATAAAATGATCAAAAAAATACGATTTTCGCCCCGGTTAAACGGAATTGAAAATTGAAGCGCTTAATTCTTGAATTATATTGAACGGGTGGAACCACAAAATATATAGTTTTTCCATTTTCCATTATTTCACCATCAATATTAGGCTCGTTTGATAGGTTTCGTTGAGTAGATTTCAAAAATATAAAATTTATTTTAAAACAATACGTCAAGAAAAAGTTATTACCATTTAAAATTTTATAACAAAAAAATAAAATGAGAGGGGGGGGCTGGGGGTAATGTGGGAAAACCGGGGTGGGGTGTGTCAGGGGGAAAAGCAATTTCCGGTTGTGCGTAGGGCTGTAAACGAACCGAGTAGCTCGCGAGCTCGGCTCGGCTCATTTAGTAAACGAGCCGAGTTCGGCTCGGCGAGCTCGGCTCGTTTGACAAAAGCTCGGTTCATTAAGGGTGGCTCGAGCTCGTCAAAGCTCGGCTCGGCTCGACTCGATTCGTTTACGGTCCTAATTGTGCGCAAAGAGCCTCTCTCTTGGCAAGTCCACCATGTGGACCTCTGATTTGCCCTCACAGAGCATCTCTCTTTTCGAATTTATAAACATTGCCAATCAGATTAATATTCGTACTTAGCTATTATGAATATTAGTCAAAATAAAATTATCCGCTGCCACCAAAGAAAAGGCTATTCTTTATATTTTGACTTTAGTTCTGCTAAATCAATTCGACTACTAGGGTCAAGAGAGTAGAACCCAGGGGCCAAAAGTGTAATATGAAAGGGGATTGGAATATTTGTGTAATTTTCATCATATCTGCAGATGCTGATTTTAACCCGATACGGAATATTCCGTAGGGCGAAAGGATCGTCACTTCCCTCTCTCTCTCTCTGTGGTTATTTGGGATTGTTGAAATGGATATTTTCTCAGAGAGCCCTATGTCCTTCAAGATGAATATGAAATCTCCTCTCACTTCAATGCTCAAATCCTCCATCTCCGACAAGCTCGTCCACTTCCTCGGCGACTGCACCGACGACGTTCTCGCTGTAACTCTCTCTCTCTCTCTCTCTCTCTCTCTCTATATATATATATATATATATATGTGTGTGTGTGTGTGTGTGAGCGCTGCGATTTTAGATCTCTTTTCACGTAGAGCAGCAAACGATTTGGCGCGCAGCTTGAGGCTCGACTGTTAGTAAACGAGGAGCTAGGTTACATTATTCAATGTCCACCACACATTTGTGAACAAGCCGAGCTTGAGGGAAAATTATTCAATGTCCACCACACATTTGTGTGGTCCCCACCACAAAGTGTGTGGAGCCCCCACAAATGTGTGGTAGAGAAGAGTTTTGGGGCACCGCGGCACCGCCACGTGGTGCCCCAGGGGCACTGAATGTAACTCGGCTCGTTTATAGAACTCGTTTATGGTTATGGAGAATCGTTTAGTACACGGACTGAGCTTGAACAACCTTGAATACAAAATGAGCCGATCTCAAGCACCTCGAGAACAAACGAGCCGAGCTCAATGAGCTTGAACGCTTTGAAGCTTGGCTAGGCTAGGCTAGTTTTGAACGCCTAGCTCAAACAGATCAAAGTTTAGCTCGACTCGGCTTGTTTGCAGCCCTAGTTTCACCTGATGTTATTTCAGCTGTTGATGGATATTGTACAACTAGGGTTTTGTTAGGTTCCTGAAAAGACTGTGGATGACGGAAATAATAAGGAAAAGATGTTTGAAGGAGTCGTTTTGGTTCAGCCACATGATGTCTGATAGTAGTAGATTTCTGATTTGAGTTTTGGTTAGATTCTACTTGGAAATAAAGCAAAAGAACGGTTAACATTGCTAGTCCATGGATTTTGTGTGTGTGTCTCTCTCTCTCTCATGATGTATGTTGATATTGGCTGTTGTTCTTGATTCCGAGCTTTTATTGCTGCATAAATGAACTACTTTGCATCCTCTTTAAGTGGTTATGCAATTGTTAACTAATGGCCTGACATGTTTTTCCTCTATTAGGAATATATCATAGTGCTCGTACGTAATGGAAAACATCAGATACAGGCAAGAGATGATCTAGAGGCCTTTCTCGGGGACAAAAGTGGTGAATTTGTGTCCTGGTACTGCTACTATTGACTTTCAGATTATTTATTTATTCCTTTTTTATGATATCTTTACCGAGAAGGAGAACTCAAGTACTCAACTGTAATCTTGTCAGGTTATCCTGTCATTGGTAAAATTTGTTGCCTATTTGTAGCTATTTAAGTTATCGGATAAGGGCATTGGTGGAGAAACCATACGATTTAGATATTTGTGTCTTTTGTACATGGGTGTCATCCCCTTTATGCCTTATCATTGAAAATGAAAAAACAATAGAAGTTTATGCGGCTGATTTTGTTTTAGGGGTTGAGAATTGAAGATTTCTCAGTTTTCACACTCTGTGTGTAGGTTGTGGGATCACCTGTTAAAGTGTGCCCATCAATCGGATTCTGCTATTGGTTTGCTAGATCTGAAAGACATCACTGTTACCTCACCCCATAGCAGTTGTGCAGACAGGGATTTGAGAAGGACCAGGTCAAAGGATGTTCAAAATCATGGCAATGGAAATTCTGATAGCTCATTGGTACTATTTGTATCTTTGAATTTTCCTCCCATACATAATCATTCTTTTCGCTCATGGAACTGACATAAGTAGAGTACTTGCCCTTGGCAGATAAAAAACCTGATACCTAAAGGCCCTGTTTCCCCTGTGAATGAGGTAAAGACAAACACGGTTCACTCAGAGAAACAGAGAAGCCGAAATCCTGGTGAAGTTGGTGCAACGGAGAATTTTCATGATGGTTCCTTGTCACATAAGCTTTCTAGAATAGGATGCTCGTCTCTGATTCCAACTGTAACTGAGCAAAGTTCTGAATGTATAGATAGATCGAAGGTAGGCAAACTAGTACTTCTTTATCTTATGTTTTCCCCATATATGTTCTCTATCTGAAATAATTTCTCATTGTCAAGCAGATTGCCAATTATAGAGGCAGTGAGTTGCCTAGTCAGCTTGTGGATTTTCCTAGAAGAGAAATAGTTTCCAGAAATTCGGAACCTTCTACTATAGGTATTGTGCATGTTAAGGCTACCAAAATGTGGCTCTTGGATGTTTAAGCGCTGTTCTATGTGTGCATCAAATTAGAACCAAATGAACCAAGATTGTTTCTCTTCTGTTTTTACTCTTATCAAATGCAGAGCCTTCTACAAGGAAAATGTATGCTGGCAATATTTCTGCAAGAAGTCTTCCAAGAGCAGTTGAGGAATTATCACGCGGAAGTAAAAAGCCACGAGGTAGTGTATGGGACAGATTGGGGAAGCCATGTGAAGAAACTGTCGTCATAAATGATAACAAAACTGTTGATCCACTTGCTGTTGCTGTTTTAGAGACAGAGAAAGAAGTGTCCAACCTAAATACACTATTGGTCCCTGTTCCCAATAGTGTTTTTTGTGGAAGTATGATAAATCAAGGGCATGACCTTGATAAGAGCTGTAGTGATAACAACACCGGGGAACATATGAAACTGGGAGTGGGTGCAAGTATAATGGGTGAATGTCATGCAGCAAATAACATAGGGCAAAAGAGACATTTTGGAGGGATTAGTTCTCCCAGCTCCTGTTCAGTTTCTTTGTTGGGTAGAAGGAAAATTCAGCACCATAATGAAACTTCAAAGGATTCTAAAAGAATGAACTCAAAGTCAGAGGCTGCTGCTCCGGCACTGGTTTCAGTACGTTTCCTATTTGCTGCTAAACTTTATTCTGATACATGAATATAGCTTGTTAGGAAATTTAAACAGCCATGGACTATGAGAAAATTGACGATAACCCCCAAGCAAAAGGGGAAAAAATGCTGCCTTTTTCATTCAGTGTATTGACCTTTATGTTAACGTGTCTTAGCTTTATTCCATGCAGCAAGCACAAGACATGAAAGATAAATTGCGCAAAATCGAAAGGGAGATGTTTAAGCTTCGAACCAAGCAGCTGGAGATGAAAAGAGATGGACAACCCCATGTATCATCGAATCCTGGTAAGACAGATTCCATTGCTTCAGACAACTTTTTGAAATTTCAATCAAATGGTCGCCTATCTCATCCATTTATCAAATATAAAGATACCTTCAATCCCACTGGCTCGATTGCTCATGAAGGGAAACCCCCGCACAAGTGATGCTTTTTAGCATTTGGTTGTGTGGATTCTCTTTCCAAACATAGGACCTGAGAAATTTATTGTCAACTTGCTCTATAATTCAATGGAGCATGTCATCATTTCTTGTTCTTCACGAGTGAGAGATACAGATTGTTCTCTTAAGTTGTCATTCTTATTGCAGGCCTGGTTTGGGTTTTGCCTGCATGAAAATTGCTTTGCCTTTGACTGATACGAGTAACATAAATAGTAGATACTGCTGATCTTTGTGTGGTATCATGTATATCAAGGCTCATCTTTGAGCAGGAAATATGTTTATGTTGTGTGTTTGCAGGTGTAATCAAGCATTCAGAGGAGGACGTGAAGTCAAGGACTGTATTTGTGACTAATGTAACCTCATGAAACACTTGGTGTCTTTTTAATCGGTCTTATTATTGTTTCCTTTTGCTTTTTTGACTCTTGTTTGTCATGTACTTGTTCTTGTTTCCAATTTGAATGGTATTGGCACGATGCAAAAGATTGTTTCATCGGTTTGGGTAGCTAGTCTATCTATATGAGTGGTGGTTATTTAGTTGGTTGCAGGTTCTGTGGTGAGTATAGTTCAAGCTCAGTGTAGGCCTTTTTCGAAATAATATATCTTCGAGCTTGAGCAAATGGAGAAACTACAAGCCGACTATGAATATCCAGGAATTGTGAGTTAATCTTTGCTTATGTGCTCCACATGATAAGATAATCTGTCCGATTCGGGTTGAGAGGGTGCAGCATTTACAAACCTTCTGCCAGCCAAAATTTTAATTTTGTTGTAAATCAACTAGTACAGCGAATAGAATGTTATTTCTAATTCGTCCATTAGAGTGTTTGAAGGGTCGAATTGAACGGATTAGACTTGCTCAGCCATACCTTGTATATATAAATCCATGACTGAGGCTTTGTCAAACTAAATATAGTGCTGTGGTACATGAAATGTGTGTGCATTTTTGCTATTGTATTTTTCTTTCATGTTGACAAATTATGATAATTTCAAGAAGTTTCTAAATTTAGTACAAGATAAGATTCACGAGGACCAGTTATGATATGATTGTATGAAGTTCCAACTACAAAGGCTGAGAAGCCAAGCTAGAGGTGCAATCCTTGTCTTACACCATTATGTAGTGCAAGAATTGAATGGAAGACAAAACGTGGCCATTTCTTGGGGATAGTTCCCAGCAACAGATGGTGTTTTTGGAGGGGTAGGCACTAGCCCGGATACATACCTGACCCGGCATACTACTAACTAGGTGACTGGTTCCCGATAATGGAGGGGCTGGGAGGGGTAAGCTGGATATGCCTAACCTTGAAATAATTACACAAAGTGGGTACTTTCATATTCAAGATTCTCATGCGTTATGACCGTATCACTATACAGTATACACCAAACGTGCCCATTATATATCGACATACAAATTACTATACTTGTTATTCTTGCTGTTGTACATAGTAATTCCTAGAGTCCAAGGGGTCTTTTGATTGTCTTGCTATAATAAGATGATATATATCTACAATCACTTCTCAGCTAGGGTTCCATCAATCATGCTCTGCAGTGCTAGCTTAAGTTTTTGCTTGCAGATGCTTCAGAATGTTGCCTTTGATTTCTGAAATATCAGGTACATTTTGCTGCGACTAAGGAAGCTCTGTCATTGCATTTTGCCAAGTGTGGAGTAGTTCTCAGTGTTGTGATTTTGACTGACATACTAAGTGGCCAACCAAAAGGGTTAGTGTTGTATTCATAACTATTTTCCTAGCGCCATAAAATCATATAGTTAGGCGTATGTTGTTGATCGAGCACCCGATTGCTAATGTAATCTACTGTTTGTTTTCAAGGTCTGCTTACATCACTTTTGCGAACAAGGAGTCTGTTGATAAAGCAGTTGCTTTGAGTGGGACCTCATTCTTTTCAAGGATAGTTAAGGTATGCATTACATTATACCTTGAAAAAAAAGTTAGATCATTGATGTGGTATTGTGGCATTTGATGGATAGATGGTAAAAACTTTGACTATGTGCGTAATGAATAATAACGATGAGAAGAAAAAATATGAACTGCAGTGAGGACCTCAGGACAGAGTCTTAGTATGTTGAAGATTGAGTTGTGGAGAGTTTGTACTCTATAAGCAAAGTAAAATCAGGTTTGTTCCCCCGCCTCGGCCCCTCTGAGTCTCCTTTAGTTTATATAACTCTAAAAATTAATGGAACATGTCCACCATTTATAAGCAAAGTTCCATTTTGTGCTGAGAAGATGACAACACTATCTTCTATCCACAGATTACCTGTTCTGCTTTCCTTCAGTGCAACCTTATAAGCTATAACAATAAGCTTCAAATTTGACAACATTTCTGATGAACAGAAACTATTTTAGCAAAGATTTCCTGGAGAGAATGTGTTGGATTTTGGATGGAAGTTGCCTGTCCAACAAATAATTATATCAGAACTTGTCTGGTGTGGTAATAGGGTTCTCCAGGGGGACCGACAACAAGAAAGAGCCCTTCCTTCAGGATCGGCTGCGAATTTTGATCCAAGTACTAATTTGAATTTTCTTTCGGACAATTTGGTAGAAAATGAAGCAGATTGAATCTTCATTCTTGCCAGAGTAGGTCTTGAGTAACATTCTATCCATTTCGCATCTCTTCTGAGACATAAGCTAGTGTGGCCATTTCCCCTTGAAATGCCCATTCAGAAGGTAATACATAGATCTTTTCGAGCAGTTTTCATTAATAGTAGTACCATAGTTATAGTTTTAGGGTTTTTTATTGCTTATAATTTTTGGTGATATTTCTGATAAGATAGTTGTTGAGCAGTCTAAAATTGGTATTGGGTTCTCAATTTTTTCTTATCTACCTGTTTTCTACTTTCATAAATTGAAAAAGAACCTCTAGATTAAGAATTGAAACTCAAGATACATACGAAAATGTTCTGCAACTGGTCAGAACGAATGTGCTCCTTGTTACCTTAAGTTCTCAGTTATCCTTGTATGTGGGACAAATTTTCTCTTTTCCTCTGCGTTTGGCTGGTATCATGAATTGACATGTTCTATGTTCTCAACTCACAAAGCCTCTCTCTTGCCAGTTTTTTTTTTTACCTCTCTCTTGCCAGTTACCAGTTATACAACTACAAGGATGTGTTTTTCGACTTAGAGTGATCTCGATTCAGAAGAAGAGGAGACTTATCAATATTGATCATATCTCTATGACTCTATTACACATTACAAACAATTAAACCGTTTAGTAATAATATGTGGCCTAATTTTGGATTCCACTGAATCGTTTTTATCATTCACTTTTATATCGTTGAAAGTAGAGTTTTTGTCCAGGTTATAAGGAAGGTGGATGAGGCTGCTGTGGGCAACACACCACCTCAGCGTGCTGGGAAGCCCTCGCAAGCGCAATCTTCTCAGATAAAAACTATAAGACCCTTTTATCCCAGCTCTCATCTACAGTGGTGCCGTGAACCTCTTTCTGCTCCATCTGAACCGTCAACTTAATCAATCACGAGGAAAGAGTTAGCCCTGCTGCTTCCGAGCAGCAGCTTTCAAGTTCACTTGGATCAATAGGGACTACAAAATCTGCTGCTTCTTCAGAGACACCTGCAGCTGCCTAATCTTTCGTGCAACTGTGGAGTAATCAATCTGGTGACTTACCAAAATCTCTCTTTTGAATGTTACTAGTAATTAGTGAAGGATCTGGCTTAACTGATACCACTATGTAGATGGCAGTTTTTCATAGCATCATTTCGTTCCTCGAAATTGAACGTAACTTTTTGGGTCACGAGGCGTCAAAATTTAGATCAATTTTTGTTTCGCACCTGTCTCCCTTTCCATGGACCTACGTACGGACCCAATGCGTGTAAAGTTTACTCTTAAAATGCTAAGTTCTTCAGTACAGCTGTAAATTGATGCGCATGTTGGAAAACCTCATACCAAGATTTTGTGGCAATCAAAGAAACATTTCTGGAAAAGTTTGTATCCAATATGGGAGAGGTAGCAAGTAAGAAATCTTGGTCCTCTTTTTAGGTATGGGGGAAACTACTCGTGAAAAATTTATACGGAGAAATCAAATGACAAACAAAACACAGGAAAAAGGCCAATATGTACGTGATTTGGCTTACTAGAGCATAAACACTCCGTGGGCAAACAAACAAGAGACGGATTCAACTAATGTGAAGAGAACAATGCTCCGAAGAACTAAAGGTGGCAAAAGCAAACGCTTACAAAGAGATAAACTCACCAAAGCCAAAAAGATAAGTTGTCATACCAAAATCCAAGGAGATAAACTCACCAAAGCCAAAAAGATAAGTTGTCAAACCAAAATCCAAAGAGATAAACTCACCAAAGCCAAAAAGATGAGTTGTCAAACCAAAATCCAATTGGAACCTATCAGTCAAAATTCTCTCTCATCAAGTCTTGTCGAAATTCTCTCTCATCAAGCCTTGCAAAACGTAGGATTTTAACTAAAAAACAACTAGATCTCAACGAGATGACCAAAGAAAAGGTTTCAAGTGACTGGAGGCCGCACCAAAACAAAGATCTTTCCCGGACCGGAGGCATACCAAGCCGGCGGAAGAAGGGCAACGGAATAACCACGAAGCTCTAACAAAGAACCTTAAGGTTCTACCAAGAATTAGGGATGATAAAGGAGCCAAACAAGTAGCTGATCAAGCTTGATTTGATAATTTAACGAGTTCCAAAAATATGTTCAAGCTTGGTTTGTTTATGAGACAAGTCAATCTCAAACGAACTTTAATCAAGCCAAACAGGAACTGATTTCAAGTAGCTTGAAGTTTTATAAGTACATAATAAGCTAAATGAGCCGAGTAGTAGCTTGTTCAAGCTTGACTTGAAATCTTAACGAATTTCAAAAAAAATATTCAAGCTTGGTTTGATTATGCTGCAAACCAATCTTAAACAAGCTTTTAACAAACGGACACGAACTCAGACTCGAGTTGTTTGGTTCATTTAGCAGCCCTACCAAGAATCCCTGCTCCATGGGGGTTCTGCAAAGAAACTACTAAAAAGTTCAAACCTGATTGAGAGGATAGAGCAATGAATAATTAAGCACTTGTGCATCCCTTCATCATTCACTATTTGACTCATACATTTCTTTTATTGGTAAGTACTTGACTCTTATATATGTTCTTCCATTTTAGTCTTCAAACTAATGGAAGTCCACAAAGCACACTAAATTGACTACAATAAAATTAAAAGAAAAAAAATACAAACTATAACAAAATGCTAGTAATACATATTCAACAAAACTTAAAACCCTAATTGGAGTTCATATCCATGAAATTTTTGAGAAGTTGCAAAACCCTATTCGCCGCGTCCGAATAGGGTTTGTTGATGAAGAAGCCGTGGTGGTGTCCCTCAAACTCGACGTACTCGATTTTCTTCCCCATCTCTTTCAGCCTCCTTGCATAATCTTCCACCCTGTCTTTCAACACTTCGCTGCCTCCGACGATAGCCAAAATTGGGTCAAGCATCACTGGTTCAAGATTAGGGCTATGTGGTCCGAACGGGTTCGCGAATGGATGGTCTGCTGTTTCTCCAACTGGTATTGACAGCCTCCAAAACCTTTTTTTTGAGAGTTATTGATTAGTACACATCACAAGAAGTCGTGTGGTCCTAACAGCTAGCGCAAAATCGCACGAAATGAAAGCATATGCTATTTCAATTATTTGTGAGATGCGAAAATGTGATATTTTGTGTCTTCCTACTGATCAGAGTCGCCATCATCCCCGCTAATGACCGAGTCCATGTAATCCTCGTCCCACATATCTTAGATAATTATCGGACTACCCAATAATAGTTTTCCGGAAATTCATGTTCGTCGTTTAGGCACGAGAGAGAGTACGACACTTATTTTTTTCCGTTTTGCGTGTTTATTGTCAGCAAACATAGATAATTTATTACACAAACTGCTTTCATAAAACGTTTCACAAGGATTTTTGGAAAACAACCCATTTTCCCAACAAACAAAAAAAAAAAAAAAAAAGAAGAAAAAAAAGTAATTTTGAATCTAAAAAAACTAGATCCTATAGAAGCGAAGAGGATGAAAATGGTTAGTACTAGTATTTTCAAAGTTCATGTACTTGGACATTTTCCATTCACTCATGTATGTTCATTGTTCAAACAATAAGTCCTTGAACTTAATCAATCTACCTTGGTACCTTCAACTCTGACCAGTCCAAATACTAGTGGGTGTTATTTTCAAGTTCTTTTAGGTATGGAGAGTTCAAACCCATACCCCTTTTTACCTATGGAAATGACCACCTAAGTTATGAAAAAAGAAATGACTTGTCTGCAGTCCAAAACTGGACCGACGAATGCCGTTTGCAAGATCCCGGCCGTCCAAAGTGTTTCAATGGTCCAAATTTGCAAAGACTATCTTGTAGGATACTTTCGCAAATCTGAATCATTATTGATCGAGATGATCAAACGACTGTGATTGAATGACAGAAGCCTTCTCTTCAGTTAACTGTAGAGAGACCGGATCCTTACCTTAATGGAGATGGTACATTAATGTTCTACGGTTACAACACAAAAACAAAATAGAACAAATCACCTGTCACAACTACCAAAAAGAGAAAAATCTCTCAATATTTTGTTAGATTTGTGGGATAAGATAAGGATATGACCTCAATACAATATAATGGGATTAGCACTAACTTTTAGTGGGTACGTACTACATGAAAAATATGTACGATAGCGAAGAAATGAATGCTCATATATATCTTAGGTTGTACTGGTGGAGATTATCTGGGACGGAGCTCTAGGGTTTTAGTTCAGCGGTGACAAAAACGTAAAGAAATTTTTTGTATACAAAACTCTTCATAAAATGAAAATCTTTATTATGATTGAAAATGGATTGTGCTTAATTTATTTTATTTTGTTGAATTATATTACTAACTAAATACTCATAAATTTAAGTGATTTTTTTTTACTTTGACTACTCATGAACAATTCAGTACCGACAATATGAAAAAGTATGAAAGAAAAATCAAATTATATGTAAAAAAAAATATAAAATTTTAGTGTATTTTTCGAGTCCAGGCGCTTGAACCCCCTCAAACATAGGTGCAGCTGCCCCTGCAGCTTGGGTCTACCAAATCTTTCAAACGTGGAATTGAAGATTATGCTATTTCATTGTTCTACTAGAAGTAACGAAAATGACTTGCCTTATGTGACTTGCATATAAAGACAGAATGGATTTGTAGATTGGCCATTTTGCTAATATGAGACGCGGGACGAACACTAACTCAAAGGAGTAATGCTACGCACACAACGTCAACATACAATTGTGTTCGGAACCATTTGATCGATGCTCACGGGTTCATCGAACGGTTTTGGACATAGTTGCGTCTGGAGTTGTGTTTTAAAGGTGGCTGCATAAACTTTCTGAAGTCGAAGTGACAAGTCATGATAATGCATGTAGGATGGAGTAACTTTTTGTACGCGTATGTATTAGTCATTCGATCGCATAACAAGAACCGATCGATCAATTTGTTCGGTATAGAACATTTCTGGACATTTTGAGATTTTGCGGATGTATATATATATATCTCTAAAACAAGAACAATTAATTTGTTCGATCGAAAGTACGATGACATATTTCTTTAATTAGATTGTTTAGAATAATTCCTCCGGTTGAATCATTTCGATACGCTCATGCCTAGATTGTTAATAAGTTCTGGTTTATAAGATCGATCTTAATTTAGAGGGGAAAAAAACTAATATATGTTCCCGGATGTCCCCATCTCTAAGTTGTTAAAGAAGAACGATCCACTAAAAGTGGACAGAAGAATGCCAGGAGGGCTCCCCATGCATGCGCACCTAAGCACAGATATGACATGAGACTCTATGGACAAGAATGAAAAGCTAATGGAAGGATTTCAACACTAGGATGATTCCCCCAGAGAGGAATCCTTCATCACTCCACAACCACACAAAAAAAAAAATCTTTTTTTTTTTTTTTTTTTGCGTTATTCGTAAATCATAATCTACTCTATCCTAGGGGACTTGGGGAGGGGCCGGGATGGGTGTTTATGGAAATCGAACCCTGCCCATGTGCACGTGAATATAAGGGAGACACCAACTGCACTCCACTTGCCACAAAAAAGAGGTTATTTTTTAATACTCAGCAAATTGTCCTAATTAAGCTAACCAACCAGGTCAATTTTTGTCCCTACTCTTTATTACATAAGTCTTAATTTTCTCACATCAGTATCCCAACATAAGAACCTTCCCCCCCCCATATCTCAGGTGTTCAGATCAATTTATGCGCACCTTGACTAATGTTGGGTGTCCTATCCTATTGCAAGTGCCCAATTAAAACCAATTAAGTTTGCCTTGATCGTCTAGGCGACCACAAGTTAAAACCAAGTTTTATTTTTTAGATGTTTCCAAACATTGTCTACAAGAACTAATTATACGTATGCGTTGACCTAATTCTTTTCCCGACAAAGAGAGCATTCGAACCTGTCACCAATCATCTTGGCCGTATAGTATATATAATGCCCCAATCTTTACGGGTTGTGGTTGGATATTTTATTGTTTTTATAACTCGGGTTTCCAGACTAGTTTACGGTTAAACATTGTACTTTTATAGGGATATGTATTGATAAACAACTATAATAGCGGAAAAAAAAATACTAGTATTCAGTTTTCCCCTTCATTTTCAAATTTCAATTTACATGCAAAGGCAAAGCTACCTTTTGGATATTCTAGTGGACAATTTATGTGGATGGGAAAGATGGGAAAAAATAGGATATTATCATTCCACGTACTCCATTCAAGATCTAATCGCAATTAGTACTAATAAATATCTGAATTGAAAGGATGGATTCCTAAACATGTTTCCTTGAAGAACCCGTCTAGATACATAGGGACAGACGAGAATCATGCCGACGGGTACGTGGGGCCTAAATTAGACTTTGCATAAATGACCGAATACATTTGGAAAAATCAACTCAAATTAATATGTATAGGTGCTCGGTACCCCATCGGTATGATTCTCGTCGGTCCTTCTAGCTTTTTCGTTCATTTTAACGATTTTGACACTTTCAAATTTTCCTCTCTCTGTGATGTTGATGTAAATGCTAAGGAATCCTCCTGTCACAATCTTCACTTTTTACAAGGATGGGTTCAACTTACAAGACAGCATCCACCCTTGACATTTTAAGGGAACAATAAAACCATGCGTACACCAAACGCACGCCGCATTGAGTGGGACCTCAGATAGGTCTTATATAAATAATTGGAGTCGTTTAATTTATTTGAAATGTATTTTAAGGGTTCTTTTAAAAAATCAATTCAGTCAAATATCGATAAAGGTTTGATAAGTTCTTTTCTCAATTTTTTTGACAGGAAATTGAGCACAGAATCGATCAAGTCCTTATCGATTCTAACGGAGTTGATTATTTACAGGAATCTATTGAGAAAATTAATCTAAATGAATTGAGCGGCTCCGGTCATTTGTGTGGAACTCAGAGATGGATCTCACATAACGCTGTGTGCAAATAGTGTACCCACAAAAGGACTCTTAAGAAAAATACTAAAAACAGCCCAATAAGATATTATTAACGTTGGAAAAACGTACTAATTAAAAGTTGTAAAAAGTGTATAAAAATATGTTGAAAAGTTTATAAATAGTGTACTACTACGTTTGTTTGTTGTTGTCGTAATTTTATATATTTAGCTTACCCGTGGGCTGTCAATTTTATGGAAAGTTTAAGATTTTTCTCGATCTTTTAGAATCATTATTTGTGGCTTCCTTAAAGAGAGAAACTTGAGCCATGAACAAGTTCTTTCCAGCAGCAATCAATCGCGACCATCTAAATCTAGATTTTAATGAACTCTTCCTCGGAAAAGCTTTATCAACATCCGGACCTTCTAAAACCCTTTTGCACGGCCGCGATTGGCTCTGTAAGCAGTTATTCACGGTTCCGCTGTCAAAAAGATTTTCTCTTCCAAAAATCTTTTTGTGAATTCAAACAATGGTGCAAGCAGTGATGATGACAGTTTTTATCTTTGAAAGCGCCACCTCCTTACGTACATATGCTCATCTAGGTTTTGTTGTTTTTAATGTAAAGTGGTTTACATGCAAATAGATGCCTGCACTAAAAACTCAATGATAACTGTAATAAGAGAAAAACTTAATAGAACTTCTTAAATCACGACTTCGTTCGCGAGAACAAAGCAACTTATTCGAATTCGAATATAAGGAATTGTACATGGGCTACAGCCCATGTGCAATTCCAACAAACTAAGAAAAAATATTATATGTAAATTTTCATTCCAAATGAATTTAGCCTAACCCACAATCCTCCCATTCAGACCAGCCCAACCCACCATCTGTTTGAATTGGTGCGAATATCTTATTTTTCTAATCATTTTATCCTGAAAGTCATATTATTTTTTGTTTCTATGGATCTCATAATCAAGTATTTGCTCTTATTTGGGACTCTATAGAGCAGATACTTGATTATTGATTATGAGAGCTCTAGAGGCAAATATTAATTATGACCCTTTAGAATAATATGATCAGAAAAATATCTTTACACCGATTCAAACGGATTGAAAATTGAAGCACTTAATATACTTGCCGAAATATTGTAGCAAAATGTATTTTACCTAAGCTTTTACCTAATTGTTGCGGGTGGGTTTTCTCAGTTTTAGGTAGCTATAATACTCCGTAACTAATATTCCATTTTTGCTATTCTGCTATACATGCTCTAAAATAGAACAACAAAATAAAAAGTAGGAAAAATTCTTTTGTCGTTCTTCAAACCCTTTTGTACTTCTCTTTTGTTTATTTTTGAACGAGTTTGCCTCTTTTTGATTTATATATATAAATTTTGGTTAGCCCAGGGCGAAATAAATTACTGATTCCACCCTTCACAAGAACAAATAGACTTGGAACAATAAGAAGTTGACTTGCATGAAGGAATCGTGAATAAGTTTTACGGCGTTCAATCTTGGCCGTCCAAAATAATAAGTTTTACGGAATTGGATTGAAAATATAAATGCGGTGGCATATGACTGTCGAATATCGTGGTCGCAACCTCGTTGGAATGCACGTTCACTTCGTTGTGATACCGCCTTTATTTCCTTTTAATTGTTGTGATTAATACAATCTTTCTTTGCCAATTAAAAAAGGTAGCGGGAATGATGATACGTAATGGAAATCGGGCGTGAACCGGATATCATGAATTTTTAAAAATTATTTTTGGTGCTTTGTATGAAGCGGCCATAGCGGGCAAAAAATCGGATACAAAGGCTTTGCTTGGAACTAATGGAAAGTGGGGGAAAGAAAATAAGAGGAAAATTTCACTATTATCAAAACTTGAATTTTTTATTTTCTCTCATTTTTCTCTCCAATCTAAACAATTTGAGGGGAATTTTTTAATTTTCCTTTCTTTTCTCTCACTTTCCCTAAGGCTTTGTTTGGAATTGAAAAAAAGTGATGGAAAATGGAAGGAAAATTTTACTATTTACAAAACTAGAATTCTTTATTTTCTCTCCAATCCAAACAATTGGAGGGAAAAATTTTAACTTTCCTTTTTTTTTCTCTCACTTTCCCTAAATTCCAAACAGAGCTTAAGTTTCAAACAAAGTAAAAACGAAACTTATCGTGTTACGTAGCATAGGTATATTAAAAAGCAGTGGCATCGGAGGGCCGAAAAACTGATACATAACGTATGAGGGCTGAATAACCGTTACGTAGCAGCCAATACGCTATGTACCAGCCGATATTTAAATCTATGATTGTGTGGAATACGTACCTGTCAAGGATCTCCAAATTCAGCAGCGGTTCAGGCGGCCCCTCAGCCTCGGATTTGGTCCTCGCACACCCACCGAAAAACGGCGCCATCAGCACGAACCCCCTCACCCTCACCGGTTCCAAATCACCGAAACCCGAACCGAGCCGGACCGCCAGGTGGTGGGCAATGTTCCCCCCGGACGAGTCACCCACCACGAAAACCCTGCCAAAGTCAACCGCCCCGCCACCCAGCCACGGTTCGGGATTCTCGGACGTGGCTTGCGCCCGGACCCACTCGAGGGCGGCGAGAGCGTCGTCGATGGCGGCCGGGAGGCGGTGCTCGGGGGCGAGGCGGTAGTCGGGGGAGACGACGACGGCCCGGAGGGCGGAGGAGAGGCGGAGGCAGCAGTTGTGGAAGTTGGGCCAGGTGCAGGAGCCGACGCAGAAGCCGCCGCCGTGGAGGAAGAGGAGGACGGGGAGGGAGGAGGGCGGGTTTTTGGGTTTGTAGAGGCGGAGGCGGAGGTGGTGGGGTTTTTGGTAGAGACAGTCTTTGAATAGGACGGTGGAGGCGGCGTCGTCGTCGTCGTTTGGGTATGGGGGATTGTTGTTGAAGAAGGAGAGTAGGTTGATGTTGGAGCGGGTGATGGAGCCGTCGCTGTAGAGTTGGAGGATGCCTTGGCAGTCCTCTACTATGTGTGGATGTGGAAGGGAACCCATTCTCTCTCTCTCTCTCTCTCTCTCTCTCTCTCTCTGTGGTTAGTTGTGGTGATTAGGAGTTGACATGAAGTTGATGAAGTGTATAAATAGTGAATGGTCTCTCTTTCTCCAATATCCCATATATCAGCGTAGTTATTGGCGTGGTCAATGTTCTCGACAAAATCTAAAAAATAAATGATTTTTATCAGTGTTATAAGTTTGAAAAAGACCCACAAATAAGTCAAACTGAACCAAACTGGTTGGAAGCAAACTGGACGGATACGCCCCATAAACAAAAGCACATAGGCAATACTGTATTAGTACAAAGTAGTGCTGATGATTTAAGCACCTATCATACTGCAACATGTAATTAAAGGATGTCTTGTTGCAATGGATATTTGATTAGATTTTCAGTGTTACTCCTTTATCTCTACTTCTGTGATTATTTTATTCATTTGTGTAAAATAGTTTAAAACTTTTTGCAGTTTTTTTTTTCTACTTCCTCCGTCCATTTTTAAGCGTCCCACTTCGTAATTCTAACTTATTAAAAAAATATCATTATTACACCTTTCACCTCCACTTTTCCTACTTATCATTTATGGAGACATCAACATTACACTTTTACTCACTAACTTTTCAAAATAGAATATACTTTTAGGGGCAAAATGGAAAATGTTACTCACTAACTTTACAAAATGGACACTTATTAAGGGACAACTCAAAATGGAATACTGAACTTTAAAAGGGGACGGAAGGAGTATGACTTATAAACAAAAGAAAATATTTTGAGACATCCCAAAATACAATAGTAAGCAAACAAAATGGAACGATGAGGGTACTAATGTTAACTCCAATATATGAAGGCTTGGAGTAACGTTTTCGATTGTCTTTCGATGGATTTCAAATAAGATTAAGTGTAATTAAATGTTAGTTGAATCTCGACCTCATGACATAAAATGATCATAAAAGTTAATATCGTTAATAAGGTAGGACCCACAACACCAGAGGGTGAAATGTGAAGTTATAATTAATGGGATTGTGATCTATAACATTTAACTCATCAGAATTATGTAAGACCCACAATATTGAAGTGGATATCGAAATTTTGTAATATATATAAGACCAATAATATTAAAATTCCGTTCATCAATGAACCAAGGTAATTTACTACAAAAATTAAGTGACAAACCTCAAGTGTTGGTTGATTAATGGGGTGACCAACATTCGTGATTGAGAATATTGAAACGTGAATTTTCAATGTTACTCCTTATTCTCTACTTCGGTGATTATTTTAATTATTTATGAGGCCAGGTTAGTTTATGAAAATCCACACATTTTTATCTCTTGACTTCTAAACGAAAGAAAATATTTTGAGACATCCCAAAATAGTATAGTAAGCAAACAAGATGAAACGAATGGAGTACTAGTTTTAACTCCAATATATAGAAGCCGGAGTTACGTTTTCCATTGCCGTTTGATGAACTTGGCATGAACGCAACACGTTTTTCATTGCCGTTCGATGAACCTGGAATGAATGCAATACATATCGCGCGAGTCTCTCCTTATAACCCTGATAAAGCAAAGTGTCGTTGGTACTTGGTAGTTCGCAAATTTCCTGTCCATGTCATGGTCAGAAACGCCGAGTAATTACTCAGCGAACCACCTCATGGTAATGCATGCAAAGCATATCAACGGTAGGGATGGCAACAGATAGAGTATGAGTCGCAGACCCTATTCCACCCTCGATCCCCAATTAGGGATCATCTTCACCATCCCTTCCCCAAGGCCACCGAACTTGTCTCTTGATGAGAATGGGTTACGCTCGAATATGCTCGTACCCGAATGACAGAATAGAACAATAATAAAGCAATAGTACAAGCACAACATCCATGCTAACCAAAAAAATAAGGAACAACTTCAAATCATCATATTTGATTGATAATTGCAGGGTTTACGACATTGTTTTCGATTTCCCAGATAAAGAACACAATAGTATTTTTCTTACATTCACGAAATAACCTTGGCCGTCTCACCATTGTTAAATCGATAATGCAAATCCCTTCAACATCGGGAAGAACATCTTCATAACAGGTTCATTAAAAAAATACAAATCATAAAAAAACATAAGTTCAAGCTATGTTCTTTCTCATACACTGATGCTCGTATTGACTGGAGACAGGTTTTCGCCCCATACTTAACCAAATGGTCGGGTAACTTGAAAGTGACAGTGAATACACGAGCTTTTTATTACGAGAGAGAGAGAGAGAGAGAGAGAGAGAGAGAGAGAGAGAGAGAGAGATCAGAGACAAACATGAGGAGGTATGAGCTTTCCTGGATTCATAATGTTGTTGGGATCCAAAGCTGCTTTTATACTCTTCATTGCCCTCAGAGCCTCAATTCCGAGCTCTTTCTCAAGGTACTACAATGTAGATACAACATTCCAGGACTCATTATTATTTGCACTTTATCAAACACTAGACAATACAGAGTTCAGTTCAAGTACAACCAAGCTCATCGGTTAAACCTTGTTTTGAAGTGCTTTGAAAAGCGTTACAAGGCGTTACACCAATGTTCATAACATAACTCTAAGGCCCCCTTTGATTGATTAGACTATTGACGAGAGGGTTTAAAACCCTCTATGGTGGGTAATCCTGCATAACTAATAGTGTGGATTACCAAAACCAACATTTACTGACAGACCCAAGAATTTACATTCGTGATGAGAGAATTTCACCCATCACCTTCAGTGAATATTTTGTTATGTCTTTCAAGTTAACTTGAAAAAAATTCTTGTATTCATAATTCGTTTATCATTTATCATTTTAACAGGTGACTTAAAAGGATGACAAACAAAAATGAGTTGAGTTTGGACATAAAGAGAGTGTGACCTAATAAAATTAGGATGCATTTCACCAGATGATGTCATCTATCCTATGTCTTGTGCGATTAGTTGTCGAGCGCATTCCTCAACTAATTGAAGTATTCAGAAATGTGGTAGATCAATCAAATGTGGTATCTAATCTGGTCAACTAACAGGACCGAACAATCAAGTGCGTCGTACCTTCATTTTCCCTGTACCAACACCATGTTCTCCCGTGCAGGTTCCTGTTCGGTCACAAAAGCACATAAACCAAAACTATGTTAGTGTTCTTACACAAGGCCACAACCTTCTTAGATCTAGCATGTTTGGGATTGCAGCAGATATTAGCATCAAACCACCGGTTGTATAGTTGGATTTGGTTGATTAAGGAAGCCCTGGTCAAGATAAGCTAAAAAGAGTGGCAATATAAGCAAACATTGCAGGATTTTCTGCAATACAGATTTGCATAATTGCCTCGCTAGAGCTCGATTCAATTGCCATACCAAACAATTTAATTGTTCACTTAGTTCTGAAAAGCGATGACATCTTCTATACTTCCCTGACAGAGGATAATCACCATTAGATATATAAAGCTCAATATAACAGCAAACACAATAAGCTACCCTCTCTAACAGCTCTAGCCAGGTTACAAGCCCCTCAGACTTTGCAGCAATCGGCTTTGACAATTTGCATTCTATGGAAACTATTACAATGGTAAGGACAATGATGACCATGAGGATGATTACATCAGTCTTAAATCAATTGTCAAGATGAATTAAGTCCACAAGTAACTGTTTCCATTAGGTAAAAAAACCTTCATAATCCAACACAAATTACTACAAGATTACGACATTAGATTTGAATTGGAGCATCATTTTTTGGATTTTTAGGTTACGTAATATAGATATGGATTTAGAATGACCAATCGCCCTTCTTGGTTAGCGATTGACACACTGCCACTGTCTTCTTGTTTCAATTTCAAGGAGAATATAGTTTCCCTTACAAATTGCCTTCTTATAAATATCTGATTTCCACGTCTGGCATTTCTAATATCTCAGATGCTAATGAAGAACATCCAAAAGACAAGAAGTCGTACAAAGAATAACCTCAGTAACTGTTCACAAGGCAAAACCGCATAACCAAATTACGCAACAACGTAGATTGGGTACCTTCCATTGACAAAGCAGTATGAACCATGAAATGGTTTAATCTGTCAGCTTCCCGTCGTTGTTCCTCCTGGCTTGGATCAAATAAAATAACTGTGTGGAAGTTTCCATCACCAGCATGAGCAACAACTGTGCTGTTGTAAACAATAAGAACCGGAAAAGAAATGCCTAAGCATATCAAATTAGCATATAGAACAAAAAAGGATGTCCTCAAATATGCTGTGAAACAAAGCTTACAGACAAAAACCATGTACTTGACAATAGGATGTGTCTGAATATGCAGTTCATTCAAAGCTAACATACCACACTAAAGGTGATGCGTCAAGCTCCTTTTTGGATCTTGATATCAATTCTGCAAGATGCGATAGGGGGACACATACATCCTGCAAGAAGTGAAGAAAATGTGGAGAAAGTTCCTTATCTAAAATAAGAGGGGAAACAGCTACTAAAAGAGGTAATTACCACTCTCATCTGCTTTAAAGGGTAGATCATCAATACAATTCATTTAAATTGACGGGATTAATTTTCATGAACACAATTTCATTCAGATTGACGGCAGTAGTATTCGGAACAAAATTTCATTCAAATTGACAGCATAAAGGGAATGCCACAAGCATAAGATAGAAATTTTGGTCTAGAAATTTTCTACTGTAAAGGCAAGCTATCCCTTCGCCTTTCTTTTTGGTGGTTGTTTTCAATAGATAATCACTTACCCAAAAAAAAAGAAGGTGAAATTACACATGGTGCATTTGGTGGCGGTAAGGACAAGCTAGTGATGAATAATTAAGAAACCAGTTTGGCAAAAATTTCAACTTATAGGATCCTGCCAACTGGACAAATTAGCAATTGATCAACGTTTTAAAACCTGCCCCATCGGAATTCTGTACATTCACACTCTAGAATTAATTGATGAAAGGAAGCAAGGTAATACAAGGAAATGACATGATGCCAAAACATTCAATATGTGGGGCTCCAAATTACTAGGTTGGCTAGTGTCGAACATTTTATCTCAAAAGCGTAAGTAACAATGAAACCAAATCATTTATAAAAATGAAACATTCGAGCAGTTATCAAAAGGTCAAATACATGTAAACCTTCCTAAAGGACTGACCGATGTCATTGCTTCAGAACTAGGCTCCATTGCAAAGCAAGCCCATAGTGCCTCCTTTCTTATCTACATGAAAGCAACCAACATAGTAAGTTAGCAAATGTAGAAAAGAAGATTATGAAGACACTCTCATGTCTGATAAGCAACCTCACCAAAAAGATCACCAAGGACCTATACACACATCACTTGGAAATATGCAGCCAACCATGAATTTCCAAAAATAAATGGAATGCAACTGAAATTATTCAAAATCTGGTTGAAGTTTATGCTATATGACAACTATTTATGGTTTCGAGAATTTCGAGAATTTAAAGTCTGAACCATGGATTGAAAAACTGTAGGAATCCTCAAAAAGAAAACTAAAAAGCAGCTACCCCAACACGTACACTACAAATACAGCAACAAGAGCACAATTACCTGCCAGAGTTCCTTTTTAGCTTCTGGATCTTCTGCAAAGATGAAATTCGAACCGTTGCGCTCAGTTGCAATCTTCTGAACAATTAGAGTTTGCTCACGTGAATATGCTTCTGATTAAACAACAAAAATGGCTTTAAGTTGTCTTTCAGTTAGTAATAAGTCAGTAAAGAAATAGCAAATCCCAAAATTTTGCTATGGCGGATGCCTGGAGGCTACAGAATGGATGATTTGAAGACTTCCATTTAGTAAACTGATTTTCTTACGTTCATACAAGTCAAATTTACAAACACCACTATTATGTTCATCTTAGTCTTATTTAACTGAAAGAGCCACAATACAGATTGCAGGGTTCGTGTAATTAATTAGATTACAGGGTTCCTGTAATCAATTAAGCTTTTCTTATCCTTTTCCTCACCAAATTAATTTTATTTTCCTTTTCCTTTCCTTTTTTCTTTTTGGTTGAAACTCTCACACAGTAAGTTGAATCCAGTGAGTAAAGAACCATATGCTAGATCAGTATGAGGCACATCAACCCTTGGTAGGAACTGCTGTCTCTATTGTGCTATTTGAAAATGATCATAAAATCGATCTTCAAAAAAAAAAAAAGTCACAAAATAGTTACTCAAAGAAAATGAAGACAACAAGGTTTCATTCTCTGTCACTTTCACACCAAAAAAAAAGGTTTCATTCTCTGTGAAGTGAGATACTATGAAAGAAACAATAAAGCAGTGTGATAACTGATAATCGGCTAAAACTGGTTTGATTATCAACTGAAGCAGAACTAAACGTTCACCGCAAAAACAGATCATTATTCACCTGTGCCTACAAATTCAAACATTAGAGTTGGGACTTCAGGCAAGTTTCTCCCGTTAGCTATATTGATAGCTTTCACTTGAACCTCATCCAGTAGCTCTACCCGTGACACCTAATCAGAATAGGAACAGAAAATACGTGAATGGTAGGCGCAACTATTGAACTTTACATTACCCCACTGAATTTCACCCTGGACACTTATGGAGCACCATCATGCACTCTAATACAAGTTTCTTTGTTGTTGATCATAAATAAAAACAGTACAAAAGTTCCATTTAAAGTAAGCTAGCCTAATATGAGCAATGTTTGTTCCGAAAACTCAACATCTTAGCACGTTATTCCTACAAATTTAACTCACTACAAACAATTCCAATCGAATTTTAAATGCACTTAACCACTGATCAAATTAGCTTTTTAAATCCCTCAAGACTATTACAATCTCGCTAATGTGAACAGTATCCCTAAATCAATATTGCCTCTATAACTCTCTGTAATACAAGCTCTGCATAAAAGACCATTTTAAGTAGACTCCAGCTCAAGTATAAGCACATCAATGCAGCTAGTTGGACCTGATTAGTTATATAGCACTTTAACTCAGTAGGTGGGACTTTAAAGGAGAAAAAGCACTCCTTTAAACCTTTTCAGGTGATGTTCACCAGTCCTTTGAAATGCGAGAAGCAGCTTCTTCAACTTGCAAGTTTGGCCAACTTTGAAGGGAAAATGAAATACCAATACAAGACCTTCATTTTAAAATTGTTTCCCTTGAAATAGTAAGTTCCTGAAAAAAGTTTTGCCATGAACCCAATATTAACAAATCTTTTCCTTGTCATTGTGTAAGACAAATATCTCCACTCTTTTTTCTTTACTTCCTCGGATTTTCACATGAATCACATCATATGACCAGGCCACAAACAACAGTTATCGAACCATTTTCCTTAATTTCTAGAATTTTTCAACTGGAAAAAAGGATAGTGTACACATCCAAATAAAGTACATAGGAACAAGAATGGTGCAGCTTTACTTATTTTATATTTCCAAGTTGAATTGCACTAGATACCAAAATTTAACAATAACAAAAGAAGTTGAACATGCAATGACACAATGGCAAAGAAATTTAGCAACGGAACTATTACCTGTATACCAGAAAACATTGTTGCAATAGCAACATCTGCTGCATCCTTAATTGTTGGAAAATTACACATTGCTACCTGTAACATAGTGGTAAGTCACAAATGATTCAACAATACATAACACTCTAAAGTGAGATTTCGAGACTGATAGGCTGTAAAGCACCAACACTCCGAGGAGGTCGCCGGGAAGACTGATACAATGGGGACACTCCAAAATACAAACGGGACAAGCCACGTCGCAAGTCCATTAAATTTAGTTGATTTTGGAAGGTGGGACACGGATGAGACATGGGGGGACACACGAGGGACAACAAAGCAGGGTTAATATAACTTTTTTAGAATCTTCGGGGGTAAATATGTTCCACCTACAAAGTTTTGGGTTGAAGGTGTAGTATAGACATGCATACATATAAAGGTACAAAACAGTACATCGACAGAGCCCATAGTCGATCCATTATGCTCTCTCTCACTCTCTCAATATATATGTACACACACATATATAATGTATGTGCATATGTACTTGTAGGTATGTATGTGTGTATATACAGAACAGTTACATATAGATCACCAGAGGTCCAGAATATACGTATGGAAAAATAGCCAAAGGGGATGACATTTGTATATGTATCCACAATCATCTCTTAAATTCACTTCACCATTAGTAATTATGGAAAATAATGTATAAAAAATTTGCCGTACCCCGCTGTATCTATGTTCCCCTTTTTTTAGCGACCGTGTGTCTGTGTACATATCTGTGTGTGCCTGCACGACTTAGCTTGTAAGAGAAGGGTTTTTAATTCAACAAGAAGAGAGAAAGGATAAGTAAATAGCATACAGAGAATCACAAATGGGTTTAATTCGTAGAATGATGCCAATTTGGGATGGAGTATCCCAACATATAGTAAAAACGGCCAAATAGGCATGTCCTACAAAAAATGTCCATGGATGGACCACCAATAAAAAGCAAACTGAAAACCTCCCAAAATTAAGGGCATTCCATAGTTTTCAGCTTGTTTTAGTATCAAACATGCGAGGAAAGCTTGAAGACTGCAGTGAATTACCTCAACTAAAGCGAAAATTTTGCTTTCAAGACAATATATGCACCAAGAAGTAGAAATTATGTATAGAGTCCAGCCAAACTAGAAACTTAACAGTAAGTGCATCATTTCCTTATTTTTTAGAAAATGGTAGAACAAATGGATACAACAATTACAAGGAAGCAAATGTATCAGACATCGTATGAGAATCAACATGAAAACGAAGAAAGAAACAAATAAAAGTACCACGGAATATTGAGGAATTTTCTGAAGGCGTAAAGTAACTTCTGTTATCACACCTAATGTTCCTTCACTTCCAATCATCAGGCGCGTCAGATCGTACCTAACACATGAAATTTGAAATGTTAATGGGGTAGTCTAGCTGAAGATAAATAGTCATAAGTTACAAGAAGAAAATATTCATTCAAATCAATTAAGACCAAAGAAACTCAATTAGTAAATAATGTCGAAAGACAGGAAGCTCATGCATCAGGGTTGGCTTGAGAACCAACGTGACTTATCTACTGAAATGAGTGTATGATTTTATCTACTGAAATGAGTGTATGATTTTGCACAACAATGTGAGGGCAAGGGCTGCAGCAAAGTTCTCTTGGTCATAACACCGTTCGCTATGTCAGCCTAGAAAACAGAACCTATGAATGGTCAACTATATGCATTTTTATCCTACACCCAAATACCAATGCCACATGCTTTCGACAATGAAATCAGCTACATTTAATTTTTATTCTTACCTCCACCATCACATAGTCTAATTTCTTCAAATACATATGAATTAGACTAAATGTCGGTTGGACGCAAGTAAATTGGATGTGGTTGAAATCAAACAGCCTTTGAAACCTTTTGTGTACTTCGATGGTTTACCGACAAAAGAATATGACACGGGCAGAGCTCAACCAGAACAGCAAAGCTCAAGATTCACTAAACAATGTTCACCAAAATTCTGAATATAGTACTGGTAATGATAGCATTCTTCTTATTGGTACGGTATGTACAGGCACCGGTAAAATTTCACACTCTTTTGGACTTAGCGTTATAGGAAAAATATATAAATAATTTGCTTAAATGTATGCTTAAAAAGCTTAAAAACATTCAATCAACAGGAAGAAATCGATTAAAAACTAGTAATACCAAGGATTATGAAGATCGTATATTAACTGATAAAGAAGATTACCATCTTTAGTAAAAAATAATTTACAATGGAATTACCTCTTGAAAAATTAAAAAATATAGTATGACCAGTTCCGGCTGGTACTTAAACCGAAACGGAACTGCAGGGTTAAGAGACCAGTTTTGGGAAATAAAAAGGTACATACAAATTGGTATGGAACGGTATTCAAAACCTTGATGTAGAACTATGAAAGTAGATGACAAGGTCACAGCTCAACCAGACGAGCAAAGCTCAAGATTAAATAACCAATGTATGTCAGTAGATAAAAAAATTTGATGCGGTGGTTATTTGATTTGCAGTATCTGTTTGTCAAAGCAGAATATTATTGTCACTAAGCCACAGGTAGGGCTTCATTTAGTAAACATTTCTACAGTGGTCAAGAAGGAGAGGGCATAGGGCAAGCGATCAATTTAAGTTCTGTTGAAAAAATGTGTAGGGCTGTTTAGGGAATTGTTTGGCCTCAGTTTAGGGAGAAAATAGTGGGTTTCTGAAGCTGTCCAGGCAGGAGAAAATAGTGGGTTTCTGAAGCTGTCCAGGCAGGTTCTAGTATAGCCAACAGGACCCAAAACAGAAACATAGGTGCAGTTTAACTTCCTTCTCATTCGACGTTTTAAAGGTTGATCTAAGTGATTACTAAGCTTGTGTTTTGAGGATGTTAGTGGAGGAAAGAATGGAAGAAATCTGGTTTTGGTGATGTTAAAGGTGAGGTTGCGTAACACATTCACGAAGAAAAAGAATTAAGAAACCTATGAATAGGGTTATGAATATGCATCCCACAATACCAAAAGCTCCAAAAAGAAAGTCTAAAAGTATCCTCACGTACAATAGACATAGTTAAATAGCTTTATATACACTTTTAGAGAACTCCTTATCCAACTACATTTGGACTTCCTTTTGTGGAACCATAGACTTAGCCCATCTCAGTCTTAAGAGACCACAAATAAAACCAAATTATACAACTTGACCAAATACAACTTCTCCTATAAGTAACATATGCAGTGGACTACCCAGGAGAACACAAATTACACCATAAACCTCACGAGAGTCCCAAAGATTGCGCTGAAATCTACTATAGATTATGGCGTGCTGTAAAGTATCATGTTCTATGGGACACCTCCAATAACCAACTAGTACTCCCTCCGTTCCTTAATGTTAGTCCCTGCTTTTCTCCGTACCTAAGAAGTACCCCAATACATAAAAAAAAAAAATGTTCCCAACACAAGGATGAAGCTAAGTTGACAAGACTTCCTTCTAATGCTTAGCATTATTGTAGAATAAGATTTTGGTCTGTAGGGCTTTTAGTGTAATAACATCAAACTCTGATTTGTATCGTAAACTTTATATTAACAGAAAAAAAAAACAGTGGAGTCAGGACTAGATATGTGATGTACGGAATATGTGACAAAGATGTGACAAAGGTGGGTGTTGGAGTATTGCTTTCAGTCGGTCATGTATGGGCCCAAGTCAGATGTTAATTGCTTCAATTTGAATCATCCGGAGGATGCCTTTAAACTACTACTTGATGCTGGATCCCTTATTGCGCAAGTCATTTACTTATTTCCTTAAAGTGCAATTTCCTAACTGTAATGCATTTCTCCAAATTATAAAAATACAATGGTTACAGTCTTACCCCAGCTGTACTGTACCCTACATTTTTGGTTTAGCCATATTGATGTACCCATATCATACAAGTTACCAACCATACACGTACCAGTACATGTGCTTCTCAGGCAACAACATTCCCCAAACCAAGACCCCCTTTTAATGTAATTTATTAAGTCCCAATTAATTAAATGAGTTTTTACCGGCAACTTCCTACAAGAGGTCCACACTTGTTTTCTCAATTTGGGCAGCCACAGAAACCAGAATTCCGAACAAAGGCAATAGTGGAAAGCTTGGCAACAACAGACTTAACAAAAGTCAATCTCCCTCCTTCGAAATCGTAGTCTCCTTCCACTCCTCTAATCCCTCATAAAAGTATGCTTATAATCATAAGGTTGTGATTCATAGGTTCCCCCACTGGGATTAATGGGTTCCCCAACCATCTTAGATTTCTGACTTTGCCACTGCCTAATTGAGATTCTGGTTGGCCATGCTTTTGTATTTAATGTGGATGAGAAATACGTCCTAAAAGTATTAATAGGTTTCAAAATCACTGAACACACCCTGCAGCACTTTTTCGAGCACGAGATCCAGTCTTGACGATATCCCCATTGGCTAGAACTGCCTGCAAGCAAAGTAAAATGTAAAATACAATGCTAGACATTTACCTTGACATAAGAAGAGGAAATAACACACCTTGAGGTTGATAACATTATCTCTCATAGTTCCATACCTACATGCCAAAAATGAAATCATTTATTGAAATCCACTAAGAAAATGAATCGTTCAAACTTAAAGATATAAAAATGGCACTAAACAGACAAATAGAACAATCATCCTACCAATAGCATATCCTCAACACAACACAAGAAATTGAAAAGAAAGAACGTTAAGAAACATCCATTACAACCATCTACAGATAACCAATGTCGACTCACAAAAATAGGAGAACAAAGAAGGAATAAAAGGTGGAACAAGATATCCATAGAGGGAAGAATTTTTTACCATCGTATCTTCCCTAAATTTGTCGCCCCTAGACAACCCAAGTTTAAACCTTGCCAAGGCTTATTTGGCTATCCTCAATTCTAAGCACACGTAGCCCACACAATGTCCGGCCCATAAGCAAAATAAATCACCGAAATAATGTGCTCTAAAGTAAACTCTAGTCTCTAGCTAACTAAATTGGTTAAATAATCCCGAGGTTGGTGCCATGGTAGTCAGGGCCTCAAGCCTTTGGTCAGGGGTTTGACTCTGACTCCCTTGCTATCAATTCATGTATTGGGCAAGTCCATATGGGGCTTTGCCCTGGCTAATTAGGACTGACTAGCGGCCGGTGGGAATGGTCCCCTTAATCGCTCGATCCACTCGGCCGGACACCTAGTATTTCATAAATTAATTTTTTTTTGGGTAAGTTACACTTGAGGAAGAGTGAAGAGAGAGGCCAAGGGAGATGACAGGGAAAAAGAGAGGAGTAGGGAAGAGGTGGAGAGAGGGAGGATAAGAGAGGGATACAGGTGGCCACAACGATCGGGGATGATATAAGAAGTTGGACTGACGAAAAGGTCCCTCTGGCCTAAGAGATTCGTTTTTTCTTTATCTTGCTTTAGCAATGAAGACCACCTAAATCGTCAGTTTCCAATAAATGACGCCAAACGGTATGTCTGTTTTCTTTCCATATGTTTCGCCTTTTTGTTTCTGTTGGGCAGCCATCAACAATGCATGAATGAGTTCCACAAAAAGTTGTATAAAGAGGATATGAATGGCAAGTTTGTGAAAGTCCTTAATAAATAAACAAAAAGGCATTGCGTGGTAAACTGCTAAAGAATCAATTCTTTTGTTCTTTTGGCAGCGTATTCACTGGCAATGATGTGAAATGTAATGGACCAGAAAAGACCTTTGATAGTGAGTCACAAAACAGAGCACCAACCTCACAGCCAAAGAACCAGAACAGCGTGTAGCACACATACCCCCAATGGTTGCTCCTGGCCCTGCAAGCCAGATTCATATCTTCTATCATTATAAAAATAATTTGACAAAAAGAAGCAGTTGTGCATTTAGTGTACCAAAACCAACTTCAAATGACCAAAATTACAAATAACAAGATCCTGCAAGTGACAAGACTTCTCAACAAAAGGATTTATTTTACCAACTTCTACTCGATGCAGTCAAGCAGAGCATGTTTCAAAATTATCTTTGTTTTCTTGCTTGATGTTTGTTTACACCTAAGATATCGAGTTTTCATGCGGTCTTGACTTTCTGATCTCTATAAAATTACATACAAGTTCTGAGAACCTATGGCTTGCATGTTCAACATCCTATTGTGGAATTAAATCTCAACCATAAGCACAAAAATATATTAGAGATACATTTTGACAATCCAATGATATATAGAACCTTTAAACAGAAAAGACATAAAACTGACCAGGATCAAGAGGAAAAAATAGACCATAAGGCTCCAGGTATTCATTGAGCTCGATCCATCCAATTCCAGGCTCAACAACCACATCCATATCCTCAACATGTAACGATTTCACTCTCTACAATATCAATATCAGTGCAACAAAAGTAAGGAAGGATAAAAGCAAGTGATGCAGAGCCAACGGCAATAGGTCATTGAAAATACAAGTACACTCAATGAAGCTCAGACATCTGCTCATACAATTCCACACACTGGCTATGCTACCCTGCTACTAGGCTGTCTCACACTGTTCTCCAGGTAATAATGTACACTGAAACACATTAAGTCTGTTCATGCATATCAAAAAGGAAACATAACTTCGAAGTCTTGCTTACAAAAATTAGGAACAGCATGGAGAGAAGAATAGTCCGTAAAATCTAAATATCTAGGCTGCACCAACCCAAAGTTACAGAGAGAGAGAGAGAGGTGGGCCTGCACAAGCTTTAACACACGAACACAAACCAGTACCAAGCCCTCATAATTGAGCCAGAATCCAGAATGTGCAAATTGGGTCTCAAAGGGCCTACTGAAACATGACCAAGGTAGATCTAAAACAAGTATTCAAGATACCCTTCTATGACACCAAACACATGAAAACCTTACATTGATATGCAAATGCAGAAGGAAACACAAAAACATAAAATTTGACAATTAAAACAAAAGTAGGTTATTAATGAAGGGTCTTGAAATAAAAGGGACATCATTTACATCTTGAAAAATGCTCATACTTTCATTAAAGTCATGTCAATGCAAACGCCTCCTTGAGGTGATAAAGTATGACCCTCAATTGATGTAGCTCCACCATATGGTACAATAGGAACCTGATCATCAAATTAAACCAGAAACAAAAAAGAGATTTTAAAACAAAGAGAAACTCCCCAATAAAATAAGCCAGGCCAGAACTTTCTTAAGCTGGCAAAAAAAACCAGTATTTAAGTAAAACAATCAACTGAATAGGATCAAGAGTTTTGGTTCTCTACTTATTTCATTGTGAATATATCAGAACAGATGGATGGAAACAAATAGTTACAATAGAGGAGTTATCCAATCCAAACGGAAAAACACATTGACTGAAAAAGATACAAAACCATTGAACAGAAAAGACAAGGAGCTCAGACCTTATACTCATTACAACATTTGACTATCTTGGACACTTGGTCTTCAGACCTGCACGTACAAACTACCATTTAAGGTGCCGTTTGGAGAGAGAGCTAGAACTTATACTCCACGATATACTACAGCGTGGACAACAAAAAATGAAAAGCAAGGACTCAAAAAGAACTTGATCAACGATCTCTCATAATGGACAAAACAAAACAAAACATACAAAGTATAGAATGCACCTAAAATTCACTCCTAGCTCAAAGTGCTCCCCAATGCAGAATGAGAAGGGGGGAGGAAACAAGTATTTATGTGTTCTGCCCGAATATTTACAAGGGTTTCCTTGAATCTTCGAGTAAAGAAAGAAACTCTCAGTATTGAATTATTTATAACTTCAACTTTAATTTGCATAAGCTAGTACATTGTATCTATAGTACAATTAAGACGAAGATAAGAAAGACTACACTCAATCAGATCCTAATCTAAATCTTCAATCTACACACTACAAGACTCATCAACAAGGAAAACCAATCAATCCCTTATTTTCCTATATACTTGTAGTGGGCCGAAATATCCGAAGGTTCAAAGGGTTCAGTAGGATGACTTTGTGGACCCACAGTTCAGTTGTCTCAGTTCGTCTGTGTAAGAAAAGTCGAACCTAACATGTCACCCCGGTCATCAACCGAACGATAAGCGCTCCTGCAGCTGATTATCGAGCGTGATTACCGAGCGTAAGTTGCCCCTCCGAGCGTAATGAGACTCTCTTGTTCGGTGGCAGGCTTGTTTACTCGGATAGATATCTTCCATTCGGACAGAAGGTTGTTCAACGAGTGGGTGCCGTCCTCGGCAAATTCTTGTGTTCGGAAAGTTTCCTCGGCTGAGGCGGTGGAGGAATGTTCTAGGGCGGTGGGGGAACGTTCTAGAAGCTTCAGCTGATAGAGACGAAGATAAGCACGTTCACCTCTCTGATAACCGATGTGACATCTCTGACACTGACCCACGTGGGTCCACATAGGTCTGCAAATCTTGAAGGGCGGCACACATTGAATGCTCCTGACACATGACGTCATCCGAGCGTAGCAACGCGCGTGCAATGCACTTCCACCTTGTCCAACACTCCAGAACTTGGCTTATAAATAGAGGAGCACCTCTCCCAGGAAAAAGGTCGGACATTCTTCTCCCCTAACAAATTTCCTACTAAACTTCCTCCTCTTCTTTCACTCTGATTCTAACTAGATCGTCGGAGCTTCTTCCCGGAGGAACACCACCCTCCGGTTTGCAGGTACACAGCGTCGCCGGACAAATCACGACGGTGCAAACAACGAAAAGGGTCCAGGAGGTGCAAGGATAAATCACACCCCCACAATTGGCGACTCTGCTGGGGAAGGACTGAGCTTTCCTAGCAAACACAGTGGGCTGTGATTCATCTCAGGCCTCCTCCTCTCTCCGCCGTACCCCACCGACCATTCAGGTTATGGCACAGCGTCTTCCCCCTCCAGGTCCGGAGAACTTCACTCTCAGCTTAGCTGGGTTCGGCTCCATTAACGCTGAACCTAGCCAGGCCGCAAGAGCCACTTTACCAGTTGCTCGGCAACTCTCCTACCCCCCAACCGAGCTTGAGCATGCCCAGGCAAAGCAAAAACGTCAGGCTGCGATAATTGCACTCCTCCAGCAACGGCTTGAAGAGCGGGACGGAGGCGTGGCCACGACTCCCGTGCATGGCCACCCTGCCGAACCGAGTCGGCCGAAGAAAACACACAAACAAAGTAGGAAGTCTCGCCAGGCACATACATCCGAAGGTGATCCCTCCGAGCGACGCACCGTCTTTGATAGGCTCGAACACGCCCCCAGGATCCAACCTACGGCTTCTTGCCCTAGCTTGGAAAGTATCGTTCGCAACGAAAGCACGCGCTCTTCGGCAACGAGCTCCACTGCAGGAACTCGCAGAGTGGGAGCTTTTGGAAGAACATACAACGCTTCCCGGCGGCATCGGGAGCATGCGGACGGAAAAAGACCTCTGGACCTCAACGACCAACCTCGGCGAGCTCGGACGAGCGAACATCCCGAGCGATCCGAGCAATCAAGGTCCCGCACGGAACGTTACCCAGGTGTACGGCGCCCAGCTGGCTCACCTAGCCACCACCGAGCGGAAAGTGGGGAACGACAGAGGCAAGATAAAACCATTGTCCTATATGACTAGTTTACGGGAATGCCGACGGTATACCATCCAGCTAACGAAAACTTCGATCCTCGGCATCAGCAGCGAGAACAAAGCGAGCAGAGGGAACGTTCGGATAGTATCAGGCATCGGCAGCAAGAGCAAAACGAGCGACCGCGACATCATCACAGAGAACCTCGGGGAAATCAAACGGTCCGCCTTGGAGCTCCGCCGCCCATTATTCCGATTGTCCTGGAGCCAGTAGATGATTCCAAGCTCGGCAAGGCAAAGGCCTCTCCCTTCATTGATGCTATACAACAGGAGCGACCGCCGGATCGTTTTGTCTTGCCGAAGCTCAAGCGGTACGAGGCTAAGGAAGACGCAGTCGCGTTCGTTTGCCGATTCAGACAGACGATGAGCCTCCACAACTTTTCTGACGCGCTTATGTGTAAGATTTTCCCTCTTACTCTGAGTGAACCAATAATGTTGTGGTATAATCAGCTCAAACCGAAGTCCATTAAGTGCTTCAACGAGCTGGAGCTGGAATTCACTAAAAGGTTCGTTACGAGCAACATCCAGCCGAAGACGTTGTCGATGCTGGTCAATATGAAAAGGACGGCAGGTGAAACGCTTCGGTTGTACACCGAGCGTTATTGGGAAGTCTACAACCTTATCCCCGACTGTGATCAGAGCGTCGCAGCAGAATCATTTATGAACGGGCTTGATCCTACCTCGGCGATGTTCAGGGACCTGTCACGAAACCCCCCGAAGACCATGGGGGAGCTTATGGTAATTATCGAGAAGGATTGCGTGCACGAGGAAGCGGTCGCCGAGCGTAACGCCCCGAAGGGAACAGATGCAGCAAAGACAAATACTGCCGCAAAGAAACAAGTAGTTAATGTTCGGCAGGGGCAGACAGGCCAAAATGGCGGTGGAACGAGCAAACCGAACAATCGGAACAAGCCCCCCCCAACACCCGCAACAACAACCTCAATGGCAGCAGACGAAGAGAGAGCCGAGGCCAGACGAGTATGTTGCCGAGCGTACTGCGTTCACTGAGCCAATTTATAAGCTGTTGAGTACCATTGGGCAATTACCGTTCTTCGTTTGGCCGACGGGGTTCTTAGGAACGGCGGGCAATGGACCTGGGATGTGCACGTTCCACAAAGAGCGAGGCCATTACACAACTCAATGCCAACCGTTCAAACGCTACCTAGAGGAGCTTGCGGCAGCAGGGCACCTTAATCAATGGATCGATCTTCGGCGGAATCCACTACCCCCTCCAACACCTCTTCCGCTGGGAATCTTGTTGGGGTGATTCAAGGCATTGTATTCGAAGGACGAGCGGCCGAGCTCTACTCTGAAATTAACAAAGCAGTTGCTGCCATGGCCGTCTGCAACATTGGAACTCTACCGAAGCGAAAGAGGATCGATCCTAGCCTCGATGGCCCGATAACCTTCACGTCCGACGATTTACAGGGAGTCCAAATGCCACACACCGACGCTCTGGTCGTCTCGGTCACAATTGGCCCCTCCAAAGTTCAACGAGTGTTGGTGGACCAAGGAAGCTTGGCGGAAGTTATGTTCTACTCTACATTCAAAAGCCTTGGGCTCAAGCCAGATCAGCTTCGAACAGCAAGCATGCCCCTCGTCAGCTTCACCGGAGCACCTGTGTGGCCTCAGGGTCTGATTACACTTCCCGTGCGAGCCGGCTCCCGAGTGATTGATGTCGAATTTGTAGTGGTTAGTTCACCTAGCCCCTGCAACATCATCCTCGGTCGAACCTGGCTACACGGCATGAAGGCGGTCCCCTCTACCCTTCACCAGGTCCTGAAGTTCATCGGCTGGAATGGACGGCAAGAGAGCCTTCGGGGGGACCAAATCCAGTCGAAGAAATGTTATGTCAGTACGGTGACTAACGAGCGAAACTTATTGGAGGTACAATGTGTTGAGAAGGCCGACATTCACGAGCCCAAAGAAGTGGGATTGCCAACCGAACAAAGATCAACCGAAGAACTTGTGCGAATGCCGATCACCGAAGATGGAGGATGATACTTCCTCGTCGGAAGTTCCTTGAGTGAATCCGAGCGTGCAGATATGTTCAAATTCCTTAAAGCGAACATAGAAGTATTTGCTTGGACTCCTCGGGAAATGCCTGGAGTGGATCCGTCCTTCGCCTCCCATTCCCTCAATGTAGATCCGAACAGACGCCCAGTGGTCCAGAAGGTTCGATGCTCGGCAGCTTTGCATGTGGAGGCGGTTATGGCTGAAGTGGATCAACTGTTGGCAGCTGGAGCTATTCGGGAAATTCTATACCCGACTTGGCTTGCCAATCCCGTCGTTGTTCCGAAGAAGAATGGGAAGCTCAGGGTCTGCGTCGATTACACCAACCTCAACGATGCTTGCCCCATGGATCGATTCCCTCTTCCTCGGATAGAGCAAATGGTGGATGCAACGGCTGGATACGAGCGTCTGAGCTTCATGGATGCGTACCGGGGCTATCATCAGATTGCCCTTGCCAAAGAAGATCAGGAGAAGACAGCATTCATCTCCCCCCGAGGAACGTACTGCTACAACGTCGTTCCCTTCGGGTTGAAGAATGCCGGGGCAACATTTCCACGGGCAATCACCAAGATGTTTCTCCTCAAGCTCGGCAAAACGATGGAAGCATACATTGACGATATGGTATGCAAAAGCAAGCTCGGTCGAGACCATCTTCGGGATCTCGGGAAATTTTTTGACATCCTTAAGGAACACCGGCTTCGCCTCAATGTCGAGAAGTGTGCGTTCGGCGTGGGTTCAGGAAAGTTCCTCGGTTACATGGTGAGCCGCCGAGGGATAGAGGCTGATCCGACCCAACTCACCGCCGTGCAAAACCTCCGAGCTCCAACTACGATCAAAGAGGTCCAACGACTGACAGAGATGGTTGCGGCGTTGAATCGATTTATCCGGCGTTCAAGTGACCTTTGCAGACCCTTCTTCCAGGTCATCAAGACTAGTCGGCGTAGGTTTGAGTGGACCGAGGAGTGTGAGCAGGCTTTGCAATCCTTAAAGGATTACCTTTCCCATGCTCCGCTCCTCGTCACTCCCGAACCCGACGAAGATCTGTACATTTACCTTGCTGTGTCAGATCATGCAACGAGTGTTGTTCTCGTTCGGAAAGAAGGAATGAGCCACTTGCCGATTTTCTTTTCGAGCAAGACGATGACGGAATCTCAGACGAGGTATCTGCCTATGGAGAAGTTGGCTCTAGCGCTCGTTTCAGCTAAGACGAGCCTTATGCCTTACTTCCAATGCCATAGGATTGTGGTTCTCACTGAGTTTCCTCTCAAGGCCGTTCTTCGGAAGACCACCTCCTCCAGCAGGATCCTGAAGTTCGCACAAGACCTTGCCAATTATGACATCCAGTTCGAGCCGCGAACTGCAATCAAGGGCCAAGCGTTAGCTGACTTTTTCGCCGAGCTTACCCCTGGGTTGAGGGACGAAGACAATACAGTGGCAGCTCGGATAGCTCAAGAGGAGGAGTTTGTTGAGTGGAATAATCCTTCCCCCGAGTCCCTCCGCACTCGGTTCACCTTGGGCGTCAAGAAGCCGAGGAAGGAATGGAAGCTGTTCTCTGGGGACGCTTGAAAGATGACAGTTGACGAAGCCTCCAATATCCACGGGGCCGGGGCTGGCATCGTTCTCGTTTCTCCGGCTGGGACGGTCCACGAGAGTTCGGTCTCCATCGGCTATCCCGCCAAGAATAACGAAGCCGAGTACGAAGCTCTCATCGCTGGGTTGAAGCTTGCTCTTCGGATGGAAGCCGATTCGGTTCATGTCTTCTGTGACTCCAGGCTGATTGTGGGCCACCTCAACGACGACTATCAGGCTAAGGATGAACGGATGAACGCCTACGTCAACCATGTTCTTTCTCTACTCAAACAATTTGGCCGCGTCGAGATAGTGTGGATCGCTCGGGAACATAATGCGCATGCTGATGCTCTGGCTAGTCTCGCCTCGGTGTACCGAACTTCCAGCAGTCACACTATCGTTTTTGACGAGGTCGAGTCACCGAGCTTCGAAACCGTTCCTTGTTCGGTAAATGTTATAACCTTCGGCCCGAGTCAGATGGATCCCATTGTCGCCTATTTGAAGTATCAAACCCTCCCAGAAAACAAAAAGGAAGCTCACAAGATTCGCTGCCGAGCAGCAAACTACCTCCTTGATCCGAATGGCAACCTGTACCGCCGAACATTCACCGGGCCAGATTTGCGCGTCGTGCATGAAGATCAAGTTCAGAGCATCTTGGATGAGCTTCATTCGGGAAGCTGTGGTAGTCACTCGGGAGGCCGAACGATGGCCCAACGAGCGTTAACACAGGGCTATTGGTGGCCAAAAATGGTCAAGCAATCCGAGGAATACGTGAAGCGTTGTGTTCGATGTCAGAAGCATGCCTCCATCCCTCACCAACCTGCATTCCCTCTCAAGATGATCACCAGCCCTTGGCCGTTTGCCGTCTGGGGTTTTGATATCGTGGGCAAGCTGCCGAAGACGCTAGGGGGATTTGAGTACATGCTCACTGCTACCGATTTATTCACAAAGTGGGTTGAAGCTTCTCCACTGGTGAAGACTACAGCCGGGGATGTCGAACGTTTTATCTGGAAAAAAATCATCTCCAGGTTCGGGGTGCCGTACGCTATTCTTTCGGATAACGGTTCCCAGTTCGTTGCTTCGGCAATCCAGAACTTCTACCGAGAGCATCATATCACCATTCATACTTCGTCCGTCGCTTATCCCCAAGGAAATGGCCAGGCCGAAGCTTCGAATAAGGCGATTACTCGGGGGCTTAAGCGTCGTTTGGATCGCAAGCTCGGAAAGTGGGTTGATGAGCTTTCCCAAGTTCTGTGGAGCTACCACACTACTCCTCGGCGTTCTACGGGCCGAACGCCGTTCTCCATGGTGTATGGCATGGAGGCGGTCTTGCCCCTCTCTACCCTTATCCCTACCGTTCGGTCTGAAAATTTTAATCCGGTGGACAATGATGCTTTGGTGGGAGCGGAGTTGGACTTTGCCGAAGAACTTCGGGATAACGCCAATCTTCGGCACACTGCCTATCAGCAGGAGGTTGCTCGGGGATATAACAAGAACGTTCGGGCTCGGCCGTTTAACGTTGGTGACTTGGTTCTTCGGATGGTTGTCGAGGCGAAGAAGTTGACAAAATTCAAGGATCCCTACGAAGGCCCCTACCGAGTGGTGCAGAAGATTGGCCACGGCGTCTATAAGCTCGCCGAGATGGATGGTACGCCCGTCGCAAACCCATGGAACGCCCAAAAACTTCGGAAATTCCATGGGTAGCCTCGGCGGATCTTCACCCTCTTGATTTTTGTTTCGTTTTGTTCGGTATTGTAAGCCTTCGGCCGTTTTTGTTAATGGAAGTTTTCTTTTCTGGCATTCATTTTTCTTCGGATTACACGCTCGGTTTACTGGGTATACTATATCGCCCACATCCTTCGGGACTTGGCACATCTACCCTGCAATCGTTCGGATATTCGGTTTGGGCGAAATTCTCGAAGCCTCGGTTGTCCCCGTCATTGGGGCTCGGCACTCTATGTTACTTTGTTTACCCACTTTCCTGCCTTAGCGTCTTCCTGCTCTTACTTTGGAAATACACTAAGGCAGGGGGGCTCCTATGGGTAAACATAAGTGTGCAAATGAACAAGTAAACTAATTCATATGGGTGGCATCTATCGTTCGGACCCCCTAATGTTCGTTTGGGTGGCATCCATCGTTCGGACCCCCTAATATTCGGACCCCTTAGTGTGTTCGGTTGGACGAGCAGTTATACTTGTGTTTACTTCCATAATCTGAAAGACGTTCATGGGCTAGTAAAATTTGAAAGCTGGTAAAATTGTCAAAAAGTGAAAGAAACACACACCGAACAATAATACTTGGAAACTTGCAAAATTACTAACATTACTTGCTGCAAAAAGTGCATTCACCGAGCACAAATACTTGGAAATTTTTCTGGCATTGTTACCAGGTCATGGCGGGTGGTGCATCGTTCGGTGCCATCCCTGGACAACCTTACCGAGGAGTGGCCATGGTAAATCGTTCTTGGCCACCCTCAAGCTGTATTAATTACATAAATACGGCTCGGCTAAAGCCAATTGTTCGGCGCCGACCGTTCCAAACAAAAGTTAAAACATTCAAAAAAAAAAAAAACAAGTTCAAAGTTTTTGAAGTCCTATGCTTCGGGAGTAGGAGTGACTGGGGGAAGGTTGGTGGAATCCGGGGCCGGAGTTGCTGCAGCGCTTTCATGCTCGGCTGGACTGGTTACAGCCTCATCAACGTTGGGCTCTTCGGCCTCAGCTTCGTCGGCAGGAAGGGGAGGAATTTCGATAAGGCTTCTACGCTCATCGTCTGGTTCAACACCGGCTTCATCGAAACCCATGTTGAATCCGAGCTTGAAGCTTACTCGGTGCTACGCCTCCATCATCTCTATTCGAAGGGCCAGAATTTGATCCGCAGAGTCTTCCTCAGGCTGGAAGTACCCTTTGTCGAACTCCTCCTGGAGCAACTTCTGCATCTCCTCCTCCATCTCCTTCCTCCCCAGAGCTCGTCCTTCCTCCAGGCCCTCATCCTTGCCTTCGGCCCTCGTTCGCTCGGCAGCGTCTTGGAGGCCCTTCACCAAATCGTTAAGAGTTTTGATCTGGGCCTCTTGAGCTCGGTGGACACCCTCGGAGTGGTCCAGGTTCTTCTTATACTCGTCCACAGTCAGCTGGCCGAGCTCCACCTTCTGCCTCAGCATTTTCGACTGCTTGTCGTGTTCGGTGAGGTACAACTGGGCACTCATGATGGATTGAGTCGCCTGAAATGGAAGGACATGTTAAACATCCAAGGAACAGAAGTAGCAAATACACGAAGGAAATAATTAAATAGAAGGATTTGAACTTACCCTTCCCACATAGAAATAGTAATCATTCAACGCAGTCTTGAGGGATGGGGGAGCAGAGATGTCCTTCGGAAGCATGAGCCCCGAGTGCAATGTGAAGGCCAGGGAAGGGTCCTCCTGAAGGCTGTCAGATCTTAGGATCCGCTTCTTGTCTGGAGTGACGAAGTTCGAAACCCACGGGATGTTAGCATCCGAAGGAGCTCTTGTCTCTCCCTCGGCAGCCCTCTTCTTCTCCTTCTCCTCGACCCTCGGAAGGCCGACCCCAGATGACTTGGTGGCATGGGACTTTGTTCTCTTCACGGGTGGAGCATCGCCGGATGAAGGAGTTGTGGATGGGGGTCACTTTTGTGCCAGTGGTGGAACGGGTCCGCCCTTGCTCGGTACCGAGCCTGAAGCCCCGGGAGCACCACCATCCTTCTTCTGCTCAGCCTGTTGTTTCGCCTGGTCGTCCAGTCTCTTTTGTAGCACTGCCTTTATGCTTCGGGGAGGCATTGTCTCGTCTCCGAAGAAAAGCTCTATTATTGGCACGCGCAACGTCCCTCGGAGCGGTTTCTCCTTGCTCGGAAGAAGTTCCTCGGGAAGCTTGACTACCTCTTCTTCGTCTTCTTTGTCCGTAACCTTTCTTCGGATCCTTCCACCGTATGTGGCGTCGTACTGAAGGATCGTCGGCGCGTCTCTCTTTTTGCTCGGTATTGTAAGCAGTGCCGAAGCCAAGCCGCAACCTCTGGCGACACTCAGGAGATCCTTGTTGATCTTACTTGTATCTGCCGAGGCCAAACAGATAGAAAGAATTAGAGGTGGCAAAATCATAAATCATAAATAATATAAACAAAAAATATATATATATATGCAACAAGAAGAACCGAACGAAATGATGAGAAATGTGTTGTGAAATGCTTACAAAGTTCTCCCCTACGAGTAGCAATCTCAAATTGCCCATATTCAAGTGGGGGGGTACTGAAAGTTGCCCCGGTCTTCGACGTAATCCGAAGCCCACTTCTCCGAGTCGTACATTCCCTCGGGAATGATCTTTTTCATGTTCCTCCAAGAACACAAGTAATACCGAGAGAACCTAACGTTCCTCGACACCATATAGTTCTCAAAGATATGGTGGGCCTCAAGGGGGAACATTTTAACCTCGGCGAGCTTGATGATTGAGTGGATAATGCGGTACGAATTCACGCTCAGTTGGCACGGTGTGAGGCTGAAACGATGGAGAATCTGTCTCAAGATCCTGTGCATCGGGAATCGAAGCCCACCTTCGGTGATGGCCATTAAAGGAACCGTGACGTGTTCGTCACTGAATAGTATACGGGGCCCTTCCACGGGTGTGATCACAACATCGTTCGGAATGTTGTAGGCCCGCCGAAAGAGGTCTATCCCCTCCTGGTCCGCGAAACAGTCCCAGTAGGGGCAAGGGTCTCTTCCCGTTCGGTCTGGGATCAGGTCTGGGTCCAGGGGTATTATTTTCCTCTTGACCTTCTTCTTCTTCGGAGCCGCGGAAGACGATTCACCGAGAATGGTAGCTTCCTCCTCCGGCCGACTAGATGAAGTAGCAGGCGTGTCTCGCTCGGACTGGTCCTCTTCATCCCCATCTGCTGCTTCCTCTTCCATGTCCTCTTCTTCGTCCGGGTCTTCTCCCGCTCTATCCGAAGAACCATCATCGTCGATCTCGACGATATCGGGGCCCATTGACCGAAGAGGCGTCACGTTCGAGGGGAAGTCGATCCCCTCGATTCCGACGTACGGGGATCCAGACCCTACGCGGTACTTCCGAGCCTCAACTCTAATTGCTTCGGCTATGCGGGGGTCCATTTCACCGAAATCAGGTGCTTCGGAGTCCACCGAGCGATACGACTCTCCCGAGGAAGTTGACGACGATTCCATACCTAAAACAGGTGCATGGGACAAGACCGTTAGCGAGAGGCAAGGTCATTATTCCTATGGTGCCTAATTTCAGTGTTCTAAGTTATCCGAGCAAACTCGTCACTCCCGAACGACTATGTGTCAGATGGGGATTCCGAGCGCGGTTATGCTTCGGAAGCCATTGAGGTTGTGATTCGTTCGGTTATGTCGTTCGAAGAGTTTTTGGTTATTTTTCTTCGGAATTAATTTGTGTTCGGAAGAACACGGGTTGAAGGTGTACATGGGCTCGGAAGAACCCACAAGCATCTTCAACCTGTTCTACAGCGTACAGGAAGGAGAACAGACGAAACGGAGGCGAAAACCCACTTTTGTGGTCAAAACATGCTCGAAAATGACTGGAAATACAAAGAAGCATTGGGAAAATCAAAACGTACCTGAATATCAAGAGAAATCTATGATTCGATGTGGTAATCTTCAGATTTCTAGCGATGTTTGGGCGAAAACCATCGAAGAGCAGTTGAGGCGTCTGGGAGAAGGAGAAGAAAAGTGATTTTCTCTCTCCTTCATCGCTTTTTATACCAGGTAAGGAATTCAAAACGGCGCAGAGCCCCCAGCCGTTGGATTGAAGCGGGAGATTGATGTTCCGCGTGATGAATGACACGTGGAGAGCGTTGTACAGCGCCGTTTCACTACCCAATGAGTTGATGACACGTGTGAAATTTGAAATTGGCGGTTTCAGAAGCATTAATTGCGGGTCCAGAGCTTGTCTGCTTCGGGTTACGTGAACGGCTAATGTTCGGCAAACGTCTGCGTTCGGCTTGAAAGGAAGCGAATGAGTCGTCGATTGTTAGGATAGCTTTGTTCGGCCACTACTGTCAACTCCTCCTTTCTTCGGGACACACAAAGCAGGAGTTGAGGGGCTATTGTAGTAGGCCGAAATATCCGAAGGTTCAAAGGGTTCAGTAGGATGACTTTGTGGACCCACAGTTCAGTTGTCTCAGTTCGTCTGTGTAAGAAAAGTCGAACCTAACATGTCACCCCGGTCATCAACCGAACGATAAGCGCTCCTGCGGCTGATTATCGAGCGTGATTACCGAGCGTAAGTTGCCCCTCCGAGCGTAATGAGACTCTCTTGTTCGGTGGCAGGCTTGTTTACTCGGATAGATATCTTCCATTCGGACAGAAGGTTGTTCAACGAGTGGGTGCCGTCCTCGGCAAATTCTTGTGTTCGGAAAGTTTCCTCGGATGAGGCGGTGGAGGAATGTTCTAGGGCGGTGGGGGAACGTTCTAGAAGCTTCAGCTGATAGAGACGAAGATAAGCATGTTCACCTCTCTGATAACCGATGTGACATCTCTGACACTGACCCACGTGGGTCCACATGGGTCTGCAAATCTTGAAGGGCGGCACACATTGAATGCTCCTGACACATGACGTCATCCGAGCGTAGCAACGCGCGTGCAATGCACTTCCACCTTGTCCAACACTCCAGAACTTGGCTTATAAATAGAGGAGCATCTCTCCCAGGAAAAAGGTCAGACATTCTTCTCCCCTAACAAATTTCCTACTAAACTTCCTCCTCTTCTTTCACTCCGATTCTAACTAGATCGTCGGAGCTTCTTCCCGGAGGAACACCACCCTCCGGTTTGCAGGTACACAGCGTCGCCGGACAAATCACGACGGTGCAAACAACGAAAAGGGTCCAGGAGGTGCAAGGATAAATCACACCCCCACAATACTAACTATAAGTTTACAACTAAAGAACAGAAAAATACAATTGTTAGAAGGTTCAGAAGGTTATGATCTTCTGACCATGTCAGCACACAAAATGTAACCAGTCTTTCGTTGTAAGAATATTACCCTCCCTCACTGTTTTCCTTTTCCTCTCTCCCTTCTTGACCTCTATCTGTCCATTTCTCCTCCCCCTCCACCTTTCGTGTTCTGATCTTGGCTTTTCTTCCCTTATTCACAAAATCGATGGGCATGTGTAACGAGATGGAGTGAGGCGGCGGCGCTGGTGGTCTTGGCCGAGGTTATGGTTCTCGACTTTCTCTTTTCCTTCTGATCGTTTGTGGGTACCGAATTGACGGCTACTCGACGGTCGTTTTCGAGGGCTTCCGGTTAGCGACGAGGGCAACATCGGTAAAGGTTTCTGGATCCTTTTGTCTCTCTCTTTCTCCCTCTCTTTTTTCGACCCCCTAGTATCGCTGGTTTGTGTGCATCTATTGTGCTGGTTTTCCCTCTGTTTCCCCTGCTTCTCGTCCATTAAGCTACCATTTTTGTCTTCCTCTTTGGATTGCTGCTGGGTTTTCCGAGGTTCGCCTAACAGCTAGGGTGGGCTTGTGGTGGTGTTGATGGATGGCGTTGGTCGTCTGCCTTTATCACTGTTGGGTGGTTGGGTGTTTGCTTAACGGCTTGTGATGCTTCCGCGGCAATGTTTTGGTGTGACGGATCTGTCTGTTTTCCATGAGGTTTACCGGTGGTGGTGGGGTGGAGCTTGGTGGCAGGGATCTGTTGTTGGTTGGCTGGCTGCTTGCTTGTCTGAATCGGTGGGCGGCGGTGGTTCGGTGTGCACAAATTAGTGATTTTAGGTTTAGGGTTTTCTTCAGATTGGGCTTAATTGTTTAGATCTGGGTATTTTTGGCCCATTTAGAGGTTTTGTGCTTGTATTGTTTTATCTGGGCTTCTAGGCCTTTTGCTGTACTGGGCTTTGTCCCTATGAGGTTGGGCTTGTCCCATGTGGCTGTATTTGTCCAACTTTTTGTTGGATTCCCCTCCCCTCCCCTCTTCCCTTAATAAAATGTTACTCTTGCCTATCAAAAAAAAAGAATATTACTCGGCAGCGCCCTGCTTGAAGAGCGACACAGATATCTATCAATGAACCATCATGTCCTTCTAGAACCATGTTGAATACGACATGCGAATGTCCAACTGTAGAGGAACATAACCCTAGCCTCAAGGTCATCAGTTTCCTTTGGAACCTATTAACTTTTTCGCCCCTAGGATCCAATTGTAGAGGAACATAACCCTATGTGCTTCTATATCATCTCCCCACAAGGAGAGGCAACCTCATCCTAGAGTCTGCCATCTCAGAGAATCAACCCTCTCCTTGCAAATCTAATAAGGCTTCTAATGAGTGCTGATTCCAACTTCCAAGCAACAAGGCCCCAGAGAATCGAGCTTAAAAAAACTGATATTAACTAATGTCAAAGCTACAACAAGTATAATCAAACCCCATTTCAATTGATCCATCCCAGTTGCAAGCAAGCTAAATTCTGATCAACCACACAACTAAGAGAGACGCAGGCACCAGAAATTCAAGCACTATAAAAATCAAGCGGTTAGAAGAGACTCATATAGACCATCGATCCACGTAGCCCAAAACCCATGCTTACCCCAATAATCGAATCCACCAAAGGACACTGCCATAGATGAATAGTGAATTGCCAATAAAAAACAGATGAATATTGAAACTAGTCTCGAGGATCTGCAATTCGTGACCAATGATTGCCATATCCTCTCTTGATCTTTGAGAAATTAAGAATCTACTCTCAAGCCTCTCTACAAAAGCATGTAACTGTTTCACTATGAGGAGGACCAAAAAAATGAAGCTTGGGTTGGAAAACTGAAGATGGCGCCTTTAATTAGGTGCTCTTCTTGAAGGCCTCTGCACAAGTTCATTGCCATCTGTTTGTGCAGGTTTGACAGATTCCATTTGACCAGGCTCAAGTTATCTTGAACGGACTTTACAGCATCTGTGTTTCTCACCGTAGGGATCCGATATCCAGCAATCCTCCAAGGTCCACTAGAGCGGATGCTCACGCAACTCTGCTCTAAAGCTCCCCGTGGCTATCTGGACCACTTCTGAAGCCGTTATGCTTGCTTGATAAGTAAGTGCATGAAGGGATTGAACTCAAAACACATAAATGGACTTGTAAATTTCATTACTGATCATCAAATAGATTAACAAAACAACACAAGGAGGACTGTAGTTCCTAATTCAAACCACAAACATCTATTTAATAACTGCTTGATGTAACAGAAGAGAGTAATATGTTGATAAATATAAAACTATCTCTACAAAGGAAAAAAAGATTTAAATGCCAAATTGCAAAGGAAATTATGCTATAGTTTCCAATGTTAAAATCCAATCTTACCTTGGAAAAACTACCACGTCAGGAATATTCACCGCTTTATGGAAGCTGTTCGGTGGTTTCCCATGAAAGTGCCTCTCATCGAAATCCATTGTCATATCATCCTGCATAACTTTGCTGATAAGTCTTAATATCCTGCATATGATACCTATCCATTTCCCAACAGAACTATATGCATCTGCTCAAGTATCACATGTTTCAATTTTACGTTTCAAACTAAATAACACAGAGAATGCCAGTAGTGAACATTGCTACTAAAGAAGGAGTGCGGGGGGTGGCAGTTATTGAACTGAAAACAAAATTAGAGATTCTTCAAACCTTTTCAAAACTTATTTCACAAATTGAGACTTATAATGAAAAGGTAATTGATAGAATACTTGGCAAATAGCCTTCAACTCGTTAACAAGCTCTTGTGGGATATCCTTGTGAGAACCCTTCACCAAGTACTCTCCGCTTCCCTTGCCCCCGAAGCTCAACCCCCTGGCAACAAAACCCAATAACAAATTCTCTTCCACTTATCCAATAACCAATTCCACAAGGACATAATCAAGTATATGGAAGTTGAAACAACGCTTCTATTTCAAAGAAAACCTTAAGGCTCTGTTTGAATGTACGTGAATTTCAAGTAGAGAAATTTATGTTCAACTTTCAATTTAGGTGGCTAGTGAAACTAGCGTTAAAGATATATTAGAGCATCTTCAACAGCCTAAGCAAACATGAATTTTAGCAAAAATGGCAACACAAACCACCAAATTGCAGGCCCAGCAAACTCGCCATTTTGAAGGGTCACTACAATCACTCACCAGACCTAAAGCGAGTTATTGTAGCACTCGACAGATTCCTTCTCCCTCTCTTCCCCTCACTTTCTCTCTCCTGCGCATCAGATTTGCCTCGAATTTGTTTAGACGTGATGTGAAATTAAGGGTTTCAAATCGGTGGGTTTTTCGTCGTTTTCGTCATCTTGTTCGGCTTTGATGAGGATATGAAGATCAGGGGCGTGGAGGAGTTCCTCAAGGAACTGGCAGCGGTGGCTGCATGGGGCGGCAAAGGTGAGGGAGCAGGGCTTGCCATGAATAGCGAGGTTGGTGATAAGGAGCTGCTCGGCATGTACGGAGGAAGGCGCGCTAGGGAACTCGAGGTTGATGCTGATGAAGATCCAGCCGTCGGAGCCTAATCACAAATCTTGGTCTGTTCATTTTGGGGATATAGATATTGTTAAAGCATCCAACTCAAAATCGATTCGCAATGAGGGTAGAGGCCCGCCCAGACTCATACACTAGTTTTTGAGGTTATTATTAGTCAATGTGGGACAAACTCTAACATTTCCCGAATGTGGACCCCTGACCCGCATGTGGAGAGGTAAACAAATGATCCATAACATAGGGATCACAACGAACAACAAAAACAAGGTGCACATGGTGACAATCAATCAAGAGTCTTGTCCAAAAGCCTCTGAAAGTTTAGCTTTGATATCATATTAAAGCATCTAACTCAAAACCAATTGACAATGAGTGGAGAAGCCGCCCAGGTTCATACACTAATTTTTGAAGTTATTATTAATCAATGTCGGAAAAGCTCTAGCAGATGTACGTCTGTTTGGATATTGTGTGTATATGTAGTTTATGTGATTGTATTGAATACCTAAATGCCTAGGCTGTTGGGGAGTGCATTTATTTGGTGGCTAGCCAAAGTGGAAAATGACATTTCTTAGGCAACATGCCTAGGAATTGTTGGAGATGCTCCTAGATTTAGAAGAAATGTATCACATTGGAATCATTGTATTCCTACAATTCACAACAACGGATTTCAAACCACTCCTATGAATAGTTATTTCAAAATCCACCATGATGGAGCTCTCAGACTCAACATCGAAATGCCAATGTAAACAATAAAATCAAGATTTGAATTTGAATTCTTCTCATTGAATTAAAGTGTCGAGCCCCCTCAACTCAAATTTATCCAAAGTTCGAAACAGAGACTAAGGCCCCGTTCTTCCTAAATTACTGGTTTGGTATTTTTGTTCGTCCTTTCTGATTTTTGTTAAATCCGCATCAAATTTAAAGTACTCTTTATCAGTCTCGACAAGGGGAGTCTTCAAAATAAAAATTACAACCAAAAAAAAAAAATCACTAAAGATGAAGGATCTTCGAAACAGAGGTCTTTTTGTCTCAAGTATCGTCTCAACTTTTTTCAATGTTCATTTGAAAATACTTTTCTACTTCCTCTCAACGATGATGAATGATTGCCGATAAAAACTTTGACAAAAAAAGAACAAGAAATTACTAAAAGTGTATAACACCAAATTAAATACCGTACCAACGATTCAGGAAGAACAAGGCCTAAAAGTTTCAAACGCAGCAGCATCTCATCAAACAATACAAAGAGATTATACAAAAAGAAAGATGGCGAAGTCAGAAGACTCAAAAACTGTGAAGCCAATCCATTAAAAACCAGAATAGAAAGACCAAAGTAGTCGAAGTAACTCCTTCAACTCCTTTGGGACCAGTCATACAGAGCTTAATTGTGACCCCGCAAGTGGATGGTGGGATAAGTCCCGAATTAGTCAAGGTACGAGCCGGTCACAAAGTTATAAAAAAAACAAAAACAAAGTAGGCGAAGTAACGCATTCAACTCCTTTTTGGGCCATTGGGACCCGCAAGTGGGCGGCGGGACCGATCCTGCCAATTAAGTGGGACCCGCATGTGGGCGTGGGATTGGTCCATGATTAGTCGAGGTGCGCTTAATTGGGACACCCACATTGGGACCCCGCATGTGGGTGATGGGATTGGTCCCGGAATTAGTGGAGGTGCGCATAAGCTGGTCGGTCACTGAGTTATCAAACAAAAAATACAAAAATAAGTAGGCGAATTGAATACCGAGGATCGACATGGGAGGCGTCGCAGAGGGAAGGGTTGTTGTGGGCGTGGAGGGAGAGTGATCCAGCGGAGACTGCTAGAGCTAGTGGAAGCAGCAAAGAGGATGCCAATGAAAATATGGGTTTTCGTTTCTTGTCTGAAATCAGGGCCTCTCTAATTTGAGGACTTGGTGAACTGTTCCTGTTGAGAAGTGAATGGCGTAGGTTGCCGTAAAAGGGTTTTGAGGAAGAACGTAAACGGGAGAACCAGGACGAAAACGCCATCGCCGAGCTTTGAAGAGGAGTCTGAACAGTCACAGTGAAAGAGAGAGAGAGAGAGAGAGAGAGAGAGAGTGTTCAATTTCAGTTTGATCTCCGAAAATATCTGAACTCTTTTCTATTATTTGTGTAAATATATAATTTTTAAGTTTAAAATTATCTTCTTTTTCTAAAAATTCTTTTTTTAAGAAATCGGAACACCAAATGCACCTAGATATCGTTGGGCCAAGCCTTCTTGAATGGATTTTGTGGGACAAAAGTGGACTTTTACGGGTATGTGGAGAAAAATGTCTTTTTAAAAAATAAATGATTTTTGCTATTTTATTCAAGAAAATAAAGTTCTTTTATCAAGTATAATCTCTTTTCCGCTTTTCGAAACATATGCCTGAAAAGGGGGAAATAATACTGCGCAAACTCCATCTTATCCTCTTTAAAATTCCTCTGCCAGAGGTTAATATAACGTTCCTCGAACGACCTCACCACCGGTTCCATTTGTCCAAACTCCTTTAAAAATATAGCACCAACTCAGCCTCGTCTTCCGAACCGGTGTTTCGATATATAGGTGATCCCATGCATTTTTAGCCGTCGTGTTGGATTTTGAGATATGGGAATCGGTATACAGGTGATCCCGTGCATTTTTAGCCGTCATGTTGGATTTTGAGAAATGGGAATCTTAGAACACAGCCGAGTGATTAAAAATGCACGGGAACATTAACCTCAAAAATTCGGTACAGAGGGCTAGAGCCCAACTTGACAAAGCACATAACACATTCCACCATTCAAAGGAACGAGTGTTGAGTATCCTTCACACACAACAAACTTAAGATCAAAAGAAAGGGAACACAAGCACAAAAAAAGCCATACGCCAACGCTAGTTATAACTTTGATAGAGATTTTTCTTCTCTTTCTCCTTACCGAGAGTGACTCTGATCAAGATTGAGAGACGGAAATCAAATCGCGTGGAAAATTAGATGTGGGAAGGTAGGTACAACATGGAAATTTAACACAAAGAAGAACTTTACTACACTGATATAACCACGGGAATAAGAAGACATAATAAGCCCAGGCATCAGTCAACTGCAGGTGTATGACATTGTTTTGGATTACCAGGATAAAAGAACATAAAAGTATTTGATTACATTAACTGTATTTCACGAAATAACCTTGGCCGTCTCACCGTCATTGAATTGGTATGCAGAACAACTTCGTCATAGGTTTCTTAAATAAATACAGGGATTAATCAAGACAAGTTCAAGCTATGTTCTTTCTCACACTTGATGTTCGTATCGACTGGAGGCTGGTTTTCCGCTCCCTTAACGTAACAAACTGGTCTGCCAACCTTGAAACTGACAGCGAATACAAGAGCTTTTTTATGAGAGAGAGAGAGAGATCAAAAACTAACATGAGGAGGTACGAGCTTTTCCTGGATTCATAATGCTGTTGGGATCCACAGCAGAGAGAGATCAAAAACAAACATGAGGAGGTATGAGCTTTCCTGGATTCATAATGCCGTTGGGATCCAAAGCTGCTTTTATACTCTTCATTGTCCTGAGAGCCTCTATTCCGAACTCTTTCTCGAGGTACTGCCACATTTCAAACAATAGCAAGTACAACCAAGCTCATCGGTTAAACCTAGTTTTGAAGGTGCTTTGAAAAGGTGTTAAACCAATATTCATAATCGAAGTCGATGTCTACTCTATGGCCCCGTTTGATTGATTAAACGATTGATGAGAGGGTTTAAAACACTATATGGTGGGTAATCCAACATGTACTAACGGATCCAAGAATCTACATTAGTTGGGGGCGCATATTAGTTATAACTTGCAATGGTGAAAACATGAGGAAAATGTAGTGAATTTCACTCATCTTTTTTTTTTTTGGAACGGCGAAGAAGATTTCTGTTAATCATGAAGATCAAAGATGAAAACAGTACAATAGGAAAAGAAATGCATTGAGAGAGGTTTAAAGAGCGCAATTGCTCTTCTTCACTCATCACTTTCAACTAATATATTTTATTATTGTCTTTTCAAGTTACCTTAAAACAATTGTTTTATTCATAATACGTTTCAAACTATAACAGGTGGCTATATAGGATTTTTATCTTAAGTGAATGAGTCTAGACATAAAGAGGGCATGGAAAAATTTCAATCTAAGAAATAATAACCTAATCAATGTAGGATACATTTCACCAGATACTGTCAATCTATCCCATGTCAAATGGATCCCTAACCAATTGAAGTATTCAAGCGTGAGAAATGCAGTCTAATGGATGTCTAATCAAAATTTGTATCTAATCTGATCAACCAAACAGGCCCCAACAATCAAGCTTGTCGTACCTTCATTTTCCCTGTACCAACACCATGTTCTCCTGTGCAGGTTCCTGTTCGGTCATAAAAGCACCAAAACCAAAACTATGTTAGTGCTCTTACTAGCCACAAGCATGTTTTGGAATTTTTTTTTATTGAATTGCGGCAGATACTAAAATCAAACCACTGGTAGTATCCCTGGATCTAGTTGACTAAGGAAGCCCAGGATACGATATGCTAAAAAGAGTGACAATATAAGCAAATATTGCAGGATAATAGGATTTGCTGCAATACAGATTTTCATAATCGCCTTGCAAGATAGCTCGATTCAATTGCAATACCAAAGAGTTCAATTGTTCACTAAAAAGAGATGACATCTTCTATATTTCTTGAGAGAGGATAATCTTTATTAGATATATAACGATAAATACAACAGCAAGCACAATTAGCTACCCTTAAAGGCGGCTCTAGCCAGGTTATGAGCCTCTCAGACTTTACAGCAATCGGCTTTGACAATTTACAGTCTATGCAAACTGTTACAATTAGCTACCCTTAAGAGCATCTCCAATCCAATACTCTATTTGAGAGTATCAAAATAATATTTTTTACTCATAAAGTGATTATAGAGGAAATTACTATTCATGTTTACACCAACCACAAACCCTCTATTTTTGTCTCTAAAATCACTTTATGAAAAAAAAACTTTTTTTATACTCTCATGAGAATAAAAATTAAGTAAGAAAAGCAAACAAGGACAAAAATATCTTTTAAAAAGGTGAATAGTGTTTTAGAGATGGTCCTCTATATTTTCTCTCACCCTCTAAATATAGAGTATCAAAATTCAATACTCTCAAATGGAGGAGGGTTGAGAGGATGGGTTGGAGTGGTTTGATACTCTCAAATAGAGATATAGAGTATGGATTGGAGATGCTCTAAGGGCGGCTCTAGCCAGGTTAAAATTTTAGTGTATTTTTCAAGTCCAAAGGGTTCGCTTGAACCAGGGCCGGCTCATAAGTTTTGGAGGCCGGAAGCGAACCTCTTGAATGAGGCCACCCTATATTTTTCATAAAAAGTGGTCTACAAAGAGTCATAAAAAAAAAACCAATACAAAAGATTTACCATTACAAAATAGAAGCATATAATTATTCACAAAAAAATCCAACTATTACAATACCTCAAAATCCATCATTTGAAAATTATTCTTCTCGCACTTTTTGCTGCAAACGTACTGATTAAGTCTCCATAGTCAAGCTGCTTCACCAACTCCTTCTCGATAGACAACATAGCCAATCTATTTAATCTTTCTTGAGATATAGTTGACCGAAGATAATTTTTAATCAATTTCAACTTTGAAAAGCTTTTTTCCCCTGATGCAACTGTAACCGGTATAGTCAACAATTAATATTCTATATGCAATCCATGCATTCGGAAAACAACCATCCAATGTCTTCAAGTAATTCAACACATCAATTGGCTTTCTTTTATCTTTTGGCAAAACATTCTTCAAAACTTTTAATTCTGAAAATAAATCTCTCCCATCAATATCAGAAAACTCACCACTTTTCAAGAGATCCTTAAGATTGGCATAAGAGGACATCAATGCTTCATCCTCGACAGAATCCAAACGGTTCAAATCAAACAAAAATCCAAAAGCTTTCTCATATACTTGAAATTTTTCGAATCTGTTCTCGAGTGAAGAAAGTGCTTGATCTACAATATATAAGAAGTAATTGACTCGAAAGGACTCCTCAGCTGAATGTGTCACCTCTTCACTATTACTCTCATCAAATTGCTTCTTTCTACAAATGAGGCGCTTCTCTTCAAATATCGGTTCAATTTTCATTTCACATGCAATTTCTTTAGCTTCAATCATGGCCTTTGCGAACCCTTCCTCTCTATAATTTTTCATAAAAGCAATAAGTCCATTCAACTGATCTATAGCAATATCTATACGCATGTCTTCCTTTTGAAAAAATTTGCTAACGGAATTAACCGCAAACAACAAATTGTGCCAAATAACCATGCCAAGTAAGAACTCAAAATTTGCAATTCCATGTTCTGCTAAAGACTCAGCATCATTCTTTGATTTGGGATCATCATTAGCCTTGGCCAATTCAACTAAAGCATCCCTTATTTGTAGAGCTTGGTATCTAATTGCTTTAATACTTTCAACACGAGCTTCCCAACGTGTTTGTGACAATGACTTGACTGTAATACTTACCTTATCTTTTAACACTTTCCACCTCTTTGGCGAAGACGAAAACAAGCAGTATATACGTTGTACAACTCCAAAAAAAGAAGTGGCTCGAGAACAAGAGTTGGCCATATCACAAAGTGCAAGATTAAGACTATGACAACCACATGGTGTGTAAAATGCCCTTGGGTTTATTTCGAGTAATCTTTGTTGAACACCTTTGTGCTTCCCTTTCATGTTAGAGCCATTGTCATATCCTTGTCCTCTTATATCGTCAACATCAAGTTGAAGGGTGACCAGTACTTCTTTAAGTGCATTAAAAAGCCCCAACCCCGTTGTATCATCAACCCTTAAAAACTCTACAAAAAACTCTTCCACCTTAATTAGACTTGTCGAAACATCCACACACCAGATTACAAGAGACATTTGTTCTTCGTGACTTAAATCCGGAGTACAATCTAATATAACAGAAAAGTACTTTGCTTCTTTGACTTTTGCAATGATTGTGCTTTTGACATCCCCTGCTAGCATTTGAATGATCTCATTTTGGATATTGTGACCAAGATAATGGTGATAAATCTCACTGCTCTTAATTCGCCGAAGGTGCTCTTGCATTACTGCATCAAACTCTGCAATCATTTCAATTGAACTTAAAAAATTTCCATTCCTCTCCTGATAAATCTTCTCATTATCTCCACGAAGTGCTAAATTGTCTTTAGCAAGTCTTTTCACTACAGCAAGTATCCTTAGCAACACCGCTCTCCAGTGTTCTTTCTCTTTGGTGATTTGTTCTTGTGCGCTGTTGTCAATTGTTTTATTCTTGTCCAATCTTTTCTCCAATTCAATCCATTTGCTCATGCAAATAATGTGATCATTACTAGTCTCATGACTTTTAATCCTCTTACCAACATTTCTCCAATCTTTAAATTCTTCCGTAGCCAATTGACTGATGTTTCGCTCCTCCTTAAATAACTTACAACAAAAGCAAAATATTTTGTCCACAACTTTCAAGTATACGAGCCATCTTCTATCTTGTTTCTCCCCATTTGGCAAAAGCCGAGTGTAATGCGTGGAGGCAAAATGCCTATTAGCACCATCTCTAGGATAATCAACGTGTTCACCTCTTTTTAACGGGCCTCTCTCTACCATCAAGTCTCTAAAATTCTGATCAACCTCGTTCCAGTTACTTGGATCATAGATATCTAAAAGCGCACCTTCTTCATTAAGATCATTACAATTTTCATTACTCACATTTGCATTATCATTTTCATTCAAATCATGAATAACTTCCTCATTCACAAAATTTTCATCTTCTTTATCCGACGAATCTTCATGTTCCATATCCTCATCATCTTCTACTATAACAGAAGGTCCTGAACTCTCTGTTTGATTCTTGGAACGAAAAAACTTATTAATGTCGCCTTCTTGTGATTTAATTAGTTTTTCTATTCTTTGCTTCTTCTTTCTTTTCTCAGACCCAGAAGGATACTTTCTACAAGGCATATCAAAATAATAGTCGGAACAATCTGCAAACCATTAGGTCATAAAATAATAAATAATTTATTATCAATGCTCACAACTCTAAAAGACATCACTAATTAGATAAAAAAAAAAACCCCTAATCAAGGCTTCAAGCCTCCAATCGGACACCCATGAATTAAAATCAAACGATTCAAACCCCACATAATATTATTATATTCATCACCATAAATAGAAAACCCTAAAAATTTTACCAATTAGTTCAACTGGTTAAGATAATAAAAAACTTACTCGGTAGAGGTGGAGAGTTGGAGATAGTAAAAGAGGGGCCTCAAGGAATTCCGTGTGCAAGTAATTTCCGTCCACGGTCGTTGGTTGTTGTCGTCCCTCCCCTTCGACTCCTCAAGCATGAAGCGTTTCTAGTTTCTGCCGTCCTACTCCTTATCAGAGCCGGCTTTATCTTCTTCTTTTTCTTTTTCTATCTTTTTCCTAGTTCGGCATCTTCCGTCAATTCCGTGTGCAAGTAATCTACTAATTTGCCGACCCTTATGTTTTTTTTTTCTTTTTTAACGTGTTAGGGTTTCTAATGAATAATTCCACAATTTGGGCTTATTTTGTGGCTCCTAAATTTCAATTGGGCCTATTTTGTGTAAAAGAGGCTAGTGCAATTTTTTTTGGACCATATATATATATATATATATATATAGGAATCCTAAAAATTTGGGGGCCCTCGTTTTTAATTTTTTTCGGGGGCCGGAAGCGTAGGCTTCCCTCGCCTTGGCTCTAAGCCGGCACTGGCTTGAACCCCCTCAAACATAGGTGCAGTAGCCCCTGCTTGGGTCTACCAAATCTTTCAAACGTGGAATTGAAGGTTATGCTATTTCATTTTTCTACTAGAAGTAACGAAAATGACTTGCCTTATGTGACTTGCATATAAAGACAGAATGGATTTATAGATTTGGCCATTTTGCTGATATGAGACGCGGGACGAACACTAAGTCAAAGGAGTAATGCTACGCACACAACGTCAACATACAATTGTGTTCGGAACCATTTGATCGATGCTCACGGGTTTATCGAACGGTTTCGGACATAGTTGTATTTGGAGTTGTGTTTTAAAGGTGACTGCATAAACTTTCTGAAGTCGAAGTGACAAGTCATGATAATGCATGTAGGATGGAGTAACTTTTTGTACGCATATGTATTAGTCATTCGATCACATAACAAGAACCGATCGATCAATTTGTTCGGTATAGAACATTTCCGGACATTTTGAGATTTTGCGGATGTACATATATATATATATATATCTCTAAAACAAGAACAATTAATTTGTTCGATCGAAAGTACGATGACATATTTCTTTAATTAGATTGTTCAGAATAATTCCTCCGGTTGAATCATTTCGATACGCTCATGCCTAGATTGTTAATAAGTTCTGGTTTATAAGATCGATCTTAATTTAGAGGGGAAAAAAACTAATATATGTTCTCGGATGTCCTTTTAAGGCATCCGGGAAACGAGCCCATCTTTAAGTTGTTAAAGAAGAACGATCCCACTAAAAGTGGACAGAAGAATGCCAGGAGGGCTCCCCATGCATGCGCACCTAAGCACCGATATGACATGAGACTCTATGGACAAGAATGAAAAGCTAATGGAAGGATTTCAACACTAGGATGATTCCCCCAGAGAGGAATCCTTCATCCTTCCACAACCACAAAAAAGGTTTTTTTTTTTTTTTGCGTTATTTGTAAATCATAATCTACTCTATCCTAGGGGACTTGGGGAGGGGCCGGGATGGGTGCTTATGGAAATCAAACCCTGCCCATGTGCATGTGAATATAAGGGAGACACCAACTGCACAGTGCACTTGCCACAAAAAAGAGGTTATTTTTTGATACTCAACAAATTGTCCTAATTAAGCTAACCAACCAGGACAATTTTTGTCCCTACTCTTTATTACGTAATTCTTAATTTTCTCACATCAGTATCCCAACATAAGAACCTTTTTCCCCTCTCATATCTCAGGTGTTCGGATCAATTTACGCGCACATTGACTAATGCTGGGTGTCCAATCCTATCGCAAGTGCCCAATTAAAACCAATTAAGTTTGCCTTGATCGTCTAGGCGACCACAAGTTAAAACCAAGTTTTATTTTTTAGATGTTTCCAAACATTGTCTACAAGAACTAATTATACGTATGCATTGACCTAATTCTTTTCCCGACAAAGAGAGCATTCGAACTTGGCACCAACCATCTTGGCCGTATAGTATATATAATGCCCCAATCTTTACGGGTTGTGGTTGGATATTTTATTGTTTTTATATCTCGGACTCCCAGACTAGTTTACGGTTGAACATTGTACTTTTATAGGGATATGTATTGATAAACAACTATAATAGGGGAAAAAAAAATACTAGAATTCAGTTTTCCCCTTCATTTTCAAATTTCAATTTACATGCAAAGGCGAAGCTACCTTTTGGATATTCTAGTGGACAATTTATGTGGAGGGGAAAGATGGGAAAAAATAGGATATTATCATTCCACGTACTCCATTCAAGATCTAATCGCAATTAGTACTAATAAATATCTGAATTGAAAGGATGGATTCCTAAACATGTTTCCTTGAAGAACCCGTCTATATATATAGGGACAGACGAGAATCATACCGACGGGTACGTGGGGCCTAATTTGGACTTTGCATAAATGACCGAATACATTTGGAAAAATCAGCTCAAATTAATATGTATAGGTGCTCGGTACCCCATGGGTATGATTCTCGTCGGTCCTTCTAGCTTTTTCGTTCATTTTAACGATTTTGACCCTTTCAAATTTTCCTCTCTCTGTGATGTTGATGTAAATGCTAAGGAATCCTCCTGTCACAATCTTCACTTTTTACAAGGATGGGTTCAACTTACAAGATAGCATCCAGCCATCCACCCTTGTCATTTTAAGGGAACAATAAAACCATGCGTACGCGGATCAAAAAAAAAAATAAAACCATGCGTACACCAAACGCACGCCGCATTGAGTGGGACCCTCATATAGGTCTTATATAAATAATTGGAGTCGTTTAATTTATTTGAAATATATTTTAAGGGTTCTTTTAAAAAATCAATTCAGTAAAATATCGATAAAGGTTTGATAGGTTCTTTTCTCAATTTTTTTGACAGGAAATTGAGCACAGAATCGATCAAGTCCTTATCGATTCTAACGGAGTTGATTATTTACAGGAATCTATTGAGAAAATTATTCTAAATGAATTGAGCGGCTCCGATCATTTGTGTGGACCCAGAGATGGATCTCACATAACGCTGTGTGCAAATAGTGTACCCACAAAAGGACTCTTAAGAAAAATACTAAAAACAGCCCAATAAGATATTATTAACGTTGGAAAACGTACTAATTAAAAGTTGTAAAAAGTGTATAAAAATATGTTGAAAAGTTTATAAATAGTGTACTACTACGTTTGTTTGTTGTTGTCGTAATTTTATATATTTAGCTTACCCGTGGGCTGTCAATTTTATGGAAAGTTTAAGATTTTTCTCGATCTTTTAGAATCATTATTTGTGGCTTCCTTAGAGAGAGAAACTTGAGCCATGAACAAGTTTTTTCCAACAACAAACAATCAATCGCGACCATCGATATCTAAATTCAGATTTTAATGAACTCTTCCTTGGAAAAGCTTTATCAACATCCGGACCTTCTAAAACCTTTTTGCACGGCCACGATTGGCTCTGTAAGCAGTTATTCACTGTTCCGCTGTCAAAAAATCGTTGTTGCATAGTACTCCTATTTGTGAATTCAAACAATGGTGCAAGCAGTTATTAGTCACGCCAAAGATGATGACAGTTTTTATCTTTGAAAGCGCCACCTTCGGCTGCTAAATCCTAGTACTACGTACATATGCTCATCTAGGTTTTGTTGTTTTTAATGTAAAGTGGTTTACATGCAAATAGATGCCTGCACTAAAAACTCGATGATAACTGTAATAAGAGAAAAACTTATACGAATAAGCCGTATTTGCCGCAAAGTAATAGAACTTCTTAAATCACGACTTCGTTCGCGCGAACAAAGCAACTTATTCGAATTCGAATATAAGGAATTGTACATGGGCTACAGCCCATGTGCAGTTCCAACAAACTAAAAAAAAAAAATTATATGTAAATTTTCATTCCAAATGAATTTAGCCTAACCCACAATCCTCTCATTCAGACCAGCCCAACCCACCATCTGTTTGAATTGGTGCAAATATCTTATTTTTCTAATCATTTTGTCCTGAAAGTCATATTATTTTTTGTTTCTATGGATCTCATAATCAAGTATTTGCTCTTATTTGGGACTCTGTAGAGCAGATACTTGATTATTGATTATGAGAGCTCTAGAGGCAAATATTAATTATGACCCTTTAGAATAATATGATCAGAAAAAGTGGCTTTGTTTGGTTGGTAGTTTAGTTTAGTTTTGGTAGTGGGTAGAGAGAGAAATAAGGTAATGATTGGAGAGAGAGAGAGAAATGAAATAAATAATTGGAGATATAAGGTAATGATTGGAGAAAGATATAGGGTAATGATTGAAAAACAAAACTAAAACTAAAGATAAATGGCAACCGAACACAGCATATAATATCTTTACACCGATTCAAACGGATTGAAAATTGAAGCACTTAATATACTTGCCGAAGTATTGTAGCGAAATGTATTTTACCTAATTGTTGCGGGTGGGTTTTCTCAGTTTTAGGTAGCTATAATACTCCGTAACTAATATTCCATTTTTGCTATTCTGCTATACATGCTCTAAAATAGAACAACAAAATAAAAAGTAGGAAAAATTCTTTTGTCGTTCTTCAAACCCTTTTGTACTTCTCTTTTGTTTATTTTTGAACGAGTTTGCCTCTTTTTGATTTATATATATAAATTTTGGTTAGCCCAGGGCGAAATAAATTACTGATTCCACCCTTCACAAGAACAAATAGACTTGGAACAATAAGAAGTTGACTTGCACGAAGGAATCGTGAATAAGTTTTACGGCGTTCAATCTTGGCCGTCCAAAATAATAAGTTTTACGGAATTGGATTGAAAATATAAATGCGGTGGCATATGACTGTCGAATATCGTGGTCGCAACCTCGTTGGAATGCACGTTCACTTCGTTGTGATACCGTACGTACCGCCTTTATTTCCTTTTAATTGTTGTGATTAATACAATCTTTCTTTGCCAATTAAAAAAGGTAGCGGGAATGATGATACGTAATGAAAATCGGGCGTGGACCGGATATCGTGAATTTTTTAAAATTATTTTTGGTGCTTCGTATGAAGCGGCCATAGCGGGCAAAAAATTGGATACAAATGCTTTGCTTGGAACTAATGGAGAGTGGGGGAAAGAAAATGAGAGGAAAATTTCACTATTATCAAAACTTGAATTCTATATTTTCTCTCATTTTTCTCTCCAATCCAAACAATTTGAGGGAAATTTTTTAATTTTCCTTTCTTTTCTCTCACTTTCCCTAAGGCTTTGTTTGGAATTGAAAGAAAGTGATGGAAAATGGAAGGAAAATTTTACTATTCACAAAACTAGAATTCTTTATTTTCTCTCCAATCCAAACAATTGGAGGGAAAAATTTTAACTTTCCTTTCTTTTTTTTCTCACTTTCTCTAAATTCCAAATAGAGCCTAAGTTTCAAACAAAGTAAAAGCGAAACTTATCGTGTTACGTAGCACAGGTATATTGAAAAGCAGTGGCATCGGAGGGCCGAAAAACTGCTACATAACATATGGGGGCTGAATAACCGTTACGTAGCAGCCAATACGCTATGTACCGGCTGATATTTAAATATATGATTGTGTGGAATACGTACCTGTCAAGGATCTCGGACGTGGCTTGCGCCCGGACCCACTCGGGGGCGGCGAGAGCGTCGTCGATGGCGGCCGGGAGGCGGTGCTCGGGGGCGAGGCGGTAGTCGGGGGAGACGACGACGGCTCCGAGGGCGGAGGAGAGGCGGAGGCAGCAGTTGTGGAAGTTGGGCCAGGTGCGGGAGCCGACGCAGAAGCCGCCGCCGTGGAGGAAGAGGAGGGCGGGGAGGGAGGAGGGCGGGTTTTTGGGTTTGTAGAGGCGGAGGCGGAGGTGGTGGGGTTTTTGGTAGAGACAGTCTTTGAATAGGACGGTGGAGGCGGCGACGTCGTCGTCGTTTGGGTATGGGGGATTGTTGTTGAAGAAGGAGAGTAGGTTGATGTTGGAGCGGGTGATGGAGCCGTCGCTGTAGAGTTGGAGGATGCCTTGGCAGTCCTCTACTATGTGTGGATGTGGAAGGGAACCCATTCTCTCTCTCTCTCTCTCTCTCTCTCTCTCTCTCTCTCTCTCTCTCTCTCTCTCTCTCTCTCTCTCTCTCTCTCTCTCTCTCTCTCTCTCTCTCTCTCTCTCTCTGTGGTTAGTTGTGGTGATTAGGAGTTGACATGAAGTTGATGAAGTGTATAAATAGTGAATGGTCTCTCTTTCTCCAATATCCCATATATCAGCGTAGTTATTGGCGTGGTCAATGTTCTCGACAAAGTCTAAAAAATAAATGATTTTTATCAGTGTTATAAGTTTGAAAAAGACCCACAAATAAGTCAAACTGAACCAAACTGGTTGGAAGCAAACTGGACGGATACGCCCCATAAACAAAAGCACATAGGCAATACTGTATTAGTACAAAGTAGTGCTGATGATTTAAGCACCTATCATACTGCAACATGTAATTAAAGGATGTCTTGTTGCAATGGATATTTGATTAGATTTTCAGTGTTACTCCTTTATCTCTACTTCTGTGATTATTTTATTCATTTGTGTAAAATAGTTTAAAACTTTTTGCAGTTTTTTTTTTCTACTTCCTCCGTCCATTTTTAAGCGTCCCACTTCGTAATTCTAACTTATTAAAAAAATATCGTTATTACACCTTTCACCTCCACTTTTCCTACTTATCATTTATGGAGACATCATCATTACACTTTTACTCACTAACTTTTCAAAATAGAATATACTTTTAGGGGCAAAATGGAAAATGTTACTCACTAACTTTACAAAATGGACACTTATTAAGGGACAACTCAAAATGGAATACTGAACTTTAAAAGGGGACGGAAGGAGTATGACTTATAAACAAAAGAAAATATTTTGAGACATCCCAAAATACAATAGTAAGCAAACAAAATGGAACGATGAGGGTACTAATGTTAACTCCAATATATGAAGGCTTGGAGTTACGTTTTCGATTGTCTTTCGATGGATTTCAAATAAGATTAAGTGTAATTAAATGTTAGTTGAATCTCGACCTCATGACATAAAATGATCATAAAAGTTAATATCGTTAATAAGGTAGGACCCACAACACCAGAGGGTGAAATGTGAAGTTATAATTAATGGGATTGTGATCTATAACATTTAACTCATCAGAATTATGTAAGACCCACAATATTGAAGTGGATATCGAAATTTTGTAATATATATAAGACCAATAATATTAAAATTCCGTTCATCAATGAACCAAGGTAATTTACTACAAAAATTAAGTGACAAACCTCAAGTGTTGGTTGATTAATGGGGTGACCAACATTCGTGATTGAGAATATTGAAACGTGAATTTTCAATGTTACTCCTTATTCTCTACTTCGGTGATTATTTTCATTATTTATGAGGCCAGGTTAGTTTATGAAAATCCACACATTTTTATCTCTTGACTTCTAAACGAAAGAAAATATTTTGAGACATCCCAAAATAGTATAGTAAGCAAACAAGATGAAACGAATGGAGTACTAGTTTTAACTCCAATATATAGAAGCCGGAGTTACGTTTTCCATTGCCGTTTGATGAACTTGGCATGAACGCAACACGTTTTTCATTGCCGTTCGATGAACCTGGAATGAATGCAATACATATCGCGCGAGTCTCTCCTTATAACCCTGATAAAGCAAAGTGTCGTTGGTACTTGGTAGTTCGCAAATTTCCTGTCCATGTCATGGTCAGAAACGCCGAGTAATTACTCAGCGAACCACCTCATGGTAATGCATGCAAAGCATATCAACGGTAGGGATGGCAACAGATAGAGTATGAGTCGCAGACCCTATTCCACCCTCGATCCCCAATTAGGGATCATCTTCACCATCCCTTCCCCAAGGCCACCGAACTTGTCTCTTGATGAGAATGGGTTACGCTCGAATATGCTCGTACCCGAATGACAGAATAGAACAATAATAAAGCAATAGTACAAGCACAACATCCATGCTAACCAAAAAAATAAGGAACAACTTCAAATCATCATATTTGATTGATAATTGCAGGGTTTACGACATTGTTTTCGATTTCCCAGATAAAGAACACAATAGTATTTTTCTTACATTCACGAAATAACCTTGGCCGTCTCACCGTTGTTAAATCGATAATGCAAATCCCTTCAACATCGGGAAGAACATCTTCATAACAGGTTCATTAAAAAAATACAAATCATAAAAAAACATAAGTTCAAGCTATGTTCTTTCTCATACACTGATGCTCGTATTGACTGGAGACAGGTTTTCGCCCCATACTTAACCAAATGGTCGGGTAACTTGAAAGTGACAGTGAATACACGAGCTTTTTATTACGAGAGAGAGAGAGAGAGAGAGAGAGAGAGAGAGAGAGAGAGAGAGAGATCAGAGACAAAAATGAGGAGGTATGAGCTTTCCTGGATTCATAATGTTGTTGGGATCCAAAGCTGCTTTTATACTCTTCATTGCCCTCAGAGCCTCAATTCCGAGCTCTTTCTCAAGGTACTACAATGTAGATACAACATTCCAGGACTCATTATTATTTGCACTTTATCAAACACTAGACAATACAGAGTTCAGTTCAAGTACAACCAAGCTCATCGGTTAAACCTTGTTTTGAAGTGCTTTGAAAAGCATTACAAGGCGTTACACCAATGTTCATAACATAACTCTAAGGCCCCCTTTGATTGATTAGACTATTGACGAGAGGGTTTAAAACCCTCTATCGTGGGTAATCCCGCATAACTAATAGTGTGGATTACCAATACCAACATTTACTGACAGACCCAAGAATTTACATTAGTCAGAGTGTTAGATGTAATTAGTGATGAGAGAATCTCACCCATCACCTTCAGTGAATATTTTGTTATGTCTTTCAAGTTAACTTGAAAAAAATTCTTGTATTTCATAATTCGTTTATCATTTTAACAGGTGACTTAAAAGGATGACAAACAAAAATGAGTTGAGTTTGGACATAAAGAGAGTGTGACCTAATAAAATTAGGATGCATTTCACCAGATGATGTCATCTATCCTATGTCTTGTGCGATTAGTTGTCGAGCGCATTCCTCAACTAATTGAAGTATTCAAATGCTAGAAATGTGGTAGATCAATCAAATTTGGCATCTAATCTGGTCAATCTAACAGGCCCGAATAATCAAGTGCGTCGTACCTTCATTTTCCCTGTACCAACACCATGTTCTCCCGTGCAGGTTCCTGTTCGGTCACAAAAGCACGTAAACCAAAACTATGTTAGTGTTCTTACATAAGGCCACAACCTTCTTAGATCTAGCATGTTTGGGAAATTTGTTATTGGATTGCAGTAGATATTAGCATCAAACCACCGATTGTATAGTTGGATTTGGTTGATTAAGGAAGCCCTGGTCAAGATAAGCTAAAAAGAGTGGCAATATAAGCAAACATTGCAGGATTTTCTGCAATACAGATTTGCATAATTGCCTCGCCAGAGCTCGATTCAATTGCCATACCAAACAATTTAATTGTTCACTTAGTTCTGAAAAGCGATGACATCTTCTATACTTCCTTGACAGAGGATAATCACCATTAGATATATAAAGCTCAATATAACAGCAAACACAATAAGCTACCCTCTCTAACAGCTCTAGCCAGGTTACAAGCCCTTCAGACTTTGCAGCAATCGGCTTTGACAATTTGCATTCTATGGAAACTATTACAATGGTAAGGACAATGATGACCATGAGGATGATTATGTCAGTCTTAAATCAATTGTCAAGATGAATTAAGTCCACAAGTAACTGTTTCCATTAGGTAAAAAACCTTCATAATCCAACACAAATTACTACAAGATTACGACATTAGATTTGAATTGGAGCATCATTTTTCGGATTTTTAGGTTACGTAATAAAGATATGGATTTAGAATGACCAATCGCCCTTCTTGGTTAGCGATTGACACACTGCCACTGTCTTCTTGTTTCAATTTCAAGGAGAATATAGTTTCTCTAACAAATTGCCTTCTTATAAATATCTGATTTCCACGTCTGGCATTTCTAATATCTCAGATGCTAATGAAGAACATCCAAAAGACGAGAAGTCGTACAAAGAATAACCTCAGTAACTGTTCACAAGGCAAAACCGCATAACCAAATTATGCAACAATGTAGATTGGGTACCTTCCATTGACAAAGCAGTATGCACCATGAAATGGTTTAATCTGTCAGCTTCCCGTCGTTGTTCCTCCTGGCTTGGATCAAATAAAATAATTGTGTGGAAGTTTCCATCACCAGCATGAGCAACAACTGTGCTGTTGTAAACAATAAGAACCGGAAAAGAAATGCCTAAGCATATCAAATTAGCATATAGAACAAAAAAGGATGTCCTCAAATATGCTGTGAAACAAAGCTTACAGACAAAAACCATGTACTTGACAATTGGATGTGTCTGAATATGCAGTTCATTCAAAGCTAACATACCACACTAAAGGTGATGCGTCAAGCTCCTTTTTGGATCTTGATATCAATTCTGCAAGATGCGATAGGGGGACACATACATCCTGCAAGAAGTGAAGAAAATGTGGAGAAAGTTCCTTATCTAAAATAAGAGGGGAAACAGCTACTAAAAGATGTAATTACCACTCTCATCTGCTTTAAAGGGTAGAAAGACAACTCCTAATGCTTAGATTCATCAATACAATTCATTTAAATTGACGGGATTAATTTTCATGAACACAATTTCATTCAGATTGACAGCAGTAGTATTCGGAACAAAATTTCATTCAAATTGACAGCATAAAGGGAATGGCACAAGCATACGATAGAAATTTTGGTCTAGAAATTTTCTACTGTAAAGGCAAGCTATCCCTTTGCCTTTCTTTTTGGTGGTTGTTTTCAATAGATAATCACTTACCCAAAAAAAAGGTGAAAACACACATGGTGCATTTGGTAAGAAACCAGTTTGGCAAAAATTTCAACTTATAGGATCCTGCCAACTGGACAAATTAGCAATTGATCAACGTTTTAAAACCTGCCCCATCGGAATTCTGTACATTCACACTCCAGAATTAATTGATGAAAGAAATCAAGGAAATACAAGGAAATGACATGATGCCAAAACATTCAATAAGTGGGGCTCCAAATTACTAGGTTGGTTAGTGTCGAACATTTTATCTCAAAAGCATAAGTAACAATGAAACCAAATCATTTTTAAAAAATGAAACATTCGAGCAGTTATCATAAGGTCAAATACATGTAAACCTTCCTAAAGGACTGACCGATATCATTGCTTCAGAACTAGGCTCCATTGCAAAGCAAGCCCATAGTGCCTCCTTTCTTATCTACATGAAAGCAACCAACATAGTAAGTTAGCAAATGTAAAGCAAGCCCATAGTGCCTCCTTTCTTATCTACATGAAAGCAACCAACATAGTAAGTTAGCAAATGTAGAAAAGAAGATTATGAAGACACTCTCATGATGTCTGATAAGCGACCTCACCAAAAAGATCACCAAGGACCTATACACACATCACTTGGAAATACGCAGCCAACCATAAATTTCCAAAAATAAATGGAATGCAACTGAAATTATTCGAAATCTGGTTGAAGTTTATGCTATATGACAACTTTTTATGGTTTCGAGAATTTAAAGTCCGAACCATGGATTAAAAAACTGTAGGAATCCTCATAAAGAAAACTGAAAAGCAGCTACCCCAACACGTACACTACAAATACAGCAACTAGAGGCACAATTACCTGCCAGAGTTCCTTTTTAGCTTCTGGATCTTCTGCAAAGATGAAATTCGAACCGTTGCGCTCAGTTGCAATCTTCTGAACAATTAGAGTTTGCTCACGTGAATATGCTTCTGATTAAACAACAAAAATGGCTTTAAGTTGTCTTTCAGTTAGTAATAAGTCAGTAAAGAAATAGCAAATCCCAAAATTTTGCTATGGCGGATGCCTGGAGGCTGGAGGCTACAGAATGAATGATTTGAAGACTTCCATTTAGTAAACTGATTTTCTTACGTTCATACCAGTCAAATTTACAAACACCACTATTATGTTCATCTTAGTCTTATTTAACTGAAAGAGCCACAATACAGATTGCAGGGTTCGTGTAATTAATTAGATTGCAGGGTTCCTGTAATCAATTAAGCCTTTCTTATCCTTTTCCTCACCGAATTAATTTTATTTTCCTTTTCCTTTCCTTTTTTCTTTTTGGTTGAAACTCTCACACAGTAAGTTGAATCCAGTGAGTAAAGAAGCATATGCTAGATCAGTACGAGGCACATCAAACCTGGCTAGGAACTGCCGTCACTATTGTGCTATTTGAAAATGGTCACAAAATCGATCTTCAAAAAACAAAAAAAAGTCACAAAATAGTTACTCAAAGAAAATGAAGACAACAAGGTTTCATTCTCTGTCACTTTCACACCAAAAAAAAAAGGTTTCATTCTCTGTGAAGTGAGATACTATGAAAGAAACAATAAAGCAGTGTGATAACTGATAATCGGCTAAAACTGGTTTGATTATCAACTGAAGCAGAACTAAACGTTCACCGCAAAAACAGATCATTATTCACCTGTGCCTACAAATTCAAACATTAGAGTTGGGACTTCAGGCAAGTTTCTCCCGTTAGCTATATTGATAGCTTTCACTTGAACCTCATCCAGCAGCTCCACCCGTGACACCTAATCAGAATAGGAACAGAAAATACGTGAATGGTAGGCGCAACTATTGAACTTTACATTACCCCACTGAATTTCACCCTGGACACTTTTGGAGCACCTTCATGCACTCTAATACAAGTTTCTTTGTTGTTTTTTTTTTTTTTGAAGAGAAGTTTCTTTGTTGTTGATCATAAATAAAAACAGTACAAAAGTTCCATTTAAAGTAAGCTAGCCTAATATGAGCAATGTTTGTTCCGAAAACTCAACATCTTAGCACGTTATTCCTACAAATTTAACTCACTACAAACAATTCCAATCGAATTTTAAATGCACTTAACCACTGATCAAATTAGCTTTTTAAATCCCTCAAGACTATTACAATCTCGCTAATGTGAACAGTATCCCTAAATCAATATTGCCTCTATAACTCTCTGTAATACAAGCTCTGCATAAAAGACCATTTTAAGTAGACTCCAGCTCAAGTATATAAGCACATCAACGCAGCTAGTTGGACCTGTTTAGTTATATAGCACTTTAACTCAGTAGGTGGGACTTTAAAGGAGAAAAAGCACTCCTTTAAACCTTTTCAGGTGATGTTCACCGGTCCTTTCAAATGCGAGAAGCAGCTTCTTCAGCTTGCAAGTTTGGCCAACTTTGAAGAGAAAATGAAATACCAATACAAGACCTTCATTTTAAAATTGTTTCCCTTGAAATAGTAAGTTCCTGAAAAAAGTTTTGCCATGAACCCAATATTAACAAATCTTTTCCTTGTCATTGTGTAAGACAAATATCTCCACTCTTTTTTCTTTACTTCCTCGGATTTTCACATGAATCACATCATATGACCAGGCCACAAACTACAGTTATTGAACCATTTTCCTTAATTTCTAGAATTTTTCAACCGGAAAAAAGGATAGTGTACACATCCAAATAAAGTACGTAGGAACAAGAATGGTGCAGCTTTACTTATTTTATATTTCCAAGTTGAATTGCACTAGATACCAAAATTTAACGATAACAAAAGAAGTTGAACATGCAATGACACAATGGCAAAGAAATTTAGCAACGGAACTGTTACCTGTATACCAGAAAACATTGTTGCAATAGCAACATCTGCTGCATCCTTAATTGTTGGGAAATTACACATTGCTACCTGTAACATAGTGGTAAGTCACAAATGATTCAACAATACATAACACTCTAAAGTGAGATTTCGAGACTGATAGGCTGTAAAGCACCAACACTCCGAGGAGGTCGCCGGGAAGACTGATACAATGGGGACACTCCAAAATACAAACGGGACAAGCCACGTCGCAAGTCCATTAAATTTAGTTGATTTTGGAAGGTGGGACATGGCTGAGACATGGGGGGACACACGAGGGACAACAAAGCAGGGTTAATATAACTTTTTTAGAATCTTCGGGGGTAAATATGTGCCACCTACAAAGTTTTGGGTTGTAGGTGTAGTATAGACATGCATACATATAAAGGTACAAAACCGTACATCGACAGAGCCCATAGTCGATCCATTATGCTCTCTCTCTCAATATATATATATATATATATATATATATATATACACACAATATATATAATGTATGTGCATATGTACTTGTAGGTATGTATGTGTGTATATACAGAACAGTTACATATAGATCACCAGAGGTCCAGAATATACGTATGGAAAAATAGCCAAAGGGGATGACATTTGTATATGTATCCACAATCATCTCATAAATTCACTTCACCATTAGTAATTATGGAAAATAATGTATAAAAAATTTGTCGTGCCCCGCTGTGTCTATGTTCCCCTTTTTTTAGAGACCATGTGTCTGTGTACATATCTGTGTGTGCCTGCACGACTTAGCTTATAAGAGAAGGGTTTTTAATTCAACAAGAAGAGAGAAAGGATAAGTAAATAGCATACAGAGAATCACAAATGGGCTAAATTCGTAGAATGATGCCAATTTGGGATAGAGTATCCCAACATATGGTAAAAGTGGCCAAATAGGCATGTCCTACAATTGAAATAATGTCCATGGATGGACCGCCAATAAAAAGCAAACTGAAAACCTGAGGAATCCTCCCAAAATTAAGGGCATTCCATAGTTTTCAGCTTGTTTTAGTATCAAACATGCAAGGAAAGCTTGAAGACTGCAGTGAATTACCTCAACTAAAGCGAAAGTTTTGCTTTCAAGACCATACATGCACCAAGAAGTAGAAATTATGTATAGAGTCCAGCCAAACTAGAAACTTAACAGTAAGTGCATCATTTCCTTATTTTTTAGAAAATGGTAGAACAAATGGATACAACAATTACAAGGAAGCAAATGTATCAGACATCGTATGAGAATCAACATGAAAACGAAGAAAGAAACAAATAAAAATACCACGGAATATTGAGGAATTTTCTGAAGGCGTAAAGTAACTTCTGTTATCACACCTAATGTTCCTTCACTTCCAATCATCAGGCGCGTCAGATCGTACCTAACACGTGAAATTTGAAATGTTAATGGGGTAGTCTAGCTGAAGATAAATAGTCAGACTCATAAGTTACAAGAAGAAAATATTTAAGTTACAAGAAGAAAATATTCATTCAAATCAATTAAGACCAAAGAAACTCAATTAGTAAATAATGTCGAAAGACAGGAAGCTCATGCATCAGGGTTGGCTTGAGTTACTCATGAGAACCAACGTGACTTATCTACTGAAATGAGTGTATGATTTTGCACAACAATGTGAGGGCAAGGGCTGCAGCAAAGTTCACTTGGTCATAACACCATTCGCTATGTCAGCCTAGAAAACAGAACCTATGAATGGTCAACTATATGCGTTTTTATCCTACACCCAAATACCAATGCCACATGCTTTCGACAATGAAATCAACTACATTTAATTTTTATTCCTTACCTCCTCCATCACATAGTCATTAGTTCTTCAAATACATATGAATTAGACTAAATGTCGGTTGGACGTAAGTAAATTGGATGTGGTTGAAATCAAACAGCCTTTGAAACCTTTTGTGTACTTCGACGGTTTACCGACAAAAGAATATGACACGGGCAGAGCTCAACCAGAACAGCAAAGCTCAAGATTCAATAAACAATGTTCACCAAAATTCTGAATATAGTACTGGTAATGATAGCATTCTTCTTATTGGTACGGTATGTACAGGCACCGGTAAAATTTCACACTCTTTTGGACTTAGCGTTATAGGAATAATATATAAATAATTTGCTGAAATGTATGCTTAAAAACATTCAATCAACAGGAAGATATCAATTAAAAACTAGTAATACCAAGGATTATGAAGATCGTATATTAACTGATAAAGAAGATTACCATCTTTAGTAAAAAATAATTTACAATGGAATTACCTCTTGAAAAATTAAAAAATATAGTATGACCAGTTCCGGCTGGTACTTAAACCGAAACGGAACTACAGGATTAAGAGACCGGTTTTGGGAAAGAAAAAGGTACATACAAATTGGTACGGAATGGTATTCAAAACCTTGATGTAGAACTATGAACGTAGATGACAAGGTCACAGTTCAACCAGACAAGCAAAGCTCAAGATTGTCAGTAGATCAAAAAATTTGATGCGGTGGTTATTTGATTTGCAGTATCTGTTTGTCAAAGCAGAATATTATTGTCACTAAGCCACAGGTAGGGCTTCATTCAGTAAACATTTCTACAATGATTAAGAAGGAGAGGGCATAGGGCAAGTGATCAATTTAAGTTCTGTTGAAAAAATGTGTAGGGCTGTTTAGGGAATTGTTTGGCCTCAGTTTAGGGAGAAAATAGTGGGTTTCTGAAGCTGTCCAGGCAGGTTCTAGTATAGCCAACAGGACCCAAAACAGAAACATAGTTGCAGTTTAACTTCCTTCTCATTCGACGTTTTAAAGGTTGATCTAAGTGATTACTAAGCTTGTGTTTTGAGGATGTTAGTGGAGGAAAGAATGGAAGAAATCTGGTTTTGGTGATGTTAAAGGTGAGGTTGCGTAACACATTCACGAAGAAAAAGAATTAAGAAACCTATGAATAGGGTTATGAATATGCATCCCACAATACCAAAAGCTCCAAAAAGAAAGTCTAAAAGTATCCTCACGTACAATAGACATAGTTAAATAGCTTTATATACACTTAGAGAACTCCTTGTCCAACTAGATTTGGACTTCCTTTTGTGGAACCATAAACTTAGCCCATCTCAGTCTTAAGAGGCCACAAATAAAACCAAATTATAAAACTTGACCAAATACAACTTCTCCTATAAGTAACATACGCAGTGGACTACCCAGGAGAACACAAATTACACCATAAACCTCACGAGAGTCCCAAAAGATTGCGCTGAAATCTACTATAGATTATGGCGTGCCGTAAAGTATCATGTTCTATGGGACACCTCCAATAACCAACTAGTACTCCCTCCGTTCCTTAATGTTAGTCCCTGCTTTTCTCCGTACCTAAGAAGTACCCCAATACATAAAAAAAAATGTTCCCGACACAAGGATGAAGCTAAGTTGACAAGACTTCCTTCTAATGCTTATAGCATGATTGTAGAATAAGATTTTGGTCTGTAGGACTTTTAGTGTAATAACATCAAACTCTGATTTGTATCGTAAACTTCATATTAACAGAAAAAAAACAGTGGAGTCAGGACTAGATATGTGATGTACGGAATATGTGACAAAGGTGGGTGTTGGAGTATTGCTTTCAGTCGGTCATGTATGGGCCCAAGTCAGATGTTAATTGCTTCAATTTGAATCATCCGGAGGATGCCTTTAAACTACAACTTGATGCTGGATCCCTTATCGCGCAAGTCATTTACTTATTTCCTTAAAGTGTAATTTCCCAACTGTAATGCATTTCTCCAAATTATAAAAATACAATGGTTACAGTCTTACCCCAGCTGTACTGTACCCTACATTTTTGGTTTTGCCATATTGATGTACCCATATCATACAAGTTACCAACCATACATGTACCAGTACATGTGCTTCTCAGGCAACAACATTCCCCAAACCAAGACCCCCTTTTAATGGAATTTATTAAGTCTCAATTAATTAAATGAGTTTTTCCCGGCAACTTCCTACAAGAGGTCCACACTTGTTTTCTAATTTGGGCAGCCACAGAAACCAGAATTCCGAACAAAGGCAACAGTGGAAAGCTTGGCAACAACAGACTTAACAAAAGTCAATCTCCCTCCTTCGAAATTGTAGTCTCCTTCCACTCCTCTAATCCCTCATAAAAGTATGCTTATAATCACAAGGTTGCAATTAATAGGTTCCCCCACTGGGATTAATGGGTTCCCCAACCATCTTAGATTTCTGACTTTGCCACTGCCTAATTGAGATTCTGGTTGGCCATGCTTTTGTATTTAATGTGGATGAGAAATACGTCCTATAAGTATAAATAGGTTTCAAAATCACTGAACACACCCTGCAGCACTTTTTCGAGCACGAGATCCAGTCTTGACGATATCCCCATTGGCTAGAACTACCTGCAAGCAAAGTAAAATGTAAAATACAATGCTAGACATCTACCTTGACATAAGAAGAGGAAATAACACACCTTGAGGTTGATAACATTATCTCTCATAGTTCCATACCTACATGCTAAAAATGAAATCATTTATTGAAGTCCACTAAGAAAATAAATTGTTCAAACTTAAAGATATAAAAATGGCACTAAACAAGTAAACAGACAAATAGAACAATCATCCTACCAATAGCATATCCTCAAACACAACACAAGAAATTGAAAAGAAAGAACGTTAAGAAACATCCATAACAACCATCTACAGATAACCAATGTCGACTCACAAAAATAGGAGAACAAAGAAGGAATAAAAGGCGGAACAAGATATCCATAGAGGGAAGAATTTTTTACCATCGTATCTTCCCTAAATTTGTCGCCCCTAGACAACCCAAGTTTAAACCTTGCCAAGGCTTATTTGGCTACCCTCAATTCTAAGCACACGTAGCCCACACAATGTCCAGCCCATAAGCAAAATAAATCACCGAAATAATGTGCTCTAAAGTAAACTCTAGCTAACTAAATTGGTTAAATAATCCCCTGAGGTTGGCGCCATGGTAGTCACCTGGCAACTAGGGCCTCAAGCCTTTGGTCAGGGTTTTGACTCCGACTCCCTTGCTATCAATTCATGTATTGGGCAAGTCCATATGGGGCTTGCCCTGGCTAATTAGGACTGACTAGCGGCCGGTGGGATTGGTCCCCTTAATCACTCGATCCACTTGGCCAGACACCTAGTATTTCATAAATTATTTTTTTTTTGGGGTAAGTTACACTTGAGGAAGAGTGAAGAGAGAGGCCAAGGGAGATGACAAGGAAAAAGAGAGGAGTAGGGAAGAGGTGGAGAGAGGGAGGATAAGAGAGGGATACAGGTGGCCACAACGATCGGGGATGATATAAGAAGTTGGACTGATGAAAAGGTCCCTCTGGCCTAAGAGATTCGTTTTTTCTTTATCTTGCTTTAGCAATGAAGACCACCTAAATCATCAATTTCCAATAAATGACGCCAAACGGTATGTCTGTTTTCTTTCCATATGTTTCGCCTTTCTGTTGGGCAGCCATCAACAATGCATGAATGAGTTCCACAAAAAGTTGCATAAAGAGGATATGAATGGCAAGTTTGTGAAAGTCCTTAATAAATAAACAAAAAGGCATTGTGTGGTTAACTGCTAAAGAATCAATTCTTTTGTTCTTTTGGCAGCATATTCACTGGCAATGATGTGAAATGTAATGGACCAGAAAAGACCTTTGATAGTGAGTCACAAAACAGAGCACCAACCTCACAGCCAAAGAACCAGAACAGCGTGTAGCACACATACCGCCAATGGTTGCTCCTGGCCCTGCAAGCCAGATTCATATCTTCTATCATTATAAAAACAATTTGACAAAAAGAAGCAGTTGTGCATTTAGTGTACCAAAACCAACTTCAAATGACCAAAATTACAAATAACAAGATCCTGCAAGCAACAAGACTTCTCAACAAAAGGATTTATTTTACCAACTTCTACTCGATGCAGAGCATGTTTCAAAATTATCTTTCTTTTCTTGCTTGATGTTTGTTTACACCTAAGATATCGAGTTTTCATGCGGTCTTAACTTTCTGATCTCTATAAAATTACATACAAGTTCTGAGAACCAATGGCTTGCATGTTCAACATCCTATTGTGGAATTAAATCTCAACCATAAGCACAAAAATATATTAGAGATACATTTTGACAATCCAATGATATATAGAACCTTTAAACAGAAAAGACATAAAACTGACCAGGATCAAGAGGAAAAAATAGACCATAAGGCTCCAGGTATTCATTGAGCTCGATCCATCCAATCCCAGGCTCAACAACCACATCCATATCCTCAACATGTAACGATTTCACTCTCTACAATATCAATATCAGTGCAACAAAAGTAAGGAAGGATAAAAGCAAGTGATGCAGAGCCAACAGCAATAGGTCATTGAAAATACAAGTACACTCAATGAAGCTCAGACATCTGCTCATACAATTCCACACACTGGCTATGCTACCCTCCTACTAGGCTGTCTCACACTGTTCTCCAGGTAATAATGTACACTGAAACACATTAAGTCTGTTCATGCATATCAAAAAGGAAACATAACTTCAAAGTCTTGCTTACAAAAATTAGGAACAGCATGGAGAGAAGAATAGTCCGTAAAATCTAAATATCTAGGCTGCACCAACCCAAAGTTACAGAGAGAGAGAGAGAGAGAGAGAGAGAGAGGTGGGCCTGCACAAGCTTTAACACACGAACACAAACCAGTACCAAGCCCTCATAATTGAGCCAGAATCCAGAATGTGCAAATTGGGTCTCAAAGGGCCTACTGAAACATGACCAAGGTAGATCTAAAACAAGTATTCAAGATACCCTTCTATGACACCAAACACATGAAAACCTTACATTGATATGCAAATGCAGAAGGAAACACAAAAACATAAAATTTGACAATTAAAACAAAAGTAGGTTATTAATGAAGGGTCTTGAAATAAAAGGGACATCATTTACATCTTGAAAAATGCTCATACTTTCATTAAAGTCATGTCAATGCAAACGCCTCCTTGAGGTGATAAAGTATGACCCTCAATTGATGTAGCTCCACCGTATGGTACAATAGGAACCTGATCATCAAATTAAACCAGAAACAAAAAAGAGATTTTAAAACAAAGAGAAACTCCCCAATAAAATAAGCCAGGCCAGAACTTGCTTAAGCTGGCAAAAAAAATCAGCATTTAAGTAACACAATCAACTGAATAGGATCAAGAGTTTTGGTTCTCTACTTATTTCATTGTGAATATATCAGAACAGACGGATGGAAACAAATAGTTACAATAGAGGAGTTATCCAATCCAAACGGAAAAACACATTGACTGAAAAAGATACAAAACCATTGAACAGAAAAGACAAGGAGCTCAGACCTTATACTCATTACAACATTTGACTATCTTGGACACTTGGTCTTCAGACCTGCACGTACAAACTATCATTTATGGTGTCGTTTGGAGAGAGGGCTAGAACTTATACTCCACGATATACTACAGCGTGGACAACGAAAAATGAAAAGCAAGGACTCAAAAAGAACTTGATCAACGAACTCTCATAATGGACAAAACAAAACATACAAGAATAGAATGCACCTAAAATTCACTCCTAGCTCAAAGTGCTCTCCAATGCAGAATGAGAAGGGGGGAGGAAACAAGTATTTATGTGTTCTGCCCAAATATTTACAAGGTTTTCCTTGAATCTTCGAGTAAAGAAAGAAACTCTCAGTATTGAATTATTTATAACTTCAACTTTAATTTGCAGAAGCTAGTACATTGTATCTATAGTACAATTAAGACGAAGATAAGAAAGACTACACTCAATCAGATCCTAATCTAAATCTTCAATCTACACACTACAAGACTCATCAACAAGGAAAACCAATCAATCCCTTATTTTCCTATATATTAACTATAAGTTTACAACTAAAGAACAGAAAAATACAATTGTTAGAAGGTTCAGAACGTTCTGATCTTCTGACCATGTCAGCACACAAAATGTAACCAGTCTTTTGTTGTAAGAATATTACTCGGCAGCGCCCTGCTTGAAGAGCGACACAGATATCTATCAATGAACCATCATGTCTTTCTAGAACCATGTTGAATACGTAATGTGCATGTCCAACTACATGAAGCTAATGCTACAAGAAATAGCCATCAACACCTAGCCTCAAGGTCATCAGTTTCCTTTGGAACCTATTAACTTTTTCGCCCCTAGGATCCAATTGTAGAGGAACATAACCCTATGTGCTTCTATATCATCTCCCCACAAGGAGAGGCAACCTCATCCTAGAGTCTGCCATCTCAGAGAATCAACCCTCTCCTTGCAAATCAAATAAGGCTTCTAATGAGTGCTGATTCCAACTTCCAAGCAACAAGGCCCCAGAGAATTGAGCTTAAAAAAACTGATATTAACTAATGTCAAAGCTACAACAAGTATAATCAAACCCCATTTCAATTGATCCATCCCAGTTGCAAGCAAGCTAAATTCTGATCAACCACACAACTAAGAGAGACGCAGGCACCAGAAATTCAAGCACTATAAAAATCAAGTGGTTAGAAGAGACTCATTTAGACCATCGATCCACGTAGCCCAAAACCCATGCTTACCTCAAGAATCGAATCCACCAAAGGACACTGCCATAGATGAATAGTGAATTGCCAATAAAAAACAGATGAATATTGAAACTAGTCTCGAGGATCTGCAATTCGTGACCAATGATCGCCATATCCTCTCTTGATCTTTGAGAAATTAAGAATCTACTCTCTAGCCTCTCTACAAAAGCATGTACTCCCTCCGTCCCCAATTGGATGTCAATTTTTGATATCCGTGCCAATTTCAATTCCTTATATCTTTCAATATGGATCTCAAAAAATATACAATATGGATCTTGTTTGATAGTTCTCGATTAGTTCTATTATACAAAGTTTTCAAACTCATGAAAAACATTATAGATTGAAAGATATAAGCGATGCAAAATGACACAAGTTTCAAAAATTGTCATCCTTTTTGGGACGGAGGGAGTAACTGTTTCACTATGAGGAGGACCTAAAAAATGCAGCTTGGGTTGGAAAACTGAATATGGCGCCTTTAAATAGGTGCTCTTCTTGAAGGCCTCTGCACAAGCTCATTGCCATCTGTTTGTGCAGGTTTGACAGATTCCATTTGACCAGGCTCAAGTTATCTTGAACGGACTTTACAGCATCTGTGTTTCTCACCGTAGGGATCCGATATCCAGCAATCCTCCAAGGTCCACTAGAGCAGATGTTATCTGGACCACTTCTGAAGCCGTTATGCTTGCTTGATAAGTAAGTCCATGAAGGGATTGAACTCAAAACACATAAATGGACTTGTAAATTTCATTACTGATCGTCAAATAGATTAACAAAACAACACAAGGAGGACTGTAGTTCCTAATTCAAACCACAAACATCTATTTAATAACTGCTTGATGTAACAGAAGAGAGTAATATGTTGATAAATATAAAACTATCTCTACAAAAGAAAAAAAGATTTAAATGCCAAATTGCAAAGGAAATTATGCTATAGTTTCCAAGGTTAAAATCCAATCTTACCTTGGAAAAACTACCACGTCAGGAATATTCACCGCTTTATGGAAGCTGTTCTGTGGTTTCCCATGAAAGTGCCTCTCATCGAAATCCATTGTAATATCATCCTGCATAACTTTGCTGATAAGTCTTAATAACCTGCATATGATACCTATCCATTTCCCAACAGAACTATATGCATCTGCTCAAGTATCACATGTTTCAATTTTACGTTTCAAACTAAATAACACAGAGAATGCCAGTAGTGAACATTGCTACTAAAGAAGGAGCGAGTGATGCGGTCCAGAAAAGGTGGCCAAGGGTATTCCAGTAATTTAACCATTATCCGGTTTTTGAGGGTTAGGATTGTCCATGGGTCTACTTGGGATATTGGCTAGACATGGGCTGGATTCTTAAAGAGTGTCTTTTGGGTTTTAGTCAAGTCAAAATATCTATTTAATATCTAGTCACAGTCATTAGAGTTAATTAGTTGATCAAAGAGTCATTTGGTTTTCCCATGTCATTAATGTAGTCAAAGAGTCTATGTTCAATGTGTCTTTGGAAGTCTAAAGTTAGTTGAAGGTTATTTATGTTAGGAAGTTCTAGAGTCAAGTTGAAATGGTTATAAATAAGATTGTAAGCCTTATGGCAAATCATGATTGAATGAATGAAAAATTGAGTAGCTTTCTAGCTATTAGATTGTGTGATGCAATCTCATTCTTTGGTGTGATGCTAAAGAGGCCTTAGGTGTGATGCCTTTGGTAACCTAGGTGTGAGGCCTAGATCTATCCTTCTCTAACTCTTCTCTCCTTCTTACAAATTACTGTTCACGTCTACTGTTCACAGCCCCAAAAACAGCCCCTTTCCCTTGTGTTAGATCATACTTAGCCCTATTTCAATCTGTCCTGCATCAGCGAGGGGGGTGGCAGTTATTGAACTGAAAACAAAATTAGAGATTCTTCAAACCTTTTCAAAACATATTTCACAAATTGAGACTTATAATGAAAAGGTAATTGATAGAATACTTGGCAAATAGCCTTCAACTCGTTAACAAGCTCTTGTGGGATATCCTTGTGAGAACCCTTCACCAAGTACTCTCCGCTTCCCTCGCCCCCGAAGCTCAACCCCCTGGCAACAAAACCCAATAATAAATTCTCTTCCACTTATCCAATAACCAATTTCACAAGGACATAATCAAGTATATGGAAGTTGAAACAACGCTTCTATTTCAAAGAAAACCTTAAGGCTCTGTTTGGATGTATGTGAATTTCAAGTGGAGAAATTTATGTTCAACTTTCAATTTAGGTGGCTAGTGAAACTAGCGTGAAGGATATATTAGAGCATCTTCAACAGCCTAAGCAAACATGAATTTTAGCAAAAATGGCAACCCAAACCACCAAATTGCAGGCCCAGCAAACTCGCCATTTTGAAGGGTCGCTACAGTCACTCACCAGACCTAAAGCGAGTTATTGTAGCACTCGACAGATTCCTTCTCCCTCTCCTCCCCTCACTTTCTCTCTCCTGCTCATCAGATTTGCCTCGAATTTGTTTAGACGTGATGTGAAATTAAGGGTTTCAAATCGGTGGGTTTTTCGTCGTTTTCGTCATCTTGTTCGGCTGTGATGAGGATATGAAGATCAGGGGCGTGGAGGAGTTCCTCGAGGAACTGGCAGCAGTGGCTGCATGGGGCGGCAAAGGTGAGGGGGCAGGGCTTGCCATGAATACCGAGGTTGGTGATAAGGAGCTGCTCGGCGTGGACGTAGGAGGGGGCGCTAGGGAACTCGAGGTTGATGCTGATGAAGATCCAGCCGTCGGAGCCTAATCACAAATCTTGGTCTGTTCATTTTGGGGAGATAGATATTGTTAAAGCATCCAACTCAAAATCGATTCGCAATGAGTGTAGAGGCCCGCCCAGACTCATACACTAGTTTTGGAGGTTATTATTAGTCAATGTGGGACAAACTCTAACATTCCCCGAACGTGGACCCCTGACCCGCAAGTGGAGAGGTAAACAAATGATCCATAACATATGAATCACAACGAACAACAAAACAAGGTGCACATGGTGACAATCAATCAAGAGTCTTGTCCAAAAGCCTCTGAAAGTCTAGCTTTGATACCATAATAAAGTATCTAACTCAAAACCAATTGACAATGAGTGGAGAAGCCGCCCAGGCTCATACACTAAATTTTGAAGTTATTATTAATCAATGTCGGAAAAGCTCTAGCAGATGTACGTCTGTTTGGATATTGTGTGTATATGTAGTTTATGTGATTGTATTGAATACCTAAATGCCTAGGCTGTTGGGGAGTGCATTTATTTGGTGGCTAGCCAAAGTGGAAAATGACATTTCTTAGGCAACATGCCTAGGAATTGTTGGAGATGCTCCTAGATTTAGAAGAAATGTATCACATTGGAATCATTGTATTCCTACAATTCACAACAAAGGATTTCAAACCACACCTATGAATAGTTATTTCAAAATCCACCATGATGGAGCTCTCAGACTCAACATCGAAATGCCAATGTAAACAATAAAATCAAGATTTGAATTTGAATTCTTCTCATTGAATTAAAGTGTCGAGCCCCCTAAACTCAAATCTATCCAAAGTTCGAAACAGAGACTAAGGCCCCGTTCTTCCTAAATTATTGGTTTGGTATTTTTGTTCGTCCTTTCTGATTTTTGTTAAATCCACATCAAATTTAAAGTACTCTTTATCGGTCTTGACAAGGGGTGTCTTAAAAATAAAAATTACAACCAAAACAAAAAAAAAAATCACTAAAGATGAAGGATCTTCGAAACAGAGGTCTTTTTGTCTCAAGTATCGTCTCAACTTTTTTCAATGTTCATTTGAAAATACTTTTCTACTTCCTCTCAATGATGAATGATTGCCGATAAAAACTTTGACAAAAAAAGAACAAGAAATTACTAAAAGTATATAACACCAAATTAAATACCGTACCAACGATTCAGGAAGAACAAGGCCTAAAAGTTTCAAACGCAGCAGCATCTCATCAAACAATACAAAGAGATTATACAAAAAGAAAGATGGCGAAGTCAGAAGACTCAAAAACTGTGAAGCTAATCCATTAAAAACCAGAATAGAAAGACCAAAGTAGTCGAAGTAACTCCTTCAACTCCTTTGGGACCAGTCATACTGAGCTTAATTGTGACCCCGCAAGTGGGCGGTGGGATAAGTCCCGAATTAGTCGAGGTACGGGCCGGTCACAGAGTTATGAAGTAACGCATGCAACTCCTTTTTGGGCCATTGGGACCCCGCAAGTGGGCGGCAGGACCAATCCTGCCAATTAATTGGGACCCGCATGTGGACGGTGGAATTTAATTGGGACCCGCATGTGGACGGTGGAATTGGTACCGAGAGTAGTACAGTGCGCTTAATTGGGATCCCACATGTGGGTGGTGGGATTGGTCCCGGATTAGTCGGGGTGCGCTTAAGCTGGCCCGACACAAAGTTATTAAAAACAAAAACAAAAAGTAGGCGAATTGAATACCGAGGATCGACATGGGAGGCGTCGCAGAGGGAAGGGTTGTTGTGGGTGTGGAGGGAGAGTGATCCAGCGGAGACTGCTAGAGCTAGTGGAAGCAGCAAAGAGGATGCCCATGAAAATATGGGTTTTCGTTTCTTGTCTGAAATCAGGGCCTCTCTAATTTGAGGACTTGGTGAACTGTTCCTGTTGAGAAGTGAATGGCGTAGGTTGCCGTAAAAGGGTTTTGAGGAAGAACGTAAACGGGAGAACCAGGACGAAAACGCCATCGCCGAGCTTTGAAGAGGAGTCTGAACAGTCAGAGAGAGAGCGAGAGTGAGAGTGAGTGTTCAATTTCAGTTTGATCTCCTAAAGTAAACTACTCCATTTTCTGACAACTTCCCATCCAATTCCTACACTATCCACTATATTTTTTGTAGGGTTTATCCCGGATTTTTAAAAAATACAAAAAATGTTCATAAATTTTAAAATAATATATTATGGGGCCCTGTAAAAAATCAACTCCAACAAATATCGGTAAGTATTATTTCTTGATTCGTAGGGACGAAACTGTGCAGTTGAACAGTTTCGCCACTATAAATCAAAAAATAATACTTACCGATATCCGTTGGAATTGATTTTTTACAGGGCCCCATAAAAATATTATTCTAAAATTTATAGACATTTTTCTGTATTTTTTGGGAGCCGAAATGAACTCCACAAAAAATATAATAGATAGTGTAGTAGATGGATGATAGTGTACGTAACATCTCTGCTTGTTGGCATCTCTAATTAAGTGCACCTAGACATGGCTGGGCCAAGCCTTCTTGAATGGATTTTGTGGGACAAAAAGTGGACTTTTTATTACGGGTATGTGACTATGTGGAGAAAAATGACTTTTTAAAAACTAAATGATTTTTCTATTTTACTCCTATTCAAGAAAATAAAGTTCTTTTTCCGATTTTCAAAACATGCCTGAAAAAGGCAAAATAATACTGCCCAAACTCCATCTTATCCTCTTTAAAATTCCTCTGCCAGAGGTTAATATAACGTTCCTCGAACGACCTCACCACCGGTTCCATTTGTCCAAACTCCTTTAAAAATAGCACCAACTCAGCCTCGTCTTCCGAACCGGTGTTTCGATATACAGGTGATCCCGTGCATTTTTAGCCGTCGTGTTGGATTTTGAGATATGGGAATCTTGAAACACAGCCGAGTGATTAAAAATGCACGGGAACATTAACCTCAAAAATTCGGTACATGATGTCAAAAAAAAAATTCGGTACAGAGGACTAGAGCCCAACTTGACAGAGCACATAACACATTCCACCATTCAAATGAACGAGTGTTGAGTATCCTTCACACACAACAATCTTAAGATCAAAAGAAAGGGAACACAAGCACAAAAAAGCCATACGCCCACGCTAGTTATAACTTTGATAGAGATTTTTCTTCTCTTTCTCCTTACCGAGAGTGACTCTGATCAAGATTGAGAGACGGAAATCAAATCGCGTGGAAAATTAGATGCGCGAAGGTAGGTACAACATGGAAATTTAACACAAAGAAGAACTTTACTACACTCATACAACCACGGGAATAAGAAGACATAATGTAGCAGGCCAAGTCAGATGGCTCGGGCCACACCGAGCGTAATTCCGTGCCGCAGGACCGACGGTCCAGTTTGCTCCGAGACGTCGCCTCTATGCCTCGGTCTACCGACGGTCCAATTTGCTTCGAGGCGACATCCTTCCGCCTCGGCTTGCGAACGGACGAACATCATCTTCTTGGTCCTTTTCATTGCCACAACTCTCTCAGCTTGCCGGTCTTTTATTGTCGGCTGTCACATTCGGCTCTGAGCGAATGTGGGAGCCAGGATCCTCCCTCACTCACGTGGGAATGCCACCGTGCCCGTGATGACGACTATGATGTCAACCGAACGGTTACCAGGGTGATGGGAACACGTGAAGAAGCCAGCTCACCCTCTAAACGGTTACAAAACCCTATAGTGACGTAAGGGGTACGTCAGCCGACGCGTGTCAAGCATACGTACAATCTTGCAGATCAAGCTAGGAGTTCTCTATAAATATACTGTTATACCTTCCTGAGAGAGATATGTTCTACACAACTCAAAAACCCTAGCTCTTGGTCTTTCTCTCCTCTCTCTGCAAGTATACTGATTCTTGCACCGGAGGACCTCCGGTGTGGTCTTTAGTCGTGCTTTATTTTGCAGGACAGGGGAAGGTTAAGAGCAAGACCCAAATCCCAGAACCATGGAGTGAACCATCTTGAACGGAGCCCCACACATAATAAGCCCAGGCATCAATCAACTACAGGTGTATGACATTGTTTTGGATTACCAGGATAAAAGAACATACAAGTATTTGATTACATTAACTGTATTTCACGAAATAACCTTGGCCGTCTCACCGTCATTGAATTGGTATGCAGAACAACTTCATCATAGGTTTCTTAAATAAATACAGGGATTAATCAAGACAAGTTCAAGCTATGTTCTTTCTCACACTTGATGTTCGTATCGACTGGAGGCTGGTTTTCCGCTCCCTTAACGTAACAAACTGGTCTGCCAACCTTGAAACTGACAGCGAATACAAGAGCTTTTTTATGAGAGAGAGAGAGAGATGTGTGTATATATATATATATATATATCAAAAACTAACATGAGGAGGTACGAGATTTTCCTGGATTCATAATGCCGTTGGGATCCACAGCAGAGAGAGATCAAAAACAAACATGAGGAGGTATGAGCTTTCCTGGATTCATAATGCCGTTGGGATCCAAAGCTGCTTTTATACTCTTCATTGTCCTGAGAGCCTCTATTCCGAACTCTTTCTCGAGGTACTGCCACATTTCAAACAATAGCAAGTACAACCAAGCTCATCGGTTAAACCTAGTTTTGAAGGTGCTTTGAAAAGGTGTTAAACCAATATTCATAATCGAAGTCGATGTCTACTCTATGGCCCCGTTTGATTGATTAAACGATTGATGAGAGGGTTTAAAACACTATATGGTGGGTAATCCAACATGTACTAACGGATCCAAGAATCTACATTAGTTGGGGGCGCATATTAGTTATAACTTGCAATGGTGAAAACATGAGGAAAATGTAGTGAATTTCACTCATCTTTTTTTTTTTTGGAACGGCGAAGAAGATTTCTGTTAATCATGAAGATCAAAGATGAAAACAGTACAATAGGAAAAGAAATACATTGAGAGAGGTTTAAAGAGCGCAATTGCTCTTCTTCACTCATCACTTTCAACTAATATATTTTATTATTGTCTTTTCAAGTTACCTTAAAACAATTGTTTTATTCATAATACGTTTCAAACTATAACAGGTGGCTATATAGGATTTTTATCTTAAGTGAGTGAGTCTAGACATAAAGAGGGCATGAAAAAATTTCAATCTAAGAAATAATAACCTAATCAATGTAGGATACATTTCACCAGATACTGTCAATCTATCCCATGTCAAATGGATCCCTAACCAATTGAAGTATTCAAGCGTGAGAAATGCAGTCTAATGGATGTCTAATCAAAATTTGTATCTAATCTGATCAACCAAACAGGCCCCAACAATCAAGCTTGTCGTACCTTCATTTTCCCTGTACCAACACCATGTTCTCCTGTGCAGGTTCCTGTTCGGTCATAAAAGCACCAAAACCAAAACTATGTTAGTGCTCTTACTACCCACAAGCATGTTTCGGAATTTTTTTTTATTGAATTGCGGCAGATACTAAAATCAAACCACTGGTAGTATCCCTGGATCTAGTTGACTAAGGAAGCCCAGGATACGATATGCTAAAAAGAGTGACAATATAAGCAAATATTGCAGGATAATAGGATTTGCTGCAATACAGATTTTCATAATCGCCTTGCAAGATAGCTCGATTCAATTGCAATACCAAAGAGTTCAATTGTTCACTAAAAAGAGATGACATCTTCTATATTTCTTGAGAGAGGATAATCATTATTAGATATATAACGATAAATACAACAACAAACACAATTAGCTACCCTTAAGGGCGGCTCTAGCCAGGTTATGAGCCTCTCAGACTTTACAGCAATCGGCTTTGACAATTTACAGTCTATGCAAACTGTTACAAAGGTAGGGGTGATGATGCTGATCTTAAATTAATCTGTCAAGATTAATTAGTCCACAGGTAACTGTTTCCATTAGGTCAAAAACCTTCAAAATCCAATTCAAATTACTAGTTCAAGATTACCACATTAGATCTGAATTGGAGCATTTTTTTCTTGGATTTTTACTTTGTGTAATACAGATATGGGCTTAGAATGACAAATAAGCCATGTCTTGGTCAGCGATTGGCACACTGCCATTGGCTTATTGTTTCAATTTAAAGCAAAATATAGTTCCTCTTACAAATTTCCAGATTTACGTAACAGAAGCTTGATTGCTTTCTTGTGCATATCAAATTTTCACCTCTGGGATTTCTCTGAAATCTAAGAACATCCAAAAGAAAAGAATTCGTACGATAATTTACCTTCATAACTGTTCACAAGGCAAAACCACATAACCTAATTACGCAACACGTAGATTGGGTACCTTCCATTGACAAAGCAGTATGCACCATGAAATGGTTTAATCTCTCAGCTTCCCGTCGGTGTTCCACCTGGCTTGGATCAAATAAAATCACTGTGTGGAAGTTTCCATCACCAGCATGAGCAACAACTGCGCTGTTGTAAACAATAAGAACCGGAAAAGAAATGCCTAAGCATATCAAATTAGCATATACAACAAAAAAAGGATGTCCTCAAATATGCTGTGAAACATACCACACTAAAGGTGATGCGTCAAGCTCCTTTTTGGATCTTGATATCAATTCTGCAAGATGCGATAGGGGGACACATACATCCTGCAAGAAGTGAAGAAAATGTGGAGAAAGTTCCTTATCTACAAAAGGGGTAAAACAGTTACTAGAAGAGGTAATTACCACTCACATCTGTTTTAAGGGTAGAAAGACAACTTCTAATAATAATATTCATCAATAAATTTCCACTCGAATTGACGGGATTAATTTTAATAAAAGAGATTTCAGTGAGATTGACAGCATTAATATTCAGAAACAAAATTCCATTCAAATTGACGGCCATTAAGGGAATGGCAAGAGCATACAAAAAAAGAAAAACTAAAAGACAAAATCGTAAAGGAACCCTCGATACCCACACGCCTACTAAAACTCTATAAAACCCGAATATTGTTCTAGAAGAAGTAATAGTCCCCAGCTCCTACCTGTAAATAAAATATTAACAAGGGAAAGGAAAGAACTCTTGAGTGCAGTGTTTTAAAAAGCTCTAGGAGGACCGAGGCGCCACGGTCCTCTGACCCCTAGATATGCTCACACATCCAAAATCCGAAAGAGTCCATGTAATGTAATACTGACAAGATGGAAAACACATATATGGTGCATTGGAGGTCGTAAGGACAACCTAATGATGAATAATTAAGAAAACAGTGGAAAAACTTTTAACTTTTAGCATCCTGCCCATTGGACAACAATTGACCAACATATTAAAAATTGCCCCAGTGGAACTCTGTACATTCACACTATAAGAGCAATTGATGAAAGGAAACAAGGGCACATAAGGAATGACGCGGGGCTCCAAATGACTAGGTTGGTTAGTATTTCACATTTCATCTGAAGATCTTAAGTAACAATGAAACCAAATCATCCTAGAAGTGTGAGAAAATTATTCAAGAAGTTATCAAAGGGTCAAATCCATGTAAACCTTCGTAAAGGACAGCTAATTTTAACTGACCGATATCATTGCTTCAAAACTAGGCTCCATTGCAAAGCAAGCCCAAAGTGCCTCCTTTCTTATCTACACGAAAGCAACCAATACAGTAGCTTAGGAAATATAGAAACAGAGGATTATGATGCAACTCTCATGTCTAATAATTAACCTCACCAAAAAGATCACCAAGGACCTCTGCACCCACACGTATCACTTAGAAATATGAAATTGAAGAGCCAACTATAAATTTCCAAGATTAAATAGACTGAAAATGAAATCTTTTTTGAAATCTGGTTGAAGTTCACACTATATGACAACTTTTTTTGGTTTTGGAGAATTAAAAGTTTGAACCCATGGATGGAAAAACCGTAGGAATCATCATATAAGAAAACTGATAAGCAGCTACGCCATCACATACACTACAAATACAGAAACTAGAGGCAAAATTACCCTCCAGAGTTCCTTTTTAGCTTCTGGATCTTCTGCAAAAATGAAATCCGAACCATTGTGCTCAGCTGCAATCTTCTGAACAATCAGCGTTTGCTCACGTGAATATGCTTCTGGTTAAATAACAAATATGGTCTCAAAAGCTAGCCTTTAATTTGTAATAACTCAGAAAAGAAATAGCAAATTCCAAGAATATGCAATGGCGGATGGAGGCTGGAGGTAATAATGCATTGGCTACCGATGGAATGATTAGAAGACTTCCATTGAGTAAACTGATTTTGCTTATGTGCATATTATTCAAATTTACAAACACTACCATTATGTGCATCTTAGTCTGATTTAATTCAAGGAGTCGTACTACAATTACACGGTCCCCTCATCAAATAAGCTTTTCTTTTTTCCTTCTCCTCATCCTTTTTCCTTTTCCTTTTATTTGTTGAAACTCTCACACAGTAAGTTGAATCCATTAAGTAAAGAACCATCTGCTAAATCAGTATGTGGCACATCAACCCTGAGTAGACACTACAGTTGTCTATTTGAAACTAGTACAAAGTAAGTGACAGTAAAGAAAATGAAGACATCAAGGTTTCATTCTCTGAGAGTCGGATATTATAAAATAAATAATAAGTGCAGTGTGATAATCAGCTAAACCTGGTTTCATTATCAATTGAAGCATAAATAAATGTCCACTTTAAATAGATCATGTTTCTTTTATTTTTTCTAATAGGTACTTAAGTAGATCGTGTTTGACCTGTGCCTACAAACTCAAACATTAAAGTTGGGACTTCAGGCAAGTTTTTCCCGTTAGCAATATTGATAGCTTTCACTTGAACCTCATCCAGTAGCTCCACCCTTGACACCTAATAAGAAAAGGAACAAAAGTACGTCAATGGTAGGAGCAACAAGTGAACTTTTACATTATCTTATTGAAATTCAGCCTTGATGCTTTTGGAGCACCTTCATCTCTATAACACAAGTTTCTCTCTTGTTGATCATAAATAAAAACAAATAAGTACAAAAATTCCGTTAATACTAGGGTAGCCTAATGTGAGCAATGTTTGTTCTGATATCTCAACATCTAAGCACGTTATCCGACAAATTTAACTCACTACATACATTTCGAATACAAATTTAAAAGCACTTAACCCTCAAGACTATTATATTATCCTATAAACATTATTGCCTCTCCCGCTCTCTGTAATACAAGCTCTGCAACAAAGGCCATTATAAGTAGACTCCTGCTCAAGTATACAAGCACTTCAGTTCCGCTAGTGGACCATTCAATTATATAAGCACTTTAACTCAGTAAGTGGGAGTGTAAAGGAGAAAAAGCACTCCTTTAAACCCTTTTCAGGTGTTAATCACTGGTCCTTTGAAATGCGAGAGCAGCTTCTTCAGCCCCCAAGTTCGGCCAACTTTGAAAAGAAAATAAGTACCAGTACTGGACCTTAATCAGTTCATTTTAACATTGTTTCTATGAACCCAATATCCACAAATCTTTTCCTTGTCACTTTGTAAGAGAAATCACTCCACTCTTTTTTCTTTACTTCCTTGGATTTTCACATCAATCATATTTAATGACTTGCAAGAGAAATTCTGTGTATATTCTTCTCTCAAGGAGTATTTATGTATGCAGCTACAGAGAATGCAGAAATATGGTAAATTCAACCAATGTGCAAGATATAAGGAAAGGAATTCCAATACTGCAGCAATCTCATAAGACATGACTGCAAAATATAAGGAACTGAATATCAATCCTGCAGCAATCTCATGACTGCAAGACATAGGGAAAAATATCCCGTGATTACAGCAATCTGAATCTAAGATACATCAAAATACTAAATGGGTTTAACCCCCAGCCACAAACTACAGTTATTGAACTACTTCCCTTATATTAAGGATTCATCAACTCAAAAAGAGGATGGAGACAGACATCCAAACAAACTAAAAGTATGAACACCAAAAAGTTGTACGTAGGATCAATGATGGTGCAGCTTTACTTATTTCCAATGTATTTCCAAGTTGGGTTAGACTAGGTACCAAAATTTAACAACCAAAAAAAAAAGTGTTGAACATGCAAGGACACAACGGCAAATAAATTTGGCAACAGAACTCTTACCTGTATACCAGACAACATAGTTGCCATAGCAACATCTGCTGCATCCTTAATTGTTGGGAAATTACACATTGCTACCTGTAACATAGAATTAGTCACAAAAGATTCTACAATCAATCACACTCCAAGGTGAGACTTTGAGACTGATGGGCCATAAATCACCAACACTCCTAGGAGATCTCTGTACCCGTGTCGGACACGCCACGGAACATACCGGGGACACGCCATATGGGACAAGTCATGTGGCGTGTCCATTAAATAAATTAAATTGATTATCTAAGGCAAGACACAGCGGGGACACGGATGAGACATGGGGGACATGCGAGCGACAACATGGCAGGGTTATATATGTAAAAGAAATTTGGAATCGTCGGTGGTAAATATGTGTTACTTAAAAAGTTTTGGGTTAAAATTGTAATATGATAAACACATTATACTTGTAAATATACAAAACCATACATCAACCCCTCTCTCTCTCTCAAAATTCAAGGTATTCCACAGAGAAACAGAGAAGTAAATAGTATACCGCCAATGAAAAGGCAGACTAAAACCTCAAGACTCCTTTTGAAAATCATTAATGCTAAGGGGACCGACCAAAACCATACCGATTTGGTACCAATCATGTGTGGGCCCATTTTGGGGTCCCGCACAAACGATCCAAACCATATCCATTATTTTCTCAATAATTTTTCGAGTTCAGCTGTAAAATTTCAGCTTGATCCGATAAACTTGAGAACTTGCATTTACCTGATCAATTTGAAATTTTATAGGTGAACTCGAAAAATTATTTCAAAAATAATGAACAGTTTGGATCGTTTGTGCGGGACCCCAAAATGGGGCCCACATATGGTCGGTACCAAATCGGTATGGTTTGGTCGGTACCTATAGACGGCCTCTCTCAAAATTCATGGTATTCCATAGTTTTCAGCTTGTTTTAGTATCAAACATGTGAGGAAAGTTTGAAGACAGCAGTCCGTACGTGAGTGACCTCAACGAAAGCCTAAGTTTGGCTTTCATTTCAAGACAATATATGCACCAAGAAGTAGATATTACGTACACAGTCCACCCAAAAGAAAGCCTTATTTTTTAGACAAATGCATCAGACATCGTATGAGAATCAACATGAAAAAAATAAATAAATAAATAAAACAAATCAAAGTACCACAGAATACTGAGGAATTTTCTGAAGGCGTAAAGTAACTTCTGTTATCACACCTAATGTTCCTTCACTTCCAATCATCAAGCGCGTTAGATCGTACCTAACATGTGTAAGTGGAAATGTCAATGGGGTAGTCTAGCTGAAGAAAAATAGTCATATGCAACAAGAAGCAAACATTAAATGGAAAATCCTTGCCTGCTATCTTTTTTGGAACTTGTTCCGACTAGGTCACGTGTAAGAAGATGTGGTCCTTGTGAGGTCCTTTTCATTGTGTTTTTACTATTTTGCCCCTTTCTTCATAACTAGGTGATTTCTTCTTTGTTATGTGAATTATATTCTCCCAATCTGGTGTTCTTTGTTTTGCTTTGTCTTTTTGTGTTATAAGCTTTAAAATGTTATTTTCAGGGTACATGTCTGTTTTCCATAGTGAATAAGACGATCGCCTACATCTTTTATCCGATGTTTCACGCGAAACGGCGAAACCAATCCTTGGGTGTGACGGTATGTGTTACAAATCATTCTTGTTGGAGAGATGCTCAACCCTAGATCTCTTTATTGAGAAAAGACAGAACTTTATATTTTCAGAATCTACTTGACAAGATCTGTCATTTAAGATCCATATTGAATATGAAATTATAAATAACAAAATACTTCTTTGAGCCACTGTGAATTTGTTGTCATGTCCCTGTGAATTTTTCCATAATTCACTCCCCTTTAGTTGTTGGTTATTTTGTTGTTACATCCTTTTGGGTTTGTACTAGAGCTGTAAGTGAGCCGAGCTACTCGCGAGCTCGGCTCGGCTCGTTAAGGCTCGGCTCGACTCAGCTCGTTTACTAAACGAGCCGAGCTCGAGCTTGACTATTTGGCTCGTTAACTAAACGAGCCGAGTTTCACTCGGCTCGTTCGACAAAAGCTCAGCTCGTTAAGGGAAACTCGGCTCGTTCGACAAAAGCTCAGCTCGTTAAGGGAGGCTCGACTCGTTAAGGAAGGCTCGTTTAGTAAATGACTAAGCTCGGCTCGTTAAGGGCTCGGCTCGTTAAGGCTCGAGCTTGAGTTTTGGGCTCGTTAAGTAAACGAGCCGAGCTCGAGCTCGCCGAAACTCGGCTCGGCTCGTTTACACCCCTAGTTTGTACATAATTATAAATTTACGCCCCTGTAATGTTCTGTTACAACCCTAAGAATTTGTGTTCAACTAACAAATTTACACCTTTGTAGTTGTTGGTTACACCCTTGTAGTTGTTGGTTACACCCTTGTAATTGTTGGTTATTCAATGCTCAAATTCACACCTATAATTGTTGGTATATATCCTTGTGAATTTGTGTTCAATCACCAAATTCACAGCCCCCGCAAATTATTGTTGAACCCTTGTGGATTTCTGCTCAATTCACAAAAGTACGCTTATAATCCTAGGTTTGAGATAAATAGGGCGCCCCACAGACATGCAAAACACACACACATGTTATATTCCTGACTCTGCCACTGCCTGATTGAGATTCGGTTTGGCAATGCTTTTGTATTTAATGTGGATGAGAAGAACCTCCCTACAAAAATAAAAAGGTACAAAATCACAGAACACACCCTGCAGCACTTTTTCGAGCACGAGATCCTGTCTTGACAATATCCCCGTTGGCTAGAACTGCCTGCAAACCAAGTAAAAATGTAAAATGCAACGCTAAACATCTTCTTTGACATAAGAGGAGGAAATAACACACCTTGAGGTTGATTACATTCTCTCGCATAGTTCCATACCTACATGCTAAAAATGAAGTCATATATCGAAATTTAATATAGAAAATAAATCATTCACTTTGAGATATAGAAATGGCTACTAAACAAACAGATGGAGCACAATCAAACAATCATCCTAACTATAATATTATCCTCAACACAAAATGAGAAATTGAAAAGAAGGAAAGTTAAGAAGAAGCATCCATTACAACCATCTACAGATAACCAATGTCGACCGACAAAAATATGAGAACAAAGAAGGAATAAAATTCGGAACAAGAGTAAATCTAGACGAAGGAAAATTTCCATGGTTTCTGCTGCAAATTTGTCATCCCTATACAACCCCAGTTTAAAACTTGATTAGGCTTATATGGCAATCCTCAATTCTAGGCTCATGTAGCCACAAAATGTCCAGGCCATAAGCACAATATATTACTGCAAATAATATACTCTAAAGTGAACTCTAGCTAACTAATTTGGGTAGATAATCCCCAGTGGTTGGCGCCGTGGTAGTCACCTGGCAACCAGGGGTTCCGGTCCACTCCCCACTCTCATGCTTTTAGTTCATGTGTCGGGCCAGTCCACATGGGGCTTTGCCTTGGCTTAGATAGGGCCCCCGCTAGTGTATAGTGGGATTAGCACCCCGGATCAGTCGATCCATTGGGCTGGACACCTAGTCATAAATAAATAAAAACTAAATTGGGTAACTTACACTGAAACCCGCCTGCCCGCCCCCCCCCCCCCCCCCCCCCCCCGCGTAATGGAGGAGATACAATAAGCCCCTACAGTTAGACATAACACACCACCCTCCCTCAACCATTTTTTTTACATTTGCACATTCCCCAAATCATTAGAAGTCAAAGTGAAGTCATGGTTTTGGCTGCTGTCAGAAAGTAAACGTACACATATCTAAGTTATCCTAAGAAACAAAAACTTTAGCTTGTGTGCAGACTTCAAAGTATGGGTCCATTTCTACATACAATTTGACCTCCTAAAAATTGTGTCAACATATTTCATAAAACTACATAGAACATATGAACAAACAGCCCAAAACACATCTAATACAAATATTTGCAAGGGTAATTATAATAGAAAACAGACGTTAGAACTGAAGCTCCAACAGAATTGCGCCAGCTGCTGAGCTTCTGACAGTAGATTGCAAGCCAGTAAGGTGGGTGGCACTAAGATGAGGGTGATGAGGAAGGAGGAAGAGAGAGGCAAAGGGAGATGAGATGGAAAAAGGAGAGGAGAAATGAAGAGGTGGAGTGAGGGAGGATAATAGTGGGATATCGGTGGCTACAACGGCCGGGAGGACAGAAAAAATTGGACTGATGAAAAGGTCATCTGGTCTAAGATATTCGCTTTTTCTTTATGTTGCCTTACCAATGAGACAACACCTAAAGCATTAGTTTTATAATAAAGTGAAAATCTCTATGTTTGTTTCTTTCCATATGTTTTGCCTTTGTGTTTCTGTTGGGAAGCCATGTAAACAATGCTATGATGAGTTCCATAACAAATTTGTATAAAGAGGACACAAATGATAGGTTTGTAAAAGTTCTTGATAAAGAAACAAAAACGTATTGCGTGGTAAACTGCTAAAGAAACAATCTTTTTGTTCTTTTGGCAGCATAATCACTGGCAATGATGTGAATGCAAATGTACCAGAAAAAACCTTTAATAGTGAGTCACAAAACAGATCACCAACCTCACAGCTAAAGAACCAGAACAGCGTGTAGCACACATACCCCCAATGGTTGCTCCTGGCCCTGCAAGCCAGATTTATATCTTCTATCATTGTAAAAATAATTTGACAAAAAGAAGCAGTTGGTGCATTGAGTGTACCAAAACCAACTTTGAAATATCCAAAATTACAAATAACAAGCTTGTGCAAGCAGCAAGACTTCTCAACAAAAGGATTTATTTTACCTACTTCTACTTGATGCAAAGCATATTTTCAAATATCTTTCTTTTCTTGGTTTATGTTTCTTTACACCTAAGATATCTAAGTCTTGAAGTGGTCACTTTATGGTCTCTATGAAATAACATATAAGTTCGGACGACCCTATTGCTTTCATGTTCCACATCCTGTTGTGGGATTATATCTCAACCATGAGCACAAAAACCTTTAAACATAAAAAATATTAAAAACTGACCAGGATCAAGAGGGAAAAATAGACCATAAGGCTCCAGGTACTCATTGAGCTCAATCCACCCAATCCCAGCCTCAACAACCACATCCATATCCTCAACATGTAATGATTTCACTCCCTACAATCTCAATACAAATGCAACAAAAGTAAGGAAGGATAAAAGCAAGTAATGCAAAGCCAACGGCAATAATACTTTGTTGACAATACTGATCCACTCAATGAAGCTTAGACATTTCTGATCATACAATTCCACAACTGGCTATGCTACCATCCAACTAGGCTGACTCACATAGTTCTCCAAGTAATGTACATTGAAACGCATTAAGTCTGTTCATGGATATCAAAAGGAAAGGGGAGATTACGTTGCAGTAGAAAGAGGGACATTTAATTACATAGACATGGCATGAAGGTTGGAATCACTCCTGTCATGGTAAGAGGTGAAATAATTGCAAAAACATGAAATGGTAATTTGGTTATACAATTTTACCCAGTGTGACAACTGTAACTAACTGGCAACACGAGCGTAATGCACTAGCTCCTCTTGTCAAACTTAGGGACTCCCTATAATGAGCGACTTGCTACTCAATGCAATTCCTGCATGCTCAGCATTGGATCATGTCACCCTTTTATGCCTTTGGAAGCCAATGACTTGCAGTGGTGGAACTAGGATTTCAATGCAAGGGTGGCAAAATTAACATTAATTAACCACTAATAAATCAACCCACTACCTTAAGTATACTACCTAACATACCTTTACTCACAAACAAATCGTAAATAGTGTAAGATAGTGTGTGAGACCCATCTCGGGGTCCCGCATAAATGATCCCAAGCAGTTCACTTAGGTTAAAACAATTTTTTAAGAGTCTTTGTAGAAATTTAGATTAATCAGATATTGACAAGGGCTTAATTTATTAACTAAACTTTTCGTCCCTGAAAAGCAAGGACCAAGAATTGATGAATTGATCACGCTATTTTAAACAAAATGAACTGCACTAATTCATCTTGTCTCCCTAAATTTTGGGTACTTTTTTTTTCTTATTTTTGTTCACCTTTTCTGAATTTTTGTTGGATTCACGTAAAAAAAAATTGCATTAATCATTCTTCTCGAAGAGAAGAGTCTGAAAGTAAAAAATTCTAACCAAAAGTCGGGAAAAAAAAATTAACTAAAGACGAAAAAAACCAAACAACGGGTATTTTTTATCTTTAGTGCTGTCTTATATAAACTTTTTTCAACATCGGTTCACATTTTTATGCTTTTCTAATTCCTCTCGTCGAGAAGAATGATTACTACCAAAAATTAGAAGAAAAAGCTAAACAAAAGATTACGAAACATAAAAAACACAAGAAAAAAAAAATACCAGACCAAAAATTTGAGAATGGGGCCTAAATTCCTTTTAATGAGCGACTTGTACCTTAATACCTTTTCTGAATCTGGGAGCTAGCGGCTGGCTCCGTAACTGAATTGCACTAGCTCCTCTCGTCTAATTAAGAAGCTCTTTTTCACCAACTACTTGCGCTTAATTGGACTCAAATCTACTATCTCCCTTTAATGAGTGACTTCCACCTTAATGCCATTTTTTCTTGGATTCAAATAAAGTGGGACAACATCGTTTCCCTTCGAAGGGTCTATTGGTTTTCATATGTTAGGGATTCCGTGTCTTTGCAATTACTTCACCTCTTACCATGACTTTATAATTCCAAAACTTCAACCATGTCTATGTAATTAAATGCCCCTCTTTCCACAGAAACGCAATTTCCCCAGAAGGAAACATAACTTCAAAGTCTTGCACACAAAAATAAGAAACAGCATGGAGAAAAGAATAGTGTCCTGATAATTAAATATTCTAGGCAACTGCACCAACCCAAAGTTAGGGAGAGAGGGGGAGAGAGAGTGAAGTAGGCGTAAGCCCTAGTAGTTAAGCCAGAATGTAAAAATTGGGTCTCAAAGATCCTACTAAAACATGACCAAGCTAGACCTAAGACAAGTATTCAAGACCCCGTTCATTTTGGGGTTTTGGATTTTGGATTCTAGTCATCATCCTATTTCTCTTCAATTATTAATCTCATTTCTCTCTCTATCTCTCTCCAATCATTACCCCTATTTCCAATCATTACTCTATTTATCTCTACACTCATTACCTACAAATCCAAATCCAAAATCCCAAAACGAACGGGGTCCAAAATACCCTCAGTTATGACACCAAACACATGAAATCCTTACATTTATATCCAACTAAAGAAGAAAACACCAAGACATAAAAGTTGACAGTTAATAAAAAAAAGCACATTATTAATGAAGGGTCTTTAGAAATGCTTGAAAAATGCTCATACTTTCATCAAAGTCATGTCAATGCAAACGCCTCCTTGAGGTGATAAAGTATGACCCTCGAGTGATGTAGCTCCACCATATGGTACAATAGCGACCTGATCATCAAATTAAACCAGATACAAAAAAGAAAAAGAAAAAAAAAGAGATTATAAAAACAAAGAGAAACTCCAAACAAATAAGCCATACTAGAACTTGCTTAAGCTGGCAAAAAGAATCTCGATTGTTCTTAACAGCGATGGCTATTCATTTAAGTCTAGTTTCCCTTGAACTAGCAGCGGTCAATCCATTCTTACTGAGTCACTGACTGACTTCTAAAAGAAGTCAATAATAAATAAGATCGGGAGTTTTGGTTATCTACTTATTCCATTGGTAATATATCAGACCCGATGGATGAAACACATAGACAACCCAGAGCCCAAAACTCAATGTCCAAAAGAGGAGTTATCCAATCCAAATGGAAAAACACATTGACAGAAAAAGATACAAAACCATAGGACAGAAGAGAGGAGCTCGGACCTTATACTTGTTACAACATTTGACTATCTTGGACACTTCGTCTTCAGACCTGCATGAACAAACTACCACTTAAGGTAGAGAGAGCTAGAACTTATACTGCATGATATACTACAGCATTGACAAAAAAAAAAAAAAAAAGGTAAGAACTCAAAAGAACAATCTCTCATAATAGACAGCTTTGTCTTATGTCTCTCCAAATTTTGACCATATGCAAATTATCACCAAGAACAACACTTATTAGTCTAAGTTAGTTGATTTGTAGGAAAATCACAAGAATCGAAAGTTAAAGCTTATGAATCAGTATTTTAACAAAACTAGGAAAGTGCATCACAAACAGAAAATCTCAAGCCATGATAGGGTCAAGTTCCAAAAAATCCATTAAATCATCCTCTCCAGCAAATGTGAAATCACCACTTGAATTGAAAAAGAGTATCATCTTTCCACAATCTTGAAAGCTTTTCATAAAACAACATTTTTAGAAACCTCGAAAACCACAATCTTTTTGATAATTTCTTTGCCACAATAGGAACAAACTATCTTTTCACCACCATCGCAAAATCCAATACTTTTATTCTCAACTCCAACACTGCAAGACTAAACCATTAGCTCTGGTACAATGTACATCATAACAGTCAAGTGCAGTTGATGGAGAAATACTACATGGAAACATCAATAGAAAAAACACGAAATGTAGTTCACCAGCGAATTGTGTTGTGTCCATGGGAAAAGATGGCAATCAGATGCCTCTAGGATGATGTATAGATTACGAGGAAAACCTAAACCGTAAACCACAAAGGAGCACAAAAAACAAGAATCCAACCTTAACTGGATACAATATAAAATTAGTCCTCCCGAACAAAACATACAATAATCGCAAAGTGCTCCCCAATGCAGAATGAGAAGGGGAAGGAAAAATACGACTTTATGTGTTTCTGCCCGAACATTGATAAGGGTTTCCTTTTTCTTTTCTTTTTTTTGATAAGTAAATAATTATATAGAAGAAGGCATTAAGGGAATGCCGCCCGTATACAAATAGGCCATGAGACAAAAAGGCCCTATACACTTCCAAGAGAAAAGAAAAGCTCAAACCAATCTAAAAATTGGTGAAGAGAAGGATCACATTCTCTCTTGTCCCAACTAAACAAACTATTCACCAAAAAACTTTTGATTCTATATAAAGGTTTTTCCACCCCATCAAAACATCTCGAATTTCTTTCCCGCCAAATGATCCACATTAGACAAAGAGGGATCAAAAACCAAACTTGCTTCCTCCTCTTTCCAACTTTCACATTCCTTGAGTCTTCGAGGAATGAAGAAACTCTCAGTATTGATATTAATACATTTGTAACTTTAACTTTACTTTGCATAGGCTAGTACATTGTATCTATGGTACTATCAAGACGGAAGATAAGAAAGGGTACATTCAATCATATCCTAATCCAAATAAAAGATCTACACCCTAAAAGGATCATCAAAATGGAAACCAATCAATCGATCCAATCCCACATTTTCCTATACTATTTCTAACTCAAGAACACAAAAATACAAGTGTTAGAAGGTTCAGAACATTCTGATCTTCTGACCGTATCAGCACACCTAATGTCAACAGTCTTCTGTAGTAGGAATACTATTCGGCAGTGACCTGCTTGAAGAGTGTCTAGCAATGAACCATTCATGTCCTTCTAGAACTGTGTTGCATAAGTAACCCAAAAGTCCAGCTACGGAAAGCTGATCCCACCAACATATAGCAATCTACGCCTGGCCTATAGGCAATAATCAGTGTCATTTGGCACGAATTAACTTTCGGCTCTAGGATCCAATTGTAGGACATAACCCTAATGTTATTTTGTATCGTCTCCCCACAAGGAGAGGCCCCCTCATCTTGGGCCACCAAAACAACACGCACATGGAAATCCCCACTACTCTTTCTATAGAGCTCTGGACCAAAATTCCTTGAAATACATAAATAAAGAGGAACTTACAATTCAAAACAAGCGCTAAGACCATTGCTCAGAACAAAACTAGGGCAAACTAGAAAGCTATCCAAGAGAAATGTCAAAGGCCATTGTAGTGGGCCAAACCCGAATGCCCTTATGGGCTGAATCCGAATAGTTAAATGAACGTATTGGGCCGAGCCCAATGCCCACAAGTTCCGTTTGGACCCAATCCAGGGAACCATGACCTGCACCCTTGGTGCCGAACATGGGTGAACGGTTATGGGCCAGCCGTAAGCCCGACCCGTGGAGTTAAATCCCACAGTCGCTTCTGGAAGGTTCTGGAATGTACCAAAAGGCTTCTAGAAGGTTCTTGGACCTTCTAGGCATATGTAGCACATGGTTGCTTCTGACGATGTCATTTGTGACGTCACTAACCGAAGCAGGCACGCGTGACGTCACGGGTGCATGCCGTGCACGATTTACTTGGGGAGCAAGTACGCATTGCCTATAAAGACCAAGGGATAACCCCAAAGCAAGGTACGTTGTTCCTAGCTACAATACTTTCCCCTACCTTCTCCACTCACTAACTTGAGCGTCGGAGGGTTGTTTGGTTGGCCACAGCCTCACGATGTGTTTTGCAGGTCACTAGGTGGAGGAGGAAGACAGACGGTGACGACCCGAGAAGAGTTTCCGAAACCACCACCAACAGCCATCACTGCTCAATACCCTCTGAAAGCTCTCACCTTGGATTTACCTCTCCAAGAGTCTGCCATCAGAGAACCAACCCTCTCCTTACAAATCAAAGACCTAAAGCAAATCTAAGGCATCTAATGAGAGCAGATTCCAAGTTACAAGGCCCCAGGGAATCAAGGATCAAAGAACTGCTAGTAACTAATCAAAGCTAGAAGAAGTAAAATCCAACTATATTTCACTTGATCCATCCCAGTTGAAAGCAAGCTAAATCCTAATCAACACCACAACTACGAGAGAGACGCGGGCACTTTAGTACGTGAAAAAACTTCAACGGGTGAAAAGACACAGGGCCTCTTCTAGAAATTCAAGCACCATAAAAATCAAGCCTTTAGAAGAGAATCGTATATACCACCGACGAATCCACATAGCCCAAAACCCATGCTTGAATGCCGCACCATCGAATCCACCAAAGGACCCTGCCATAGATGTTGAAAACTGAAACCAGTCTCAAGGATCTTCAATTCATGACCAATGATCGCCATATTCTCTCTTGTTCTTCAAGGAATTAAGAAAACACTCTCTAGCCTCTCTCCACATGAGCATGTAATTGTTTCGCACTGAGAAGCACCTAAAAATGCAGAGTGGGTTGGAAAACTGAAGATGGCGCCTTTAAATAGGTGCTCTTCTTGAAGGCCTCCAAAGAAGTGCATTGCAATTCACTTGTGCGGGTCCGACAGGTTCCATTTGAGCAGGCTCAAGTTAGCTTGAGTGGACTTCACAACATCCGTGCTTAGGACTCCGATATCCACCAATCCTCTGAAGTCCGCTCGAGCAGATGCTCACCCAACTATGGTCTAAAGCTCCCTGTGGCTGATCTGGATCATTTCTGGAGCCGTTATGCTTGCTTGAAAAGTAAACCCATGAAGGGGTTGAAAACAAAACACATCAAAACACATAAATGGACTGGTAAAACTTGACAAGTGCTTGTCCAAGAGATTCACAAAACAACAAAAGGAAGACTCTAGTTCCTAACAGAAGCCACAATTTTCTCTTTAATACTTGCTTGATGTAACTGAAGAGAGTAATAGGTTGATAAAAATAAAAAACTATCTCCACAAAAGAAAAAGAAAAAAGATAAATGCCAAATTGCAAAGGCAATAATGCAATAGTTTCCAAGGATAAAATCCAGTCTTACCTTGGAAAAACTACTACGTCAGGGATATTCACTGCTTTATGGAAGCTGTTCATTGGTTTTCCATGAAAGTACCTCCCATCGAAATCCATAGTCATGTCATCCTGCATAATTTTACGGATAAGTCTTAATATCCTGGATAATGATACCCATCCATTCCCTACAGAAGAATAAGCATCTGCTCAAGTACATGTTTCAACTTTACATTTCAAACTTAATAACAAAGAAAATTAAATTTTTGTTGACAATAAATATTAAACAATATGAAATTGAACATTGAACATATTTCAAGAAAATATGGCAATAGAATGAGAAAGACAACGAAAACATTCTCATGACTTATTTCAGGCTTATAATGAAAAGGTAATTGATACGATACTTGGCAAATAGCCTTCAACTCATTAACAAGCTCTTGTGGGATATCCTTGTGAGAACCCTTCACCAAGTAATCTTTGCTTCCTTTGCCCCCGAAGCTCAACCCCCTGGCAAAAAAAAAATACCCAATCAGTATATTCTCTTCCACTTATCCAATAACCAGTTCCACAACGAAATAATGAAGTATTTGGAAGTTGACACCATGATTTTTATTTTGAAGAAAACCCTAAGGCCCTGTTTGAATAGATGTGTATTTCAAATGGAGGAACTTTATGCTCAACTGATGGATGTGTGGTAAGACTTTATGAGATAGAAATAGAAACGATAACATTCATGGAAGGGTGGCGGTAGCACCGACATAAGATAAGATAATACAAAATAGATTACGGCGGTTTGGAGATCTTTATCTTAGATGGACCGATGGGTAGTTAGGAGGAGTGATATGGTTAAGGTAGAGGTTAACACCACTAAGGGGAGAGGTAGACCAATATTGACAAAAGAGGTGGTAGTTTGCAAGGATCTAGATTTTTTCAAATATATCACAAAACACACAATGCCCTAAACCGAGCTCAATGGCAAAATGGATTCATGCAACCGACTCCAATTGATTGGAACTTAAGGCTATGTTTGGTATGGTTATGATTTTATCATCCAGTGGGAAAGAATTGAGGATTTAATCAGGGTGTTTAATGGGTATTAGGTTCTTTTCACTTTTCTAGTTTTCTTCTCTTCTAAGCATCTCCACTCCTTACTCAAATTTGAGTAAAAATCACCCAAAACACCACTCCACTCCTTACTCAAACTCATACCAAATTTGAGTTTTACTCAAATTTCTCCCCGAATTTGGTTTGAACCAAATCCTTACTCAAATTTTGAAGGCTATTTTCTCCCCATCAAATTTACAACTATGCCATTAATGAAACATTTACTCAAATTTATGCCTAGATTTGCATTTGCCCATTGGATTGCTTCATACCAAATCAAGTTTTTACCCAAATTTTTACTCAACTTTGGGTAAAAAATTGAGTAAGGAGTGGAGATGCTCTAAGTTGCCAACCCATTATATACACGAGCAGCACGCATTATTACTTAAAAGTTAAAACAACCTAAAATTGGGATAAAAGATGATCTTTTTACGTGCTCTCCTAATTTGCCAATCCACCACAATGGGGCTCTCAAACTCAATATCGAAACGTCAATGTGAACTATCAAATCTGGATTTAACTTGTTCTCGTCGAATAACAATGTCAAGTCCTCCCCTTTGAAATATATCGAAACAGCAACTAAAAGTTCCAAACGTAACAGAATCTCAAACGAATAAAAAAAACAACAAGATAAACACAAAGAAAGACAGATAATTCAAACTATGAAGCCAATCCATTAAAAACCAGAATAGATAAGACCAACGTAGTAGAATCAACTACCGAGGATCGACATCGGAGGCGTCGCAGAGTGAAGGGTTGGTGTGGGTGTGGTGGGAAAGTGATCCAGCGGAGACTGCTAGGGCTAATGGGAGCAGCAAAGAGGATGCCCATGAAAAGATGGGTGTTTCTCTAGTTTGTGAAGTTTGTGTCGTGTTTCTGTTGAGAAGTGAATGGCGTAGGTTGCCGTAAAAGGGTTTTGAGGAAAAACGTAAACGGGAGAACCAGGACGAAAACGCCATGCCGAGCTTTGAGGAGAGAGAGGGAGAAGTACCAAGGTGGTGTTACACTTTTAGAAAAATTGCTTTTTTTCCAAACGGAGGGAATTTTAAGCCCAAAAATCATGTGTTTACGCAAATAATTTTCCTGCCAATATGGATCTTGTTTGATAGATCTCGTTGAGATCTTTTTATACGGTGCAAAAAAAATTAAAAAATTATTTTTCATTTTCATTATAAAATTTGAAAAAAATGAACTTTTACAAAAATAAGTTTTACTGAAACACCACCTAATTGATTATCCCCGCAAGCAGCGAATTGATTTTGCCACTTTTTTTTTTTTTTAAATGTCACTCTTCTTCTTTCATGACACAAAGAAAAATGGCATTAACTAAAAAAGAGTGGCAAAATCACTCCCTCAAATATTACCGTTATGTTTACCTCTATTTTTATCATCTCACTATGTTTTATGTTTACTACCATCATGTTTACGTCGCTACTAGCCTTTTAAGGCTTCATTTGGAACACGTGGAAAAGAAAAAAAAATTATTCAAAAATTACCTCTCCTTGGTTGGTTTGGTTTGAAAAGAAAGTGAGAGAAAAATAGAAAAAAAAGAAATTAAGCACAATACATTTTTCGGTCTCATTTTAAGGTTTTGTTTGGAACATATGAGAAAATAGGAAAATTTGTAAGGCTATGTTTGAAACTTAAAGAAAGGAAAGGAAAACTAAAAATTTCCCTCTTATTATTTGGTTGAAAGAGAAAGAGAGAAGAAAATAACAATTTTAAATTTTGTGAATGGTAATTTTTTTCTCCCATTTCCTTTCATTAGGTTCCAAACTAAAAATTGCCTCTCCTTACTGTGAGGAAAATAGAAAACAATACAATTTAACTAGAATTGCCTCTCACACTTTCGTACTGTAATCTCTCTCCCGGTACATAATATACCAATGTTTGGGGGTCGATTTCTTTTTTACTTCTATTTGTCTTAACTAGAAAAACCCTTGAAGCTATCTAAATTTTTATTATCATATTGCATATTGCACTAAAGTTCGTATAATCCAATAGTGGTGTGAGGTCAATGGGCTCTACCCAGTTGACATCCTTTGGTGGTCCTCCCCATGTGGAAAGCAAGATTCGAGCTCCGACGTGGGCATTTGAGGTTTAAGACTATGAATTGCCTTTAAAACCTTCTGTGAGCTCTACTAATTCTCCACTGATCCCGATGACGTATACAATGACTACAAGTGGCCTGGAACACCAAAACACGAGATAAGGGGCCAGATGAGTAGAATGCAAGCAAAATGTTAAAAACTAGTAACCCAACGGTTAAGTTTATAGTACTACATTTAGATCCTCGAGATTTAAAGTGTTGGACCAACTCTAAGTTAAAAGCTAAAATGCAATCAAATGCTAAAGGATCTTGAGAAGATTAATTTGGACTATACTAATGCAATCAATGCCAGAGTTCGATTCTTCTTTCCAAGATCTTCTTGCCAATAATTCTTGGAGCCACCTTACCCCACGCATAAACTGACCCAAGACAACCTGCATTACCATAAAAAAAATGTGGTTAGAACAAAAAGTGAACAGAGAATCTAGACCAGATTAGACACTATGTTCACGACTAAAAAGGAGTGACGAAGCCAGATCGGAGGACATGCAAAACTGGAAACTATTTAAAAGAGGACGGAAATCAGAGGACATGCAAAATCACGAGTTAAAAAGAGGCAAAAAGGTTAGAGAAACAGCAAGTGAGGAGAGATCGGAGAAGGGAGGAGAACCTCATAACAAATCCTAGTAATCGTTTGGGGTCCGAAATTGGTTAATTCAGAAACAAATCACTCAAAATCCCCAACCTGGTTGCATTCAAAACACAAGAGAGATTAACGGTTGTACATCGCGTTTGTGTGTGTTTGTTTCGGGTGTTCATTGTATTTGTGTGTGTGTTTCCACACAATGACCTGCACAAACTGGGCATCTAGCTTTTTGCAGGGACCTGGAAAGCAACATTTTGACTATGAACACAACACCAGAAATGAGAGAATACGGGAAAACAGACACTAAGCCATCTTCTGACTTCTATACCCCCCATCTTTGGATTACTGCTTCGCCTTCATAAAACGAACCACAGGCACGGTCACAGCAAAAAAAAAAAAAAAAGCCCACAAAAATACAAAGGATGATTTGCTCTGGTTGCAGACCAAAAAACAACTCACTCATGAAAGGCAAATCGGGCACCGGCCACAATTTAAATGGAACCTGGATCCCTCCCTCTCCCAAAACTCTGCTTCTTTACATTGCACAGCCTCAGACCTGAAAGCCCCTCATTACATCTGGAAAGATTAAGTGCTCCACCGATATGTTGAAGTTCAAAACTAATTATTGTATCTTGAAAAGGTTTTTCAGTTTCGCAAGCAGCCTCCACTCGTCAGTAGACAGGTCGTCCTGCAAAATTAGTGAGGTGATGAAGTGAGCAATGTGATTTAACCCTTGGCCCAAGAGAAATCCAAACCACACAGAGTTGAATTCCGCTTACCCGATAATTAGTTTTGAGTACATCGATAGACCTCCTAGAAATATGGCTGACTAGCTCATCTTCCATCTCAAAATGCCTCCCAAACATCCTTTGCTGCTCCTCCGAATTGCTACCAACTATCTGCAGATGCAGAAATAGATTTCCTATGAGCCTTTTGAGAGTGTAATTGGCTAGGACAAACTGAAACTGCTAAGAGTGCATAACTACTTTATATGATTTTAACATCTTGACCAAAAGAACCGAATAGGAGGAGGACCATTAAAAATAGCTAAACATAAGTAAAAGCAGTTCAATATTATTTCAACAAAATAATTTCTTCCACTTTGTTATACCCTCAAACCAGGCAAGCTGTGTCAAGTATGTAGCATGGACAAAGATTAACAATTGCACCTAAGAAAGTAGAACATGAACATTCCCAAACACAAGAAGTAGAGAAACTTTCTGCACATAATACAACATCCTAGAACTTCTTTTGTTCGACTTAAAAATACTTCCAGGAGTTCTTAAGGAGTGTCCATGTTTGACACACTTCAAATACCGACATCGAAAGGACAGATTAAGTATGCAACTTTCTTCCCGTTAATTTATCTGCCAAGTATTTCAAGATCTGATATGTCAGACACAGCCCCGAATAAGATTTTAAATTTTGCAGAAATCACCCCACGGTGTCCCCATGTATGTTTCTCCGCGTCCCACTTGTCTCTGGTGTGTCCACCAAAAAAAAGCATGAATATAATGGACAAGTCATGTCCCCAACGTATTTTGGCGTGTCTGTGTCCCTGGCATTTCTGACACGGGTACGGCATCCCCCTAGGTGTGTCAGTGCTACATACTTAGTATTTTAGGAAGAACCACATGAGGAAACCCTGTTTAGGAGCTACCAGCAAGGCCCGTGTGCACAAGCCTCTATGAAGTGACCCGTCTTGCATAACTTGAGCTCAGTTTATTAAGCAATAAATCTGCTTATTGGGTGGGAATACTTGGATGTTGACAAGTTAACATGAGCCTTTCAACTTGCTGAAACTCCAAAAAGTTAAAAACTGAAGTTCTTGCATGATCAGTGAGAAAAAAAAGAATACAAAAAAGATGAAATTTTTGCTCAGCCTTTGTTGGTTATGTACAGCTGAGTTCCTCCTACCGCCTTAATACTCAAGTAACTAAGGATGATGCTCGACATTTGGGGCTTATATTAGTAGTCTTGGTGCTTGCTCAAGGAAATCATTTTCTCCTCCACCCTTGTCTTGCAGTTTTAGGCGAAATCAATAGTTGAAGACTTGTAAGTTGTAACCCTAAGCAATTAGCTGCTGAAATCTACATATGATACAAGACTGAGTTTTGATGAAGTTGATCGCATGCTTTCAAAGGTAATCACTACCATCGAGCTCGCTGCTTTATTGCAACAAAAATTCTTGGATACTACTTTAAGAGCCATCCACAAATTTGTTAATCCTTATTGTATGATCCGTTTGGGTATATTGTTAATTGTTTCTATGATAGAAAGGGGCATCAAGAATAATTGGAGGTAGCAATTGAATTTTAACACTAGCTAACGAAGACAAACCGAAACAAAAATAATGCTTTAACACAACAAACCGACGCAAACCATTCAACAGATCAATCGTGATTCGAGAAAGGGGTTATGTGGGTCGCACGATTAATTTTATCCCCAGAGAATGGACTATGGAGACAACTAATAATAACAAAAGACACTGCAGAGTAATCTTAGCAAAACACAAAAAATGCTATTATACCAGCGACCAACCTAAACAATACAAAAGATGGATAGTGATGATTTCGTCTCTTCCGACAATCATAGAAAAATCCCCAAAAAAACTAACGAACAAGCAAAGATTCTTCCAACAATCATAAAAAAATCCCCAAAAAATTAACAAACAAGCCAAAGATTTGTAGGACTCGTACCTTAATGGCCACCTTTTGGCCTTTCTTTGCACAATCAAGTGGCTTTTTGTTATTCTCAATGGAAGCAATTCGACCAATATCAATAAACTCCCTCTGTGGTATACAAATTGGAGTTCCAACCTGTGTCGTCCAATTTAAATGATATTAGATATCATAGATGCAAAAATAATTTCAGTTTTGTATAGTTTTATTTGGGGGGAAATAGAAGAGGTGTAAAGATATCATAAACGACAAGTTTCAAATGTTTAAATAAGCAGTAAATGCAATTTCCCCCACCCCCCCAACTATGGGTCATTTGGTTCAAAAATGTGGCTCCAAAGCTCCCCTACCAAGTTAGCAGAGGTCAAGCAATGGGTTCTCCAAAAGGGTAAAGGTTGTTCTTCTGCAAATATGGTGCTTAAACTTTGTCTCTGCTTCCTCAGTACACCATATTACGAGACAAAGGAAATGTCAGTTTTTCAACAAAGAAGGCTTGATGAAGCTTGTATGATTTGCAACATTTTTAGGGATGTGAGAGCCTGATTAGCTTCATGGACCCTCACAGATGAGAGCAGACTGTTGTGTGAGTTTGGGACATGCCTAGGGATTTCCCAACCAGATAGTCTGCTTATGTGTTGGGGGCAATGAAGTCACAGGTACAGGTACGTCGATACAGCAAAGTCTAAAGAAATAGGGCACAGGAGCTAGGGTACGTCCTGCAAAATATTTTTATACTTGAAGAAATGCATTATAGATAACTATCAGAAAACTGAACGAAAATATTACCTAAATGTCTTCAATGAGTAAGTATCTTGCATACAAACAACAGTTAAGGCTAAAAGTAAGTACAAATAAGAATTTAATCTCCTTATGCAATGAAATTACACAGTTTAAAATTTACTTCTAAAGCATGATATCCACAACAAGATAAGCTATCTCATATGAAAAAAAGGATTATTCTGACAAGGTAAGGATCTGGTATGTACAAGGTACATTTGGGGTACGGTAACCACCAAGGTAAAGAACATTTGGTACACATTTTGAGTACCCAGTACGCATATAGAAGTAACCATGCCAAGTACATATGCCGAATAAGCACCCGGTACAGGTACAAAAAGTTTTTTGGAGTACCCATGCTTCACAGGTTGGGGAGGGGTTTTTTATGCGTAGCTTCTTTCCTGTTTTTCTTTTACAGGAGGCACACTTTTGCCTCCAGTTTGTTTCCTGTTTTTCTTTTGTTATCTCTCATGGATATTCCCTTGGCCTTTTTCGTCGTTGGGTTCTTTTCTATAAAGAATTATCTTCCGAAAATAATATTCAGCAATTCCTGCAAGTGGAATTCTGAAACACGTGGGAATTTAAACAAATAAACATGTACCAATAACAATGACTCAATACCTTAGCAATTCCTTCGACAACATCAACCCCCAAAACAATGGGGTCCTTATTGTTAAAAACACAGTTTGGCATAATCCTGAGAACACATGGGAAGACTGCCTCTTCAGCAGCTTCTTTCTTCTTTTCTTCCTTAAGATTGTCAATGTAGGCCTTAAACTGATCAAACAAGTGATAAATGATATCAGCAATGAAAATCTTAACACCAGCTTCATCCGCAAGTTCCCGAGCCTCCGGCGTCACTTTAACATCGAAAGCCAAGATCGTAGCAAACTCCTTTTTCTTCTCAAGCATAACACTAGCTTTCATGACATCCTTCTTATGCACTGGGCCTATGCTGATACAACTAACGGGTATTTTTACAGCTGGAGACTTCAAAAACTCCAGTAATGCTTCTAATGATCCTAGAGTAGAGGCCTGAACGCACACTCCCTCCCCACTTTTATCAATCCTGCTCAATACTGATTTCATATCTTCCATGGCTGATTCCTTGATGTCTTCTAAATCATCATTAGGCCCCACCACATACAGACCGGTGCCAGCAATTGCATGCTCCAGGCCCTATTTTTTATTGCAAAAAGGGAATTCTGTCAACAGCAATTCACAAACCACCATGCAAATGGATAAATCTAAGAATGTTGGAAAAAAAGGTTTTACCACAAATGTTTGGCATGTTCAAAACCATTAAGGAGTGAATCAGAAGTTGACTCCAAACATTCCAATTTACTATTGGTTGAAGAAATTAACTTAAGGTTGATATCTTTTTTAACTTAATTATTTTGATGGATTAGCTATTTGCGTAAAGTTGCATCCGTTTGCTGACACATGTTTGGAAGAATAGTTGTGTCACTTCCTTTAAAGAGTTTCCAGGATGTTCGAAAGAGTCAGAATACGTCTATATACATGCGTGTTTCCATCATATATTTTGAAGAGATTAGTGGCTGATCTTAAGGATTGAATTTTTCTACATATGAATTCTGAGTTTTCATATATCCGTTTGTCAGGCCCATAGATTGTAGAACACTGACAGGTAGAAAGCGCTGATGAACAGAATGACGCTAATTTGTAGGCAAGAAATTTTGTCATATCCCCTTTGACTTGGGCGAGCCTCATTCTAGCTTCCTTTCCCCCAATAAAATAATTTAAGCGTCTGGGGAAGGCAAGGAAAGGAAACGAAACTTAAAGAGTAATAGTAAATATGTTTCTGGATATTAACATCACCTGTGCATTAATCTTGATACCCTGAGCGGCCTTGATTTCTTTGTGATGCAGATAAGTTCCCTAAAACAGTATAACTACTAGATGTCATATCGTTACATTGGAAAGTAACAAGCTCAAAATAGTGGATAAAACCAAAACCAAAACCACAGGCAACACAGAGATATGTGATGAAACAAAGAGAAATTAACACATAACTGTCCTTCTAGTCCTTGAAATTTTAAGACCTATATACTAGAAACATATTGCCCAAATATGTGGAACTTGGTCTTGAGCTAAGAAGCATGGACATGACATGGATACTCGGACATTCCTTCAAAAACTAGGACAAGGAAAAGTAGTGGACACGTCGAGTAAAAAGATATATTCTATATAACAGATGTAGCTTATAAATTCATATAGAAGACGAAAATTAAGAAAGGAACCACAAATATTAGTAACCTTGTGAAGAAAAAAAAACATTCACTGTATAAGTGTTTCCAACAAGGGCTCGTAATGTCTTTCTATGGGATCGCGGGTCTATTTATTAGCGCCTATTTGTGGTGCACAATTTTGTGGAATGTAGGTAGTGGTTATGATCGATTCGATCGAAAAGAAGCAATAGTGTGTCTTTTTCGTTGGGGATTTCCTGGAAAAAATCGTTGTGTCTTCCAAATCAAGTCCACTGTGGAGACATTCATAAACAGCTCTCCCATAGTTTTTAGCAGATAACCCCAATTTAGGTTTAATAGTACATCCCAACAGGGGACGACTGTACTTGTTCAATTATCTCTTTCAACTTGGATACCATGAGGCGGTCCTTGGAACGTTTTAGCATACGCTGCAGGGATTCCTAGATCTTTCCTACAGCGTACAGAACGTGTCTGAATAAAAAAAATAGTTTACAGACATCAGGCACGCATTTAGGCATGTTCAACAAGTGTCCGGGGAGCGTAGTGTCATGTCCATGTGAGACATATCTGACACAGATACTTGCGGACAATAGAAGTGCCCATGCTTCTTAGGTCTTGAGTTTTGAAAAACACATATTACATCAGGGCATCTTTGGATTCGAACTTCGAAAAGTTTGCAGGAGAAAACACGATAATATCCTTGACAATATGTCCCTCTGCATCTTATTTGCCACTACTTAACACTTCTAACACTCATTCAATTATGATAACTAAAACTTCAACTTTCAAGATGATAACCGTACTAAAAATTTCAGTCAGTTCTCAAAATCCTAAGCAAGTAAGATCATATACATTTCCAACAAGGAAAGAGAGTCGGGCCGTAACATTTGTTTCAAGAATAGAGTCATAACTCTCATCTGATTTCGTTGAGATGAGACAAGATTGCATTTCATTTGTCAATTTAGAAAATCATCTATTTAAACACTTCTCAATCTATAAACAAATTCCATGTCAGTGTGATGCTTCAGTCACTTTTTGCCGAGTGAGCTAACAGTTTTCCAGTTCGACGATAGAAGTATATTTACCCACTTCCCAGGTGCCATAATTTGTAACAAGGACTATCCAACACTTGCTTCCGAAACTCGAACAAGACAATTTACTTCCAGCATGATTAAGACTAGTAAACATACAATGAAAACCAATTCTTCCTACATGATTTAAGCCATTAACCTATAATTACAAAGAAAACAAATACTGTTGCTCAATATCAGACGATTATACTAATCCACATACCACAGACACTTTAGACTCAGTGATGCAGCAGGCCTACTCATGAAAAATCCAGGAATCAAATCTTAACAAACTCATGCAACTATTACAACTGGGAAACATCTATAAAATCCCGTTGACCATTAGATAGAGCATTAGAGCTTAAATTTATAGTACAAATTTATATAGCTATTGGGTATATAAAATGATAGCTAGTAGGCATTCCCTCTGAGAAATCAAAATCTTAGATGCCTAAATGAAAACTTCGGACACAAACATTCATCACAACTTTTCAAATGAATCCAGAAGAGTAATAAATGACGAAGAAAGATGGAAAGCCAGAATGCAACAATGATAGGGAAGTGCCTGACATTGCTATACCAATTTCCAAGATTACTATTCTTCACAATACTGCCAAAATCTTTTCAAAAGGCAACATTTCAAACGAAAAAAAAAGAGAGAGGCAAAAAGCCTTACCTTAACACGGAGTTCCTTCATTGGGTGGGGGGTCAGTAATGCTCGAATTGTGGTGACAATAGGTACCTGGTAATATGAAATATAACTAAGATTTTGACAACAACTATCTTTTAGATCTTAGGCAGTAAAGAGGTAATAATCTTGCCTGCATGCCACAAACAACAATTTGATCTCCTTCGTGAAGCACACCATTAACTAACACTACGTCAATTGTTGTCCCATGGCCTTCAATAACCTTAACCTCCAAGACCGTACACTGGCAAAGAGTTCTACACAGTCAGTTATTCGCAGATTCCAAACATCTCTGCATTCAATAAACAAAGAAGCAGCAGTTGTGCCCTAGGGGGGAAGGTGGTTGTACCTGCACTTCATTACTGAATGTTAGCTTCTCTACCATTGTCTTCTGAGTCCATTGGACTAACCATAACAGCAAATCGGGAATGCCTTCACCACTGTTCATCCAAAGCCGAAAGTATCAGTACACTTGAGAAAATATCAGTTTTCCCCCCTTAATAGGCTGCAGAAGAACTTTGAACTGACCATAACCAGAACACAAAAGAGTCTACCTGATTGCACTTGTGGGTACTATACTGAACGTTTCCCCCATTTCCTTATTTTTGTAATACAACTCAGTATTTAATCCTTGTTCCTTGAACTGAGTAATAACCTGAAATAACCAGAAAAAACAATTGTAGCAAGTTCTACCGTACATACAAATTAAACTGCAAGAAGGGGTGAGCAAGCATATGTGACCTGAGTGACCCTCGTATTAAATTCAAATTGAACATCTTTTGATTGTTGCTTCATTGTCTTAACAATTGGTGCATTCCGGCAAGCTTTCCACCCATAAAGTCGGTCCACCTGCAAGTTGTGAAATTAAATACACATAATAGGGAAAAAATCAAAGGCATTACGCACTCCAACGGAAACCTTGCAGTGTAATCTCAACCTTGTTTAATGCCACAATAAACTCTGTATTCCTCATTTTCAGAAGATTGAGTGATTCAATAGTCTGTGGTTCTAGGCCATGCATTATATCAACGACCAAGATTGCAATGTCACATAAACCTGAACCCCGGGACCTTAAATTAGTGAACGATTCATGGCCAGGGGTATCGATAACTAAAAGACCTGGGACCTTTAGCTTCGCATCAGCTTTCAGTTCCTTTGTTCTCTCCCGTATGTTCACAGCCGGAAAATACGTTGCACCAATTTGTTGAGTAATCCCTCCGGCTTCACCTTCCTGAACATTAGTGCCTCTGATACAATCAAGCAGCTTGGTTTTTCCTGTATCAACATGACCCATAATGCAGCAAATTGGGGATCGGAGGTCAGCTTCACTCTGGTTAGGCTGAGCATCCGGAGTTTGCAGTTCCTTCTTGCATTTTGGTTCTTTACCCTTATTTGTATCCACAGAATCTGCCTCAGGCTGGCTTTTCTTACTATCACCATCAAGAGATTTAACTGGTAAGGTTGTGGTAACTTTGGGGGCAACAACTGCTGCCTTTGAAGTTGAAGCCTCCTTCTTACCCACATGTTCAGGCTCAGATTCATCCTCTTCATCGGCAAAGGCACTTGTACCAGGCAGTTTACGATCAGCTTCATCCCAACTCTTTGCATCCCATTCGTCTTCATCATCATCTTCTTCAATTACATTCTCTTCAACCACATCAGTAACAACTTCTGCTTTCTCCTCCACATTCACGGTCTCCACTTCCTCAACCCCCTCCATTTCCAAGGAGTCAACCTCAGCCACAGATTCCTGCTGATCCTCCATTGCTTCTGTGCTTTCAGAGGCCACGCCATTTGCTTGAGAGTTATGTGTTTTTTTCTTTGTTTGATACTTGGGTCGTTTTGTGGGAGCACCAGCAGCATCACCAGTAGCAACGGGCAAACCTCCGGCGTTAGCAAGTATTTGGTTCCTCATTGCCTCCAGTCGCCGCACTTCTTCCTTTTGTTTCCCAGTTAATAGCTTTCCTTCCAGTTTCTTCTTCTGAAGTTTCTCCTTTTCCTTTTCCTTTCTCAAACGCTTCTTCTCTTCTGCTATCCTTTCAAGTTCCTCCTGCCTCCTTCGCTCTTCCTCTTCCTTCCTTAACTTCTCCTCTTCTTCCCTCTTCTTCTTTTCCTCCAATTCCTTAAGCCTAGCCAGCCTCTCCTGCATCTCCCTTACATGCTTTGGGACTTTCTTATCTGTTGCTTTTCCTTTTGTTTCATTTTTTGCATCTTCCTGTTTTTCTTGCCTTAATTCCTCTGCCGGTGTAGTTGCAGCCGCAGCTGCTGCAACCGCCTTCTTCTCTTTCTCTTTTTCTTTCTTCTTTTTCTTCTTCTTTGCAGCAGCAGATTCCACACCTCCTCCTTCTTCTTCAGCTTCCTTTTCAAGTGAAGCATCAACCAAACCAAGAGATTCAAGCTGAGTCTGAACTTTATTCTCTTGTGGAGGAGGAGGAGCTGGAGCTGGTTTTGCCACAGTACTCCCTTCACCGAGCTCTCCCAGTAGTTTATCTAAGTCGTCCTCTTCTTGAGCAGTCCTCTCACTCTTCTTCTTCTTCTTTTTGTTCTTTGAAGTTTCTACAACATCTTCAATCACCCGTTTGTTAGTTTTGGAATCATCAGCTTCTTTACCACTAACAACCACACTAGGCTCTTCTGGGTCCACATTTGATTCATCTCCAAGCCTAGATTCAAGCGCACTGAAAACACTATTACTCTTCTTTTTGGATGACTTCTTTTTGCCGGAAAACATAACTTCTGAGGTATGTTCATCCAGATAAGCAGAATCATCATTTGTAAAAGATGTGCCCTCCTCAGTTTCTTCATCAATTAAAGCATCACTATAGATTTCACTACTCTTCTTTGAAGAACTTGAAGACCTCTTCTTTTTACCAGAGAAACTTATCGCAGCAACATCATCATCATCTTCTTCTTCTTCTTCCTCTTGTGCTTCATCCTTGGTTTCTCCCCCGCAATCAAGCTCATCAATACCAGAACCAGCGGACACACTGGCACTGCTCTTCTTATTGGATTTAGAATGTTTTTTCTTCCCCGAAAAAGAAATAACCACATCGTCATCGATATCAGATTGCTTCTCCGTTACTGAGTTATCAATAGCGTCCCCACCTTCCTCATCATCATCCGCAATTGCACCAAAAGCAGACGCCCTCACCCTGTTACTATTACCTTTTCCCGACTTAGATGACTTATTCTTCCCAGAAAAAGATACTACAGGCTCATCATCATCGTCACTGCCAACACCATCATCATTATCACGTGTAACTGCAGACTCGTCGTCGTCATCGTCCACCTCTCCAAGCAACCCAAAGCTCGAAGAGCTAAACGAAGTGCTGCTCCCACTCTTTTTGGATCTAGACTTCTTCTTCCCCACAAATTGTACAGCTGGTGCATCATCATCATCCTCGTCTTCTTTTTCTACATCCTCGTCTTTCTGTTGTGAATTCTTAGAAGCCCCCTTCTTACCCTTCTTCTTTCCACCAACTGGTGTGATTTTTTCGTCTTGAACCTGCTGTTCCTCGGATAATTCCGTTCCTATAGAGTACTCGTCGTCGTCAACTACCACCGCCTTCTTCCTCGATTTCCCTCCACCGTCCTGAATCTCATCATCACGTGCGGTAGGCTTCTTTCTCCCCATCGAGATTTTGTGATTTCAACAGATAAAACTACGCTCCGAAAATTCCAGAAAACGAACTCTGAAAGCCTGACATCAACATCAAACACCAAAATTAGAACAGACACAACAAAATCAACACTAATAAACAGGTAATTGTACATGATTCTCTACTACCAGAAAACAAACTCCAAAACCCCAATATCAACATCAAACACCGAAATCAGAATCTACTCAACTAGTATATATCAACACTATTAAATTAAATCGGTAATTGTACATGATTCTCTACTACCAGAAAACGATTTCCGAAACCCCAACATCAACATCACACCCCGGAATTACAACCGACAAAACTAAATCGACACAATTAAACCGGTAATTGCACATGATTCTCTACTACCAGAAAACGAAGTCCGAAACCCCAACATCAACATCAAACACCGAAATTAGAAATCGACACAACTAAACTATCGAACCGGTAAATTGGACATGATTCTCCACTATCCACATAGCATATCAGCAGGGCCGGGCCTAAGTGAATCCCCGTGATGGGGCCATCCATAGTATTCAAGAACTAACACGCAAAAAGATACAAATCAAAACGGATAAGCTAGAGGAATCATGAAACAAGCTCTTCTTTTTTTTTATTATTCATAGCACCAAGGGAGGGGAGAGGTAGACCGAAATTAAACTCACACGGCGTAATTCACAATAGACTAGTTTTTGAAGCTGCGTGAATTCACAAGAGACTAGTTTTTGAAGAAGACAAGCGACTAGTTAGCGTACTAGTTCAAACGAGATAAATAACTCGTCGCAACCAGCAAACCTTGCGCACAAGAAAGAAAGACAACCAGCAAATCTTGCGCACAAAGAAAGAAAGAGAGAAACTCTGTAATATTATTGATTAAAAGCTGCATAATAATTATAAACTCTTGTATAGGCTGAAACCCTAGAAGCTCTAAAAAAAAAAAACTTGTAAAATTAAAAGTTCCACAATTTGGAGTTTTCCTAAAACTGAAACGGGAAAGAAAAACAAGACTTTCCTAAAAAGAATCAACTTAAAAAGAATTACGGTCTAAGAGTTATTAACGAAACAAATCTTTTCTAAAAACGGTATAATAACGCAATTGAAGTCCTAAACGGAGGAATTAGGCCGAAAAGCACCATTGATCATCAACCTAGGGTTATGAGTATTGACCGGAGCGCGAAAATAAGTCAGCCCACCAAGTTTGGGCCTATTTCCGAGCTCGTCCGAATTTTGTCAAATTGGGTAATCTGAAATTAAACACTGTTTGGGCTTCCAGGGCTTGGTTCGGTCCAATTGACAAGGAATTAGGCGTGTTCTACATCATAACCTTAGGCTTATTGGATATTACGGAAGATGATGTCCTCTAGCTTAATGAAAAAAATGTAGCCGACCCTAATTAATTGAGACTTAAAGCTCGGTTGGATTTGGTTCATAAGCTTAGTGTGTGCATTCCTTGTAGTGTACAAAATACTCGAAAACAGAAGCTTTACGATTTTTTAAAAAACGAAGATGCTTTAAGAAACTGAAAAATACGCATCAAATTTTGCAGGAACCGATGAACCGTATTCTAGAGAGAGAGAGAGAGGCGGGGGTACCTGGGCTCGGGAACTCACAGCAGGCTAGGGTGCGGAGGCTATACGCCACCGTTTCAGCGTGATCGCAGAGGCACACCACGATGTATGGTAACATGTCGGGTCGGTAAGCCTTTTTTTTTTGTGTGTGGCCAAAACGGGAAATATAACAACCAAGATCGAATTTGTATAGCAATCCGATCAGATTTCTATATCATTTAGACCGTAACCATGATCTTAAATCAAGATTGAATTCGTATCGCAACCCGATCAGAATTTTATATCATTTAGACCGTAACCATGATCTTAAGAGTACCCGATGGGTATCAGCTCGGTTCGGTTTTTTCCCAAATCCAATTTTGTATGTGTGCATCACTGTAAGACTTTCATCCCTAGCCACTAGGGGTTGTTTAATATCTCATATTCAACACTTAAAACTGAAAACAATTAAGTAATAAGTGATTAAGTAGATTTGATAACCACATTTTACATTATTTAACAGATTAAGTGCCACTTAAAATATAGTGTAAAAAGTTGATAAAAATTAAGTAACTTTGAGCTACTTAATTCTGGCTGAATTCTTATATGTTTGCATTCAACCACCACCACCACCACCGTCGTCACTCAACCACCACTACCACCACCACAACCGCCATCACTACTCCACTACTACCACCATTACCATAACCATCACTATTCCACTACTACGCTATCACCACCACAACCACCATCACTCCACCACCACCAACACCGCCACCACTCCACCACCACCACCACCACTACTCCACTACCGCCACCACCACCACCATCATTACTTTACTACCACCACCACAACCATCATTATTCCACTACCACGCTACCACCACCACCATCACTCCACCAACACCACCACCACCACTACTGCCACCACCACCACCACCACCACGACGTACCACTACCACAACCATTACCACCACCACTACTCCACTCCACCCCCACCACCATCACCATCACTTCACCACCACAACCATTACCACCCACCACTAGTCCACCCCACCCCCCTACCCCCCCCCCCTCTCCCCACCTCCACCACCACCACCACCATTACTACCACGCCGCTGCCGCCACCACCACCACAACGCCACCATTGCACCACCATCATTCTACTATCACTATCACACCACCATCTCTCCACCGCCACCCTCACCACTAACATTCCATCACCACCACCACCACAATCACCAAAATTAAAGAAAATTAGAATTAGAATTTAGTGCTTAATATGCTTATCAAACAGTTCTTCAGCTTAAAAAAATTCAGCATTCACCTTTCAGTACTTAATTTTTCAGTTTTCAGTTTTATCAAACAGCCCCTAGCTCTTGCACTATGTTTGGAAAGGAAGTAAAAAAAAAAAAAAAAACAACTAAAGCCTTTATTTATTTATTTATTTTTGACAAGAACTAAAGCCTTTATTTGAGCAGGGGAAAAAAGCATATTATGCTGACAGGATACTTTGGAAAAATTATTCAATGCCAAGAGGTACGTGGCGACTGGATAAACTATAGGATACTTGGGTAACACAAAATGATGGATAAACTATAGGATACTTGGGTAACACAAAATGATGGACCTGGGATGACTTGTGTTCCCTTAAATTAGAGAGTCCCGTGATGGGAGTCAGAAGCGTTCCAAATATATCGTTTGCCACGGAAGTCATCTTTCCAACTCCTCAATTTCATCGAAAATCGTTAACTAGTATACAGTTTTGAGACTCTGCGCCTAGATATAACCTTCGTTTGTTCGATTAATTGTACTCATATTTTGTTCAAAAACTCTGCTCAACTTTACAAGGTCTGCTCAATTCATTTTTGTTACCCAGTCAAAACAACATTCTTTTCTAGCTTGAGAATGAAGGATTCCGTCATATTGCTTCCTATCCAAATGCCAGTGCAAGGTCTAGCGATCGGGCCCTCTGTGATTGCATGGAAACGGTGCTACGCCCCCCTGGCCCCTCGCGGAACAACCTAATTAACCTCGCAGCACTACCAAAGTAACTCAACTTCTCTACCAGGTTATAAATTATACCGCACCATGTTACGATCAAAATCATGTTTACCATGTACTGAATCTAAGTCACACATCCAAATGTTTTTATGTGCTTCAATATGTGAAAATCAAACTCAACCAACCTTTTTTCAAATGGACATCGCAAGCAAACACTTGTGACTCATTGCCATGCTCTTCCTTCTCACCATGTCCCCTCTCTTCCTAATATACTCACGCATGGTAGAAATTTGAGTCAATTATTGGGTAATGGTTTGTGAAACGATTCGCAGTTTTTGCAAATACTGATGAGACTGCTCAGCAGCGATCAAATAGGAACTCTGCTTATATATCATTATCCAAACATATAATTGGCTTGTATTTCCCAGTAGAACTTGGATTGCTTCACCATCTCAGCACGTTCAGCGACCAGCCTCTCCTTCCAATAATCCTTGCACCTGGAGATTTTTAAGAATCAATTACCACTGGTGAATTTTCACAAGGAAATGAAACAAACGAGGCGTTTAATATACGGAGTATTTCGTTTCACCTTTTCTTCAATAACAGATCAAGTTCTATCATTTGCAATGCGTCACCATATACTCCTTCCTGAATAAAAGAGAGAAAAGAGTAAGCCCGGGCTATGTCAAGTATCACAAAGTAACAGTACTCCATATAGCCAAAAGAGCCAAAAACTGAAACATAAAATATTCTAACGAAATGCTTTATCTGCGGAAAAAAGAACTACTTCAAATTATTATCCCACTATGACCACGAAAAAGATGCTAATTGTATATCTCCTCCTTCTCCTCCTTTCTCTCCCATGCGCTCGCGAACACACACAGGAGCACTGAGCACCAGTTGGCCAACCACAAAGGGAGACACTATACCCCCGGTAAAACTCCAAAACTATGTTGCATGGACTCTTCAAAATAAACAAATACTCATATAGGACATTGGCAATAAAGTGGAATATGCACGCCAGAATTCTTGGAAAAAACACATTTCAAGACCTGCATTAAAGAAAAACACAAACATGGACGAATAATAGTTTTACTAATTTCAGGAATAATGTGTACAACAAACAAGGGCAGAGCCACATTGTGGCAAGTGGGGTTAAAAGTCCCTACTCACTTGCAAAAAAATTCAAATATTCGTACAGATGTTGATGATTTTTACGAATTTGACTCCACAGATGCTAAAAAATTGCCCCAAGGAACTCATTGAAATTACAAGACTTGCAATGGAAGAAAGTTCAACATTATTGAATCGAGGGCCAGAGAACCTTGATCTTGAATGGTGAGTACTGATCATTCTACTGCTGATTTAAGTCCTATATGGCATAGTTCAAAGCCCTAAACTTAAACTTCAAACCTTAGACTTTGAAACCCTCCATATAACTCTAAGCGACTCCGGTTCTATGAGTTTTGGCTCTTATTCAATCTGATCAGAGACATGTTTCGATAATGGTTTGACTTTGGCATCATGTTTGGGCATTGGTAAGTTGTGGAGAGTCTCTTGCCTTTATTGAACTGGATTTTGCATTTTAGTAGAGTAAAGGCTACTGAGTTGATTGGTGTGGGATTTGCGGACTGTGTTTGATCGTTGAGAATGGCTCATAGAGGAGGTAGAGGTAGCGGCTTTGTGGCAAACAATAGTGATGTTTATGAGTATGACAACCCAAATCGTGAGCGGAATAAGTTTGAAGAGTTTAGTTGACAAGTTGCTACCTTTGATGATAAGTGTGCAACTACTATTGTTGAGAAGAGAAATTGCTACCTTGATAGAGAACGTGCAATACTGCCACCCGGTGAACAGCATACAATGTGATTTTGCCATTACTAATTGGGTCTATGGTCTACATATGCATCTGCACCCAACAGCCGTACCGAAATCCATCTAACTTAGCTTCCTAATACTTTACTTCATATTCTCCTGCTCGGACGAACTTGTTCATTACAATCCTACTTTAATAAGAACATTCACTAATTTTCAGTGGAAAACATAGTAAAGGGTAACTAAGGAAAGAAATTGACTTTACAACTCATGCGTACCAAAGTTTACGAAGTAGTAACAAGATGGTTATACAAAACAAACACTTACAAAGGCGTAATACCAATACATACTAACCTCTCTGCAAACTGGACACTTGGACTCTGGATTTGCAGCTTTAAGACCTTGGAAAACCATAACCTTAGCAGCTGAGCAAGCACATAATTTACAAAAAATATGGCCGCAGCTCAAAGCATACGGATTGAAAACAAGGTCCTGATGCATCCAAAACAAATGCAAGTGATTAACATTGTAGAACCAATTAAAACATGGTCAGGAGCGATTCCATAATTTTGCCTTCAAAATTGCGCTTAGAAATGTTACATTACCAAGCAAATAGCACAATTCAGGTTATATTCTAATGTCACAGAATCTGGAAGCATCAAGGTTATTACAGGCTCTGCAGCATTCAGATCACAAGAGAATGAACTGGAAAACAAGTTGGAACCATCTGGCTCATCACAGTTCATGTAGAAAGCCCCGAGTTCTATTAACCAAGGAGATTGCAGTATCTCTATATGTTTGGCCCGCATCTTAGATTTAAAATTTCTTCCTTTAACAGATCTGTGCACCTACACAGACAGATAAAAGAACAGGAAACGTAAAATGGAACATTGTTGGAAAATCACAAATACTGACAAAAACTAACAGAAATGCAACCATAACTGCTTCAGTGCATTTTTAACTGTCTTAACGTACCTTTTTCGATATAGGCTTATTCTTGTTCTTAGTGAACTGTTTTGAGTAAGTAAATATCAATAACCTTTGTATTAGAAAAGAAAAAAAAAACATTTGGTCTAAATTTTGAACTTTTAGATTCCTCCCGTCAATACCAACCAGAAAAGTATAAACATTTGACTCGATGGAAAAAAGCTCAGAGAAGACAAAAATAAGCCGTTTTACTCTGTAGTCTGTACACATCCAGTCAATAATGCCAAAGCTAACCAAAGCTAAGTCTGTAATGTATGAAATCTACTCCTTCCAGACACCTATTCGTGGTTACTAATGGCGGCATCCTTTTTTTTTCCCCTGGAAAGAACTTAACAACCCAAACATTGAAAAGAATTAACAGAATGGAGGCATTCATACTTACCTTATCATATTTCTTAAGGATTTTGCGCAAAGCAATAGCATTCATGGTAACATATTCAATCAACATCTGTCCCTCCTGTACCATTGCTTGGTGATCATCCTTGAAACATCGACGTAAGCAGATCATGTATCTTTGCATCCCGGTGGCAATATGAAGATGTAGAAGGTGTCTAACACTTGAACTAAAGAATCCAGCTATCTCTGAAGCTTCCTTCATCAACTCGGAAAAGAACATCTGATCACACACTACAATAACAGAAGCAAGATCACGAGCTAGACTAAAACAATTGAAAAAACAACATAAAACTAAGAGCTGGCCATCCCATAAGTTGACAGAACAGCATGGGTGCTAATTATTCCAAGTTTGGCGGTCTTCTACTTGCATGTCAACAAATAGTGCTTCAATGTAACTTGAAAGAATATATGGTATCGAAGTAACTTTCTCTGCCTAAGGACCTACTTCCTACAAAAAAGTGTTTCGCATCTATAGTACAAAACTACAAATTGAGCTGATTCTGTGATGGTTTTGAAAAGAGTTGAATACACAAGTATACGTAAAAGCTACTTCCAAGTCCATTGGTGAATCTATAAGTCAAAACACTTCCAATTTATATACATGTAATGGGCAAATAGGATTATGGTAGCATTATAATTTCAAGAGTACATTTCTAACAAGGTTGAGCCTTGCGACAAGGCAGGCAATCAATTATGTAAGTGAATGGTTCCCCAAAGTTAAACTTAAATCAAGAGCAACATGTAAAATCAAAAGTCCTGTCGATTCCAAAGAAGACGTGGCCTTGTTCGTTTCCATACTTTACTTTGTTTTAACTTTGTTTTCTAATCATTACCCTATATCTCTCTTCAATCATTACCCTATTTCTCCAATTATTAATTTCATTTCTCTCTCTATCTCTCTCCAATCATTACCCTATTTCTCTCTCCACCCACTACCAAAACTAAAATACCCAAATAACCCAAACGAACATGGCCACAATCATGTGCCTTCGATACAAGGCACTCTCCACTTTTCTCCTTGCGGTGAGGCATTGTCTTTGTTTCTTTCCAACCTTTTCAAAAGGCTTAGGGGTTCACTTTTTTCCATTGGCACTTCATCAAAAAATCAAAAACAGTGAAACAGAGAATACTTAGTTGGCTTTTCATGTTCAATACCACATTTGAAAGCCATTCCTATATCCATTTGGCATTTGTTTTTATGGATCTAATCAAAGAAGCATTGCAGAATTTGCCAAAGTTGTGAATGACATGAGTCAGGGGCGACATTACATGTGCAGCTGTGGTGTCACTTGAACCCAGTGGCCTGCAAAATTCCACATTTTACAGAGTATAGTTTTTCTCCTCCTGAAAACTTCTACTGACATGTCACCACTGAAACCAGTGGATTTGCTAAACAAGATCCAAAGGGCCCATCTCACCCTGTTTTAAAGCATGAGAGAAAATCAAACTCACCCCACAGCATAATGACATAGTCTGCTCTCCTGTATCTACTCCATATTCCATTTCATATCCTTAAAAGCTGTTTGATTAGCAAGGTTAGACCTTAGTTACCAAATAGTGAGTTCGCATTTCCAATGTTTGAATCTTACGCCGTTGTTATGGGATTTCATTTGATAGTTAACCCACAAAACATGGAAAATGCAATGCCTTGAGTAATGCGGTAATGGTAATTCCCTCACTATTTAGTACTTAGTTCATGTAACTTGCATCCCTTCTTGATGTTAATATTTAAGCTCATTATGCTAAGAGAGCCCAAGACTGCACTACGAAGGTGGTAGTCAAGATGGCCAAAGCCAAAGGAGCATGGGTGAACGTCCCTCCCTCCCACACGGTCTTGGGTTCGAACCTTGCTTGCGGGTAGTAGGGTTCTTGAACTAGTGTTGGAGGGTCTTTGGTCCCACTCGCACCATAGTGGAGCTATGGGTTGTCCCCTCCATACAGCAGTTAATTCGCAAGGACGCAATGTGGCGACGACCCTAATCAGGACTAATCAGGACAAATAGCCACATCTGAACATTCCATAGTAGGTGGGAACCTCGTTGGTCCATTCCATAGTGGGTGGGAACCTCGTTGGTCACGCCCATGGGGAAGCTACATTGATCGCCCTTCCCCTCCCTTTTTAACTCAGCAACAGAAAAAAAGGGGGAAAAATAGCCCAAAACTACGACTACATCACAAAACCCCACAGTCACATGCAATGACATCATTTGACATAATAAAAAAGAGTTTCCCCGCACCCTTTTTTTTTTTTTTGATAACTGCACTCATTTTCGTTTCCTTTTGATTTAAAAAATACCCACAAGTCCACAACAGCTTCACTAAAATACAAAAAAATGGAGTGTCTTTATAAAAAAAAAAAGGGTGTGAAAATCATTTCCAAAAAGAACAAAGAAGAGGCAAAACAAGCTATACATACATGGACAAGCTTCACATTGACAGAATTCAGAGTCTGACAGTATTTGGTTTCCAAGTTCATCATGTCCAGCTGCTCTAGGGCAAGAATCACTTAATCCCCTGCAAGCCCTACAGCTTTTGAGGACCTTCTTGAGCCTCTTGTACTCGATATGAGAGCACTTATCAGTAAACCTCTCCTGATTCCCATTAACATACTCCATAAAAGCCTCCCCGAATTTCATCTTTTCGATTGGGCTTACCAGCTACTCAACCCTAGCAGACTTTTCAAGAACAATCGATGACTTTTCTTCCCCCTAAACCCTAGTACATTTCTAGAACAATTAGTCTAGGGACCAGGAATCGTTGGCGTCGTCATGCGAGGGAGGGGTATGCCGTTGTCGATTGAGGTGGTGCGGGGGTTGTTAGGGTTTAGGTGGAGGCGGCGAAGGAGATAGGAGGAGAAGAGTAGGGTGGACCGACGGTGGATGTGGTAGTGGTGACGGGCGGCGACGACGTCGGATGTGGGGGTGATGGGCGGAGGGTTGGTCGCCGGTGGTGGTGGGTGTCGCCGGTGGTGAGTGACCTCCTCCTCCCCTCTCTCTCTCTCTCTCTCTCTCTGAATCAGATCAGGGGTGGGGGAAAAAAATTCAGTTTTTTTAATTTTTAAATTTGGGTAGTTCCAGATAGAGCAGGGAGTGAGTTAGGGATGAACATTTCTGACACAAAAATGACACGACTTGAGAATACGAATTCTAAATGTGTTGGGTTTGGGTTGAACACGCGAGACACGAAATTGACACGATTAACACCGTTACTAATCTGTGTCACCCATTAACACGAATATATATATATATATAATATATGGTATATCTATAATTCTATTACTCAGGTCTAGTTCCAGACGTGGGTGGGGAACAAAAACAATTCAGCTTTTTATTTTTTAAAAAATTTGGGTAGTTGCTGACATGGTGTGGGATCCACCCGCCACGTAAGCGTCATGGGTTGGGTCATGGGCGGGATTCCTGGCCCCTAGACTTATTGTGCGAACAATGAGAGGAGATGTGTGAATGAGAATGGGTATTGGGTTTTCGAAAAAGAAGGGGCAGCCATACCGGCGCGTTTATCGGGTCCAATGTGTGTATTGTTGCATGCCATGCCATGCACGTGTAGCAGGATGCTTCATCTCCACAGGAAAAACAAATCACGTAGGCTCCATTTGTTTGGAGGGCTTGCTATTTGCAGCCACTTATTTCCTAAGCCTAGCCTGTGTTAAATGTAACCCACGAATCTTATAACAATTTTCCATATACAGCCTAACAAATATCCCAAAGCTTCCAAAAATACCCATTCTCTCTCTCTTCCGTTTTTCTCCTGTTGTACCCACCACCACCTCCATAACCACCACCTCCATCACCAGTACCGCCACCAGATTAACCCCATTTTTTCCGTTTCATCCATCCATCTCTCTCTCTGTGCTAAATCCAAGCAGAGGGTGAGGAACTAATGACGTCAATCCGAACTGGACTCTAGTTTGAGGTCGTCTGGTTCAACGGATTGGACTCCATTCCTACTCTCTCTCTCTCTGCGAAATCCAAGCAAGATTTGACCGGAAAAAAAAAATCCAAGCAAGATTTGTTTCAAAATCTCTCTCTGTGCTAAAGATTTGTTTCAAAATCTAAGCTAGAAAATTTGGTTGGGATTGTAAAATCAAAGGTAGTCTGTCCATGGAAAAAAATGATGAACACTAATCGGATATTCAATCCTGAAAATCGGTACAAAATAAAAAATTAACTTCTGAAAATGTTCATAAAATTCAGATTCTAATATCTGAAACCTCTGTAACGCATCTTAAAGATGCGCCATGTTTTTTTGTTGTTGTTAAAAACTCAAATTCTGACGGTTAAAAACGTAAAAAACGCAAATTCGGAATGCGTCATGTTTAGTATAACGCATTCACAAAATGCGCGATGCGTGATTAACATCACGCATTTTGCTAATGCGCAATAGGACTGGGTAAAAGCACGGTGGTATCTGAAAGCAAACGCTGGCGATGGAGTCGGTGGTAGCGACTCAGTCGGTGGCGACGGAATCGGTGATGTAACGGCGGCGGGGGCAGCGGTGGGGAGGAGGAGGAGGGGGCGGGTGAGGTGGTGGTATTGGTAGGTGGGAGATGTAATTAAAAAAAAAAGGACTGGCAGGTGGGAGGTGAGTTGGGGAAGAAGAGTGGAGGAGAAGATGACCCAAAACGACGTCGTTTCATTAGGGGTATTTTTGTCCATTTTTAAAAAGGGCATTTTTGTCCGAAAACCGTTAATTTTTGACGGGCTAGGCTTAGGAAATAAGTGGCTGCAAATAGCTCGCCCATTTGTTTGGTGTAATATTTTTAATTAATTGAATGAAAATGACTTACCCTTAAATATTCAGTAAGTTATATTCTGAAATCAATCTGCTGCCGTCTACGGCAATTCTCACTACTCAGTTTCCTCAATCGTCAATCCTTACCCACGTTTAATTCCAATATTCTAATATCTCTCTACCGTTTAAGCCCCCCCTCTAAATCTCTCTACATTATTTTTGTAATTTCTGAAAATATTTTCAAGTGCCAACCAAACACCTGAAAATAAAAGTTTGAAATTTGTTTTCTGAAAAATCATTTTACATCGAAACAAACGGAGCCATAATTTGTTTGATTTGGAGTTTTGAGAAATTGTTTTTGAGATAATAAATGGCAATGGGTGGAAATAAATAGAGAGAGAAATATATTAAGAATTCTATAGAGAGTCAAAAAAAAAAATCAAAACTTGCAAGGGAACAAAGTGATTCAATATTACACTTAAATACACACCCAAACACATACTTACCCTCACGTAAGTGATGGGTCCGCGTACACTAGAATGCTTGGTAGGTAGAATAGAACTCGGATATAACTTTGTCCAAATACAGAGTGTATATCTTTTGTTTGTTTACCAAATGGAACTCGGATACAATTATCATGTCCCTTCCACACTCCTTTATTTTAGGAGTAATAACACCAACCTATCCATAACCTAGAGAAATTTTTCGGGTATGTTCCACCCTCCCACGTAGTACCCGTTCGGCACATTCGGGCCATCCAATATACTTTTAAATGGTTTGGATTGAAACCCACCCTTTTCTCATCCTAACACTTTTTCTCTCGTTTTTTTTTCTCCAAATCCGAGTTGTCCAAAAAATGCAATGGACGGCTCGGATGCATTGAGCAAGGACCACGTGATACCCACTACACTAAAAAAATTTCCCCATAACCAATCCCGACTAGAGATGGCAATCGGACCCGTCCCGCCCCGAACCCTAACAGGGCGGGTTTACCACCACCTTTTTAGGTATCGGGTCGGGGTAAAAATACTAAAACCCGGCCAAATTAGGGTAGGGTTCGGGGAGATAATACTCCGCCCCGATATACCCAACCCGAAATGTATTTTATTTATAAAATTATACTTTATCCTAATCTAATTATCATTAATACTTCAAATTTTATATTTTTACCCTAATATTATTGTAATTATACTAAAAAATCATTATATTCTTACCCTTATATTTTCACCATTATACTAAACTAACAATTTATTTATACTTTTTTTTTGTTTTAAGATTACCAATTTTTTACGAAGCAGGGCGGGAACGAGATACCCAAAAAACAACCGACCAGGGTCGGGTAAAAATTTTCAGGTCGGAGTGTGAAAATCATTTCCAAAAAGAACAAAGAAGAGGCAAAACAAGCGATACATATATGGACAAGATTCACATTGACAGAATTCAGAGTCTGACAGTGTTTGGTTTCCAAGTTCATCCTATCCAGCTGCACTAGGGCAAGAATCCATTAGTCCTCTGCAAGCCCTACAGCTTTTGAGAACCTTCTAGAGCCTCTTGTACTCGACATGAGAGCACTTATCAGTAAACTTCTCCTGATACCCATTAACATACTCCATAAAAGCCTCCCCGAATTTCATCTTTTTGATTGGGCTTACCAGCTACTCAACCCTAGCAGACTTTTCAAGAAATGTACTCCAGGGTTTAGGGGGGAAGAAAAGTCATCGAATGCGAATAATGAGAGGAGATGTGTGAATGAGAATGGGTATTGGGTTTTCAAAAAGGAAGGGGCAGCCATACCGGCGCATTTATCGGGTCTAATGTGTGTATTGTTGCATGCCATGCACGTGTAGCGGGATGCTTCAGCTCCACAGGAAAAACAAATCACGTAGGCTCCGTTTGTTTGGGTGTAATATTTTTCATTAATTGAATGAAAATGACTTACCCTTAAATATTCAGTAAGTTATTTTCTGAAATGAACCTGTTGCCTTCTACGACAATTCTCACTGCTCAATTTCACCGATCGTCATTCCTGACCCACGTTCAATTCCAATATTCTCATATCTCTCCACCGTTTAAGCCCCCCTCTAGATCTCTCTACATTATTTTTTTCATTTCTGAAAATATTTTCAAGTACCAACCAAACACCTGAAAATAAAAGTTTGAAATTTGTTTTCTGAAAAACCATTTTACATTGAAACAAACGGATCCATAATTTGTTTGGTTTGGAGTTTTGAGAAATTATTTTTGAGATAATAAATGGCAATGGGTGGAGATAAATAGATAGAGAAATTTATTAAGAGTTCTGTAGAGAGTCCAAAAAAAAAATTCACAACTTGTAAGTGAACAAAGTGATTCAGTATCACACTTAAATACACACCCAAACACATACTTACGCTCACGTAAGTGATGGGTCCGCATACACTAGAATGCTTGGTAGGCGGAATAGAACTCAGATATAACTTTGTCCAAATACAGAGTGTATATCTTTTGTTTGTTTACCAAATGGAATCCGGATATGATTATCATGTCCCTTCCACACTCCTTTATTTTAGGAGTAATAACACCACCCTATCCATAACCTAGAGAAATTTTTCGGGTATATTCCACCCTCCCACGTAGTGCCCGTTCGGCACATTCGGGCCGTCCAATATACTTTTAGATGGCTTGGATTGAAACCCTCCCTCTTCTCATCCTAACACTTTTTCTCTCCAAATCTAAGTCGTCCAAAAAATGCAATGGACGGCTCGGATGCGTTGAGCAAGCACCACGTGATATCCACTCGGCACTGAAAATTTTTCCCTATAACCAATCCCGACTAGAGATGGCAATCGGATCCGTCCCGCCACGAGCCCTAACGGGGCGGGTTTTCCACCACCTTTTCAGGTATCGGGTCGAGGTAAAAATACTAAAACCCGATCGACTTAGGATAGGGTTCGGGGTGATAGTACCCCGCCCCGATATACCCGCCCCGAAATGTATTTTATTTATAAAATTATACTTTATCATAATCTAATTATCATTAATACTTCAAATTTTATATTTTTACCCTTATATTATTATAATTATACTAAAAAATCCTTATATTCTTACCCTTATATTTTCACCATTATACTAAACTAACACTTTATTTATACTTTTTTTTTTGCTTTAAGATTACCAATTTTTTTACGAAGCAGGGCGGGTAAACCCGTTCCTTGATCGGGGTGGGAACGGGGTACCCAAAAAACACCCGACCAGGGTCGGGGCGGGGTTGGGTAATAATTTTCAGGCCGGGGTGCACAAAAACCCGTCCCGCCCCATTGTTATTCCTAATCCTGACCCCGTTCACCAAAATACCTCCATTGGGCCCACGTTTTTCCTTCCACAGCTAGAAAGGAAAGTGGGGGAAAGTGAAAGAAAGAAAATAGGAAAAATAAGAGGCAAATTGTACTAGTCACAATTTTAGATATTTTTAGTTTATCTTATTTTTCTCTTTAAATCAAACAATGAAGGAGAATTTTTTTTTTCCTTCGTTTCTCTTCCTTTCCAAAATTTCTCTTTAAATCAAACAATGAAAAGAGAAATTTTTTAAAGTTTTCCTTCCTTACCAAAAGTTCCAAAATTTCTCTTTAAATAAAACAATGAAAGGAGAATTTTTTTAAACTTTCCTTCGTTTCCACAACTCTTTGAATCAAACAATGGAAGGAGAAATTGTTTTAATTTTTTCTTCCTTCCTCTCTTTTTCCACAAGTTCCAAAATTTCTCTTTAAATCAAAAAAATGAAAATTGATATTCGCACTCCACTTTTTACAGATGGCGATCCACTTTGTTCATAAAATTATGACACTTCACATTCAAATTGAAGCGCCATCAGTAAAAAGTGGAACACAAAAATCAGTTTCCATTTTTTTTTTTCCTTCTTTTCTCTCTCTTTTCACAAGTTCCAAACAAAGCATTGTATCCGAAAAGTCGAAGCATAAGAGAAGGGAAACAGGGAGAAGACGAAGACGATACAGAGAGATTCTCCTCTCCTGCTATCGTCTCCGGCAACTCCGATAAGATAATCGTACCCCCAAAGCATTCCCTTATTCAACATGATTTCCCCCCTCTCTTTTTTGGGAATCTCATTCTAAGGCTTCAGTATTCACTTTTTCCCCCTGAAATACTACCTGTTTTGGGAAGTCGTTGATTTACTAATTGTTCACTAATCTTGTGGTGATATACCCACCCATGTAGTCATACCCCTCGATTTCTATCTCTGGGTACTTGATTACAACGATTACGGTACTGTTCCGCATTTTAAAACATCCCTATACATTAAGGACTCAAGCCCAATGAAAACTTGAGTCCTTCGGAGTTCTTGGTGAGGATGCACAGGGATGGCCTTGAATATTACTATGACAATTACTTTTCAGAGTTTCTTACATACAATACTTTTTTGTTTCATAGTTTAGGATAGGGATCGGGAGATCCTGCCAAGCAAGGGTGCTTGGCAGGGGTGCCGAGCGCATCTCGACCGTCCAAAAGTGTTTTCTTAGGATAGGGAAGTAGGCGGCTAGTGTGCGATTAGACACTATGCTTTCTAGGGGTATGTGCTCAGAAATGAAGAGAGTAAATTTGGAAATCTTGAGTTTTTTTTCCCTTCAGATTCGGTACTTCGGAATTATAATTTTATTTCTCACTAACATTTTTTGTTTTTTTTTTGTTTTGGGTCAGGGTGCAAGAAATTTCTTTCTCTACGAGTGAGCGGCTATTTTAGAAATTTGTGATAGAGTTATCAGGTATACTTTTGGTACGTGAAGAATTTGCATCTTTTTTTTTTCGTTTTTAGTTAAACTTTTGTTGAAAACTGGGGTTGTTTGCCGCTGGACTAAACTAGTAGAGAGGTGCTACAGGCACATCAGATGTGGCACATCTTAGCCACACCCCTCTCACGTACTAGCGCACTGTGGGGACAAGGGGAAAAAAAAAAGCCTACATGATGAGGCTCACCAAATTTGTACCTCCTCCATGTTAAGCTTGAGTGGTTTCTCCTGCCATTTCTAAAGAATTAGGCAAAATGTATCAGTTTTCCAAGGGAGGCGGATTCTCTGCGGTTAGACTGCAGAGAGTCCATGCAGTTCAATCATAGCCGTTTATATTTGCATCCAACGGTTCAAATTGTATAAAACTTTTCCGGGGAAAAGATTACCTGGAAAAGTTCTTTTTAAATCTCGACCGTTAAAAACACCATTCGACGGTTGTGAACGTTCCAGCCGCACCTCTGCAGTCCACTGTAGTCCAAGCCAAATTCTTTTCCAAGAATAAGCTACAAGATGTACACGCCTCTCTCTCCAATTTCAAAGAAGATTGCATTTTGAAAATTCAAACAAGGTTCAGCCCACGCCAGGAATTTTGGGAGCGTCTCTCGACGTTCTCGGTTATATATTTCGTCCTCTTTTAGTCATTAACGTTGCTGTTTTTTTTTCGTTTTTTTTTTTTATGTATTTGATTTGATTGTACAGTTGATTTTTACATTCGTGGAATTTGATTTCTAGGATTTTCATTATAGTATTTGTACATATCTAATTATCTCTTCAGCCTTTTCATTTCCCTTCCGCATTTGTGTTTTCTCATAGTAACTCTTATTTCTTCTGAACTGAGACCATAACGGCAGCCCAGCCCATCCGCATCGCCAAGCCCGTGACCCACCATGGCAGCTCTCTCACATTTCAGTGACATCAGAATGACGAGCAACAATGATTTGGCGGGTTTCCTCCTCCATTATTTTTATTTCTCTATTTTAATATACTTCCTTTCTGTTCGGCTCCAAAATGGCTCAAGGACTGAGCGCGGGCGTGTCAAGACTTGTCGCATCTAACGTAAGGACTGGGCGTTTCTTTTCTGACTTCGTAACCATAGAGCGAATGTGCTGCAAACTTAAGGGCTAGATTGCAGTGATGGTTCGTGATTTTGCCACAACGAGCGTGGATTTAGCTATTTTCTAACCATGTAGGAAAGAGAGCAACGTAAAAGGAAAAACGAACTTTATTATATCGGAATAATAAAGTTGGGTACAAGGAAAGTAAAAATCCAAATTACTTGATGAAGTAATTGAGTGAATGCAGGAAAAGTAAAATAGTTGCTTCGCTTGGAAGACTTTGATTTAAGCACTGGGCTTGATTGGTGTGGGAACTCTTTCTTCATTTTGTGAACTAGTATTTATAGGCAAATGCTGCACTGGTCCAAATTTGATCCAAGTTTTCCGCCTTCACCACGAGTTGACAAGTGTCCCGAGTTGGCTCTAGATGTTGCCAAGTGTCCGAAATAACTACCCACTAACATACTCCGTATTTAGTGGGATCATAGGTGGTTATTGAAGGTTTAAAAGAAAACCCACATGTTTTCTTTTATCATGGGAAGTTATGGAAGTTAAACAAGAGTAATAGACCACCCTCTTTCCTTTTTTCGTGGGTATCAAAGAGTAGTGGGCAATGTGGCAAATATTCCCACCAACTTGTTCCCATTTTTTTGCTCCTACAATTCCATCATGGGCCTCCACCTTCCAAGGCCAAACTTTATATTCTCTGGATTCCAACTTAAATAATAAAACCCATAGCCCACAACTTCAGAATTTCAACTGAAAACGGATTAAAATTAACCGAGCCCAATTAATATTGTCTTGGCCCATTAATTTTAACTCAATACATCTCTATTTTTTGGCCCAATTTAATCGAATAGTAATTAAATGGCCTTCCAATGATGGCCTATGATTTGGTGCCAAAAACAGATGTAAACACTTTCCTTTCCCGTTATGATTTAGTGTGGTGAATGTCGGGCAACTAAATCTCTTACTACTATTGTGGTGGTGTGATTCTTTGTCTTCCTTGAGTGGTTAAAAGTTAAAACATAAATCTCTCTTCCTCCTTTGTCCGCTCCTTTGGGGTTCCTTGGCGGATCGTTTTTCTCCATAGCCTGCTACCACATATGGCTTGCCCGAAACAAAAGCTTTGTTTGGACCAACTTTTCAAGCTAACATCACCCAGATCTTTCTGTCATACGTTTGATCACTGCGAAATCAGTACGGTGGAACTTTTTCATGAGCTCCACCCCTCAACGGAGCAAAAGAACAACTCAAATTGGCTGGGAGCCTCCCCAACCAAACTTCATGAAACAAGTGCGCGGATGCATTGGCGAACGGCACAAGTATTGAAGGCGATAATTTACATTATTATTATATTATTATTATGGTGTTATTCCTAGTTGTTCTTATTTTAACTTGGATTCGATTCCATTTACAAAAAAAAAAAAATCAAAATCAACAACAACAACAACATAGAATATCAGTCTTTAAGCACTTGAAATTGCAGTCTTGGAAATAATCACTCATCAGGGCCTTCTCTGGTGCAAAAAGAAACCTACATAGCCTTTCCCAAATACGATCTCACTATTGTCCATATATACATCGGCCACATCCCACATGCAAAATGTGCCATTGCAATGCTATCTTCAATTATCAACATAAAATTTGGAATATTCGCATTACGGCATTAAAAAAAAATGAATGACATCGTTGGCATATTTGAATAACTGCTCCGAGAATTTCTAACGTAATCACCGACCTATGGATTGCACGTCATATATTATAAAGAAAAGGGGCGAAGCGAGAAAAAAAAGAACTCTGTTCTATTTTTGAATCTATCTATAAGAGGAGATCCTATATATGAAAGTTGTAACCGATTCTTTCATTTCTTTGGGCTATTGGCCATACGCTGGGAGTTTCGGGTTTAATACCAATATTTTAGCAACAAATCCAATAAATCTAAGTGTAGAACGCGGTGAAATAAAAGAAGAACCAGTTGTGCTACTTATGCAACCAAGTCCAAAATGATAGTACATTAATCAAGAGAGAAATTTTCCAAAGGGATTCCAGCCCTCTATAATTCTGTTACTCAAAATGAAAAAACTACCTATAATTCTATTTCATTAAAGAATCTCATTTGTCCATTTTTAGTAGTAAAATTATACTTTAATCAGATCGATCAATAATTAAGTATTTGTTGAATGATTTCTCAATCTCTTAATTTCTACCACTCGTAACTCAATTAAGTACTTCTTTGGATTGCTGAAAATAATTCGGAAAACTATTTCAAAAAAAAAACATACTATTATGTTTTGATCCGACCGTCCAAAAAGGACAAATAACATGAAATAGCAGATGATAGACATCTTTTCTTTCTTTTTTTGTATGTTGGAAATTCAATTAACTAAAAAAGCAAGGTCCACAGCAGAGTCATAACAAAGATAAAGAATAAAATAGCCCGAGATAAGTTTTACTAATATGGTGTGTTTTCCCGTGATTTTTGTTTTTGGCTCCGTTTGCTTGGAAACGTAAAAAATTTTCCGGTAAAATGTTTTACCTATTTTTCGGTGTTTGGTTGTGTAAAAAATGAGGAAAATATTTTACATGTAAAAATATTTTCCATCAATTGGATAAAAATGACTTATCCTTAAATCTTCCGTAAGTTATTTTTCGAAATGAACCCGTTGTCTTCTACTGCAATTCTTACTGCTCAGTTTCCTCAATCGTCAGTCCTGATCCACGTTCAATTCTAATAATCTAAGATCTCTTCACCGTTTAAGCCCCTCCTCTCTCTTTCTCTCTACACTATTTTGTTGATTTCTGAAAATATTTTCAAGTGTCAACCAAACACCGATAAATAAAAGTTTGAAATTTATTTTCTAAAAAAATATTTTATATCGTAACAAACGGAGCCTTTGTTTTATTGTGTTTTTTTTGGCCACTTCCTAAAGGTGCTTGATGATTGCATCATTTGAAGGAATCTCTTTTAGGAAATGCTCTGCTCACTCACCCTCCATATTTAAAAATGCAAAAAGTAAAAGAGAAGAAAGATAAGGATTCTCTTTCCTTCCAAACAAATGAAAGGTTACATCCAAAATAATGACGTAAAATTCAAGAAAAAGTTTCCATGATGCTTTCGTAGGCTACTTTGGCCACACATATGCATCTATAGCCGCACATTGGCTACCGTGATTATGTTTTGTGAACACTCAGAACAAAAATACTTGCGTTAGAGGCCCTTTATTATTGGACGAGTCCGGCCCCGTTCCGCTAAGGAAAATAAGTACTTATTTAAATTTATTTTTTTGAATTAAATGTGATGTATTATGAGAGACTGACGTGTATCGTGGAAAATAAATACTTAAAAAATAAAAATCTTAGCAAAATGAGTTCATGTTTTTTAAGTATTTATTTTACGTTTTACGAGACAAATTATTTTCTCACAATACATCACATCCAAAATTGGATTCATCTCCTCTATTTTAAGGTGGAGACTTAGTAGCAGAATATATCCTCGATCGTATTGGAGTGACAAGTCCACCTCAGAACCTTGCCCCCCGCCTTCCTAGGTCAGAATCTCCTAGGTCCCTCGCTCCCATCAAGAAAGGAGCTAGCCATGGCCAGCTCCTAACTAGAATAGAATCTCTCAAGAATATAAATCTCAAAAGAAACAAAAGAGATGCTACCATGCGAGAGAAAATGTGTAGCGATGATGGAACGCCAGTTAAAATCTAGTTGCAATTGACACTGTACGGTGACATAGCTAATGTCGAATGATAATGGTTGTACAATCTAAGAAGCAAGTGTGCGGGTACGGGTACGATACAGGAACATCGGTGCAGCTAAACCTAAAAAAAAATGTAGGGTATCCAGGCTATATAACCCTATAACGAATCTATTTCTTCACTATAGAGCAATGTATTATAGTCATAATAAGGCCCCGTTTCAGAACTCGATTTAAGTATTTATTTTATAAGAAGACAATTTCAAGCTCAAAAATAATATGTTTACGCAAATAATTTTCCTAGCAGTATGGATCTTGTTTGATAGATCTTATCGAGATCTTTTATACGGTGCAAAAAAAATTAAAAAATTATTTTTTATTTACATTATTTTTGAGTTTGAAAATTTAAAATAAGTACTTATTTTTTAAGAAGGTGTTCTGGAACAGATCCTAATAATCATACCTCAATCAAGCGTCAAATAACAGTTTAAAACCGAGCTTAAGGAGCAAATCAAACTTTAATGGTTGTGTTTGGTTGGCATTTTAGTTTAGTTTAGTTTGGGTAGTGGGTGGAAAGAGAAATAGGGTAATGATTGGAGAGAAGGGTAATGATTTGAGAGAGATAGAGAGAGAAATAAAATTAATAATTGGAGATATAGGGTAATGATTGGAGAAAGATATAGGGTAATTATTGGAAACAAAACTAAAACTAAAACTAAAACTAAACTAGGAACCGAACAAAGCCAAGTCACTGTACTAAAGAACCTACCGACATAAAAAAAAAAAATGAAGTCTCTATCAACTTAGCTTCACCTCCGTAATGATACAACTTGATATTAAAATTTTAAAAAAAAGAGAAATAGGGTAATGATTTGAGAGAGATAGAGAGAGAAATAAAATTAATAATTGGAGATATAGGGTAATGATTGGAGAAAGATATAGAGTAATTATTGGAAACAAAACTAAAACTAAAACTAAAACTAAACTAGGAACCGAACAAAGCCAAGTCACTGTACTAAAGAACCTACCGACATAAAAAAAATAAATAAATAAAGTCTCTATCAACTTAGCTTCACCTCCGTAATGATACAACTTGATATTAAAATTTTTAAAAAAAAGAGAAATAGGGTAATGATTGGAGAGAAGGGTAATGATTTGAGAGAGAAATAAAATTAATAATTGGAGATATAGGGTAATGATTGGAGAAAGATATAGGGTAATTATTGGAAACAAAACTAAAACTAAATTAGGAACCGAACAAAGCCAAGTCACTGTACTAAAGAACCTACCGACATAAAAAAAAAAAATTGAAGTCTCTATCAACTTAGCTTCACCTCCGTAATGATACAACTTGATATTAAAATTTTAAAAAAAAGAAAAGAAGAAAAAGTACATGTTTCATGTACTTAGAACGTATTTGGACGTAGGGGTGATACCGGTCCGGTTTCGGCATATTTTTCGGTCGAAACCGATTATCCGGTTTGAGATTTTTAGAAACCGGAACCGGTTGAGATAATCCGGTCCGGTTTCGATTGAGTCAACCGGTTCCGGTCCGATTTATCCGGTTTTCATTCACGGGACATATTTTTGGGCACAACACATCAAAAATCCATAATTCAACCCACAAAATATCAACCAAAAACCCATAATTCAACCCCTTTTTTTGGGCCCAACAAAAAAGGATCAATTTTGAACCCAATACATAAAAAAAAAAACCCATAAAAATATAATTAAGCCCATAAAAACAGTTTATATATATATATATATGGGGTTGATTGTATATAATAAATATATATATTAGACCAATATACATATATATAACCGGTCCGGTTTCGACCGGTTTCTAAAACACATAAACCGGATCGAAATTATTTTTCCGGTTTATAAAATTTTATAAACCGGAACCGGATCGAAATTATTCAACCGGTTTATAAAATTCGATCCGGTCCGATTTTTCCAGTTTCGATCGATTTTCCGGTTTGAACTAACAGCCCTAGGACGTACCATGCCAAATGCTGGAGAAACACTTCAGTGCCGAGCGGGTATTGCCCACGTGGCACCCGCTCGGCGAATCCGAGCCGTCCGATACACTTTTGGACGGCTCGGATTAAAACACTCTATCTCCTCTCCCCCAAACACTTTTTCTCTCCTTTTCTCTCTCCAAATCTGAGCCGTTACAAAAATAAAATGGACGGCTCGGATGGCCGAGCGGGCACCACGTGGTACCCGCTCACCACTGAAAATTTTTCCCAAATGCTGAAACTCGGTACGTTACTAGTCGAAGTACGACGGGTTTAATAAGAAGTACCCATGCAATCAAGCAATGTTCAGCCCATAACATACAGTAACGCGGGAAAGACAAAGGTTCAGCCCTAAAGGTAACTTGGCCTGTGGCCTCGTCTCGGCCTTTAGACATCTTGAATCTTTTTCACATCGATCCCACCCACGACCACAGCTCTCTGCCCAAACCACGGCTAAACGTAGATTTCCCCAGTGAGAGCCCCATCGATCTACGAATGAATGCCGATGATCTCCTCCCCCCGAAGCCTAGCAAACATGATTTGGAGTAAGTAAATATCCCATGAATCAGATCCAATATCATAACTAAAAATATTTGGATGACCCTCGCTGAGTAACAGAATCCTCTCTTCTCGTTGTCGTCGTCGTCGTCAGACAAGGGACGCCAGCAGTTATCGTCGAACACCTTGCCGTCCTCTACGTTGTGATCCACGACAATGTTTCCCAGGACGTACATCTTACCGTCGACGGTGACAGGGTGAGCATATCCTCTGGGTTTGAGCGTTGACTGCCCTTTCTTCCAACCTCCGGCCGGACTGTCGGTGTACGTCGATGTAATAAACGTACGTCCGAGCATGGGATTCCCCTCGACATACATGTTCATGTCCATGCCGCGATAACGTATATGGTGGAGCCAACGACGCCGCAACTGGCTGAAAGACCAAGTTGTTTAGATGCTGGTGAGTCGGGGAAAACCGGCTGGAGGTATTCGTGTCCGTGTTCGCATTCGATATTCGATCTTGGAGTTGTCCTTGTCCCCACCCCAGATCATTGCGAACCATTCGGAATCACCACCTCTTTGCTTTACATGAAAGTATATGGACGCATCATCTTCTTCGAATCCTGAAGAAGGAGAAGGAACAACTGGTGTTCCCTTGCTAGGATTTGGATCCGTCGTCGTCGGCATCTCCGGGAGAGAGAGAGAGAGAGAGAGCAGTATGAGAGACTTTTAGGTACAGGATACCAAGCCCCATGGTATCCCTTCGGTCCGTTTCTTATTTTTCGGTGAATTTTTCGATCATATTTGGATGATCGGCTCTGTTCATTTTGTAGAGTTTGGCGAGAACCCTAATCACACCAAAAATTGTGCTCTTCGGACTTTATTTGATACATGATCGGCACACATGAAAATCGCAAAAAAAAGCAAAACTGGGTTTTAATTCAGTGTGTTTTTGGACCCAGTTTTGGTTTTCTTCAATTTTCACATGTGCCGATCATGTATCAAATAAAATCCGATGAACACAATTTTTGGTATGATTAAGATTCTCACCGAACTCTACAAAATGAACGAAATCGATCATCCAAATGTGATTAAAAAATTACCAAAAAATAAGAAACAGACCGGAGAGGATACCATGGGGCTTGGTATCCCCGATATACCTAAAAGTTTCTCAGCGGTATTGTATTACAATCAATGGCGTCTTATGGCCTCTCTTATTTTTCTAGGGCTTTTTCCTGGGAGTATATACTCTTTCTCCTCTCAACAAAATTAGCAATACTAGGCCCTGTTACGCTTTCTTTCTATACTTTTTTTAAAAAAAGAAGGTAATTTCAAACTCAAATATAACAAAAATGGAAAATAATTTTTTAATTTTGTTTGCACCGTTTAAAAGAATTCAATGAGATCTATCAAACAAGATCCATATTGGTAGAAAAATTATTTGCGTAAACACATGATTTTTGAGCTTAAAAATTCTTTTTAAAAAAGAAGGTTTTAAAAGAAAGTGGAACACCCCTTACCCCCTTAAGTTATGAAACATTTTTTCTGACTTACCTCCTTCATCGATATCAGAGAAAATCATACACTTTGCTCGTTTAATTAATTTACCATTTATTGTCCTATCTCCGAAATGACATGCACCTAGGAACGATTTATAACGGAAATAACTTTTAGAAAATCAACGGAAATAACTTTTAGAAAATCAGAGGTCGATTCTAGTTTTTAGTTTCGATTTCATCCCAACCCACCATATCACCCAAGTAGGACCGGCCTAGAAGTTCCCCTTTCTCGTAACCACCCTCCATGGAAAATTACCTCTAGTCAAGCTAGTTTCACTAATACTTTGTTGACTAGGTTTGGATACCATGTGACGTGTTACCAATGTATTGGTAGAATGTGCATGTCTCATATGTTATGTGGAGCACATTCTACAAATGCAATGGTGACGCATCACATGATACCCAATTTGGTATCCGAATGTGGTCACCATAGCATTGCTCGGCTAGTTTATCCTAAAGATTTTATCTCCTTGAATCGTAAATCTGGAAAAGTTATGGGGTGGTGTTGGGGCACTGTTCAACGCCGCACATTCTTGGGCACACATCATAGTGTATCAGTCTCGTATGAATGTGCAGTGTAAGCGCGTTGGACATTACACGACGGGTTGAAAACCCGTCCAATATTTTCTCCTATCCAATAATTACTCGTAAATGATCTTGTCTATGCGATAATTTATAATTAAGACTAATATTTGCTTTTAGTAATGTCTTTTTATTGCAAATTGGAAATACGTACATAAAATCATAGTCGAATATATCCAAAGAGGGAAATATACTTGTAAAAGTTCAAAAGAGAGAAGGTATATATGAAACTAAGCATTTTGCTGCAAGTGGCTTTATTTCAGTAAAGAATCTCATTTGTCCATTTTTTTTAGTTGTTTTACTTTAATCTGTTCAATAATTCAGTATTTGTTGAACGATTACTTAATTTCCACCACTCGTAACTCAATTACTTCTTTGGATTGCTGAAAGTATATTTGAAAAATTATTCATAAAAAAAAAAAATACTATGCTTTGATCCGACCATCGAAAATGGACAAATAACATGAAATGACAGATGATAGACATATATATCTATGTTTCAATGATTAAAAGCGTGTGTTTTCCGTGATTTTTTTTTGTCACTCCCTAAAGGTACTTGATGATTGCATCATTTGAAGGCATCTCTTTTAGGAAATGCTCAACCCACTCACCCTCCATATTGAAAAATGCAAAGTAAAAAGAGAAGAAAGATACGATTCTCATTCCTTCCAAGACAAATGGTTGCATCCAAAATGATGATATGAAAATCATGAAAAAGTTTCATGATGCTTTCCTTGAAAGGGTCATCATAGGCCACTTTAGTATGTATGCATCTATAGCCACACATTGGCTAATGTGATTATGTTTTGTGACCAATCAGAACAAAAATATTTGCGCCAGAGGTCCTTTATTGTTTGACGAGCCCTCGTTTTGTTAAGAAAAATAAATATTTATTTTTTAAATTAAAAATGATGTATTATAAAAGAATGACATGTCTCATAAAGCGAGAAATAAATACTTAAAAAATAATAACCTTGACGAAACTGGGCCTGAGTTTTTCCAAAGGCATGTGCTTATCATTATTATTTAATAGGGATGGTTTTTTATCATAAAAAGTTTTTGTTTTCGATCCCTCATCGCTGTGTTTAATTTTATAATATGAAGAATGACATATAATCCGTGTGCACGACACTACCAATGATCATCCAAATCACATAAATTCGAGCCAACAAATTCAAACCCAATATCATGTTGCATTCATAAGATCCTATGTTATTTTCTTTTCTTATATAACTGTAGGAAAATCAGCCTTAAATGAAATAAATTAAAAGCAAATATTGAATTAAATGTAAGGAATCAACTTTAGACAAAAATTAAGGAAACAACCAAAAAGATAATCAAGTTTTTTAAGGAAATAACCTAAAAACAATCAATTGAAAGAATTTACCAATCATAAAGTTAGGAGGTTTATATTAGGAAGTATGCTCTCGATCGAACGAATATGGTCTATTTAAAATTCGATCCGATGGTTGTAGAGGGTGTTGGGTTTATATGAGTAGACAAAAATTCCTCTGTTTTATAATATAGATTTTTTCGGTAAAAGATGTGCATTCCCTAGGATACTTAGAGCATTCCCATTGTAATAAGCAAATGGATGTGGATAAGTAAATTTAACAATAATGTTCAAAAAACACCCCACATTGTAATAAGCAAAGTTACAAATCTTTTAGTAAATAACCAAATTCTACCAATTCCATAACCAAACTTAACAACTTTTACCAATAACCAAAACTCAATAACTCAAAAACACTCCACATTGAAATCGTCTCATCGAGACGAATAATTTGGTGTGTTCGGGCGCGTGATTGAAACTCGTTTGCGATTGGACAAATGTGCATTAATTGTGTATTGTGGGGATTTTTTTGGTTAGGGATGAACCAATATGGAGGTAGAGGTTGTTAAGTTTGATTATGGACTAAATGGATAATCAAATGCTGACGTGACATATTTTGGTTATTGATTTTGATTACTCTTAGTGCCCGTTACACTAAGAACTTATTTGACTTTTAGGACTTTTATAATTTTGTTTTTATTTGAATTTTTTCGTATTTGTTTATTTTACACCAAATTTTTGTGGATTATTGATTCGACGAGACGAATCGGAAAAGTAAAATTTGTTGCTTTTGGCCGTGAAGAATTACTACCGGCCGCAAATAATTGCTTCTGGATGCAAAGATTTACTCTTGACTGCGAAGAATTGCTCTTAGCCGCCAAGAATTGCTTTTGGCCGCGAATAATTGCAGCTGGCCGCAAAGAATTACTCTTGGACGCGAAGAATTGCTCCTAGCCGCCAAGAATTGCTCATGGCCGCGAGGAATTGCTCTTGGCCACGAAAAATTGCTTTTGGCCGCTAGGAATTGCTCCTGATCGCGAAAAATTACCCATGGCCGCAAAAAAGTCAATTTTTGTGTGTGCCTTAAAGTGGTTATTTTCTAAAATATTTGGGTAAAAGTAAAAAAATTTCTTTTCCGATTCGTCTCATCGAGACAAATCAATAAGTCACAAAAGTTTGGTACAACACTAAGAAACGCAAAAAAAAAAATTGAATAAGCATAAAATGTGCATTTTTAAAAAAAATTAAGCGGAACGGGGCTGCCCCTCTGGATTCTTGGCTAAGAAATTACGAATACATAATGGAATTGAAACATAAAACTTCTGGATTCTTGGCTAAGAAATTACGAATACATAATGGAATTGAAACATAAAATTGAGAACCCTCTCTAGTAAAAATGGAAACATTCGCCAAAGTATCAGCACATTTGTTTGCCTCTCGATATATATGTCCCATCTCCTTCTCATAAAACTTGTCCACGAGGAACCTGCGATTCATCAATAAGAGGATTAAAAGGGTGATTTGCAGTATGGTAATCCAAAGGCAGATTAACAGCAGCTTGTGCATCAGACTCTATTTCTAGCTTTGTGATATTGCAATTGATAGCAATAGATAAACCCTCGCGGATGGCCCGTAAATAGGTGCAGTATGATGTATATGAGTCCACATGAATTGAACGACTTTCATGAATTTATGCAGACCACAAATGCCCGTATGGAATTTAACAAACGGTAACGTGTGAATTTCTTGATTGGGTAATCTAGTCATAATTCAAAATGGTGCCACACAATGACACAATTATGTTCAGAAATCGAAAGTGTCCTTTAAAATTGTGTTTCTAAACTTTTTGCCTAACTAACTGTACATTCTCTATCCTCTAAATTTTACTACAATCAAATGAGTAATTATTTAAGCTTCCTTGTGGTACAACGTGGAGTTGCTTACGTGATACTCCTAATCATTTAAGTAACGATAAATTACGCGGTCGAAATATTATCATTCGCTTCTACTAGGGGTTGAAAGACGAGAATTGACTCACATTACGTGATGACGATCTTTTGTTTGAAGGGTGACACATGGTCGATAGTATGGGAACACTCATTTATTGGCCTAATTAAAGGAGAGCTGCTAAGGGTACAGCAGAACCAGGTACAGCAGCGGGTACAGACCCCGTTTGCGTCCGTCTCGGGTCCCGCAAAGACGATCGGAGCCGCTCATTTTGTTCAAAATACTTCGTTTATGGTCCCCGTAAAAAATCACCTCAATACGATATCGGGAATGGTGTTTACAAATCATCCAAATTCACTTCAAAATTTAGGCATAACTTTTGAAGTGAATTTGGATGATTTGTAAACACCATTCCCGATATCGTATTGAGGTATTTTTTACGGGGACCATAAACGAAGTATTTTGAACAAAATGAGCGGCTCCGATCGTCTTTGCGGGACCCGAGACGGACGCAAACGGGGTCTGTACCCGCTGCTGTACCTGGTTCTGCTGTACCCTTAGACTTTCTGTAATTATCAGACACACAGATAGCTCGGTCCAATCCAAAAGGGGGACCTGCCACTTTGTCGATAGAACCCGAATGTGGACGCTGTGGGGGGAGAGGCACACTGTTTCTGTATGTATTATGTTCCCATCAGAAAAATGAGAGAGCCTTTTTTAGCCACCCCATGCATATCTTTCATCCATAGCAACTAGTAATAATTTGTCCTTGATCCATCCCATCACCTGATTTCGATCCCTCTCCCTATGCAAAACAAAATTGCAGGCTAACACTGGGGTGATAGACGAGCCAAACGAGTCGAACAGGTGGTTGGTTAAACTTGACTGAGCAGGTGATGATTAAACTTGACTTGAAAATTTAACAAGTTTCGAAAACATGTTCGAGCTTAGTTTCTCTTTACAAAATGATCCGATTTCAAATGAGCTTTCAGTCGAAGCTAAAACACGAGCCGATCTCGAGTTGCTTGAATTCTTTCCACGTTGTAAGCGGAGCGTGGCTTGTTCGAGTTTGGTTTGAAATTTCAACGAGCTTCAAAAAAAAAATATTAATTCAAGCTTAATTCATATTTTTCTGTAACAAATCAATATTGAACAAGGTTTTTAACGAACGAAGACGATCTCGAACTTCGAATAGCTTTGTTCGTTTAACAGCCCTACAGAAAACAGCAGAAAACGCAGGGCTCATTCCGAGATCACATATACTTGACCCGAATCGTTCATTTCTTTTCAAAATAAAATTTTCGATTACACTCGTACGAAAATCAGGTTGCAATTAAACAAAAGTAAATACTCCCATCTAATTTTTAATTCAGAATAAACGACTCGGTTATTTACAAATTACATATATCAGGTGGGCAATTTTGTTTTTTGACGAACAAAATCAACAAGTTATATTAATACGAAAATAAAGTACAACAAAATAAAACACTACAACAACAAAATAATGCCGAGCAAAAAAAAAAAACAAAATAAGACAAAAGCAAAAAAATAAAAACAGCGTGAAACCAGCCGAATCCCTCAGTCACACTCATGATGGAAGATGATTTTTATACAATATCGTATCGTATCATATCATATCACAGTACTCCTGATCATAGTGTTATGGTTCAAATTCCCATCATCACCTTCTGAAACCTGAACAGCCTTGGAAAAATGGCCCACCCATCCTTCATTCCCAAGCCACCAGCTTCCCTCCTCACATCCCCCTCCTCATCCTGCTTCCTCCTCCTCCTCCTCAGCCTCTCCACCGTAGCCCTCTACACCCTCCACCACCACCACCACTTACAACCCACAACAAAAACAACTTCCAAAACTGCTCTGTACTACCGAACCACATTCCTCTCCCTCTCCACCAACTCCACCCTCTCCGCCTACCTCCGCCGCCTCACCCTCCACCCCCACCTCGCCGGCACCCCCCTCTCTCTCCAGACCGCCCAGTACGTCCAATCCCACTTCTCCACCCTTGGCCTCCCCACCCACGTGAACGACTACTCCGCCCTCCTCTCCTACCCCACCCTCTCCTCCCTGTCCGCCCGCTTCAAGAACGGAACCAACGAACCCCTTCCCCTGGCCGAACCGGGTTTCGGCCCGGGGAACGACGTCGTTCGGCCTTACCACGCGTACTCCCCCTCGGGGTCTGTCATCGGTTATGCTGTTTTTGTTAACTTGGGGAGGGAGGAGGATTACAACAAGCTGGAGGCGATGGGGGTGAGCGTCGAGAGAGCGGTGGTGGTGGCGAGGAGGGGGGAAATGTCGCGCTACGCGGTGGTCGAGAAGGCGGCGGAGAAGGGGGCGGCGGCGGTGCTCATGTACACGGAGGCGACGGCGGAGTTTAACGGCGGAGGGGTGGAGAGGGGGACGGTGATGGGTGGATTGGGGGACCCGCTGACACCTGGATGGGCGGGGGTTGAAGGTGGAGAGAGGTTAGGGTTGGAGGATAGCGACGTCTTGAGGAGGTTTCCGAAAATACCCTCGATGCCTCTATCGGTTGACACGGCGGAGATCATTCTGAGGTCACTCGAGGGGACCAGGGTGCCCTACGAATGGAGGGGTACTTTGAAATCTGAAGTAGGCAGTGTCGGACCTGGTCCTACCTTGCTTAACTTCACTTACCAGGTTATTCTTATTTCTTGGACCACTTCTTTGTACATTTCTTTGTGTGCATTTGGTAGTGGAATTGTTGTCGTGTGTACTGCAATTGTATGCGTGTTGTTAAATAGTAACTTCATAATGTTAATTGTAAATTCCGAGTTGGTCCAGTGGTCAAGCCGGAGATTCCGCATTTGCTCCCTCCTAAGATGTCAGGTTTGCTGAGCGTTTGGTTTTGTGCTATCGACTTCTTTGGGTCAGTCCATACAAAGGTTTGCCCTGACTATAATTGGGGCCCCGCTAGAGTATGGTGGGATTGGTCCCCTAGATTAACCGAGGTGCGTTGTTATTTGTAGTTTGATTATGAGGAGGGGATGCCCGGATTAGGGTTGTTATTGGTACTGTTGAATTGGGTATCTGCTGAATTCGTTTCTAAAATTACAAAAACATGGTTCTTGTCCAGTTCACAGGCTCGAGAGCTCCTTTTGTCTATTTTATTCGTTTGGAAATCAGCCATTCAGTAATAGGGACGCCTAGCTTGGATCAATTTAGTGAATTTTGCGGGTTGCTTGACTATTGAGTCTTTTGGCACATTTTACTGTATAGTAGGCCTGTTTGTGTTGCCCTGTTTCTGTTTTTTTTTTGGATCATCTTGCCCTGTTTTTGTTTGTTAGGGGCCTTAGGGCTTTTTATTGCCTTGGTTCTTTTCGTTTTATCCCTCTTATACATGGCAAATGCTGATGCTTTAGATCTTCTTTACTTTCTTTTCTTTGATTTTGGGGGTGGGGTTGGACGGCTTTTGTGTATCTTCCCGTGCTAGCATTGTAGAAAGTGTACAATAGATCAAAGTGCTTGGATGAAATCTACAGGGCTCACGTGTCCGTGACCGACACGTGTTTGGCAGGGCACAACACGACACTGTCTGGACATGTGTTGTTGAGCACACCGAAAAATGTGTACAATTTTTTTCTTTAATTTTAAATCATATTTTTATACTAGGACACATTGTGGACACTCTAAGACATGGTGGTTACAGGTTAAGGACACATTAGATGGTTAAAGTATAATTTTTAAAACTTGGTCGTTGGTCCATAGCCTAAATTTCTATGGATGTTTAGTTCATGGACACTTTTTAAGTGACAATTGATTTGTATCTCCATAATGTCGACACTGTTTGTGGATTTTACCTTTGTGTGGTAGAACTAATGTTTCGAATATATGTATGAGATCATAGGATACCCCTACAACACAAACATTAATATTTTATTTGACATGTCCACCACTATGTCAGTGTTCTAATTTTTGAAAAAATGACGTGTCCTCGTGTTCACATATGTCGTGTCCGTATCCGTGCTTCTTAGGGATGAATAATATTGGACTTGCATGTTTTTTTTTTAATCCTTTTAAATATTTTGTTTATCCATGCGATTTGTTTTAAAGCCAAGTGGCTGAGAAGTTATGATGACAATGAATGCTTAACTAAATGAACCTGTTAGAATAGTGATCATATGTGGAGATATGGTTAATTTAAACTCAACCCGAAGACATGTTCTGGAGGCTTTATAATAAGTGCCGTCTATTTCAGCCTAAGTATCTTTGTCATTTCAGATTTTGTAAAGAGTGTTTTTGCACACCCTTGTCACTCTTGAACCAATTGCCTTTGAGCACTAAATCTAATAATATATTGGTTCCTCATAACACTTCACAACTTGGCATGACACATTCTCCACTGAGCTGCTGAAAGAGTCTTCTCCAATGACCTCCGAGCAAAATGAGGCCAAAAAGATGGTGATTTGAAGGATGGTCAAAACAAGTCGGTTGTAGATGAAAATGTGCTCACACATCTATTCTTTCTCTTTGCTAATAAAATGGGTGTGCATTCCAAGCGGTTTAAGGTCATCCATAAGATAACCTTTAAACCCAGAGGCTTGTGTTCAACTCCTGCCAGCAACCTTTGTCTTCCCCGATACATGTGGCTTTGTGAGTGGCTTGTGGGTGTTTTGGTTTATATACCTTGCTGGGATAGGTCAAAAGTGACCCTGCCTAATGTGTGCACATAAGAAATTTAGCTTCCTTATGCACCTATTAATTGGTTATCCCATTCTCATGCTTTCTTCTTTGGTTCTCCCTGCAAGTGTCTATGGGTTGTTTATCCCCATTCCCTCCTGCTTTTTTGCGGATGAAAAAATTGTGGCAACCAATTTTGCGTGGACACTTGACATGAAAATTCGAAATAATTGGGGACAAGGACACGCCGTGGGACCTGGCCAAAACGTATTTTTCATACTTACAGGGAAAATAATAATAATAATGGTTTAGCAAAACAAGGCCTATTCGAAGGCCTGTTCTCATAGTGCATTTGTATGTAGTATATATGGAGAGAGATGGCATGCCTGTTCTGGTCGCAGCAGTCATCGATAGAGAGGAGATAGTGTCTTCAAGAAAGATTGACGGAGAGAGCGGGGGGTTTCAATCTGATCGAGAGAGAGGGAGAGTCATCAATCAGTTCAATTTAGGGTTTCTATCCGATTATCGATGAACAGCAAAGAGGGATATCCAATGAACATTGTCAGGTCGTGTATGGTTTTTTGTATATTTGTATTATCTGACATTTTAACCCAAATGTTTTGTGGTTATACGTGTTCGCCGCTTACAAAATTTTAAAAGTAACATATGCAACCCCGTCATGTCCCCATGCGTGCCCCTGCCGAAAAAGTCAATAAAGTTTAATAGACATGCTGCGTGGCGTGCCCCCGGCATGCCCGACATGGATGTGGTGACCTCCTAGGTGTGTTGGTGCTTCATAGGCTACAATTTTCTTTGTTGGTGTTTTTTGTCCAACTTAATGTACATGGATTTAGATTGCCATTGTGCGTTACTTGTTCAAAAAAGAAGAAGATTGCTAGTGTACATCAATTTCTCTTCTTTGTCTACCAATGATCTCGAGGGAGGGATTTGGTTGCCTTGATTCAGTTTTGCTGGAATCAAGGGATACCCTTGTTTGAAGTATAATTATGATAAACAAGTTATTTCGAGTGGAGAGAGAGAAAGGAAAAAGTGTTTGTTGAAAGTAAGATTCTGAAAAGGCTGCTTCCTTTAGTCTTATTCGAAGTATTGTTTGTTTTTGGATTGAATAACATTACTTTGTTTCTTTTCTCTCAGGGTGAGAAAAAGATGGCATCAATCCGTAATGTATTTGCTGTCATAAGAGGATCAGAGGAGCCTGATCGCTTTGTATTGCTTGGCAACCACAGAGATGCGTGGACTTATGGAGCTGTAGACCCCAATAGTGGGACTGCAGCCTTACTTGACATTGCCCGTCGGTATGCTCTTCTCATGCGTTTGGGTTGGAATCCTAGAAGAACAATCATTCTCTGCAGCTGGGACGCAGAGGAGTTTGGGATGGTAGGGAACATTCTATCTCCAGTTGTTACCATTATTGTCATGGCATTATCTAAATCCTCAATCCGGAAGACTGAAAGTTTTGGAAGTTGAAGGAGCAATGCAAGTCTTTGATGACCCTAGCCTATGTGTACGGAATATCAAGGAAAGGCATTTGATTTAGATGCTAATGTGTAGGGATACAGTATTAGGCTTTTACAGTTTTTTTTTTGTTCGTCGAAAGTAAGCATTGTTAGTTGTAGTTGGTGAGGTTTGAACCCCAGTCAAATGAATGGGAGTACATGGTGCCTACCACTTGGCTACCACTCCACTTGTACAAGGCTTTTGTATTGTGCAGAAACCTTGGAGTTTTTCTTTAATTTATTTGCTTCTGCCTTCCTACTTCATAATGTAAGATGAGATGGTGTCACTGTATGTCTAGAAAAAGGGCAATGATAGCTCACCTGATGAATGATGCAAAAATGTTAAAGTGCAAACCTTGCATGATTTCTGCTAATCAGACTAGGGGGAACACCCGTTTCTCCCACTGACCCAATAGTGTTGTAGTCCTACGAGAGATTTCCCATTGGGCTGTGATACCACCATGTCCATGTGGTACCAGTACCACCATTCTCCCCTATATTTACTGGAAAGTGGCAGAAAACATTTGAATTGATTACTGACTGCAAGTGGGAATGTATCTCAATACTGCAGTCACGAGATAAACAATCATTTGAGGTTGGACCCTTTAGATTTGTATAGGACCTCTTTTTATATTCTTCTTAAAGGTCTACTCACTAGTGGTAAACATATCTTCCCAGAGATGTACATTGGTCAATGAAAATTCCGCTTGGTATGGTTTTTTCCTGGTAATTCTCACATTCATTAAGTTGTTGATTGTTTTCAGATAGGATCTACTGAATGGGTTGAGCAAAACCTTGTGAACCTGGGCTCTAAAGCTGTAGCCTACCTTAACGTGGATTGTGCAGTTCAAGGGCCTGGTTTCTATGCTACTGCGACTCCTCAGCTAGACAAGCTCCTTTTAGAGGTCACAAAGAAGGTAGAGAAGTTGCTATTGAGCACAGTAAGAGAAAAGTATCTAAACTGTTCGCCATTAGAGGAGTCAACATTGTTTTCATGGTGCTACCTGATATTTGGCTTGCTTTGTCTCGGTTGTGATTCTTAAATCTTTCTCAGGTTAAAGATCCTGAATCAGAGGGCATGACACTTTACAACAAGTGGAAAACTACTGACAGAGGTGTGGATGTAAGTTCAACAGAATCCCTGGCTTTGGACTGTTTGAAAAGCACATTAAGTGCTACAGAGTTCTAATTTATTACATGGGATGTTCCAATTTCTTTGCTATTATCTCTCCAGGGATCCATGAAGTATTCAGGATCATTTCATAAGAATTTTCATATTTCAACTTGATGTGATCCTTTTTATTGGACTGCAGATCCTGAGATTCAATGGAGCAGATTCAGATTTTGCACCCTTTTTGCAACATGCCGGGGTTCCGTCTACTGAATTATATTATGGCAGAGGTTCGTGACTCATCCAGTTTAATGTATATACATTTGAACCTCAGCTGGTTAAGCGTGTATAATCAAGTGCAGGGGCAGTTCTCTCTCTCTCTGTCTGTTAAGTACTCAAACCTAAGAGCATGGTATTCTTAGCTAAGAACAAATAGAAAGTAGTGTCATGGTTGTGAGCTAAGGAGCACGGACATGTCTCCGGGCCTTTTGTATCCTTATTGCTGATGTGTCCGACACAGACATGCTAGGTCTCGTTCCCAACACGTGTTTCCACCCCTCAGTATCTCCAAGAGTAGTAACTATGCATCTCATCACAGGGGAGCAAGCTTCAAATTCCCCGTCTTCAAACTCCTTTAGAATCACTTGGCTATAGAGGCTAAACTACGTGAGGAGCTCCCCTCCCATCCTGCGGATCTCCCTCTCCATTGCCTATGGTTATGATACGGTGAGGGCACTGAGCATCAGCATTCCCTAAGCCAGGATTATTATAATATTCGATGGAATGATAACAACATTAGATGGATATTTTTGTTCCCTTCAATTCGCTGGAACTAAGAGAAACTATTCTTCTGAAGGATTGTAATCTGGTTATTTTCTCTTTGTCGTTTATTTCCACGCAACATGTAGCTATATCTTGTAAACTTTTGTCAGCTTGGTCACGTGAACCTTACCTGTACTAAATTTGCAAATGAAGTTTTGGCGTTAAGAACTCGTCTATTACTTTTAATTTTCGCATGCCAACATCATTTTTTGTGTAACTCTTCGCTCTTTTTCAGATTTTCCAGTCTATCATACTTCTTTTGACTCCTATAACTGGATGTTAAATCATGGAGATCCGTTGTTTCAGCGTCATGTGGCGAGTAAGCTTCCTATGTCCTCCAGCTCGTGTTCATAACTCATTTGGTCCCTAAGTGCATGCACATAACCAATATACACTCTTTTTCACCAAGATGCTGTTATATTGGCCAGCCTATTTCATGTACCGAAGATTATATGGCTTTTTTTCTTTGTATTTCCTTCAGTTGCTGGAGTCTGGGGACTTCTTGCACTTCACCTGGCTGATGACCCTGTTCTACCTTTAAATTACCTCTCTTATGCAGCTCAATTGCAGGTACAATTATTGTCTTGGCCTCGGGTATCCCCTCAACATCACCCTCTCCCACAAAAATAAATAATAAATAAACTCAAGTCTGCCCGCTATTCCATAGGATGATATTATGCTGGATACTTACCTGAGCTCTTTAAAGTGGTGGTGCCAATTAGATTAATTCTTGAAATGCTAAAGTCGGTTACTGTGATAAAATGAGTCTGTCAGTAATATTCGGGCATTCTTGTTCAACAAATTACCCCGTTGTCAATAATATTTATCCATTCTTGCCATAGATAATGTGTCGACATTAAACATAAACATCCATTTTCTGTTGGAATTACTCTTTTTGTGTGTGTGATCCTTGATTTTTCTGTCAAGGATAAAGGAAAAACAAGAGAGAGCTCTATGTTTCATGAAATTTTAAGATGGTGGATACTTCATAATATAGGTCACCAATTACAATAATAATAATAATAATAATGTTCTTATTCAAATTTTGTTGCCTTAATGACAAATGTTTTAATGATTCTTTAAATTATTTTTCTATGACAGGAGTATACAAATGTCTTGAGTAACTTGTTGGAAGGGAGTGTCTCGCTACATCCTATAACAGCATCCATCCAGGAATTTGTTGTTGCAGCCAAAGAAGCCGAGGAGGAGGCAAAGGTTAGATACAAAATTTTATGCTAGAACTATAGCAGAAAGGGAAATCTACTCTTTGGTATCAAGTTTTAGGAACTTTATACCAGGCAGAAAAGTTCCTTGGAAAGAAACATGCACATGGGACCAGAACATGTATACCACGAAATCTATACATGCAGATGAGGCAGTTTTTCAAAAACATGTGAGCAATCTGGACAAATTTATCGTAATACTAATATAGAAGTGGGATTTGATTTGTATGTTTTTATGTCAGAAAAGCTCTCCTAGACTCCTGGCGAAGTCTACAAATTGTCATAACTACTCCAAGAGGTAAAGTTTAGGCCGAAACCAATAATGGATGTCCAATATTAACAAAACTAGATGCAGGGTGCACCTTAACGATACATGCCAAAACACCAACTATGTCTCGTGTGTGTCTGAGAGAGAGACACATTCAAGCGTAGTGGTTTTAAAGTAAAACGTTACTTAACATAACACACATGGATGTGAGTCTGCAGGTGTATGTTCAGGAACTCTTGAAAATAGTTTCAGTCAAAGTGTCCCTAAAAATGTGTGTATAATTTGAAGTGGGGCTATAACAAAATGTACTTTCAACCCTAGAGGTCAAATGCTATTTATGCATTTTGCTTCAGTTACTCCTTGATGCCTTCTTATTTACACGGAGATTTTATTTCACTTGAACTGAAGAAACTGAGAGCTCAAGAAGCTCCAGGCAGTACTTCGGAGTTGAAGAAGCGCATGTTGAATGATCGGTTGATGTTTGCTGAAAGAGGCTTCTTGGATGCTGAAGGGCTTCGCGGCAGGGAGTGGTTCAAGCATCTGGTAAGGATTGGTGTGAGGTCCACTATGGGCTGTTTGTTTCACTTAAGGGCCTTGAGTAATCTTGTCGGACTAAGAATGATGGATAACTACCGTTTTGGATATGCTGTTGTTCTGTGGGATTTAAAATCAGACGGATTTTGTCAATATGACCGCGAAAGTTCCGATCGAAGACAGCATTAACGGTCCCCTTGAATATAAAGTCTAATCCGACTCTCAAATTTTGGTCAAACACTTCTTCGAAAATTACCAGTAACAAAGAATTAACAGAGAGTGCATAGCTCCTCTCAAGTTTCATTACTTTATTGAAATCAACCGTTCAAAATCATTCCTGTAGCTTTGCTAATAAATTGCACTCATATGCCTTGATGGAATCGAATGCAGGTTTACGGGCCCCCAGGTGACCATGATGGCAAATTGGTTTTCTTCCCAGGAATAGCTGACGCTGTTTCTCGGTCTAGAAAAATGAATCGGGCAGAAGGGGATGCGGCGATTCAGCATGAGATTTGGAGGGTGGCCAGGGCCATTCAAAGAGCTGCCTATGCTTTGAAAGGCGGACTCACCTAAAACTTTCTAAAGGTTTCCCCCCCTACGCACAACCAGTGTACAGAGAGAGAGAAGGGCGTGTATATAGGAAAAATTATTACTTGCTTGCTCATGGGGCCTTTTCCACCGCATATAATATGTGTGGGCTTCACAACCAGATATGTGTGGCGGTGCTCCAGGAGGCATTGAATAATCATTCGTGTATGTACCCCCCCTCCCCACCATAAGCTTTTTGGTAAAATATAGGTTAAGACTAGCTTTGGTACTTGGTTAAGCTTGTGTTTTGGAAGTTGGTATTTCAGGCAATTGTAAAGTGGGCATTTAACCTTAACTAACTTTTTAAAATGATATTGGCACTCCAAAATTGATGGAGGCACTCCAAAAAACAAAGGAAAGTGGATTGGAATTACACTTGTTTTGGAGTGCCTGCATCATTTTTTAGAGTGCCAATATCATTTACCTTTTTTAAAATACATTTTTTTGAAAATTGACATAATAAGTACTTTTGGGTTGGAAAAAAACTTCTTCGTGTATGGATTTTACAAGTTAGATTTGTGCCTAATACCTTTGCAGATGCAATACGGGAATCGACCAAACACTGCAATCTCTGAAGGTCTTTACGCAATTGGGGAATGGTGTTGTGCATATCTGGACCGTCCGTCTCGGCAATTAATGGTCTGGATTGTTTGGTGTTGTGCGCAATCTCAACCGTCCAATCGTCTCGACAATTAAGGCCATTGATTGTCGAGACAGACAGTTTGGATGCACAACATGGTGTGCATTGAGTGATGGTAAAATTTGATGGTCCAATTCACAAAGGAATGACAGTAAAAAATACAGAGGAAATTTTCTGTTTTTCCTCACCCCTTCTCTCCTGACCTTTTCATTCTTATTGTTGCATCACCGAGAATCCACAATAGCGATGACAGATGGAAATTTCCGATGTGGCCGACTGCGAACTCGCAGCCATCGCCGATTGGAAGAGAGAGAGAGAGGCGAGATTTGATTTGTGGAAAGGGGAACCAATATCCCATAAATCATGCTGAATTTGATTTTTTGAACGAGTACCATGATTAGATTAGTTCCATAGAAAAAAATGCATGACTTCTAATCTCTATTATAAAACAGAAGGGTGTGGGGACAAGTTGTTAGAACGGCTTAGATTCATTTGATCCAAAGGCTGTAGTGCATCCTCCAACTTCCCGGTTAAGTGCCCATGGTTTTCACCTAAATCACACAATTGTCATCCCCTTCCAACCGGGATGCGTAATGCCGTAGACACGAGCTAGCACTAGTACCAATAATTCTATAACCACACCCATTTTACATACCCAAGTACACACACACTAGACAATCTAGTGTGTATGAGTGTGGTTATAGAAGGACTCCTTCTAATACTAGGAATATTATGATCCAATAGTGCTAACATTACTTCCATTAAAAATATCAACAAAACCGTCAAAATAAAGACCAATGTTGATATGTACTAGTAAGATTTAGAAATTCATAATTTAATTCTTTTTGAGGTGGAGAGTTGCTGTTCTAACCGAAAGGATATTTACACATATTTTAAGTCTGTTTTGGATCCGTTTTGGGTCCAAAAAACATGATCGAAGCCGTTCATTTTTTTTTTTAAATACTTTGTTTAGGATCTCTGTAAAAAATAACCTCAATATGATGTCGGCAATGACGTTTAGTATACATCCAATTTTACTTCAGAATTCAAGCTTGAATTCTCGGACAAATTTATATGTTTTTGTAAATACCAATATCTGATTAAGATGATTTTTTGTAGGGACCTTAAACAAATATTTTTTTTTTTAAAAAGAGCGACTCTGATTATTCTTTTTGGACTCGAAACGGTTCCAAAACATATTCTACTTGCAGGTACAGACTTGAAATGTGTGTCAACAATAGTAGATCTCTTGTGTCGAATTTATTCTTTTTGGACTCGAAACGGTTCCAAAACAGATTCTACCCGCAGGTACAGACTTGAAATGTGTGTCGACAATAGAAGATCTCTTGTGTCGAATTTAAGTGAATATTTGGAAAAAGAAAACAAACTTGAAATGTGTGTCAACAATAGCAGATCTCTTGTGTCGAATTTATTCTTTTTGGACTCGAAACGGTTCCAAAACAGATTCTACCCGACAGACTTGAAATGTGTGTCGACAATAGCAGATCTCTTGTGTCGAATTTAAGTGAATATTTGGAAAAAGAAAACAAGAGACAAAAGGAGGATCGCGTCAGGTAGGGGTCGAACCTACGACCTTCTGCTTAGGAAACAGACGCTCTATCCACTGAGCTACAGACGCATCCAGTTGTTTGACAGCTGGTTAAAAAACATTATATAGTATATTATTTCGTTTTCTTCTTTCCTAATGATTTCTTCATCTTCCCTCCCGATTTCGTGATTTCAAATCCAGATCGCCCCTTTCTACTTTCGATTCAAGCCAGAGCAGAGCTTTCACTGTTTCGCTCGCACGGATTTTGAATTCCACAGAGAGAGAGAGAGAGAGAGAGAGAGAGATGGATGATTCAATTGGAGTGTTGTGCAAAACACTAGCCTCGTTCTGCAACCACCTCCAAGGCAGCTGCGACGCTCTCAAGCAATCCGTCGAGCGCCGTCCCATCCCTCTCGGTAAATAACCTTCCCTCGCGCCCTAACCTCACATTTATATGCGGGGTGGTGCGAGTGCGGAAGCGAATATTGAGAGCGAGAGCGCGAGCGGAGGGGTCCTGCTGACTAAAGCTCACGCCCTAAATCACATAACGCGCCCGTGCGTGAGCAGGAGTGGAAGAGCAAGTGTGAAAACATCTTCGCGAAAACATCTGAAACTAATGAAATTCGTGAGCACGAAGATTGAGAGCGCGAGGGGAGGGTCGTAGTGACTAAGCTCACGCCCAGTTTTCTCTTTCCCTTCTTGTATCTCGCTTTTTTTTTTGTTTTTTGTTTTTGGTCTCGCAATTTCACAGAAAAAACCAAAAAAGTGTCTTGACATGGTAGTACTTTTGGTTTAATTTTTGTTTTCAGATTCTGCTTCGACGACATTCGTGCAGTGCCTGAACCGCCGAGTGTGTACCACCAGCAGCGACCTAAACTTGCTCGAGTCCATGTCGTTCGGGACAGTATCGTTTGAGGAGCTGTTGGGTTACTGTAATGAGGTCTATAAGAAGAACCAGAGTGATCTTTCTGAGCTCGAAGACCACCTCAGGACCTTCGGCTATGCCCCCGGTACGTTTTCTCTCTTTGTCTATCTCTAAAACCCTAGCTTCAATTTGCGTTTTCAGGTACTACTATAAGGGCATGTTTAATTGTTGGATTATTTTTAAGAAGGATTGAAAAATATGGGATTAAGAATGGGGATGGAGGGGACCTAAGAAGCACAGACACAGATACGGGATACGGACACGCGGACAGTCATTTCTTCGAAAATCAGGGCAAGGACACGTTAGGGACACGTCGAATGTAAAATGTAGTTGGATTATATATGTATGTCATCAATTCATATAACCGTCGAAAACATTGTATCTATCAAAATTATGATTCTTATGACAATATTGTGAAGATACAAATCAATGTTCCAAATATAAGTATATATGGACTATACATCTGTGAAAGATTTCACTCTGGGGCTGGGCTGAGTTTTAAAAATTACTTTTAAACCTTTATTGTGTCCTTAGCATGTTCCACAGTTCCAAGAGTGACACTAACGTGTCCTAGAGTATCATTATCAATTACAATGTGTCTGAGTACAAGAAATATAATAAAGAATTGGACAATTATGTAGGCATGTCCGAAACGTGTTGGCAGTGTCGTGTCGTGTCCGTGACCGACACGTGTCGGACACGAATGCATGCGGCCCGTAGAGGTGTCTGTGCTTCTCAGGAAAGGGCAAGTGGAGTCCACGTGATAATAGAGGGTTACATGGTTATCTAGATTAGTTGTATTGTCTTTTTTCAGAGTGGCTCAGTGGGTTATAGATGATGGGGATTATTTTGACCGTAGATGAGGAGGGAGATAATCCGGAGAATGGGGACTAGCTAATCCCCCACAGGACATGAGTTACTAAATGGACAAATAGTCCCACCTTGTCTAGTTCAGTGGTTAATCTGTGATGCACACAAACATGGGTCTAACAAATAATGGGAGACCCGTGGCCCCTTGACTTCCCCTAATCCTAATCCTACATTTATAGTCCAGCAATCAAACGAGCCGAGTTATTATGGGGTGTGCTTGATGGTACTGTTTGTCTAGCCACGGATGTCGCTGATTGAACTTTGTACACAAGGCTAGGGTATTTCAATATTTCAAACATTATATGCGTAGCCTTGGATCCAAACATTATTTGAAGATGACCTTTCTGTTTTGAGAAGGATTTGAACCGAAATAATTTCTTATTTTCTGAATTTGTATCAGCTGGGCCACCAATATCATAATGGGTTCTTACATGTGTTTTTCAATTTCTTTATGTTCTACATTTGTGTCTTTAGGATTATGCAGATTCCTAATAGTAGCACCCGTTGATTGCTGTTTTTGTTTTCTCCCTGTAGAACCTGAGATTGATGAAAAAGATGAGACCTCTGATGATTCATGTGTGCCTCTTGGGTTAGATTGGAAGATGGTTGATACCGATCCATTGTATCCTTTAATAGCTTTAGTTTGCTCACCTGCCATGGGTACTGCTGCTGCTGCTGTTGTTGTTGTATAGCGTGTTTGGTTGCTAAGAATGTTGGAAAAGTGAAAGTTTTAAGCTAGTTGACTGCTGGATGAGTTTCTCTTTATTCCTTCTATTTGGCATAGTTGGCTGTTCTTTGCTGCTTCTCTTTTTTTTTTTTTCAACTTTTGCAAATGTTGCTTTTCAGCGCCCATTTCAGTATCTGATTTAATGGATGAATTTGATTGAATTCTTTTGTGGTGTTGTAAATGAATTGAGTTTAAGGAAACCCAGAGGACTTATGGACTCTATTTAGTAGTTCGGCCTTTTATTATTTATGTCCTTTTGCAGTTTTCAAGCTTCAATTGTTGTTTTATTGATTTCGTTGCTTGTAAATCATTTTGTAATATTGCTAAAAGAAGAGATGTCTAGGTGCTTTATACTTCTTAATCTTGAGATTACTGTTTGATTTGGGGATCTTTAGTTCTTCCTAAACATTGTTAGACTGGAGGATTCATTGAGTCTACAGGATCTTGGTCTCTCAGATGTCTGTCTGGCAACTATAGCATCTCAAGGTCAGTAGATGATATTTACCATGGCTGTAGCTTTTGTTTAATACTCTTTGAATAAAATTTTTAGCCCTGGGTATCACATGTAAATGGCTTGATTGCTATTTGCACATCATAGTAGTGCAGTATACTTTAGGCATGGATGAACCCACAATGCAAAATAGCTAGGCATTTTGCAAATAGTGATGAAAGATGAAAGACTGAACAGATCAGATCAGATGACAAATATTCTGTCGGTGGCTATGATATTTCTGTTATGCCTTCAACTATAACAGCAGATTTATTCCATTGAACCATGTAAAAGTGAGCCTTAAAATTCCATTATACAAATCAATAGGAACGGTAATTTTGCAATTTGGTGGCTCAATTGTCTCTCTCTCTCTCTCTTGCAGCTCATAGTAAGACTGATAGCCTTGATATATCTCCAGAGCTAACAAAGTAAGTTTGTTAAATACTTTTTGGTTTATTTCCCTTTCTTTTCTGCAATTTTACTTTAAACTGAATTATTCTCATTGCATTTGTGCTTCCATTTTATAGCCTTACTGACGAAAAACAACATGGGATGAAGGGACAGTATGGACCTGCTTCAAAGTTCTTGGAAGTGATTGAAGGTACAATATTGTCAGGTTTTGATTGTTCAGGTTGCCTTGACTACACTGCTTAACCTGTCTATTGCCTCAGGATGGCAAAATCTAACATTAAATGATGTTATTATTCATCATGAAACTAGGTGAGGTGGAGGATGACCTGGAATTAGTTGGAGTGCCCCAATCTGTCATAAAGATATTGAAGGATGATTATGAAAGTCTTCCTTCGTATATGAAAACTCTAGCATCATGGGAGGTAAGAAGATTTACTTTTTGTTTCTTTTGATGTTAACTGTTTTGCATATGGCATTTAGTACCTATTTTCTACGTAGACATCCTAATATGTATGGTTTTATGTTTAAGAGATAAACCTTGAGACCTAAATGATCCCTGTGAAATTTTGAAGCCATTGATAACAATGCTTTTATGACTTAAATTATATTATTCAGCTTCTTGTGAAAAATTATGTACTGGGCAATGTGAATTTTGGAAAAATTCTTTTGGTGTCAATGTGTCATGCTGGAAATCTGTGATTCCAGACAATGTATATCTTATTTCAAATAGTATCTTGTATTGTTTATAGGATTATATTTAGGTATTATTGTACAGGCTTACCTAGTTAGAACAATCTTGGTTTTCAATATCAGGATCAAGAGTAATATGGATATCAATTTAACTGCATGGCAGGCACATTTTTTTTTTTGAAGAGTAAATGAATGGCACATGATGCCAAGATTTTTGACATGGATTTCGAAATAGGGACTTAAGAATTAGGATTTAGGTTAACAGTTTCAATACATGCTCCCGAAGAAATAAATGTGGAATGGGTAATTTTGTCTTGGTCGAAGTTTGTGCATCACAGATGTTTGAAAACCCCATGTTATTGGAGGGTGTCTGTCGGTATATTCTAAAAGTGTCCCCTATTAGACCTACTTTTTGTGTCAAACCTTGATAGAAACAAATATTAAGTAGACCGTGTGGCACCACTCAAGCTCCCAGATACTATGCACAAGCCTGTCAAAGTTACAATACAGAGTTCTTGCCGAAAGTTTTTTTTTTTTTAGAATTTGCCGGCAAAAAAAAGTTCAAATACAGAGATTGTTACACATAAGCTTATGTCTCTCTCCGTGACACCAGTGGTCCAGTAGAGTAGTTGGTACAAAGCACATTCAGCAAGTTGGGTCCTGTAGCCATTACGTAGTATGTACATCATTTCTCATCGAATGTGTACAAAAGAAAGTGTGTAGCTGTCAATGACGATTTGCAATAGCAAGCCAAGTGGTTGAGAAATCAAAAGTTGCTTGTGTAGGATGTCTGACTTATTTACCTTGATATATAATCCGAACCCTTTTATTTACCTTGATTGCCCTGGTCCTTTTGTGGATGTTACGTTTGGAGCATCACTTTGCAGGATCTACTTGCAGCTGTCGAGAAGATGAACTCAAGCCTTAGTCAAAAGCAAATAACAAAGGGACGCAACTTCATCCACCAAGACGAAATTGCATCATTAGGATTGGGTTTGTATCTTAAGTGCTTAGCATTTCTTTCTTTTTGTTTCGATTTCATTACTTTGCATAAGCTAATTAGCTAAGTAGCAAGACACGGACACGAGATAGACACACCAGGACACAACACATTCAAAACGCGTTAGTCATATTTAATTGAAAAAACCCTTGTCATATGTGTCATAACTCATAAGTGACACATTATGTTACACGACAATCTTCAAGTATTAGTTCAAATGATGAGGATCAATACAGGCAGCAGTCTACATTGTTTACTAATAAGCAAGTGGTCTAAGTGATTGACATGCCTGATCCCTTTTTGTCCGAAGCATGTTCAATTCCAAAAATTCTGGGAAATAGTTTGATACGGTTCGAAGTGTATTGGGAGTGTCACGTTGTGTTGGTGTTCAAGACGCCATGCTACCTTCGTAGAAGAATTTTGTGCTTCTTACTTCTTAGTAAATAAGAAAACTGCAGTCTGCAATACCAGCTCAAACTTTCTTTGGTGTCCTACTATATTACGGAGGTCTATATAGTTTCTTTAAAATGAGTTTGTGCCGCTTATTGATTGATAACTGCAGTGCTGCTTATTTTAATGCAGGGCCCAAAGTGAGGTCTTACCTGCTAATGCTCGTCCGCCTGAATTGCTTAGTTGTTGAGACTATCGACGGGCTGGTTTCATACCGCGTACTGTAGACGAGACGCAAAAGCCAACTGGGTAGTCAATTCAGTGGTATACGAAACAATTACTAGAACAGTTTCCATTGTTTGTGTCTGACAGGTGAAGCTTGCATATCAATGTTACATGCAGAATAGGTATATAAGGTTTATTCTCTCGCAGACAGCTAGGTGTACCATAGATATATTACTTATTTTTTGGCATATGTTACGCATGTTTAGGTGTAGAACATTTTTCTGGTTGGTTATGCAAGGGTGTACTTTGTGAGAAATTTTTGGCTACAAATCGGGTACCACGTGGTACCCAATGCGCACATCCAGGCTGTTCAACAATACAACCGACGGTCCGGATTGAAAGGTACCGAACAGATTTAAAAAAAAGAAAAGGAAATGTGTGTTTCAATCCGGACCGGCGGTTGCATTGGGTACCACATCGCGGTACCCTATTTGCACCCAAAAATTTCTCGTACTTTGGAAGTGTATGAAACGCATAGTTTCGAGGATGGTAAATTGGTCACATTTATTGCGTGTAGTATACATATTTTGTGTCATTACTCATTAGTTACATATTTGGTGGTATTATTTACGAGTAAGGGTATAGAGAAAAGCAGCTGAAGCCTGAAATAGCTACGCAGGTCAAGCTCCCGTCCAGTTTCATTTACAGTATAGTTCCGGCCAGTCGGCCATTTGCCGGCGAACATCGATTTCGTTCAATGATTGAATCTGTTCATATTGTAGATCTCGTCGAGACGCATAACCATATCAAAAATCATGTCCATTGGATATCACGATCCGAACATATTTATTTTGGACAAATGGATAAGAGGGGTTCCAATCCAGTGTGGGTATGTATTTTTTCCCCAAAATATATGGATTCCAATCGTGTATTGAATGGTATCCGATAGACATGATTTTTGACATGACTATGCGTCTCGACAAGATCTACAATATGAACGGATCCGATCATTGAACGAAATTGATGTTCGCTGAAAAATGGCTGACTGGCCGGAACTGGACTGTAAATGATACTGGACGGGAGCTTGACCCTGCAGCTTTTTTGGTGTTATTCATTTGTTGGGAACGGAAATTATTGTAACCGAATGTGTTTTTTAAGTGTTGTACCATAGGCTCTATTCTTTCACTCCTTGGGAGATATGGTCGTGACTCGTGCGGTAATTAGGGGAAACTCATAAAATACCAAAAGACTACGAGTACCTAAAATCCGGAGCCCTCGGTCAAAAAGAAAGATCCCTCAACTTTTGGGTTATTTATATGAATTGGGTAGGGTCTCATCAAGTATGATGAAGTAATATCACAGATAGTATGAAAAGTTCTACACAAGGAACAGAAAACTCCACTAAAGGAGATAAACAAGAAAAAACCGAAAAAAGAAATCTCTGGTCGCTAGAGATGTCGTTGGAGCTGCCGCCTCGGATCTGGTCACTTATTCCATAGAGAAAGTGCCAAAACATTGTGAACTCAACAAATCTGGCTTTCTTAAGGTTTGAATCATAGTCAAGGGGGTGGATTTGGTCCTCCTGCTGCTCTTACTGATGGAGGTTGGACGATGGAGGCAGCGGAGGGATATCGAGATGGAGAGGTGGCCGGTGAGTAGAAATTTGGTCGAAAACTAGGGCCGCTTATTAGGTAAAAGTTATATATGTAAATTATGTACTAAAACTGTAAATCATATAATTGACTTTTGTAGGCTTTTTGACAAATACAAATTTTTTTTTTTCTAACTGCTTTGGAATCCTCCGTTCGACATTTAATTTGGTTAAGTGTTGTTTGAAGAAAATTACTCCATATTATTGTCACGGATTTGTTTTCGTTATTAATGGTTCGTTACCTCCAAAAGCTAATCTTAAAAACAAATCTCTTACTAACTCGTTAGTGTTTTGGGGTGTTTTATCTGAAAATTTTCATTTACAATTGTTAATATTTTTGGCTGCTGCAAAAATACATTTGCAGGGGAGTGGCAAAATCATTTCCCATATTTTTTTGTTAATTTTCTATTTCTCTTGCCGAGATAAATAATTAATTATATTAAAGTTAGCAAAAAGCTTAAACACATTAGGACGTGTAGGGTACTTTTTAGAGGAAACGCTGGCATAAGATCGCGTCCTGCAACCACGAGTTCCAGGTGTTGAGACGCCCCTTGGAAATTGCAAGGAACCAAAGGTCATCTTTGTTTGTGGGTACCCCTGTCGACATTATAGAAAGGTGCTGTACACAGAGGATACAGATCAACTTTGGATCTGTCTCGGATTTCATAAAGAAGATCGGAACTGCTCATTTTTTTAAAAAATCTTAGTAAAAAATCAGCTCAATCCGATATCGGTATGAACGTTTACGGAACGTCCAACTTTGTTTTCAAAATTTAGCCCGGCTCTGATCATCTTTATGAGACTCGAAACGGATCAAAAAGTGATCTATACGCGCTGTCTTTACGGCCTTTACTGTACTCATATTCTTTCCGTTGACATTATTGTAACACCCCCCAAAAAAAATATTTGCATTATACTAGATGTTATATAAGGTCTGAAGTGAAACAAAGGGGAGTAATTTCTGACATAGATGAAATCCTAGGGTTTTGTATGTAAAGGCCCAATAAATACTGGATTAATCTGATTCTGAAATCCCCTTCATTCTTCCTCCCTCTCTTCTAGGGCTGCAAACAAAACGAGCTATTTGCGAGGAACGCGTGGTTCAGCTTGGCTCGAGCTCTGGTTCAAGTTGAAGGCTCATTTTATTAAATGAATCGAGCTTTAACACTTAAAAATTTGATTCGGCTTGCAAAAGCTCAACTCATTTTATAGGCTCGACATGTTTAAATAGGCTCGTTAAATAAATCGATCGGGTTTGGCTCATTAATAGTTCGGCTCGATCATAAACGAGTCGAACTCAAACTCGAATTTTAAGTTTATCCAGTAAACGAGCCAAATTCGAACAACTATATTACTCGGCTCGGTTGATTTGCACTCCCCCCCTCTCTCTCTCTCAAAATTCTCAACTGTAGTCGCCGTTCGTTACTCTCTTCGAATGAAGCTACCTAGCTCCGCCCGTGCACTGAATCTGCATGCGCGCTCCGGCTTTGTTTTTCCAAAAACCACCGCATTACTCTACTACAGCAGCACCAACCTTCTCTGCGCCTGCGAAATCGGGGGACTCTCTGTACCGTCGGATCTCGCCTCTCGGTGCCCCGACGGTCTCGATCGTTCCGGTGCTCGATCAGTGGGTCGAAGAAGGACGAGGTCTCAAGAAGGAACACCTTCAGAACATCGTCAAGGAGTTGAGGCGTTACGGCCGATTCGAGCACGCTCTTGAGGTCTGTCTCCGTTCTTTCTTCTCTTCACTTTATTACTGTAGTCTCGGTTTTTAACCAGTTGGTATGTTTAGGGGTATTTGGAGCCAACTAAGTAACCTTTTGATTTTGAAATGTTGAATTTTTTGGGTTATTGCCACCTTGTGCACTTCGAACTTCGCCAGAGGCTGGCAAAGATTGATTATTTCTTCCTATCAATGGGGATAATGGGCTTTCACTTTGGCTTATTATGATTGTATGCTTAAGCTCGAACGAACGCAGGATTTCAAGCTTGGGTGGACGAACATGAAAAAGAATCGTACCATATAAAGGTTTTTTTGTGTGTGTGTGTGTGTGTGTGTGGTAGATACCATATAAAGGGTTTAGAACTTATATCAATATAATTTGTAAAAGCTAGTATTATATTTGATCAAAGTATTTCTAAAAATAACTTTTACTCTTTTTTTTTCCAAAATTCTTGGTTGGGCGGGTGTTACATTGTTCAAAATGATGTTGGGCCGACAAACACATAAAATTTTAACTTCTCTTGAACAAAATGCTACTATAATTCTAGTAAAAATCTGAGCATGGGTGAGGCGGTCGCCCGGGTTCATCTGCCACTCGGTCTGTTGTTGTGCCGGGCCAGCATACGCGCACCTCGACTAATCCTGGGGGCCCAATCCCACCGCCCCCTTGCGGGAAGCCCAATTATATATACTTGTATTCTTATACCGCTTGTAATTGGGCCGTTTAGCTTTGAGATTTGGTGTTTTGGGTGACTTCAAGCATTAGTCTTTGCTTTAGTAGTTGCCTTCTTGTCAACATTATCTACGTTTTCTCTGGTTTGTTGTACTTATAAAAATGTGAGGTAAGGGGACAAATTAGATTCTTGCAAGCTCTAGAGTAGAAGGGTTTTGGTCCCTTCGAGACTATCTCAATGTGGGGTTTCTTCTGTTGAAATTAACTTTTGCCAATCAATATATATATATAAAAGGAGAAACTCTAAAAGTATAACTTCTATGAAGATATAATTTGTACTTATTATATAGAGGATGATGTGCAAAGTATGCACATATACTGATAGTTGTCACTTGTGCGGAAAAAATAAAGATGTTTGAAAATAAGGAAATTTTTCCTAAGTCTATAGAAAAATTACTAGTTGACAATATGAAAGGGGTTTGCAAAACAAAGAAACTGGATCTGACCAGCAAATATTATGGCATTACTAGCCAGGAGAACAAAATTGAAGGTGACAGGGCTAGTTGTCTTGTGGGACGGGGACCTTCAGTGGGTTATACCTCAAAGAGTAACTGCTTAAAGGAGTTCCCGGAATGCAAACGTGGTCCCATATTTTGATGCATTTTATGAGATAAATATTCAAAATTGATTGTCTGGAATGGGATACATGTCTGTCATGTTGTGGTTTTAGTCTACCAATAAATGCTTCATATTTGACCAGTTTTATTTAAGAGAAACCTAGCTGATACAAAGATAAGTTAAATGAAATAATTGGAAATCTTTTGAATGTAAAGAGGTTAAATCTTCTGCAGCTTCCTGGGTACACTTGTTGCATTTTGCTCATTTTTTGTGTGGCAAATTTCAATCAAGTACCTCATGATTAATGAGAAACCTAGGTCAAGACAAAGACTGAGATCCTAGAACATTTGTGAAGGCATCAAAATTAACTTGGTTCAATCATGTTGCCTGCATAGGATCCTGTAACCAGTTTAGTTATTTGTACTTTCATAAGCCAATAATGATAGTCTAGGTTCCATGATTTAGTTTTCCTGTTTGAGTGGCAACTTTTGACAAAAGCCCATTGTCGTATTCTTGTTTTCTTGTAGGGCTTTATCATAACCTTTTATCATTAACATGGTACCCTTAATGAACTGGTAGCCGGGTGAAATATGAATGTGTAACATGTGGCCAAAACATATGCCTTATCGTCATTGCAGAGAGCTCTCATTTATAGTTCCAGACTTCCAGTTAAGGCCATCTACATAACATATGTAAGCCCACCCTCATATGGCTGCTTGTGTAAGTTATAATTCCAAGCAAACATGTGTAGTTGTCTGCTGATTGACGAGCAAGACTATGATTCTGTCTTGCAGTCATGAACTTGACCACCACATCATTGTGGCCTGCCTCCTCAAACATTCCTGACAGTTAGTTACTAGATCAGATCATTTGTTTTCGATCTTATCATGTAGTTTCCCATGGGTGGGCCGAGATGTTTTGAATAAAATGCCTTATCATCTTATGGGTTTTTAAGGGCCCAAAATGTACCAACACCAAGTGGAATCAACAGAAGGCTTGCTTTACTTATTAGGCATGTGAGGACGTAAGATGATTCTCATTCACCAGTTACAAATATAATGCTGATAGGAGGGGGAAAACGACTGCGCTGCGAACACGAAATGAAAGGATACATCACAATTCATGAATAAAATATGTCAAAAACATGAGGTAGAAAACAAATAGGTGGTAGAAAATAACGTTATCAGAATAAAGTTTGAAGAAACGCAAAAGATAAAATAAGTTAAACTTGGAGAAGGGGCTTTATTTGTTCTGCAATACGGTGACCACGAGTTAAAGGACAGAACGTAAAGGCTTCGGAGCTGGTTGTTTTTGTGTGCTAGAGGGGAATTCTTCAACGGCATAAGGGGTCAGATGTTTTGTTTTCAGCAAGTGAAGCTTTCATAATAACTTTTGATTCAGCTCTGTAGACACTGATATTTTGTACTTTTTGAAATGACGGATTCAAGTACCTGAATGTCTATTTCCTGTCTTTTTCAGGTATCTCAATGGATGAGTGACAAAAGGAAGTTTCAACTTTCATTTAACGATATTGCTGTCCGGCTGGACTTGATCTCAAAAGTTCATGGAACAAAACTAGCCGAAAATTATTTCAACAATATCCCAGAGAAATCGAAAGTCGGGGAGGCTTATGGTGTCCTCCTCAACTGCTACGCCCAAGAGAAATCTGTTGAGAAAGCAGAGGCCATCATGCAGAAAATGAGGGAGTTGGGTCAGACAACATTCACCTTCACCTTCAACGCAATGCTAAATCTTTATCGTCTGGTGGAAAAGCATGACAAAATAGATTTGCTTGTACATGAAATGGAAGAAAAGGGTATCAAATTTGATAAGTTTACCTTCAGCATCCTGCTTAATACATATGCAGATCTCTCTGACACTATAGGAATGGACAGGATAGTGCAAAGAATGGAGTCTGATCCAAACGTGGTCTTGAACTGGAATATTTATTTCATTGCAGCAAAGGGGTTTATAAATGCAGGGTTAACAGAAAAAGCTTTGGAAATGCTGAAAAAATCTGAGGGTCTCATCTTAGCTTCTAAAAATCTGAGTATGGCTTATGATTTTCTTCTCACTCAATATGCTGCAATAGGGAAGAAAGACGAAGTGTTACGGCTGTGGGAAATTCGCAAGAAGACAGAAAAGATAAATAACAAGAGCTATATTAGCATGATCACCTCTCTATTGAAGTTGGACGACATAGAAGAAGCTGAGAAGATTTTTGAGGAGTGGGATTCCAGTGAGTTGTTTTATGATTTCCGGGTTCCCACTTTCTTGATCGGTGCTTACTGCAGAAAGGGGCTTATGGAGAAGGCTGAAACTTTGATAACCAGGGCAAGAATGAAAGGAGGCAAGCCTCTCCCACGCGCATGGTATTACTTGGCTGCAGGATATGTTTGTGTTAATGAAATGCCAAAGGCAATAGAAGCATTCAAGGTTGCTGTCTCAGCTTTCAAGCCAGGATGGAAGCCAAGCGGGCCCGTTTTAGTTGCTTGTTTGGAGTACTTGAAAGAGAAAAGTGATGTTGAGGAAGCAAAGGAATTTTTAAGGTTGCTCCTGGGTAAGGGTGTTCTCTCTGTCGGTATTCATGATAAGTTGTCAAGTTATATGGAAAATTCAGATTTAATTGCACAAGCATCCCGTTTAATGGAGGAGGATGCTTTAGATATGAATGAGGAAGTGACAGAAAATTTGGAGCCAAAGCAAATGGGTGATTTGGTTATGGATGAAGAGATAAAGGGGATGTCATAGCTGAAATAGAATTGCATCTTTACCAAAAGAAAACTATTTCGGAAATATATACTCGCAATATCTGTGTATTTCGGAATAAACACTAGGCTTGCGCAAGAATCATGCGGCACAAGCATTTTGAAAGAACATCGGCATTCCATGGTGAGTTAAGAAGTGCTGTGTGATTAATCTTCGCTTTCGTTGTCCCTCTCTTCAAATATTTCATTTGAGAGATTATTTTTCATCCTTAACCTCTTAAATTTCTTGGGCTTATTTTGCTACGATTCACCATTTTTGTTTTTTGTAATACTCGTGTATGCACCCAAATTAGTAAACTTAACCCGTACATTTATAATTTCTCAATTAATACATATTTTGCCGGTAAAATAACAAATTGATGAGTATATTTGTTATTTTATCTTATACTGTAATTAGCAGCAAGGGATGTGTTTGCAAAAAAGATGGTGTGAAAATTTAACACTCGAACAAATAAATCAGACAAATGTCCTCATAATAGAAATCTTAGGGTAATTTTATTGAAATGGTATCACGAATTTATTGGGTATAATTTAAATATGTAAGAAAATTAATATAATTTTACAAAATCGAGTGGGGACGTGCCCCGCGGGCCCCCACCTTTATCCGTCTCTGCGTGTATGTGTATTGTAGTATTTTCTTCCCCTTCCTACTGTCTGTTGCTATCCTTTCTGACACGCCCGATTGTGATTTTTCTTCTAGCTCCTAAGTTATAGGATCTTATCTGTGGATTTCGTAATTCCTACTGTCCCCTGTCATGTTTGGCATAAAATTTACTGGTTCTACAACAAAAAAAGAAGAAGAGGCTTTCTAGTGGATTCCTGGGTCTTTGAGGGACTAATGAAAATCGGGAATTCATACTGATGGAGTCTCGTTCGTGCCCCGAAGATGTTTTCATTTTCTCGTAAACTGTTTCGGTGCTAAGTTTGAGGTTTGGCTACATAAATGATGGAACAAGTTTTCTAGCATGCGGGGTTGATACTTTGAGTTTCGTTTTCTCTATGTTTCCATCAGTAAATGTGGGTTTTGCCCACCTCCAACCATGGCAATTGTCCTGTTTAGAGGAGTCCATTGCAATATATACATCCTAGGAACATGAATTCGATTCATCTTTCTGAAGCCTGTTGTCATTCATCGGCAAAATGTCCAGCTTGTCCCAACTGTCATAGTTGGTGCCTCAAGAGAGCGTAAATAACCGATGTTTGTATCTGTTGATGTACATTGTTTTTCGCCATTGATAGCCATAGCGTATACGATGCATTTTCATGTGCTTTTCCCCTATGGTGCAGTCTATTTAGAGGCAGCTGTAATTTTTTCCATTTTTTCCCAAAAAAAGAGAGGAGAAGTAGATGCAGGTGTAAAGTCACCGTGAAAGCTTTTCGCAGGGATTGCTGCACTAGCACTGCTGGATATAGAGGACGCATACGATGCGAAAAGGTGGGAAGTTATCTTACTCACCAAATTAACATGATGACCCCGACCCCGACCCATCTTGGTGTGTGCTGAATCCTCTACTTCAAAAGTGTGTCAGGTGGATCTTGGATGTGGAAGTACGGAGTTATGAATTCCGCATGACCTCCCCTCGGGTAGTCCTCCCGTGTGAATTCTTTGTTGCTTTTATGTTCGTCGTTTTGGCAAAATTCTGCCCATTTTATTGTTGCTATCCCCGGTTTTTAACGAATGAACTGAGCGTGAGCGCATCCTTTATGTTGTTACGCATGTTTTGCAAGGGTGTACTTTGGAAGTGTAGGAAACGCAAGGTTTCGAGGATGGTAAATTGGTACACATTTATTGTGTAGCAGACATATTTTGTGGCATTAGTTACATATTCTTTCACTCCTTTGGACTTGGGAGATATGGTCCTGGGGTAATTAGGGGAAACTCATAAAATGCCAAAAAGACTACAAATACCCAAAATCCATAGCCTTCCGTTAGGAAGAACGATCTCTCAACTTTCGGGTTATCCATATAAAGTGGATAGGATACCATCAAGTATAATGAAGCACTACCAGAGAGAGTAGGAAACGTTTCACACAGGGAACAAAAAACTCCACTAAAGGAGATGTCGCATTGAATTCAGGGCCGGCCCTGAGATTTTAGAGGCCTAAAGCCAATTCTAAAATGGGGCCTAGTTCATTTTAACAAAAAAAAATCGCTACAGGTGCTAATATGAGGTAAAAGTTTTTTTTTTTTGGCTGCTAAAAGATAAAGGATTAAACATGCTATTTTAGCTTCCTAATTTAAGTAAGAAAATTATGATATTAGTAAAATATAAATCAAACATTACGAAGCATTGGTCCTACAATTTGTTTTCTCTAACGGTTATTTGAACATATTTTTTACCAGTACTTGTTGAGTGAAAATAAATTATTTTGGTTTATTTTTAATCAATTGTGTTTCATTTGAAAATTTGATATTCGAAGTTAAAAGTAAAATTTAAAAAAAAAGGCTATGGTAGTGATTTTCACTCTCCCCTTTTTTGCAACCACACTCTTTTTTTTCTTGTGATGTGAATTTAAAAAAAAAAATATTTCATTTGTATACTCTTTCACACTCGGAAGAACAAAATTGTAAATTCACATCACAATAAGACAAAAAACAGAGTGTATTATTAAAATGGGGAGGGTGAAAATAAATTACAAACAAACTTATCAAAACATTTGTGGTGTGCAAAAAATTTGAATATTGGTCATGACTAACATCTACAATTACTAAAGCTTAAGTAGTTTAAAATATAAGAGGTATGCGAGTAGTGTACATTATCGATACCAAGATAAATAAAACAGGAAAATAAGAAGGAAAATAAAGTAGTGGCAAAACAATACCCCTATGGGGATTCGATCTTGGGACCTCCTGTCCCAATACGATAGCATACACCACTTGGCTAAGAGTACTCTTTAGTTAAATAATGGAACAAACTCATATATATATATCGGTATTATATGGACCTCGAGGCCCCACTTTCGCATAAAATCCCGAGGCCTAAAGCAGCCGCACCTTGGGCTTCACCTCAGGGCCGGCCCTGATTGAATTTGGCCACTTATTTCAGGGAGGAAGCCCCAAAACACTCTAAAACTTTGCGAACTCAACAATTCTGGCCCTCTTGAGCTTTGAATTGGAGTCGAGGGGGGTGGATTTGGTCCTTCATCACTCTAACTGATGGAGGCAGCGGAGGGATATCTCGAGGTGGAGAGGTGGCCGGCGAGTAGAAATTTGGTCGAAAATCAGGGCCGCTCGTAAAATTATGTACTAAAACTGTAATAAAATTGACTTTCGTGGGCTTTTTGACAAATACATTTTTTCCTAAATTCTTCGGAATCCTCCATTCGACATTTAATTTGGTTAAGTTTTTGATCAAATCACCTCGTAATCATGACCGTATGAATGTTACATGTAAAGTTCTTAATTGAAACTTGATTTGTTTACGTGACAAATTAATCATAAACAAGTTTTTATCTTGGCGATTAAAATCCTATAATTAGGCTAAATAGAGTTCAGAGTTTACATCAGAGAGCTACTATGGGTATGGTAGAGGCTGTACACACAACGGATACAGGTCAACTTTGGATCCATTGCGGGTCTCATAAAGATGATCGGAGTAGCTCATTTTGTTTTAATTTTTATTTTCTTTAAAGTCCTAGTAAAAAATCAGCTCAATCCGATATCGATAAACGCGTTTACGGAACATCCAACTTTGCTTCAAATCTAGCCCGGCTCCAATCATATTTATAAGACTCGAGACGGGTCCAAAATTGATCTATACGCACTGTCTTTACAGCCGTTACTGTACTCGTATTCTTTCCGTTGACATTATTTAGATTGTAACACCCAAAATAGAAATATTTACATTACAAAAATTATAAGGACTGAACTGAAACAAAGGGGAGTAATTTCTGACATAGACGAAATCCTAGGGTTTTGTATGTAATTCTCGCTAGATATACACGATTTCTACTCGATCAGAATCAGAAGCAGCCTAAAATCGATTCAATCGAAGAGGTACCTTTCTCTCTCTCTCTCTCCGTCTCCCCCTCTCTCTCTCTCGTCGTCTACCTCTGTTTGCTGTTTTTTGCATGTAATAATTTAGAGTATATTTAGGGTTTTAGTGAACAAAAACTCCTCCTGGAGTATATTCAGTTATCATATCTAGGTCTAAATTCAGAAGCATGATTTTGGACTTACACTATTTGTTTTCACGCATTCCTTACTGCAAGGTGAAACTTTGCGATCAAAATGTGTGGTTATTTTTCGCAATTTGTCGTAGTACGCACACAAGCAAATCTTCTTTAATGGATCAGCAACTTTCATGTGTCTGAAGCTTCATTGGATCGATATGTACTGTGTTATGGTATCTGTTTGTGAAGAAAAAATTCGAAAATCTGGAAAGATACGCAAACCAAAACCCAAGCATGCAACTATTTCGTGGAAGCATATACTTCGCCTTTGACTTCGGGGTGGATGCAGGGCGGACGGTATTATTAACTTAAAGAAATGTAACGAATGTGTGTACTTTTGGGGGAAATGATACAAAAAATGACAAGTATGGCATGAATTCCGACGTGGGGTGTGGAAGGTTTCGATCCTTGTGTTATGGGAGAAATAGCCTTTTATATTCACAAGTGGCCAGACATTCAGTGTGGACCAAAGAGCTCAACTGTGGGCATGGGCAGAGGGAATTTCAGGTGGAGCGGTGAGACACATAGGCATCGGAAAGACAGTGAAATGCGTAGGCACCACAAAGACGGTGACGGGTTCTTTGCCGCTGCATGGATGAAGTGACATAACTCGTGAGAATTCAAGAGTAACACTTCATGGTGCAGAATTCTTGTTAGGATTATAGGAGCTTTTGGTTTACCTGTAGTTGAAATTTAAAGTTATACTTTTGGAACTCAAATTGATTCAATGAAGCTTGCAAAATATGGAAGTTGCTAATCCATGAAAGATAATTCTGTAAGCTTTGTAAGATAGTAACTTTTGACTCTGGCTCATACAAACATTGGTCTGTCATAGCTAGCTTGAATGCGTATTTTCGGGACAGATCATATTCTGTGAAACCCTTTTTCTGTCTCAAGAGATGGCCATTTTCGTTTCACATGATTTTTGGATTATAGGGGGTGTTTCACATGATGCTGCCCCATTTTTCCTGTTTCTATACCGGTAGAGATAAATGTGTGAACTTTCAGGAGCTTTTTTTTTTTTTTTTGGTAGTGGATAGAATTCAGAATTGGCAATTTGGCAGTGGTAAACCAATCATTTCAAAACTGCCAAGTCCAGCAAACTCCAGTTAGTGTATCATGCAATTCTAGCATCTGAAGAAGTTGATATTGTTCTTTGAACTTGTTGAGGCTCTCTAAATCATTGGAGTCGTGTCTACAAGCATACCATTGTTATTCATATGGTGAATTGTTATGTTGATGCAGGTGCTGGGTGACACAACGGCGGAACAACCAACAACAAAAATGCCTCTCTATGATTGCATGCTTTTGCTAAAACCCCATGTAAAGAGGGAAGCTTTTTTGGATTTAGTTGCTCGGGTTGGGAAACATGTTTGTAGGAAAAATGGTGTCGTCACTGATATGAAATCATTCGGATCTGTTGAACTGGGTTATGGCATTAAAAAACTTGATGGAAGATACTATCAGGTGAATCAAATTCTATTCAACCGTTCTGTTAGTTAATTTAGTGATGAATTCTTCTCCTTTTCGCCATGGTCATGCTTGAGTTCTGGTTACTATTCTTTGCGTAGTTTTGGTGCCTTGTATTTGGGTCCGATTGGATAAGAACTAGCTTTTGTCCTAATGCGTTGAGCCACCTTTGATGGATTTATGCTGTACCTCTGTTAAGTATATTTCGTTTGGCGTATCCAAATATGCTTGGAATTATCATTTTGAAAGATGCAAACTCATTATACTTGTATGTTAGTCATTGTCTCCCAACCTTTGGAGTTATTGTGCTAAATTCTAACTTTCGTCTGAGAAGTTTCTTACATCTTTCCAAATCACAGCAAGTATTGAGTCTGTCTTGAACTAAACGCATGCAAATGCTCATGCCTCTAAATAGACTTGATACTTGCCTAATTCCAACTTTACTGTTTCACATCGAAATATGATTTTCAGTCTCATAATGTTGTTTTTTTTGTTTCAAAAGTTAAGCAAATTGTTCTACTAAATCATAAATAATTGGACCAAAAAACTATGTGCATAAGATTGATCATTTTTTTTCGTTTCACACTAGGGAAATTATAACAAATCCTGACTAGTTTAACCAATATGCCATCAAAGAGCTATGAGAAATTATTCTATTGTAAACCAATTTGATTTGAGGTGTGAGGTGGTAGAAAATGATGCATCTTATGCCATAACTTGTCTGGTCCAGTTAGTTCTTTTATCCATTACCAGGATTTGCACAAATTTAGAAATAAATAGTAATTTAAAAATATTGAAATTGGTCATTAGAATGTTCATTCATCTTTTAATGGTAAGTGTTATATTGGAGTAAAACATACTATTTTGAAATTGGAACTAAACCATACTATGTGGAGGAACGTGAGACTAAAACATACTAGTATGATGGTTCATGGATACTTAACCTGTATTTGTACAGGTTATCACAAATTGGACTTTGTTCTCTAGTTTGATATTTGATAGGAAGCAAGGGTTATTTTGTGAGAGAAGTAGTAGTTATTGGTACTTTTAGGATTTCATTGTTTTGCGAAACTTATTCTTGATAATGTTATTGTTCCCTTTCCAAGCATCTTTATTTCTTTGGACTACACATGCAGGTAATTATATATATATGTTCACAATGAGAAAGCATCCTTTCTTCAGCATGAAGTTTTTAATAATCTGAGTTCTATTGCCCTTTTGTAATGTACCTATCCAAATAGGAGATGATTGGGACGATAGGAGGGCAATATATCTAACTGGTGTGGGGCTCTTTGGAATTTGTCACTTCAGATTGTTTAATAAGGCTTTGTTAGGAAAATGGCTTTGGAAGTTTGTTGTTGAGGGGGGGAGCTCATGGAGGAGGGTGGTGAGTTGTAAATACACTGTGGAGAATGCTTGTGGATTGCAAATGAAGTCAACATTTCCAACAGAGTAGTTTCGTTAGGGTTGCAAAGGTTAGGGAGTTTTATGGGGCATATGCGATTTTGTGATCAGGGATAGAGTAATGAGATCTTGGACTGATTTGGGGTGCGGGGATAGTGCGCTGTGTTTAATATTGTTGCACTTGTACATATGGAGGCTTTAGTGGTGGATTTCGGAGAGGGAGTTTGTGTGGGAGCCTTTTTTTGTTAAAGCTTTTTTTTGAGCTTTTTTATTGATTCAAAGGAACAGAGTTGGGGAGTGTAAAGGAAAAAGGGGCCTTTTATTTTAATTCCTTTTGTTCCCTTTTTGGTGGGGTCAGCAGTAACAGGTTTCCCTAGAGGCTAGAACCAAATGTTGAAGACTGATATCCCTACAAAGGTAGATTTTTGGCGCAGACTCCAGCTCTAGGTGCCCTTATTACAGAGGTTAATTTGAAGGGGATTTGTCTTATGCCTAACTGCCAACTGGTGTTGTATGTGCAAGAATGTGAATGAAGTTATTGTGAGGTGACCTGTGGGCTATGGAGCTTGTGTTGCTCTGTTTTTGGCTTAGGCTGTGTGATACCGGCTTCACTATGCAGTTACTTGAGTGTTGGTTCATTATGGGCTGGGATAGAAGGGGTAAGTAGACTTAAAGGGTTGCCCCTTATGCTTGATGTGGTATTTGCAGAGGGAAAAAACAAACGAAGCCTTTTTGAGGATGTACAAATAAGCTTATCTAAACTTAAGTTGGCTAGACTTTGTCCACATCGCTCATCTAAGCCACCCAAGTTTGGTTAATTTAGAGGTTACTCCACCTATTGCCAATTGGTTTTAGGTTGGAACCCTCCAAGAAATCTAACATGGTATCAGAGCTAGGTCTTAGGTGGCCTCTTCTCTTGTGGTCAAGTTTCTGTCGCCCAAAGCAAATGTCGCCCGAAGCAAATCTCCTGGTCAGCTCAATTCGCACCTTCACGTGCATCCGAGCTGCACGTGAGGGGGAGTGTTAGACTTTGTCCCACCTCGCTCATCTAAGCCACCCAAGCTTAGTTAATATAATCTAGAGGTTACTCCACCTATTGCCAATTGGTTTTAGGTTGGAACCCTCCAAGAAATCTAACAATATCTTTAGCTTTTTCAATTTTGTATTTCTTCATTTTTACTTGATAGCATCGTAGGCTTGTACAAGTTGGGGAGGGTCTTTAAGTTGTACCTTTTTGTATATCCCTTCCATTCCTTTCTTTTTTCATTGTTCCAAGGTGAGGTTTCCTTTGTGTTCTTGTGATACTAATTACATACCCAAAGAGAGAGAGAGTTCCCTGATGGAAAGTATTTTGGTTTTTCTTTGGACTCAAGTAGGCGTCCATTGTTTATGCTATTGTTATGTAGTTGCATCATGATGGTTCATGTTCTTTGGAAGCCTAAGAAGCACGGACACATCTAGGGGCCTCACATAGCCGTGTCTGGACATGCCTAAATACTTGTCCAATGTTTTATATTTCTCTTACTTAGACACATTGTGGATACTCTAGGACAGGTTGGAAAACACTCTTCGAACGTGCTAGGGACACATTAAAAGGTCTCCGACGTTTGTATGAAATGATAGCATATCTAATACACTTTACATTTGATGTGTCCCTGAAGTGTACGTATCCTAATTTTCAGAGAAATGACGTGTCCGCGTGTCCGTTTCGTGTCGTGTCAGTATCCCGTATCCGTGTTGGTGCTTCTTAGTTGGAAGCAACCACTCTTTTATTCCAAACTCTTGCTGTAGCTGTGGGTCGTACGGCATACCTTTTGTCCAGGGCATGTAGCTTTTTTTTAAGTGTTTCATGGTCTTTAAAGTAACAGGGTTAATTAGTATTTATTAAAAAAGAAAGGCTCTTTTACAGCATTTAATTTGATCAATTTGAGACAGGTTAATTATGCTGCCTTGAAGTTGAAGTCCCATTCAAAATAGGTGATTTAGATGCAAAGTGAGTAATGTAGTTTTTGTTTGAAAATAGGCTCGAATGGCTGACTCTTTCTCATCTTTCAATCAGATTTGGTACTATGCTAAAACTCCTTGATAAATTTACCTCTAGTTGGACATATTGCTTTTGTATTGACAATATGATTGTAGAAGAGGTTCAGAGACACGTACGTTTGAAAGACTCCAATTCCTCTTAGATTGGAGCATTCCCCCAGTGGAATAGCTCTACAGTCTTTGGAATGAAGTCCCGTGTCTGTTGTGCAATCCTTAGATTTTCCTGCACAATTTTTGACGGATCTTTTCCGTTCTGTTCTCATGTGATCGTGAACTTTGTTTGTCTGCACCCATTTCCAACAACAGCTAGTAATTTATAATCCCCCAGTAAGAGTTACTTTTATTTGTTTATCTTTGTGTATGCTATAGGGCCAACTGATGCAAATGACAATGATGACGCCGCCTAATTTCAATGATGAGCTGCATTATTTGAACAAGGAAGACCGGTTGCTGCGATGGCTTTTGGTTAAGCACCGAGATATCAAGTATGGGTTGGAATTTCTGAGCGAAGAAGATGGAAAAAGTGAGTTAAGCAGGTTTCGGATGAACTTATATGAAGACGACGACGACGATGAAGACGACGACGACGACGAAGACGTAGTCAAAGAAGGGGAAGACATTGATGAGGACGACAACGATGAGTGTGAAGTCAAAGAAGGGGAGAGGAGCGAAAACTGAATGGGGACAAATATCACCATTTTAGTTACAAGTTTAAGGAGGTAAGAACTATCATTTAGCTCTTACTCGCGTGTATGAATTTTTTCATGCACCCTGTGTTTCATACCACCAGGAACAGGAAGATCCCACCCTATAGTGTTCTGAAAAATGTTCAACCAACTCAGTATGTATTCTATTGCCTTAAGACTATGTTTAAGTACATCACTTTCACCATGTGCTAATGTTACAGATGAATACTCTTCGGGTGCCTGTGTATGTTGTCAATAACCCAGTGAAGACTAGTAGAATGTCAATTTAGGTATGTCCTTGCTATCCATGCTAGCTTCCCCCTCGTCTCTAGTCCGGGCATAGGTGATCTCATATGACTATCCATGCTCGCTTCACCCTCGTGTCTAGTCCGAAGCCTATGTTAGATGGTCTCAGATACGAGTACCTGGTGTGGATTCATTTTTAATGGTCAGACTTTTTGAACCCCGAAACTTAAGGTATAGGGCCTTCAAGCTGAACGGGATGTGGGAGTTAAATGAGATTCCTATCTCTAGTCCTTGCAAGAGGTTCTTCGGAATTCTGTAGCATCAAATATTTGTTTCTTCATCTTTGAATCACATAAAAATATTGGATTATCCAAGTGGCTATTTGGTATTGGTGTGTGACGCATCTTACACCTTTCCTCTTGTCATATCTTGTAGCCACAATGGCACACACGGGAGAGACTAGAATAACAAGTCCCGGTGTCCTTAGACATACGAATTAGCAAGTCCCACATTTAGGCACACGTTCGCACCCGACTGAACTTAGTCTTTGGTTTGGAAAGGTAGGGCATATACAACTGGCTTCTAAATATATTTACCAGTAGTAGCAGAAGATGTCTTTCCCTTTCTACTTATTCATGTCCTATGGGGTATGGAATAGATTTTGTTTTCTGGTTCTTAACCAGGAAAGCATTTCGGTCATGGGTAACTGATATCGATACAGCTTTTCTTGTAGGTAAAAGAAGAGAGAACTCAAGGAAAATGTCATTGGAACTGTCGTCTGGATGATGAGACTCGACTTTGTTGTACCTTTGAGGTTTGAGATCCGAAATGATGACTTGCTTGCAGCATTCATATTCTCAAGCTTGTTGCCTTTCCTGAAACTGTCCAACTTACTATATTTTATGTTTCTCTCTCGGTAGATTTTCTACATGTGGATGATATCTGATTCCCAAGAGTTCAATAATATATGTTGGAATGATCTTTCTTTTTGTTCATCTATCTCTATTTCGCATCTCTGTGAATGTTGTTGAAGGCTAGTTCTTGTTATTAGGAAACAAAGATGGTTCTGATATGGGTGAGCCCATGGCTAGTATCTGGCATATGTTTATTCAAGCAGTGGCGGGTTCAGGGGTTTGTAGTAGTGCGTTCAAAAACCATCTTAATTCTTTTAGCTCTGTTGGCTAAGCTGCCTAAGCATATAACTCATACAATGGAGTACAATTTAGTGTGATTAAAAGATTTTAAAATACATGGTATTGTGCAGTAGTCATGGAGGAGTCTTCACATGCTGAGCCATACAAGACTAAACCAGCGAATTAACCTTTGGTATATGATCAAAAACAAAAAACAAAAAACTTTTGGTATCCTTTTAGAGAAATGGCAGTGACTAGGTTTGCACGGATCGCTCTAGAGATACTATTCTTCTCTGGAAATTGATTTTTACACTTTCTTAATTGATGCAAGCGCTCTTTTTTTCTTTCTTTTCTTTTTTTTTTTCCCTCTTTTAATGGGTTAGAGATGCTATTCTTCTTTGGAAATTGATTTTTACACTTTCTTAATTGATGCAAGCGCTCTTTTTTTCTTTCTTTCTTTTTTTTTTCCTCTTTTAATGGGTGAATTTACAGAAAAGGGGGTAAAATCCCTTTTTCTATGGAATTCTCCAGAGAGTGGTTGCCTTGCACTGAAACCTGTATTTTGCTCTTTTAACAGCTATTGCTTTCAATTACTCAGCATTGGTCCAGTTGGGCCAGTTTGTTGTCATTTTTAGTTGCTGCTTTTTATTTCCCCCCATGAAATCTCACATTGGAAATCTAACTTTGGGAGTCTTTCACTGAGTCAATAGAGTTGATTTTCTCCTTGTCAAAGAGCTACCGCCAGCGAATCAAAAAAAAGAAGACAGAGCTACCACCAGAGTCATTGAAACCTACCAAACACGGGAGATGTCTTCTCTGCAGCTCTTTCTACGCTTGAAACCATGACTCTCAAATGCGTTGACACTGCCCAAAAGCACAACCGAATCCACCACTCTCAAATGCGTTGACACTGCCCAAAAGCACAACCGAATCCACCGCCTAACTTAATCCCCTGCAGATTGAGTCCGATCACCATGATCAATCAATATAGTGAGCGCCTCTGGAGCAGTGCCCTCAAGCCCATAGGCTCACGTTTGCGGTTCAGATATTACGAAATCACAACTGGGATGGCCAAGTACATTTATTTGAGCTCATTGCTCTTACCTTGTATTTTGGGCAGTGTACAACCTACACCAGCGTACATGTATCCGAGGGGAAGGGGGAATTTGGGGCAGGGGAGGGGATCGGGATCTTAACCGTCGACCTCTCCCTTGTCCTAGAGGGATGCACATAAACAACAGGCCTTGTTATGGCGCTTACTTAAATGCCGAAGATTCCAATGTCTCTTCGGACGTGAGATTCAACAAGCCAATATTGCTAAAGATGGTTCGTTTGTGTACATGTCATGCCAAAGTCTACTTAGCATGCCATCAGACACGGCCATCAGTTATGGCTCTGTGGGCTGAAACCGTAGGAGCTCTGAACATTACCTGATCTGTTTATCGAGTTGGGATAGACTGTGGCACTCCCTCTGATCAATTTCCTAGTAATAGTCCCATGTTAATGTTCACACAAGCATAGAAAATTGCACAGGCTTTAATGCCACGCCACTCTAGGAATACGCCAAAAGGCAAAATGGTGTCATGAAAACAAGCAGCTCTCTCGCAGCACAGTACCGTACTATCCTAAAACCACCAATTTTAATATTTGGCAAATATTAATTTTTACCAAAGGAAAAATGAGAAACAACATAACACTAACTAGTTTTGCCTGCAAATTTAACTTGTTACATGGTGTGGGAGTCCTCCCTCAATCTGACCACAGAGAGGAGAAAGCCATTAAGTTTACATTTGCAGCGAGTCTTCCGCAGCCCAACCATTGATCAAGAGGCCATATTTGGAGAAAACTATGATCTTCCCCACACTGCAAGATTGGAACCAGGCTTCAAAAGCACAGAAGAGAAGAGAATGAACGAAAGAGGGGAAAAAGAAGCAGAAGCAAATACAAACTATTCAAGACTAAAATCTTTAACAAGTTCTCACTTGAGTGAGTGTTGTAGGCACAAAAATTCTGGGATACTAAGACGTTGCAAACAATATTGCAAGCAAGTTTCTAATGAATAACATCAACTTACGTGAATTGGGTGATGTGGGAACCCAGGACATCTATCTACTGGTCACGTTCCCACCCACCTAATCTCATTCCAGGGTCATAGTTTGTGAACAGAAGGAACTCATTGCCAAGTTTGCTAGAGTGCCGAGGCCGAAAACCACATGGATACAAATTAAGGAGCTCTGCTGCTCTATCCTTTTGCACTTCCCCTATTAGCATAACAATTACACAGATCTATTAGACTGCAATGTACATGAACGGTTAGTAAAAATCACTAGATCAATGATAATAATCCAATAGTACAACAATATACACTTAAACTTGGTTCCTATCCTCCTCAAGTTGTTAATGTACTAACCAAGTAACCAGTCAGTGCTTAGTAGTATTTATTTCTTACTACAATAATATAACGGAAAAAGATAGAAAATAAAGTAAAAGCCTACAACCTACAAGCTTTAGTGCTGGATTAAACATATGATGGAAAACCTGAAACTGCGCATCTCCAACCCAATACTCCATTTGAGAGTATCAAAATAATGTTTTTTACTCATAAAGTGATTACAGAGGAAATTACTATTCATGTTTACACCAACCACAAACCCTCTATTTTTGTCTCTAAAATCACTTTACGAAAAAAAACCTTTTTTTATACTCTCATGAGGATATGGTTGGTATAAAAATTTAGTAAGAAAAGCTTACAAGGACAAAAATGTCTTTTAAAAAGGTGAATAGTGTTATAGAGATGATCCTCTATATTTTCTCTTAGGATGGGTTGGAGTGCTTTGATACTCTCAAATAGAGATATAGAGTATGGGTTGGAGATGCCCTAAAAGGAAGGGAAAAAAAGGCCAACCTGTGAGTAGAAGCAAATAAGATTTTCCTGGTCTCATGAGAAAAGATATTGTCTGAGTAACCTTCTCCAAGCATTCTTTGCTCTGCCACCAAAAGCATCAGTTCAGTAAGATTATTTGTGTGCTCAGCATAAATATAATCTACAATTTGCAGGTGAACATGTTGAAAACTTGAAAGAACAATATTGCCTTCAAAAAATTAAAAACAGCTGACACAGAACTGCAAAAGTTTCTATTTATCTAAGATCCTATTACACAAATTTTCCTCCAGTGAATCATGGAGCTGCATTAAACCTGAAACCAAATCTGCCATTATGGAATTTAAACAGTGGCAGACCAAAAACATAGATGTCAAAACATAGCCAGAGAACTGCAGACATGCAATCAATTTTACTGCTGTACCATTGACATACCAAAGGTTCATGAATCTACAAAGGTAACAAATGACAGCTACAATGGTTCCTAAACTTATATGTACGACACCACGATATGGAAAATTTTCATAATCGGGTACTGTGGAGTGTGGTCCATGGGTCTACTTACATGGACAGCCATATATACTAGCCCAAATCTATGCATCTAATAGTTCGACCAGCCATCTCAGAACTTGTTCAAGCGTCGTATCGTAAGTGAGAAACTCTGAATCTATCAATTTGGTTGACAAGAAGGATAATGATAATGAAAGGCTTGCTTACTAGGGTTGACTCAACAACCAAACTGCTTACACAATGAGTTGTGGACTTACATGTTGTAAGATAGGGAGCTGCTCCTGGCCTATATTGAGTGAGGAAGCTTAAGCCTAAGGCAGACTAAAGGCGCACAGAGTCATATCTATAACAAGGTTAGCTTGCAAGCCATTTGAGTATTTTTGACCCACCAATTTGATGAACAGGTTAAACTAGGAGACACTTAAAAGGAGGGTTTACGCCCACACTGAAAGGCCAAATCTATCCATCTGATCAAGATTTTCAATACATCATTGACATTTTTGTACTAGTTTACAGAGTACAGACGTGTATATGTAACAAGATTGGGTAGCATTGATGAAATAAAAAGTAAAAGAAAAGGTTGAATAGCAATAGCATGGTCCTGAATAACCTCCTAACACATTGGGGATCAACTGAGGGTTTTGATCTTGATCATAATAGGTCAAATCTCTGATAAGATGCTCTACTCCTTGGGCCCATCACTAACAAAATAATGGCCCTAATCAATCATTCCTGACCAATTGCTACATAAATAGGAAGTACAAGACAATAGAATATCATCTCGATGCACTTCAAGAAAATAGCACCTCCAACACCTATAAGACGAAATAACAACATTAAATTCCAGATTCAATAACCCTAAAGAGATTTTTTTTTTAAAAAAATAACTAAACGAAAGAAGATAAAAAGGAGAAATAAATGAAACGAGCTTGTTTATGTGGATAAAATACACTTTCTGACAGAGAAGAGAAACGACAAAAAGCAAAGGAGTCCTGTTTAAAATCCCGAGCATTAGAAGTCCTAAAAGAACAATTAGCTAAGGGTTGAAATGCCTTCTCAATAGGAAATTACAAACAGATTTATACTATAACAAAATGTGTTCACTAGCATAAAGAAATATTATTTGGCTGTCATCAATTGAAAGGAAAGGCTGGGATCCTCAGACAAAACATACACATACTGAGAGCTACTAGAGTGCTTTTGCTTATGGATTATCATCAAAATGACGAAAAAAATAAAGAGAAACTATTTAGATCCCGAGTAATGAAGGGTTTCTTTCCCATATTACATCTGATGGATTGCCCCTCAACATAAGGACAAAGGTCGGAAAACAACCTCCAAGAAGAGGCTAATCCAAAAAATAATTGGCAAGGAAAACTAGGTTCTCACCAGATAAGGAGGATCTGCAACTACAATTTGATATGCATTCTTCAATGATGATGGAAGCTCTTCTGGTTGATTGTAGTCATAGAAGGTGAACTCACTTCCATATTGCTCAAAACGTTTGTCATACTCGAGAAGTTGGGCAGATACACTAGGATCAAATTTCTGAAGCAAAACAAGTTATCATTTCTTACAGCGTTTGAATTGTTTAAAGCTTATAACTTTATAAAGCAGATTACCATAGTTTCATTCAAGCTGACAGCTTAGCTAGCTTAAAATTTACGTTAAAACATATGTTCAAACTTCATATATTTATTAAAAGAATTGAATTTTATTAAGCTTTTAACTGATCAAACATAAGCTCAAACTCGAGTAGTTGGTTGGTTTAGAGCATCTCCGACCCTTGCTCTTTTAGTTGAATTAGAACCAAATTCTGAGTAAAATCCCTCTAAACTCACTCCCGTCCTTGACTCAAACTCATACCAGAGTGAGTACTCAAATTCTTAAACAAACTGAGGGAGACTCCAATTTTAACTCAAATTTTTAAAGGCTTGTTCTGCTCTTTGCAATTTACAACTATGCCATTAATGAAGATTTTACTCAAATTTGTGCTTACATTTGAGTTTTTCCATTGGAGTATTTCATATCAAATGAAGCTTTTGCTCAAATTTGAGTGAAGGCTGGAGATGCTCTTATTTATCAAAAGAACTAAACTTTTATCAAGCTTCTAACTAATCAAACACAAGCTCAACAAACTTTAGAGTAGTTGGTTGGTTTATAAAGGATCCGGCTTCTCTGCAATTGAGAATCCTCTGCAATTTCATCCCATCCGTTCATCTCAGCAATTAGAGGTTCAGATTTTAAAAATACTCTTCCCGGGAAATAAGTCTTGCAAATAATTCTATGTAACCAATAAAAATACTTTTAGATGGTTGAGATTACCCAGACCACTTCTTGCAGAGAAACCATTTCCGTTTGTAAAATACTTTTGTATGGCTGAGATTACTCGACAGAGACAGAAAATCGATGCCCTAATACACAGATGTACTATCAAAATATACCTTTAGATAGGCATAGAGGGTGGGGCAAGCTAAGCAAGCGACGGAAGGAGACTCGATGGAGCCGCAAAGGGAGAGAACTTCTCTGGCGACGGTCTCGGCAGTGTCGGGATCGTACCAGAACTGGCTCAGCCTCCAGTCCTCCGCCAAAAGCGCAACTTCCGACGATGACGTGACTCCGTTATCGGCGCCGTCGTCGTCGGCGACCGGGGCGCGGTTTTGTTCGCCGAGGAACTCCCTAAGAGCTTCGAGAGCTTGAGCGCTCAGAGTCGGCTGATCGTCGTCGTCGATGCGTTCGGTTAGTGAAGAATGTGGTCCTGGCTCGTCTCCGACTTCCTCCATTTCCGTCCAGTTAAGAGGTCTCTGCTGTTTGAAAAGCGAAGAAGCCGAATTAAGGGCGGAGAGAGGGAAAGACAAGTGCAAATATATACTCCTGCTCGAGAGTTTGGCTCCGTTCGTTAACGCTCGGCTCGAGCTCGAGTTTTTCTCGGTTCCTTAAAGGGAAGCTCGGCTAAGCTCAGTTAAAGAAGCTCGTTTAGTAAATAACTAAGCTCGATTCTTTAAGACTCTAACCGAGCTCAAGCTCAAATTTTTAATTTATTTAGTAAACGAGCCGAGCTCGACAAAACTCGACACGACTTCTTTACAGCTGCTCCTACTAGGAGTTTGGAAACAATTTACCAAAGGGTTGGACTAAATTAAGAGAATCATTCTTAAAAGACTACTATTTCATGTGTCCCAATTTGTATGCTCGTTATGAAATTTTTTTTTTTTTAATGCTAAAAGTTTTTTTGTTGAAACGTACTCCCTCCGTCCCTTTTTTATAGTCTAGTACTCCGTATTTCATTTTGGGTTGTCCCTTAATAAGTGTCCATTTTGTAAAGTTGGTGCATTGTCTATTTTGTCCCTAAAAGTAGATTCCATTTTGAAAAGTTAGTAAGTAAAAGTGTAATGATGATGGGTAAGTAGGGAAAGTGGAGAAAAAAGTTGATGTGAAAGGTATAATGATGATGTCTTTTTAATAAGTTGGAGTTACGAAGCAGGACACTTAAAAAGGGACGGAGGGAGTATTAAATTTTCAAAAATATCCTTTTTACTTGATTTTGTGTTAAACTTTCCTTCACCTCAAGACTAAGTTACAGCCTGTTTGGCTGGTGGATATGGCCCCGGATTTGTGATGCGGCTGGAGATGAAGTCCGGGCTCTCCTCTTCTCCGGTCTTTGGAAGCGAAAAAACCCACCTCGATTTGCCCCCTGATTTGGGGACTTTGGACTACAAATCCACCTGTGGCCGGATTAGCTAACGACAGGGTACCCCTGTCGTTAGTTATGCGGGGCTGTGTAATGACCATTTCACCCTTGCTTTTTGTCATCACTCGTTTGTGGAGTGCAGAAAGCCAGAAACCAAACCGAAGAAGATAGAGGAGGAGGAGGAGAAGGAGTGATACCTCGCAGAGATCGCCGGCGTCGGAGAAGAAGGAGGTTTCCGATCGTCGTCGGAGGGAGTCGTTGATCGTCAGAGAAGAAGGAGGTCGCCGATCGTCGGAGTGGAGGCTGAGGAGGGGGTTGGGGGGAGAGGGGGAGGCGGTGGTGCATACGTCGGTGGGATTTTTGGAAGTGGATCTGTGTGCATGTATATGTAAAGAGCTTTGCTATCAGCAGAGACAATTTGCAGAGACCCACGCAGAGACAAACGTGTTTGGCCCCATTTCGGATCCCAAAAAAATCTAGAAAAATATCCATAAATTTTTGAATATTATTTTATGGGACCCTGTAAAAAATCAGCTCCTGCGGATATCGATAAGTATTACTTTTGGATTCGTATAGGCGAACTGCTCAATTCGCCCCTATGAATCCAAAAGTAATACTTATCGATATCTGCAGGAGCTGATTTTTTACAGGGCCCCATAAAATAATATTCAAAAATTTATAGATTTTTTTCTAGATTTTTTTGGGACCCGAAATGGGGCCAAATGCGTTTGTCTTTGCGTGGGTCTCTGCAAATTGTCTCTGCTGTTAGAATTTTTGATATGTAAATATACATATACTGATACTAATATACACATATGAACAGCTTTGGTTTTTTATTTTTCCTTCCTCTTTCCTATTGCGTCTTCTTTTTAGAAAATAATAATTGTTTATTAAATATATGGTTTAAGCATTTATAAATTAAAAATAAATTTATTTTATCCTCAAATTAATGGTAAATAATAATTTTTCTAATTAATGAAATAAACCAATTTGGAGCATTACAAAATCAAGGAGGGTGATTCAGTCATTTGACATCTAATCTCATCATATCCACCCTTCAAATCTCTCTTCTCAAAAAATCATCCAAACACCTCATTATAAATCCACTTTTCTTAAAAGGTGGGGTCACCCTCATTACATATCACCACTTGTTACATATCCACCACCATCAAATCCACCCTCATTACATATCCACCCAAAATCAAATCCTCCATCCAAACGGGCCGGGGTACGACTGAAACTTTGGCCTTCTGGTGGTTGCTAATTTTGAAAAATTACAAACAATTTGGACAGGATCAAAAAATAAATGTTAGCAAACAAAATGGGACCGGGGGAGTATAGTTTTATGTGAGTTTTTGTTTTGAATTTTTTGATCTTATGTTCAATTTCTGGTCAAATTTTTGTGATTTATCCCTCATCTCGATGACGAGAAAAATATTTGAAATTATCGAGCCAAGTTGTAAATGGTTTATAAGGCGACACTGAAAACACTAAAAAAAAATGGTGGATATTATTATTTTTTTCGAATTTTTTCCCAGTCTTTTCCATATGGGAGTTATTTCCCCTTCTTTTGGTTTATGTATCTTGGAGCCATAGAGTTCTAAAATTTCGAGACAATGAAGAAAGGATTATTTTATAAGATCGAAAAAAAGAAAAGAGAGGATTCTACAGACGTTCAATAGTCATTAGTCCATTTCCCTGCAAGTAAACTCTATCAAAGAACAATTTCTGAATTTTCTGTAGAAATAAAAAAAATAAAGGATTTTTTTTTTAATTTAAAAGGATGCAAAACTCCACATCAATAATTCTCTGAGCATTTTACACAAAAACCAACATCTGTACTCAGACTCCTAGTTAGAGAGCTAGAAAGCCCTGAATTTTTTTTTGGGTAGAACCAGTCAATTTTATGCCAAACATGACTGGGGACAGTAGGGAATAGGGATTACGAAATCCACAGATAAGATCCTATAACTTAGCAGCTAGAAGAAAAATCACAATCGCGCGAACACGGGGGCACACAGGAACAGATAAGTTCACTAATTTGTGCCCCCACTAATGTAAATTTCCGAATCCGTCTTTGCATACACGAGCATTACAAAAACAAAAAATGGTGAATCGTAGCAAAATAAGCCCAAGAAATTTAAGAGGTTAAAGATAAAAAATGACCTCTCAAATGAAATATTTGAAGATAGGGGCAACGAAAGCAAAGATTAATCACACAGCACTTTTTAACTCACCATGGAATGCTGATGTTCTTTCCGCATGATTCTTGTGCAAGCCTAGTGTTTATTCACAGTGAAGTCTAACAGATACACAGATATTGCGCGTGTATGTTTCAGAAATAGTTTTCCTTTGGTAAAGATGAAATTCTATTTCAGCTCTGACATCCCCTTTATCTCTTCATCCATACCCAAATCACCCATTTGCTTTAGCTCCAAATTTTCTGTCTCCTCCCCATCCATACCTACAGCATCCTCCTCCATTAAAAGGGATGCTTGGGCAATTAGATCTGCATTTTCCATATAACTTGACAACTTATCATGAATACTGATAGAGAGAACACCCTTACCCAGGAGCAACCTTAGAAATTCCTTTGCTTCCTCAACATCACCTTTCTCTTTCAAATACTCCAGACAAGCAACTAAAACAGGCCCGCTTGGCTTCCATCCTGGCTTGAAAGCTGAGACAGCAACCTTCAATGCTTCTATTGCCTTTGGCATTTCATTAACATCAACATATCCTGCAGCCAAGTAATACCATGTATGTGCGAGAGGTTTGCCTCCTTTCATCCTTGCCCTATATATCAAAGTTTCGGCCTTCTCCATAAGCCCCTTTCTGCAATAAGCACCTATCAAGAAATTTGGAACCCGGAAATCATAAAACAACTCACTGGAATCCCACTCCTCGAAAATCTTCTCAGCTTCTTCTATGTCATCCAACTTCAATAGTGAGGTTATCACACTTATATAGCTCTTGTTATATATCTTTTCTGTCTTCTTGTGGAGTTCCCACAGGCGTAACACTTCGTCTTTCTTCCCTATAGTAGCATATTGTGTCAGAAGAAAATCAAAAGCCCTACTCCTTCGCCTTTTAGAAGTTAACATGAGACACTCAGATTTTTTCAGCATTTCCAAAGCTTTTTCTGTTAACCCTGCATTTATAAACCCCATTGCTGCAATGGAATAAGCATTCCAGTCCAAGACCACGTTTGGATCAGACTCCATTCTTTGCACTATCCTGTCCATTTCTGTAGTGTGAGAGAGGTCTGCATATATATTAAGCAGGATGCTGAAGGTAAACTTATCAAATTTGATACCCTTTTCTTCCATTTCCTGTACAAGCAAATCTATTTTGTCATGCTTTTCCGTCTGACGATAGAGGTTTAGCATTACATTGAAGGTGAATGTTGTCTGACCCAACTCCCTCATTTTCTGCATGATGGCCTCTGCTTTCTCAACAGATTTCTCTCGGGCATAGCAGTTGAGGAGGACACCATAAGCCTCCACGACTTTCGATTTCTCTGGGATATTGTTGAAATAATTTTCGGCTAGTTTTGTTCCATGAACTTTTGAGATCAAGTCCAGCTGGACAGCAATATCGCTAAATGAGAGTTGAAACTTCTTTTTGTCACTCATCCATTGAGATACCTGAAAAAGTCAGGAAATAGATATTCAGGTACTTGAATCCGTAATATCAAAAAGTACAAAATATTAGTGACTACAGGCTGAATCAAAAGTTATTATGAAAGCTTCACTTGCTGAAACAGAACATCTGACCCCATACGCCGTTGAAGAGATCCCCTCTAGCACACAAAAACAACCAGCTCTGAAGCCTTTACGTTCTGTCCTTTAACTCGCGATCAACATATTGCAGATTAAATATAGCCACTTCTTCAAGTCTAACTTATTTTATCTTTTGTGTTTCTTCGAACTTTATTCTGATAACATTATTTTCTATGACCTATTTGTTTTCTACCCTATGTTTTTGACATCTTTTTATTCATGAATTGTGATGTATCCTTTCATTTCGTGTTCGCAGTGCAGTTTTCGGTTTCCCCCCCCTCCTATCACCATTATATTTGTAACTGGAGAATGAGAATCATCTTACGTCCCTACATTCCTAACAAGTAAAGCAAGTCTTCCGTTGATTCCACTTGGTACATTTTGGGTCCTGAAAACCCATAAGATGATGAGGCATTTTATTCAAAACATCTCGGCCCACCCATGGGAAACTACGTGATAAGATGTAGATAGAAAACAAATTATCTGATCTAGTAACTAATTGTCAAGAATGTTTGAGAGGCAGGCCACAATGATGTGGTGGTCAAGTTCATGACTGCAACGACAGAATCATAGTCTTGCTCGTCAATCAGTGGACAACTACACATGTTTGCTTGGAATTCTAACTTACACAAGCAGCCATATGAGGCTGGTATTACATATGTTACGCAGATGGCCTCAACTGGAACTATAAATGAGAGCGCTGAAACGACAATAAGGCATGTGTTTTGGCCCATGTCACACATTCACATTTCACCCGGCTACCTGTCCATTAAGGGATTATTATTAGTGGTCTGATTCAACCATGTTAATCATAGATGTTATGATCAAGCCCTACAAGCAGACCAGAATACAACAATATGCTTTTGTCAAAAGTTGCCGCTCAAACAGGAAAACTAAATCATGGAACCAAGACTATCATTATTGGCTAATGAAAGTACAAATAACTAAACTAGTTACAGGGTCCTGTGCAGTAAAAAATATTAACCAAGTTAATTTTGATGCCTTCACAAGTGTTCTACGATCTCAGTCTTCGTTTTGACCTAGGTTTCTCATTAATCATGTGGTACTTGATTGAAATTTTCCACACAAAAAATGAGCAAAATGGAACAAGTGTACCCAGGATGCTGCAGAAGATTTAACCTCTTTACATTCAAAAGATTTCCAATTATTTCATTTAACATATCTTTGTATCAGCTAGGTTTTTCTTCCATAAAACTGGCCAAATATGAAGAGTTTGTTGGTAGACTAACACCATGACATGATGAACATGTAACCCATTCCAGACCTTAGTTGCACGAAGCGGGAGCGGAAGTGGGTGCGGGAGCGGGGGAATATAGAAACTCCTAGGGTTGGGAGCATGAAAGGAGCATGTACATATATTATGAAAATATTTTAGCATAGAGTATTCACTTTAAAAGTACAATCATTTTAGGGAGTAAAAGTATGGGCCAAGTCCAACATAAGCCTAAGAAATGGGCTAGTGTTCCAATATATGGTTTTCTTTTCAATATTCATGACTTGGGCTAGACATACAAGTTCATCAAAGACCAATTACTAAAGCCAAGTGATAAATTCCTATTTTTCTATTCAAAGATCATACCAAAGCTCCCATCTTCGTAAGGAGCGAGCTCCAATCTTGATGGGAGCGGGCTCCCGTCAAGCTCCTAAGTTGGGAGCGCAAAAGCAGGCTCCCGTGATGGGAGCGGCACCATTTTAGGAGCTCCCTACTACTAAGTTCCAGACAATCAATTTTGCATATTTACCTCATAAAATGCATCAAAACATGGGACCGCGTTTCAACTCCGGGAACTCCTTTAAGCAGTTACTCTTTGAGGTATAACCCACTGAAGGTCCCCGTCTCACAAGACAACTAGCCCTGTCACCTTCAATTTTGTTCTCCTGGCTAGTAATGCCACAATATTTGTTGGTCAGATGCAGTTTCTTTGTTTTGCAAACCCCTTTCATATTGTCAACTAGACATTTTTCAGCAGACTTAGGAAAAATTTCCTTGTTTTCAAACATCTTTGTTTTTTCCGCACAAGTGACAACTATGGGTATATGTGCATACTTTGCACATCATCATCTAAATTACACAAATTATATCTTCATACTATCCTTCTACAAATTATATTTTGCTCATCATCATCTAGATAATTTTGTAGTTCCTCCGCACTCTATTTGGTCGGAACCCAGTTCGATAACCTTCTTTCATAGATTCCCTTCACCAAGATACGAAACTCGATCACTCATTATTGCCAACTCGAGGTTTCTTTCCAAAGAAAAGCAGAGTTCCTATGCATTTTTCTGAACAACTTACTTGTGTTCTATTAAAGCCCGAGACTATTCCCTTGCTGAAAGTCTGAAACTATTGCCTTATTGAACGTGTGCCTAGACCGTCTCAACTACCAAATCTCATAACCCATTCCCAAGCACGGGCCGGTGGGGTAGGTCGCAGGGCGGTAGGGAAGCCCAAACAAAGGCAGATCGATCTAGTCATCTAGCTTTTCCGAATGAAATTCAAGTTCCACTGAGCTCGCTCTTAGTCTCAGCGTCAACGGCGGAATTCAAAAATTAGACAAGATAGAGCTCAATGGAGGAATAAAAGAGAACATTGTTCAAGAAAAGTAAAAATCATATGCGTTTGTCCGCCCAACATCATTTTGAACAATGTACAACCAAGAATTTTGGAAAAAAAAGTAAAGTTATGTTTAGAAATACTTTGGTCAAATATAATAGCGTTGGTAACATTTTTACAACTTATATTGACAAAATTAATATCACCCTTTATATGGTACGATTCTTTTTAATGTTCGTCCACCCAAGCTTGAAATCCTGCGTTCGTTCGAGCATAAGCATACAATCATACTAATAAGCCAAAGTGAAAACCCATTAAGAGAATAAATAACTAACTAACTAAATAAATATCCCCATTGATGGCAAGAAAATAATCAATCTTTGCTTCTGGCGAAGTTCGAAGTGTACAAGGTGACAATAACCCAAAAAAATTTAACATTTCCAAATCCAAAAAATAAACAGACCTCAAGAGCGTGCTTGAATCGGCTGTAACGCCTCAACTCCTTGATGATGTTCTGAAGCTGTTCTTTCTTGAGGCCTCGTCCTTCTTCGACCCACTGATCGAGCACCGGAACGATCGAGACCGTCGGGGCACCGAGTGGTGAAATCCGATGGTACAGAGAGTCCCCTGATTTCGCAGGCGCAGAAACGGTTGCTGCTGTAGTAGAGTAATGCAGGTACTTACGGAACCCAAACCTGGAGCTAGATAGCTTCATTCGAAGAGAGTAACGAACGGTGACTACAGTTGAGACGCGAGAGAGACGAGAGAGAGAGAGGGTTCAAAGAGCCGAGTTCAGCTTTACACCCATTTGGATGGTGAGAAACTAGGGGAAAAGAAAAGGGTGCCTTTCGCTTCAAATACCATTTTTGGTGGTGAGATTGGGGGATAAAGGGAATTACCAAACCAAATCAGCATTTGTGTCTCAATTACTTAGTGTCGGTTACGTGAATTATTTTTTTCTGTGAATTATTTTTCTCTATTGATGTGACAGTTTACTCGCCGGTTGAGGGGGAAAGTTCACAATTTATAAAGAATGATCTATCCTACTTGTACAAGGCCTTTTAAAGCCGTGAGGGCGGGTAAAGAACGTAGAAACTTCATAGTTAAGCGTGCTCATCCTGAGATAGTCGAGGGATGTGTGACCCTACTGGGAAGTCTATGGTCTTTAGGCGCCTAAAACGAATAATATTGTACAAAGATGGATGTGATTGTTGTGGGCATTCGGCCGCACTGGCTCAGGCCTGCATAGGGTGCCGTGCGCGGGGCAGGACGTTACACCTCTAAGGGGATAGATTGTGACAGCCTACTCGTCGGTTTGGGGGAGCACAATTTATAAGGAATGATCCATCCTACTTGTATAAGGCCTTTTAAAGCCGTTAGGGCGGGCCAAAGAACGTATGAACTTCACAGTTAAGCGTGTTCATCCTGGGATAGTCTAGCGATGGGTGACCCTACTAGGAAGTCTATGGTCTTTGAGCGCCTAAAGCAGACAATATTGTACAAAGATGGATGGGATCGTTGTGGGCATGCGGCCGCATCGGTTCGGGCCCGCATAGGGTGCCGTGCGCGGGGCGGGGCGTGACAATTGTGCTCTATCAAGGGCGGGTGAGAAAAGGGAATGACTAATTAAAAAAAAATGGATATTTTTTTATTATATATATATTTTTTTTTACGTTCCTCTCGATTTTTTACCAAAATGTTCAATCAAAATAAGCAATTTCTAGTTACCCAAAAAAAAAAAAGCAATTTCTTAAGAAACTACAAACCTAGCTTTTAGGTGTTAAGCTGGACTTGTTAAGTAAACGAGCCTACAATTCGAACTTAAGCTCAAGCTGAGCCCAGCCACAAGCTCCTCACGAGCGGCTCGTTTCGTTTGGAGCCCGGGGTGGGTGGGGTTGAAGAATGAAGTGGATTTCAAAAGAGAGATGTTACATACACTACATAATTACATTATATTTTATGTAGGGCCCATTTCGGATTCTACAAAAATTCAGAAAAATATCCATAGATTTTAAAATATTATTGTATGGAGCCCTGTACAAAATCAGTTTCAACGGATATCGGTAAGTATTATTTCTAGACTCGCAAGGGCCAAACTGAGCAGTTGAGCAGTTTCACTCGTACGAATCCAGAAGTAATACTTACCGATATCCGTTGGAGCTGATTTTTTACAGGACCCCATTAAACATTATTTTTAAATTTATGGGTATTTTTGTAGATTTTTGTGAGACCCAAAATAAACCTCACATAAGATGTAGTGTAAAAAGGTAATGTACCTATCTTCAGTGATTTTGGAATTTAGATTAATCCAGTATTTATGGGCTTTGATTTGCGCCCAAAATATGTTTTAGGCCTCTGCCATGTTATTGGGCCTTCAAATATTAGGACTGAATTTGGGTTCTATAACTGTTGGGGCATTTACATGCCTGTCCTTCAACTCCAGCCCAATTTAAATTGTACACTTGAGGATTGTGCACATTTTTAGGATCTGGGCCGGAGCAATTCAATCTCAACTGTTCATCACAATAATTAATGGTTGAAGTTGCAGAAAGTATCCTACTTATACTATAGTATCTTATAGGTAGGATACTTTCAGCAAATCCGAATCATTAAAACCACATTTGGATGACTGAGATTACGCGAACTGTTCTCTATAGTCCATAAGTGGCTGTAGACAAGCCGGATTCTATTTTTATACCAAAAATATCTTGCAATGAATATAAAGTCTTCTAAACAATAAACATTACCCTAAGTTGAACAATCACGCTTTGATTGGAGCCGTCCAACATGATACCCAAAAACTAATCAGGGTGGATTTGGTAACTTATTTTTTTGTGAAGGAGTACCCCCAAATCTCTCCACTATTGCTCCATAGGAATGATATATAGTGCCATCTTCTAAAGGTGCGCACTCTATGGCCCTAGTTCATTGAGCATTCATATACGCTCTATCACTCCCGTCTAACTTGATTGTTGGAGGATCCGAAACGGGAAATACCATAGGTCCATGGACTTATTACGCGGGAGCCTTGGAAGTTCTCAGAGTCCATCAACTGCATAGAATTTACTTTATTTGTCCTGGCTCCATTGGGTCCGAGCGAGATGTATATACATTGGCCTTAATCTCTAAACCATATAGATGTGTTGTATGGTTTAGAGATTAATTGGAATTTATTTTGGGAATTGATTTCTACACTCCCCTTTAAGCCATTCACACTCCTTATTATTATTATTTTTTGTCTTTATTCACTTGAATTTACTATTTTGCCCTTTTTCAATACACTTCTTCACACATTCAAGGACAATATCGTAAATTCATGTGGATAAAGACCAAAAAAAGAAGAAGAGTGTGGATGGCTAAAAGGGAATGTAGAAATCATTTTCCTATCAAAAAAGGGAGTTTGAAAATCACTCCCCTAGAATAAAACTGTAAAACATTAAAGATGGTCTGCTGAAGACAAAAAATAAAGAAATCCACATTTCACATTCTCTTTTTTGTTTTTTACTTTTTTAATATTGAAAGTGTATGTAAATTATTTTGCTGAAATACAAAAAAGGGGACGTGGATATAAAAAAGGGTGTGTGAAAATCAATTTCCTTTAATCAATTTTTTTGTTGTTGCTTTCAACCACTGTCCAACACGTCATCTGAGAGTATATTTTCCATAGCCGCATTTTTTCCACATACAAAATTTTAAGTTTTGGTCAATTATTTGTTAAGATTCCACCTGTCCATTACATGAATTAAAATATGACTTGTATTACGCTGACAATAAAGACCCTTCAACCTGAGAAGTTTTTCAGTGCCGGGTGGGCAAGGGCCACGTGGTGCGCACCATCTCAGCCGTCCAAACGTGTTTTGGACGGTCCAGATCTGTTTGGGTAATTTTTTAGTATAAAATTACCAAAACACATCCCCTCAAGTCCAAACAAATCTGGACTGTCCAAAACACGTTTGGATGGCCGAGATGCGTGCTCGGCACCATGTGGCCCGTGCTCACCCGGCATTGAAAAATTTCTCCTTCAACCCAAAGGGGATTGGTCAAGCGGGCACAGGAAAACAACTAAAAGCTTGTTCCCAAGAGGTCGCAAGTTCGAATTTCATGGAGCCTAAACATTCCAAACCTCGGGACCAATGGAGGTTTGTCCGGTTGTTAACTTCAAAACCCCGGTATTAGTCGAGATACGTGCCCTGATAAAACCTCCATGAGGGTCTACCAGACTCCTCAAGAATAATGACCACGAGGATTTTCTAAGATCAATTCAACAAATAGAAAAAATTGACAACAAATTATGTAAGAATAATATTCATACGTCAACAAAATATCTGACTTTTGTTCTCATACTTTATTCATTCACCTTAAACTCCCACTTCTCCTTCTCTCTCTAGAACTCGTCCTCCATGCTCTGAGTTCTAACACAATGCACCCCTGTTCTTTCAGATCATCCTTAATCATAGCCCTTTCATTCTAATAATTTTGCCTTGGTAGGCAATAACACTGCACCCACCTTACCAGATGGTAAAATAAAAGCAACCACTAGCTAGGTGAATCTAGAGCTAACTGAAATTCTAGTATATCCTTTTTTTTGGTAAGGTAAATTTTTTATTAGAAACAACCACATTACACAATTTAGGGGTTCAACCAACTATACAAGTCAATAGGAACATAATTCTAAAACTACCACAACACTAAAACAGGGTAAAAAGAAAACTCTCAAACAATTACACACTGCCAAACACTCTAACTGGGATATTCCATAGAGCACAAAGAGCTGCGTTAGAACCTGACGTTTTCACACTCCTCCAGGAACTAACACATGCTCGGATATCAATCCTCACCTTAGTTTCCAACTGCTGACCAGAAGTCCCATAGCCTTTGAAAATTCTACCATTCCTTTCACCCCAAACGAGGTATAGAAGTGCAGCAAGAGCAACTTTAGATAACAGGCAAGAAAACTGTGTCCCCTTATCAACTTGAATCATCTAGTCCATAATTTGAGGCAACCCGTTGACAGGGCACTGAGGCTTCAAACCCCTTTGCAAATACTTCCAAAGTTGAGAAGAGTAAGGGCACTGAAAAAAGAGGTGTTCATGGTTCTCTACAGTAGCAAAACACAAAACACACTGATCAGTTATGGTCATTCCCCATTTAAGGAGTCTATCCTTTGTAGTAAGTCTCCCCAGGTGAGCAAGCCACTGGATAATGGACCAGCGTGAAACATGATGCTTAAACTAAATAATTGGGTATCAATTAACTTGGGGATGCTTCCTTCTAACAACACTCCAAGCTGACTTGATAGAGAATTTGTTATTAGGGGTTAGGTTCCGAGAGCTGCTTTTCCCCCCCCGGACACAGCCCCCCCGGACCCACCCCTCCTTTCCCGTTTTACCCTCCCCCCTCCCTTCTTCTTTTTTCCAGTTTTTCTTCTTCTTTTTTTTCTCTACTCCCCCTCCCGTTCTTTCCAATTTTAATCCTTCTTTTTTTTTCTTTTTTCTTTTTTTTTCTAATTTTCAATTCTTTTCTTTATTTGTTTCCTTTCCCATTTCCCCCTTCTTTGTTTTTTTTGGTTAACTCAAATTCTATTTTCAATTAACCACCACAATACCATATTTAAGATCAACGCTCCGCGCCCAAACTAACATATTTTCTATGCTTTCAAAAATCTATATAAAATAAATAAATATGTATAAGTACAACATTAACCAGTCTTAACATATTTTCTCTACTTTTAATGCCAAAACAATTTGAGTTCGTGCTAGGATTGGATCCCGACTGTGTTAATTAATTTTTTTACTCTAAGGCCTTTCAACAAGCACCCTAAGACTCTTTATTTAGTTTCAGGACTCTTTTAGGGTGCCTATTGAAAGGCCTTGGAGCCAAAAATTTATTACGACCATTTAGGATGAAATGATTAGAAAAATAATATATTTGCACCAATTCAAACGAATTGAAAATTGAAACACTTATTTTTTTAAACCGTTTATATATTAAAAAATATAGTTAAAAATTAATCCAACTGTTTTTTTTCCTTTTTTCCTATATATATATATATATTAAAAAATATAGTTAAAAAAATAAGTGTTTCAATTTTCAATCCGTTTAAACCAGTGCAAAGATGTTATTTTTCTAAACATTTCATCCTAAATGGTCGTAGTAAATTTTTGAATACACTTATTTTTTTAACTATTTTTTAATATATAAACGGTGTAAAAAAATAAGTGTTTCAATTTTCAATCCGTTTGAAAAATAAAGGAGTTTTTTTGGTTATTATATATTTTTTAAATTTTGAAATCCACTTTTGTAATTATCTCTCGTAATTATTGTATTGGCTCCAAGGCCTTTCAATAGACACCCTAAGAGAGTCCTGAAACTAAATAATGAGTCTTAGGGTGTTCGTTGAAAGGCCTAAGTCATTATGACCATTTAGAATAAAATGATAAAAAAATATGATCTTCGCCCCGATTAAACGGAACTGAAAATTGGAGCGCTTAATTCTTGAATTATATTTTTTAATATAGAAATGGTGTATTTATAGAAATTAAATAAATAAGATAAAAGTAATTAAATAAATAAAGAAATTTAAAAGTGGGAGTAATTTAAGGGGACCCGGTTTCTAACAGTTTTTCAACAAAAAAAAAAACTGTTTTCTTTATGAAAAAAAAAATTTCATTTTTACCAAACTATTTTCCTAAAAAAAAAGATATTTGCACCGATTTAAACGGAGTGAAAATTTGAGCACTAATTTTGTTTGAGACCCTTTTAAAAAAAAAAAAGAATAGTTAAAAAATTAAGTGGTCCAATTTTTAATCTGTTTGAACGGGTGTGAAGATCTTACTATTTTGATCATATTATTCTAAAGAGACATAATCAAATTTTGTCTCTATAACTCTAATAATCACGTTTCTGCTCCATAGGATTGCAAATTGGTGGGGATTAATTTTTATTTAACCAAAACAGTACCGTTTAGTGTGGGTGGGGCGGGTCGGGGGGAGAGAGAGAGAGGGGGGGGGGGGGGGCGGGGGTAAAGCGGGAAAAAGGACGTGGGGCCGGGGGTGTGTCGGCGGGGGGGGGGGGGGGGAAAGCAATTTCCTTAGGTTCCCAATAACTGTGTCCTCTTGCAAAGGGTGAGGGATAAAATGAGCAGTCACTGAATTCATGTGATAGAGTCACGCATGCACCTATTTAATTGAAATTGTTTAGATGAAGATTGCACACTGAACACCTATTAAAAGTCATAAAATTTCACCGTTTTTTGCGGTGATGCAAACAATTACACCCCCTTTGGATGGTGAGAAAGGAGAGGAGAAAAGAAAGGGGAGCTCTTTCTCTCCAAATTTCACCGTTTTTTGTGAGATTGGGTGAGAAAGGGGGAAGGACTAATCAAAATATTTTTTTTTTTGTTCTTTTCTCTCCATTTCTCACCGAAATGTTCAATCCAAATGAGTAATTTCTTAAGAAAACCACAACTCTTTCCTTTCATTTCTCGTGAAATCGCTCCATCCAAAGGGATTGTTAGGTTTAAGAAATGCAAAAAGTCTTAGGGGGTGTTTGGATGGCATGGTTTTACATTTTCCAATTCCCATTTTTGGATTTTGGGTGTTTGGTAGGAAGAGAGAAAATAGATTTTGGGAAAATGGATTTTTCAATTCCATGTTTCTAGACATTAACGGAAAATCTGTAAAAAGGAGCTTTTTCAATTCCCATTTTCCCATTTTGGAATCCCGGAGAATAAAAAGGGCAATGTTTTGGCTAAAAAAAAAAATCTTACCACCAATTTGCAATCCTATGGAGCAAAAACGTAATTATGAGAGTCTTAGAGACAAAATTTGATTATGTCTCTTTAGAATAATATGATCAGAATAATAAGATCTTCACACACGTTCAAACGGATTAAAAATTGGAGTACTTAATTTTTTAACCATATTTTTTAACATATAAACAGTTTCAAAAAAATTAAGTGCTCGAATTTTCACTCCATTTGAATCGGTGCAAATATCTTGTTTATTCTGATCATATTATTCTAAAGCGTCGTAATTCATTTTTATCTCTAGGGCTCTCATATTAAGTAAATGTTCTTTATTTAGGACTCTGTAGAGCAAAAATGTGATTATGAGAGTCTTATAAATAAAAATTAATTATGACACTTTAGAATAATATGATAAAAATAACAAGATCTTTGCACTGATTCAAACGGAGTGAAAATATGAGCACTTAATTTTTTGAGACCATTTACATATTAAAAAATATGGTTAAAAAATTAAATGCTCCAATTTTTAATCCGTTTGAACGGGTGTGAAGATCTTATTATTCTGATCATATTATTCTAAAGAGACATAATCAAATTTTGTCTCTAAATCTCTCATAATCACGTATCTGCTCCATAGGATTGCAAATTGATGGTAAGATATTTTTTTTTTAAATCAAAATGTTGCCGTTTTTAGTCGTGGTAAGGGTTGCTGTGACATGGAGGCAACAAAGCCCCGGGTCCATTTTGGAACGTTATCTATCAACTGATTTTTCTTCCCCTCACACCAGTTCTTCACATAACAACAAACAATAATTGAAATAAAAAATATATAATTAAAAAAAAAAGGGGGGACACTATCAGTTCATGTACATAACCAATTTCGGAAGTACATTTAAAAAAATTGATTAAAACATTATTTATATACATTATACACCATTATTAATAACCGGGGCAACATAGTAAAAAATCAATCCATAATTCATTTTCATTTTCATTTCATATCTTCCAAACACTACTCCTACTGCAAAATGCATTCTGTACATATCATCCAAACACTCTACCAAATACAAAATACATTTTGATCATAATCCCAAAAGCCAAAAAGGCAAAAAGTTAAAAATGAAAAGCCAAAAAGTTGACTCCCAAACACCCCCTAAGCATACTGCATTTATTTTCCATACAAGTAACTAGCTAGTCAAGACTCACCATGCGATGGATATGAATAAATTCTCCACTAGTTTTGCATTTTTCTTGATTTAGTCAATGATATTGATTCTCCAACGAAAACTTCCAAGTAAACTTACATCATTTAAACCCCCCATCACCAAAAATATAAACTTATCAACATTAAATAAACATGAAATTCTTGGGGCTTAACTAGGAAAAGAATTCACATGGGATGATTATTTCTCATTTTTAACTCATACTAAATGTAAACAATAAAATAACCATTTTATTTCCCTGCAATTAGTTTTCGTCCTCTACATGTGCCAGCTGGACAATATAATTCCCCAACTAGAACCATAATTAGTACTCATATTTTTTGAAGAAGTCCTCCAGTTAAAGTTACTAGCTAATAATGAAGGAGTTTTTCAGTGCCGAGCGGGTATTGCCGATGTGGGACCCGCTCGGTGCATCTGAGCAGTCCGATATATTTTTGGACGGCTCGGATTGAAACCCTCTCTCTCCTCTCATCCCAACACTTTTCCTCTCTCCAAATCTAAGCCGTTCAAACACGCAATAGACGGCTTGGATGCACGAGCGGGCACCACGTGGTACCTGCTCGACACTGAATTTTTTTCCCTAATAATGAGTATTTCAGGTCTCTCTCTCTCTCTCTCTCTCTCTCTCTCACACACACACACACACACACACATTCCCTTCATTTGTTACAAATTTTCTCCTTTTAGGAAACGTACTTTCGGTTGATGAATTCCCCAAGTTTCAGGTAAAATTATTTGTATATTTTGTGTGTCTATTTCATCGTAGTAAGATGCAAATTTTACCCAAATTATTGTGAATCAGCTCTTTTGCAGTCAAAGCGGAATGCAGACATATGCAAATTCCAATCAGACTGCAGAGAAATTGATTCCATTCGTGTAGAAATTCTCTTTGATAGTTAACGATACATTTGTACAATGCGAGATAGCTAGTGATTCATTATTAGATGGCGTCACCCATACATGCCTATATGCAAGCACAATGTTTGTATAAACATATACGGGGAGTCGGGGACAGAGTTAGGAATTTGTTTTGGAAAGTCCTTAACCAAAAATAAAAATAAAAATCCACATAGTAGCATGAAAATTGTACTTTAAGCTCGCCGTGCTCATTTTCAAAGTCCAGCCATGAGAAGAAATACAACAGAATGCAAAATTAAATTTGTGCATGCATGAGAAATAAGATTTAATTTCATTTGACCCCCAAAAATATGAAAGTTCAATCAATAAATTGTTGCTCTGACATTTCACTCCCATTTTCTCACAAAACAATCACATGATAGAGACATAAAGGGAAATGCCGTTAGAGAAAGGAGAGTGGCAAAATCACTCCCCAAATTAAAAGGCCTATTATTAATTGTAAAGCTCTTGAGTTTATTGGGTAGGACCATTAAAGAAAAGTTATATATATGCCCATGAATCACTATAAAAATGTATAATTTTAAATTAAAATCTTGAAGACGAGTTCGGCAATTTGTTGACAGTGCCAACCTAAGTCACATAATTTGCGTGCGTTAGCGGGACCATGAAAGCAGCTTCGAAACACATCCCAACCTACTAGAATTCGTGAGAGCGATGATTGAAAGCGGAAGCGCGAAACATTTTGAAGGATTATGCGACTAAAGCGCGATCGACCTAGGTTCTAAAGTTTGCGAGAGACGTCAACCTATTAGAACCGTACAAGACTCTGGTGCCATGGCATAGGGCGGGGATATGATTGTTGGGGGTGTATATGTGCCTTTTGTTGGGTCAAAATACTGATCATATGCCTATTTGTTGTGACGCCGTTTTGCTCGGGTTCCTTTTAATCTCTGGATTCTTCTTCAAAGATCAATAAATTCTTTTTTATATTGTTAAAATAAAAAAAAAACATCGTCGCATAGGTCGCCGTCCCTGAACATATGTATAACATCTAATTCAGCATAAAATTAAATATGTTATCGTATGGTTAAGACATCCATGATAATATATTTAGTAAATCATACTTTGAAAAGTTTTATATCCCTCACCAGTTGAACTTGAGCCATCCTATATCTCATACTATAAGAGCATCCCCAATGGGGATGTAAAACCAGGTGCTATAGATAGTTATAATAGCACCCAGATGTAAAAAAAATTGCTCCAATGGGGATGTAAAATAACAAATTCGGAGATGGAAAATAGCACAAATGGAAATGGAGATGTATATTTGCATCCCCTTTTCGCTGCAGCTATAAATGTACAGGTCATCACCAACTGATTGTACCAGAATTTTGGACAGCCAGAGATTACCTGAGTTCGTCAGAAATTGGAAGAACACGCCGAAATCCGGAGATGACCGTCTCCTAACATGTTCTAATAACAAACTCCGAACAAAAATATTCTTCGATATAATATTATATTGATTGTTGTTATTTTCAACCTCTCCTACACGGAAATGGAGATAATAGTAGAGTACTAATATATGGCCTACACCTACCCCTAAAAACTACTACTATAAGTTTTTCATCTCTTTTTCGGCGAATTGCAAATACAGCGGCGTGTTATTGATGACATTTGAATACCCATATGACTTGGTATATACCATCTAACCCGAGGGATCAATTCCACCATCTAACGTGTAATCTGATACGAACGAATCACCCACAATTTACAGAGCCATGTAATTACAGCAACGAGAGCGACCTCAAATATAATATACATACATACATATAATTAATGTCAAAATGTGATAGCGTACACAAAACTGGTCATTACTCGTAACAAATCAAAGTGCATGACGTGAGCTAAACCAAGACTTTATCAAGCTGACAAAACAGACCCTCTCTCTCTCTCTCTTCTCTCTCTCTCTCTCTCTGTGTGGAAGTACTGCAGCCTCCATGTCTGCTTCTGTATACTGGCTCAAGTTTCCGTGCCGGCCGCGACCTATGGCTTCTTTCAGAGGCCTGTTATTCGTACCCACCAGTTTAGCTTTGCTCGCCGCCGTTTTGATTTTCTTCTGCATCTCTTCCACCTCAAGACTTATGATCAATCTACACCAAAACAACGACGATCCTCTTGACGTAAACGATGCAACCGCGAAACAAATGATCCAGATTTCGCTTCCCGAACCCACTAGAAGCTCTGTTCTCGAACTTCCGAATGTTTCAGCCAAAGGTGATCACGAAGCCACGGACGACGATACAACGGAAGGAACTCAGAGTCAATTGCCGGAAGAAGTTCCAACCGCCCCAACAGGTGTGCAAACTTTGTTCTAACTTTTGTTCTCATCGTTGCATCCTAAAATGAAACGGTATTCCACCGAAAACTTCCTTGTGATCCTGTTGATCACGAAGGCGTTCGACATCATCGTAGAATAATGGCAGGGTAATTAAATTTAGCTTTCCAATCCCGACAGAAGCTCTGTTCCTAAAATTCAAATATCGATTGTTACAGTCGAAGAAGATGATGATGCCCCTGATACCTCGGTCGACAATAGAAGGGAAGATGCTGAGAGTCAATTGCCAGAACAAAGTCTAGCTGCTCCAATTGGTATGAAAACTTTGTTTCTGAGTTTTTTTTTTTTGTTGTTGCTGTTGCATCCTGATATTCAACTAGAAGCTTTCCTTTGATCCTGTTTTTCTTGAACGGCAAAAAAAAATTCATTAATCTTGAAGTACGGCAAAAAAAAATTCATTAATCTTGAAGTTGTTAGAAGACTAATAGGAGTAAGGAAACAGCATCATGTTCGAAGAACAATTTTGCCCAATCCGAGACCCAAAATCCACGATTGACAAGAAATCAATTAAAGGACACCCGTATGGGACAAAGGCCACCTAAAGAGGCTGACACCCAATCACCCTGTATGACTCTAAAAACCCAGATCGTTACCTATTCAGTACATAAAAACAAAGGCCTAAAAGCCCAAATAAAAAAAAAATCAGCTCAATACATTGACCAAGGTATTCTTCACCATAGAACGATGTCAGGGTATTCAATTTCACTTACGAAACCCAGCAGAAGTTCTCTGTTCCTGAAATTCAAATCTTCGAAATTACAGTCGAAGTTGACGATGAAGCCACCGATACCTTAGACGATGATAGAAGGGAAGACTCTGATCAGAATCAGTTGCCGGAAGAAAGTCCAGTCGGTACGCAAATTTCGTTTTTTTTTGTTATGATTTTTAGTTTTATTTTTGCACATTGTGAGTTTATTGTAGAATGTAACAAACATAATTGGTGGTAAACATTGAGATTTGTCCCACATCGGTTAAATATCTCCTCCAAAACTAGTATATGAGCTTGGGCGGTCTCTCCACTCTTAACCAATTGGTTTGGAGTTGGATGCTTTAACTTGGTATCAGAGCTAGAGTTTCGGAGGCTTTTCCTCTTTGTGCCATAGTTGCACTTTATTTCATTGTGATCCGTGTGTTCCGGATCATTTGTTGACCTCTCCACATGCGAGTCAGGGGTGCGGGGGAGTATTGAGATTTGTCCCACATCGGTTAAATTGACCTCTCCACGTGCGAGTCAGGGGTGCGGGGGAGTATTGGGATTTGTCTCACATCGGTTAAATATCTCCTCAAAAACTAGTATATGAACTTGGACGGCTTCTCCACTCTTTGTCAATTAATTTGGAGTTGGATGTTTTAACAGTGAAACAACACCAACTTGGAAAAGAATGATGTGGCCATGGGAAGAACAACACCAACTTGGAAAAGAATGATGTGGGAAGAACAACACCAACTTGGAAAAAGAATGATGCGAAAGCGTCCAAAAAGGACAGACAGATTATAACGAGTCAGAATTATTGGATAGTGGGGGTCGATTATTTGGTTAACGAACGGATAATGATGAAAGGGCAGATGTTTAATTCTAGTGAAAGATTTGAGACATATTCTCAACATCAGAGAGGTCAAATTTTTTTTTGAAACCAACAACAACATAACTTACGTTAAGTCAAAAGGAGAACAAGAGTGATAGTTTTTTACAAAACGAGGAACTACTGTTCCTCCCTGATTCTTAGACAAGACTGATAACAAAAAATCGGGAGCAGTGCTATGTAAAACAAAACTACCCTGCATAGCTGCTATATTATTGGCTGACAAGTTAGCTACACCGTTAGCAGTATGCACAAAAAATGACACCTCATTTTTTTTTTGGTCTTTTTGTGAAGTTTTTTTCATTAAAAGACAAGAAAATGAGTGTAATTATCAAATAGGGGAGTGCGAAAATCATTACACAAAAAATTGTATTCACTCCCAATAACGGAAAAGTCAAAATGAGGAAAAAAGTGATATTCCAAAGCTGCTGATTTTGCCATTCCTTTTTTTATTAACGCCATTCTCTTGCAAGTGTATTTTTGGTGTAAAAATACACTTACAGAGGAGTGACGTTAACAAAAAAAGGGAGTGGCAAAATCATTCCAGAGTGTACAACAAATATGTGGGAGGCATCAAAGGGGTAGTTCCTAAATCAACATATAGCATGTCTCTATGCAGTATGCACGCATAAATACACAATTCCTTCCCAACATACACCTATTATACTGCATTAATGAGAATTTTTTTGTTGCAAATCGGGTACCACGTGGTACACGATGCGCACATTTGGGCCGTCCAAAAATACAACCGATGGTCCCGATTAAAAATACCGAACGGATTTAAAAAAAACAAAAACAAAAATGGAAATATGTATTTCAATCTGGACCGTCGGTTGAATTTTTTGACGACCCGGACGTGTGCGCCGGGTACCACGTCAGCCATACCCTATTTGCACCCAAAAATTTGGACAATTGTATTCTACTAGAAGCTTTCACGCAATCCCGTTGTCCAAGGGTTCTAGTAGGAAAATTTTCAAATTTTAGTTCCCAAATCCCACAAGAAGTTTTGTTCCTTAATTTCAACTCTCAAAACATTACAGTCGAAGATGAAGCCCATGATGCCTCGGACCCCAGAAGGGAGAGAACTGAGAACCAATTGCCAGAAGAAAGTCCACCCGCTCGAACAGGTACGCGAGTTTTTGTTTCGGTTTCTGCTTTACTTATGCACATTCTAAGTTTATTGATGTACGCGCAAGAAATTTTGTTCCCGAATGGTATAAAATTTGCAAATGTTACAGATGATGAAGCCCCTAATGCCTTGGACGATAGAAAGGAAGGAGTTCGTAGTAAAGAAATTCCAGAAGAAAGTCTAGTCGGTGCAATAGGTATGCAAATTTCGTTCTTTTGTTTAAAGATTGCAATTTTATTCAAGTAGAAGCTTTCACGAGATTGATTCTGTTGTCCGTGGATTCTACATCATATCCGCGAGAAGTTTTGTTCATGAATTTCAAATCTCAAATATTACAGTCGAAGTTGTCGAGGAAGCCCATGATGCCTTGGACAATAGAAGGGAAGGAACTCAGAGTCAGTCGTCGGAAGAAAGTTCAGACTCTCCAATAGGTATGCATGCGAATTATGTTTTCGGTTTTGATTTTTGATCTACTTTTGAACATTGTAGGTTTATTGAAGTATGTGAAAAAAGAATTGCTGGTGATTCAAAGCTATTCTTTTCCTTGAGTTCTTGTAGCTGAAAACAGAAAACGTAACATAACCAAGTAAAAACAACTCAAACTTACAAAAGAATGATGTGAAAGTGTTCAAAAAGATGTTATGTATCTAATGGTAACTTGGAAAGCCATTTTTTTGGTTTGTGGGGTCGAATAGATCGAGCCATTTCTAGGTCTCCTTTTTCTAATTTGATTATCGAGTCGTGGTTGGTAATGATAAAAGAGAAAATGTTGCAATTTAGAGTGATATACAGGGCATTTAAATTTCCCTTCTTACAGAAGTTTTGTACTTGAATTTAAAATCTCAAATGTTACAGTTGAAGTTGTTGATGAAGCCCCTGATGCCTTGGACAATAAAAGGGAAGAAACTCAGAGTCAATTGACCGAAGAAAGTTCAGATTCTCCAATAGGTATGCGAGTTTTGTCTTGATTGTTGCTTTACTTTTGAATATCAAAAGGATAGGTGATCGGCTGCTCTGCAGGGGATGCTCGGCAACATCCCCTATTCCGGTATCAAAAGGGGGAGCTTCAAAATCTGCAAACACCATGTCTTTATACACACATATGCACAGAAATTTAATTCCAAATTACACATATTAGACTGCATTAGTGGGTGTCCAAAGACGACAATTGTATTCAACTAGAAGCTTTCACCTGATCCTGTTAATGCAACATATCATAGAGTGACGGCAGGGTATTCAACTTTCACTTCCCAAATCCACTGAACCCATATATACATCTAGGTATAGGCGAATCGGTAATGATTGAAGAGGGCAGATAGGCTAAAGAGAGGTAAATGCCCCCTTCTCCGGTCAAAGTTCAAGGGAAGGGTGGTCGTAGATAGAGTTTGTTCTTCTCTCAAAACAAAAGTTCTGTTCCTGAATTTTAAATATTCTTAAACATTACAGTCGAAGTTGAGGATGAAGCTCCTGATGCCTTGGACAACAGAAGGGAAGGAACTCAGAGTGAATTACCAGAAAAAAGTCGAGCTGCTCCAACAGGTACGCAAATTTTGAATATTTTTTCACATTTTGTGCAAGTCGAAAGCTTATTCGCTGCCTAAGCATTCGAGCAAGAGTTAATCATTTCTGTTTTATCTTCATCATGGTTCTAATGGCTGGCTCAGGAAACTCTGTCGATAACGACAATGAGGTGTACCATGACAACGATCTCTTTTTCGAAAACTACAAGAAAATGAACAAAAGTTTGAAGATTTATGTTTACCCCCACAGCCCGCACGACCGCTTCGCCAACGTGCTCCTGCCGGTGACTTCCGAACCAGGGGGAAACTACGCGAGCGAAAGTTATTTCAAAAAGTCCCTCATGAAAAGCCATTTCATCACAAAGGACCCCTCCAAGGCAGACTTCTTCTTCTTACCCTTCTCCATTACCGGCATGAGGAATGACAAGAGGATTGGGGTGGGTGGGATGCAAGACTATGTCCGGGATTATGTGTCTAATGTTAGACAGAAATACCCTTACTGGAATAGGACTGGTGGGGCTGATCATTTCTATGTGGCTTGCCATTCCATTGGGAAAATAGCCATGGGGAAGGCTGAAGAAGTTAAGAACAATGCCATCCAAGTGGTGTGCTCTTCAAATTATTTTGTGAATGGGTATTTTGCTCACAAGGATGTTTCATTGCCTCAGATTTGGCCGCGACATGGGAATCCTCCACGAGTTGAACCATCAAAAAGGTAACATTTAGATGAGAAAAACCTATTTGGTCCCATTTTGTTGGTCTTTTTTGATGTTTGTGTCAGTTTTCAATCGCTTATGTCTTCTAATATGAATCTCAAAAAATATGCAATATGAATCTTGTTTGATAGTTCTCGATTAGGTTTATAATACAAAGTTTTCAAAATTATGAAAAACATTATAAATTGGGTTGGGACATATAAGCGTTTGAAGAACCGCACGAATAACAAAAATGGACAAACAAAATGGGATGGAGGGAGTAGTATTTTAAACAACTATTCTCTCTCAAGTACAAAAGTGAAGTTTTGTTTTTGAAAAACAGTTTCTAAAAATCAAGTTCATGCAGGAAGAGGCTGGCCTTTTTCGCCGGAGCAAGCAACTCCCCGCCTCGACAATACCTCGTCAAAACGTGGCGAAACGACTCCGAGATCTTCGCCCACGCCGGCCGCCTCAAAACCCCGTACGAAACAGAGTTCCTGAGGAGCAAGTTCTGCTTCCACGTCAAGGGCTTTGAAGTCAACACCGCCCGAATAGGCGACGCCATGTACTACGGCTGCGTCCCCGTGATCCTAGCCGACCACTACGACCTCCCGTTCGGAGATATCTTGAACTGGAAGAGCTTCTCTGTCGTTGTTGAAACAAGGGATATTCCACTGATGAAGAGTATTTTGAAGGGCATCGGGGATGAAGAGTATTTGAGGCTGCACAAGAATGTTGAGAAGGTGAGGAAACATTTCCAGTGGCATGGGAAACCAATCGAGTACGATTGTTTCCACATTGTTATGTACGAGTTGTGGCTTCGAAGAAATTATGTGAGGGTTCCGCTGTCTTAAATAGCAGAGGAACCTTCACATTGAGTATAAGACGCCCGAACCCACAATTTCTCGCAAGGAGCATATCGCTTTTGCCACATTGTTAAAGATGCAATTTCCCGCAAGGAGCATATCACTTCTGCGTTGCATTATTGAAGTGATCAACCAAGATATCGGTGTTTTTTGTGATGCTGTAGAGATAAGACAACAAGTATGCCGGCGATGTGTCCATAAATACCAGTAACTTTGGAGGGTTCATAGCTTTTTGATGTTTGTACATACCGCACATTCTTCACAGGTTAAAATTTTTAATAGGAACCCAAAATGCTTTGATTTATGTGCGATGCAATGAAATATTCGTAGAGCAGCATTACGTTTTGTGACCAATATGTGTAATGCGACATGTACATGTTCGTGAAGACTTGGCCTTAGGCCCCGTTCCGCTAAGGTTCTTATTTTTAATATTTTTCGCTTTATGAGACAGGTTATTCTCTCATAATATATTACCCTTAATTCAACAAATAAACACTTATTTGAATGAGTGAAATACACCCTTAGTGAGCCCACTAAAGCAGGTCCCATCACTTCCAAAATTGAGCAGTAGAGATGGGTTGTGGGGTCAGCAGAAGCTGCACCATAAACGTGAAGTAACTATGCAATGCAATTGAAAGAGAAGTACAATAAAAGTTTTAATAGAACGTTATTTTAATGCTCCTCCAACACGGGATGAGACTTACACATCCATGAGACCCATCCAAAGTGAGAGTGTTAAACCATTGTTTCGAATTTTTTTTTTGGGGAGCAAGTGAGGGGATTATATAGAGGTTTTTTTTACTCATCAGTCATCACAGGGCTGCTCTTTGAGAGGAACAAATTTTGGTGAACATGATCTTTCTCAAAATTATTAGTTAGGCGGGTGTGGAGATAAATGGTGTTGGGCAGGCGAACATGTATAAATTTTCAACGTTTTGGCATATAAACCTATTCTAATTGTAGTAGAAATTTGAAAGTTAGATAAGCCAGTCGGCCGGGCTCACCACCCTGCGGTCGGCCGTTGCATTGAGTAGTTGAAAGATGCTTGGTAAAATAATGACCACGAGGATTTTCTAAGATCATTTCAACAAATAGAAAAAATTGACAACAAATTATGTAAGGATAATATTCATACGTCAACAAAATTTCTGACTTTTGTTCTCAGACTCTATTCATTCACCTTAAACTCCCACTTCTCCTTCTCTCTAGAACTCGTCCTCCATGCTCTGAGTTCTAACACAATGCACCCCTGTTCTTTCAGATCATCCTTAATCATAGCCCTTTTATTCTAATAATTTTGCCTTGGTAGGCAATAACACTGCACCCACCTTACCATATGGTAAAATAAATTAAAAGCAACCACTAGCTAGGAGAATCTAGAGTTAACTGAAATTCTAGTAAATCTTTTTTTTTTTTGGTAAGGTAAAATTTTTATTAGAAACAACCGCATTACACAATTTAGGGGCATACCCCTATCTAACCAACTATACAAGTCAACAAGAACATAATCCTGAAATTACCACAACACTAAAATAGGGTAAAAAGAAAACTCTCAAACAATTACACATTGCCAAACACTCTAACTAGGATATTCCATAAAGCACAAAGAGTTACGTTAGAACCTGACGTTTTCACACTCCTCCAGGAACTAACACATGCTCAAATATCAGTCCTCACCTTAGTTTCCAACTACTGACCAGAATCCCATAGCCTTTGAAAATTCTGTCATTCCTTTCACCCCAAACATGGTATAGAATTGCAGCAAGAGCAACTTTAGATAACATTCAAAAAAACTGTGTCCCTTTATCAACTTGAATCATCGAGTCCATAATTTGAGGTAGCCCATTAACAGGGCACTGAGATTTCAAATCCCTTTGCAAAGACTTCCAAAGTTGAGAAGAGTAAGGGCACTGAAAAAAGAGGTGTTCATGGTTTTCTATAGCAGCAAAACACAAAACACACTGATCAGTTATGGGTTATTCCCCATTTAAGGAGTCTATCCTTTGTAGTAAGTCTCCCCAGGTTTGCAAGCCACTGGATAATGGACCAGTGTGGAACATGATGCTTAAACGGGTACCAATTAACTTAGGGATGCTTCCTTCTAACAACATTCCAAGCTGACTTGATAGAGAATTTATTATTAAGAGTTAGGTTCCAAATAACTGTGTCCTCTTGCGAAGGGCAAGGGACAAAATGAGCAGGGTGGCCCTCACAATGTCCCTAGTCACTGAATTTCTACATCCTTTGATGTGATAGAGTCACGCATGCACCTATTTAATTGAAATTGTTTAGATGAAGATTGCACACTGAACACCTATTAAAAGTCATTAAATTTGTCCCCTTTGTCTCAAGAAAATGTGTAGAATTGTCATTTCTAGAGCTTCATCTTCGTTTTGAGACTTGAGGAACCGTGCACACAGTGAAAAAAGATTGGGTCTAGAGACCCAAAACGAACATGGTCAAATAAGACCCGACGAAGAGGGTCTTAAAGGCTTTTAATATGAGTTCAATCTTTATCTCCACTTTTATTCCGTTCTTATACTATTTTTTGTCACTACTACAATTTTAAACAAATTTGTTGCGCTTTGATGCAAACAATTACACCCCCTTTGGATGGTGAGAAAGGAGAGGAGAAAAGAAAGGGGAGCTCTTTCTCTCCAAATTTCACCGTTTTTTGTGAGATTAGGTGAGAGGGGGAAGGGCTAATCAAATTTTTTTTTTTTGTTCTTTTCTCTCCTCTCCATTTCTCACCGAAATGTTTAATCCAAATGAGTAATTTCTTAAGAAAACTACAACTCTTTCCTTTCTTTTCTCGGGAAATCGCTCCATCCAAAGGGACGGTTAGGTTTAAGAAATGCAAAAAGTCTTGGCATACTGCATTTATTTTCCATACAAGTAAGTAGCTAGTCAGACTCACTATGCGATGGATATGAATAATTCTCCACTCGTTTTGCATTTTTCTTGATTTAGTCAATGATATTGAGATTCTCCAACGAAAACTTCCAAGTAAACTTACATCATTTAAACCCCATCACCAAAAATATAAACTTATCTCAACATTAAATAAACATGAAATTCTTGGGGCTTAACTAGGAAAATAATTCACATGGGATGATAATTTCTCATTTTTAACTCACACTAAATGTAAACAATAAAATAACCATTTTATTTCCCTGCGATTAGTTTTCGTCCTCTACATGTGCCAGCTGGCCGGACAAAATAATTCCCCAATTAGAACCATAATTATTACTCATATTTCTTGAAGAAGTCCTCCAGTTAAAGTTACAAATAATGAGTATTTGAGGTCTCTCTCTCTCTCTCACTTCTTCAGTTAAAGTTAATAATGAGTATTTCAGGTCTCTCTCTCTCACACACACACACACACATTCCCTTCATTTGTTACAAATTTTCTCCTTTTCGGAAACGTACTTTCGGTTGATGTATATTTTGTGTGTCTATTTCATCCTAGTAAGATGCAGTTTTACCCAAATTATTGTGAATCAGCTCTTTTGCAGTCAAAGCGGTATGCAGACATATGCAAACTCCAATCGGACTGCAGAGAAACTGATTCCATTCGTGTATAAATTCTCTTTGGTAATTAACGATACATTTGTACAATGCGAGATAGTGATTCATTATTAGATGGCGTCACCCATACATGCCTATATGCAAGCACAATGTTTGTATAAACATATACGGGGAGTCAGGGACAGAGTTAGGAATTTGTTTTGGAAAGTCCTTAACCAAAAAAAATTAATTCCACATAGTAGCATGAAAATTGTTCTTTAAGCTTGCCGTGCTCATTTTCAAAGTCCAGCCATGAGAAGATCAGAAGAAATACACCAGAATGCAAAATTAAATTTGTGCATGCATGAGAAATAAGATTTAATTTCATTTGACCCCAAAAAATATGAAAGTTCAATCAATAAATTGTTGCTCTAACATTTCACTCCCCTTCTTTCACAAACAATCACATGAAAGAGATACAAAGGGAAGTGCCGTTAGAGAAAAGGGAGTGGCAAAATCACTCCCCAAATTAAAAGGCCTATTAATTGTAAAGCTCTTGAGTTTATTGGGTAGGACCATTAAAGAAAAGTTATATATATGCCCATGCATCACTACAAAAATGTATAATTTTAAATTAAGATATTGAAGACGAGTTTGGCAATTTGTTGACAGTGCCAACCTAATTAAGTCACATAATTCGCGTGCATTAGTGGGACCATGAAAGCATCTTCGAAACACATCCCAATCTACTAGAATTCGCGAGAGCGATGATTGAGAGCGGAAGCGCGAGACATTTTGAAGGATTATGCGACTAAAGCGCGATCGACCTAGGTTCTAAAGTTTGCGAGAGATGTCAACCTATTAGAACCGTACAAGACTCTGGTGCCATGGCATAGGGGGATATGATTGTTGGGGGTGTATATGTGCCTTTTGTTGGGTCAAAATACTGATCATATGCCTACTTGTTGTGATGCCGTTTTGCTCGGGTTCTTTTTAATTTCTGGATTCTTCTTCAAAGATCAATAAATTCTTTTTTATATTGTTTAAAAAAACATCGTGGCATAGGTCGCCGTCCCTGAACGTATGTATAACATCTAATCAAACATAAAATTAAATATGTTATCGTATGGTTTAGACATCCATGATAATATATATACTCTAGTAAATTTACTTTCTCATTCAGAAAACCATACTTTGAAAAGTCTAATATCCCTCACTTGTTGAACTTGAGCCATCCTATATCTCATATTATATATAACATGTTCTAATAACAAACTCCGAACAAAAATATTCTTCAATATAGTATTATATTGATTGTTGTTATTTTCAACCTCTCCTACACGGAAATGGAGATAATAGTAGAGTACTAATATATGGCCTACACCTACACCTAAAAACTACTACTATAAGTTTTTCATCTCTTTTTCGGCGAATTGCAAATACAGCGGCGTGTTATTGATAACATTTGAATACCCATATGACTTGGTATATACCATCTAACCCGAGGGATCAATTCCACCATCTAACGTGTAATCTGATACGAACGAATCACCCACGATTTACAGAGCCATGTAATTACAGCAACGAGAGCGACCTCAAATATATATATATACATACATTCATATAATTAATGTCAAAATGTGATAGCGTACACAAAACTGGTCATTACTCGTAACAAATCAAAGTGCATGACGTGAGCTAAACCAAGACTTTATCAAGCTGACAAAACAGACCCTCTCTCTCTCTCTCTGTGTGTGTGTGTGTGGAAGTACTACAGCCTCCATGGCTGCTTCTGTAAACTGGCTCAAGTTTCCGTGCCGGCCGCGGCCCATGGCTTCTTTCAGAGGCCTGTTATTCCTACCCACCAGTTTAGCTTTGCTCGCCGCCGTTTTGATTTTCTTCTGCATCTCTTCCACCTCAAGACTTATGATCAATCTACACCAAAACAACGACGATCCTCTTGACGTAAACGATGCAACCGCGAAACAAATGATCCAGATTTCGCTTCCCGAACCCACTAGAAGCTCTGTTCTCGAACTTCCGAATGTTTCAGCCAAAGGTGATCACGAAGCCACGGACGACGATACAACGGAAGGAACTCAGAGTCAATTGCCGGAAGAAGTTCCAACCGCCCCAACAGGTGTGCAAACTTTGTTCTAACTTTTGTTCTCATCGTTGCATCCTAAAATGAAACGGTATTCCACCGAAAACTTCCTTGTGATCCTGTTGATCACGAAGGCGTTCGACATCATCGTAGAATAATGGCAGGGTAATTAAATTTAGCTTTCCAATCCCGACAGAAGCTCTGTTCCTAAAATTCAAATATCGATTGTTACAGTCGAAGAAGATGATGATGCCCCTGATACCTCGGTCGACAATAGAAGGGAAGATGCTGAGAGTCAATTGCCAGAACAAAGTCTAGCTGCTCCAATTGGTATGAAAACTTTGTTTCTGAGTTTTTTTTTTTTTTTTGTTGCTGTTGCATCCTGATATTCAACTAGAAGCTTTCCTTTGATCCTGTTTTTCTTGAACGGCAAAAAAAATTCATTAATCTTGAAGTTGTTAGAAGACTAATAGGAGTAAGGAAACAACATCATGTTTGAAGAACAATTCTGCTCAATCCGAGACCCAAAATCCAAGATTGACAAGAAATCAATTAAAGGACACCCATATGGGATAAAGCCCACCTAAAGAGGCCGACGCCCAATCACCCTGTGTGAGTCTAAAAACCCAGATCGTTACCTATTCAGCACAGAAAAACAAAGGCCTAAAAGCCCAAATAAAAAAAAATCAGCTCAATACATTGACCAAGGTGTTCTTCACCATAGAACGATGTCATGGTATTCAAATTTCCCTTACGAAACCCAGCAGAAGTTCTGTTCCTGAAATTCAAATCTTCGAAATTACAGGCGAAGTCGATGATGAAGCCACCGATACCTTGGACGATAGAAGGGAAGACTCTGATCAGAATCAATTGCCGGAAGAAAGTCCAGTCGGTACGCAAATTTCGTTTATTTTTGTTATGATTTTTAGTTTTATTTTTGCACATTGTGAGTTTATTGTAGAATGTAACAAACATAATTGGTGGTAAATATTGGGATTTGTCCCACGTCGGTTAAATATCTCCTCCAAAAACTAGTATATGAGCTTGGGCGGCCTCTCCACTCTTAGCCAATTGGTTTGGAGTTGGATGCTTTAACATGGTATCAGAGCTAGAGTTTTGGAGGCTTTTCCCCTTTGTGCCATAGTTGCACTTTATTTCATTGTGATCCGTGTGTTCCGGATCCTTTGTTGACCTCTTCACGTGCGAGTCAGGTGTGCGGGGGAGTATTGAGATTTGTCCTACATCGGTTAAATATCTCCTCCAAAATTAGTATATGAGCTTGGACAGCCTCTCCATTCTTTGTCAATTAATTTAGAATTGGATATTTTAACAGTAAAACAACACCAACTTGGAAAAGAATGATGTGAGAAGAACAACACCAACTTGGAAAAGAATGATGTGAATGCGTCCAAAAAGGACAGATTATAACGAGTCAGAATTATTGGATAGTGGGGTCGATTACATAACTTACGTTAAGTCAAAAGGAGAACAAGAGTGATAGTTTTTTACAAAACGAGGAACTACTGTTCCTCCCTGATCCTTAGACAAGGCTGATATGTCAAAAAATCGGGAGCAGTGCTATGTAAAACAAAACTACCCTGCATGGCTGCTACATTATTATTATTTTTTGATCGGCAAAAGATGAATTTTATTAAAAAACGGATAAAGGGAAAGAGAATTCAACAAAAAATTGAACAATACACCGGAAGGACAAAGCTCATAACACCCAAGGGCTTACCAGGGTCCACAGCAGATAATACAATAAAGTTCAACCCAACACCCAAATAAAACAAAGAAAGCCCAAATCCCAAATTATTGGCTACATTATTGGCTACACCGTTTGCAGTATGCACAAAAATGACACCTCATTTTTTTTGGTTGTCTTTTTGTGAAGTTTTTTTCATTAAAAGACAAGAAAATGAGTGTAATTATCAAATAGGGGAGTGCGAAAATCATTACACAAAAAATTGTATTCACTCCCAATAACGGAAAAGTCAAAATGAGGAAAAAATTGATATTCCAGAGTGTACAACAAATATGTGGGAGGCATCAAAGGGGTTGTTCCTAAATCAACATATAGCATGTCTCTATGCAGTATGCACGCATAAATACACAATTCCTTCCCAACATACACCTATTATACTGCATTAATGAGAATTTTTTTGTTGCAAATCGGGTACCACGTGGTACACGACGCGCACATTTGGGCCGTCCAAAAATACAACCGATGGTCCCGATTAAAAATACTGAACGGATTTTAAAAAAACAAAAACAAAAATGGAAATATGTATTTCAATCTGGACCGTCGGTTGCATTTTTTGACGACCCGGACGTGCGCGCCGGGTACCACGTCAGCCATACCCCATTTGCACCCAAAAATTTGGACAATTGTATTCTACTAGAAGCTTTCACGCAATCCCGTTGTCCAAGGGTTCTAGTAGTAAAATTTTCAAATTTTAGTTCCCAAATCCCACAAGAAGTTTTGTTCCTTAATTTCAACTCTCAAAACATTACAGTCGAAGATGAAGCCCATGATGCCTCGGACCCCAGAAGGGAGAGAACTGAGAACCAATTGCCAGAAGAAAGTCCACCCGCTCGAACAGGTACGCGAGTTTTTGTTTCGGTTTCTGCTTTACTTATGCACATTCTAAGTTTATTGAAGTACGCGCAAGAAATTTTGTTCCCGAATGGTATAAAATTTGCAAATGTTACAGATGATGAAGCCCCTAATGCCTTGGACGATAGAAAGGAAGGAGTTCGTAGTAAAGAAATTCCAGAAGAAAGTCTAGTCGGTGCAATAGGTACTCAAATTTCGTTCTTTTGTTTAAAGATTGCAATTTTATTCAAGTAGAGGCTTTCACGAGATCGATTCTGTTGTCCGTGGATTCTACATCATATCCGCGAGAAGTTTTGTTCATGAATTTCAAATCTCAAATATTACAGTCGAAGTTGTCGAGGAAGCCCATGATGCCTTGGACAATAGAAGGGAAGGAACTCAGAGTCAATCGTCGGAAGAAAGTTCAGACTCTCCAATAGGTATGCATGCGAATTATGTTTTCGGTTTTGATTTTTGATCTACTTTTGAACATTGTAGGTTTATTGAAGTATGTGAAAAAAGAATTGCTGGTGATTCAAAGCTATTCTTTTCCTTGAGTTCTTGTAGCTGAAAACAGAAAACGTAACATAACCAAGTAAAAACAACTCAAACTTGCAAAAGAATGATGTGAAAGTGTTCAAAAAGATGTTATGTATCTAATGGTAACTTGGAAAGCCATTTTTTTGGTTTGTGGGGTCGAATAGATCGAGCCATATCTAGGTCTCCTTTTTCTAATTTGATTATCGAGTCGTGGTTGGTAATGATAAAAGAGAAAATGTTGCAATTTAGAGTGATATACAGGGCATTTAAATTTCCCTTCTTACAGAAGTTTTGTACTTGAATTTAAAATCTCAAATGTTACAGTTGAAGTTGTTGATGAAGCCCCTGATGCCTTGGACAATAGCAGGAAAGGAACTCAGAGTGAATTACCAGAAAAAAGTCGAGCCACTCCAATAGGTACGTTTTCACATTTTGTGTAAGTCGAAAGCTTATTCGCTGCCTAAGCATTCGAGTATGAGTTGATCATTTCTGTTTTATCTTCACCATGGTTCTAATGGCTGGCTCAGGAAACTCTGTCGATAACGACAATGAGGTGTACCACGACAACGATCTCTTTTTCGAAAACTACAAGAAAATGAACAAAAGTTTGAAGATTTATGTTTACCCCCACAGCCCGCACGACCGCTTTGCCAACGTGCTCCTGCCGGTGACTTCCGAACCAGGGGGAAACTACGCGAGCGAAAGTTATTTCAAAAAGTCCCTCATGAAAAGCCATTTCATCACAAAGGACCCCTCCAAGGCAGACTTCTTCTTCTTACCCTTCTCCATTACCGGCATGAGGAATGACAAGAGGATTGGGGTGGGTGGGATGCAAGACTATGTCCGGGATTATGTGTCTAATGTTAGACAGAAATACCCTTACTGGAATAGGACTGGTGGGGCTGATCATTTCTATGTGGCTTGCCATTCCATTGGGAAAATAGCCATGGGGAAGGCTGAAGAAGTTAAGAACAATGCCATCCAAGTGGTGTGCTCTTCAAATTATTTTGTGAATGGGTATTTTGCTCACAAGGATGTTTCATTGCCTCAGATTTGGCCACGACATGGGAATCCTCCACGAGTTGAACCATCAAAAAGGTAACATTTAGATGAGGAAAACCTACCCCGTTCTGCTATGATTATTATTTTTTAAGTACTTATTTTTCGTTTTACGAGACATGTCATTCTCTCACAATACATTACTTTTAATTTAAAGAAAAAATAAGTACTTATTTCCCTTAGCGGAACTAGGCTATTTCTTTCAAGTACAAAAGTGAAATTTTGTTGTTGAAGAACAGTTTCTAAAAATCAAGTTCATGCAGGAAGAGGCTGGCCTTTTTCGCCGGAGCAAGCAACTCCCCGCCTCGACAATACCTCGTCAAAACATGGCGAAACGACTCCGAGATCTTCGCCCACGCCGGCCGCCTCAAAACCCCGTACGAAACAGAGTTCCTGAGGAGCAAGTTCTGCTTCCACGTCAAGGGCTTCGAAGTCAACACCGCCCGAATAGGCGACGCCATGTACTACGGCTGCATCCCCGTGATCCTAGCCGACCACTACGACCTCCCGTTCGGAGATATCTTGAACTGGAAGAGCTTCTCTGTCGTTGTTGAAACAAGGGATATTCCACTGATGAAGAGTATTTTGAAAGGCATCGGGGATGAAGAGTATTTGAGGCTGCACAAGAATGTTGAGAAGGTGAGGAAACATTTCCAGTGGCATGGGGAACCAATCGAGTACGATTGTTTCCACATTGTTATGTACGAGTTGTGGCTTCGAAGAAATTATGTGAGGGTTCCGCTGTCTTAAATAGCAGAGGAACCTTCTCATTGAGTATAAGACGCACGAACCCACAATTTCTCGCAAGGAGCATATCGCTTCTGCCACTTTGTTAAAGACGCAATTTCCCGCAAGGAGCATATCGCTTCTGCGCTGCATTATTGAAGTGATCAACCAAGATATCGGTGTTTTTTGTGATGCTGTAGAGATAAGACAACAAGTATGCGGGCGATGTGTCCATAAATACCAGTAACGGAGAACCAGAATGATATGTTTCGACAGACTTTAATAACTTTGGAGGGTTCATAGCTTTTTGATGTTTGTATATACCACACATTCTTCACAGGTTCAAATTTTAAATAGGAACCCAAAATGGTTTGATTTATGTGCGATGCAATGAAATATTCGTAGAGCAGCATTACGTATTGCGACCAATATGTGTAATGCGACATGTACATGTTCGTGAAGACTTTGGCCTTAGGCCCCGTTCAGCTAAGGTTCTTATTTTTTAAGTACTTATTTTTCGCTTTATGAGACAGGTCATTCTCTCACAATATATTACTCTTAATTCAACAAATAAAGTACTTATTTGAATTAGTGAAATACACCCTTAGTGAGCCCACTAAAGCAGGTCCCATCACTTCCAAAATTGAGCAGTAGAGATGGGTTGTGGGGTTAGCAGAAACTGCACCATAAACGTGAATAACTATGCAATGCAATTGAGAGAGCAGTACGATAAAAGTTTTAATCGAACCGTTATTTTAACGCTCCTCTAACACGGGATGAGACTTACACATCCATGAGACCCATCCAAAGTGAGAGTGTTAAACCGTTGTTTCTAAATTTTTTTTTTGGGGGAGCAAGTGAGGGGATTATATAGAGGTTTTTTTTACTCATCAGTCATCACAGGGCTCCTCTTTGAGAGGAACAAATTTTGTTGAACATTATCTTTCTCAAAATTATTAGTTAGGCGGGTGTGGAGATAAATGGTGTTGGGCAGGCGAACATGTATAAATTTTCAACGTTTTGGCATATAAACCTATTCTAATTGTAGTAGAAATTTGAAACTTGGATAAGACAGTCGCCTGGGCTCACCACCCTGCGGTCGGCCGTTGCATCGAGTAGTTGAAAGATGCTTGGTGGTTGTTCGATAAAATGCCCACAAGAAAATTAAAATGAAGAACTGTTATGCGGTACTAGTCATCTAACTACATTGACTTTTTGCCTATTAAAACAAATAAACAGAATTGGCAGGGTCATTTTTGGAAAGGACAAAAGAGAGAGTAGAAAACACGACCGGCACATTGGTCATTTTTTTAAATGTACATATGTAATATATATATACACACACATGTATCATGTATGACAGATTATCAGAATTGTTCTTTAAGTTTTATTGTTATATTATGCGAGATGTCGCAAACAATTAGGTTTAATAAGTACAAAAAAGCCTGGCGTGCTATTTCTTCCGTCCCGATTTGTTTGTCAAATCTCGGATTTTCAACTTATTAAAGAAACCAAATCTAATCCTTTGATTTGAAAATTTACATAATCTGAGCCATTGATTTTGAAATTGGACAGTCAATTTGGGGCATTTATAAGTCAAAAAGGGGACAAACAAATCGGAACGGAAGGAGTATGTTGATTTTCCATAGATGTAATTAGTCAAACTTACTATATACTCCATCTGTTCCAAATTGAGAGTCCATTATTCCATTTTTGGTTGTTCCAAAATAATGATCCTTTTCCAAAAATAGAAGAAAAAAATTGGTGATTTTTCAAAAATGTCCCTCACAAGTGAATATAAGTGTTATAAAGTAGGTAGAATATAGGGATAATGGTGGAAATGATAGGTATTGTAGGTGTAATCATTCCATGTCCTCTTAAATAGTTGGAATCCCCATGAGGGACTCTCAATTGGAACAGAGGTAGTATGTGATGGATACGAATAGTTCCAAGGCTGTTCCAGACATTTTTGGGGCCCGAGGCGACCTTTAAGCTTGAGGCCTCTTACGTAGTTTTACGAGCGAACAAAATGAGTCGTAAATGAATCTAAAAATGGGAAAAAGGAATATAACAAGGTAGACTTAAATTTGATTCCAACAAATTAATATGAAAGTTCAACCACTACATTGTTGATCTTACATAATTAATTACATTCGAACTTGATGGAAGTATATATTCGGATTTCTCAAGAATATAGTCTCTCTCTCTCTCTCTCTCTCTCTCTCTCTCTCTCTCTCATTGCAGCCTCCATGGCTGCTTCTGTAAACTTGCTCAATATCCTGTGCCGGCAACGCCCCTTGGCTTCTTTCAGAGGCTTGTTATTCATACCCATCAGTTTAGCTTTGCTAATGATTATTCTACAAAGAAGCAACAGCAACCATCTTCACGTAAACCGTCCACCCGCCGAACCAATGGAACCAATAGGTACGTTTTCACATTTTGTGTAAATCGAAAGCTTATTCGCTGCCTAAGCATTCGAGTATGAGTTGATCATTTCTGTTTTATCTTCATCATGGTTCTAATGGCTGGCTCAGGAAACTCTGTCGATAACGACAATGAAGTGTACCACGACAACGATCTCTTTTTCGAAAACTACAAGAAAATGAACAAAAGTTTGAAGATTTACGTTTACCCCCACAGCCCACACGACCGCTTCGCCAACGTGCTCCTGCCGGTGACTTCCGAACCAGGGGGAAACTACGCGAGCGAAAGTTATTTCAAAAAGGCCCTCATGAAAAGCCATTTCATCACAAAGGACCCCTCCAAGGCAGACTTCTTCTTCTTACCCTTCTCCATTACCGGCATGAGGAATGACAAGAGGATTGGGGTGGGTGGGATGCAAGACTATGTCCAGGATTATGTGTCTAATGTTAGACAGAAATACCCTTACTGGAATAGGACTGGTGGGGCTGATCATTTCTATGTGGCTTGCCATTCCATTGGGAAAATAGCCATGGGGAAGGCTGAAGAAGTTCAGAACAATGCAATCCAAGTGGTGTGCTCTTCAAATTATTTTGTGAATGGGTATTTTGCTCACAAGGATGTTTCATTGCCTCAGATTTGGCCGCGACATGGGAATCCTCCACGAGTTGAACCATCAAAAAGGTAACATTTAGATGAGAAAAACCTATTTGGTCCCATTTTGTTGGTCTTTTTTGATGTTTGTGTCAGTTTTCAATCGCTTATGTCTTCTAATATGAATCTCCAAAAAAATGCAATATGAATTTTGTTTGATAGTTCTCGGTTAGGTTTATAATACAAAGTTTTCAAAATTATGAAAAACATTATAAATTGGGTTGGGACATATAAGCGTTTGAAAAACCGCACGAATAACAAAAATGGACAAACAAAATGGGACGGAGGGAGTAGTATTTTAAACAACTATTCTCTCTCAAGTACAAAAGTGAAGTTTTGTTTTTGAAAAACAGTTTCTAAAAATCAAGTTCATGCAGGAAGAGGCTGGCCTTTTTCGCCGGAGCAAGCAACTCCCCGCCTCGACAATACCTCGTCAAAACGTGGCGAAACGACTCCGAGATCTTCGCCCACGCCGGCCGCCTCAAAACCCCGTACGAAACAGAGTTCCTAAGGAGCAAGTTCTGCTTCCACGTAAAGGGCTTTGAAGTCAACACCGCCCGAATAGGCGACGCCATGTACTACGGCTGCGTCCCCGTGATCCTAGCCGACCACTACGACCTCCCGTTCGGAGATATCTTGAACTGGAAGAGCTTCTCTGTCGTTGTTGAAACAAGGGATATTCCACTGATGAAGAGTATTTTGAAAGGCATCGGGGATAAAGAGTACTTGAGGCTGCACAAGAATGTTGAGAAGGTGAGGAAACATTTCCAGTGGCATGGGGAACCAATCGACTACGATTGTTTCCACATTGTTATGTACGAGTTGTGGCTTCGAAGAAATTATGTGAGGGTTCCGCTGTCTTAAATAGCAGAGGAACCTTCACATTGAGTATAAGACGCACGAACCCACAATTTCTTCGCAAGGAGCATATCGCTTCTGCCACATTGTTAAAGACGCAATTTCCCGTAAGGAGCATATCACTTCTGCGCTGCATTATTGAAGTGATCAACCAAGATATCGGTGTTTTTTGTGATGCTGTAGAGATAAGACAACAAGTGTTAGAGTTTTTCAAAATAAAAGAGTCGTCGTTTTGGTTTTGTAAAATTTCCTTGTTTCCTTAGAATGCTTGTTTTTCCTCTTTGTGAGCTTTGTCCCACATTGTATAGTTGAGAGATGTTGGAGTAATATATATTAGAGAACTTTCCTAATATGAATAACTAATAATCCAGTGTGGTGCAGCCCTTTGGTGCTTCGCACCATACTGGCGGAGCCGGTGCTCTGCACCAGGACACGCGCTCGCAGCGTGGGCTGTGGTGCATTGTGGCGCACTTTGCACTCAGCGCTAGGCGCATTGTAGGCGCCCTTTCTTATTGCGAGTTGGCAGTCAGGTGGCACTGACGTGGATGCCGCGTGTCACACGAGTGGCAGGTGAGTCACACAGAGCGGTTCCGATCGGGTGCAACTCGAACCTACAGGTGCATTGGTTCGTGGAGTTGCGATCGCAGCCGTCGATCGCGATTGGGCACGATCCAACGGATTGGATCAAATCCGATTGGGTGTGAATGAAACAGTACACAAGTTCGGTGTGACTGGGTTTGACTGATCGATCAAGACCGTAAGATCTGATCCAACGGCTAGACTAGATCGGGTGCGTACCCTTTCTCAACGGGTGCATAGTGGCCTATAAATAGACCACTACTTGATAGAATTCAAAAACACACATATGCCGAATTTCTCCCACATCTCTCTATATTTTCTAGCATTCATTCTACGTTCTGTTTTGCTGCAGAAAACAGAATTCAGTGGTTCTCGGTTCTCATATTCACACAGCAGGTATTCTGTCCGTTTCGTTAGTGCAAACGCAAACGGTAGAACTTCGAGTTCGGGTTTCGATTTATCTTGAAGACAGATTTGCTGTAACCTTTTGCATACCGTCTGGTGGGGGCAAATACTGTCTTTAGGAAAGCAACATAGTCGTGACTCGAAGTGTTTTCAACATTTGTGGAGATTTTGCCAATAGGTCAGATTGAAGCAGCCGATTTTTCTAACAATCTAAAGACAGTATTTAGCGATGGCGATGTCTCTACAAAAGATGACGCAAGACTTTCTGAAGTTGGAGCGGTTCGAAGGTGGGAATTTCAAGCGTTGGCAGAAGAAGATGCACTTCTTGCTAACCACCCTGAAAGTGGTGTATGTTCTGACTACTCCGAGTCCGGTGATACCGGAGGAGCCAGATGATGAAACTATGGAATAGGCTTGTGAAAAGGGCAAATGGGAGAATGATGACTACATCTGTAGAGGACACATTCTCAATGCACTGTCAGATTCACTATTCGATATCTATCAGAATTCAATGACGGCAAATGAATTTTGGGATGCACTCAACGATAAGTATCTTTCTGATGACGCTACAAGTAAGAAGTTTCTTGTTAGTCAGTTTATGAATTATCGTATAATCCAGTTGTAGATGGCACCGTTTTGTTCATGGGAAATGCGTCAACTGCACTAGTTAAGGGTAAAGGCAAAGTGGATTTGGAGTTCACTTCTGGCAAGACTCTGACTCTGACTCTTACTGATGTGTATCATGTACCGGAAGTTAGGAAGAATCTCATGTCTGCAAGTCTACTTAATAAGTATGGCTTTAAGGTTGTGTTTGAGTCGGGCAAGATTGTTGTGTCCAAGAGTGGTGTGTTTGTTGGCAAAGACTATGTAACCGAGGGGATGTTTAAGCTTAATATTAATAACACAGTTGTTTCTGCTTATATGCTTGACTCTCTTTCTTTATGGCATACTCGTTTAGGACATATCAGTACAAGGAAATGGATTGCATGGTTAAATCAGGATTAATTCCTAAATTTGAAAATGATATGGTTGATAAATGTAAGATTTGTTTGGAATCAAAGATAACCAAATTGCCATTTCCTAATATTGAGCGGACTTCTTCGTTACTTGAATTGATTCATAGTGATGTATGTGATTTTCATAGCACTCCAACTAGAGGCGGTAAACTTTATATGGCAACATTCATAGATGATTATTCAAAATTTTGCTATGTTTATTTGCTTCATTCCAAAGATGAAGTGCTTGATAAATTTGTTGCATATAAGACTGAAGTTGAAAATCAATGTGGTTTGCAAATAAAACATCTTAGGTCTGACAGGGGTGGTGAATATCACTTCCCTGATTACTGTGAATCGGTAGGGATAATACATGAAGTTACTGCACCTTATACACCACAACAGAATGGAGTGGCCGAAAGGAAGAATAGAACTTTATCTGAGATGGTGGTTGCTATGCTAAGCAATGCAGGATTAAGTAAAGGTTTGTGGGGCGAACCCATACTTACCGCTGCTTATATCTTGAATAGAGTACCTCTCAAAAAGTCTAACATTACTCCATATGAGCTCTGGTCAAAAAGGAAACCGAACCTGAGTTATTTTAAGACTTGGGGGTGTAGGGCAATTGTGAGGTTGCTTGGACCTAAAAGGAATAAACTAGGCCCAAAAGGAATCGAGTGTGTATTCCTTGGATATACTTTGCACAGTAAAGCATATAGGTTTCTAGTGGCTGAGCCTAATGATGTTGTGTCCATCAACACCATCATTGAATATCGAGATGCAATGTTTTATGAAAACAGATTTGACAGAATTCCAAGGTTAAAGTCTAGTAAGGATTTGGAATCTAATAAAGATTCGGAAGAGTTTCCTTTGATGTCCGAAGAGGACAATGAACCTGAGGAACAAGTCGAATTGAGAAGGAGCAAACGAGTTCGAACAGAGAGAACTTTTGGTCCTGATTTCATAGTTTATCTAGTTGAAGGTACTAGAGAGACTTCATGTGCTGAAAATGTTTTTTCACTTCACGTGGAAAATGATCCTTTGATGTTTGAGGAAGCAATGAAATTGCAAGATGTGGCTTTCTGGAAAGAGGCTATCCAAGATGAGATGGACTCTATTATGGGTAATAATACATGGGTTTTGGCGGATTTACCACCTGGTTCTAAACCAATTGCTTGTAAATGGATTTTCAAGAAGAAAATAAAAATTGATGGAACTATTGATAAGTTCAAGGCCAGACTTGTAGCCAAAGGTTTTACCCAGAAAGAAGGTATTGATTACTTTGATACCTATGCCCCGGTTGCTAGAATCTCAACAATTAGAGTTTTGATTGCTCTTGCTTCCATATACAAGTTTGAGATACACCAAATGGATGTCAAGACTGCATTCCTTAATGGTGAGTTAGATGAGGAAATCTATATAAAGCAACCAGAGGGGATCGTTGTGCAAGGTTATGAGCACAAAGTCTGCAAGCTTATAAAGTCACTTTATGGGCTTAAGCAAGCGCCTAAGCAATGGCACGAGAAGTTTGACAAGATAATTGTGTCAAACGGTTTTACAATACACCAATCTGATAAATGTGTGTATGGTAAGTTCAATGGCAAACGAGGAGTCATTATCTGTTTGTACGTAGACGATATGCACATTTTTGGTACAGACCAAGAGAGCATTCAGAGTACAAAAGATTTTCTTTCTGCGAACTTTAGTATGAAAGATATGGGTGTTGCTGATGTAATATTGGGTATAAGAATTAAAAGAAGTGGTAGTAATTTAATTCTATCCCAGGAACATTACATTGAGAAGATTTTAAAGAAGTTTAATCACTTTGAAAGCAAACCGGTGTCTACTCTATATGACTCTCAATCGCCATTAGATCATAATAAGGGGAGAGCGGTCTCACAACTAGAGTATTCTAGAGTGGTTGACAGTTTGATGTATGCCATGACAAGTACAAGACCGGACATTGCATATGCGGTGGGAAGGCTTAGTAGGCATACTAATAGTCCTAGGCATGTGCATTGGCATGCAGTACATAGAGTACTGCTATACCTCAAAGGTACTATAGATTATGGAATAGTCTATAGTGGGTATCCTTCGGTTCTAGAATGATACACCGATGCTAGTTGGATTACTGAGCGGAATGATCACTCATCAACGAGTGGTTGGGTGTTTACACTTGGTGGAGGGTCAATCTCCTGGGGATCTAAGAAGCAAACGCTGATAACAGACTCAACCATGGCAGCCGAGTTTGTAGCATTAGCTTCTGGTAATAAGGAGGCAGAATGGCAGAGAAATCTGTTGCTGGAAATTCCAGTGTGGCCTAAGCCTATACCACCTGTATCGCTGCACTGTGATAGTCAAGCTACGTTGTCGCGAGCGTATAGCCAAGTGTATAATGGAAAGTCCAGGCATATAGGACTTAGACATAGCTATGTGAGACAATTGATTGTTGATGGGGTGATAAGGCCTTGCAAGGGATTTGGTGTTGAAAACATCAAAGGCAATGGGACTTTTGCCCATTTAGTTTAATCACTCCTGGTGGAAACTCAACTCAACCGGTTGATACTCTCAATCTTTTGAGTTCAATGAGAAATTACACCACATGTCGTGATTGGAAACACTTTAAAGTTATTTTACACATTCAAAGGTAAAGTGTTTTGTACCTATAATGTGAATACAAAGGAGGTTGAACTACTTAGTTCTTAATAGATTGTTTTGTGCTAATGTTATAGGAGCACGGATAGCGATCTACCTATGTGAGTGTGGAGGTGGTGCCGCTTCCTATAGGTCACAGGGGCTAGACCTTAGAGCACTCATGAAATCAAGATAAAAGACCCAAGGCCAGTTCATGGGTCAACCGATTAGGATATCTGCATTATTTGGAGGATTATGTGTGAGACACGTTCGGTTGGTCAACAGAGGACAACTAGTTCAAAGACACGTCTACTATGTTGCCCTAACTAGCTTTGATATGTTTTCACTAAGTGAATAGTTGAAGTCGTAAGACACTATTTATGTATGCATAAACCTTGTAATAAGAACCGAGAATATTTCATCTGTATTTCAAAAATGGTGGGGGATTGTTAGAGTTTTTCAAAATAAAAGAGTCGTCGTTTTGGTTTTGTAAAATTTCCTTATTTCCTTAGAATGCTTATTTTTCCTCTTTGTGAGCTTTGTTCCACATTGGATAATTGAGAGATGTTGGAGTGGTATATATTAGAGAACTTTCCTAATATGAATAACTAATAATCCAGTGTGGTGCAGCCCTTTGGTGCTTCGCACCATACCGGCGGAGCCGGTGCTTCGCACCAGGACACACCCACGTGCACGTGCGTGGCGTGGGCTGTGGCGCTTTAGTGGCGCACTTTGCACTTAGCGCTAGGCGCATTGTAGGCGCCCTTTCTTATTGCGAGTTGGCAGTAAGGTGGCGCTGACGTGAATGCCGCGTGTCACACGCGTGGCAGGTGAGTCACACGGAGCGGTTCTGATCAGGTGCAACTAGAACCTACAGGTGCATTGGTTCGTGGAGTTGCGATCGCAGCCGTCGATCGCAAATGGGCACGATCCAACGGATTGGATCAAATCCGATTGGGTGTGAATGAAACAGTACACCAGTTCGGTGTGACTGGGTCTGACTGATCGATCAAGACCGTAGGATCTGATCCAACGGTCAGACTAGATCAGGTGCGTACCCTTTCTCAACGGGTGCGTAGTGGCCTATAAATAGACCACTACTTGACAGAATTCAAAAACACACATATGCCGAATTTCTCCCACATCTCTCTCTATATTTTCTAGCATTCATTCTATGTTCTGTTTTGCTGCAGAAAACAGAATTCAGTGGTTCTCGGTTCTCTTATTCACACAGTAGGTATTCTGTCCGTTTCATTAGTGCAAACGCAAACGGTAGAACTTCGAGTTCGGGTTTCGATTTATCTTGAAGGCAGATTTGCTGTAACCCTTTGCATACCATCTGGTGGGGACAAATACTGTCTTTAGGAAAGCGACATAGTCGTGACTCGAAGTGTTTTCAGCATTTGTGGAGATTTCGCCAACAGGTCAGATTGAAGCAGCCGATTTTTCTAACAACAAGTATGCCGGCGATGTGTCCATAAATACCAGTAACGGAGCACCAGAATGATATGTTTCGACATACTTTAATAAGCTTGGAGGGTTCATAGCTTTTTGATGTTTGTATATACCGCACATTCTTCACAGGTTAAAATTTTTAATAGGAACCCAAAATGGTTTGATTTATGTGCGATGCGATGAAATATTCGTAGAGCAGCAGTACGTATTGCGACCAATATGTGTAATGTGACATGTACATGTTCGTGAAGACTTGGCCTTAGGCCCTGTTCTGCTAAGGTTCTTATTTTTTAAGTACTTATTTTTCGCTTTATGAGACAGGTCATTCTCTCACAATATATTACCCTTAATTCAACAAATAAAGTACTTATTTGAATTAGTAAAATACACCCTTAGTGAGCCCAATAAAGCAGGTCCCATCACTTCCAAAATTGAGCAGTAGAGATGGGTTGTGGGGTCAGCAGAAACTGCACCATAAACGTGAAATAACTATGCAATGCAATTGAGAGAGCAGTATGATAAAAGTTTTAATAGAACCATTATTTTAACGCTCCTCTAACACGGGATGAGACTTACACATCCATGATACCCATCCAAAGTGAGAGTGTTAAACCGTTGTATCTATTTTTTTTTTTTTGGGAGCAAGTGAAGGGATATAGAGGTTTTTTTTACTCATCAGTCATCACAGGGCTCCTCTTTGAGAGGAACAAATTTTGGTGAACATTATCTTTCTCAAAATTATTAGTTAGGCGGGTGTGGAGATAAATGGCGTTGGGCAGGCGAACATGTATAAATTTTCAACGTTTTGGCATGTAAACCTATTCTAATTGTAGTAAAAATTTGAAACTTGGATAAGGCAGTCCCCCGGGCTCACCACCCTGCGGTCAGCCGTTGCATCGAGTAGTTGAAAGATGCTTGGTGTTGTTCGATAAAATGCCCACAAGAAAATTAAAATGAAGAACTGTTATGCGGTACTAGTCATCTAACTACATTGACTTTTTGCCTATTAAAACAAATAAAACAGAATTGGCAGGGTCATTTTTGGAAAGGAAAAAAAGAAGTAGAAAACACGACTGGCACATTGGTCATTTTTTAATGTACATATGTAATATATATATACACACACATGTATCATGTATGACAGATTATCAGAATTGTTCTTTAAGTTTTATTGTTATATTATGCGAGATGTCGCAAACAATTAGGTTTAATAAGTACAAAAAAGCCTAGCGTGCTATTCCCTCCGTCCCGATCTGTTTGTCCAATCTCGGATTTTCAACTTATTAAAGAAACCAAATCTAATCCTTTGATTTGAAAATCTACATAATCTGAGCTATTGATTTTGAAATTAGACAATCAATTTAGGACATTTATACGTCAAAAAAGGGACAAACAAATCGAAACGGAAGGAGTATGTTGATTTTCCATAGATGTAATTAGTCAAACTTACTACTCCCTCCGTCCCTTATTTAGAATCCAGTATTCCATTTTGGGCTGTCCCTTAATAAGTGTCCATTTTGTAAAGTTAGTGGATAAAAGTTGATGCATTGTCTATTTTGTCCATAAAAGTAGATTTTATTTTAAAAAGTGAGTGAATAAAAGTATAATGATGATGGGTAAGTAGGAAAAGTAGAGGAAAAAATTGATGTGAAAGGTATAATGATGATGTCTTTTTAAGAAGTTGAAATTACGAAGCAGAATATTTAAAAAGGGACGAAGGGAGTATATATGCGCTTGATACGAATAGTTCCAAGGCCGTTCCAGACATTTTTGGGGCCTGAGGCGACCTTTAAGATTGAGGCCTCTTACGTAGTTTTACGAGCGAACAGAATGAATCGTAAAACAATCGAAAAATGGGAAAAAAGAATATAACAAGGTAGACTTAAATTTGATTCCAACAAATTAATATGAAAGTTCAACCACTACATTGTTGATCTTACATAATTAATTACATTCGAACTTGATGGAAGTATATATTCGGATTTCTCAAGAATATAGTCTCTCTCTCTCTCTCTCTCTCTCTCTCTCTCTCTCATTGCAGCCTCCATGGGTGCTTCTGTAAACTTGCTCAATATCCTGTGCCGGCAACGCCCCTTGGCTTCTTTCAGAGGCTTGTTATTCATACCCACCAGTTTAGCTTTGCTCGCCTCTGTTTTAATTTTCTTCGACCTCTCTAATACCTCGAGGCTCATGATTATTCTACACAGAAGCAACAGCAACCATCTTCACGAAAACCGTCCACCCGCCGAACCAATGATCCAAATTTCACTTCCCGAACCCGCTGCAAGTTCTGTTCTTGGATTCGACGTCCCAAATGATCATTCAGCCAAAGGCGATGATGAAGTCCCGGATGCTACCGACAACCGAACGGAAGGAACTCGATTGCCAGAAGGAGTTTCAACCCCTCCAATAGGTACGCTTGTTTTTGCTGTTAATTAGCAATTTTGCATCCTAAGATGAAATGGTATTCAGCTAGAAACGTCTCTCCGGTGCCGTCCTGTTAAAACCAATCTGTTCCTACAATTCAAGTTGTGTTCCTAAAGTTCAAAAACTCAAATATTACAGTTGAAGTTGAAGATCATAAAGCCCCTCGTACCTCGGAGTCTTCGAAGAGAAGGGAAGAAACTGAGAGTCGAATGCCAGAAGAAAGTCCGGTTGCTTCAATTGGTACGCGAATTTTGTTTTTGTTTTTTTTTGTTTTGATTTTTTGCTTTTGTCACGGCATTCAAATTTCGCTCGAAACCAAGTAGAAGTTCTGTTCCTAAAATTCAAATCCTAAATTCCATTACAGTCGAAGTTGATGATGAATCCCCTGATACCTTGGACAATAGGAGGGAAGAAATTCAGAGTCAACTGCCAGAAGAAAGCCTAGATGCTCCAATAGGTACGCAAATTTTGTTTTTTGTTTGGATTTTTGCTTTTACTTTTTTTTTTTGGTTACTTTTGCGCATTGTATTTTAATTGAAGCATGTGGAAAAATAATTGCTAGTTATTTAAACTATTCTTTTTGCTTGAGTTCTTCCAGCTGAAAAATTTACATAACCAAGTAAAATCCAACACAACGTTGACAAGAATGATGTGAAAGTGTTGAAAATATTTTTTTGACTACCCATTGGTAACTTGGAAAGCAATTTTGGATAGCAGGGTCAACTACATCGAGCCACATATGTCGCTTTTTTATTTTTTAATTTGGCTAACGAGCCGATAATGATGAAAGGGCAAATGTTGTTAAAAAAAAAAAAAGAAGCATCCCAACTAATTATTGGCTCGTTAGTCAGATTGGCTAACGAGCCCATAATGATATGTGTCACTTCATGTCAACCGTTGTAGGTTCTTTTTTAGGTCCAGGGCAAATGATTGGCATACGATTGTTTAATTTCTTAAACTTTAAACTCACGACAAACATATGCCACCCTGGACCTAAAGAAGAACCAATAACGGTTGGCATGAAGTCAACCGTAATGTACAAGAACAAGAATATCAAACCCAATTTACATGACAACCAAGGAAATTAAAGACCCCTGATTTCAACTCAATCCATAACCCCATCCATCATTAGCAGAGGAAGCATCAACGGCTTCGACACTCCACAATGAGCAAAGAACCAAATCATGGTAAAAGATACAGAGCCCTTAACATGGCTTCAAAATAGTACTAACATTTGCCACTATCAATGACACTGGTGGTCCGGTGGATGATTAAACAGCTTCGCGCACGCCAAGAGAGCGAATAACTAAGTTGTCGCTCTCTAGCAGCATAAGATTTTAGATGAGCTTCTGTTAATAATGAAAGTCTACCAAGCTTGTGAAGGCGAATTTCCTTGTGCGTTTGCTTATTTCTTTTATCGTGTTATTGTATGTGCGCTCAATTTGGTACCCAAAACTGTCGTTCGGACCTCCTTGACATTTGAGGGAGCATGAAATGTCTTTTCATCCATTTTTGTGTATTTGCCATTGAACTCCTCTGAATTTCATTCATCTTTTGCTCCATCATGACTCAAAACGGCTCAGGAATCTCCCTCAACGACGACAACGATGTGTACCATGACAACGATCTCTTTTTCGAACATTACAAGGAAATGAACAGAAGTTTGAAAATCTACGTCTACCCCCACAGCCCCAACGAAACCTTCGCCAACGTGCTCCTACCGGTGTTTTACGAACCGGGGGGAAACTACGCCAGCGAAAGTTACTTCAAAAAGGCCCTCATGAAGAGCCATTTCGTTACTGAGGACCCCTCCGACGCAGACTTCTTCTTCTTGCCCTTCTCCATCACCGGGATGAGGTTCGACAAGAGGATTAACGTGGGCGGGATCCAGAGTTTTGTGAGAGAATACGTCTCTGGCATTCAGCAGAAATACCCTTTCTGGAACAGGAGTGGCGGGGCTGATCATTTCTATGTGGCTTGTCATTCTGTTGGGAAAATAGCCATGGGAAAGGCTGCTGAAGTCAAGGACAATGCCATCCAAGTGGTGTGCTCTTCGAATTACGCTGCGGACGCGTATCTGCCTCACAAGGATGTTTCGTTGCCTCAGATTTGGCCGCGAAAAGCGAATCCTCCTCAAGATGAGCCACCAAAAAGGTACCGAAATATGTTTCGTTGCCTCAAAGAAGGTTTAACGAATGGCAAAAAAAACGAAGAGGGTTTTGATTTTCATCTATGGCAATCGGTCTTTCCAATTTTTATACATGAGTATTTCAGGAACTATTTTTCTCAAATGCAAATGCGATATTTTCGACTTAAAAAACAGTTTCTAAAGATCACATTCATGTAGGGAGAGGTTGGCCTTTTACGCCGGAGCAAGGAACTCCCAGGCGCGAAAATACCTCGTCGAAACATGGCAAAACGACTCGGACATCTTCGCCCACGCCGGCCGCCTCAGCACCCCGTACGAAACAGAGTTCCTGAGGAGCAAGTTCTGCTTCCACGTCAAAGGCTACGAAGTCAACAACGCCCGGATCGGCGACGCCCTGTACCACGGCTGCGTCCCCGTGATCTTGGCCGACCACTACGACCTCCCGTTCGGAGACATTCTGAACTGGAAGAGCTTCTCTGTCGTTGTCGAAACGAGGGATATTCCGCTGATGAAGAGTATCTTGAAAGGCGTCGGGGGTGAGGAGTATTCGAGGCTGCAGAAGAATGTTGAGAAGGTGAGCAAACATTTCCAGTGGCATGGGGAACCAGTCGAGTATGATGCTTTCCACATGGTTATGTACGAGTTGTGGCTTCGAAGAAATTACGTGAGGGTTCCGCTGTCTTAAATAGCAGCGGAACCCTCGCATGGGGTATAAGTCGCACGAACGAACCCACAATTCTCACAAGTAGCATCGGTCACTTCTGCCATATTATTGAAGAGATCGAAGGAGAGATCGTTATGTGTGATACAACAGGTACGCCTAGATATATCATTCTGGCAATGGAGCGCCAGAATGATATGTTTAGGCGGACTTTAATACGCTTGGAGGCTTCACAGCTTTTCAATTTCTTTCTTTTTTTAATTTCTCTTTTTATAATTCTGGGTTCATAAGGGTTTTGGGGTTTCATCCCTGGATTAGGGTGGGGGGTACAGTTTACAGGGCTAGCTGAGGGACACAAAAAATATGCTCATTGACGTATGTATATACCACACATTCTTCACAGGTTAAACAATGAAATAGTAACCCTTCTCTTTCACGAGTCAGCTCCCTTAAAAGATGCGATCAATGCAGGTGTTTTATTCGAACGGTCGCGAGTTTATAGCGTCCCCTCGCCTTCTCTTTTCATCAGACCGAAGTTGGTTCTTTCCGGTATATCGTTATGAGAAAATCTTATTTCCGGAGCAGCCGTAAACAAGAGTTTACAGCGCTCAATCGCGACCATCCAAAAGTGTTTTGGACGGTCGCGATGGACTACTGCTGTAAACAAATTGTTTCCGACTGCTTCGGAAATGAGTATTTCTCTATTGTTATGAGATACAGCAAGGTTGTAATTTGTCAAGCAGTTTTAGGCACCCACGTCGCTCTTCCACGGCTGGATCTATGGAAAACTAGAGAGAGAGAGAGAGGAATCTCAATTTCTATTTCATTTTGCTTGAATGATACAAAGGGGAAGATCAGTACTTATGTCTTTGCACGATCTCAACAAAATTGATTTGATAAGCACCCGATAATGTAATGAAGGATGCGCTAAATCTCTAGTTTTCGTTTAATTCCGTCGTTAATTTAGTTATTTTTAATTACTTTTACTCGTAAAGTATTCTAGTTTGTTTTGTAGAAAAACCATTTAATTCAGGAGTTTTAAAGACCAAAGCGGGCCAAAGATATTCAAAGTTCAAAAGAATGATCAAGATGGAATAATCAAGGCCCAAAGCTTGTCAAGATTATTCGATGTTCAAAAGTGATCAAGTTCGGAGTCATCGGAATCAAAGTCAAAGCGTTCAAAGACCGGACGGCTCGCAAAAGGCAAGCCAAGGAGCAAGAACCAATTGCTGGCCCATAAACAGCTAGGAATCAATTCCCCTTGTCTCTTCCAATCAGTACCAAGATGGTCCAGGAGCAAGCAAAGTGAACCTCGGCATCAATACCAAGTGAATTCCCAATCGGAACCGAGCTGCTTGACATTACCAAGATTCTGGAGCAGCAGCCTTGAAGTTGAAGTCCCTTCGGTATCAATGGGATAAAACAAATCCAATCGGTACCGAGCTAGCTACGGCAGCCTCGAACTACTTCGGCATTGATGGCAAGAATTTATCCCATCGGTACCGAGCCACTTTCAAGCAGCGTACCACTTCGCCATCGGTACCGAGGTGTTCCGGAGGGAATTTTTGGATCTTTTGAGGAATATTCTGTGCGCGTCCTTGGAGCCTATAAATACCCCGTTATATCACCATTACACGACTTGGACAGAAATGTACCCATTTTTAGATCTAGATTTCAAATTTCTTTGCTTGTTCTTCATTGTTCTTCATTTTTCAGCACTTTCTTTTTAATTTCAAACCTTAGATAATTAGTTCTTGCACTTTTCATCTTTATTAAAGTTGTTTATTATCTCCCGATCTATCTTTTTAGCTAATTTTCTTCTAGTGTTGTATTCATAAATATGCTCCCTAGATTTTTGCTTGCTCTTATCTCCATAGATATGTGTGAGTAGTTTCCAAAGGTTGGGTCATGGGGTGAAATGTACCCATTTTTAGATCTAGATTTCAAATTTCTTTGCTTGTTCTTCATTGTTCTTCATTTTTCAGCACTTTCTTTTTAATTTCAAACCTTAGATAATTAGTTCTTGCACTTTTCATCTTTATTAAAGTTGTTTATTATCTCCCGATCTATCTTTCTAGCTAATTTTCTTCTAGTGTTGTATTCACAAATATGCTCCCTAGATTTTTGCTTGCTCTTATCTCCATAGATATGTGTGAGTAGTTTCCAAAGGTTGGGTTATGGGGTGATTAGCACCCCATGGCTTGAGTAAAAATTGCATTTTTCACCAAAAAGTTCGCAACTTTGGTTCGAAAATTGATGTGGGGCTTGGATTTGTTTGTCAAATTGCCGAGGTGTTAACCTCCTTGATCATGTGTAGGTAAGAGCTTCGCCTACTTACCACACATGATGCTTGGAGCTCTGTCGCTCGAGGTGTTTGCTAAATAAATTCTATAGCTAGCTTGATTTTCGAACCATCTTATCTTCCGGGTTAAACCGTATATTAGGGTGAAAAATGTAGTTTTGCTTGAGTCGTGGGTGTTAGTGATTCTTTGACCTAACCTGCTTTTTATCTAGTTTATTCTCGTTTAAATTTAGCCCTTTTTACTTTCCACCACATACGAAAAACCAAGTTGGCTGACTAAAAGCCGGAAACCATACTTACATCTACAAATCCAGCAAAGCCGTATTAGTTATCCCTGTGGGTACGATCCCGGACTTCCGGATTTATTATGCTTCAATTGGACGCTTATACCCTACGCTTGGGGTGATCTCATTAGATATATATCGAGAATTCGAAGCATGATTACATCATCACATCACAAGCTTACATCACTAAAGCCAGATGGCACAATAACAAACACAGCTTAGCTAACTAACTAACTAACTAACTACTTAACTGCTAGATTAACCAACTAATGACACTGACTAATCAACAACTAATGGCTCTTCTTGATAGCCCCTCGCAAACTCATGGGAGTATCCATGACCATGAGTTTGGCCTTCAAGAGAAGAAACCTATCCACTGACAGTGTTTTTGTAAAAATGTCTGCTACCTGTGCCAATGTACCAATGTGTTGAACAACAATCTGTTTATTGAGAACTTTTTCTTGAATGAAATGGTAGTCAACCTCCACATGTTTGGTTCTAGCATGAAATATGGGATTAGAAGCCAACGCTATAGCAGATTGATTATCACACCAGATTAAATGAGGCAAAGAAGGCAATATATGAATATCAAGAAGCAGCTGCTGAACCCAGGACACATCTGCAGCAGTTTGTGCTAAGGCATGATACTCGGCTTCAGTAGAAGATCTGGCTACTGTATGTTGTTTCTTGGCACACCAAGAAATCAAGTTAGAACCCAAAAACAAGCAGAAACCTGTTGTGGAACGTTTGTCCACATGATCACCAACCCAATCAGCATCACTAAAACCAGTTAAAGTCAAAGGACCACGCACAAAATACAGTCCTTGGTGTAAAGTACCCTTAATATATCTCAAAATGTGCTTGACAGAAATATAATGACTCTGCCTTGGTGCATGCATATACTGACATACAAGATTAACAGCAAAAGACATCTCTGGTTTCGTAAGAGTAAGATACTGAAGTGAACCAACAACCATCCTATACCAATGAGGATCTTCAAAATAAGGATCTGGATCCAAGATGGCTGGTTTAGATGAAGAAGGAGAAGGACTAGATTTGCATTCAAACATCCCAGATTTAATAAAAAGATCTGTAGCATATTTGCTCTGAGATAGAATGATACTTTGGCCATGTTTAACAACCTCTATACCCAAGAAATAGCTCAGTTCACCCAGGTCTTTCATCACAAACCTGTTACTGAGAGTCTTGATCAACTCAGAAATATAAGTGGTATGGCTGCCAGTAATTATAATATCATCAACATATACAAGGATCAATGTGATATGTTGATCAGTCTTGAGAGAAAATAAGGAGGGATCAGCTTTGCTATTAACAAACCCTTGTTGAACCAGAAAACTAGAGAATAAAGAGAACCAAGCTCTTGGAGCTTGTCGTAACCCATACAATGCTTTGTTCAATTTGCACACATAATAAGGATGTGTCACACTTTTATATCCTAGAGGCTGCTTCATATAAACTTCTTCTTCAACAACTCCATGAAGAAATGCATTAGAAACATCCAGCTGTCTTAGAGTCCACCCAGAATGCACAACCAAGCTTAAAACAACTCGAATAGTTGGTTGCTTGATGACTGGACTGAATGTTTCAGTAAAATCTAACCCTTCTGCTTGTTGATTACCATTTGCCACCAAACGAGCTTTATACCTGGCCATGCTGCCATCAGAGTTCCTTTTTATTTTGTATATCCACTGGCATCCTATAACATTAGCTCCAGGTGGTGGTGGCACAAGAGACCAAGTTCCTTGATTAACTAGAGCCTTATACTCCTCTGCCATGGCAGATTGCCACACAAAATGTTTAACAGCTTCACTAAAATGAGTTGGTTCAGTGTTAGGTTGTACAGGATCATCTGCTACAGCAGTCAAACTGAAAATGGTTTTAGGTTTTACTATCCCATGTTTAGACCTAGTGGCCATAGTATGGGTATTTACAGGTAAAGAAGAAGGAATAGGAACAGATTGAGAAGAAGGAGATTGAGTAGAAGAATTGGGAGAAGAAGAAATATCAGGGGAAGGTATAGGAGATGTAGAAACATGAAAGGGTGAAGAAGGTGAGTTGTTAGAAGCATAGGAGAAAATGAAGGTGCTGAAAAAGGAAATGATACAGTGATAGGAACAGGGGTAACATTATCCCCAGTGACTGTTGGAATGGAGGAAGCAGACTCAGCAAGTGAAGGAGAAAAAGATACGATAATATCATCAAAAGAAGTTAATGGAACAGAAAAAGAGGAAGAAACAACAGTAGAATCTGAAGTAGGAGTGAGAAGAGTAGGATATGGGAATATATGTTCAAGGAATCTAACATGTCTTGATGTATATACTTTGGTTGTCTGGGGATCATAGCATCTAAACCCTTTGGTATTCTCACAATACCCTAAGAAAACACATGGTGTAGATTTAGGAAGCAATTTGTGCCCCACATATGGTTTCAACCAGGGGTAACAGCTACAACCAAAAGGTTTGAGATTTAAGTAATTAGGTGTGGTTTTGAACAAAAGAACATAAGGCACTTGAAACTGTAAAGAACTATAAGGCAAACGATTTGCTAAAAACATTGCAGTGGTGAGGGCTTCAAGCCAAAACGAAACAGGTAAACTGGCTTGTAATAAAAGTGTGATTGTGGTTTCAATTAAATGTCTGTGTTTTCTTTCAACTATACCATTCTGCTCTAGTGTATGAGGACAAGTAGTTTGATGAATAACACCACTAGAAAGAAACAAATGAAGAAGAAAATGATTGATAAATTCTCCTCCATTATCACTTCTAACAATTTGGATAGGAACACCAAACTGGGTTTGAACATAGGCTTTAAATTTAGAAATCTTGTACTTGACTTCTGACTTATAATGCATAGGAAACAGCCAAGAAAACCTAGAGTAGTCATCTATAACAAGAAGATAATACTTGTACCCTTTATTAGAAGCAACTGGGGAGGGTCCCCAAACATCCATATGAACAAGTTGAAAGGGTGTAGTAGCATGAGTTTCAGATATAGGAAATGGAAGTTTATGGCTCTTGGCCATATGACAACAAGTACAATCAACTAAAACAGATTTATCCATAGGCAAATTAAACTGTTTTATTAAAGAAACAAACAAAGGAGTACTGGGGTGACCTAGTCTTTTGTGCCAAAGTTCAGCAGATGAAAGACTACTCATAAGAGCAGTGGCAGAAGCAGCACCTGAGACAGAGCTAGAGGACACAGAGCTAGAGTGGTTCAGAATGGGATACAATCCCTTGTGGCAAGGGCCTCTATATAGAACCTGAAGAGTGTGCTTGTCCTGAATGACAAGACCATTAGAATCAAAAGTAAGTAAACAATTGTTGTCTTTAGCAAACTGATGAACAGAAATAAGATTGTGAGTAATTTGAGGTGTATGAAGAATATGAGATAGTTGAAAATTAGCTTTAGAAGTGGGTAATAAACCTTTACCAGTGTGAGTGACGTGTAGAGTGTTCCCATTACCAACCATAACACCTTCATTCATAGCAGTAGGCTGTGGATATTCCAGTTAAGATTCTGCATAGTATTGGTGATGTGGTTTGTAGCTCCACTATCAAAGTACCATGGTTGGGAAGTTGAACTATTGTAGTTATCGCCATTGTATGCACAATGAATTACAGAACATGTTCCATTTAACCCAGAAAAAGATTGCGTCATAGCATGGGTACCAGAAGAATAACCAGAGGAAGTATGAGGCATCACATAACTATCAGTAAAACTAGCAAAGGCTGAAGAAAATGGAGGGGTTATCCGTTGTGGAACTGATTGTGAACCTTGCATTGGGAGCATAGAAGGACCAGAAGATTTAAAACCTCCAGTAGGCCTCGATTGTCCAGAAAACTAAGAAGAAAACATTGGTGCTTGAGGAGGAAAGTTAGGATAAACTGGTATCTGTAGAGAATAGGAGCCAAAAGTCATTGGATTCATCCAAGGGGTAGATTGAGAGAAATCGGGATATCCTCTCCATTGAGAACTTGAAGCACCAGAAAACCAATTAGGAGGTCTGTAATACCAATAATTAGTAGAGTGATTATTTCTCCTACATATATCACAAGGTGCCCTTGGTCCTCTACCCCATCTGCCTCTGTTAAAAGTTCTGAACTGTTGGGGAAAATACTGATATGGTTGTGATGGAGGATTAAAAGAAGTAAATGGAGGAAATCCAACCCCTTGTGGCTGAATGTACCAGAAAACTGAGGAAAACCAACTCCTTGTGGCTGAGATGTACCAACGTGAGACTGAAAGACATGATTAACAGATGAACTAGAACCAGAAACCTCATTATTCTGAGAGCTATTTCTATTTGCAGCCACCAGAACAGTGTTAGGGACATCAAGATCAGAAGTATCTTGGCTTAACTGCTTGTCTTCACTTTTCATCATCGTGACAAGTTCATCAAAACTTACATTATGACCTCTAGTACGAACAACACGCACAGCAGTTCTTAGACCATTAAACACCTTAGGTAAGCCATGCAAAGCACGAAAAACAAGTTCATCATCCTCAATTGGATTACCACCAGCAGCAAGTTTTTGTGCTATTTCCTTAATTGTGTCAATATAGGCATCAATAGTGGAGGTTTTGGACATATTATACAACTGATCTCTAAGTTCTTGGACATGTGTTTCAGACAAAGAGTTATAACGATTAGATAGTGAATCCCAGACCTGATACGCAGTACGTAACCCTAGAACATAGGGCAATGTTGTTTGAGAAAGTGATGCAGTCAAACACGATCGAAGTTGCGAATCTATTAAACGCCACAGAGTACGTAAAGGCAGGATTCAGAGTAAGTTCACCTTGAGCATCATGAATCTGTGATGGCGGAGGCATAATAGATCCGTCAAGATATTCATAAAATCCATTTGCTTCAACAACATTCTCAACTTGAATCCTCCAAAGTAAGTAATTGGTGCCTTCCAATATGATGTTGACAAGAGAATGGAAATTTGATACCAAAAAACGCAAGAGAAGGAGGCAACGTTACTGCCGTTGACGTCGACGAAGATGAAGAAGAACTAGTTGAATTTGTCGCCATGTTTATGACCTAATTTCTGAAATTTGAAACAAAGAAGACAGGATCAAGGGACTCGCGTCACGGAAAGGGCTCTGATACCATATGAAAAACTAAAGAAATAGAGAGAGAGTGTCACGATCCAAACCCGTAAGGTAAAAATCAAGGACGCAGATCCTCTGTCCTAGTCCCCCTGTCCTACTTCCCTGTCCCAGTGCTAGAAAGATGACACCTATCCACAACACCAAAAACGCAAAGTCTAAGCTACACCGAATCCCCCCTTCTCATCCCCTACCTTCGACCAATTGGTTCACACGTCGGAAAAGCTTAACCGAGCGACCACCACTCAGATTCACTAATTTCCTAACGTCAACCCACATTTCACCTGCCATCGACGTCCACCATTAACGTTCACCTGCTACCATCAACGCCGACCACCGCCAAATTTGATATCAAAATGGGTGAAATCTGCTACAAAATTTGGTATTGGGTGAAATCGACATTGGAAATATAGCCGCCAACGACCACCAAAAGAAAATTTGTTTGTAACTATGTTCTTCGTATTCACTTGTTTTCTAGATTAGATTGTTCTATTAAATTTCTGCTGGTTGTTAGGATTATGTTTTCAATTTCTTGATTAGGGTTCTTTTCTCCAACTGTGGTCTGCGTTGATAAGAGAAAGGACGTGGTGGTGGTGGTAGAGGAAAGGAAGGAGATGGGGAATTAAGCAGGGAGGTGGAGAATTTAGGGGAGAGAAAAACAGGAATTCATTAGGCAGAGAGAGAGAGAGAGAGGAGAGATTCGGTGTAGCTTAGTCTATGCATTTTTTGTGTTGTGGATAGGTGTCATCTTTCTAGCACTAGGACAGGGAAGTAGGACGGGGACTAGGACAGAGGATCCTCGTCCAAAAATCAATGACCGGCCAGTGACTAATAATCACCCAAGGCCTCAATTATCACATGACTATTTTTTTTTTAAAAGAACAAATTATTAAACCTTTAATTGATAACAATAACATTTGAGTAAAATACACACAGAGCTGACTTAAGTGCAAATACAAACATATTTGCCCGTAGGCATTATTACAAACCCTGTGGTCCAGTTGGTACCACCAAATCACACCATAAAATAAACATACAACACCCATATTTCTTTTATTACAATACTGAAATCCAACTTATTCAATATAATTAATTGCCACTCCAATCTCTGGAACTATGCCACACGATAATTACACCAACTTCACTCACAATGTCCTGAAATGGTCAAAAACCATTCCAGTGAGAATTACGGTATACAGAGGTTACAAGTTTATCATGGAATTAATTAGTAAAAAGCCACAAGTTAATCATCAGGAGATACCATCAATAATAGTAACATTTTCCAAAATAGGGCCCCTGTCCACTTCCATTTTACTTTACCAATTATGCATATCGAAAACAACATCAATGAACGGACACCGGTATATCCGTAACTCACCTCTGTAGCGTGAACCAAAGCCACCCGCGTACGGATGCTAATAATTCTCGTCGGAATCTGTTTCGGGTCACCAAAATCAATTCACCCGTTTAATACCCATTTGAAACAAACCCCATTTTCACAAAACTAACCAAACCCATTATCATAGACATATACAAACAGATTCTTTTAGGAAGGGAGAGGACTTTATGTTTTACGGCAGTGGTGGTGATGGGACACGGTGGTGTCGGTGACCATGGCAGTAGTAGTCATGGCTGCCTTGTTTTCTTTTCCCCTTTTTTTTATTTGTTAACAGTTGAGAAAGAGGAAGAGATTACCGTGGAAAAGATGTGTCGGGGCGGGCCGCCGATCGTCGGAAAGGAGAGAGCCGAGGTGGGGAAGAAGGTGTTGGCAAGGGTAATTTCAAGTGGAAGGAGGAGAGAGTACAAGTGACTTTGAGAGAAAAGGGAGATGCAATTGCTGGTGAGTAAGTTACGCTGTTACGGAAAATGGTTTATAAACTTGTGTGGCCCGTGATCCTTGATCCGCGTTCCTCCTCCGGTGGTTTAGTGGTCGCCCAGCCTTCTTCCCCTAGCCTACACAGTGAGCGCACGACTAAGACCTGGCCGGGGTTGCCCCGGCAAAGCCCTCCGGCGAGAGAATAAGTATGTGCAGAGAGAGGTACATAGTAGACTGGAATTGTATCAGTATGAGTGTGTGTGAGCATGTACCTTTTAGGGTTGCCATCACCTGATATTTATAGAGCCATCTTGGCTTGCTCCCCAAGTACGGACATGTGCCTGGCACAAGCCAAGTGACGTTATGATGACATCATGGAGTAGATTTGGTAACCGTTTTAACGATGAGCTGGCACTCCCATGTGTGCCCATCGCTATCCGCTGGCATAACCACTTTCGCACGCAGGTAGGTACGGGAGTCGTCAAGTGGCCGAGCGTAGTCTACAGCTTCGCGGGTGGCCGAATTTCGAACCTGGCCGAGCTCAGCGAGAGATCAGACGGATGGTGCACGTTCATGAGTCACCTCTCCGCAGGTGGCCGAGCCTGAACGAGCGGAAGACAGCGCAAAATGGTTGGCGAGTGGGCCTCGGCTGGTGCCGAACCCCTATCGCGACATGGTCTCTGACTGGCGCGAATAAAACCATGTTCGGCCCGCTACAAAACTCAAGATTTTAGACAGTCTCTAGACAGAATTGAAGAAGGGAGACCCATCTCACTTAAACTTCCAACCACTATTCGGAAGCCCATTTGGAGTTTTTGTTTCAAAAAGTTGTTTTTGAATGCCATTTAGATGTGGGGCCAACAAGTACTCACTTTCAACTTCCAAGGCCAGCAAAGACTGCCTTTTGACTTTAAAATCTTTTGACTTTAAAATCTGACTATTGTAGGTTGGGAAGAAATTTTGAGAGAGAGACTTGAGTGGTTGGGATGATAATTCGGAAAGTCTATGGTTCCCAACCAAGGGATCCCGATCGGAATCCCGACGCCGCGCTGGGCTCACTCCGGTCACCGGATAGCCGATCCGAGCCGTCCAAAAATTCTAAAAACAAAAATCGAGTGGGCTTGCATGAGAATCAACGGTATCCGATGTGTGTAGGTGCTCGGATCAAGCACTCCATATTTTTGTATATATATGTATCAACGGCATCTTACATATATATACAAAAACATAGAGTGCTTGATCCGAGCACCTACCAACATCGGATGCCATTGATTCTCGCATAGGCCCACTTGGTTTTTTTTTATAGAATTTTTGGACGGCTCGGATCGGCCGTACGGTGGCCGGAGTGAGCCCGGCACGGCATCGGGATTCCGATCGGGCCTTCCTTCGGGAACCACTGATGATAATTTTCGAGAGAGAGGGAGTAATTGAAGAGAGAGAGAGGAACGGGAGACTTTTGTCCAACTTGCCTTTTATCCATCAGTTTTTCTTTTTACTTTTGTCCAACTTGCCTTTTATCCATCAGTTTTTCTTTTTTCCTTTTGCGTCAATCTCAGAAGGGGTCCCACATATTTTTGAAATAACTCATCCAATCACATGTTTTAACATTTTAACTCAAAATTTTCAATCCAAAATTGCAAACCAAACACAGCGAATTAAAAATCGGAACACTTATTTTTTTACTCTTTATATGTATTTTTAAATTATTTAATATTATATACGTGAGTATTTTTTTTTTAAATTTATAATTCTTTTATGTTATTGAATTTATTAATTTTGTATTTATTTATATCTTTTATCTATTTTATTTCTAACCACTTATTCAGATTTCCTTCTATCTTTTTATCTTCAACTATAACTACTTATTTGGATTTTCTTTTTATCTTCAAGCGAACCATGCTGAATTTTCAATTCCACCCATCCTTACCGACTACATTCAGCATTTACGTCGGGCTTATCAGCATTACATTTCTCACATTACTGACGTCCAAGGTGACGGTCATTGTGGATTTAGGGGGCGATAGCCGCTCATATAGGGTACTGAAGATTGTTGGGCTCAAGTTCGAATAAATCTCATTAATGAGATTAAACAAAATAAGGATCTATACGATGCGCTATATCCAGAAATAGGTTGGACAAACCAGCTAATACCGTCTTTAAATTACTTTGAAGCTTCGGCACCAGAGGGGCATTGGATGGACGCTATAAGTTTGGGAGTTGTCATCACTTTGGCGTACAACCTTGTTCTGCATACATTTGATGAGCTTCCTTCAGGTTGTTTTACTCACTTTCCATTGAGATCCCCTCCAGTTCCGGTCCAAGAGCGCATTGAAATAGCTATTGCTCGTGTTGGGAACAATCACTTTGTGCAACTTTTCTTGTAGCCCCATTACCCTGTACCACCCTTCCCAACATGGTGGTGGAACAATGCATCAAATCAAGCTAAAAGATGGGCTACTCGTTATGCAACACGAATTAATTTGTGGGAAGAAATTATGGATACAAGACCAAGAGGGACAGGAGCAGAATTTGGTGGAAACATTGATTAGAAATTGAATTTTCATGTATTTTCACTCTTCGACGAAATTAGTACAAGTTATGTTAGTATAAGTTATGTTTTAATTATTTATTTATTAATTAAAATTATAGTAAGAAGTCTTTTACAAGTAAAACAAAAAACTACTAAAAGTTAAAACAAAAAAAATTAGTAAAAGTAAAAAAAAAAAAAAAAACAGTAATTAAAGTCTTTTATAAGCAAACAAAAAAAAAGTAAAAAAAATTAAAACAGTAATTAAAGTCTTTTAAAAGTATAAAAAAAAACTAGTTAAAGTAAGAAAAAAAATTATTATTTACTTTTAAAATTATAACAAGAAAAAAAGTAATCAAAGTAAAAAAAAAAAAAAACAAAACCGAAAAAGGAGGGGACGAAGGGCAGAGTGGGGAAAGGTGGTGGGGCCGGGAGGGGTGGGGGGTGTCAGGGGGGGTGCGAAAAGAGGGTCTTGGAAATAATTCCACCAACGGTGTGGAAATAGAGAGAGAGAGAGAGAGAGAGAGAGAGAGAGAGAGAGGAATCTCAATTTCTATTTCATTTTGCTTGAATGATACAAAGGGGAAGATCAGTACTTATGTCTTTGCACGATCTCAACAAAATTGATTACATCATCACATCACAAGCTTACATCTCTAAAGCCAGATGGCACAATAACAAACACAGCTTAGCTAACTAAACTAACTACTTAACTGCTAGATTAACCAACTAATGACACTGACTAATCAACAACTAATGGCTCTTCTTGACAGGATCGTGCCCACGACAATGATGGCAATGATGATAAGAAAGATGAGAGTAGCAATCCAGATCCATTTCCTTGCGTTCTTTTGTGCTCCTAATTTCTTCGCGTGCTGCAGAGGAGTATACTCATATTCGAAACTTGATACCTGAAAAAAAAAACAAAAAAAATGCAGTCTGCTGTCATTCCATATAGGACATTTTGTATTTGCGTTATGTGGTGATTTACCACTATCTCAAGGGTGGGAATTTCCGACCCGACACGAGAATCCGACACAAAGTTAACGGCGAGAGCCAGCTATTTTTTAGACGAAACGATAGCACGAAAAGCTAAACAGGTCGGGTTATAGTTGAGAGAATTCCGGGACAGCAGCTCCCCCGCCTCCCACTAAACTATATTTCTGGATCCGTCATTGCCTACGCTATCTTGTTATGTAAACAAAGAGAAGATCTGTGCAATAATATAATTTTCCATCTTCTTCTGTCCCATATTTTGTGTTTGCTGACACAACTTTAAAAGTACGTTTGTTGAAACCAGGGGAATCAAGTCCAAATTTGCAGGGCATCTCCAACTCACTTGAATCCTTATTCTAACTCCACATTCAAAACCCATCTCCGCCATGACTCGATTTTGCACTAAACTGAGTTCTATCCATAATTCAACTCAAATGGAGGCAGACCCAGGGAAATTTTTGAGTCTTGATTGGAAATGGTCTTTACAAGAGAAAAGATGTTTAATTTCAGATGTTAATTGATTCGATTTGAACCCAAGTACGAATACGAAGATTCATATATGGTGTTAAAAAAATCCCACTCAAGCAGAAACATAGAAAGGTGAAAATTTAACATCAGTAAAGAAATGGAACAATGCATCAAAGACCTGAAAAGACTAAACTAGTATGAATGGTAAAATGAAGGGAAACAGAGTACCGGTGTTTGGTTAGCGGCTCCAACGGTGGAGAAGGTTGAAGCCATGGCTGGCCTGCTAGGCTGTGATTTTCCAGAGAGAGAGAGAGAGAGAGATGAATGGATTGTTAATGAGTGTATGGCTGGCACAAACTGGGGAATAACAACGGTGCATTTATTCTGGGTTTCCAAAGGGAGAATATATTCTTTACACCGCCGGCGTAAACATTTATTTTTTCCAAATCAATTGCTTTGCGACACGTTGCCATGTTTTATTAATTGGGACCACTGTTTTGACACGTGTCACAATGCAATTGATTTAGAGAAAACAAATGTTTACACATTTATTCTCTTCCAAAGGAAGATTGGAACTGTTCAGTTTTGGGGCTGAGCTTTGAGGCTTAAGGGATGGCCTTAAGTTAGCCGAAGAATGCAATTTTTCCAATATTATTGTGTGTACTGATGCTATTGCAGTGACCAATGTGCTTCAAGACCAGACTCAAGCTACTCATCCTTCGAGTAATCTGATTACTGATTGCAGGTTTCTGTTGGAGGGATTCGCGGTGGTGAACCTCAAACATGATTATTGGGAGGCTAACCGATGTGCTGATTTTCTTGCAAGGAATGCGTTGTCCCACGAGTTGGGCTTTAGTTCTTTTAATGTTGTACCGTCTTTTTTAGTATTTCAATTTCATCAACACTCTATAGGGGTGATATACCTGGACTTATTTTTAATTCGTAATCTTAGTTGCATCGTTCATTACCAAAGGAAAAAAAACCCACCATTGGTTATGTATGAGTTGTGGCTTAAGAAGTTATGTGAGGGTTTCACTGTCTTAAATAGTAGAGAAACTTTGGCATGGGGTATAAGTCGCACGAACCCATAATTGTCACAAGGAGCATATCACTTCTAGCATATTATTAGAATCGAACGAGGGATCGTTATGTGTGATGCTACAGACGCCTATATATCATTCTAGGAATGGAGCACCAGAATGATATGTTTTGGTGGAGGGTTCAAAGCTTTTCGTTATTTATTTATTTATTTATTTTAAATCTCTCTCTTTATAATGTTTGGGTTCACAAGGGTTTTGGGGCTTCATCCCAGCATTAGGGTGGCCTTGGGGGGGGGGGGGGGTGGTTGGGTTTTACAGTTTACGAGGGTTAGTTGAGGGACCCCAAAAATATGCTCATTGATGTATGTAAATACCTTTCCGGAAAAGAAAAAAGAAGAAGATGTAAATACCACACATTCTTCACAGGTTAAACAATCATATAGTAACCCTTCTCTTTCACAAGGCGATCCCTTAAAAGATGCGATGCATGCGTTTTATTCGAACAACCGCGAGTTTATAGCGTCCCCTTGCATTATTTTTCACGTCAATTTTGAAATAAAGGAAAAAGTTTTTTTTTTTTTTTTTTTGCAAAAGTATATAAACACCCTCTCAACTATCATTTTTTCCCACAGAGACCCCCTAACCTTCAAAAACGCCCAAGGAGACCCCCTCAACTAGTCCCCGTTACCCAGGTGACACCCTTCCGTGTTAGAACTGTTAGCTGGAAGCTCACTTGTCAGAGATTTGGGCTTTTTTTTGGACAAAAATGCCCTTTGCCCATACTATATACATCTTCCCCATTAAGACCTCTCTCTCTCTCTCTCTCTCTTCGACCCACACCGTTTCCAGATCCCCTCCCCAATCTCTCTCTCTCTTTCTCTCTCTCTCTCTCTCTCACGCTCTCTCTCTCCGTAGGCAGCCATGGAAGATGTCAACAGTAGCAACAACAGCCGCCAAAGCCGTAGCCACAGCTACAGCTCCAACCAAACCCAGAATTGGGTTGATGCTTACTGTCGTTGTGGAACAAAAGCCCCCTTGAAGACTTCCAGAACAAATGCCAACCCTGGAAGGAGATTTTTGGGGTGTGTGAATTATGAGGTTGGTTAATGGGTACAATAATCTAATTCCGACTGTCTAATTTCTGGTATGCTAAATTATTTGCCCTAATTTATGCTTTTTAATGGGTCTGTAGGAGAAGAATGCATGCAAATTTTTCATATGGGTTGATCCTCCTACTTTCCCTAGAGGACTAGTGTATGGTAGACAGCTGCAGAACAAGATCAAAGAGCTACAGGAGATGGAGGAGGATCTGAGGAGGTTGAATGAAGTTGCAGAAATGGACAAGGAAAATATGATGAAGAGGATGGACAAGCTATGGAAAATGAATCATGAATTGAAGAAGAAAAATGAAATGATGTGGAAATGCAATGTACTGTGTATGGTAGTTATAGGTTTACTGCTGGTACTTTCATTGCCTATGGTAGGATGTTGTACCTGCCATGAACGTTTGAAAGATGTAATCGGCCTAATGCAATGAAATATGTAGTTTATGTTTCACTAAACATGTGTTCCAATATGTATGATTAACATTCCAATATGTATGATTAAGAAGTGCAGTTGATCCTGGGTTTTTGTTGATCAAAATCTGACAATAATCCCTTAGTCTCAAGTATTGTTCCTCATGACTCCCCTGGATTGTTTCTAGAGCAACTCTCATGGCCCTATAAACATTCTTCCTTGACACATCCAACATCCAGTCCCTCTTAACATCATTTTTTAGTGTCTTCACATTTTTATCTGGTTCATCTGTCAACACCTTCATGTACTTACCAGCTATCCACTTAGATGTTGCATACTTGTTGATGTACTTTCTGGTACAACTATGGCCAGCTCTGATTTTCTTAATTTGGAATGACTTCTCACCATGCATTGGTGATGCATGTAACCTAAAACCACATTTCTCTTTGCAAATGACAGTGACTCTTGTAGCTTCATTCTTCAAGTAGGTGTATTCACACCCTTTCCTAATGTGGAACTCTTTGAGGAGAGCTCTGAAGGCAGTCACAGTAGGAAAAACCATACCCTCCACAAGTCTGGGGTTCTCTATATCTTTATCCTTGTCAAACTCAACTAACTTATGCTTCTTTATGTTGCCACCCTCATTCTCTGGATTCGATAAACATCCTAGGTCATCATCACTCTTACCACTACATTCTCCTTCCTCATTCACAGTCATAATGGCAAACCCTTGTTCAACCTCCTCCTCCTCATCTTCATCTCCAGATGAGTCAGCAAAGCCACTAAAATCGTCTGTGTTATCACCAGTGCCATCATCACTGTCACTATCACTTTCATCATCTGTGTCATCACCAATTTCCCAATCTTTATCAGAATCATCATCACCCTCAAATGGACCAGTGGGTATTATACCTTCATCAAGGTTAACTATGTCATCCAGGTCAATTATGTCATCAAAGTCATGAAGGTCTATTAAGTCATCAGTTTGCACACTAGGGCCAACCTTAGTCAAAGTAGATACCTCTTCACCACTAGGTTTGTTATGCTCCATCATAGGGTTATGGATATAGATATCAATCACATCAGAGTTGTTATCCTTGTGCATTTCAAACATGGCTAACATTATTTTGGAGAAAATTACCTTTATATCCCTTCGACTTATGTGAAAAGTTCAACTTAGTACTTCTAGTTTCAATTTCACCCAATTAAACCTTCGATTTGCAAATTTATTTCAATGTCATCCTTCCGTTGGCTCCCGTCAGTAATTTGGACGGAAAAGGGTCATGTGCCCATCACGTGAGCATCCCCCAAGGGCATATTTGCCCATTCCCCTCCCTCCCCTAACCCTAATCAATTACCCTCCCCACTCCCCACCTCTCATCACCACCTGCCACCATCACCATTTCCCACCACCGGTTCCACCTCCACTCCTCCTCCTCCTCCTCCTCTCTCTCCTCACCACCCCCACCACCTCCCTCCCTTCCACCGTCGGCTTCACCTTCAACCCCACCCCCACCACCCCCTCCCACGTCGCCTCCTCCCTCCACTCCCTCCGCATCTCCTCCGTCCGCCTCCCCAACCCCGACTCCATCCGCGCTTTCTCCTACTCCAACATCTCCCTCCTCCTCTCCCTCCCCAACTCACTCGTCCCTTTCCTCGCACACAACCGCTCCAACGCCCACCTCGTCCCTTTCCGCTCGTCGTGGTGACGGAGACCGGGTGGCCCAGCGGCCAGGTGCCCGGCGTGAACGGCGATCCTGACGCTACCGAGAGGCAGGAGAATGGGACGGGGCCGGTGACGAGAGGCAGGAGAACCGGAGCTCCAGCCCGTACACCTCCACCCTCGAATTGGGGGTTTCAAGTTAGGGTTTTAATTTTGAATTTAGGGGTTTCTGAAATTTGAAATTGGACTGTTTGGGGGTTTGAATTCGGGTTTGTGCTGGCGGTGATTGAAGGTGTTGACTGGTGGTGATTGGTGACTGTTTGGACTGTTTTTTTTTTTTTTTTGGTTGTAGAGGAGATGTAGAGGAGCCGGGAAGGTGAGGTGGTGCGGTGGTAGGAGGCTGGCCGAGAGGGAGGCTGGTGATGGTGGTGGCCGGCAGCAGTTATGGTGGTGAACCGAAGGTGGCGGTGGCTATGGCTGCCTTTCTCTCTCTCTTCGATTTGTGTTTTTTTTTTTTTTCTGGGTTTTATGGAAAGAGAGAGAGAGAGGAGAAGGAGGAGGAGGAGGAGGAGGAGGAGGGGAATGGACAAATATGCCCCCGGGGGATGCTCACGTGATGGGCACATGACCCTTTTCCGTCCAAATTACTGATGGGAGCCAACGGAAGGATGACATTGAAATAAATTTGCAAATCGAAGGTTTAATTGGGTGAAATTGAAACTAGAAGTACTAAGTTGAACTTTTCACATAAGTCAAAGGGATATAAAGGTAATTTTCTCATTATTTTGTCACAGGTTACACCCACCAATCCATCATCCATAGTTTGATTTGGACCATTTTGGTACAACTCACTAACATCTGGACACTCTAATTCCTTCACTACAGCCGTTAGATCAATGTATGACATCATGTCAGAGTCAATCGTAAGTGGGGTCACACTCCCACCAACATACATTTTTTTGGGTCCCTCATAAATATACCCTCCATGGTAAAACATAAGTGTTACTGATGGACAAGCCATTTGTCAACTGAAAGGTAAACAACAAAACAAAAAATAAGGGTCAATAATTCACGGGGGACCAAAGCAGAGGAATTGTGCATAATGGGGGGGACTAGTAGTAGAAAAAGCCATTAAAAGGCCATACCAATTGAAAAACAACAAAAGCCCCAATTTTTAATTTCGAAACCAAGTCAAACCCAATTTTTAATGAGGGTATACATTAAGATACTACTTCCAAGAACCCTAATATTCTCCTACAAATTCCCAAACGTACAGATACAACATATACTATGTAAACTTAAATCAACATTCGCGCCATGGTGTCAATACATCTAGGGTTTTTACATACAACACGTACCTTCAAACTAGGATTCGATCGAATGAGTAGAGCGTTCAAACTATAGTTCTTCAGTTGCCACGATCCTCGATCTTCTTTGAAACGAGGAGTTTTTTTGGGGATCGAAGTCAAGAGTGGGAGAAGGAAAGAGAGAGAGTCGCCATGGGAGAGGAAGAGGGAGAGCACTGATCGATCGTATGAACAGAATCGTCTCACCGTATATAATAAAAAGGGTATCTTAGTCATTTCATTCGTTCCGTTAACGGAGTTTGCATTTTTTTCTTTTCCCAATAGTTGAGGGGGTCTCCTTGGGCGTTTTTGAAAGTTAGGAGGTCTCTGTGGGAAAAAATGATAGTTGAGGGGGTGTTTATGTACTTTTGTCTTTTTTTTGGTCTTAAACACCACAACATTGGACACTCGAATGGGCACTTGAATGGAGGAGATTGAGACATACCTTTTAATATCTTAGCTTTTCACGAATTTTGTTCTAGTGTGTCCTGCTAACACAGTAACACTTTCTTCACTATCACGACATCAAAGAAGGGGAGGAGCAATTCAGAATTTGTAGTGGCCTTCCATGAAATGATAATTATCATTCATCAAGGATGCAGGCTCTACCGAATCAGGAAATAGAATCTCGGTTATGACCAGAATCTAAGTCACATAATACGCGAGGGTCTTTCGACAATATTCCAAGGAGTACTAAATTTCGGGAGGATTGAGAGTGGAAGCGCAAAGCAACTTACGAACCACAGGACGAAAATTTTCCATTTGACCGAAAAAATCAGCACAGAACGAGGACTGAGAACCAAAACGGAGACTTCTATTGGCAAAATATGTGAACGAGACCAGAACAATTTAGGAAGGTCTTTTGGGAGAAAAAAAATTAAACAGCCGACTATCAGTTGAGCCTCAAAGCACCTTGAGAACGAAATACAAAGAAGAATAAATAAATATAATTACTTGTTTGAAATAGCCCATAAGAATAGGGGATACTCTGTTGTAGGAACACTGGGATGTATGTTGACAACAAAAAAAAACAACCACAAGCAAAGTGATAAGGAATGGAAACAGAAGCCAGTTTCATAAAGCTTAGACCTAAAAAAATGCTTCAGACCAAGTTGGTTCTTTCCGGTATTATCATACAGTAAGGTTGTACAGCAGTTTAGGCACCCTTGTTGCTCTGCCATGGCTTGAGCACGCCCACGACGACGATGGCAATGATTATAAGGAGGATGAGAATAGCAATGCACGTCCATTTCCTTGAGTTCCTTTGTAATTTCTTCGCTTTCTGCAGAGCAGTATTCCCAGATTGGACGTGGTCAACTGCACTTGATACCTGAAAAAAAAAAATAGGCGAAACATGTTCAAATTTCGAAATGCAGTCTGCTGTCATTTCATATAGGACATTTTGTATTTTCTTTATCTAATGATTTACCACTATCTTGTTATGTAAACTAAGAGGAGATCAATGCAATAATATAATTTTCCATCTTCTGTCCCATATTTTGTGTTTGCTGATGCAACTTTAAAAGTACGTTGTTTAAACCAATTCGAGGAAGAAAACTATGGTTGCATTCTTAAAAGAAAAAAAATCTAGATCACCTGTGATTCTATGTTGTCGAGCAAGTCCCCCTGTGCATCCACCAGCACCGCCATGTCCATAAATATCTGCATAAAAACATCAGGTAAGGTACAATCGAAATTTTTGGCACCTTACTCGAAATAGCTCATCAAATGGAACCTATCTGACAGGAAGTTGTCTATAAGCAACCGTGCTAGTTCCCCAATCTTGACAGCATAAGAAGCACGCAAGTCCTTTAAGTTTGAATAAAATAAACACCTAGGTTCAAGGTAACATCTAAATGCTCTGTTTGCGTATAGAAAAGGTCGTTCAAGTTTTCTTATGGAGGCGTTAAGAGAGGGAGACGTCAATTTTCAATGAAGTGCCAGTGGAGAGCAGTTAAGCAAATTTACAAGAGCTTCACCAAGCTCTCTTCAGCCCTTGATCAAACCTACGATACTAGGCATGAGCTGAATGTCAGAGAACCAAGTACATCAGAAACTAACAAAAATTACAATAAATAAATACTTAAAGTTGCATATTATATTGCCTAATTCAAATACATACAATCTCCAGACATATCCTGTCTGTCTAGTTTTATTCACTCCATCAAATACTCCCAGTACCCTGCAGATTGATTTATTATTGGTTAATGTGGTGTTCCGTCAGCCATAAATACTGCTAAGCCTCATCATCTGATAAAAGAGACTAATTTGAAAGATATCACTTTTTACACAATTTTGGCGGCACTCTAACTCAAAATCCGGAGTCCAGATTATAACCCTGCCATATAGGGCACAAAAATGAGTGTGATAACCTTAATCCATGCCTCTGTTGTGCACCAGACCTTAGCCTTCCAATTGTCATAAGACGCCCATTCGCTGGTTCTCTTCCTTGATCCATGATCCAGCCTATTTTTAGGCTACGGATTAAGTGGAAGACCTCAATCAGCTTATGGTATCACTTACAATCCTATTTGATCCTTTTTAGGCATTTGATAGGCTTGCTGAGCCTATTGATGCTTTTTGGCTTAACAGGGCATTTGAATTGGCAAGCCAAGTTCATTCAACATCGTTTCTATGGGCCATTTGGCTGGCCAGATGGGAACGAGACAGATGAAAGATTATGGGGGTACTCAGCTAGATAGTTGCACAAAATGAGTCAAGATCTTGATAGCACACCTAATATGGGTTGTCAAGTATGTGTTACAAACTTACAACAGAGGGAAAAAGATGACGGAAAATAAATAAAGACCATCCAAGTAATTAATTAATGTCAACCAACTCAAACAGATTTTTAACCATAGTTTGAAAGAGCTGCAGAAGGATGTCAAATGATACCCCGATCCTTGCCATAAATATTTATCAATTGGACGGGATTGATGATACCTGCTGCAACTCAAGAAGCTTCCTCTCAACCTCTCTAACTGCATCGTGGCGTTCTTGTATTTCTGCTAGGGTGTCCATTATCTGCAAACACAACATAAAAGCCAAAAACAAAAGGCATTTCCAACTTAAGTTACTAAACAGTTTTAGAATGCCTACTGGCCCAGAGGTACCGAGTTGAAAGATAGTTAACTCAAATCCCTTCAGATTTTTCTTTTGAATACTTGACCCAAATAAATATTTCCAAGATTATGTGTCAACCAAGAGAGTTCCAAATAATGTCCCACTAAGTGAAAAGGAAAGAAGGATACAAAACCTGGCCTCGTCCTTGTTCCCTGATTGCTTTCTGGAAAATCTGTTCGCTATCCCCTGTCTCTATTAAGTGATCAATTGTCTGAAAAGTTTCAAATAGTCACAAATGTGCATATGAAGTTACAATTTCAAGAAGAAACATCACACAGCAAGGAAATTCACCTCTTCATCGGCTCTGGTGCCCGTTACTGACATCATGGCAACAAGGAAACTAAAATGATTAGCTGGGTGTCATGTGGAATCCAGTACAGTAAGTTGAAAAAACTACAGACTACAGTATTATGCAGTCATGCCGAAACGATCAGAACCTGTATAAACTCGCCTTTCAACAACCTCTCGATACTCTTGGTGGATGCTTTCCCTTAAAGTCTTCCAAAAAAAAAAAATTGAGGACTGAAAATTAATAAAAGCTAAAGAAAAGAAAACGACAATCGAGGTGTAAAATATGAATATCTGACTTACCTGAAATTCAGACATTTTGTCTTTAAACTTCTTTTTCAAGGCACTGAAGTTAAACAAAAAGTTGATGAAGTGAGATAAGACTGACTGAAGAAGTATTCATGTTCAAACTATGTGGCTAGGCAAAAGATTGAAAAATTGGAAACTTATAAAGGGCCTAACAATGTCAAAAATGATCCAGCCGACCTCCTCTGTCGGGAGGGGTCGTTCTCCATTAATGTTTCCTCTACCTCCCCTTTTACATCTCTGTTGACCTCCTCCGTCGTCCTCTTTTCACCGCCTCCTCTTCGTCTCGCCTCCCTCTGGCCGCCTCTATCGCCGCCATCAAATAGATCCTCGTGCACGACTTCTTCCCCAACATCCCGAAGTTCCGAGATTGCCTCGACTGGCTAGAAGCCGTCTGCAACCGGGACCTTGTCCGATCCAGCCGCGACGCCGCGCTATATATGTTCTGGCGACCAGGGGATCAGGTTGCAGAGTCCGGAGTCAAGAGGTTGGAGAACAAGGTCCGATCCTGGAGTTGATTTGGAGAAGGGAAGGTGGGTTGCCTAATCCGGCACCGCCGGAGGGTTTTTTTTCTTTCTAACTTTCTGCAGTGATGTCTCGCTTATGGGTGTTTCTCCCCTTCGGGGGTCTTCCTAACCCTTTTGGGTGTAGGATGTTTTTCTTTCTTTGATGTTGGTGGTGTGAGTTTTGTGTGAGGTATTGTGCCTTGGTGGCCTTCGTAAGGAGTTTGGGGTCTAGGTCATTCCTCGTCGGAGCCTACCCGCCTGGTTGGCTATTCTCTCCTTGTCCAAGGAAGGATATGCCCTTTGATGTACTCTCTTGGTTATCAATGGAATTTCTAAACTTTTGGCAAAAAAAATAAAAAACAAGACTGACACAAATTTTAACCCATGCCTACCATCAGTTTTGCACATTCAGAAGTTAAATCCATCCTAAATAACTAGATACCAGAACACCAAGTATATTAGCACCAACTTCTGTAACGTTGGAGGCTAACCAGATGCAAATAAAACGAAAAAGGGAACTAGAATAAACATGTGAGGGAAGTTTCTAATGAGAGAAATTCGAGGAACCAATATAATTTCAGCTTCAAAACTAGATGCTGCTCAAACTAAGCTACATCCCAAACTTCTTCACTTGACAAATAGACAAATAAAATGAGCCACGGGATTTGAACATGGTGTTTGTTCCAGCGAAAAACCCCAGGTGACCACCAGGAAGACAGTAGTCACTTCTAAAATCTAGCTAATTTCCAGGTATCAATAATATCTTCTATGAAGAAAGGCAATGGTATCTGTTTTTGTGAAGAAATCCACAGACGAAACGAACTGTAACAACTAAGGGATAAGATTAGGGAGCCATCCAAAAACATTGCATTGGGCCCTACGCCTTCCAAATTAAACTTCAATGTTTCCCATACGCATGTTCATTTGCACAGAATTGACCCAGCTGTGTTAGTACGGATTCCACATTCTACAGCAATTTCTTACAAGTCACTGCTAGTGCCCTTACCCGGGCTAGGCTGTCATTTTGGGCACAACATGGCCCTGCCCATCTATAGTGTCCACGCCATGCTGTGCTGTGTCATGCCGTGCTGGCCCGAATGTAGATAACGGTTTATTAGTTACAGAGTTCAAATCCTAAGATCTAATAGCTAAGAAGATGAATTCACCATGTATTTGATACGTAAAATATTTGTGGACAAATTGAAACCATTGCGTCTGAAGCATCTTTCCCCCCAAACACTATAGTATCCAGTTTTATTATATAAAGAAACACTAGTAGTTGCTCAAGCAACTCAAACTCCCGTTGATGGAATTGATTCAACCGTGACTGCTGCCTAATCTTCATGCCATACACCTGCTCCGGCTCAACTGCCCATTCTGAGTCCCTTCTTGCTCAGCCGCTAAGAGCCCTACTCAGCCTTGCCAATCCATTTCTGCCTACTCAGGCTCATTGCCAAGCCTCAGAAATACTCCTTCTAATGTGATAGTGAATAAACTTCATAAACATTTTGCCTTTTGTAATGACTAATGAGTCAATTGATTTTTTCAGATGATTCCACTGCGGTACAACTTTTTTTTACGTGCTTTTACAATATTAATCTATAATACCACTGCATTTTTACCTACAACTCTAATAGTCAAGACTCAAGAGTACAAAGTCAATCTTATTTTGAATACTTAGACACGTTGTGAGGCAGGTCGATGACATGCCTGGGACACTAAAAGAGTGTACCATACAGCATGACAACAATTTCACTTCACAATTCATATATCCCTGCTACATAGGTACCAAACTTAGCCAGCATTCAATCTGTATTTCAAAGAGAATACTAGGATGATAAGAATAGCATTTAAATATCATAAATTTCAACTTGCCCCTACCAAACAACTTTACGGTGCAAATAATAATCATGGGGTATAGACGTAAGAAAAAAGAGAGTTACACTGTCGTCGCTGTTCTCGATCGGTCTACACCTGATCCTTTTCCACATCCAGGCTTCTGCCTGTTGGCTAAATTCTGGACGAAAAAGTAGGAAGAAAAACCATAGAGTCATTAGGTAAGTGCTGAACAACACCAGAATAACCAGAAGCAGTGTGTGCTCTTACTTCTCTATCAAGCTCCTCTATCTTTGATTTAATAGAACGGGCAACTTTTCCAACTTCATCAACGTCTTTCTCCATCCTCTGCTTGATTGCTGCAAACAACGCAAGACCAACAATCATTATCAAGTTCCAGACAATTGAAAAGAAAAAACCATGTTATCCCATCCTATTGGAAAATGCACAGGAATGAGAACAGGAACAAAGGTTAGTATTATATTGTGTGACTTTAGTTCAGAATCTTCAGATATCTGCATGACAAAATTCAACAAGCCATTCGATGACCATATGGTCATCAGTTCAGGTATCCAAAAAACTATGGCTGCTCTTCCCTCCCAACCTTTCAGGATATTAATGTCAAGTACTAATTCTACCAGAAGCCAAAATACTGCTTAGAAAGAAGTTTATGTAAAGTTCACAAGAATGAATTTCCACAACTAACATGCGAGTGCCAATTATCCAACATGTGCCCATATGTTATTGAAAAAATCATCCGGAGGCCAGCATGTTTGGTTAGACTTTCTTGCTTTAGGTTCTTTTATGGGTGCACTAGTTGTGTGTGAGGTGATTGTTCATCTTTTACATCACTCTGGAACAGAAAGGGACAACCCTCTTTAGAGCTATCTCAAATTTCAACATTTCTTCAAACAAGTGCACTCTCATTGATGTTGAGTTCATCCTTCCTAGCGTTTTCAAAGAGACTATATCTGTGATGAGTTGAGTGCCACAAGATTGACATTGGAAAACTGATTCTAAAGAAAAATGACACACAATGAAGAAAACTGACATAAAAAACTTGGGCATGTCATGATTACAGAAGATGTTTCCAACTTTGGTCCTTGCGACCTTTCTTTGAAGGTTTTTCACATGCAGATCTTTGTTTTTGTGAAGCATAAGTAAAGATCATCAATTATCGTAGTTGTAGATCCTTGTCTTTATAAAGCATAACCAAAGATCACCAAGGAAAGAACATAAACAACAAAAAGAATAGGTAGACATAGGCTTAAATTTGTATAAGATCAACAAAAATCCAACAGGAAACAGGTTACCTTTCATGGCAGCAGCTTTGGTTACAGCCTTTGATTCCTCATGGGCATCCTGCATGCAATTTTCACATGATGATTCCAAATAAAAATTGTAATCATACTCTTTGCCACGTTACAGAGAAATGACTTCCAAATGCAACTTCAGTCCTTGATGCCTCTAATAATAGGTAAGCCACATTTGGACTGTTTTACTATGAAGTACAAGAAAGGACAGTATGTCCCCGGAAAGCAGGCACAATGTAATTCAAAAATCATATGTGATTTTTGTGAAACCTTCGAACGTGAAGAGTGGGACTAACATGTCCCAAAAGCTTAAGTCCAAGTAACCTAATAGCAAGCTTGTGATTCTATACATACCATCTATCCTTTGATGTCCCCCTATGTGGGATATCTCCCCGACTTACAAACAAAACATCCTCTCATTTTTTGTGAAACCTTCGATGTGGAGTTAATAAATTAATAAAGCGAAGGAATTAATAAATTTGTTGTCTTCAAACATAGTAGGCCAACCTTTTGATTTTACACGAAGGACAAAAAATTGGTGTGCGTATGTAATACAGGAGTACCAAAATCACTTCCCTTTCATACTATTACGTATCTGTTGTAATTTCTTTTACTTGCTCTTTTTGTGCAAATCATGAAACCAATGCTACAAATACTTCTACAGAAACTGAGCAACCACTCATCCACCTACCACCAAAATACAATAAAGCCACATACCTGGAGCTTTTTGAGTAGCTTATTCAGCTTCTCGTATTGTTTCTCAATCTCTTGAACCTGAAAAGAACCAAAAGCTTGATGTCATATGAGGAAAGATGGTTCAAATATATTCTCGTTTTCTAGTTGCATCAAAAAGGAATGGGAGGAAAGGGGAAACAAGAGCAGAAAAGACAATGACACGTATTCTTCTTGATTTGCAACTAAGTAACACTAACACCAATAAGTTATAGCCACCTGCTTAAAGAAGTTATCTAGGCCCAGTTCTCCTGAATTCATTGGACGTTGTGTTCCCATTTCAAGATCTCCACCAGTAGGCTGCCCTCGAGGGATCTCAAAAGAACCCTGCAAAAGTATCATTTAGTAGTTGTGTAACACAAAATATAAAGAAGAAAACATAGCTTTTCCCTTTCAAACTTTAAGTTCATTCTACTCTGCAAAGAAAAGGGGGAGGGTGTGTGTGTGTGGGGGGGGGGGGGGGGGGGGGGGTGGTTAGAGCAGCTGTTCTACCTCAAATATTTTTCAGCATGAGAAGGATAACATAAGTACAAGCTTACTACTAGCAGTTATCAAGTAGCTTCTCGTGTGTTCTAAAATACCAAGCATTTCAAAGCCTATACATAAAAAGCCTTCTTGACTCAGCAGAGGTCTCAAACAAAGTTCCAATAAAAAGGCAAGTACAGTTCCAATAAAAAGGCAAGTACCACTCTTCTAGGTGCCACTTCAGGAAGTTAGAATAAGTAGTGCAAGGACATGGCATGTAATGGGGTTTGGATAACGTAATTTATAGTTTCCACATTTATTGATCATTCAGAATTCCGCCATAAGGCCATCAGCAAAGCATCCTATAGTTCGGAAAGGAGATAAACTTCTTAATATTTTACAGTCCCACATTGGGAACAAAAATAGGTTGGCTGCAGTTAAGAAAATTAGTTTAGCTTATATAGATGTTTTTTTCGCATACACATCATTGTTAAAGAGTGACATTATTAGCATTAGATCCAACAGACAAAAGCTCATATCTTCATGTACTCCTTTACCTTCAGTATACAACAAAATCTATGAGTTTCTACAATCAGCAGGATAAATAGAATCAGGATGGAAAAGGAAACTTAATATTGAAAAGATGATTACAAATAACTGGAAGAAATAAAAAAACAAAGGGCATGGAAATAAATTTCAAAGCTCTAAATTAAAGGGTTCAGCTCCCCTCTGGACCGTCCTTGGCCACATGTGGCTTAGCCTAGGCCTATTGTGGTCTATGAAGCACGGATACTCTATTTTGGCCTCCGTATCACGTATCGTATCCGTATCGGATACCGATACTCTCGGATACTCTCCGGATACGTATCCGATACGCTTTTTAAAGTATCCTACTTGTAGAATTATTTTTTGGTATCCCGATACGTTTCGGATACGAGCGGATACACTCCGGATACTTATCCGATACATTTTTTTTAAAAGTATCCTGCTTTTAGAATTATTTTTGGTATCCCAATACGTTTTGGATACGCGCGGATACGTTTTGGATACGCACGAGGGTAAATATGTTATTACTTAAAATATATGGGTTAAAATTACAAGTAGGACTATACTTTTCTTTTTCCCCCACCAATCAACACCAGAAACACACCGACGATATCCTCTCTCTCGAGAACCTTGTAAGTCTCTCTCTCTTGTTGTGTGTATGTATGTAAATATATCTCTCTCAACATGTGAAATGGTGAACTTGTGTGATAGAAAACTTTAATCATTAATGAAACTTTAGGAATTAAAAATTATATATACACAACAACAACAACAACAAAATCCATGTAGTCCCCAATCAAAAATTATTTTATTTACTTTCATATTCAACGTATCCCCCAACGTATCGTATCCTTCTTTTTGAAAAAATCACGTATCTGCGTATCCGTATCGTACCGTATCCGTATCCGTGCTTCTTAGATTGTGGTTATTAGAATCATTCATCTCATAGCAAACGCATTAGAAGAATATACACGTAAAAACAGTCTGGTCGGGCATAAATAGCTACATGATTTCAATCAAGTGAGTCTTACAAAAGTGGACAACGAAAATAAGCCGTCCAATTTTAATTGGATAAATGAGCTAATGTGATCTGATGATGTGCCAATCAATGTACAATAAGTCACAGTTTTTTGCATGGATGATCTTCCCTGTGGCTCCAACAAGATGAACGTTCCGATCACTGAAGTGGGCCCAAAACAGCCCCAAGAGATCCGTCCAATCCCAGTAAGCTAAAACCTTGAATTAAGTAACCTTGTAGCATATCCAATTCACACCCTCTAACACTCTATTTGCAAGGATCAAAATAAGGTTTTTATTCAAAAACTGGTTATAGAGGGTTACACTTTTCGTGTCAACTCCAACCTCTTTACTCTATTTACATCTCTATATTTCAAAATCTTCCTTCATTTCTATATAGAACTCAATCAATTTAAACTTCCTCCCAAAACTCATCCTAATTCTAATTCTACCAATCTTTTGAAAATAAATGTACAAATTTAAGAAAATCAAATAGATCAGTAAATTTTCATCCTCCGCCTATTTTTAAAGGTATTGTGTGTCTCGGTGTGTGTGTGTCTTAACTATCAATCTTGTTAAAATATGTACAACTTAAAGTTTTATCTATCAGATAAATAAATTGCCATCCTCATATTCGAGAATCGGGGCATCTTCAACCCACATCCTATGTCTGTACTTCCACTCTGCTTCTCCATTTTTTAGCAAAATCAAAATCAACTCATACTCTATTTCTTTCTCTGTTTGAGATGATGGAGTTTGTCACTCCAACAACGAAGCACAACCAAAAAAAAGGAGGACTCCCTGCACCCACTTCTTTTATATGAAAAGAGAGAAATATATTATTTTCAATGAAAGTAGACGATAGTTGAATAGAAAGCAATGTTTGAAATCAAAAAAAGAAAAAAAAAATAGAGATAAGAAATATGGTTGGAGTTAACATGAATATTGAAATCCTCTTACCTCATTTTTTAAATAAAAAACCTTTCTTTTATAATCCTCTCAAATTGTGTATTAGAGGGTATTGGGCTGGGGATGTCTTAAAGAATGATTCTCAGTTTTCTCCTTCATCCTCCATATTTAAAGGATCCAAGTCAATCATCTCATATGGAGGAGAATAATACTCTAAAATAGGTAAATGGAGGAAGAAATAGCTAAATAGCTATGCTTGGATTGCCGGAATCTTGAAGAGGAAAAAATATGATTTCTAGGAATGTGTTTGGTTTACTTCGGTAAACTTGTTCAAGAAACCTTTATTTCTGGAAATTTTTTGGAGTCAGCATTTCCTTTCTTATGGATTGATCCAGGAATCCAAAGATCACCATGGGATAATGGAGGGATCAGATTCCCACTGAACCCTAGAACGCGATTCCTGGTTGAATATGGGATTACGAATCACATTCCTATTCCTATTCTGGTCTGTTCCAAACATGGGAATCATGGGGATGTGGCATCACATCCCCGTTTCCGCCTCAAGATTCCCGCAATAGAAACGGGATTTATGCTAGGCTTTAGATAGACATTGCAAACCCAAATGTTAAATAGAGCACAGACATTGGATCCATCTATTTTTAATGAAGAAGTCAAACATATTCTCCGCAGAATAACATGAATATGCATCAACAAGGATGACACAGATCTACCCAATTGAGCGAATTGCTACATTACTTTATGAATTTCCAAGCTAAAATCGTTCTTGATTGTTCTCTTTTACATGGTTTTCTCACGAAGGAGGGCGGGGGTAGAGAAAGGACTTACCGATAAGAGGTCGTTCATGGTTGCAGAAGCTGGAGAGAGAGGTAGAATCAAATGCTGAAAATATTTGCGGGTAGATGCTGTGTGTGTACGTATATACGTGTATATCTGCAGCAATGAGATCCTTCTTCGACCTGGTTTTCCGGTTGTTTTTGAAGAAAACCAGGTCTACGGGGTCTCGGGGTGAGAGAAACCGAGAGACGAGGAGAGAGAAAGAGTAATTCTGTATTTGTTTTCAAACGGAGAGAGAGAGAGAGAACCTTTTTTTTTTTTTGGTCAAACGGAAATACAGACACAGAGAGAGAGAGAGAGAGAAGACGGACCGTGAAGGCAGGTTTTTTTTATGGGTTTTTTACTCTTTTTTTTATAATAAAATAAAAGTGATGGAATTGGTGTGCGTATACGCGTGCGTGAGCGAGAGAATAAAGGTGAAATCTTCGTCGAAAAATCATTTCAAGTTACTTATAATTTGCGAGCGCGAGCACGGAACGAAAATAAAAAGCGGAAGCACAGGGCTTTTTCAAAGATTATATGTGACTAAGATTTGAAACCTATTTTTTTTTTATTGTTTTCAAAATTTCAATTTTCCCTAATTTGTTAAACACGAGAGCAAGTTTCTCATTGGTTGTAAAAGTGGTATTGTTCAAAAGCCAAGTTTAATTCAAGATCAAAGAAAGAAATTTTAATTGATGTTTTTCATTTTGTTCATAAAAAAGAAAAGGATTACTCCCCCATACTATTTAATTTTAAATTTTAGAACAACTTTTTTTTTGTCCCTTACCTTCTCCGTGTGATGAACTTTTTAATTTATTCTATTAAGAGGTAAAAAATACAGCAGATCCGTATTTGAAACACATCGTGAAAACTAGCTAATGACGGTTATAATATTTTAATTACTCGATGCAACTTGTATTATTTTGTAGTTCTAGTTGAAAAGATTTTAATTATAAGATTTTTTGACAATTGTTTTCTCTATTATTCTGCTTTAACCATTATATTAGTAGTAATTTCGGTTTTAATTCCATGACTATTGAACCAAAATAAATGTGTATGTGACGTTGACAACTCAATTGTTTGCCCATGGCATAGTCAATTCATATAAGCTTTGACTTTTAACTCAAAAACAAACAAATATATCTTAGTCGTTAAGTTTATGGGTGTGGCAAGCCCATGGTCTCTGATCTCTCCCTCCCCCTCAGTCCCAAAAAAAACACTTATGGTTCTCAGCGAAAAGACATGTATAACCCGGCCCGAAAGCATGGGAGTACAAATGAGGCACCAATCGCAGTGCACTCACCATTGCTTAATTCCAATGTTGAGCATCCCGATAGAGGAAAAAGGGAGCAAAAAATTTGTTCCCGTGTAAACGGTAAAGCCGTAAAGGTACATACAGTGTCTGTCCCACTTGTACAAATCCATTTTGGACTCATTTTGAATCTAGTAAAGATGATCGGAGCCGCTCATGTTTTTGAAAACATCTTGTTTAAGGTTCTTGAGAAAAACCAACTCGATCAAATATCTGTAGGGGCGTTTACGAAACATCTAATTTTGCTTCAAAATCCCACACCAGATATTTTAAACAAAATTAACGGCTCCAATTATTTTTGTGAGATCCGAAATGGTTCCTAAATGGGTCTATGCGTGCGGGTACGGATGCAGGATCTATATGCACAACGACGGTGCTGTTGTTCCCAACTTAAGTAAATTTGAACAATTACAAACCAAACACACAAAAGTTAAGATGTATCAGCGTACTTTTATAAGCACAATAAAACACACACAAATATTTACACAGACTCATTGCGGTTGTAATATTCCCTTTTTCCCCTTAATTCCAGCCTTTGTTACAATTTTCCCCTCAAAGAATTACTCCTACATTTATTACTACTTCCTAAACATTTTTTTTATTAAAATCAAGTAGCTAATCATAGAGGGATTAAAAATTAAGGGATTTTTCTTGTGGGTTCATGTTCTTGTCATTGATCTCCATGTGCTTCTGTCCTGTACTGGGGATTGTTTGTTTTCTAATCCCATTTGAACGGGGTAATTAATTGTCATTCCCACCTGGATTTATAATAATTCCAATTTCACACTGCTGTCCCATTCAAACGCGGTTTCTAATTTTAAATAACCAAAGTCAATATAAACAGGACAATTATTTTTCTTGCACCATATTCAACCTATGTTGCCATTTTGATTAGAAAATATGAAAATTTAGTTCTATCACTTTTTTTTTTAATGACTCGAGGGTGTCCGGGGCAGTTTCGTACAATCTCTGGGAGACTGATTTCGCCGTTTATTGGGAATTATTAATCACAAATTTTATTCAAGTCAATGGAAGTACACACACGCGTGAGAAAGGGAAAATACTAAAAGTACTTACGTTATTTACCCTCAATACCTACATCTTTGGGAGCGAGTGGGATTCCGCCATGATAAAATATAAGTTTACAATGCGACATGGACAAAATATCTAAAATTTACACCCCTACTCAAGCGCTCGCCTTAGAGTAGTTGAGTCATTGCTCAACCTTGTATTCCCAAATATTTTTTCTCTCACCCCATTTACATCTTTATTTTTCTCTTATAGGAGTACTAGGATTTGCCCGTGCCTGAAGGCACGACGCAACGCATTTTGAACACAACTAAAATGAATTACGAAATTATTGACCACCCCTGCCAACAAAGCTGATTTATACGGGAAGTTTTTTTTTTTTTTTAATTAGGTTCAAACAGAGTTCATTTAGTGCATGCTTGTGCCCGAAGGCATGAATCGAACAATCAGTACATATGCAAATCAACACTGTAACCGTGAACAAAGTATCAACCTAGCTGTTCATGTAACACCGATGGATTGAGGAGGAGGAGGAGAGAGTGAGATCTGAATTTTGAACGTGAGATTTGATTAGTGGCAATTGTGCAATTACCATTGTTAGAGAGAGAGAGAGAGAGAGAGAGAGCAAATCAATGGTTAGGATTTATATAGAGATAAGATTTGAAAGCTGAACTCCCTTATTATATAGAAGACTAGCGAATGCCCATGCCTGAAGGCACAACGCAACGATCAGTATACACAAATAAATACTGGACATTAAACCTAATACTATATCAACCCCTGCCCAATGAATTCAATTTTGCGGAAAACAATAACCCAAATATATTTATTGACCTATTTAACTTCAATCGGCAAGTAAAGAGCAAATAATTTTCCAATCCCTAACTTCTGCATGCACAACTCAAACGCATAAAACTTTGACAAAATAAAAAACATCATCCAAACACCAATTCAAATAAAAAATAATACATAACAACAAAAATGCGTGTCTCGAGTAGACATATAAAAAGAACACATTAAGATTTTCTCCCAAGGAAAGTCTGTCCACAAACACAACTAATGTTAAACTTAATATGGTCTTCCACAAACACAGCTCTCATCCCTACTATCAATGAAAAAAAAGCCAAATTAAATTGTCAGAAACTAACAATTAATTAATGGGGAAATTACATTAACCCCCCTTTAACTACCACCCGGCCACACATTGCCCCATTTAACTACAAAATTCAACACTTAACCCCCTTTAACTACCAGTTACTGAAATTATGAGGCCTACCGTTTGCCTACCGTTTGCAATCTGTTAAGGATTTGGATGGAACTCAAATATTGGACTACTTTGCCCTCATCCCCCTTTTATATGAAAAAAACCCCCCTTGTATAGTAATCCTCTCATCTGCAACCCCCTATCTCTCTCTCAATCCTGAGAAACAAAATCGGCAAGTTTACAGTCCTGAAGGTCGTAAAACTGGATGGCGGTTGTGACTAAGAGGCGTATGCGGCGGTCGCGAAGCCCCTTCGATGTCAAGACCTTGCAGTGACGGTCTTTCCTGCCGGAGGCCCTCTAGACCCTAACGATTCGCGACGACGGCCACATGGAGAGCCACCCAACGCCGCCCATTTCACTCTCGCGCCCCGTTGATTATGACCTCTCCGCCGCCGTTGTCCTCGTCGTCCGGGTACTTTTCCACCTCTTCCCCCTATTACCCTATTCTGTTGCCCCAATCGCTACCTCTGTCGTTGTTGCCGATCCTCAAAAACTTGCATCCCTGGTCCGGGTACTCCGGTAGCTACAACGCCGTCTTTTTCTTCCAGCTGCCCACAACCTGCTTCGTAGTTATAACCATTGTGGTCCCTACAGTTGCGACGGCTGCCGTTGTTGTTGATATTAGGGTCTTGGAGGGGTCGGTGGAGTGGACGGCTGAGATGGGTTTGAGGGATCTGGGTTTGGTGGAGAGGGATTGGGAGGAAGGAATGAGGGTTTGGGACAAGGGTTTGGTGGAAGGAGAGAGGTGTTGCTTGTGAGAGCCATTTCGGGTTGGGATTTTGGAGAGAGAGAGGTACCTGAGAATGTGGTAATGGAGAGGGGGTACCTGAAGAAGAGATGGGGAGGATAGAAAGAGGGGAGATTTAGGTGGGGGGAATGGGGACGAACGAGGGGCTGGTGGTGATGGTAGTCGGCGAGTTGAACTCGCTGGGATCCGGGGAGGGAGCCCATTATGAGGGATTTTCTATACTGTTTGACTTTTGGAAGTTTTTTTTTTGATTTGTGAAATTAGAGAGATGTGTATGTATACCTCAAAAGAAAAGGGTGATAAGGTAACTTCAAGATTTCTGTTAACGCCATCCATGCGATTTCAATAATTGGTAGTTAAAGGAGGTTAAGTGTTAAATTTTGTAGTTAAAGGGGGCAATATGTGGCCGGGTGGTAGTTAAATGGGGGTTAATGTAATTTCCCCTTAATTAATAGGTAACAAAGTGAATCAAACTATCAAAATAGAGAACAAAAACTGATCTACCGCTCCTACTTCTTCTTCTTCTTTTTTCTTTTTTGGCTGTGTCCATAATTGATTAATTGATGGTTTAATGGTAGCAAACTATCCATATTTAGTGTTTGGGTGAGATTTTAAATCCTAAACGAAATCTTGGCCGTTGGATTGTTAGGGGTGAGAAGGAAAGAAGAGAGACCAAATCTCAATAGAATATGAGGAAATCATCCACCAAATTTTGCTTTGTCATTACGGTAATCATGCACCAAATTTTGATCCCAAAAAAAAAAAAATCATTCTGAATAAATGTAACCTATTTTAGAGAGAGAGAGAGATGGGAAAATCAAATTTCCAAATTAGGCACGGGAAGGTGTGTTTGGGAGATGCTCAAAAAATGTGAAGTATTTATGGGCCTGCCATTGTAGAATGGAGGGTGTAGATTTATGCAGGGTATAATTCTGGATCGTTGGTTGTCTTTTGGATTCAAAACCAGTCCTATCTTATTATATAGATATTCAATTTCCGTTTGACAATATATATATATATATATATATATATATATATATAAATATTCTCTCACCTCTACCTTGGCACTTATAAATTTTTTAATAGAAAAAATAAAAAAAATTATGGAATCCTACTCTAATACAAATATTAAACCTCCACACATATTAAATACCTAGTGAATTTCTGACTATACTCCTTATCTAAGTTTTATTATTATGTTTCTTATTTAGACTAGGTTATTATTCATGTTTTTTAGGTTTCATTCATTGTGTTTGGATGCTCTTTTTAAGAGTAACTTTCAACTCTCGGCACAGTTTCCAATAAATCTTTCTCTCTATCTCTCTCCACTCATTACCACTCAACTCTCAAAAATAACTTTCTAAAAGCTCAACCAAACAAAGTATCATTTTTCTTTTTAAGACTAGCTTTATTAATCACGTTTTCTAGGTTTTATTATTGTTTTTTCCTTTTTAGACTAGTTTATTATTCATGTTTTCTAGTTAGTATAGGAATCTTTTCTATTTTTTGGTCAAGCGGAAAATCAGTATAGGTTTCTTTGTAATGCATGTTTCCCTAGTTCTTTTTCTCTTTTTTGTCATATGATCATGTCGGTTTATTAGTCACCAGATTTTGAAGCTTTATACAAAGGCATGCTAGGACTATGATTTAATATACAAACTACGAAAATTAAGTTCTTGACAATTACTTTTCTACATGGTACATATCAAATCATAAGATCTATGCCCTAATGATTTTTGGTCCCTGCCAAGCAACTTAAGTCTTGTCGTCGTTCGTCAAGCACTCGTAATATGCTTGTCACACCTTGTTCATTTTCCTCGAGTCGAGTGCCTCTCATCCCCTGCTTCAAGATTATCATATTGGACTGGCTCAACAGCTCCAGTACCATCACTTTTGTGTGGGCTAGGTACTGATCTTGGGCTTGGTATAATAGTCACCTATATATATCTTGGGCTTGGTATTGATCTTTGGCTCATGGCTTTTGTATGGGCTTTGTCTCTGTCTCAGTTTCTCTTGGTTCTCGCTCCTCGCTACTTGTGACTTGAATTTCTTTTTCAAACTCAAGTTGATACTTAAATTTGAGAGGAATGTTAGCATAATCTTTTCCATTGGACTAAACAATAAACAATTCTATTTATTATTGTAAAATAAACAGTCCTAATGCTATGTGAACACAAAGTAAAAAAAATGGAATTGGGGAATGGTGCTGGAAGTGGTGTGTGCAGCACCGTGCTACACACCTCCGAGCCATCAGATCGTGCATCTGACGGCTCGGATCTCATCTCGGCAATGAATGGCTCTCAATCGTTGGTTGTTGAGATGAGATCTAAGTCGTCGGATGCACGATCCGATGGCTTGGATGTGAGCAGCACGATGCTGTACACCTTACTGCACAACACCAACCCGAAGTCCAAAAAAATACAAATAAGTAAATTACCAAAACTAAATCATAATTCCTTTAGACCAAGAATCCTTATAAAATATGATAACAAATCAATTCCAATAAGGAAAACATAATATTTCTAAGTTTACAAAACCTTTCTCAGTGGAAATTTATGTATAGAATCATGAAAGTAAATTACTTCACGAAATTGTCCTACATCAATTTTTTTTAAGGAAAATTCTAAAATAAGCCCAATAAGCTGACAATAGTAAGTGTGTAAATGTGTATTAAAAGGTGTAAAAAGTACACAGAAATATGTTTTTTTTTTTTGTCTTTTAGTGTACTTATCGTCAATCCAGTGGGCTGACAATAACAAAACCGTTTTTTTAAAAGTAAATCTATAAGGAAATTACTTCACCCAAATTCCTAATTCCTGTAAATTAAGAATCCTAATGAAATAGGAAATATAATAAACAGTTCAAACCATCGAAAAAATTAATCATCATGCGTTACAATATGCATAACATGGAAAATCACACACTAGGGTCATGTTTGGTAACCATTCTATTTTCTGTTTTTTGTTTTTATTTTCAGAATTTTCAAAAGTTAACTTCGAAAGTTTGTTTGGTGCACTACTTTCACTTTCAAATTTTGGAAATCATTTTCACTATTTTCATAATTTGAGGAAGTAACAAAACTCAACTTTCACTATTTTCAGGAAAAAAAAACAGGCTGCTCCGCTACAATTCTTTGGAGGTCTTTTTTCATTTCCTCTCTCTCTCTCAAACCCAGGCCATTGAAGATACTCTCTCTCTCTCTCTCTTGTATAGTTTGGGAACTAGTGGAGAAATTGCAAGAAAGATCATTTTAGAAATTGATTTTTAAAAAAAACTGGTTTCAGAAATTGATTTAAAAAAAAAATAGGTTGACACAAACATGTTTTCTGCTTTCAATTTTTTTTAAGAAAAGTAAAAACTGATTTCAACAAATAAAAAACAGAAAACAAAAAAGTGACAGTGTTACCAAACATAGCCTAGAGAATCCCTATTCCCGAAATGACCACCTAAGTTTTTTCGCATAGGAAACCATTTGAGACTGCAATTCAAAAGTTTTTGGACTGCAAAGGGTAATTCGCGTGACTGTAACTATTCAAAAGTGTCTTCAATGGACCAGATTTTCTTATGCTTATTTTACGTACGGCATATACATTCATAAATGTGAACGTGGTTTCGCAAAATACACGACTATGATTAAACGGCACTGGCACCTTCGACTGCGGGGTAGGGCTGTAAGTGAGCCGAGCTACTCGCGAGCTTGGCTCGGCTCGACTCGGCTCGTTTAGTAAACGAGCCGAGCTCGAGCTCGAGTATTCGGCTCGTTTACTAAACGAGCCGAGTGGAGCTTGGCTCATTTGACAAAAGCTCGGCTCGTTAAGGGAGGCTCGACTCGATTAAAGAGGCTCGTTTAGTAAATGACTAAGCTCGCTCGTTAAGGGCTCGGCTCGTTAAAGCTCGAGCTCAAGCTCGAGTTTTTGGCTCGTTAAGGAAACGAGCCGAGCTCGAGCTCGCCGAATCTCGGCTCGGCTCGTTTACACCCCTACCGCGGAGAGGAGCCGGATCTTTTTTTCTCTTCGGAAAACGACCCTTAAGATTGATACGGGAGTACAGTATTACTTAATCAAGAAGGTAGCGGACTTTGAAATGTATCCATTCCATTCCAGCCAAGCAAAAATAAAAGCAGCATTTAAGACCAGACCAAGCGGCCGACAGACACTCCATGACACGGTTACGCGCAGGGTACGTGTCAACGCCCAAACACCAAATAGAAAAAATCACAGCTTTGACTCCCCACGAGTGCAGGACACGTCGCCGCAACTACGTGTGAGAAGATCCAAATCCCCTTATCCTATCTCCTATATATAAAAGTACCTCCGCTACGATGTCGGATCAAAACCAGAAAGAAACAAACATCAGATCATTGTTACAAGAAACCCAGTGGAAGCCTCTGAAAAGAAAAAAAGCTCCATCTCATGTAAGTCCTTTTTCTTCAGAAATCCCCTTTGTCCTATATGTATATTTTGATAACGAGATCTCGGTTCAGCTTACGTGCATGTCGATTATGTCACGATCATTCAAAGCATGTTTTATTTGGTTTTCGTTATTGGGTCTCGCTTACCGGCGCCTACCAGGAGGTGGATAATATGCATGAAATGCAAAAATGTTACAATTTTCAATCCGCATTTTACAGATATATATATATATACACACACTTGAGTCCTGCTATTGGTACCGATTGGTACCATACCGAAAATAGACCGACGGCTGTGCCGGGCCAACTCCGGCCACCGGACAGCCAATTTGAGCCGTCTAAAAATTCTTAAAAAAAATGAGGGGGCCTACGCAAGGATCAACGGCATCCGAGGTGTGTAGGTGCTCGATCCAAATACCCATTTTTTCGTGTATGGTACCCGTCGGTACCAAAATAGCTTTTCTGTATATTTTTTCCCCGGATATGGATATGCTTTTTACTTTTTTGTTTGATCCGGATATGCTTTTTACTCAATGGCGGTGGTTAGCATTTTTCTTTAATGTTTTATCCTCTGCTTGAATTCTGAAGTTTTTATTTTTATTTTTTATATTCTTGAATGTTTGGAAATGAAAATGCGTTTCATTTGTGTATTTTCTCCAAGAACCTAGATTCTCTTTCAGAGGCCTTGCAAGCTTTTTGGACTTTTGGAGAGTTTTTGTCCTTTTTCAAAAGAAATTCGCGTTTGTTAATTTTGTGCCAAATTTTTGTAGATTATTGATTCGTCTCGACGTGAAGAATTGAAAAAGTAAATTTTCTTTTACTTTTACCCAAATATTTTTGAAAATTTTGAAAATATCCAAGATAAAGTCCAAAAATCCCAAAAAGCCAGCTTTTGGGGCTTTATCTTGGATATTTCTAAAGCTATTTGTGTTTCCCGATTCCTCTCGTTAAAACGAATCAATAGTCCACATAAGCTTGGCGTGAAACTAACAAACACAATTTTTTTTTGAATAAAGACCACACACCCAGAAAGCCCAAAAAGCTTAGCAGAACAAAGAAACTATGGACGCTGCTTTTCCCTCTTTGTGAAATGGATCCTTAACAGTGTCGGTCATGTGACTAAATGGATGGTTTCTGTTGGTGCTAGTTTTATTCTTAATAATGACCTTCCAATACTGTGCGATCATACCCGTTAGAAACTTGTGATGATTACCTGAATATCTGCTGAATTTGGGCTCGTATTAGCCTGTGCTTGGCGAAAGTCAGTAGTGTTAGGTGTAGTTAGTGAGGTTTGAACCTTAGTCAAATGCACGGGAGTGCATCGTTCCGGTCATTGGGCTATCACTCCGGTTGCATGAAGCTTTAACTTATCATGTGCTCGTTATTTTTGTCTTGGACTTGGGAATCAGCTCAATTTGCCCTGCCTTATTCTTGCCCTTTTCATCAATTCATTCTGCAACAAGTTCAGACCATTTGATGCCAACAATAGTACAGTAGTGCAAGATATCTTGATGTGAATTCAGGGCAAATGGATATGAATCTGATAGACGCTAGTCAAAATTTCCAGTGATTAAAATGAACTGTTTGGATTTGGTTTACCCATTTCGTTTGTTGAACAGCTTTCAAGTTGGTTTTCCGCATGATTCGTATCTTTTTGTTTGAGCAAACTTCATGCCATTTTGTTGATTGTTATACCGGTACTTGTTATACAGAAAGATGATTCACTGCATATTTGTAGAAAACGGAAAACTGAATCAGTTTTCTAGTAGACTTCTAATTTTTAATTTGTTGCACCAAAAGTGGATAAAAGCAGCATTTTATACCCATATCTCAGTTTCATCTCAATTTGTGAATGCACTAATAATGAACCTACCTGGTACGGTTTTACTCGAACATCTTAAAGATCAAGTTCATGCTATGTAATTTGACAGTTACTGTAAGTTCTATACCATCTTCAATAGGGAGAATCCTATGCTTCTTTTGCAGTTTGTTAATTGAGTTTGATGTATGTGTTCTGCATCTTTCTTAACAGATCATTTGCAATCAAACAAGAAAGATCGCCATAGAAATGGATGAGAAACCTGAATCCGCTGTTAAGGGAGAAGAGTATGGGGAGAAGCAAGAACTTCACCTCAAAGTTGAGACAGATAAAGAGGAAATAAAAGAGTCGAAGAAAAAGGAGAAGATTGACAAGGATGCAAAGGTAAAAAAGAATGAGAAAGAGGAGAAAAAGAAGGTGGTGGAAAAAGAATGCGAGGATAGCATGGATGGAGAGCAAAAGGGGCATGGAGCCGTAAAATCCCCGGAAAAAGAAGAAAAGAAGAAAGAGAAAAAAGACAAAGACAAGGGAAAAGAAAAGAAGAAGAAAGATGATGGTGGGGACTCAGAGGAAGGGGAGAAAGTGAAAGAGAAAGAGGACAATAAGAAGAAGGAGGAGGAGAAGAAGAAGGATAAATCAGGTGAATCGGATGACAAAGAAGATATAAAGGTGGAGAAAAAAGAGGAAGGGGAGAAAGGGAAAGAGAAAGAGGAAAAGAACAAGAAGAAGAAGGAGAAGAAGAAGGAGAAGAAGAAGGAGAAGAAGGATAAATCAGGTGAATCGGATGACAAAGAAGATATAAAGGTGGAGAAAAAAGAGGAAGGGGAGAAAGGGAAAGAGAAAGAGGAAAAGAAGAAGAAGAAGGATAAATCTGGTGAATCGGATGACAAAGAAGATATAAAGGTGGAGAAAAAAGAGAAAAAGAAGAAAGACAAGGACTCAAAGGAGGAGCACGACGAAACAATGAAATGCAAAGAGGGAGAGCTGAGTGTCGACGAGGCAGAGAAACCCAAACACGGAAAGGAAGAGATGCATGAAGAGAAAGCAAAGAAGAAAAAGAAGCATGAAGACGACGATGATAAGCATGAAGCGAAGAAAGACAAGAAAGAGAAGAAGGGAAAAGAAATGAAGAGTAAAGACAAAGAGCAGGTAGAGGGAGAATCCAACGAGGAAACAGAAGAGGAGATGGGAAAAGAAGGTAAAAAAGAGAAGAAGAAGAAACACAAGAAGAAGCATGAAGATGATGCTGAGGAGGGGAAGTGCGAGGATAAAGTTACGTCAAGGGAGATTGAAATACAGGAAAATGGGCAGGGGTTGGAGGGGAAGGCAGAGGGGAGGAAAGAAGAAGGAAATGGTGGTGAGAAAAAGAAGCACAAAGATGATAGCAAAACTGAAGGAAAGAACAAAGAGAAGCAGCAGCATAAGCAGAAAAAGATTGAAGGCAAAGAGGGTTTAGAGGAAGAATTCAATGAGGAAACCGGAGAAGAGAAGGAGAAAGTAAAAGATGACAAGGAGAAACGAGATGAGAAGAAAGAAAATGTGAAGGAAGAAAATGTGAAGGACTCATACGCCAAAGTTCTGTCAAAGGACATTGTGAAGGAAGAAAATGTGAAGGACTCTGAGGGGGAAGTGGAAGGGAAGCACAAAGAGAAAGGGAAAAAAGGCAAGGGTAAGAAAGACAAGGACAAGGATGACAAGGGGGAGAAGAAGAGGAAACTTGAGGGAAAATACAAGGGGAAGGAACTTGGCAAGCTCAAGAGTAAACTAGAGAAAATCAATGGCAAAATTGAATCCCTCCTGGAGAAAAAGGAAGACATCATGAAACTGATTAAAGAAGCTGAGAATGAGAGTCAGGTCAATGGAGAGAAGCCCAAAGTTACTGAACAAACTAATGCCGAGGCGGCGTAGTGATTTCTGCGTTTTTTTCTTTCCACAGAATAATGATGTGTGGTAGATGCAGCAGCTTCATTCTCTGCTCTTTTTCAGTTTATTTTTGTAATATTTGGTGGTTTTCTCATGTATAGGCTTGTGGAATAAAATGAAATCTACGTTTAAGGACGAATAAACAGCGGTTTTGTCATTTGGCTTTGTGCAAGATGCGGAAGTATGTAATTTTACATTCTCCTGTGTGCAGGAAAAAGCCTAACGACCGGCTAGTATGTTTCACTGTGCTGATAGGGTTACCGGGTAGCCAAATCAGGCTGTTCAAAAAAAAAAAAAGAGTAGCCAAATCAGGTATGAAATTTGTTGTTTGAATAAGTTTCCACAAGGACACAGAGTATGAGCAGATATTGGGCTCCAGTTGCGAAAATTCCATTATATTTGACCAAGATGGTGTATAATCATGCTTTTGTGTAATGAAGGCATGAAATGTATCAAGCCAGTACAAACTTTATGAGTACTTTTACCCGTACTTACGTGGTAATTGCTTTTGTGTTGCTAACAAATGTGAAACATACAAATGTTTATTTCCTCCAGAAGGACTAATAGTTTCCTCCGGTTGGTTTGGTGGAGAGTCCATATCCGAACGGAAAGAGAGGATCGTAGTGGGTATCCTCAACATTCATCGGGAGCTGATCAACGGTCTTGAACCAAGTGATTGGAAGCTTGCCAGTGAAACCATAGTCTCCGAATAAAACATCAGCAACACCTTGGCCTTCAGTACCCGGAAGCCAAGCAGCTATGAGGGCGTCGATTGAGGCAAGATGCGGCTGAATTACAACAGGACGGCCACTGATAATGATAACAACACATTTCAAAGACCCACAAACGTTTCTAATGGTGCTTGGACCAGGGTAAGGGATCGTCAAATTCAAGCTGTCGCCGTTTGTCTCAGCGTACGGGTGCTCTCCTACCACAACAATGGCGTAGGAGAATTTACCGGACTTGACATAGTGAGAGCTGGGGTTCTCTTTGTGGACGACATCCGTTGTTGGATCAACAGTCCGTTTTATAGCGGTTAGGATTGTTGTACCTGCAAATGAAAATGGGTTTGTCAGGTCACTTAGAGCCCTAAGAGCTATAAAAAGGCCAATGGTGTGGGAAGAGTCTTCCACTGGAACCCAAATTAGATGCTTGAATCTTTAAATTTTTGAGACAATTGAAGAAGTACATTTGGTAGTAAAGCTAACTTTTGGCGCAGCTGTAAGATACGGATTCCTTGTTTCCCTAAATCTCGTTTTATTTCAAGTATACACCTTATAATTTTGCCCTATTATGTCTGATATCATACTGTATGCAGTATAATTACATGTTCAACATGTGTCTACATAGACTGCACGCTCGTACCCAACATTTGGATACATATTCGATATATAGCAATAAGGTTCAGGAAAGTCTGACACTTGAACACACATCTGCTTGAGGTCTTGAACATATATCTGTGTAGACTGTTTTTATATTCGTGTCCAAGTCCATGTAAAATAGGGCCTCGTTGGTTGAGTTGTGTCTCTCCTCAGCAAGCCAGTACCCACAAGGAAACTTTCAGTTTTGGTGGGAGAAAATAGGGAAGAAGTAGCTTAGATGTAGAAGATAGGGAGTGTGGTTATCAGTTTACCAGTTGTAAGGTTATTGCCACTCACTCCCTGCCACTCCATCGTCCACCCACCACACTGGTAGCCAAGATTATCAGCATGGCTTCCTGCAACAAGTATTTTTGACGCCTTTTTAGGAAGTGGCAACAATGGCTTGTCTGCGGATACGCCATTCTTCAGCAGCACAAGAGATTTTCTCACTGCTTCCCTAGCTATTTTTCTGTGTTCCTGCTTTGATAAAATGCCACAACCAGATAATAATTTTACCCTCTCTCTCTACTCATAAAATGCCAAAGTAACTTAGAGACTGACCTGACGTCCTAGCTGATTGGCAAGACTACGATCAGCGAATGGGTTTTCAAACAGACCCATCACAAACTTCACCCTTAAAATCCTCCTCACTGCATCATCGATTCGGCTAATGGTTATGATCCTCTTCTTAACCATCATTGTTAGACCATCAATAAATTCAGTGTAGTTGAAGGGAACCATAACCTGTAATAAGGGCATAACTGCATAAGTAGTATGTAAATTACGCTCACAATCAACTAGAATCGAGTAGTTGAAAGCATAGTTGCCAATATTGTTATGGAAGCAGAAACCATACAGGAAACGAAAAGATGAACCGTGGTCCAAACTATAGTTTGGAAAATGGAATTTTATAGGTGAGACAAGACTGAGTAGGATATCGATGATTTCTATACACAGAGATAATAAAACAGTTTCACTGCCAATAAAAGATCAAATGCAAAAAAATATGTATAGAACGGAACCTTAGTAGCAGGATTCTTTTAAAATGGGTGCGCTCCCAAGATGGGAGCTCAAATCGGCGCTCCCAAGATGGGAGCTTGACAGGAGCTCGCTCCCAACTAAGATGGGAGCTTATTAGGCGGTTAAGGCAACTGTTTTCATACTCTTGAGGGAGTTATGCCATTGTGAAAATAAAAATATGAAAATCTTATCACTCAAGAAGTTTTGCAAATTGAAAATATCTAACTTCCTTTAAGTACCCTTTAAGATCGTGAAAATTCTCATAAGTAATCACTTTTCCTTCAATGGTTTAGTATTTAAGGATACTTTATATACGTATTTATATGAAATCTATATACGCTCCTTAGGCGCTCCCAACCTTAGGAGCTTCTAGGTGCCTCCGCTCCCCCGCTCCTGCTCCCGCTTCGTGCTACTAAGAACGGAACTATGATTGCTAAATTAGGATTTTAGATCTTTAAAAATATAGTTGATACGTCTATATTAGCTTCTTTAAGCTTTCCAGTTTTTAAAAACACCTTGGAAATGTTTATAGAAGTTTCCTTCAAAATTTTATGAGAGTTCCGTCGCTGTTCTAGAACTGCATTGGAAATTTCAGAACTTCCTATATCACTGTTAAGCACAACTCACCATGTCAATGCCAGCTTGAATTCCAGCTTGGATGGAGTAAGTGTAGTTAGCATGAGCTGGACTAGTTATCCAGTCGATCCCCTCCATATCTGAAATGACAAAACCCTGAACCAGTTTCAAAACTTGATGTGAGTACTGAGTTGCTTCAGTTCGGTTACTTCAGTATAAGCGAGACGGAAATGGAAATGGATTAGATGTAAATTTATTTACTCTGAAATGAAGGGTGTTCTTGAGGAAACCGGTGACCAGATTGCGGTCAGCGTGCATTTTTTCGCCATTCAAGCTGGAGTAAGAGACCATAATGGTCGCCACACCTTTGATGATGGAGTGGTAGTAGGGCGGCATGTGAGTTGTTAGCAATCCATGCCAGCTTGTAACTGTGTTATTGGCATTGATGCCTTCTGTCGTGCCTCCATCACCCACGTAGTGTTTAGCACATGCTGCAACCTTTGTTCTTGGGGGAAAAAAAAATTGATGGAGTGTAGGTAAATTGAATCAATTATGAAGTTAGTCTGTCTCTGTAGCATGCATTGACATTAGTTCAACAGATAAAAAATATCCAGAGAGAGTGCTTAGTTCAAGAATTCATCAAGTAATGATTTGAAGTTTGACGTGGTGGCATTAAGGCCTACCAAGTTTGGTGCCTCGATGGCAGCAACACTTTATGAGTAGTCTCTCATTGTGTTTCTTGAAATGGATCGTGCCAACGCTTCAGTAATAAAAATTGGATCTGGAATTGGGTTTGGGATAACTTGATCAAGAACTCCCTTTAGGGAGCACAAAGGGCAAGCTAAACCTTCCTGAAAATGGACAGGGTTTCAAACCTCCCTTCCCTTTGCTTTCAAGCACTTCATCCTGCTTTTCCAGAACTATGCCTGATATAACACCAATCTATAACAATTCAAGAATTTTCATTGCATACTCGTTGTATTACCATATATCAAGTATACTTGGTGGCGAAACCCTTATTTCAAGTCTTTTCCCTTCTCAACATCTGCTGGTTTCAGTTCCCAGAAGGAGTCGTCTATAGATTTTATACTCAAGATGGCAGAGCACCTTGATGTGGGAGGAGTACACAGACCGACATTTTTATATTCATTACGTATTCCCTTGCCTTCTTGTCATGATAATTCAAAACCAACTCCTCTGAAGTATTGAAGTCCAGTTTGTCATAGACAATGTGGCTTTGATTGTTTGAATTCTCAACACTTAATTTAAACTCTCTGACAAACTGGACAGGCCTAGATATTCAAACTCCAAGGTTAGTACAACAGTCGACAAGAGCAATTTTACTTTTGCTTTCATGAGGTCAACCTTGTCACAATGAGATATTAGTTTCATTTCAACTTCTTGTGTCTATGTCCAATGTGGTGAGGCCTGCAGCTTTTGGTTGTGTTAGGAGTGAAGAAAGCAAAGCCTGTGGTGTTGCAAAATCAGAGCTTTACGGAGCATGCTTGGGGCAATGCTCAGTAACCAAATGAGAGTAAGCACGGAACACACCCATGCTGTCTACCTTTGCCTCCACTTTCTTTAGTATTACCTCGGCGTAATTGTTACCCCTTTTTCTGAACGATGTTAATTACTACGTCCAAACTAGTATATGAGCCTAGGCAAGCTTGTCCACTCATTACCTATTGGTATTGAGTTGGATGCTTTAACGAGTATAATTTGCAAGCAGTAGAGGGAAATAGAAGAAGAGGTAAATGCATTTCACAGTGTGAGGCTTAAAGCACCAGTTACACCCTGTAAGTAGCACCTCATTTGCTAGGTTAATATTTTGGAAAATAATTCAGTGGTGAAAATAATTCAGTGGTCCAAGGACCAGCACATTATCTTTAGTGGTTGGCCACTTCACAAAAAATGGGACCAGATATCCCACCTACCCGAGACCTACCTCTTCGATACATGAAAAGCCTTTCTAGGAAAGGTGGAACAGTCTCAATTTATATGTCCTGTCAAACTATGAGTGTGGTGTGTGCCCTCAGGCTATTTAGCTACGGCTACTGATATGGGTAAACTAAAACTAAAAAGGTAGTTAAAAAATGAGTCAGTGATTGATGGTGACCAGTTGGCAGTTAGGAGAATTGGAATTAGACCTACAACTAGTGGGTTGAAGGGGACCAGTTTGGAGATAAAAAGAAGAAAGCTTAAAAGGGTTTTTGGACCATGAGGAGTGAGGACATCCATGGCACGCCAAAAGTAGCCAAAGTTGACTGTGATCCTGATGAGTTCAAAAGGTAGATTGTGGTGATAAAAAGGTGGATTAGTTTCAGCAATGGTACATAGCAAAACAGGTCTCATGTGCAGCATACTTGTTTGGCAGAACATGGTTGTGGACAGACATAAATCTTCAGGAAACCTCATATTGCCCTAAAATTAACTAGTTTGATTATTATTTACTTGGGATCACCAACTATGAGTGTATTTCATCCTATAATCCCATTCAAAGTAATGTACTTCATTGAATTAAGGGTAACCATGGCATTTCTTATTGGCAAAATCATGTTTTCCTGGCCTACTCTATTTGTTAGAGGAAAGTTAATTGGTCGACCATGCAGATAACAAAACCGTCTCAATCGATTTCTCATTTTACCTTCAGGTGGGGCCGAGATGGGAGTGGCTCAACTGAAGGGAAACTAGGAGTGGCTTTACTATTAGTATTAGCTACTAATGTATTTGCCGGTTTCTTAATTTATCTTGTTACAGGAAATCACCCTCGTAAAAATTTAAAAAGAGAGAGAGAAGGGACTCTTACTTGCCAGCGACGAAGGGGACACCTTTCCGATAATTAACAGGGATTTCTCCTTGTAATCCGGGTATAATCTCAGTCATCGCTTCAACAATCTTGTGATCTTCACTATAGCTTTCATAGCACCGTCCCCATCTTGGATCTCTGCAGACCTGTATTTGGATGGTATCAAGGTATTTTTAATTTAACTTGGCAAGTTTCAAAGACAAATTAGCTATTGATTTAAATACCGCTATACATGGTGCAAAAGCATAATGAATGCCTGTAGCTCTAACTTCCAAAGCAGTAGCAGCCCCAATTTTCTTGACTAGTTCAGGGTCCCTGGTTAACAACATTAGAGTAAATCATGGTTATCAGAAATAGATGAAAACTCTCAGTAGATATCAAATCTTAAATGATCTTTCTCTGGATATGTGGTGTTTAGTCTACAACTTAAGGCAACTGAAGTAGGAATTTGTTACATTTCCTACGTACTGAACGGCTAATTACTTTCTATTCAGGGAAATGACATTGTTTTTTTCTGAGAACTTCTGTTTGTACATGCGTTTGCAATTAGGCTAAGAACTATAGTACAACGATGACCACTGTGTCTGAATCGAGCAATTATTGAGTAGTCCCGCTATTTAGTAGTCCCAGACCACCAACGCAGCATGCTAACATGATACTCCCAGATCCATAATGGTTGGAGTCGCACCCACGTGCATAATGGAATGCTGTGCCTCAAGAACATGAAATAATTTTCCAATGAGAACCCAAGGACATTTGCATATATGACTACCTACTTGCCTTGTAGCTCCAAGCCCAATATTGTGAGGGAAAATTGTTGCCTTGTAAACATTGTTGTGACCGTGAACAGCATCAATCCCATAAATCATGGGGATTCCTAGTCGAGTTGACATTGAACCCTTCTGGAATTTGTTCACCATCTTCATCCACCTTTTAGCCGAAGCATGCTTAGCCGGACCACTCCCACCACCACTCAGTACACTTCCTTCAAAAAGAAAAAGAAAACTAATAACAACAAAGTTTTACATAGAACAACATAATATCTGCAAAGTTGCTGTCCCAAAACTCTTTGGTACTTGAACATCACACAATAGGTCATAGTCGAACTAGATGAGATAACACTGCACAGAATACAGTTGATGTGTTCGTTTTGGGTCTCAAAACCCAACCCCTCCCTCTGCGCACGGTTCTCAATAAGTTTTCTATCCAATTATTACTCTCATTTCTCTATCTATTGATCTACACTTATTACCCCAAAAAACTCTTTCAAAACCCAAACCAAACAAACCTCCGTGTGCTTATTTTTTATCCTGGCAAAAATAGCACCATCAACTTGGACAATATGAACAAATCTTTCCATTCAAAACACCTTCACAAACAAGCACTAAAACCAATCAAGATAACAACAAACTGCAATTTGAAAAAGTGGGGAGAGAGAGCTCAACCCCATGATTTATCCAACTGGGGGGGGGATACTATCATCTGAGTCATAAAAAAATGCACTTTTTCTGGGGCATTACATCGAACACTTGATACGTAGACTATATAGATTCTTCGTAAGAGAGAGCCTTCAGGGCCGGGGCAAACCCGAGCATGCGGTCACATCGCGTCCCCAAATTTTATCTAATTTCGGGGCCCCCTAATTTTTACACTATTATAATAAAGGCATATACAAAAATTAGTTCAAGACTTTAATTAGTATATTACTACTTTTGCTTCTAAAAATGCAAGGATAGCGATGGTAAGTAGTAATTCTTTTGGCATATCATAACAAAAGTAATAATTTTCAAGTTTTTTATAATGATGTTTTCGAATATTTGTAATAGTTCTCTTTAAAGTTAATTTTATAGCTTAAAAAGGTATAAAATATTTTACTTGCGAATTATAGCACCTGTTTAGAAAGTTCGCACCAGAACCCGAGAACTCAGAGCCGGCCCTGAGAGGCTCTGGAAGCGGGGGGGCTGCTTTGAGCAATTACGGCAGCATGTAGTTGTACCCATCTCACCGTCCGTCTCAACAATCAATGAAAGAGTTTTTTTTTTTAAATTCAAACCTTATAAAACACTTTTGAATGGTGAGATCGAGACGCTGCTGCTGTAATTTGCTCACAGCAGCCCTCACTTTCAAGAGGCTCTAACCAATATCACACTCCTAAAAAGGAAAAAAAAACTGAGAGTCCTCCTGACATTTTTGATTGGCTGTCTTGTATTTCTAATAAGTTGTCTAATCGCCGACAAATTGATAATATAACAGTAGTACTACCAACAGTGAAAGAGCGAATTTTACCGATGAAGTACTTCTTCATAACCTCGGCTGACGCGACGCTGCGCTCAATCTGCACCATCTGGCCAATCTTCTCCTCCAAACTCATCCTCCTCATTAGGTCCTTGATTCTTGCATTCAGTGGTCGTTCGGGATCTCTGTATTTCGCGTACGTTTTCCCCTCTGCTACAGACAGTAATCCGCAGCAGCAGATTACCAGAGTCACCATGAGAATATCCATTGGAATTGTGGGAATCCTCTGCATTTTTCTCTCAGTTGGCTGCTATTAAGTTGGAACTGTGGAAGAAGAAGAGCAGCTCGTGCAAGCAAACCATGAAAAATCCTTTGAAAGAGGATTACAGGTTTTAAAATACAAGTTTGGTGGAATTTGTCTGAGTGAACAGAACAATAATTGAGTGGACCCATCACTGTGCACCGAATCCGATAAAAAAAAAAAAAAACATTCTTCACCGAAAGTTTTTAAAACAGGCTGGACAGGGCTGCTGTAAACAAGCCGACTTGAGCTTGAGTTGTAAACGAGCCAAAAAACTTGAGTTCGAGCCTTAACGAACTGAGCCGAGCTCGAGAGCTGCTCGGTTCGTTTACGGCCCTGACACTGTCCAGTCTCCTCCAATTTTTAGAAGTTTTTGAGTCGAGAGCTGATCAGAACCATACCTGGTACGAATATATATATCTAAGATAGTTACCAAAAAAGAAGGATGATGCTATGATATCTCCCCTTTTATTGGGGGACGCGGTATCCCTTTTATAACATAACCACTAGAAGACATAAGATTAATCAAGTGAAGGCATAATATTTGATTATATTATTTATTATGATTAATTATATTAGTCATAACACTCTTCAAAAATGACATAACATAACCATTCAAAGGCATAACATTTTTATTTTTATTTTGGTGTCCTCCTAAAATGACATAACATAACCACTCGAAGGTATAACATTAATCATTTGGAGGCATAACTGGAGGACAACTTAGAGGGGGACACCATAATTTTTCCAAGCTAGACCGAAGTCACACCATAGGGCACGATTCCCATCAATTTTTTTTGGGTATTGGTTCGTCTTTATTTAAAAAAATTTAGATTTCGATCGTAATTTTTTTTTACTACTTTTTAGATTTTTCTCATCAAGATGAAACAATAATCGACAAAAAACTAACAAAAGACTAACAAATGCAATTTTTTTATACAGTCCAGTTCAAGTCAGGACGTTCAGATTTTGTGTTAGTTCCGGACCACTATCTCAGCCGTTGGATTATGTTTTCAATGGTCCTCATGCACGGACAATCTATTCGCGCGAATAGATTTTCCGTGAATCCGGACCACTGAAAACACAATCCAATGGCTTAGAGCAAAAGTCCGGACCTAACACAAAATCCGAACGTCCTGACTTGATCCTCCCTGTTTTTTTTTATAACCACAAAAAAATAATCCAAATAAATTATTTGCCCAAAAGGCCTTATTCACCCTTTTTCTCTCTAAAAGCATCTCCATCCAGGGCCTTGGTTAATGTCATCATTTTTTTTTTCCTGATTGTCGCATAACCGAAAAAACGTCTTCCTCTTTTTCCTCCATCCCTCACTTCAAGAAACAAGAAAACAATATAATACTAGGGTCACGCTTACGGACCACTCTTCCGGCCACTTCTGCTGAGCCCAGTTAAAAAAAAAAACTAAAATCAAAAGACAGAAAGGAAAAAAAAAAACTACTAGCTTACTTGTTTAGCAACCTCGAAATGAATAATCAAAATCTGAAGTGGCAAACTTTGATTATTCATTTTTGCTTATTCTACTGTGGATGCTCTTAAAGGTTGCTAAAGTTAGCAATCTCAGGTTCCACGGTGGTTATTTTTTGCCCATAATCAAAACCATTTCCCTTCACTTTTTCACTCCAAAATGTTCCTGCCGTTCCATCCCCTCCAATTTTTTTCCCGCAGAATATTCCGCCCCCTTCCTTTATCCTTCACTTCACGCCTACTACCATTTTCACCCATTCCTTCTTCTTTCATCCTTTCAATGGAAAATCACTTCTCTCAATCCTCTCAAACTATGGAATCAGAAACCCAAATGGAATCACAATCTGCAACCCAAATGGAATCAGAAAATCAAAGGAAAACAAGGAAAACAAATTACTCTCAATATGAAGATGAAGCGCTAGTAAAAGCTTGGCTACATATTTCTGGAGATGCGGTGGTCGGAAGGGATCAAAAGTCTACGAAGTTATGGATGCGAGTTCTAGAGAGTTTTCATCAAATTTTGGGCAGAATAACAGAGAGAAATGCTCAAGGCATGCAAAATAGGTGGCAAGCTATTTCGCATGATGTCTCCAAGTTTTGTGGGTATTACAACAAGATCGGACGAATGAATCCAAGCGGATGGAACGATCAAATGATAGTAAGTTAAAACCAATTAATTTCTTGCTGTCTCCAAAGTTTGGTTATTTTGTGGGTTTTGCTAATTCGTGGTTGCCGATTATAATTAGAAAATTATACTTCAAAGCGTAAACAAAACAAAAGAAAGTATTGTTTCTCTGTGAATCAATGATGACATGATGTTATTTATTGGAAGCATTTACGTGCCGAAAGGAACTGAACAATCGCTATGTTGAGGTTGAATTTCTATCAAATGGTTTGAAAGATGCAATAATTAGATCAAACGGCTTAGATTAATGTATTTGGAGTTCCGCTTCTTGAAATAAGGTCCGACTTTTTTCCAATAAACCACTTTGATCCAGCAAAGCCACAGACGACAACGCCATGTGCAACCGCCACTAGCCGCCGCGGCTCCACCATCACGTGTTAGTCAGTCCCACGAATCACGCCAGTCAATGACTATTTTTTGAAAAGATCCAAAAACCAAGTCTATATATAAGAGTGTGAACTAGCAGAGTGAGCCGTACAAATGAATTGCTTAAGTTTGATTTTAAGTGTTCTAATTTTTAATCTGTTTAAACCAATGCAAAGATCTTATTATTCTGATCATATTATTCCAAATGGTCATAATTAAATTTTGTTTCTAAGACTCCCATAATCAAGTTTCTGCTCCAAAGGATTCCAAAAAATCATTTTCAACGTTGTCCCATTTTTGCCGATTGTCCCACACGCTGAGTTGTCTTCTTTTTATTGGGTGGGCGGGCACTTCCTTATACACGGACCCTGTATAATTTATTCTCATTGTGTTTGGGCTATATAATTGGTTGGCATTCAAATGACCTTCAACCGAGAGTAGATCACGAGTTGAACTCAGAAGAGTAGTTTTCGCTAACTAAAAACTTATTGATCACAGGTCTAGTAAAAAAACAATTAGTCGATCTTTACCGTCACGGTTTATGTTATTGTCGTGCGTACCCAGTCGTCATTGATTCTTTATCTCTACACAAAACCAAATAACGTAACGCAAACATAAGTATTAATTTTTCTTTTTGATCGGCAAAAGAAAAATTTATAGAGAACTCAATAAGGATACATCGAGAGAAGGCAAGAGCTCTCACAACGAAGCAAGGGCTGAAGCGGGGAAGGGAAGAAAAAAAATCCAATAGAGAATTGGATGAAATTGAAAAATACAGAATGACTTCTTTTACTGTGTCTTGGTTGGTTTAGTGGTCAGTCCAAATCCAAAGGGGAATAGAGGGTCATAATGCCGGTCGCCAACGTTCATCGGGAGCTGATCGACAGTCTTGAACCAAGTTCGAGAGAGCTTTCCAACAAAACCATAGTCCCCAAACAAGACATCAGCGACGCCTCGGCCTTCGGTTCCGGGCAGCCAGGCGGCTACCAGGGCGTCCATAACGGGAACATATTGTTGAATCACCACCGGGCGGCCAGTTATGAGGACAACAACACATTTCACCGATCGACATACGTTCGTGATGATGCTCGGGCCCGGTTCCGGGAGTGTCAAATTTAAGCTGTCGCCAAATTGCTCCGAGTACGGTGGTTCTCCTACCACGACAATGGCATAGGAGAATTTACCAGACTTGACGAAGTTGGGATTTGGGTTTTCCTTGTAGACTACTTCAGTTGTCGGGTCGACAGTTTTTTTAATGCCCTTAAGTATTGTGGTTCCTGCACCACAAAAAAGAAAAAGAAAAAAGAACAAGTAGTTAGGGGGAGAGAAATTTTAATTTCAGTGGTATCCGTGCAGCATATCCGAGCAAGCCAAATATGCAACCGACGGCTCGGATTGAAAGGTACTGAACAGATTTTAAAAAAAAGAAAAAAGTGTTTCAATCCGATCGAGCCGTCGGTTGCATTGTTTGGGTGCGCGGCTCGGATGTGTTGCACGGATACCACGAACCGAACCAATGTGGCTATGACGTACCAATTGTGTTATTGTTACCGCTAAGTCCCTGCCATGTGATGGTCCACCCGCCACACTGGTTACCAAGATCGTCGGCATGAGTCCCTGCAACAAGTATTTTTCTTGCCTTCTTCGGAAGCGGTAACAATGGCTGATCGTCCGATTTACCGTTCTTCAGCAACACAAGAGTTTTCCTCACAGCCTCCCTCGCCAATTCTCTATGCTCCTGTTCACATACGTCATAACTCATAATTCAGGTTGGCGCGCGCGATTCCAGCTTTTTTGTAAGAAAAATTACTATGGAATGTATAGTGTAGATGGACTTACTAACCTGACTTCCTAGCTCGTTAACGAAGCTGTAATCAGCATATGGGTGTTCAAAGAGGCCCGCTGTGAACTTAACTCGCAATATCCTTCTTACTGCGTCGTCTATCCGGGTCATTGGAACGAAGTTTTTATTCACCAAGGAGGTTAGAGTGTCGATGAATTCCGTATAGTTAAATGGAATCATGACCTGAAAAACAAGCTCAGAATCGCGTTAGCCCTTGATTATTACATGTGCATGAATAAATTTCGTATTGCGAAAGTACGAAGGCACACCAAAAAAATGAAGTAGATGAGGACTGACCATGTCAATGCCGGCATGGATTCCAGTTAGGACAGAGTACGTATAGTTAGCGTGCGGTGGACTTGTGATCCGATCAAGTCCTTGCCAATCCGAGATGACAAATCCCTGAAACAATTTGTCGATTCGTACCCAACTTTAGTTACCTGTTCACATTTATTTCTTCCTCAATAATTCGTTTATGTACCCTGAAACGCAGTTTGTTCTTGAGGTAACCGGTGATAAGTTCATGATTGGCATGCATTTTTAGTCCGTTCCAGCTCGAGTAGGAGATCATCACGGTTGATACACCCTTGACAATCGCGTTAAGATAGGCTGGCATGTGGATGCTGAGCAATCCTTGCCTGCTTATAACGGTGTTGTTTTCGTTGATTCCATCGGTTGTCCCTCCGTCACCCAAATAGTGCTTAGCGCATGCCGTGATCTTGTTTCTGCAGAGACAAATGTGGAAACCGGTGAAAATTAACGTAAGATTCAAATACTCAAAGAGTACCTTGAAAGCTAAAACAAAAGCGATATCTCTATGATAACTTGGTTCTAAAAATCATTAAAAGACTATGTACAGAACAATCTGCACTCAAAATAGCGTTATTGTTGAGTCCGTTTAGTAGTAAATGACACAACAAGTGCCAGTACTATTTAAGTGGAAACTAGAAACGTTACCAAGTTAAGACTTGAAGTTGCTGTAGTGCGGTGGATCCGACCGTCCATTTCGATATGAAGGGCTCGGATTTAATCTGAGCTCTTACAAATCCGAGCCGTCCATTGCCGAGATGGACGGCCGGATTGGCTGCACTGGGGTGCACTACAGCACCCCCGGATCCATGCCTTTGTAATTTTTTTCAAGGATTTATACAATCTTTTTTGTTGATCAAAAAAAAAAAAAAACAGGTACGAGTAATATTATATCCAATCGAGCTAGAGAAAAACAAAATCAGTTTTTTTTTTTTTTTTTGATAGAGGAAGGAAAGAAAGATGGAACGGGTGGTCCGTTACTTTAGGGCTCTGAAATTACGTGCAAGCTGGACCGAATATCGAATTATGAAAAACAGAATAGAGTGGTCCATTTTTCTTTCACATGTCCATAACAATTAATGTCCTATTCCAAAAATAAATAATATATTAATGTCAACTTGTCTAGCTATCATCCACTAGGGAATGAACGTCAAGACACCATTAGAAAAATCACACCCTTGAATTTGATACTTGTGAAAAAAGACTCACAAGCTAGAAACCAAGCCATCACAGCTAGCAGTCAAAGTTGACTGTTGTTCCATATGATATGATCAGCCCAAATCTTGGACATTATGTAACACGTGAATACAAATAATCAACACAATCAATGAATACAGGAGCCCAGCCTAGCTGTATATTATAATTATTATTATGACTTTTTAATAACCGAGTGTTCAGATCAGTTTACGCGCATCTCGATTAATTCCGAGACCCTAACATTAACGACTGGGCCTTGTATCTAGAGTTGGCCACCTCGATGTACCATTTGTTAGGTTTTAATAAAATCTTTTTGCTGATAAAAAAAACATTAACGACTGGGCGGGCCGTCCAATTTTGATTGACGTTTAAATTCAAGCTCATCCAAACCAAGAAGTTCCAGCTTGAATTCATAACCTAGTAAGTTCCAAAAGTGTGTTTGAAATTCAAGCTCATCTTTTATTGAACTTTTAAATAGGATAGGAAAACCAATAGACAAGGGAGATGATATTAGTTGTGGAGGTGGATTTTTGTATGATTTTTTTTTCTTTTTTCAAATTAAAAACAGAAGCAACAGTAATTGGAATTACAAAATTCTTACTGGCCGCCAAGAAAGGGGACGCCTTTTCGGGAATTAGCGGGGATTTCTCCTTGCAATCCTGAAATGATCTCAGTCATTGCCTGAACAATCTTGTGATCTTCACTGTAGCTTTCATAGCACCGCCCCCATCTCGGATCTCTACAGACCTGTACGGACATATGAAATGTGATATCTTTAGTAATTAGTTGGGTTTCATACATTAATTGGTAATTTCAACACAAAGTAGTTTTTTCAAAATTTGTTTTTATTTAGTAGTAGGAAAATACCGCAATACAAGGCGCAAAGGTATAATGGATGCCTGTAGCTCTGACTTCAAGAGCAGTGGCAGCTCCGATTCTCTTGACTAGTTCAGGATCTCTGGTTTGACAAAAAGCCCCATTTGAAAACATCAGTTTCACAAAATCGAATACTTATATTTAGGGATGCAAATGAACCGAGCAGCTCGCAAGCTCGGCTCTATGTATACACTTGCCTGGTAGCTCCAAGACCAATATTGTGAGGGAAAATGGTGGCATTGTAGACGTTATTGTGGCCGTGGAGAGCATCGATGCCGTAGATAATTGGGATCCCAAGGCGGGTGGTTAGCGCACCTACTTGATAACCATTTACCATGTCGATCCAAGTCTCGGCTGACGCATTCGCGGCCGGAACACTCCCTCCGCCACTCAACACACTCCCTGCCCACAATAACATCACCACATTAATGAATTCAAAACCACAATAGCCATTTACAGTAGGAATGTTGATGGATCGGATCCCATTCGAATCCAACCAAGCCCCCCGACATGATTATGAAATATTATGATGATTCAGAAACATAAATCACGTCATTCTTTGGAACCCATTTAAATCACAATGCAAAGGAACCACCCTACTGCTTGGCCACTAATTGAACCCACCCATATAGGGCATAAACCTCCGGGCGGCCTGAAGTAAACCATCGCCCCGACTTGTAAGGTAAATCATGGTAACACTGGAGAGGAGAGGAGTTGAACCCTGCCCAAATCTAGGCAAAGCCCTTCCCCTTCCACTGGGGCAATCCCAAGGGTGGTAGAGAAGAGAGAACCCATCTTTCAAAAGAAGAAAAGGAAAAAAAAGAAGAGGGGAAGAATGAAGATGAGATATGTTTACCAAGAAGGTACTTGTTAATCACTTGACCAGAAGCAACAGTTCTGTCAATCTGGGTCATTTGGCCAATCTTCTCCTCCAGAGTCATCCGGCTCATTAAGTCCTTGATTCGAACGTTTATCGGCTGCTTCGGATCCTTGTATTTCTTGTACTCTGCTTCTGCCATGGCTGCCCAGCACAAGCATATGACCAGAATCCCCCAGAAGCGAACGGAGATTCTCGCCATTTCCCCCCTTCCCAAATCAACCTTCAAGTCTGAAAATTAATAGTACCACATTTGATTTAGAATATGGGTAATCTTTGAGAAACTCTTTCGCCATTGTGGACAGAAAGAACTATGGTAATATTGTACATACATTTCATTTCGCCGTTGTTAGATTTCTCATAGGGTTCTATTCGAAAATCAATCAGCTATAGATGGAGTAGCCTCTAAAATATATTAACTAAACTTGGGTGGTTTGGATGAGCGATTTGAAATAAAGTATAACAGTACTAATCGAAGAAAAAACAACTAAAAAAGAAAACAAGAAGGAAGATAAAGATATGAAAAAAAACAACCACCTACAAATGATCTCAAATAATTGCATTCCTCTTACATAATCACTAATGCAACAAGCCAAGAGTAAAACACTCGGGACCAATGTGATCTACACAAGCAAAACGACATTGCTCTTGGGAGATCTAAGGTGAGACCTTTGAATTTAAAGCCATAGGAGCTTAGGGACCACTCTCAGAGGGAAAAAAATGGACAATCAAGAGAAAGTAAGACACTTACAGTGATGGGCCCAGGAAAAAAAAAGGAGAAGCCTTTCGTAGACTTTGTTGTTCTAGAGAGAGAAAGAGGGAAAGAGAGAGAGGGGGGAGAAGGCTAGTGCCAGCCTGTGATGGCTTGTGGATCAAAGTGAATGCTCTGCTATTTATAGAACACATATATTGTCGGCGTGGGTTGTCATTGGAGATATTGGAGGATCAGTTTTGGATATGGAATCCCCTTCTTTCAAGGGTCAGGGTCAACTGATCACACGATGCTAACGGGGCGTTACATATCCAGTTACAGGGGCTGGAGTACATATCAAGTTAGGGGGTAGGAATTGTTGCTTTATCACCCTCACTCTCTTTATCTAATACTTTACTAGTTCCATCTCTATCAAATAAATTGATGTCTGTAGGTCAAGCTACTAAGGAACTAACTTGTGTTGCACTCCGTCATTTTGTTATATGAAGTACATGTTTCCGGATTTATTTTCCCATTTACACGATTCAGACTTTAAGTGTGATACTAGCTTGCATTGTAGCCAAAAGTCATTGTGTTTCTTATCCAATAAGCTTGAATGAAAGTGATATTTATTTTGCCTTAATCCATTCTGATGTTTGGGGACACTCTCCAATTACCACTTCTTCTGGCATTCGTTGGTTTGTGACGTTTGTCGAAGATTGCACAAGAATGACTTCACTGTATTTGTTGAAACATAAAGATGATGCGCTTGGTGTTTTTCGATCTTTTCATGCAATAATTCAGACTCAGTTTTCAACTAAAGCTCAAATTCTCTACAATGGTGGTGAAAATGTCAGTCGGCAATTTCAAGCTTACTTCAATATTCATGGCCTTCTCCATGAAACTCCGTGCACTCAAACACCACAACAAAATGGGGTTGCTGACTTGCTGAACGGAAGAATCTTAGAAACAGCCCATGCTCTATTGATTGGAGCGCATATGCCTAGTAGATACTGGGATGAATAGATGATGTTGTCACGGTAGTACATTTAATTATTGAATCGTATGCCTGCGAAAGTGCTGTTACAACCCTGCCACCAAGCGCACCTATGTCACTATGGAAGTCACTTTTTTGGAATCGTAAACTTTCTTCCCTTCATCGGTATCAAATTCTTCTCTTCAAGGGGAGGTACGAGATGAAGAGCAGAATTGGTGGGATTGCTCAGGATTTGATGACAATCTAGTACAAATAAGTGAAGAAAATAAGGCGGTGGTTACTGGTTGGTGAGGAAAATAAAGCCGATGCTGATATTATTCAGGGAGTTGAATCTGAATCAAGGATATGTATGCACCAACTTGAGGGGAAGTGTTGGCCTGAGGTTGTCAATTGGAGATATGAAGAAAGATTCCTTTTTGACACACACATATGGGCATATGGCGCCCTAAGTATTATATTTCTCCATTTCATAATTTCTGCAATGTTTGCAGATATTCAATGACATCCTCATGTATTTATATCAGTAGAAGACAACTAGACTCCCCATAGTCCATCCCTTATCTTGTGATAGCTATTATGCCATTGATTTCCGATGTTCCGGACCATTTTTCCTGCAGCAAGTGGGAGGATACAGTCAATGAAATTGAATTATTTGGATTAGTATATATCGGTATGGAAAAATTATTTGGTGGTCTTGGAACAGTACTGGCAGATGGTGTTCCAACACCCTTATCTACCACACATTTCGTGAGGTTCATAACTAAATGTATGAATCTCACGAAATGTGTGGTGGATAAGGGTGTTGGGGCACTATGTGGCGGTGCTCCAAGACCACTGAAATAATTACCCGTTAGTGTGGTATGAGGGTAGGTTAAGAGTATACGTACATTGATTATTATTTATTATGGCTAAAGATACTCTTAACACTACCTTCACGTGATAAGACCTTAATTTCACGTGGGGTCTTCTACAAATAGTAGTGTGGTGTGACGGGACAATATTACCTGGCGGAGATGACAGTGTATACATGCACTTTCATTTTGTCGACAAAAAATGATTATATATTTTTTAATCGTTCTGTGTTTATCATCTTAGGTGAAATAGTTACTTCAATAGTTAGATAATAATAGCGGTGAAATGTATTTCGTTCCTAAATATAGACTCAATTTATGTACTGTACCATATAATTGGACACGCATATAATGACATACGTGAATAGCGGGAAATATTACTCAATGTTATTGGGGCACCGCCACGTAGTCCCGCAAGACCTCGTTCCACCACACATTTTGGTGTGGGGACCCAAAATAAGTGTCTAGATCTCATTCAATGCGTGGTTGAAAAGGGGTTGGGGCACCGTCACCCCATAGGCATGGAATAATCTCTTGGTGGAGTCGTCTAGATCACCGAAATTAGAAAATAAAGAGCATTTTACTCTACTAGTAACAAAAAAGGCCAAGAATTATTATGCATGCAATCTAGCAATAGTTACTGACGGTTAAGAGTGATTTTGAAGTAAATTAATGTTAAAAGGTAATAGTATTACGAATGGCAAGTTAGATTAGTTGGTCAGGGGTGATAGCCTAGTTGGTCAAGGCTTATTCCCTTTGAGTTTGGGTAAGGTAGGAGGTACCAAGCTCGAGTGGTGGCAGTGGCGTCCCTCTCAAATTTGGTCATTCTTCTCTGTCCGGCTTTGGCCCGCTAGTCTTTGGTGGGGCGATAGTTACTATGGCTCTTTGGCCCCTCCCGAAATCCGTCACAGTTCTGGAGTCCCTATAGTCATGCTCATGGAAGGGGTGTCATGCCCGGTCGCCCCCTCCTCTACCCTTTTATCTTAGCAAAAAGATTAGTCATTGGTCTTGATAGAAGCAATTAAATAAGTTTAAAAACAACATGGACCGAAGTAAAAATTAAAAATAGACAAGACGAGTAAAAAAAGACAGTGTGGATTGCTCCCGAAAAAGAATCTATTGATTATCAACCAATTGATTGGACAGCATGTGAGATGATTTAGCTCACGCGTGAGATCAAAACTAAACAGAAACCCATTTTGACATGTGGGATTGGATTGATTTGCATGATCTACATTTAGCTTTTCTATTGGGCAATTTACCTCTAGGTCCAGAAAATAGAAAGTAATTCCCACCAACTCTCCTCTAATTAATGAAATATTAAAACCCTATGAAAGTGCCTAAAACCCTAAATACTGAAAGTGCCTAACCCCTAAGGCACCCTATGAAAGTGCCCAAACCTTAGGGTACCCTATAAAAGTGCCTAAAATCCTAAGGTACCCAATGAAAGTGCCTAAACCGCTAAAACCCAATAATAGGAAAGTGCACCCTAAAACTCCTATGAAAGTGCCTAAACCTAAACCCTAGGGCTCTATAAAAGCGCCTAAACCTAAACCCTAGGGTATCCTAAAACCTAAAATCTTAAAATGCCCTAAAACCCTAGGGTACCCTAAAACTCTAAAATCCTAGGGTATCCTAAGATTTTAGGGTACCCAAGGGTACTAGGGTACCCATTAGGGTACCATTATACCCTAGCATACCTTAAAACCCTAAGGTGACACTTCCATTAATGTTAAATGTATTTTTGTAAAAGTGGACTTAGTGGTAATTAAGTATTTCATCTCTCCTTAATGGGAATTAAGTGTCACTTTTCTGTACTTAGAGGTAATTTTCTGTTTTCTATTCGTCCTCTATTGTTTTTTGTCAATCATATTAAAAGTTGAAACAGACAAAGGATTCCTTTAGAGACCTATCAATTAAATAAAGTTTTTGCGATGACCAAAAAAAGGGATACAAAATTCAAATTTTTTTTATAATCGAATGTCTGGGCTAGCTTACGAGCATCTCTTGACTAATTCTGGAACCATAAAGTTAAAAAGGAAACTAAAGAGTATATGAGATAGTACCACTTTTCATTTGGGAAATCATGTTTGAAGAAGTAACCTTTAAGAATATGTTGATTCTCTACTAATTAGTTGGATCATAGGTGCGATGATTTAAAGGTCTCTAGTTTCAGTATAGGATGGCCTAAACAAGATTTGCCTTTAGTGATTTTTTTTTTCCTCTTGCGAAAAATAACTTTTTTTGTTCACTTTTGAACATATTATCTAATGATTTAAATTTCGCTCATCAAGACAAACTATTAATTCCAAAAGATTAACGTAAATCAAACAAAAATAAAAATTTATAATAAAAATTACTCTCTTCATTCCAAAAAGATTGTCCGGTCTGCAAAACGAGAACTTAAAAAGAAAGAGTAATTTTCGGAAAAAAAAATCAGATTTTTCACAAATTACTAGATATCAATGTGTTTTTCAAATTTATGAAAAAAATTTCCTTAACAAAAATAATTACTCCGTATTTTTAAGTTCTCGTTTTGCGTATCTGACCATTTTTTAAGCCAAATTGCCCCAAAATATTCTAGATTCAGCACACTAAACATGAACACATTGACAAGTGCGTATCTGACCATTTTTTAAGCCAAATTGCCCCAAAATATTCTAGATTCAGCACACTAAACATGAACACATTGACAAGTGCGCTGGATTGATGTGCATGATACTCCATTCATTTAGCTTTTATATTCGTCCGCTTTTGTTTTTTGTCATATTCTGATTAAAGAAACAATCCACTAGCGGTTTTTGGTTTCTTTTGGCTTTAGTTTGCTATGGTTGTATGTTTTTGTGTGTGTGTGTGTGTGTGTGTGATCCGGCTATGGTTATATGTTTGTTGGGTTGTTTTAGCCTTGTGGTGTTTTCGTTGGTTTTTTGCCTTCCTTTTTGTGTTGGTTCTCAGATGGCTTTTTTGCCGGTATGTCCGTGATCCATTTAATCTTCGTATCTTTTTTCAAAGATTTAATGAAATCTTTTTTGTTACGATAAAAAAAGAAGAAGAAAGAAACAATCTCCTAAGTTGAAATAGCCAAGGACAGGTAACCTGTTACATCTTGTTTCTTGGACGGATAAGGTTTTGAATGCACACAGAATAATGGTAAATAAGAGGTGAATATGTTATGAGAGGAGATTAGATTATGGAGTATTTGATTTGTGTAGCAGTTGATATGGATGAATAAGAATGGATAGGTAAGAGTGAGTATCGTGAAAATTACTTGATTACCCTCATGAAATCGTTGTAGTCAAAATACATAAAATGTTTGAGCACCTATGTGATTGGTATTTTACATTCTCATTTCTCAATTTCTTTCATAGATAAAAAAAAAAAAAAACATGTGAGTTTGGTCGTAGCCTAAAGAATAGAAAAATGATTCATACAACTTTAATACATTAGGTTGGAATAACTTCAATGTACCACATTAGGTTGGAATAACTTCAATGTACCGATGCATTGTATTCTAAAGCAAAGATTCTACGCTATTATAAGAACACACTTAGATAAAAATGTATCTATTAAGTCGGCTCCCCTCGGACAAAAATACTGGTTCCGCCACTGTTTGCAAGTCATATATTTCAAACACTAAAGATAGATACACTACCTTTTTACATTATACAGTTACACTACATCTTATGTGGAGCCTATTTCGGGTTTCAAAAAAATCCAAAAAAATCTTGATAAATTTTAAAATATTGTTTTATGGGATCCTATAAAAAATCAGCTCCAACGAATATCGGTAAGTACTACTTTTGGATTTGTAAGGGTGAAACTGCTCAATTGTGCAATTTTGCCACTACGAATCTAGAAATAATACTTACCGATATTCATTGGAGCTATTTTTTTACAGGGCCCCATAAAATAATATTTTAGAATTGATGAATATTTTTTTGAATTTTTGTGGGATCCAAAATGGGCCCCACATAAAATGCAGTATAACGTGTAGTGTAACTATGTAGTGTATGCAACATCTCTAAGGAATTAAGATTACATTTTCTCATGAGAAAAAGGAATAATATTTGAAGTTACATTTGTACACTGCAAGAAACCAAAACTAGAATGTTCAAAACAAAGAGAGAATTTATTTTCCAAGTACAACACTGAAAACGGAGAAACTGTTGCTCTCTGTAGGGCAAATTAGCCCAAACTAGTGGACTTCGGCTTGACCAAATAATTGGGCCAAATTAAAAAACAAAAACAACTTAGCCCCAATACAAACATAATAATAGACCCAATTACAAGCTTCTGAATATCTGCACTAGAGATACATTTTTTCTTTTTTTCTCGGCGAAAGTTGTATTGTTAGAATAGTTAGATTAACATCTTAGAAGAGTTGAACTCCTAACCTCCTTACGCCTAACAACTAGTACATTCATTGACGCTGTTGGGCCAAAGTCACCTTAGAGATACATATATTGGAAGATTTTTGACTTCTCATAACATTTTTCAATGACCCAGAGAGAGAGAGAGAGAGAGAGAGAGTACAAAACGTTAAGAAAAGAGGAGATAAATTACAAAATCTCTCCTCAAAGTTCTTTCATTCACGTCTTTGGTAGGAACCACAATCTGTTCCGATGTACCAAAAACAAGAAAAGGCCTTAAACGAAAGAGAACCACTAACGATAATAATCCTAAATGGGGGATTATTATGTTTACAGACAATTGAGAAAGCAATAAAATGCACCTAAAGACTTCCACAATATCTTTACTGCGTCTTGTTTGGTTGAGTTGTTAGTCCAAATCCAAAGGGGAACAGAGGGTCATAGTTTTGGTCTCCAACGCTCATCGGGAGCTGATCGACGGTCCTGAACCAAGTTCGGGAGAGTTTCCCAGTAAAACCGTAGTCCCCGAACAAGACATCCGCGACCCCTTGGCCTTCCGTTCCCGGTAGCCAGGCGGCTACCAGGGCGTCCATCATCGAGACGTACGGTTGAATCACAACCGGGCGACCGGTTACGAGAACCACAACACATCTCACGTATCCGCACACGTTCGCGATGATGCTCGGGCCCGGGTCGGGGATCGTCAAATCCGAGCTGTCGCCAAACATCTCCGCGTATGGCAGCTCTCCTACCACGACAATAGCATACGAGAATTCGACAGACTTGGCGTAGTTGGGATCTGGGTTTTCGTTGTAGACTACTTCAGTCGTCGGGTCGACGGTTTTCTTAATCCCATCAAGGATTGTGGTTCCTGCCCAAAAAAAAACAGAAAAGAACAAGTATGAACAAGACATATTCTTGACAGAAACTAGGACTATTAGTATATATGGGGTTTATTGAGGATGTACCAATTGTATTATTGTTGCCGTTCGTTCCTTGCCATGTGATCGTCCACCCCCCACACTGGTTGCCGAGATTGTCGGCATGAGTCCCCGCGACGAGTATTTTTGCTGCCTTCTTAGGAAGGGGTAACAGTGGATTTTCGTTCGGTTTACCGTTCTTCAGCAGCACAAGAGTTTTCCTCACGGCCTCCCTCGCCAAATCTCTATGCTCCTGTGTTCATATATTTCATGAGTCATGACTCGCAAGGTTGACGATTCCATCTTTTTTCCCCAAGAAAAATTAGTATGGCATGTGCAGTATAGATAGACTTGCTAACCTGACGTCCTAGCTCGTTAACGAAGCTGTAATCAGCATACGGGCGTTCGAAGAGGCCCGCTGTGAACTTCACCCGCAATATCCTTCTTACCGCATCGTCAATCCGGGACATTGGGACGAAGTTTTGATTCACCAAGGAGGTTAGGGTGTCGATGAATTCCGTATAGTCAAAAGGAACCATGATCTGAAAACAATTCCGAAACCACATTTATATATAAAGTTCGAATCACGAATCTTTTCCTGCTTTGGAAAGTACGCAAGGCATGGAAACAATGAAGTTGTCGATGAGGACTGACCATGTCGATGCCGGCTTGGATTCCCGTTAGGACAGAGTACGTATAGTTGGCGTGCGGTGGACTTGTGATCCGATCGATGCCCTGGTAATCCGAGATGACGAATCCCTGAAATAATTTTTGTCGATTCATACAGAACTTTAGTCGATCACAATACGAGACAGAAGGAAAGAAGGAAAAAATTTTATTTGTGCTTGAATAATTGATCTGTGTGTACCCTGAAGCGCAGTTGATTCTTGAGGTAACCGGTGATAAGTTCCTGATTGGCATGCATTTTTATCCCGTTCCAGCTGGAGTAGGAGATCATTACGGTTGATACGCCCTTGGCGATCGAATCGAGATAAGCAGGCATGTGGATGCTCATCAATCCTTGCCTGCTTATAACGGTGTTGTTTTCGTCGATTCCATCGATTGTCCCTCCATCGCCCACATAGTGCTTAGCGCATGCCGCGACCTTCGTTCTGCAGAGAGACAAATGCGGAAACCACCGGAAAATTAACAATGATTCAAGTACTCAAGACTCAAGAGCATCTTCAGCGCCAGAAACAACATAGAAATTTTTATCTGTACGATAACGTCTTAATATCATCATTAAATATCATATGTGCAGAACAGGCTGTGCTAGGTATAAAGCAGTGAATCTAAGTCGTTCATGTACACTTTAAGGGTCATTTCTTTACCCATTTTCTTTGTACTTAGCATTTCTCGCAGAACAATCTGCACACAAAGTAGCACGTGCGCAACGGAAAGTCTCTTTGCATGAATGTTGATTCATTCATTGATTGACATTATGGCATTAGAGTTCAAAATTTTATTAAGAGAGCAAGCTCGAACGCAGTGGCGGAGCCAGGATTTTGAATCCGGGGGGCCAGCTTAGGAGACATATAATTAATTTTTATCAGAACGTATACTTACTGTATCATAAAGTTTTTATTTTTCAATTCATTACATTTGTACGTTGAAATGATTCTAGCCTAATGCAGTTAAAGTATACCAATCATTTTGTTTTTTTTTTCCTTTAAGATACTTCAACTGTTACGTGCTTATTTTTTTATTTGTGAAGATTGAGAAATGAGAATGTAAAATAATCGATTTTTTATTAAATCAAACCAAAATTATTAAGATAATAAGTAGTTATACACTTATAATTATCAATAATATTAACAATCAGGTATATACAAAAGAAAAAAAATTTAAAACTCGAAAGCTCGGGGTGCCGACATAGCTCCGCCACTGCTCGAACGTGATGAGAAATTTGAAGATTTTCCCCTCTGAAGTTTAAAAAAACACTAGAGAATGGAGATGAATATCAGTGTCTAAGGTGAATTTTGCATTATATTTTTTTAAGTAAACCAGTTTGTCGCAACACTTGCATACTACACATGCAACATAGTTAAGTAACGATATCGAAATGCGAGATTCATACCCGTTACCAACAAAGGGGACACCCTTCCGGGAATTAGCAGGAATTTCTCCTTGTAATCCCGAAATGATCTCAGTCATTGCCTGAACAACCGTGTGATCTTCGCTGTAGCTTTCATAGCATCGACCCCATCTCGGGTCTCTACAAACCTATACACACAACGTGTGATATATCTATTAGATGGGTTTATACATTTGAAACTATAACACAAAAAGTAGTTTCTGGAATTTGTTTTTACTGAGTATTTACGTACCGCAATACATGGCGCGAAAGTATAGTGAATGCCTGTAGCTCTGACTTCAAGGGCAGTCGCTGATCCAATTCTCTTGACTAGGTCAGGATCTCTGTTACACAAAAAGTCATTTGAACATTCATCAATTGAATCATGTACTGGATCAATATCAATATGGATATATACATGCATGTATGTATGTATGTATCTCATGTAGAGAAAAACTTTTTAACAAGTGGTTTTGATGATCCAGATTAAAGACAAAATTATTAACGGTATTACTCCGGTAATAGTTTAAAAACGAATCTCAATTATTGATTGTCGAAACGGACGGGTGAGATTGCGTGGAGTTGTAAATATCTGCCGTGAATAAGTTTCTCTCATGTATGGGGCCGTATCCCAACCAGTTTGGGTTGGGACCAATTTGGTCTAGTTTGGACTGATTGTGGGCCTTTTTTGGACCCGCAACAATGATCGAAACCGTGATTTAATAAGAGTGGGAGACGTGATTTAAGATGAGTGTGGCCAGCCAGAGTTGGGAAAGAGGGGTGAGTACTGCATGTGAGAGGGTCCAAGGGCGTTTGCAATGGTCTGGTAAATTAAATAGGTGGTTGAGGCAGGTGAGAGATTGTGTGGCTGTGAATGATTTGTGTTGTCTATGAGTCTGTTCGGTTTGGATTTTGAGGGAGGTTTGTTAGAGTAATGAACGGAGAGGGATAGATAAAGAAAATTTATTGAAGAAGTTTTGAGTATCTGAAACGAACAAAAGATCTGAGAGGAGGGTGAGACGTGGGGAGCCTCTGAGGGGGTCTCCCCCACTGATATTCATGTAAATTGTACAAGATTAGTTAATTTAAACACAAATATTCATTTTTTGTTATTTAAGCAATTAGCTACACACACAAAGAAATTAAAGAATGAGACAAATGTTGAAGTAGTGCTTCTTCCTAGTTTGGCATTATAAGCCAATGGTTTTTTTTTTTTGTCTTTATTCAATTTTTTTCTCGAATTTGTTAGTTTTTCATCGATTTTTTGCGGATTATTGCTTCGTCGTGACGAGATGAATCTAAAAAATAATAAATTACGATTGAAATCCAACTTTTTAATAAAGACGAAAAAATTTGCTTATTTTCATCTTGATTTAAAAAAAAATTGAATTTCGATATTAATTTTTTTACCTTTTAGATTACTCTCCTCATGACAAAGCAATAATCCTAAAATAAAATCGACGAAAATGAACAAATTCGAGAAAAAATTGAATAAAGACAAAAAAGAAGAAGTCATTTGGCTTATAATGCCAAATAGGCCTTAAATTAGCAGTTTCCTTAACTATATAGGCAATTTCCTTCACTATATAGTCAAGAAAGTTGCAAAAAACGACTCACTGAGCTATTGTTAAGGTTGAAAAAATAGTATTGAAAGTGTAAAAGGCGTATTCAAGTATGCGTTTTGTTTAAGTCATAAATTATGGATGTATACACTTGCCTGGTAGCTCCAAGACCGATGTTGTGAGGGAAAATGGTAGCATTGTAGACATTACTATTGCCGTGGACAGCGTCAATGCCGTAGATAATCGGGATGCCCAGGCGGGTCGACATCGCGCCTTTTTGAAAACCATTTACCATGTCGATCCAAGTCCTGGCTGTCGCGTTTACAGCCGGAACACTTCCTGCCCCGGTCAAAGCACTCCCTGCCCAATAAAAGGAACATCGTGAGTACCGAGTCGATAAATTGATTAATAATCCGTATCCGATTTCGGTTTTGGATGGTTCGAATTTGAAAAGAGAAAAATGAGAGAGAAAGAGGAGAGAGAGTGTTGGGGTGGGAGGACAGAGAGTATTTCAATCTAGGCCATCCAATACACTTTTGGACGGCCCAGATGTGTTGCTCAGGCACCACGTCGGCCAGGTGACGTGGTACCCACCCGGCAACCAAAAATTTTTCGTACTCGAATATCTTCACCCAATGACTTGCTACTATTGACCCACAATAGAGCTCCTAATTTACCATAGAGGCTATAGTTCTACTCCATCTGTCCTAATTTAATTGTCCCTCGTTCTATTCTAACCAGTTAAAAAATGAGTTATATCTTTAAATTCGTAATGAATTTCATATCAAATATAGATCTTATTTGATAGATCTTTATTACTTCTATAATACAATATTTTCGAAAGGGAAATGATTTTGCCACTTTTTTTTTTGTTAACGTCACTTCCCTGCAAGTGTATTTTTGCACCAAAAATATACTTGCAGGGGAGTAGCGTTAATAAAAAAGGGAGTGGCAAAATCAGAAGCCTTTTCGAAATCACATAAAACATTATAAATTACAAGATATAATCAATTGAAAAGTGGCACGAACTTCCAAAAAGAATAATTAAATTGTGACGGATGAAGTAATTTTTTAAGTATTTCGAACATCGGAAATTTTGACTCCGCCCTTGAATGATGGGTGTGGTGCCCCACGAGTCGTATTGCACCCGTTTGGTCTGACTCGGAATGTCTCAACCTATCTTTAGAGAAGCATGCATTAATCATTCAAAAGAATGAAAATCCAGAAGAAAAGAATGAATGATAGGAAGATGAGATGACGAATTACCGATAAAGTACTGCTCGATCACTTCACCGGAAGCAACGGTTCTCTCAATCTGAGTCATTTGGCCAATCTTCTCCGCCAAAGTCATCCGACTCAGTAAGTCCTCGATTCGAACTTTTATGGTCTGGTTCGGATCCTGGTATTTCGTGTACTCTGCTTCTGCTGCCATGGCTGCCCAGCACAAACATATGACCAGAATGCCCCGAGAAGGGATCGAGATTCTCGCCATTTGGCCTTCCCAAATTTCCCTTCAAGTCTGAAAAATCAGTTAATACCGTTGTTGAGTTAGAAATAGAATGTGGGTATCTTGGAGAAATTCTTTTGCCATTGTAGGGAGAAGAACTATGGTACAGTTTATATATTGCATTTAAGGCATGCATGCTATGTCAACTTGAGGCAGATGGCAGGTGAGGAAAAACGATTCTAATAATCGGCCAGGAAAATGGGTACCATGTGGCGGTACCCAACGCGCATCCGAGCCGTCTAAACATGTTTTGTACGGCCGAGACCCAAACACTCTCTCTCCTACTCAGATGAGCACTCCCTCTCCTCTTTCCCAGCCTCTAAATCTTAGCCGTCTAAAACATGTTTGGACGGCTTGGATGAGCGCTCAGGTACGATGTGAATATACTCTATTTGCACCCAAAAATTTCTCCTACAAACGATTTCAAAAGAGCAAGCTTTGACTAAACTGTTTGACCATTTGACTTTTCTTGAATAACTTGTTTCTTTTTAGTGAATTTTTGTATGGGACTTTAGATTTATTTTTATTTTTTTACTTTCTAGACAGAGCTACGGTATTTGTGTACAAAAAAGTAAAAATGTGTAATAAAATTTCATAAAAAGATCCCTGCAAACGAAAAAACACGAATAACGGATCACTACAAAAATTTAGAGAAATTTTTTCAGTGCCAAGCGGGTACCACGTGGTGCCCGCTCGTGCATCCGAGCCGTCCATTTTGTGTTTGAACGGCTCAGATTTAGAGAGAGAAAAGGGAGAGAGAAAGTGTTGAGGTGAGAAGAGAGAGAGAGTTTCAATCCGAACCGTCCAAAAGTGAATCAGACGGCTCAAATGCGCCGAGCGGGTGCCACGTCGGCTATACCGCTCGGCACTGAAAAACTCCTCAAAATTTAGAGATGAGTTTTTGGAAGACAGACAATTCAGAGAAGAAACTTACCGGCCGAGAGGGGCTCAAAAAATGAGAAGCCTTTTGTAGACTGTACTTGTATAGAGAGAGAGAGAGAGAGAGAGAGAGAGAGGGAGAGGGAGAGGGAGAGTGAGAGAGAAGCGGGGAGACTACTGCCTGTGATGGGTTTTGATGAAAGTGAATGCTCTGGTATTTATAGAACACATTGGTCTAGTAATATTTTAATACTACGGAGTACTATTTTCCAAATATTCAATATTGATATGACCATCAGGGTGGTAGCCCAGTTGACACAGGTGATGGGGCTTAAGTGCCTCTTCCTCTGAGTGCACTCGGGTTCGAGCCCCTCCAGCTGCAAAAAAATATATATGAGTTGGAGGGACGCGTGGAGGGCCATGTGCCAGCTGTGCACCTAGGTGGTGCTGTGGTGACGGCCTGTCTTCACGGACAGTAGCTATGGCTCGAACCGGACATTCCACAGCGGGTTGGGAGCCCCTATGGTCACGCCCAAGGGGGGTTGCTACGCCGGTCGCCCCCTTCTCTACCCTTTTGATTTTCAAAAAATAAAAAAAATAAAATATTGATATGTACACAGTTAATAAGTATAGGTACACTACATCCGACCACTACACCATCCACTACATGTTTTGTAGGGCCCACTTCGGGTCTCAAAAAAATACAAAAAAATGTTCATAAATTTTAAAATAATATATTATGGGGCCCTGTAAAAAATCAGCTCCAACAAATATCGGTAAGTATTATTTCTTGATTCGTAAGGGCGAAACTGTACAGTTGAGCAGTTTCGCACCTACAAATCAAGAAATAATATTTACCGACATCAGTTAGAGCTGATTTTTTACAGGGCCACATAAAATATTATTCTAAAATTTATGGACATTTTTCTGTATTTTTTTGGGACCCGGGATGAGCCCCACAAAAAATGTAGTGGATGATGTAGTGGATGGATGGTAGTGTATGTAGCATCTCTCTTTAACACACGTATATTCATATATATCAGCATGTGATTGAAACTTGAAAGTACCCATACACTACGAGAATAATAACTTATTTACGGAGGTCGCGCAATCACATCCTTCCGTTTCAGCAATCAACGGTTAAGATATGTTTTTAAACTTTTTTTTTTTTGGTAATTGTGTTTTTGTTTGTTTTTAAACTTTGATTGGTAATAAATATTTTTGACCGATAATAATTTTGTTTTTTATCCGGACCGTCCAAAACACTTTTAGACGCACGAGATTGAGCTCTATAAAATTTATTCACGGCTCCAAATAAGTTTTTTCTGTACCAAAAGAGCCGTTATCGTTCTCCAGCCAGGCGCATGAGTGATTATTCGGGGTTAGGCTCAACTAAACGGTATTGTTGAAATATCTATGGATGGGGTCTTCAGGGATGGACCTCAAGTCAAGCAGGACCATTAAAAAAATTGTGGACGTACATAGTATAATTGGATCTCCCTGGCCTTCTTGTCTTCTTTTAAGAAATATTGTTATATAGATATAGATTTTCTTTATAACCAGATGTTTGGGGCCAGCTTGCACACGCCTTGACTAATTTCGAGACGCTAAAGTTAACGATCAAGAAAATCGTCTAGTCACCCAAAGGTTTGAACAATTTGAAACATGCGATCTCGTGGAGGATAATCATTTATTATTAGCTTTCTTATGTCCATGTATCCAAACACGTTGGTGTATATATATATAGACATATGTATATATTCTTGATTTTTGAAGGATGGGCCTTAATTAATTAGGCCCCGATTGGATGGTGGATGAAAGTAGGGGATGAAGTAATGAGGGGGGATTAGGGGTTCATGTGACACTTTTGATTTGGTTTGGCAACAAAATTGACACTCGGCCCAGACTGAATCATCCCAAGTCAATGGATGGATTTCGACTAGTTATTAAAGGCGGATGAGGCCCTCCTCATCCGCCTCTCTTAACATTTCAAAATACTACCTCCAAAACTCATCCCACGTCCAATCGAGCCCTTATACAAGAGTCGGGACCATTAAAAAAGTGGTAGACAAATACAGTGTATGATTGGATCTCACCTTGTTTTCTTTTGTTTTCCATTTTTTCTGGAGGTTTTCTTTGTTGATGTACCCCCTTGCATGGAGGGCATCATCGTCCGGTTTTCCGTCCATGAATTCATGCAAGCAACTGACCAAGGTCTCATCATGCCTTATTGCCTTACCAATAATAATTAAAAAAATTACCATCTTAGTTATTATGAACAAATAATATGAGTATTGTGTAGTGAATCTAATTTGTTAAAGAAATCCCATTCAAATGTTCATTTAATTCATGAATCTCAGCGAAAAAATGTATCTTTTTGTTCATTTAATTGTTCAGGAAATCGACACCGATCAATTTTTTTTTTTTTAAATCGTAGTTTTTATGAATTGAGTCAGCTAAAACATTAAATTACCATGTGGAGTGATTAGATTCCCAATAGATATGTGATTCTGGGCTGGGCAGATCATAAGAAAATCACTTCTCTATTGAAATAATATGCTCAAAATGCAGAAACTACATTCGTATTCAACCTTAATCTAGCTTTTTCATTCAAATTGATTTTAACTAATATATTCCTCCATATAAAGATGCACTGGAATAAAACAGTAATTCCGTCTCAAGAATGAATTGTACTTTCACTCTAGTGATCGATGGCCTTCTCGGCTGACCCGTCCGTGTCGGATTCGTTACCCGCCCCGAACGGATCTGTCATTATTTTGCTCTAGGATTGAAGCTAGCTGTTGAGTACAGTTTGCAAATGAACTAGAATAATCTATGGTTTTTTTGGGGTAAATAGAATAATCTATGTTGACCTTTCTTGAAATCAAGAACATAAAAATGTAGACATTTTGTGGTCCCACATGCATGAACGGTAACCCAGGCACAGAGAGAAAGATTTGTCTTTCATCCCTTGTTTTTTTTTTTTCTAACAAAATAGATTCGATTTGCATTTCCCGCAATCCATTCATGTTCCCTACGTTTTGGACCTGTCGTTGAACGTTACAATCAAATCTATTAGCACGACAAGAAGTCAACTAATGTCTCGTTATGATTTGAAGAAAATAACTTATTCACGGAGGATAAGTTATTCACGGAAACACTCAATCTCAATCGTTCAAAAGTGTTTTGAACGATCCGGATTAAAATTAATCTATTACCGCTAATAAGATATATAATCTATTGTCGGTAAAGATTATTTTTGATCCGGATTGTCCAAAAGTATTTTAGACAACTGAGATTGAGCTCTGTAATAATTTATTTATGGAACTCCGTGATTAAGTTATTCTCATATTTGAAACGGTAGCCGTTTTTTCTTTAAGTTTTCCCGAAAAGTGAATACTACCTCTCCCTCCATTCCAAAATATTTGTCTGGTGTGCCAAACCGAGAACGTAGAAATATATATAACACAAAAAAAAAAAACATTGAAAGAACAATTCGCAAATAATTTCTTAATTATGCGAAATATTTTCATTTTTCAGGAACTTTCATAGATAGTTTGCATTTTACAAGCTATCAAAGGCCTTCCCCCGCATGGAGGTGGAATCGAATGGTCGCCTATTAATTAGTAGGCACTACGTGCTTCCATGCATGACAGTACTTGTGTTCAACCTTGGTCTCGCTGACTATACTTATAACTAACACTTTTTCCCCTTCTATAAAAACAAATGCCTCTCGCATTCTGTCTCTAATAACACAGTGATGCAGGGAGGCGTGATAGAAGAAGAACGCGTAATAAGGACAATCATGAATGAGTATGAATTAGAGGTACTCCCTCTATGAACACACAATATTGAGAAACTTCTCAAATATTCATTAATCAAATCATAAACAACTCCTAGCTAACCCGAAGGCTTACAATTTATTAAATAGGAAGAAAACCCTAACCCTAATTGATTCACCCAAAAGGAAGCCGAATCAATTAATTAACGAAAATTACCAAATACAAAAAATTGTACTTAAACTAGGAAATCAAATACTAGAAAGAAATATAAGGTTGTCAAAACAAGCAGCAACTAAAATGGAATTTTCTAACAAAACAATAAACTCAAAATTGTAATGCCCCGATTTTTCAAATAAATTTCGGAGGCATTAAATAATAAAATTTTATTGAAATAACTCTAGAGCGACTCTAGTCCTGATACATATCCCAAGCATACTTGATTTCTGCCCTTGGTATTTCTGCCCTTGGTATTCCTTTTAAATTCGTTGATGCAGAGCATTAACTGATGTGCTGCTTGGTTTTAACTTTTTACCTGGTATTTACTGGAATTCTATAAGCAAATTAATAGTTCTTTGTAGCTAGCTTAAATGTATAGTTGGGGGAGTGCCGTAAGCATGGATAATTTTCTTTCGTGCCACTAAGAAGAGGATCACATACTACACACTAATGAATCGATAGTGTTTGAGTCACTAGCTAGCAAGCGTGCCGTAGGCACAGGCAATTCCAACCGGCGTGCGTAGTGCCGTAGGCACGGGTAAACAGTAAACACTAGTTTCTCTATATAGTTTCTCGTAGCCGACACTATGCAATATGACATCATTAGCCCTGTACTCTCTCCCAAAAGAATTTTAATTTTGTTCACTCTTGCTTCGTTCACCATCGGCGACGGTATGCTTATTCCGTGTTGCACTTTCCTAATCGAAATCGTTCGATTTTTTCATATTCATTCTCTAGTAGACCTACACAAAATTCAGTTCAATCGAATTTCGATAAGTGCTTGTTTATTTATTTTCTTTAAAAATCTCAATTGAAAATTGAAAATTTAATTAGTTCAACGCTTAGCAATATATCCAATTAAGTTAAATTTTTTCATATTCTCCTAACAAAATGAATTTACATAAAATGAACGATTTTCATTATGGTAGTGAAATACGGAATGAGCACACTCTCACGAGAGTAAACAAAGCAAGAGGTGAACAAAATTGTTCTCCTTCCCAACGCTGCACCAGCAAATCGAAGAAATCTCGCACACCTCTTCCCTCTCAAGCAACCATCCTCAGTGTTTGAGTTTCTCTCTTGAAAGTTTGAAACTACCAATAACCAGTCAAAATTAAGCACTACCATGCAACGATCCTTCGGAAAGATTGGAGTGACCGAATTACAATTATTGAAAGAACGTACAGAAAGTTCATAACACGGGAACTCTCGGGATAGGACTGCAAATGAACTGAGCAGTTCGCGAGTTTGGCTCTCGTTTCCTAAACGAGTTGAGCTCGAGTTCGAGTTTTAGGCTTGTTTAGTAAACGAGCCTGGCTCGATAAAAGCTCGACTCGTGAAGGAAAGCGAGACTCGTTTAGTAAATGACTAAGCTTAACTCATTAAGAGCTCGGGTCGCTAGCCAAGCTCGAACTCAAGTTTTTGGCTCATTTTGCAGCCTTAAATTTATGGGGAGCAAATGAGAAACAGGGAAGAAGAGATCTTCAAAGTTAATTATTGGGCAACAAAGCAAAGGGTTACAAAAATAATTCTCACAATCAAAGGTTGTAAAATTTGTGTGAGGAGAGATGATGGTAGTAATAAGCAATTGGATCCTCAATTGATTGTGTGAATAAATGGCTGAAAGGAAGTGAAGAAGAAAAGAGAGATGTACTCCATCTCTCTCAGTATTTTTGGCTTTCTTCTTGTTTTGTTCTTATTTAATTTCTTTTTTGGTTTTGAGCCAAATTTTTTAGAATTATTGATTCGTCTGAGTAAAAAAAAAAATACTTTTACCCAATTTTTTTTAAAAAAATATCTAAGAAAAAGTTTTAAAAACTTAGAACAAATAATTCAAGGCGAATCAAAAAAATAAATTTTTTTACTTGTACCCAATTTTTAAAGGAATATTAAAAAAAACCCACAAAACTGGGTCAACAGACAACAAGTACCGGTGTCGGTGCCACATACAACTCACCATGGTCACATGACCACCCAAACAATTTTGTTTGTTTGTTAAAATACATGTAAAATTTTTAGCATAGCCCATACTTTGAAGTAGTTTGAACATCTAGTTTACAAAATTTTGAATACCCACTCCTTTCATTAATGACCACTAATCAATGGTAAAATTACGGTTCTTTATTCTCTTTATTTGAGATTGTTTATATATTTTTTTAATCATATTTCTCAATATATAGGCAATCTAAAAAAATTCAAGTTTTTCAATTTTTAATTCGTTTAAACCAGTGCGAAAATCTTATTTTTCTGAAATTTAAAATCCAGAGAATCATAATTAATTTTTGACTCTAAAGCTCTCATATGAGAGCCCCAAGAGAGCCGTAGAACCAAATGAAGAACATATACTTAATTATGAGGGCATTAGAGACAAATATTAATTATGAATCTTTAGAATAAAATAATCATAAAAGTAAGATCTTCGCACCGGTTCAAACGGATTGAAAATTGGAGCACTTAATTTTTTAACCATAGTTTTAAATATATAAACAGTATTAGTCACTTTTATTTTATTTTTTTCAGCCCTTATTGCCTTAAAAATAATCTCCTGATATTTTTAAAAAATATTTTTAAACAAAATGTTGAGTTACTCGGCGTCGCCTAGGTGGACTTGGTGCTTGGCAATGGATAGCCGCTCGTCGCCCGACTAGCGATGAGCACTATTTAAAATACTTGATAGTATATTATAGGTTTTTTTTAACACACTCTCGAAAAATCATGAAGCCGCCGCTGACAAGTGCGTAGATTTCAAAACAAAAAAAGTCAAGATGTGAACCGTCAATGCAAGGAAAGTTCCAAGTTAAATAAATGCGAAAGAATAATTGAGAACCGGAGTGGAAAGTTCAACTATGTGCTAGCTGCACAGACAATAGAGTACATATTCCATGTACAGATCATTTTGGGATCCATTTTATATTTCACAAAGATGATCGGAGCCGTTCATTTTGTTTAAAATATTTTTTTTAGGATACTCATTAAGTTCTACTAGATGTCGGTAAGAGCCTTTACAAAACATCCAACTTTGTCCCAGAATTTGGCCTGAATTCTAGGACAAAATTGTATGTTTCGTAAAGGCCCCTATCGTATCCAGTTGAGTTGATTTTTTATGGGAGCCCTAAGTAAAATATTTTAAACAAAATAAATGGCTCTGATCATTTTTATAAGAACCGTAATGTGTCCTAAAACGATCTATGCATGGAGTATGTACTCCATTATCTGTGCACTTAGCATTAGTGTTATGTACAGGGGATGGAAAATGATATGACCCGTGCCCTGCTGCGACCGTCATTACACTCCCGTAGTCAGCCTACTGGCTGGTATGCTTATATATGCTCTTATGTTGTTAAATGCAGAGCACTGGCTGGTGTGCTTAGATTTTTTCTAAATTCGTTGATGTAGAACACTAACTGATGTGCTGCTTGGTTTTAACTTTTTACCTAGTATTTATTGGAATTCTATAAGCAAATTGATAGTTCTTTGTAGCTAGCTTAAATGTATAATTGAGGGAGTGCCATAAGCACGGGTAATTCTCTTTCGTGCCACTAAAAAGAGGATCACATACTACACACTAATGAATCGATAGTGTTTGAGCCACTAGCTAGCTAGTGTTGGGAAAATTTCGGCAGTCACAAGACATTCCAGAGAACAGTTTATTTATCAAAGGTAAAATTACAAGAACAAACCAAATTACAAGATACAAACCAGTTTACAGAAAAACGAAGAACGAGATACAAACAGAATCTTGGATTGAAACCGAGTCCTGTGTTGAACCACAGTCTCCTTAAGAAAGATTCGCCCCTACCGTGGGTGTTGTAGGTTGCTTCGGCGACTTTCTCCCAGGGTTATCTCGGTTGGACCGCTAGCCGTCGGAACACCACCGATGACCGCCTTGGCGAACTGACTACCGCCTGCCTCTCTCTCTCAAGAACGAAAATCAGTATATGATAGATGGTTGCGAATTTGCTTGTGTTTTCTCCAAGAACGTGAGCCTCCTTTTATAGGGGAAGGAGGCAGGAAAGATGAAATGCTGCCATTATTCTGCCAATGAATTCTGTCAATGAATTCAGCCATTGAAGAGGGAGGTTACGGGAATGAATTCACAATCATGGAGGGGTTACAGAATCCACACATCAATACGTCTATTGATTGTGGTGCGTCCAGATACAACGAACCCGGTTCATGCTCGGTTGCCTCGAGAGACCCTCCGGTAGCCCCGATTTCATTCATCTGAAATTCCGTAAAATTTCCAACAATCCCCCCCATGAATGGAATTGGCAGGCATACTGATGCAGAGTACAAAGCTGATCCGAGAGAGCGGCAACGGATAATTCCTGCATAGGATAGGTGGCTTTTGGCCTGGAACCTTCCCTTGTGATAGCCTATCGGGTTTACTGGCAGACTAGTGTGCGGTCCCGCTTTGAACTATTCCGCCGCCGATGTAAACCGAGACAACAGACGTCACACAGGACTTCTCCTGACGTAGTTCAGTTCTCACTGTTGGGTTCATTTTGGCCATGACACCCACTTCCTGGTTCTGCGAGTATTTTCTCGAGAATTTTTGCCACAATTCTCAAAGAAGCGGCCCCACTTCATACTAACATAGGTGACCTTCCTGTAAGAGTATCCTGTTATACCCTGCCTGGCAACCCAGCGCATAGGAGTCATTAAAAGCAATGCTTAACCTCTTTCATTCGCAGGTATCACTGTTCTACACCATAGGAATGGGCAGGAGACCGAATCTCCTCAGTGATCGTTCTCGGCTACTCGCGAAAGATAGTCTCATTGAACCTAGATCTTGGGATCTCCAGTCAACTAGGTTGGCTACCTCCACGGTAACTATGAGCGTAGTGGCTTTAGGCCCATTCCTTTCGATGCTTGCTCAACTAACTCTCGGTTTAACCCTTTGGTTAACGGATCCGCAATATTGTCCTTTGACCTCACATAGTCAATAGCGACAACCCCACTAGAGAGTAGTTGTCTAATGGTATTATGTCTACGTTGTATATGTCTAGACTTACCATTATACATATTACTCTGTACCCTACCAATTGCAGATTGACTATCGCAATGGATACTAATCGGTGGCACAGGTTTCGGCCATCTTGGAATATCCTCCAAAAACTGACGGAGCCACTCGGCCTCCTCCGCCGCTTTATCCAGAGCGATGAACTCTGATTCCATTGTTGAACGTGCTATACACGTCTGTTTGGAGGATTTCCAAGAAATAGCTGCACCACCAAGTATAAAGACATATCCACTTGTGGATTTAGAGTCCTTCATATCTGATATCCAGTTCGCATCACAATACCCTTCTAGTACTGCTGGATATCTGGTGTAGTGCAATCCCAAATCACGAGTATACCTTAAATAGTGCAGAACCCTGACTATTGCTTTCCAGTGATCACGACCTGGATTACTTGTGTATCTGCTTAGTCTGCTGACTGAGTAAGCTATATCGGGCCTTGTACAACTCATTAAGTACATCAGGCTCCCAATTATCTGAGAATACTCTAATTGAGATATGCCTTCCCCCCCATTCTTGGATAAATGCAGGCTTAAATCCACGGGGGTTCTTGCGATACTTGAATCAGACGAGTTGAACTTCTCAAGAATCTTGTCAACATAGTGTGTCTGAGACAACGCAAATCCAACAGAAGTTCTGGTGATCTTGACACCCAGAATGACATCTGCAAGGCCCATATCCTTCATGTCAAACTTCGAGTTTAACATATTCTTGGTAGACTGAATGACCCTTTCATTGCTACCAACAATGAGCATGTCATCAACGTAAAGACACAAAATGACATACCCTTCGTCTGTGTCTTTGACATAAACACACTTGTCACATTCGTTGATCTTGAAACCACTTGACAACACAGCATTGTCAAATTTCTCATGCCATTGTTTTGGTGCTTGTTTGAGCCCATACAAAGACCTAACAAGCCTACATACTTTCCTTTCTTGGCCCGGCGCGGAAAAACCCTCGGATTGTTCCATGTAGATCTCTTCATCTAAATCGCCGTTCAGGAAAGCTGTTTTGACATCCATTTGATGTATCTCAAGGTTACGCAAAGCTGCGATCGCGATGATCATTCGAATGGAAGTAATCATTGAGACTGGTGAGTAAGTATCAAAGTAATCTAGGCCTTCTTTTTGTCTGTATCCTTTGATAACAAGCCTAGCTTTGTACTTATCAATTGACCCATCTGCTTTCATCTTCCTTTTGAAGATCCATTTGTAGCCGAGAGGCTTACTGCCTGGTGGCAAATCCACCAGTTCACACGTATGGTTTTGTAGTATGGAGTCAATCTCACTCTTAATGGCCTCTTTCCACAAAGGACCCTCAGGGCAGCTTACAGCTTCCTGGTATGTCCGAGCCTCATTTTCTACAAGATAAGTCAGAAAATCTGGACCAAAAGATGTTGATGTTCTAGCTCGCTTGCTACGTCGTGGTTCAACATCAACTTCCTCTTCTTGGCCTAGTCTGCTTTCATTAGCCGGATGCAAAGTCCGTTTAGCAGAACTTGACTCTCCAATGGATCTATAAGGAAATATGTGTTCAAAGAACACTGCATTCCTAGACTCCATGAGAGTATTCTTGTGAATATCTTGTATATCTGACTCATACACAAGAAAACGATAGGCACTACTATCGTCTGCATAACCGATGAATACACAATCAACGGTTTTAGGGCTTATCTTCTCCTTCTTAGGAGGAGGTACAGCCACCTTCGCTAGACAACCCCATGTTCGTAAGAATGCATAGTTAGGCTTTCTACCTTTAAACAATTCATACGGGGTTTTACCAATGTCTTTGCGAGGTATTTTATTGAGGATGTAATTAGCGGTGAGAACAGCATCTCCCCACATGTTCTGAGGCAACCCAGAACTGATCAACATAGCGTTCATCATATCCTTCAATGTACGATTCTTGCGCTCAGCAATTCCGTTAGTCTGAGGCGAATAAGGTGCTGTGGTTTCATAGATTATTCCGTGTTGGGCACAGAATTCTCCGAACGGTGACTGAAATTCACCACCACGATCACTTCTGACCACCTTAATCTTTTTGCTCAGTTGATTCTCAACCTGAGTCTTATAATGAACAAACTTATCCAGGGCTTCATCCTTGCTTTTCAGCAAATACACATAGCAAAATCGAGTGCTATCATCGATAAAAGTAATGAAATACTTGTTACCGGCCCGAGTTTGGACATATTTCAGATCACACACATCAGTGTGGATTAAACCCAAAGGTTCTGTGCTTCTTTCTACTGTTTTGAAAGATGCTCTGGGCATTTTAGCCTCTACACAGGTCTCACACTTGTGTTTTTTATCAATTTGGAAAGCTGGAATATGGTCCAAGTTAATTAATCTACGCATAGAATCATAATTAACATGACCTAGTCTACCATGCCACAAAAAGGAAGACTCAAGCACATAAGCAACAGGGGATTTCTTTTTATTGATAGTAGGGATAACAGTCATTACATTCATCTTAAAAAGACCATCGGTCATGTAACCTTTCCCTACATACATTCCAGCTTTAGTCAGAGTGACCCTATCAGCCTCGAAAACCAGGCGGAAGCCGTGCTTGCTCAACAGCGAACCAGAAACCAAATTCTTGCGAATATCTGGCACGAACAGCACATTATTCAGAGTCAACTCTTTTCCCGAAGTCATCTTTAGGACCACTTTCCCCTGCCCCGCAACATCCGAGGTAGCTGAGTTCCCCATAAACAGTTTCTCACCGTTAGCAACCGGCTCGAAAGTAGTGAACATATGCCTGTCACAACAGATATGACGTGTAGCTCCAGTGTCTACCCACCATTCCTGCGGGTTTGAACCCACCATGTTCACTTCAGATACCATAGCCGAGAGGTTGATATCAGACACTGCTGCCTCCACCTGAGCCAAATGTGCCTGAGCGCGAGGGTTAAGCGGCTTCTTACACTCTGAAGCTCTATGCCCGAACTTGTTGCAGTTGAAGCATGCACCCTGAAACTTTTCTATCTGTTTCTTAGCAACCCCACCTCTCGGTCCCAGATTGACCCTTTTGTCCTTCTGTTTGCCAGCTTGCTTGTCAGACCGCTTGTCAGAACGCCTGTCATACTGGTTTTTCCTCACACCGAAAGATTGACCATGCTCCATCATATTTGCCTTGGCCATGTAGGAGGTCTTCGCACTCCTATCCATACCCCGATTCTCCTCTTCAATACGGAGTTTGATGAAAAGAGCCTCCAAGGTCATCTCCTTATTCTTGAACATGAGATAGCTCTTGAACTCTTTCCATGCTGGGGGTAGCTTGTGGATGACTGCAGCCACCTGGAATGCTTCACCCAGAATCATCCCCTCAGTCCTGATCTCATTGAGCAGGAGTTGCAGCTCTTGGACTTGGACTGCCACAGACTTGGAGTCCACCATCATGTAATCAAGGAACCGGCCCACAACAAATTTCTTGGACCCGGCACCCTCGATCTTGTATTTCCTGTCTAAGGATTCCCATAATTCCTTAGCCGATGGAGCCTCGCCATACACAGAATACAACGAATCATCCAGAGCATTCAGAATGTAATTCATGCACATATAGTCATGCTCTTTCCATCTGGCCACATCAACCCGCTTCTGAGTGTCAGGATCATCCTCAGCAATAACAGGTGCTTCCTTGACAAGCCACTTTGCCAAGTTCAAGGTGGTGAGGTAGAACAACATCTTCTGTTGCCACCTTTTGAAGTCCACCCCACCAAATTTGCTCGGCCTCTCCACGTGAGATATTGGAACCGAGGGAATCCCAGGAATAGGAGCATGAGTTGGAATAGCACCACGGCCATTTCCATTGCCACTGACACCACCAGCCTCTTTGTCTTTGCCAGCGACGGTAGTTTTCTCTTGCACAGTTGTCATGTTTTCCTGAAATTAGGAACAACCACACATAAGAGAACAAATCTCAATATCAAAATGATAAGCTATAAATGCATAGATTAACAATCTATCAAACAAGCTAAGTCTGACACCCCCACAATACCATGTAACCTGGGGGTCCCAGGGGGCGCGCCCCCTGGCGGGGGTTTTAGGGGGCCGAGCCTCCTGACGGGGGTCCTGGGGGCAGCGCCCCCGGGCGGGAGTCTGAGGGCTGGCCCTCAGCGGGGATCGACCTTCCCCTTCTGTTTTTAGAGTCCAATCCATGTACTGATGTATCCCACTTGCCGTGCACAAGGGCTGAGCACTCACACCGTCCACTGGTTGAGTACTTCAGGCCGAGAGCAACCCAGGCGTCAAGCACATGAACTGCACACCGGGCAGATCATAAACACTGGATCAAGGCCAGGTGATGTCAAGGCAGAAGCCAAGTAGATCACCCCAGAGGCCAACAAAATTGATCCAAGGCCAAGCCGCGCACGACTGCCTTAGGCCGTAGCCTTTCTGTTTGCAACATGATCGAGTCACGCATGACTGATCTTGGCCGAAGCCGAACGGGTCTGATTATTCTCGTATCAATCTCCAAACAATCTGCTGAACAGATTGATAACTCGTCTAACACCAATGATTCTCCATCATGAAAACTAATCTGTTTCGAATCTGTTCTTGCAACTCAAACGTTAGTCCAAAACAGAAATTGTTTTCTGGAATCCGATGCCGATCAGAGATCAAAGAATCTTTCTTAAGCTTGTTGGGAAAATTTCGGCAGTCACAAGACATTCCAGAGAACAGTTTATTTATCAAAGGTAAAATTACAAGAACAAACCAAATTACAAGATACAAACCAGTTTACAGAAAAACGAAGAACGAGATACAAACAGAATCTTGGATTGAAACCGAGTCCTGTGTTGAACCACAGTCTCCTTAAGAAAGATTCGCCCCTACCGTGGGTGTTGTAGGTTGTTTCGGCGACTTTCTCCTAGGGTTAGCTCGGTTGGACCGCTAGCCGTCGGAACACCACCGATGACCGCCTTGGCGAACTGACTACCGCCTGCCTCTCTCTCTCAAGAACGAAAATCAGTATATGATAGATGGTTGCGAATTTGCTTGTGTTTTCTCCAAGAACGTGAGCCTCCTTTTATAGGGGAAGGAGGCAGGAAAGATGAAATGCTGCCATTATTCTGCCAATGAATTCTGTCAATGAATTCAGCCATTGAAGAGGGAGGTTACGGGAATGAATTCACAATCATGGAGGGGTTACAGAATCCACACATCAATACGTCTATTGATTGTGGTGCGTCCAGATACAACGAACCCGGTTCATGCTCGGTTGCCTCGAGAGACCCTCCGGTAGCCCCGATTTCATTCATCTGAAATTCCGTAAAATTTCCAATAGCTAGCAAGTGTGCCGTAGGCACATGCAATTCCAACTGGCGTGCGTAGTGTCGTAGGCACGGACAAGCACTAGTTTCTCTATAGTTTCTCGTAGCCGACACTATGCAATATGACATCATTAGCCCTGTACTCTCTCCCAACGGAATTTTAATTTTGTTCACTCTTGCTTCGTTCACCATCGGCGATGGTATGCTTATTCCGTGTTGCACTTTCCTAATAATCGAAATCGTTCGATTTTTTCATATTCGTTCTCTAGTAGACCTACACAAAATTCAGCTCAATCGAATGTCGATAAGTGCTTGTTTATTTATTTTCTTTAAAAATCTCAATTGAAATTTTAATTAGTTCAAAGCTTAGCAATATCTCCAATTAAGTTAAATTTTTTCATATTCTCCTAACAAAATGAATTTACATAAAATGAATGATTTTCATTATGGTAGTGAAATACAGAATGAGCACACTCTCACGAGAGTAAACAAAGCGAGAGGTGAACAAAAGTGTTCTCCTTCCCAACGCTGCACCAGCAAATCGAAGAAATCTCGCACACCTCTTCCCTCTCAAGCAACCATCCTCAGTGTTTGAGTTTCTCTCTTGAAAGTTTGAAACTACCAATAACCAGTCAAAATTAAGCACTACCATGCAACGATCCTTCGGAAAGATTGGAGTGACCGAATTAAAATTATTGAAAGAACGTACAGAAAGTTCATAACACGGGAACTCTCGGGATAGGGCTGCAAATGAACTGAGCAGCTCGTGAGTTTGGCTCTTGTTTCCTAAACGAGTTGAGCTCGAGTTCGAGTTTTAGGCTTGTTTAGTAAATGAGCTTGGCTCGACAAAAGCTCGACTCGTGAAGGAATGCGAGACTCGTTTAGTAAATAACTAAGCTTAACTCGTTAAGAACTCGGGTCGCTAGCCAAGCTCAAACTCAAGTTTTTGGTTCATTTTGCAGCCCTAAATTTATGGGGAGCAAATGAGAAACAGGGAAGAAGAGATCTTCAAAGTTAATTATTGGGCAACAAAGCAAAGGGTTACAAAAATAATTCTCACAATCAAAGGTTGTAAAATTTGTGTGAGGAGAGATAATGGTAGTAATAAGCAATTGGATCCTCAATTGATTGTGTGAATAAATGGCTGAAAGGAAGTGAAGAAGAAAAGAGAGATGTACTCCATCTCTCTCAGTATTTTTTGCTTTCTTCTTGTTTTGTTCTTATTTAATTTCTTTTTAGTTTTGAGCTAAAATTTTTAGAATTATTGATTCGTCTGAGTAAAAAAAAAAATACTTTTACCAAATTTTTATAAAAAAATATCTAAGAAAAAGTTTTAAAAACTTAGAACAAATAATTCAAGTTTTAAAAACTTAGAACAAATAATTCAAGGCTAATCAGAAAAGTAAATTTTTTTACTTGTACCCAATTTTTAAAGGAATATTAAAAAAAAACCCACAAAACTGGGTCAACAGACAACAAGTACCGGTGTCGGCGCCACATACAACTCACCATGGTCACATGACCACCCAAACAATTTTTTTTTTTTGTTAAAATACATGTAAAATTTTTAGCATAGCCCATACTTTGAAGTAGTTTGAACATCCAGTTTACAAAATTTTGAATACCCACTCCTTTCATCAATGACCACTGATCAATGGTAAAATTACGGTTCTTTATTCTCTTTATTTGAGACTAATTATATATTTTTTTCATCATATTTCTCAATATATAGGTAGTCTAAAAAAATTCAAGTTTTTCAATTTTTAATCCGTTTAAACCAATGCGAAAATCTTATTTTTCTGAAAATTAAAATCCAGAGAATCATAATTAATTTTTGACTCTAAAGCTCTCATATGAGAGCCCCAAGAGAGCCGTAGAACCAAATGAAGAACATATACTTAATTATGAGGGCCTTAGAGACAAATATTAATTATGAATCTTTAGAATAAAATAATCATAAAAGCAAGATCTTCGCACTGGTTCAAACGGATTAAAAATTGAAACACTTAATTTTTTAACCATAGTTTTTAATATATAAACAGTATTAGTCACTTTTATTTTATTTTTTTCAGCCCTTATTGCCTAAAAAATAATCTCCTTGATATTTTTTAAAAATATTTTTAAACAAAATGTTGAGTTACTCGGCATAGCCTATGTGGACTTGGTGCTTGGCAATGGATCGCCGCTTGTCGCCCGACTAGCGACAAGCACTATTTAAAATACTTGATACTATATTATAGGTTTTTTTTTTTAACACACTTTCGAAAAATCATGTAGCTGCCAGCCTGCCACTGACAAGTGCGTAGATTTCAAAACAAAAAAGACAAGATGTGAACCGTCAATGCAAGGAAAGTTCCAAGTTAAATAAATGCGAAAGAATAATTGAGAACCAGAGTGGAAAGTTCAACTATGTGCTAGCTGCACAGACAATAGAGTACATATTCCATGTATAGATCGTTTTGGGATCCATTTTATGTTTCACAAAGATGATCGGAACCGTTTATTTTGTTTAAAATATTTCTTTTAGAATACCCGTTAAGTTCTACTAGATGTCGGTAAGAGCCTTACAAAACTTCCAACTTTATCCCATAATTTGGCCTGAATTCTAGGACAAAATTGAATGTTTCGTAAAGGCCCCTACCGTATTCAGTTGAATTGATTTTTTACGGGAGCCCTAAATAAAATATTTTAAACAAAATAAATGGCTCTGATCATTTTTGTAAGATCCGTAATGTGTCCTAAAACGATCTATGCATGGAGTATGTACTCCATTATCTGTGCACTTAACATTAGTGTTATGTATAGGGGATGGAAAATGATATGACCCATGCCCTGCTGCGACCAGCGACCGTCATTACACTCCCGTAGTCCTGTCCCTGTCTAACTACTTTAACAACGGTTTTTTTTATTGTCAGTCTACCAGATTGATGATGAGCTTTGTAGTGTTTGAGTAATTGGCTTGTTTACTAAACAAGTCCAAAACTCAAGTTTGAGCTAGGCTCATTATATAAACGAGCCAAGTTCGGCTAATTTACTTAGGGAGTCTATTTAAACGAGCTGATCCAATATAACGAGCCGGATTTTTGAATTTTGAGCTCTGTTTGTTTACTAAACAAACCTAAAACTCGACCTTGAGCTTGATTAGATTACTAATGAGTCGATCCGAATCAAATCTTAATCTTAACGAGCCGAGCCACGAGCAACTCGTGAGCAATTTGCAGCCATTGAGCCATTTCCAAGTCGTCGGGGCCACAGCTAGCCATGATTTCTAATCTCACCTCCCAACCACTTATTTCTCCACCACTTACTTCTCCACCCTCTCCCAGGCAATCTCCATTTTTTTTAGAAATCAAAATTGAAACCCCCAGAAGGCTGCTCCAGAATGGATAATTTGCTCCCCAGAAAGTCTCTGTTTGTTTACACGATTTGCTTGCTTAGCCTTATCCCAATTACTAAAGGAGATTACCCAGATTTCTTTGACTTCGACTGCCCAAACTCAACCCTTGGCACAACCAGTACCTACGCCCCAAACAGCACCTACAAAACAAACCTCGACACCCTCTTCTCTGCTCTCTCCTCCCACTCCAACAACTCATCCAACGGCTTTTACAACTTCACAGCCGGCAGCCCGCCCGACATCGCCTACGGCCTCTTCCTCTGCCGTGGCGACATCTCCTCCGCTGAGTGTCAAGACTGCATCGTTTACGCTACCCAAAATGTAGTCGAATGTGTTGGGGATTCAAGCGCGCAAACCCACGATCAACACACACACAATCGAAGAACAAACGAAGAACAGAAAACAATATAAAGCAAGAAAAGAACAAGTCACAGAGATTACGTGGTTCCGACTTAAGCTGATTGCTTAATCGTACGTCCACGGGGTGCTGGGGTGTTTCGTTATGATGTAAAATATGTCAGAGTTACAAAAGGAGGCAGCCCTAACTTTGCTTTTATATCATAAGCATACAATGGACCGAAACCCTAAAAAGGCTGACCCGCACACATCTCGGTTCGCGCTCAGCTTAAATAGATTTCATCCCAACAATTCTCCCACTTGAAAACTGTTTACAGCGGCACCTCCAAATATACATCAACGATCATCTTCAGACACCACCAATCATAAACACCACCAACACCCAGTCTCCCACTCAAGCTTGGAGACCCACGGAAGCTGAACAAGCCTTCAGCTTCCCCACAGTAACCACCTTCGTGAACATGTCTGCCGGATTTTCACTTGTGTGAATCTTCTCCAAAGTGAACTGCCCTTCCTCCAACAGAGAGCGAATAAAGTGATACTTTATGTCGATATGTTTGGTCCTCGAATGAAAGGCTGCATTCTTCGCCAGATGTATAGCACTCTGACTGTCGCTGAACAGTCTGCATTTGTCTTGCTCTTTACCCAACTCTTTCATGAAGCTCCTCAACCATACCATCTCTTTGCACGCCTCCGTGGCTGCAACATACTCTGCCTCTGTCGTGGAAATAGTCACTATTCTCTGTAACCGTGAGACCCAACTGACTGCTGCACTCCCCAAAGTAAACACATACCCAGTAGTGCTCTTCCTGCTGTCAATGTCCCCTGCCAAATCTGAATCCACAA